>CANTUQ010000150.1:1406250-2812500 GCA_947683425.1 Excoecaria cochinchinensis | reverse complement strand
TTTTCTTATTATTGAATTTTAATATTTGTTGTGTGTTTTATGATTTCAATCAGCTTTGAGTCATCATGGGTTCTGGCTTTCATTTGCCTGGCTGATTTTCATTGTTTATGCACTCTTAGTTTCCCAGTAATAATTCTGTAAAAATATTGTCATCAGAGTACTTTTATATTCATCATTCTATCAGATATATATACAGATACAAGACCTATATTTGGCTATACATGATGTGAGGCAAAGATTAAGGACTAATTCAAGGAACCAAAGAAATCACTACAGCTGTAGTTTCTATACTTACAGATTCTGCTGACTCACGCCAACACTCCCCCTCAAGTTGGGGCGAAGATATCTCTTACACCCAACTTGACAAGTGAGTCTTGAAATTTATTGCTAGACACTGCCTTGGTTAGTACATCTGCCAATTGGTCTTCTGATTTAACAAAAGGAAACCGAATGATTTTTTCTTCAAGATTCTGTTTTATGAAATGCCTATCTACTTCAATATGCTTTGTGCGATCATGTTGAACTGGGTTGTGGGAAATATCAATAGCAGCTTTATTGTCACAAAATAGATTCATTTCAGATGCTGGACACAAACCCATCTCTGTTAATAATTTTCGAAGCCACAGAAGCTCACAAAGTCCTTTAGCCATTCCTCTAAACTCAGCTTCAGCACTTGACAATGCCACCACTGTTTGTTTTTTGCTCCTCCATATAACCAAGTTTCCTCCCACGAAGGTGAAGTATCCTGAAGTCGATTTTTTGTCTACGACATTCCCCGCCCAATCTGCATCCGTATAGCCCTTGACATTTAAGTGGCCATTTTTAGTAAACATCAACCCTTTCCCTGGTGAGCCTTTTAAGTAATGAAGGATTCGAAATACTGCATCCATATGACTCTCCTTTGGACAATGCATGAACTGACTCACCACGCTTACTGCAAATGCAATATCCGGGCGAGTGTGTGATAAGTAAATCAGTTTCCCGACTAGTCTTTGGTACCTTCCTTTGTCAGCTGCTGTCTGATTTGAGCATAACCCCAATCCATGATTTTGAACAATTGGAGTGTCTGCTGGTTTGCAATCCAGCAGTCCCACCTCTGCTAACAAATCTAACACGTATTTTCTTTGAGAAAGAAATATGCCTCTTTTTGATCTTGCCACTTCAATCCCTAAAAAATATTTGAGTCCTCCCAAATCTTTCATTTCGAATTCAGCTGACAATTGTCTTTGAAGTTTCGAGATTTCCTCAACATCATCTCCAGTGATAATCATGTCATCTACGTAAACAAGCAAAGCAGTTACCTTCCCTGTCTGATGTTTTAAGAAGAGTGTATGGTCAGAATTGCTTTGTTGATAACCATATTTCTTCATAGCAGAGCTAAATCGACCAAACCATGCTCGTGGTGATTGTTTCAACCCGTACAAAGCTCTTTCCAATTTGCATACACAATCTTCTCCCGTAGAGGTAGTATAGCCTGGTGGAATATCCATGTAGACTTCTTCTTCAAGATCGCCATGAAGAAAGGCATTTTTCACGTCGAGTTGGTGTAATGGCCAGTCTAGTTTGCTGCCAGGGACAATAAAACTCGAACAGTATTCAATTTTGCAACTGGGGAGAAGGTTTCTGAGTAGTCTACACCATATGTTTGTGTAAATCCCTTTGCCACAAGTCTCGCCTTGTACCTGTCAATTGATCCATCAGCTTTGTACTTTATAGAAAACACCCACTTACATCCGACGAGTTTCTTTCCTTCAGGTAGCAGAGTTAATTTCCAAGTTTTGTTCTTCTGCAAAGCCTCCAATTCCTCTTGAACGGCTTGTGCCCAATTTGGATTAGCTAGGGCTTCTTCAATACTCCTTGGGATATGATGGGAAGACAACGTTTGTGTAAAGGTTTGGATGGTCCTTGGTAGTCTCTTTGTAGACACATAATTCGCAATTGGATATTGACTCCTTCTTTCTTCCTCATCAGGAGAGTATCTCTTAGGTGATTTTCCACGATTCTGTCTAAAAGGTAAAACATAGCCAGAACCTTCCAAGTTATTATCATGTGAATGAGAAATAGAAGGGCTTACCTCAGGAATATTCTCAGTAGAAGGAGGTTCGGCAGGTACCGAGATGAGAGGGGGGGGTCTTTTGTGTGTCTTCATCATGTTGGTGGGCATTTGGTGTCATACATTCTTTACTTCCAAGTGGTTCTTCTTCCATGGCAGGTTGTTCTTCTTCATTGCCAAAACTGATGGGTTCTGCTTCATCAATTCCAATCCCACCAATTAAAGTTTCAGTTGCAGGAGATAACCAAATCGGCTCTTCCACTATAGTCTCCCCCTGAAGAGCTGAGTTCAGTATTGTTTTTTGAAAAAAAGGTTCAGATTCTAGGAATGTAACATCCATGGAAGTGTAGGTACGCTTAGTGACAGGATCAAAGCATCTATACCCCTTTTTATGTAATCCATAACCCAAAAAAACACACCGAATGGCACATGGATCCAATTTGGTCCGTTGATTTTTATGCAGATGGACAAATGCAACACATCCAAAAACTCTAGGAGGAAGCATGAGAATTGAAGGCAAGGACTCGTGACTTGACAAGGCTTGAAGCGGGGTCTGAAAATTTAACACCTTTGAGGGCATTCAGTTCAATAAATAGACAGCAGTAGCAACGGCATCATCCCAATGGTGATTAGGTACATTTGTTCCGAGAAGTAGAGCTCGTGCAGTCTCCAAAATATGGCGGTTTTTTCTCTCTGCAACGCCATTCTGTTGTGGAGTGTGTGGGCATGATGTTTCATGAATTAGGCCATGTTGTTGAAAATATGCTTGAAATTTGCTATTAACAAACTCCCCTCCATTATCTGACCGAAGGACCTTCAAGTTGGTTGAGAATTGAGACTTTATCATAGTATGGAATGCTTGAAAAATTGAGAACACCTCATCTTTAGTCTTCATCAAGTAAAGCCAAGTCATGCGTGTACAATCATCAACAAAAATGACAAACCACCTATAACCAGCAGTAGTAGTAATTGGGGAGGGTCCCCACACATCAGAGTGGATCAAAGAGAAAGGGACATTAGTTTTATTCATTTTTGGTGGATAGCAAGTTCTATGGCTCTTTGCCAAAATACACGTTTCACATCTCAAGTTGTCACTTTCTACATGAGAGAACAAATCTGGAAATAAATGTCGCAAATAACCAAATGAAAGATGCCCCAAACGGTGATGCCAAAGTCGTATTTGGCCTTCATTGCTACTAACAGTATTGACTCGACCAGAACTGAAGTCGTCCATGTAATATAACCCCTCTCTCTTAGTACCACGCCCAATTATCTCCTTGCTGAGAATATCCTGAATAAGACAAAATTTTGGATACATTAGTACCACACAATTCAGCTCATCAGTAATTTGGCTTACTGATAGCAATTTATTTGATAAGGATGGAACCAAGAGAGTATGAGATAAGGATAGAGAAGATGATATTGATACAGTTCCAGCACCAGTAACTGGATGAGCAACTCCATTTGCATTAGTAATATAAGCTCGTCGTGGTGAGGTCATGGCAGAGAAATCACTTGAGTCAAAGGTCATATGATCCGTAGCGCCGGAATCAATAATCCAGTTACCACCATTCGAAGCATTAGAAATAAAAAAAGCTTGGCCATATTTACCTCCATCAATATTTGTAGTGATAGAATTTTTTGATGGAATCAAAGATAGTTGGGGCTCTGCGATAGCAACAGCAGCGCGACCCATGTTTCCAGTTGGACTTGCAGTATCTTGCTTCTTCTTGGCTTGGAATTCATGCCACCAATCTGGATATCCATGTAGTTTAAAACAGGTCTCTCTAGTGTGTTTTGCGCTGCCACAATGGGTACACTTTCTTCCGTCAGATTGACCTTTTGGACCACTCCTCATCAGTTGTGGTTGACTTGATCTAACTCCTTTAACCGCCATGACAACGCCGTTAGAAGTCGGCTCTGATCCCGATGCCATAACTATTTGGCGAGTAGCTTCTCTTCTTACATAAGCATAAGCTTGTTCAATAGTGGGAAATGGCTTTAGCTGGAGAATGTCGCTTCTAATGTTGTCAAGTCTATCATCTAGTCCATCTAGGAAAATGTATACTCTTTCTTCTTGGAGAAGAGAGGTATATTTCTGTATATCAGTTGTACATTCCATTGGGTTTGGACGGCGAAAATCGATTTCTCGCCATCGCCCCTGTAGGTCATTGTAGTATTTCTCAAGAGATCCACCAGCTTGCCTCATCCGAGATACACGTCGTCGAAGCTCATAAACCTGTGAAGAGTCAGATCCATCAAAATATGTAGTAGAAATAGAATCCCAAACCTGTTTGGCAGTGGGAAATCGGATGAAATTCACAATCAAGGAGGATTCCATCGAGTTAATCAGCCATCCTTTCACAATGGCGTTCTCTGTTCGCCACTTGCGGAAAGATGGGTCAGTTTCAGACGGTTGTGGACAATCGCCATTGATGTATCCCAATTTGTCTTTGCCTGAGATATACATCTCGACAACTTGGGACCATAAGGCATAGTTAGAGCCATTCAATTTAATGGTTATTGGTACCGTGGTGGAATCAATAATAGAGGAGGTTTGAGTTCGTGTCACAACATCTGACATCTTGGTTGTTAATTCGTCTAGTAGAAATTCAGTGGAGGTATTTGGTGGTAGTGTTAGTTTTGTTTGGTCGTCCATGGTTTGGCTCTGATACCATGTAAAAATATTGTCATCATAGTACTTTTATATTCATCATTCTATCAGATATATATACAGATACAAGACCTATATTTGGCTATACATGATGTGAGGCAAAGATTAAGGACTAATTCAAGGAATCAAAGAAATCACTACAGCTATAGTTTCTATATTTACAAATTCTGCTGACTCACGCCAACAAATTCTATGCTTTTGAGGATAAGAAAGTGACGTTTTATTCTATTGTTTCATTTGCACAGTTGATTTTCATTCTGAATGAATTTATATTTAATTTTATATACTATATTTTAGGCTTGTCAAATATGGCCCAAATCCAAACAATCCGTCCAGAAAAAATTGACCCAAAACCAACCCATGTCCAAATAATCCCCACTTGGGCCAACCCAAAAATAACCCAACTAAATCTCAACGCGTTTGGGCATGTCTCATGTGCCTAACGGATTGTTGCTGTGAGTTCTTTTTCTTCTTCACCCTTTCCCCCGATAAATAGTGCAAACGGGGTAAAAATTACTTCCGAAAGCAAAAAATATTTTATTTGACCATCGAAAAATGCTAATAATGGTGAGTCCAATGGTAAAATTTGGAATGATAACGAGTTTAAATATATCTCCAAAAGTCAAAAATAAGAAAAAATTCTGAGCCGTATTAATGGATCCTAGTTTAATTAAAATTTGACCGGACCTCTAAAAATTATTTTAAGGGTATGAACACGTTTAGAATAATATTTAGAAGCTTTTTACAGTGAAAATTTAATTTCACAGTAACAGTGAAAATTATTGAATTGGACCGATTAGAGTGAACCGGTCCTGGAAAAGGATTCCGATTGAGCTGAAAATTTTTTTTGAGCCTTAATTTATTATTTGGAGAATTATGGAATTGATTTTGAGCTCACATATAGACAAACACATCATCAAATGGGTCAACCCACATCTCGACCCATTTGGGTCTCTACCGGCCCGCTTGGTTCATCCGACCCATTTGAGCAAATATTTTTTATAGTAGTCATTTTAGTATCCCGTTATTATATTTAGAATTATTTTTCGTTAAAAAATAGGTCAAATGTGTCGACTCACATCTCGGCTCATTTGGGCGTACATCGGGCCTGTTTGGGACGTACGATCCATTTGACCCAATTTTTTTATAGCAGTTATTTTAATATTTCGTTATTATTTTTAAAATCATTTTTTGTTAAAAAATGGGTAAAATGTATCGATCCACATATCGGCCCTTGTGGGCCTCCATCCTACCCATTTTGGCCAGTTTAGACCATCACCTGACCCATTTAAGCCAATATTATTAGTTTTTTTATATCCCATTATTGAAACGGTAATTATTTGTATAAAAAAATTGGTCAAATATTTAGCCCATGGGTCGATCCAACCCACCCAATCCATTTGGACATTTGATCCATTTATGACTCATATTTCATTTGGGCCAATATTTTTATGATAGTTATTTTAGTATCCGTTATTGTGTCAAAAATTGTTTTTCGTTAAAAAAAAATGTGTCAAATGGACTGACCCAAATATCGTACCATTTGGTCCACCCGATCCATTTTGGTCCGTTTGGGCCATCATTTGATCCATTTAGACCAATATTAGTAGTCTTTTTTATATTTCATTATTATATCGAGAATTATTTTCATTAAAAAAATTGGTCAAATTTTTAGCACATGGGTCGGTCCAACCCGCCCAACCCATTTGGATATTTGATCCATTTATGATCCATACTTTTTAACCCATTTGTGACCTGCCCATTAATATCCCAACACAAATCCGCCCAACCTACTCAATTTGCCACCTCTACTATATTTTCATTTTTTTTATAAATAATTATATTTTATAAAAAATGAAGACTCGAGTCAACTCGGTTGAAGTAGTTGAATCATGAATCAATTGGCATGTCGAGTCGACATCTGATCCATTTTTAAAAATATTGGCTAAAATTAGAGACGAAATAGTTGGGTGATATTAAAAGTAAATGAAATAATTAAGTAATAAATTGTTTAGTTAGATAATTAATGAATTTATTATAATGTTTTTTTTATATATAATTAAATTACGATTAATAAATATTTAGTTAATTATTTATTAAATATTTTATAAGATATGATAATTAAATTTATTTTATTAATAATTAAAATATTATTTTAATTTATTAAATAATTATTATTTTAATTTCTTGCATTAAAATAGAAATAGTTATGAATTTAAATTTATATGATAAAAATAGAATAGAAATTATAAATAATATTTATTTATAAATTATTATTGTTATATAAAAAATTTAATAAATATTTGTTATTTCAGTTCAATTCTGTATCATTCAATGCGATTTTCGGTTTGATTATAGATAAAATATTCAAATCCATTTCAAATAAAGTTAATAATACAATTCAATTCGATTCTAATTAAAATTTCAATAGTAAAATTCGGTTCTAAATTTATTTATTCAATATCTCAGTTTAGCTCAGAAAAATTCAGACTTGTGTGCACCTCTTATTTTTATATTGTCTTATACACAAATAATACAAACATTCATAAAAAATTATCATGTACAAAATACATATACTGTAAACAAAATACATATACATTGAAAGGTAAAAAACAAATCATGTGAAATTCAATTATTTTGGGACCATATTAATTTTTGGGAAATTACAAATTGCTTTAAATTTCACTTTGAATTATAATTTTCTTCAGTGTTTAATTAATAGTTAGATATTAGATATAATTGATTAGTTTTACCTTGAGTTAACTACTATTTTTGTCATAATACCTATACTAATATGTAAATTAAAAATATAATTATATATAGTTATTATTTATAATGAAATTTTACAAATTAATGTAAATATATGGGTATATAATTAGCTAATTTTATTTATTTTTAAAATTGAGAGTAATTTTAAAGCAGGAAGACCGAAGACTTCCACTGCCTAGTCTTCTGCAATCACTACAAGAAAAAAACGTTTTCCCGACGGAAATTACCGACAGAAAATAAGGAATTTCTGTCGGGAATGCTATTTGCCAACGGAAAAATTTTCCGTCGGTAATTGAAGCGTAGCTAATTATCCGACGGAAATTTATTTTCCGTCGGTAAATTTCCCGACGAAAATTCAATTTCCGTCGAGAAATTTTACAAATTAAAAAAAAATTAATAATAATAATATTAATTAACATAAATAAATAATAATAATCTTGGCGCCATTTTTAGCGACGGATTTTATGTTATTATTATTATTTATTTATGTTAATTAATATTATTATTATTAATTTTTTTTTAATTTGTAAAATTTCTCGACGGAAATTGAATTTCCGTCGGGAAATTTACCGACGGAAAATAAATTTCCATCGGATAATTAGCTACGCTTCAATTACCGACGGAAAATTTTTCCGTTGGCAAATAGCATTCCCGACGGAAATTCCTTATTTTCTGTCGGTAATTTCCGTCGGGAAAACGTTTTTTTCTTGTGGTGATTGCAGAAGACTAGGCAGTGGAAGTCTTCGGTCTTCCTGCTTTAAAATTACTCTCAATTTTAAAAATAAATAAAATTAGCTAATTATATGCCCATATATTTACATTAATTTGTAAAATTTCATTATAAATAATAACTATATATAATTATATTTTTAATTTACATATTAGTATAGGTATTATGACAAAAATAGATGAGTACTAATTGAATAATACTAAAAATAAATAAAATTAATTGGTAAAATGATTATATAATAAATTGCTCAATTTATATATCTATATAAATATTTGTGTAAAAAAAAAAATTAAGTAGTAGTTGAGTGACATTAAAAATAAATTAAATTAAATACAAATTGTTTTAGTTACATATTCATATAGATATAATAATTATTGTAATAATTAAATTTATCTTATTAATAATTAAAATATTCATTTTAATTTATTAACTAATTATTATCTTAATTTCATACATTAAAATATTTAATACAATTATATGAAGTTAAATTTATATAATAAATATAGAACATAAATTATGAATAATATTTATATATAAATTATTAGTATTATATATAATAATTAATAAATATCGATATTTTTAGTCCAATTCTATTTCACAACTATTCATTACAGTTCAATACAGTTTTCGGTCCGATTTTTGACAAAATATCCAGATCCGTTACAAATAAAGTCAACGGTACAATTCGGTTCGATTCTATTTAAAAAATTAATAGTATAATTCGATTCTAAATCTTTTTTTTTCGGTATTTTTGTTCGACACAGGAAAATTCAGATCTGTATGCACTCCTAGTATGAAAGAAAAAGAAGTTATATATAGAGGGAAAATTATGGCGTAAGGGCGAAATGAAGCAAATGCGAAAGGCTAAGATCTTTGCACTCTCCCTTTTGTTATGCAAATAGACTCTCGGATAGAGCGAAACCGTTGCTAAATTGAACTTAAGAAAATAGTAATTAAAAAACAAAATAGGGGTAAGGGTAGGAGAATTTTCACTATGAGAAAAATAGAAGTTATAACAATATAACTTCCTTTAATTTAAGAAGAAAACAATTAATAATTTCTCTATTAAATAAGAGAATACTCAAATAAAACTCCCACACTTTCAAAGTTCTTAAGATTTGGGATCTCTCTCACACAAAAAAAAAAAAAAAGGCTTGGGACAGGCTCTTACCTTATATAGGTAGGAGCTTCCATGTGGCCAGTAAATGACCACTAAAACATTTGCTGGAAATTGCTCTGTTGGCCGACCTCCATTTTTGTCCCAACCCCCCCCCCCCCCCCCCCCCTCTTCTCCTTTTTTTTACATTTAACTATTAACATCGGGTCTACCCCAAGTTTAACAATCTCCCATTTGAAAATTTGATTGAAAATCAATCAATCTTCGCACCATTTTTTCTTTTTTGCCATCCATGTTGCTTATGTCTCTCTTAGGCCGCTGGAAGATCGACACCAAATAAATTTGTCAGTATTATTTTTTTTCGTCACAAAGTCTGCTATATTTTCTTTAGTATTGGTCTTTTACATATCCACATTTCCTTCTTTCATTTTCTCATGAATAAAGTGATACTGAACCCGAATGTGTTTTGTCCTTGAATGAAATACTGAATTTTTTGTAAGATGTAAAGCACTCTAATCATCAAAAAATAAAGAAATATTCTCCCTTTTGTGCCCAAGTTCCTCCAATAACAATTTCAATCATACTGCTTCTTTACTAACTTGTGCAACTATCATATATTCTGATTTTATTGTTGACGTGGCCACAGCTGACTGTACTATAGTTTTGAAATTTAGCTTATAGCTTCGCCAGCAAATGTATCTAAGGACCTTTTTAACTGCATTCCATTGCTCTCTGCCAGGATTCACCATGTACCAACTCACTACTCCAACTGCATATGCAATGTTTGGTCTTGTATAAATTATATCGAACATTAAACTCTCCACTGCTGATGCATACGGTACTCGAAACATCTCTATCTTCTCCTCTTCACTACTAAGACACATACTGGGAGTTAAGCTGAAATTAGAAAGAAAAGGGGTAGAGATTGGCTAACAATCTTGCATGTTGAACTATTGCAAGATTTTCATTAAATAATTTTTCTACGAAAGCCAAATTTTCCTACTATTTCTGTCTCTGTGAATTTGCATCCCTAAAATCTTGTTTACTGGTCCCAAATCTTTCATGTCAAATTCCCTAGCCAACTGAGTCTTCAATTCTTTAATATGATCTTTGTTGTGGCCTGCTACCAACATGTCGTCAACATGCAACAGCAAGACAATGAAGTCATGCTCACTAAACCTCTTGAAATATGCACAAGGGTCTGCATACAACCTGTTGTATTCGAGACTCATAATGAAGGAATCAAATCTCTTATACCAACATTTTGGTTCCTGTTTGAGACTATACAGAGATTCGTTCAACCTGCAAAACCAAGTTTTTCTTTTCTTTTTCTTCAAAACCTTCTGATTTGAGCATATAAATTTCTTCTTTAAGATCTCCATGGAGAAAAGAAATTTTGACATCTAACTGCTCCAGATGTAAGTCAAATGTAGCACACATCATTAGGATTACTCTGATTTTTGTAAGCTTAACCATTGGGAAAAAAATCTCGTTTAAATCAGTACCTTCTTTCTGAGCATACCCTTTTACCACCAATTTAGCATGATACCACTCCACTTGATCATCACTATTATGCTTGATCTTGTAAACCCATTTGTTTTCAATGGGCTTTCTTTCTTGTGGTAACGGAATAAGTTTCCAAGTTTTATTTTTGTGAAGAGCTTCAATTTTTTCTTGCATTGTTGCCATCCACTAAGATGTATTTGAACTATTCATTACTTTTTGGAAAGTTGATGGCTCTCTATCCTCTGTTAAAAGGCAATATGCAAAATTACTCTTCATAACATAATCTGAGTGCCAACCTGGTTGTTTTGTTAATCAACTTGATTAATGAATCTCTGGTACTTGAGATTCAACTGGTTGGGACTCTTCTGACTCATGTACCTCATGCTCTGGTTCATCTTTAGAAGAATTTTCTTGTTTGGATTCCTTTTCCACCTATACAATCTCAGTCTCTGAAATTTCATCCACAATGCTGTCATTTGCTTTTTGTCTCTTATCTTCCATAAAGATTACTTCTCTACTGACTAAAACCTTGTAGGCAGTGGGATCCCACAGACGATACCCTTTTACTCTGTTAGGATAACATAAAAATAAATATTTTCTAGATTTTGAATCCAACTTTGTAGTTTCTTGAGAGTTGTACATCACATACACCGGACTTCCAAATATATGGATGCTTGAATAATCAGCTCGTTTACCAGTTAATATCTCAATCGGTGTCTTCTGTTCGATTGCAGTTAAAGGAGCCCGATTTATTATATAACAGGCAGTGTTGACTTATTCTGCCCATAACTTTTTATCTAAACCTGTAGCTCCCAACATTGCTCTTCTTTTCTCTAACAAGATTCTGTTCATCCTCTATATCCCTCCATTTTGTTGAGGAGTGTATGCTACAATGGACTGTCTTTTAATGCCTCCCTGATTGAAAAAGTTTATAAATTCATTACTTGTATATTCTCCTCCATTATCTATTCTAAAACACTTGATCTTCTTTCTAGATTCAAGTTCTACCTGCGCCTTGAATATTTTGAAGACTTAAAACATATCTACCTTCCTCTTGATTGGATACACCCAACATCTCCTAGAGTAATTGTTAATGAAGAACACAAAGTACCTCGGTCCTTCTAAGAATGAAACTAGTGCTTGCCACACATCATAGTGAATCAATTTTATAATAGACTTGCTTTTAGAATTAGATGTGTTGAACTTCAACTTATGCTACTTACTTGTAACACAATGCTCACAAAAAGGTAAGGACACCTTAATGAGACCTAGAAGTAGATTTTGCTTTAAAAGTATTTTGATTCATTGTTCACAAATATGTCCAAGTTTTTGATGCCACGCCATTCCAGATCTTTCACTTGGACTACTTGAAGCAACTGATAGTTCCCCTTTTTGCAAAGTCTCTCCCTTCAATATGTATAAGTTGGTAGTTATCTTTTCTCCCTTCATTAGCACAAGCGCGCCTCGAATTATTTTCATAATTCCCTTTTCCATTTTCACCTTGCATCTAAGGTTATCCAATCTTCAGATAGATAACAAATTCCTTTTCAACCCTTCCACACGTCGTACTTCTTGAATAGTGTGAACTGTACCATCATACATATTTAACTTGATGGTTCTAATGCTAATGATCTTCAAGGCATGATTATTGCAGCTTTACATAGGTTATCCCAATAAAGGTTCATAATGATGAAACCATTCTTTTCGAGCAGTCATGTGAAATGCAGCTTCCGAGTCCATGATCTTGATGTCAATAAATCTCTTTCTACCTTCATAAGTTGTTGTTGCTTCACAACACAAAGCATGTCCACCATCTGAGGTACTAGCCACGTTCCCTTGCGAGCTAGAATTCTTTTTGTTGAAATTCCAATAGACTTTCTTCAAGTGACCCTTCTTGCCATAGTTGTAGCACTTCAAGTTTTTCTTACTTCTAGATTTTGATCTACCTTCACTTTAGCTCCCACTTGAGCCATATTCTATTGATCTCCCTCTCATCACCGTTAATGCCTCTGCTTGTTGAGAATTCGCCAATATGTCTGCCTTATTTTTGCGCCGATTTTTTTCCTCCAGAATTGTAACACCCCTTACCCGTACATAGTAAACCATACCGTGATCCGATGGTTCACGACGACGGTCGAGGGCATTACCGCCACAATATGCAGAACTAATAAACTTTTATGCTGAAAACTGTATTATAAAATTTCTTTCATTAATGAAAACACATCTATAGTTAACCATAAATTCATTACACAAACATACTACAAAAGATACTTTCTCGGAGTTACTATAAATATATTAATTACATAACCAATAGCGTTTTTACAACACTTATAATTCCAGGATTACAAATCTGATCTACATCTTAAGCCTAAACAAATCCTATTCTAACATCTTCTCATAACCTTGCATTGGCCAGGACTGCTGCGGGAAGACTCTCGAACGATCCAATCAATAGTACCTACATGGATTAAAGAAAATCCATGCTAAGCATAAAGTTTAGTGGGAAACACATAAATATAGACGATCGCTGGAAATGGCCATCACAAAAGGCTCAAAGAAAAGCAAAATAAAATAACAATCATATCAATTATAATAAATCAGATGCCCTCAAAAAGACCATCAAACGTATTTACTTACTTTGAAAATTGACATTAAAAAGTCACTTACACATTGTCACACTTTTCCACATCTCTTACGTATCACTTTGCTCATAGTTGTTTAAGTTACCAAAATTCCTTTCACGTATCTTGTTTCTGACACAATCAAATATAGAAATCTCATAACATAAATTAAGACATGAAAGCACAATAGTCACACTCTTTCATATGCTCACATACTGTATATCAGTCATCACAATACATATTACTCTGAAATTCACATATTAACAATATTAAACCTGCTTAACCAAAATAGTGGATAACGAGTACGCGTAGATACCCGAAAGTATTAACATTATTCTCATAACACATAGATACCCGAGGGTATTAAAACAATCTTTTTAATTTTGTTCCAAAAATATTTTCGCGTAGATTCAGTACATAGGGATCACGAAGATCCATGCCTAACTATCCACTTATTTGACTTTAGCAGGTCATGCATCAAGTAAGTCAAGTTTTCCAAGTATAACACACAACTACACATACCATTTAAATCAAGGAATCAAAATAACACATATATAACCCACTTGTATTCCAAAATATATAACATGCAATGCAATTCACAATAATTATCATTTGATTAGATTAAAATGCCATTTAATTTCATTTACTGATTAATAATACATAGTATAAGACTAAAGAACCCAAAACAAAGGAAAAAGAACTGAAAAAGACACATTTGTAATTTTTGCAAAATCGGGGACAAAACCATTTTACACGGCGGTATGGCCAAAGCCTTACCCCCATGTAATAGGCACACGGCGGTATGGTATTGCCCTTACCGCCGTGTAACCCGACAGACCAATGTTCCAAAATGCAATCACACGGGGGTAAGGAAGTCCTTACCGCCGTGTGACTCGTCATAAACCACAGAATACAACCATTTTCAACTTCAAAAACCTTTACACAAACTCACATTAATCTTTCATAACAAAGCGCATAATTCAATCCTCAACTCGAACATTAATTTTATCACGGACTTAAGCAAATAATTACCTCTTTAATTCAAGATTCCCTAAAACCAGAAATTCTATTAAATCTTATACCATACTCATGCGGTAACTCAATTGTACATAACCTATCCATTTTAACATAAGACAATCAATAGTCATGGCAACTAGAGCAAGAACACACCCTATAGCATATTAATTAACACACATATACTCACCTGATGTCTCCACTATTGGTCTCCATACAAATAAGAAGTCATAAGTTCAAACGTTTATTATTATCATATATATATATTTCTATATCCACATGAGCCAATTAATTACTTGCATAACATCTATGTTCTAATAATACCTAAATCAATTAACACATTCATTGAATGTCAAGTCATAATCTCATACATGTTTCTCGCTCACAACATGACTATAGCTTCCTCATAGAAGATCTAACATCATTGTACAGCTACCTATAATTCATATCCTCATTAACAAACTCATTCCAATTGCTATATTTTACCTGTATATACTTAATTTCAATTCATTGTTCTACATACCTATTCACACTACACATACCTATATAGATTAAGGTGTCAAACTCCCTAAACGTTATTAAACTTAACTCCATTCAATTCTATACCATCACACATCATCGTGTCACTAAGTTGTCATTAATATTAATCCTATTCATGTGTATATCCCAAGGGATAACTATTCATATATCCACTTCATAATATTCAAAAATAAGATGAACAAATTATAGGAACTTCTGGTGAAGTTCGGGGTCGATTCGGGAAGGAAAAATACCATTTAGGCGAAGGGTTAAGGTCACACAGTGATAGGACATTCATTCCCACCATTTTGGACACTAAAAATGGGTATTTGTGGGATAGATTCGCTTTACACGGCAGTGAGGAATTCCTTACCGCCGTGTAAACCTATTCTGCCTCACAACGTGAGGCAGACTCTAGACTGACTACAGGTCCAAACTTGTAATGCATTTTACACCTAGTTCAAGACATTTACAGGAAAAACCTTCTCATAATAATTTTTCCTTAGGATGTTAACTTTCAAATGGGATAAATTTCAGGTCGATTGGACATCTATAACTCCAGATATGAGCTAAACAATATATACTGTTCCAATAACCCGAACCAAACAGAGACACTTCGATTTTTAACATTTTCGGAAGTCTTAGATCCAGAATTGGCCTACGGTTCTTCAGAGACAATTTTAGATATAAATCTTATCTTTCTAATGGCACTAGTTTCACACCATTTGGAGTTCTAAAACTCCAGATACAAGCTATTAACCGAAGAGAGGTCAAGTGTAACCTAACACAGTTCTCACCAAAATCCTATACACATGCACTTTTTATCAAATTAAAACCAACACTCACTATCATCATCAACACATTCAAATTACTCAATTAACATATAAATACACTCAAAATCATACATAAATAAAGTGTTTCCAAACCTCTTTTCCTTTGCTCCCTAATTGTCCAAATGACTACACACCTTTCATTTCTTACTCCTTCCTTAGCTTCTCTTGGTTCCTCCAAACAAACCAATCAAAATTCAGAATTCCAATTAAAATTACACACACCTCTACTCATACTTAAGGAGAAGAAGAAGAGAAGAGGAAAAAGACTCAATCATTTACCTTTCTCAACAAAACTTGCATCCAATTACTTGAAGCTTGGGACAAATTCACATTGGGCTTGAATTGCTTGAATTGGCATGAGGAAGGGGAGAGGAGTCCTCTCTCTTTTCTTTTCCTTTTCATTTTCCCGTCCATCCTTGGCCCTAAATTAGTCAAAGGCTGAATTAAGGCAATTAAACCATCCTTATCCCCCAAATGCCACATGTCACCTTTCTATTGGTCCCATAAAGATTTTTATGCCCATCTTTATGTTTTAACCCCTTAACTTACCTCCTTTTCTTCAATTGGCATTCAAATTCTCCATTACATACATTGGCCCACATAATTTAACTAATTCAATCAATTTAATCCATAATGACAAAATGACCAAAATACCCTTATCTTATACAAATAAAACCAGTCACGTTCTTTACTATAATTAATCACTTCCTTCATCCAATTACACATTTTAATCACCAAAAATAATTCTCTTCATGTCGTTTAAGGTACGACGATATAATTATCCAATTTACCGAAACTTGCCGAAACTTTCGAATTAATGATAGTTGTGTCCTTTATAACACTTCCGTTGTTTTCTATTACACCCTAAACCTATCCTAATCCGACTAGGGTGTATTCGGGGTGTTACAAGAATTGTAGCTGCAATATCATTGAAGACTAGATTTTCTGTGTGGACATTATTTGTCAAGTTGATCATATGAATTAGGTAAACTTTGAAGTAGAAGTTCAACACGGTCATTTGTCTCTATTTTATAACCCAACGATGTGAGCTAAGAAAATAAAGTATTTAAATTATTTATAATGTGCTCCGTCACTAAAGTGTATTCTGACATGCAAAGTGTAACACCCCATACCCGCAATTGGTACGGATATCGGATGTCACGGCACTATCGACTGATCGATGCTTATGACAAATGCGGTAATTTTTTTTCCTTAACTTATAAACTTGTCGAATCGTTTATCCTTTTTCAATTTAATGTCACCACTACATTTCATTCGATTCAATCCAAACATTAAACTTAACTTATCACATCATATAATCAATATCTAAAACATTTAACATATCCGTATTACACAATACATATTCAATGCTAAACCATTACACATATACATGCATAAAAATACACTATATTTAATCAATTTCTTAATTTCATGTAAATCACTCACTATCACTTTGGTTAATGCCATTTTACACTATAATCTTTTATTTGCCTTTCTCGTTGGCAAATTACCATTTAATCCCTATGGGGTTCAATACTTATCAAATAACTTTTTCATTTAACTAAATCACTATTTTTTCATTTCCTTTGCATTTAATTACACATATCACCTTTATTTACTTAATGGCGTCTAAATTGCCATTTAGTCCTTAGACTTTCATTTCAGTTCTCAACTCATTCTAGTTCTCATTTGACTTACATTTAATCACTTAATTTCATATTTTACCATTTCCACAATAATGGTATTTCTTTTAACATTTCTCCACATTTTTGACGTGTAAATTACAGTTGGGTCCTCAAATCTTACTTTTATATTCATGTTACATATTAATTCATTTTAAGCTTTTATGTTCCATTTAATCATTCCTTTTACTATTCTTATTCATTTAATCTATCATTTCATATACAAATTTCAATTATAGGACAAATTACATTTTTGCCCTTCTTTTGACGTTATTTACGGAAATATCACTAGATCATTTCTCCTTCCATTTTGAATCATTATTTGGCTTACAAATCACATATTAGTCTGTATTTTAGCATTTTCATGTAAAATTACATTTCAGTCCATGCACTTGGGATTCTTTACACAACTGTCATTTTAATTCCTTTTTTTACTTACATATTACTTATTACTAAACTTTTTCATATAATTACGATTTTGCCCCTAAACTTTTGGCAAATTACGATTTGGTCCTTCATTTAACGTTTACTTATAATTCCGTCCTTTATTTACTATATTTTCACGTTTGTTCATTTTTTAGCTTATAATTTACCAATTAGTCTCACAACTAATTATTTTTGCGATAAATTACGTTTTGGTCCTTAAACTTTTTATCTTCCTTCTTATACATCCTTTTTCATTTAAATTTTCATGTTCACTATACTTATTTCATTTCCAGGCCATTTTCATCATTATGACCTGTTTCACTTATAATTTGGGTAAATTACCATTTTACCCCAAACTTTTCATTTTTTTTCATTTAGGTCATTTGTTATATAACTTCTTATTTTCATATTACTTTTCACATTTTCATGTCATTTTACTTTATGTTATCTTACTTTTAACAAAATTATATCATTTTATGATTTTGCTTGTTACACTTAGGCTTTTTATACATTATGCTTTTATTCATTATACTTTTTACACATTACGTCATGTGACATTATGGCTTATTATATGTTATACTTTGGCATATTACGTTTCATCATTATAGTTTATATCATATTACATATCATTATTTTACTTTACTTTTTTTTTTGCACTTTCAAAATATTTTGCAATCATATCACTTTTATGCCCTTAGTACATTTCCGGCAGACAATATGTAAACTAGATATACGGGACGTGGGCCTCAAAGTCTCGCTGCAATCCACTAGGGAATGATGCCGAAGAATCACTCCATCATGTAACATATAACATATGACGTATGACATATAATAGAGGGTTTTGAGAGACCATCGCGAATCTGTCATAACAAAACAAGTTGTCATGACTTGCACCGCGGTATTAATGGTGTCCCTATGGTTAGCCAAATATATCCTGAACTCGATTAAACTGCCAGACCACTAAGGGCAAAACTTTCACATTTATCAAAATTTATCTTTCCAAATAGACTTTTAAATCCACTTTCGTTCTTTTAACACTTTCATTTTTCATATTACATTTAACATATTTCGTATGACTTATCAATATATTTTCATTTTAGTCACTTCATTTTCATTTCTTTCACTTCATTAACATTTCAATACCTTAATCGATCACTATTTCGATCAATTAGGCACAATTTTCACTATATACTTATTTCTCATAATAACTATACTTAAGCTATGCAATGGCTATAAATTCATTTCAAAATGGATTTCATTCTTTTCTTATCATTTCAATTTCGATTATTCATTTAATCAAAATACATCAAATATACATAACATTTCAATGTTTCATTATTTTCACTTTGAGCATGATGGAATATCATACTAAAAAATATCCATATATATTCCATAAATTCAGAATAAATTTATGGACACCTCTTTTCATGCCTAATTTCATTTTAGGTCACTAATCTTCAATTATACTCAAGAGATACCCTAGTGTACATTAGGGTACCATTCGGCCAAGGTGAATACTTCACCTTACAAATTCTTTTAATTTCATTTTAACGTTTCAAAAGTCATTTTCAAGGTTCTTAATCATTTTTCTAAGCTTATTATTCATTTATACATGCTTTTAACAAAAGTTCACTTAAGTCAATCTTTCTGTTCTCATGTTTTTTTTTTTAACTAAACTTTCCTTTTCACTTCTAATTCACTCATATATTCATTTTACATTTCATATGACATGTATACCACATAATCTATCATATTCTTCTACGTAAGCCATTCGGCCATCATAGGGTTTTTCACTAACATTTTAGTTTTCATCCCTTTATCATTCAATTCACTAACACTACAAGAAATCAAGAAAATAGAGACGGAAAATAAAGACGAAATTCCGTCTCTAATTAAAAATAGAGACAAAAAAATACCATCTCTATTTTGGCGGTCTCTAAAATTTTTCGCCGCTATTTTTAGAGACAGAAAATTTATTTCCGTCTCTAAAAATAGAGACGGAAATGATCTTTCCGTCTCTAAAAATAGAGATGAAAACGGAATTTTCGTCTCTAAATAGAGACGAAAAATTCGTTTTCGTCTCTAATTAGAGACGAAAAATTCATTTTCGTCTCTATTTTTAGAGACAGAAATAATTTTTCCGTCTCTAAATTAAATACGTATTTTTTTAATATATTATTAACTATATTTTTTAATTATAATTATTAACTATATTTTTCGTCTTGAATTCTATTTTTAATACATATATTTTTTTTAATAATAAAACTATAATTGCCAAAATTTATATAATGAAACAAGTATTAAATAAAAATTAAGTAAATTAAATAAAAGTATAAATAGTAATGTATTGATCCATACACCTAGATAAATGTTTGCTACAAGTACAGGGAGCAAATTTGCAGAAAAATAACACTGCAAAGTAGGTAAAAGATCAAAACAAGAAGCATCCTCTGCTTGAAGCAGCAACTATCATCCTTCCAACAAGCAAGAAAATGGATCTTTACAGAGGCACAATATTAAATTCGTGAGGCATGAAATCTTCACTGGGTATGTAGTATTTGTCCGGAGAATACAAGCTTAAGTTGGATACTTAGCTAGTATAAAGGCACGCAAATCTCTCAACCTGCACATACAAGTAACTAGTATTTCAAGGTCAACCCCCATAATTTAGACCATTTCAAAGAAGATGCTTGATTATAACCATTATCTGCTGACATAGCTCTTACCCGAATAAGTTTCTTTTTCGGTCTTGATGGAAGAGAAGGAAGGAAATTCGAAGAACCACGGGATACAATAATCAATGATGAAGACAACACAGAAGGGCCTGTTGAAGCCTTAACTACTGAATTCCCAACCATTTCTCTTGGCACCAAAACTAAACCACCTTCACAATAACGTCTTACAACAATTCACGAGTAAGAGTATCCTCAATACAGACTTCCCCTTATGCTAAATGCAAGATGAGCCAAAACTGGGTTTCAGAAGTCCCTATCAGTCCAATTATTAAGAACCCACCACAAAACCCTATAATTCCCACAAATAGAAGTGATAATCAAACAGTGAATATCACAAAAATAGTATACTATCAAGAAATAGAAATGCTTCAGTTTCGTTCATGACATATTAAAAGAAAAAGTATGAGAAACAATTCCCAGAAATAGAGCGTCACAACAATCAAATTTGTATAAGCGAGTTCAAAATGAAGTTGTTATTTTCTTTGTCCCTATTCCCACATTTTCTCGGGAGCCAAACAAAAGTGAAATGAAATAGCCCAAGCAGTAAATAATCTTGTCAGATGATAAAATTGATCACATAAATTGAAATTATGAAAGTGAAACAAGATTTACCTCATTTACAGCATATGAATATTATTATACATTTAATTGTAATATTACATTTACTAATTAAAAAAAAACAAAATACTTGATGCAGATCTCGCTGGAGGGAGTACGCCGGAGTAGGCGACGGGGCGGAGAAGATCGCCGGCGTCGACTCGTCAGTGGCGCGAGGACCGGACAGCGAAAGGCATTGGAGTGGGGAGGGGTAGCGATCTGGAACAGGTGGAGAGGGGGGAAAGAAAGAAGAGGAGAAAAAGAAAGAGGGGAAAAAAAAGAAGAAGTTAGGGATTTAATCTCGAAATTTAGAGACGGAATAATAATTTCGTCTCTAAATAGAGACGAAATTATTAATTCTGTCTCTATTTAGAGATGGAATAGAAGTTTCGTCTCTAAATAGAGACGGAATACAAATTCCGTCTCTATTTAGAGACAGAATAGGAGTTCCGTCTCTATTTTTAGAGACGGACATTAGTTTTCGTCTCTAAATAGAGACGAAAAAATTATTCCGTCTCTAAACACCATCTCCAATTCTGAAGGAAAATAATCCCGCCATTTTTAGCAACCAATAAATTTAGAGACGGAATGATTTCCGTCTCTAAATAGAGACGGAAAGCAATTTCCGTTCTATTTAGAATTTCCGTCTCTATTTTATCTTTTTCTTGTAGTGTAAATTCAACCTCAATTCACATGTATATACCATTTAATTTCATTTAAACACTAGATATAACTCAAATTAAATATACCTAAATATACCTTTAGGTCACATTATGTCCAAACTTTACACTTAGCTTTATTTCACTTTAATTTCTCTAATTAACTTAGTTACCCTACCTAAACTCAATTATCACCTCAATTTCAATTTCACATGCATGTCACACATAGTCACTATACAACATAATAGGAAACCCTAAATTTTTTAAAGGAAAAGCATGGATTTACTAATCACAAACCTTATATCCATGCCATTGGCTCCTCAAGCTCCTCAATATTTTTGACTTTCACCTTTGAAAAACCATAATGGCTGAATACACACAATAAACAAACATCAATTAATTTATTTCTTTTATCACATATAACCTTATAAACATACTCTAGACACCCTAGAGTACTCATAGAAACCATTAAATCAATTTAAATCAAACTAAATCTCTTACCTCCATTTTGAGACATAATCTTTGATCCATGCTTTCTCTTGCTTTTAATTCACTAAATGGATTCTAGAGGCTGCTGTAAACTCATGGAGGGGCTGAATTACATTTAGGATGGTTGAACTAAGCAAGAATTCAAGCAAGAATTAAAGGAAATTGAAGGGAAAAGGGAGAGGAAAGCTCACGGCCAACCAAGAGGAAGAAAAGGCAGAAGACGATAAGGACTATCCACCAAAATTTCTGTCATTTAAGTGCTTATATAATGGTCCAAATTGGTCCAACCAATGGTCCAATCTATAAAGCCCACTTAGCCATTTAAACCCATTATGCCACTTTTCTATGTTTTTTCCATTTTTCAACTCCAAATCACTCCAAATTTGATTTCATAATTTATATCATATAAAAACTAGGTTGTACACAAAATTTCAGGCCAATCAGAGTCCATTTTCGGTCCGGTTCAATCAAATCGGTCCTGATCAATAATTATCAATGTTCTCGAAAAATTCTCATTTTATTACCAAAAATTCTACATATTATTTAAATCCTATATGAAAATTTCTGCAATTTTTTTGACATCATTTGCTATTTTTAAAGTCTCGGTCAAATCTCCGGTCAATCGAGTACTATTCAAACCGAAATCACATCTTTTTCCTTACTTTCTAAGATCAATTAATCATAAAAATGACTTCATAATTCTTAAAACATATTCATTAGACTCCAATAATATTTTGGGGTCAATCAGAAATTAATTTCCTGTCTGGTAATTATTTACCAGTCCGATAACCCAATTTTTCAGTGTCACCAAAAATTAATTTTTCATTATCATATAATTTTACTCATCAATACGAGCATGTCTATATTTCTAAATTATTTTTCTAAGGTCCGTAGCATCCACTACGGTTTAGTCAAACTCTAAGTCAACCCAATTCACTATTCGCATCAAACCTGCTACTTTTTCTTATTTTCGACTTTTGAAATCCTATTTGATTTCGATTTTACTTCAAATTTTAACCTCAAACTGACTGTAACTTATATTTTTCACTAATCAAATAAAATATTTTCCGACTCCGGGAGGTACTATTCACCCCGGTGTCACTATTCACTATCGGAAAATACTATTTTCGGCTAACTCGGTATTGGGGTCATTACACAAAGAGTGTAAAGTTTTCTGTTTAGAAAAATTTTATTATGCAGTGACTTGACTTTATACAATTTCGTGAGATGATCCCAAATTTCTTTAATTGTCTTATTCTCCTCTATGCTTGACAATATATACATCATCTGTTAATGCTAGATGAAGATTTGTAATGGCATTTCCATTCATCTAGTCCCACTTATTTTTATTTTTGCACTCCACCGGCTTTCGCTGGTAGCTGCTAGGCAATTATCTTTCCGTTTATATAGTTTGTCTTTAATTTCCATAGAGATAAATTATTCACGTTGAACTTCTCGATCTCAAATTTTACGGCCATTGCTTCTATCACGAGCACCTAATCATTGGCTCTGATACCACTTGTTACAAAAATAGACTTACAGATAGAGTGGAACCACAACTAAATTGAACTTGAAAAAATAATAATTAAAGAACAAAATACAGGTAAGGGTAGAAAATTTTTACTATGAGGAAAATAGGAGTTTATAACAATATAACTTCCATCAATTTAAGGAGAAAACAATTAATAATTTCTCTCTTAAATAGGAGAATACTCAAATAAAACTCTCACATTCTCAAAGTTCTTAAGATTTGGGATCCCTCTCAAAAAGAAAAAAAAATAATAAAAAAAAGAAAAACTAAGCTTGGGACAAGCTCCTGCAGTGGCCAGCAAATGGCCACCGAAACATTTGCTAGAAATTTCTGAAAATTGTTTTGCTGGTTAGCCTCTATTTTTGACTCTTTTTTATTTTTTTTTTAACCTTTAACTAGGGGTCCACCCCACGTTTAAGACCTTTTGGGTGCATTCAAATTAAAGTCAATAAATTCCAATCTATCAATTACATCAACTGATTCTTCTGATTTTAACATATTCATTCGTAGCCATTACTCAGTGCAATCTTTCTTCGTATGCCTTCCAAATCAAGATATTATTTTTAGTCCAGTTCAAACTTAGACCATATTCAACCACTCAATCCATCTTTTATCAGCATTTTAATTTTAAGATTATTATTCATAATCGAGTTCACTTGGAAAAAATATGTATACCAGGACATTTTAGAGGTCATTATTCTGATTTTCACATATTCATTTGTAGCCATTACTCAGTGCACTCTTTCTTCATATGCCTTCCAAATCAATGTATTATTTTTAGTCCAGTTCAAAACTTGACCATATGCAACCATATTCTTCTGATTTTAACATATTCATTCGTAGCCATTACTCAGTGAAAATAAAAGCAAGTTTGATATTGGGAAAATTCTTTATACAATTCTTTAAAGTTCCTCTCCATTTTGTTAGACTGTGGAAGTCTTAGACGGTGGAAATCTTGGGTCTTCCTGATTTAAAACTCCTCCCCATTTTCTTCATCTCTGCAGTCTGTTAGCTGCTATGGCTTCTTCTTCTTCTTCTTCTTCTTTCTTGGTGAAGACATATGATGTGTTCGTTAGTTTTAAAGGTGCAGACATTCGCTATGCATTTCTAAGCCATCTTCAAACTGCTTTCAATCGTACCAAATTAAAGCCTTTGTGGATGAAGATCTTGAAAGAGGAGAAGAGATCACATCTTCGCTCTTGTCCAAAATTGAAGATTCATACGTCTCAGTTGTCATTTTCTCAGAAAATTATGCATTTTCGGCATGGTGTTTGGATGAACTGGTTAAAATACTGGAGTGCAAGAATAATATGGAGCAGATTGTGATCCCAGTCTTTTACGGTGTAGATCCAACTGATGTTCAAGAGCTCGGAGGGAATTTTGGTGCTGCAATTTTCCAGCATACAAATAATTTTAAGGATTGTTTAGACAAGGTGAAGACTTGGTCTCATGCTCTCAAGGAAATAGCCCAATTATCAGGCTTGGTTTCCCATCCCATCAAGTAAGTCTTTCCTTTTATTTGGAAATTATGCGGGATGTTGGAAACTGTAACTAAAGAAAGCAACAAGAACAGAACATACAGAGCAAAAGAAAGAAATACTGTGATCTTTTATTTCTTTTCTGCTTAATAACAAAACAAACGAGAAGTGCCTCTATATATAGGCAAATCAAAGTTCAAACTGATCCTAAAAAATCTGGAAACAAATCAACCCACTACTGTCATATTTATTTTCAACAGTAAAGAAATCTAGCTAAAATCAAGGAAACAGATTAACAAACTAAAGAAAGACCAATTTAACTTTGAATCATATTTCAACACTCCCCCTTGATTCAAAGTTATTAATTCCCATACATTTTCTGAAATTCTCATGCTTTTCCAGTGGAAGTGCCTTTGTTAATATATCAGCAACTTGTTCTTTTGTATTGCAAGGCTTCAATGCGATTTCTCCATTTGTGACCAGGCTTCGAATGAAATGATAACGGACATCAATGTGTTTTGTTCTGCTGTGGTACACTTGATTCTTTGTCATTGCAATAGCAGATGTACTATCACAAAAAATCTCTGTTGCTCCAGCTTGCTTGTGATTAAAATCAGCAAGAATTCTTCTTAGCCAAATTGCTTGAGAAGCTGCTGCTGCTGCTGCAATGTATTCGGCTTCTGATGTTGATAAAGCTACCACCTCCTGCTTCTTTGAACTCCAAGAAATTGCTCCTGATCCAAGATTGAACAGAAAACCGGATGTGCTTTTCCTGTCGTCAATTGAACCTGCATGATCACTATCAGTAAAACCTGTTAATTTGAAATTTGATACTTTGGTGTACCAAATTCCCAGCTCTGCCGTTCCTGCTATATATCTTAGAATCCTCTTTGCTGCTCCAAGATGAAATTTGGTTGGGTTATGCATAAATCTGGACACAACTCCAACAGAGAAAGCGATATCTGGTCTAGTATGGGACAAATAATTCAAGCCTCCTACAAGGCTCCTAAAATATGTCTCATTTGCAAATTCAGCTCCATCTTCTCGACTTAACTTTTCATTCACATTAAAGGGTGTCCCTTCTACTTTGCAGTTCACCATATTGAATTTCCTTAAAAGATCCATTGCATATTTTCTTTGTGAAATAAATATCCCATCACTGTTTTGTTTCACTTCAAGACCAAGAAAATAATGCAATAAACCCAAATCTGTCATTTCAAAATTCTTCATCATGCAAGCCTTAAACTCAGAAACAATAAACTCATTTGAACCCATATAAATTATGTCATCAACATAAAGACATACCACCAAAAATTCATCTTTGTCATTCTTCTTCAAATAAAGTGTAGGCTCATATTCACTTCTCTTAAAATTGTTCTCCTGAAAATAAGAATCAATTTTGAAGTACCATGCTCGCGGTGCTTGTTTTAAGCCATAAAGCGCCTTTTTTAACCTGTAAACTTTATCTTCACTGCCATTAACAACAAAACCTTCAGGCTGTAAGACATAAACTTCTTCTTCCAAATCACCATTTAAAAATGCAGATTTAACATCAAATTGATAAACCGGCCAATTTAATTGAGCAAATAAGGCTAGAAAAGTTCTCATCGTTTCAAAACGCGCAACACAAGAAAAAGTTTCATAGAAATCGATACCTTGCTGCTGAGAATAACCTTTTACAACCAGCCTTGCCTTGTGCTTTTGAATGCTCCCATCTGCATGATACTTGGTTCTAAACACCCATTTGAGCCCAATAGCATTCTTTCCTTCTGGTAAGTCTACCAAATCCCAAGTTTGATTTTTTTGAATAGCCAACAACTCTTCTTCCATAGCTTTACACCATTCATTCTCTTTTGCAGCTTCTTCAAAGCTAATAGGATCTGAAACAAGCAAAGCAAATGTACAAGAGGCATAAATTTCCTGCAAGGATCTTAATTCTCTTGGAGGAATTTCACTTGATGAACTTGAAGATGATTCATTGCTTGTAGGAGCAGATGGGTTGCTACTTGAGGTAGAAATTGTAGGTATTAGATCCAATGATGGTGCTATATTATCTTCCACTGCTTGCTGCCCATTTTCTTCATTCCAAGTCCAGCTTGTTTTTTCATTAAAAACCACATCCCTGCTGATGGTAATCTTGCCATTGATAGGATTATAAAGCTTATATGCTTTGGATTGAGAGCAATATCCAATAAAGACATGTTTCTCAGATTTTTCATCAAATTTACTAGAATGAGTTTTAACCAAAGCATAAGCTATACAACCAAAAATGTTTAAATGGCTTACCGTCGGTTTTCTACCTGTCCACGCCTCAAATGGAGTTTGATTGCGAACAGCTTTTGTAGGAGATACATTAAGAATGTAAACTGCTGTTGCAACAGCTTCTGCCCAAAAATAAGTAGGAAGATTCTGTGCTTGCATCATGCTTCTGGCCATTTCTACTACAGTTCGATTCTTCCTTTCAGCTATGCCGTTCTGCTCTGGGGTGTATGGTGCAGTAAGTTCCCTGCAAATTCCATTTTCTTCACAAAAATCATTAAAATCAGTTGAGACAAATTCACCTCCTCTATCTGTTCGCAATGCCTTAATTAAAAGACCACTTTTTCTTTCCACAAGTGCTTTGAACTTCTTGAAATTGTCAAAAGCTTCAGATTTCTTTTCCAAAAAAATAAACCCAACTGTGACGACTGTAATCATCAGTAAGCAACAAAAAAAATCGACTACCACCAAGAGATTCAACATTCATAGGCCCACACAAATCTGCATGTACTAACTCAAGACATTTAGAGGCTCTCCAAGCCTGTCCTACTGGAAAAGATTTTTTGCTTTGTTTCCCATAAACACAACCTTCACAAAAGCCAAGAGTTTCAAGTTTTGGTAAGCCGATAACCATTTGTTTTTGATTTAACAGCTTTAATCCATTAATATTCAGGTGCCCATACCTCAAATGCCACAATTTAGTCTCATTATCACCATTAACAACCATAGCATAGTTCTCAATCATTGACACTTCCAGAGGAAACATTTTATTTTTAGCCATTGGGACCCTTGCAATTATTTGCCCGGATTTTTTTTATCTTTAATAGTGCAACAACCATCATCAAATAAAATTGCATATCCACTAATCATCAATTGCCCAATGCTAAGCAGATTATGAGACAGACCAGGAACAAGCATCACATCTTGTAAAATCTTATCATTACCTTGATTGGTTTTAATGCTAATGGTACCTCTGCCTTCAACTTGAATCCTCTTGCTATCTCCTAGCATCACATCTGTCTTATTGGACTCATCGAGCTCCTTAAACATAGACTTTGCTCCACACATATGATTGGAATAGCCGCTATCCAAAAACCAAACATCGTTAGATTGCTCTTTCTCACAAAAAAGGGCCATGAACAACTTTCTTTATCTGATTTCTCTACAAAGCTTGCTTGATTACTCTCATCCCTCTGTTTTTGCCAGCAGTAAGCCTCTCTGTGACCTGGCTTTTTGCAGTAGTAACATTGAAAGCTCTTATTTTGCCTTTCATTGTTCAATCCGCCTCTGCCTCGACCTCTTCCACGGCCTCTTCCACGAAAGCTTCCTCGATCATTACCATGTTTAGCAGAACTTTCAAGCATCTCCTCCTGATTAGACTCCCCCTTCACCTGAAAAGCTTTTTCCTCATTCTTTTCATGTGACCTGAGCAATCTTTCTTCATGAGCTTGCAAAGAACTCATTAGTTCATCAAAAGAATAATCTGATAAATCATGGGCTTCTTCAATAGCAGCAACGACATGTTCAAATTTTGAAGTAAGACTCCTTCAAACTTTTGCAACAACAATTTCTTCTGATATATCTTCACCATATGATTTCATTTGATTAACAAGAGAAGAAACCCTAGATAAATAAGTTTGAACAGATTCGTTGCTTTTCATAGATAGAGTTTCAAATTCACGACGGTAAGTTTGCAATTTTACCGTAATTACCTTTGAGGAGCCTTGAAATTCCTTTTTTAAGATTTGCCAAGCCTGGGATGACGTTGTTGCTGCTGCAATTCTTGAAAAAATTGTTTCATGGACAGATTGTTGAATGAAGAATAATGCTCTAGCATCCTTCTTTTTGGCTTCTTTCAATCTTTCTGCTTCCTCATCATCTGGATCTTCTAAATCTAAGAAACCAAATTCCACCAGCTCCCATAGATCTTGAGACATGAAAAGAGTTTTCATTTTAATACTCCAAAATTCATATTTTTCACCCGTGAAAATTGGTATGAGTGGCTGTGTAGATAATAAAATAGTATTTGTTGCCATCTCTACGTAGCTCTTATGCTCCTCTCGTGTTTCCCTTTGGTGCCCAAAAATAAGTTTCACTCAATGCCCAATTAACCCAAGCCTTACACTCCTCTCGTAACTAGACCCAACCTGGCTCTGATACCACAATTGTTGGAAACTGTAACTAAAGAAAGCAACAAGAACAGAACATACAGAGCAAAAGAAAGAAATACTGTGATCTTTTATTTCTTTTCTTCTTAATAACAAAACAAACGAGAAGTGCCTTTATATATAGGCAAATCAAAGTTCAAACTGATCCCAAAAAATCTGGAAACAAATCAACCCACTACTGTCATATTTATTTTCAACAGTAAAGAAATCTAGCTAAAATCAAGGAAACAGATTAACAAACTAAAGAAAGACCAATTCAACTTTGAATCATATTTCAACACGGGATTGGATTGTGGCTAGAACTAATTTTATGGAGGATTTACTAACCAATTTTAAGATTTCACTATTATTCTGTATATTAATTCTTTTTTTTTCCTTTTATGCATGACCAGGCCTGACTCCAAGTTAATTGATGAAATTATTAACCATACTTTGGAGGAACTACTCCGAATGGATCATCATATTAATTCTGATAATCATGAAGGACTAGTTGGAATTGATTATCGGATCAAGTGTGTCGAGTCATTATTATGTCTTAGTTCCTCAAAAGTGCAGGTTGTAGGTATTTGGGGAATGGGTGGTATAGGCAAGTCAACCATTGCCAAGAAAGTATACGATCGAATTAAAAGTCCTTTTACAATTCAATGCTTTGTGAAAAATGTTAGGGAAAGATTTGAAAATGGCAAATTAAATAGTGTGCAGAATGAAATTCTTTGTGCAATATTTGGATCAATAATTGCAAATAGAGCCAACTGCACCATGTTGTCACCTTCCATTGTGCATGGGCTTAAAAGAAGAAAAGTTTGTCTAGCTCTTGATGATGTTAATGATATAAGGCAAATAGATAATTCGATAGGAAAACTTGATATATTTGGCCCCGGGAGTATAGTAATTATCACAAGTAGAGATCGATAATTGCTTAGGCTTGTACAAGCTAAAATATATGAAGTTGAAGCATTAAATAGTATTGAAGCTCTTCACCTATTTTGCTTGCATGCTTTTCATCAAAGTACTCCAAAGCAAGACTATGCAACACTGTTAGGAAGGACGGTGAATTATGCTCAAGGAAATCCGTTGGCTCTGAAAGTTTTAGGTTAAAATTTATACTCCAGAAGTGTAGAAGAGTGGGAAGATGAATTAGAAAACCTGGAAGGTATGCCTGATGAAACAATTGGGAAAATTTTGAGAATAAGTTATGACAAGCTGAAAAAAATTGAGAAGGAAATATTTCTTTATACTGCATGTTTCTTCAAAGGGGAAGATAAAGATCGTGTTGTGAGAATGCTAGACATGGCTGGTTCTATAATTGGAATCAGAAGTCTATGCGATAAATCTCTCATATCAATTACTGGAAACTGCTTACGCATGCATGACTTGCTACAACAATTGGGCAAAGATATTACCTGTGAAGAAAATGACCTCGGAAAGCGCAAGATCCTGTGGTGTCACGAGGATATTCGTGACCTGTTGACTAATTATGAGGCAAGACGCAAATGCTTTCAATCTTTTTCTTTTCCATTGTTTCAATTTAATGAGAAATGTAGCTTTTTCAAGTGATAAATGTTTAATGCATTCACTATTTAAATTGTCTCATTTTTTTTATATATATTTAGGGGACTGGAGCAATTAAAGGCATATCATTAGACATGTCCAAAATCAAGGACATTGAACTCAAACCAACAACATTTGGAAGACTGCATAATCTCAGGTACCTTAAGTTTCACTATTCATCAGGTAAAAGCAAGGTATATGTTCTTGGAGAGCTTACCTGTCTTCCTCTTGAGCTAAGGCTTCTCCAATGGGATGGATGCCCGTTGAAATCTTTGCCATCCAATTCTTTTCTAGAAAATCTAGTTGTACTTCGAATGCCTTATAGTGAACTTGAAGAACTATGGAGTGGAACTTAGGTACGTAGGCTGTATTTACAATTGCTTCTCTATAAAATCTTGAAATGCTTTATGAAGTTTAGGTATGATAATATTAATATCCTCTTCTTCTTCTTCTTCTTCTTCTTCTTTTGTCTCCCACTTTGTCACAGCAACTTGAGAATTTAAAATTGATTGATCTTTCATTTTCTGGGATGCTAAGCAGACTTCCAGACTTTTCAAAAGCCCCAAGGGTTGAGTTATTAAATTTGAGGTTTTGTGATAATCTTCGAAATCTACCAGAGAATTTGGGAAATTTAAAATCTCTGCTACAGCTCAATTTGTCTGGCACCTCTATAGAAGAGCTACCACAAAGCATTTGCAATATGGAATGTCTCAAATTTTTATATGTCAGCAGTTGTAGATATCTACATAAACTGCCAGATAACTTGGGGAAAATAAAATCTTTGGAGTCCATTCAGGCATACGGTATAAACAAAGTACCATCATCCTTCAATCAGTTGCGCTGGATATGTTCTGATGAAAGTGAAGGTGTCATTTTTCCTTGCCTAAATGCTCTTGATCTAACATCGTGTGGAATATTAGAATTTCCCAACAGTCTTTGCAGTGTAGTCTCATTGGAAGAATTACGTATGGGTGGCAATGACTTTGAGAGCATACCTGAAACCATCAAACAACTCTCTAATTTGAAAACCCTTGATCTACGAGACTGCAAGAGACTCCAATACCTACCGGAACTTCCACTACTGAATTATCTAAATTTAAATGGTTGTACATCTTTGAAGTCTGTGTTTGGTTCATGCCAATTATTACTTAAGCAACATAAACTCAAACGCTTAGGACTCGCTAATTGTTTCTATTTGAATCAAGAAGAATACAATCAAATCATTGACTATGCAATTTCATCATATCCTTGTAAGGTATCAATTCTCTTACTTGTTCTCTTATATTTACGGGCCAAGGACATGATTAATAAATTTTATATAATAAATCTAAAATTTGCAAATTGCTATAGAAATATTATTGTGATAACTAAATACATGAATTTAATATTTTTTATTGGCTTTCTTTAAAATAAGCAAAATATGACCCTTATGGTGAAGATTATGATTTATTATTATTATTATTATTATTATTTTGGGTGAAGAAAACTATGAGTTTCTGTGGTTTTTCACGACACAGGACAAGAAGTTTCTGTTATATATTCCAGGAAGTGAAGTGCCGAAAAAGATTAAATACAAAAATAAGAGTGGATCATCTTTGTCTCTTTCTTTCTCGTACAACCAATTGGAGGTGCTGAGGAGTTTTTGTTTCTGCCTTGTCTTTGACCCCGTATTTTTTTCTCCTTTATATATTAGATGTGAAGCCATTTTCATGGATGAGTTGGGACACAACTTCGATGCTTTAGAATCATGTATATTTGCTTATCATTGCGATTTGAATCCAACTGACCCAACACATTTGTTTCTTTGGCATGAAAGTCTCGATACACAGAGTAAGGTGGGAATTAGTGGTCCGTGTACTGTTCACTTTAATTTCTCTAATTTTGGAGATTGTGACGACATAAAAGGTTGTGGGGTTCATCCACTGTTGGAAGACAATAACGATAAAAGAACAGAAGAGGAGGATGAGGAGGAACGGCCAGTTAAAAAATTGAAATATAGTTGAAGGTAATTAATATTCTCAATAAATCACAAGTATTGTCAACTTCATATTATGGTTCCTTTATTTATCTATTTATTATGATAGTTTCCATTTCAAATAATAAATAAATAAATAAATAGGAAATCAGATTAGTTTTATAATTGAAGCTCTCTTGCAAATGATTGCAAATAAGTTAACTAAATCCAATAGTTGTGTAGTTGACAAATTTGGAGAAATGCAATAATTTACTATATGGCTCAATGATGGTTGAGTGAGACTATAAATACCCAACTTCTCACACACAAAGATTCAATTAGGAGCAAAATATGGATCTTATAAACATTATATGTAACGCTTTGTGGTATTTGGAAGAGAATTTTTCCCAATTTTTTTTTTTTAAGTTTGCATGGAGTTTGGATATAGATACCATTTACGAGAGGCGGTAAATTTTGACTCGATCTATTAATTCAAGCCAATCTGTTCATAAAAATTTGATTCAAATCTGAAATGTTTACCAGCCAATCTATTTTATCCAATTCATCCTACATGACCCATTTGCCACATATTGGTTTTCATAATATTATTTGCAAGGTGCTTTTTTAATGCCTTTCATTTTGATTCTTTAAATAAGCTATTTTGATTCTACTTATAAATTTTAATTTAACAGCGGAATTCGAATATTGGATTTAAATAAGCTAATAAGTTATAAAGTTGGGAAGGATGCTTGACTTATTAAATAAGAATGGATAAAGAAAATACATTTAATAGCCGATATATATATAAAATTAAAAAGCAAGTTTATTGTGAAAATACAAAATAAAGCAATAATAGAGGTGGGAGTGGGACACAATTCTTTATCTCTCCATTTTCTTCATCTCTGCATCCTACTTGCTGCTATGGCTTCTTCTTCTTCTCTTTCACGGCGAAGAGATATGATGTGTTCGTTAGTTTTAGAGGTGCAATAATTCGCAATACATTTCTAAGCCATCTTCAAACTGCTTTCGATCGGAAACAAATTAAGGGCTTTGTGGATGAAGATCTTCAAGAGATCACACCTTCCCTCTTGACCAAAATTGAAGATTCATACGTCTCAGTTGTCATTTTCTCAGAAAATTATGCATTTTCGGCATGGTGTTTGGAGGAACTGGTTAAAATACTGGAGTGCAAGAATAATATGGAGCAGATTGTGATACCAGTCTTTTACGGTGTAGATCCAACTGATGTTCAAGAGCTCAGAGGGAATTTTGGTGCTGCAATTTTCCAGCATACAAATGATTTTAAGGATTGTTTAGACGAGGTGGAGACTTGGTCTCATGCTCTCAAGGAAATATGATCGTATTGAAGTTTATCTCTTTGTCTTATTGAAGGAGACTTAGACAGTGGAAGTCTTCGGTCTTCCTGCTTTTAAATTCCTCTCCATTTTCTTCATGTCTGCAGCCTATTTGCTGCTATGGCTCTTCTTCTTCTTCCCTTGCAAAGACATATGAGTTTCCATGTTTTTTGGTCTGTGGCTTTTGACTGAGTCACACATTTAGAGTTGTTTTTTGGTCTTTGATAAGTAAAATTGAATCTTAGTCCTGCCAATAACTTTAACTGAAATTTTTAATCATCAATTCTATTTTTATTTTTTTTTTATTTTTATTATTATTTTTATTATTTAATTCTGTATTTTATATTTTTGAATCAGAAAACCCCCCATTTATTTTTATTTTTTATTTTCTGGTTTCTTAAAATTAAATTAAAACTAATTTCTGTGAATTTGACCCTTTTTTTTTGATAAGCCAACAAATTTTATTAATATCAGCAAAAAAATGTATTTATAAAAAAAATATATATTTATATTACTTAAAAAAATAAAAATCTCATATAATTTTATTTGAAAATCATGAAACAATTCTTATTGGTAGATTAGTGAGATTAAATAAATAATTTTGAGAAAATCTGAAAAATAAAAACATGTATAAATATATAAATTTATCCTCTATTGTTGACTCTATACATATCAGAAAAAATTCCATTAATCCGATAAAAATGTAGCACAAAAATTACATGCTTTTGAAGCCAAACAGTAGTAAGAAACTGTTGCCTAATATATATATCACTTAAAAAAGAGCACAAAAGTAACATATCAGAGAACCAAATAGCCCAACTGTTGGGAGTGGGTTCTTCCACATGGTGGGGTCCACACCACTGAAAAAAAAAGAAAAGGAAGAAGAAAATGGGAAAGGATGTTGAAAAGTCAAAGGAAAAGGCAAAGAAAATTCAACAATTGCGGCAACAATTTTTTCAAAGTTTACAACTACGGCTGGACAGCTTACAACAAGCTGTCCAAACGCGTAAAATATGCGTATAAGGTTCCTATAAATAGGCCTTCCTAAATCAGTTTAAAATCATCCTTCAGTTTTGTAAATAGAGATAGAAAACTATTTTAGAAAAATATTTGGGATATTTTTCTAAAATGGGAGTGACAAAATAGTGAGTTTGGGAAATACTTGTGTGCCACTATTTTGGATTTATTTCAAAATTATTGTGTTGCTTTTCTCTCTTGTACCCATTAATTTTATTAGTGGAAAAAATATTTTTGGAGTTTGTCTCGTGGACGTAACCCAAACGTTTTGGATGAACCACGTAAATTACTGGTGTCTATATTTTTGCTCTGCTAATTTATTTTTATTTATCCGCTGTGCCCAACAACTGGTATCAGAGCCAAAGTTATTTCTTAGTATGCTCTGTGGTTGCAGCGTAGACTGATATTCCACATCAGAAAAGATTTTTCCTTGGATACTGTTTACGTATATGGCACTGTTCACGTATACGGTACTATTTACGTATACGGTTACTATTCACTTATACGGGTACCATTCACCGTCAGAAATTGTTTTTAGATCGAAGAAATTCATCGAATTCTGATCTAAATGAAGGAAAAAATTAGCAGAATGATCTACCTAAATGGCTCAAACTACCACATCTGGAGTAAAAAGATGAAAGATCTTCTAATTGTGACGAAGATGTATTTGCCGGTGTTTGCCACAGCTAAACCCGAAGGTAAAGCCGATGAAGACTGGAAATTTGAGCATGAGCAGATGTGCAGTTTTATTCGACAATTTGTCGAAAACAACGTGTTCAATCACATTTGTAATGGGACAGATGCCAGAACATTGTGGAGTAAGCTGGAGACATTGTATTCTTCAAAAACGAGAAATAATAAACTATTTTACTTGACCAAGTTGGTACAAGTAAGATATAGAGAAGGAACTTCCTTGCCAGACCACTTAAATGAGATGGAAGGGATCCATGATCAGCTAAACAGAATGGGAGTAAAACTGGATGATGAAGTATTTGCTTTATTGGTGTTAGCCTCTCTGCCACAGTCTTGGGAGACTTTGAAGATCTCCATCACCAACACTGCGCCCAATGGTGTAGTCAACATGGAGATTGTAAAAAGTAGCACTTTGAATGAAGAAATGAGAAGGAGATCACAGGCCTCATCTTCTTCATCACAATCAGATGTCCTAGTTGCAGAATCTAGAGGAAGGAGACAGTTTAGGGAACAGAATCCTAGAGGCAAGAGCAGAGGGAAGTCAAATAAATATGCCAATGTTAAATGCCATCACTGTAAAAAGAAGGGCCACATTAAAAAGTTCTATAGAAAGTTCAAAAAGGAACAAGAGAACCGAAGCAGAGCTGTGAAAAAAGATGACAGCAGTGATGATGAACAGACTAATATCATAGATGAATTCAATATCATTTATGATGAAAATATTGTTAATCTTATATCTCAGGAGTCCAGTTGGGTACTTGATAGTGGTGCTACCATTCATGCTACATTCCGTAGAGAATTCTTCTCATCATACACACCTGGAGATTTTGGTTTTGTTAGAATGGAAAATGAAGGCCTGTCAAAGGTTGTTGGCAGAGGAGACGTTTTCTTGAAAACAGAGAATGGTATTAGACTAATTTTGAAGGATGTCAGGCATATTCTAGACATACGCCTGAATTTGATCTCTGTACGCAAACTTAGAAACGAGGGATATTGCAGCTCCTTCATTTATGACAAATGGAAACTTACAAAAGGCTCCTTAGTAGTGGTTAGAGGTGAAAATCATTCAACTCTATATGTGATGGAAGCAAAGCTCTCCACTGACACAGTAGCTGCCATGGAGAAAGATGGTGCAATTGAACGATGGCATCGAAGACTAGGCCACATGGGTGAAAAAGCAATGAAAATTCTAGCCAAGAAGAAAATGTTGCCCGGTATGGATGAAGTACATTTAGACAAATGTGTTGATTGTCTATTTGAAAAGCAAAACAGAGTTGCTTTTAAAAGTTTCCCTCCTTCCAGAATGAAAAATGTGTTAGATCTGATTCATTCAGATTTGTGTGGACCAATGCCAAAGTCACTTGGTGGTGCTCAGTACTTTGTGACTTTCATTGATGATCATTCAAGAAAGACATTGTGACACCCCCTACCCGTACTCAGGCGATCCCATCCCATGAGGAGTGAGATGCCGTACGAATCGGGGTGCTACCGAACAAGCATAAACATAAACATGTATAAAGAATACAGATAACATACATAAGAGCAGTTTAATTAAAAACTTTAAGAAAAATATCGCGGAGAAAGCTGATCATGCATTAATATAACAAAAGCATTACATTACTGTTCTGATCAACCTTCAGATACAAAAGATAGTTATAAAACCCAAAATACATATTCAGAAGCGGAAGCTATTACAAAACTGATGAAAGAGAGTTCTATACAAAAAAAATCTTCAAAATAATAAAAACAAAGCCCTACAATAAGACCCTGCTGTGTTGGCTTCGATGGTAGCGACTTTCCCAAAAGCAAACTCCTTCCGCACCTGCACGGGTAAGACACCGTGCTAAGCGATAAACGCTTAGTGGGGAAACACACATATAGACAAAGGACAACCATTCACAATAGTTGTCAAGGCAAAGCGCAAGCGTACACCATATATATATACATAGATCATAGTGTAACAATAGCGTATATCCATGCTCACACAATGAAACCATTCATCCGAAATCTTATAACAATATCCGCATGCTCATAACAGATTATACTTTTCAACCTTATCTCATACACATATCACAGATCATACAAGGCCCTGCTAACTCGAGGGAGTGGATAACGAGTATACGGACAGTACTTTACGGGTATGAGCCGATACGGACAGTACCTTACGGGTACGAATCGATAAATCAAATTACTTTTAACTTTTACAAAATGTTTTCCAAAAGGGACCTTAGACAAGATCCAAACACAAATAAGGGGTTCGCGAGGAACCAAACGGGGACCTGATCGGGGTCCAAACAAAACTGAAAGCTGCAGCTAAAAGACTCTATTAGGCATGCCTAACTATCCACTTTCTAGACTCTAGCAGGTCATGCATAACACCATCCACAATAACATTAATCCAATTAAAGCAAGCAATTATATACTCAACATGTATATTCACATAATACAATTAATCATGGCACGATACAGTATGTGAATAGCCTCTATATCATTCATAAAAATTCACATAGCAATCTCACATTGCATAGCCATATTATACTCTTCGTATATATATACCATACAAGGCAAATAACTTAATAGAAAACAATTAGTAGAATCCATCCATCTATATAGTTAAAATATCATTTTTAAGATGTCAATCATGTTAAGAGACATTAATAAATATTTAAAACCATACAAGGGAGGAAAAGGAATGAAAAAGAAAGAAGTGAAAAATCTGCAAGGGGCTGGGCAGAAGCGTTTTACACGGCGGTATGGTCTCTCCCTTACCGCCGTGTAAGACACTCACACGGTGGTAGGGTATAGACCATACTGTTGTGTGACATGCCTCACACAGAATATTTCCTGGACAGTAGCGTTTACACGGCAGTATGGGTGTACCCTTACCGCCGTGTAAAGACACAGCTCCAGAATTCTAAGCTAAATTCCACGATCCACACGGTGGTAAGCCCAAGCCTTACCGCCGTGTGACTCCTGGAATTTCCAGAAATCTGCAGAATTCTGACTTCAACAAAAACCCCAACTCTTTCACACATCAAAATACACATTTTGCACAGGAAATAAACACTAAATCTCACCTCCAACTATCACCTCATCTTGGCCATCCACAATTACAACCAAATTATATATATATCAATTTAAACACAATTTAACACGCAACTCACCTTTAGAATTTCAGAATGCAAAATCAAGGAATTAAACATCTAGCAATAGCTTATCATGCAAATTCTAAACATCAAAGATTGGAAATCCATGTAAAATCAACCAACTTCACATCAAAATTCCAGCATCCATATATATACACAAAACACCCAAATCTCATTTCCAACCTAAAATCAAGCACAAGAAAGTTCCCAAACCTCAAAATTAGGAGCTCAATCACTTGACTCCACTGGATCCAGCAACCTTTTTGCCTTTAGGATCCCTAGGCTCAACTACAAGCAGAAACCCAAACACCAAAACACAAACCCTAACTTCAAACTCAAAACTAGGAAAAAGGAAGAAGAAGAAAATGCATGATTAATACAAGGAAAAGCATAAACTTACCAACGCTTCTCCTTATTTAGGTATTATATCACTACAAGAAATTTGACTTTTTGTGACGAATTTTTTAATGACACATAAAATTTCGTCACTAATTGTAACTTACAACGACGAATTTTTTAAAACGTCACCATACTATTTATTACTGTGATGAAATTATCTTGCGTCATTTTATGTTTTAATTATCGTCACTAAAAGATTAATTTGGTGACGAAAAAATATATTTCGTCATGGTTTATTTAGGAGAGATAATTTCCCACCATTTTTTTGGAGGGAAAAAATTTAATGACAAAATAATAACTTATTGCAACGTATAAAATCGTCACAAAATATTTATTTTTTGTGACGAATTATTTTTATCATAATTAAATAAATTAATGACAATAAAATCATTTCGTCACAAATAAGATATCGATTATAAAAAAAATTTCTAATTATTTTTTTCGAAAAATTTTAGTTTAAAAATTAATTTTATTTATAACAAATAAATATGCCAAAAAAATAAATATACTGTGCCAAGATACAATTTCATCACCTTTGATATGGTGGGAAAAAATTCCAACCTTTTTTTTTGGAAAAAAATATAATGAAAAAATAACTATTTGCGACACAAAAATTCGTCGTGAAATGCTTATTTTTTGTGACATGAATTATATTTGTCACAATTTAATGACGATAAAATTATTTCGTCACAATAATTTTATTTATGACAAATACATATGTCATAAAAAAGGAATAGAGTATGACGAAATATAATTTCGTCACCGGTACAATCAATTTATGACAATAATAATATTATATCACAATTAGTTGTAATGTTAATATATGACAAATATATTACGTCATAAAATATAAATTCAATTTATGACAAACAAATATGTCACAAAAAAAAATATATAGTTACAAAGTATAAATTTATTACTAATACAATCAGTTTGTGCGATATAATATTTTATCACAATCGACTGTAATAAAAATATACAACTAGATTATGTTATGAATAATTTATTTTATATTATAAATAAAAATGTCTCCAATAAATTTTTTTAATGACCAAAAATAGTTTGTCATCTACTTTTTTTTTACAAAAATAACTAAATTATATATGAAAGTTAATTAATTAATAATATAATAATAATTTAAAATAAAATATTTTAATGTAAATTAGAAAATTGTAAAAATTGTAACCCTCAAATGCAGAATAAATTTTTTTCCCCCAAGCCCTTCTATTTCTCTCTCTCGCAAAATCGATCTGTCGCTCGATCACTCTCTCTCTCCACCGCGGTCCTCTCTCGGTGACTTCCTCGTCTCCGCCACAGTTCGATCTATATCAGCTGCTGTCTCCGCCGCGTGCCTGTCTCTCTTACTTGCAGTCTCTGCCACACTCCTCTCTCTCAATATCAATCGCCCATTCTTCAATCAGGTTATACCTCTCTCTGTTTGTTAATGAGTTTAATTATTTTCTTTCTTTTTTTGGGTATTGAGTAACTTCTTGTTTGAATAATTTTTTTTGTTAGTGTGGTGCGTCGTTGATCTGTGTTTGCTATGCTCGATCCAGTGCCTCCTTAACACTCCCTTGAAAGGTCAGATTTGCAAAAGTTTTTGTTCTGTAACTATTGTTTGATTTTTTTTTTTTATTTTCTGTTTGTTGATGTTAGTATTTTTTTCAAGTAAAGTAGATGATGTGCTTGGTCATTTGCAACCAAATTTCTGTAACTCTACTCTTTTGCATAAATATGACTCGGCTTCTTTCTCTCTAAGTTCTTCTTTTAATAATTAACTGCAGTATATTTGGTTAATCTTTGTGTGAATTGTGTTAGATTACATTTCTTTGTAATTAGAAGTGGATTGTTTGATGGGTGTTAGATTTGCTGAGTTTTTGAGCTATACAAAAGACGATTTGCATCTCTCATTGTCTCTGTTTTCGATTCATTACTATGAGAAGATGAATTTCAGTAACAGAAGCAGATGAACTGAAATTTTCTTATTGTTATCATTTGACTACATAACTCTGATTTTGTTTTTTTTTTTTTTATATGTCTAAATTAGGCTTTTCAATTTTGTTTGTTTATTTTGTTTTTCCTTTTTGTTGTTGTACTTAATCTGGGTTGTTGCTAATTAGATATGTAATCTATAACCTTATTTCAATTCTTGTTTGGTTGCTACCCAAATTTATACTCGGTAAGTGGGAACGTTTCAGATTTTCATTTTTTAGCTCCAATTATCAGGAATTTTTATGGTTTGATGTGAGGAAAGGAATTTTGTATAGAAAATAGGTAAAAATGGGTAGAGAATTTGATTGGGGGAAGAGGAACAAATAGACAAAGCCAAAAGGATCCAGTCGTAATAAATGCCTGCTATTGCCTATCCTCTCTTGCAATAATCTGCCATGACTTAATACCATAAGAGATAGAAAGAGATTGGGTTTGTTGATGATTATTAGATCAGCAAATGCCAAAGTCCTATCTCATAGGATTGGGTTGTCATTTTTGGAGTCTTTATATTCCTTTTAGAATCCACCCCATGCTTAAATTTATATTTGTGAAATCATAATACTCTATTTTTCACCTCTTTAAATCTCTATACAGTTTGACCTGTAAATCTTGGTACAACCTGTAATTCATCTAGATTTTCCATTAAACCTCAAACTTGCATTTGTTATTATGCACTTATCCCTCAACACTTTACAGTTTAATTTTTTTTGGCTTTTATCTCTTTTCATCTGTAGTTTAGAAGTATTTAATTGCTAAAACTTTTCTCAATTTGGTTATTCCTGTTTTCATATTAGAGATTAGAGCATTGGATATATATCACATTGCCTGGCTTGTTAGTTCTTGGATTAGGCCTGATTCAGATAACAATTTCGAGTTTTAAAACAATAATAATCCATTTAGCAGTACACAGAAACCTGGCAAGTTTAGAAGCACTTAATCCCCCTTTGTAATAGTTCTGGGTCCACTTTGTTATGAATTTTGGGCAAGTTTAGAACCACTTAATCCCCCTTTGTTAGTTCTTGAATTCCACTTTGATATGGCACTTTTTCATACTTTCTTGTTGTCATTATATATGTAATATAGATCCAAAGAGCTTAATTAGCAGACCATATTATTATTATATTTGGCTGGACTTCTTCTATTTATGTATTTTATTTTGAATGTGATAATCGAACTCTAACTTATATTGTCTTATTTATGGAAATTATATATATGTATTGCACATTCATGGAATATTTTATTTTTCTTAGTTTTTGATCAAGTGCTAAATATGAGCACTACATATAACTTAAGAGTACGTATTGCACATTCATGGAATATATATATATATATAATTCCCTTGATATATGATAAAGTGTTATATATTCTTAAATTTTGCTTGCATAATAGCAAATGAATGCTTTGATTTATTTGATTGTGTTAAATATATAAATTACATAAGCTGATTATAAAATGAAGTACTGACCATCAACTTACATCATCTTTCACATTAAATTTGGCCATTATTTTCTGGTGTTTTTCCTTTTCTTTGATCTAATAAATTTATAAAATTCCTCTGTTGTCATAGTCTGTTGAATGCCGAGTAACATAAAGCATAAGCTATTGTGTTATATTTTTTGGCTCTGTATACTTAATTGGACCTCCTTCACAGGTCAAAGAGGTGGCTCCAGTAGCAAGGAGAAGAGATGCAAGACTATCCTTTGTTTTTGTATATCCTGACAAAAATGGCCTGTTTGTGGTGCGAGAGGTCAGTACCTCTGCATGGATCCCTTTCTCCATGTGTATGATTGTCATCTATTTCTTATAGTATGTTCACATGCAGATATCTTGAATTTCCATTTCCTCATTCATACTGTCTCTTTTGGTTTCCTTTATAATTGGAAATAAATAAAATAAGAAACCGTTACATGTTCAAGTATAAGAAATGCATTACAAACATAGAATTATGCACAATTCTATGTGCATAATTGACATGTTGTAGGTTATCTCATAGCCAGGGTGAATAAGTTGATTTAATTCTTGAATTGTAATATTGGTTTTTGGATATATTTAATGAGTATAACAGTTATCTTAGGTATTCTCTATTTAAGAAGAAAACAAAATAAGAAGAGAAGGTGTTTCAGCAGATTCTAAAAGTTGAATTTGGAATGTTAAGTTGATGAATGAAATATTAAAAAGAAATTAGGTTGGTATAAGTTGAAGTTGGTATAATTCGAAGAAACATGGTCGATATACTTGTGCAACTATGTTCAATGATATGAAAATATTTGAAAATAGTTGTAGTTTTCTACATTGGTTTTTATGTTTTCTTATTTTAGTGTTTCAAGCATTTGGAACATGTGATATTTTTGTGTTATACTATATATGGTTTTTGTTTTAATGTTTTGCATATGGATGATTGTTTTTTATTTAATATATGATTTTTTTTTTTTAGGAACCAGATGTACATTTTGAAGTTTCAACAAAGTTTATTTCTAAATTATGGATTAGGATATTTTAATTTTTTGCATTAGGTAGTATTCTTTTATTTAATTGACTTTTTGTTTAAATAAATATTTTATATTAGTTGATTAACAATTTCTTTTACAAAATTAATTGATTGTATAACATTTAATTTAAAATGTGTTATTTTTAGTATAATGCATATATAACAATTATATTTGTCATAATTTGTCGACTTGTTAGTTAATAAATGGCGATAAAATATTAATAATTATGATATTAATATTGTAATAAAAAAAATAATTTAATGACAATAAAAAATTGTCAATAAAACTATTTTTGTGACAATTATTTTTGTCCATATTTATGTCACTAATTTATAAAATAATATGACGATTTATATTCATCATTAATATATATTAATTTAATGACGAAATCATTTTTCGTCACTTAAAGTATTAGATTTAATGACGACATTAAATATTTTATGACGAAAATTATATTTATTTGTGACTATAATTACGTAACCAATACTTAATGGTTTTAACTAGAAGCAGAGTTTCGTCATTAAAAATATTTAATTTCGTGACGAATTTTAAATTTGTCATAAAAAATGCTAATTTTTTGTGACGATAAACAATATAATGTGACGAAATATAATTTTATTTATGACATAATTTTTGTCATGAAAAGTAAGAAGTAAAGATGACGATAATCATTTTTGTCATAAAAAATGATATTTACTGTGACGAAAAAGTAAATTGTCACGTAAACTTTTATGTTACGCGTCTACCGTTACGTTCTCTGTGACGATAAAAATTCGTCATCTTATTTTTTCAGCGACGAAAAATGAATTTTTCATGACAATTTTTTGCGTCATAAAAGGCTTAATTTCTTGTAGTGTATGTGAAGCCATTTTCATGGATGAGTTGGGACACAACGTCGATGCTTTAAAATCATATCCATCTGTTGATCCTTGCGATTGGAATCCAACTGACCTAACACATTTGCTGCTTTGGCATAAAAGTCGCGATACACCGAGTGTGGTGGGAATTGGTGGTCCATGTACTGTTCATTTCAATTTCTTTTATGATGGCATAAAAGGTTGTGGGGTTCATCCACTGTTCGAAGACAATAATGATGACAGAAGAGAAGAGTAGGATGAGGAGGAACTGCCAGTTAAAAAATTGAAACAGATTTGAAGGTAATTAATATTCTCAATAAATCACAAGTACACTCTAGTTGTTTCTCATTGTCAACTTCCTCTATTATGGTAGATTCCATGTTCATCTTGTTGAGGTCTTAGTCCTATTGGCATTGCCTTACTATTGTGTAGGAGTCATGATCCCCCACTAAGATGTACTTAACGCGGTATTGTTAGTTTTATAATTGAAGCCAGCTATTTGTGTTTTTATTGAACTTTATTTCTACAATAAGTACACATACACAATTCCTTCAATTGATGCATCTAAACCCAAAAATGCAGCAAATCTCAAAATAATTTTCTATTTAACTTATTGTGTTTCACTAAATTGAAAATTTCATGTGTTTATTTATTTGGTGACCCAAATCTGCAAATAAAATTTTATTTTATATTATAATTATATATAATTACATTATTATTTTTTTTTAATTTTTCAATATTTAACACTATATAAATTAACAATGTATCATTATCATATGTATTATTATGGTATTATTAACAATATTAATACTATTTATATTGACACTATATAAAATTCAGTACTAGAACCATATAAATTCCATATTATATTAGAAATTTCACATGCTTAGTTAATAAAGACATAATCCAATAAGATTTACATGCCTATACAGGCATTGGTTCAAAAATAGAGTGAGTGACATTAAAAGGATATAAAATGAAATTGCTAAGGTAAATAGGGACAAACTGATTAGTTACATACCTATACCTCCCTCTATTCTTCTCTTACTCGGCACAGTATTTCCGGATTTTCTTTGGCTGGCTATCGAACAAAGTTCCATCGCCGGCCAGCAGCTTCATTGTTTTTGGTATGTATTGCTTTTTTCGTTCTCTCTCCCACTAAATGACTGGGTTTCCATTTTCTCGGTCTTCGCTAAAAAAGGCAGGATTATTTTTCCTCCATATATTTAGACGGTTTTTAGCGATGGTTATTGAAAACCACTGCTATAAATAGCAACAGAAAAAATTGGTTGTCGCCATTTAGAGACGGTAAGTCATTACCGTCGCTATTTAGCGATGAAAATGCATTTCCGTTGCTAAATAGAGACTGCAATTTTATACAGTCGCTATTTAGCGACGGAAACACAATTCGATCGCTAAAAAGCAGGGTATAGAAACACCATTTTCTTTCTCTCTCCTTGTCTCTCCCTCTTCCCGCCCCCCCCCCCCCCCCCCCCCCCCCCGAGTCCACCACCGCCGGCCAAATCCCGGCACCACGCGTCCTCTTCGCCGGCATTTCCCTCTGCTCTGGTGCCTCCTTTGCCGTTCGGCTCCCCCCTGCGCTAGTATTCCCCTTCTTTCTCCCTCCCTTGCCTTGCGCCGCCGTTGCTTCTGCTCCCCTTCTTCGGCCGATCTACTATCGCTCGCCGCCGGCACTTCTCTTCTTCCGGCAGGATCTTCACCCACGGTCAGTTCTTTTTTTTTAATATATTTTCTGTATTTTGTGTTAAATTAATTTTTTTATTTTTTTAATTTTGTATTATATTTGTGTGTATATTTATTTTTATTTATGTTGTATTATAATTGTTATATTATTTGTAATTGTTTTAAATTTGTGGTATATTATGTGTAATATTGTTTGAATGTTGTATTTTATTTGTGTATGTAGTTATTTTGTGTGTGTATATATATTGAATTATAATTGTTATTATGTTTATATTATTTATAATTTTGGTGGCATATTATATGTATATTTGTTATTAATTTGGTATGTTATTTGTGTATATATTTATTTTTTTTGTATATATCTTGTAATCCAATTGTTATTATATATATATATATATATATATATATATATATATATATTATTTTGTGGCATGTTTGTTAAAATTATATATATTATTGTTTTAATTTTGTGTTATATATGTGTATGTATTTTTTTTTGTTAATATAATTTGTATCGTATATATTGTTATTATAGTTAAAATGTTATTAAATTTGTGGTATATTTGTTATTAATTTGTTATGTTATTTGTGTATATATTTTTTGTTTTGTGTATATATATTGTATTAAAATTTTTATTATATTTATATATTTTTTAAAATTTGTGGCATATTGTTAATGTTATATTTTGGTATTAAGTTTGCGTATATATTTATTTTTTGAGTATATATCTTGTATTATAATTGTTATTATATATATATATATATATATATATTTATTTATTTATTTTGTGGCATGTTTGTTAAAATTATATGTATTATTGTTTTAATTTTGTATTATATATGTGTATGTATCCTTTTTTTTGTATATAATTTGTATCGTATATATTGTTATTATAGTTAAAATATTATTAAATTTGTGGTATATTTGTTATTATATGTAGTATTGTTTAATTTTGTATTATGTTTAATTTTATTTGTCAGTGTGTATTATATATTTTATTATATTTATAATTTTTTTAAAATTATATTATATTTGTTATTGTATGTACCCACCACTGCTAGAATGGTCCCGCGTTTAGCCCTCTTGTGCGCCAGCACCTTTTATCCATTTGGCTTTGGCTGCGTTTCTGCTGCTGCCACCCCCGACCCTCCCTCTCCTACCGGTTGCTTCACTAGAGATCAGATTTTCTGTATTAAACTTAGTTTGTTACTAATAAGTATATATTTGTATTATTTTTTTAATAAGATATTAGTTGTGGCATATTGTTAATGTTTTAATTTGATATTATATTTGTGTATATTTTTTTTATGTGTATATAATTTTATAAATGGGTATTAAATTTGAGTATATATTATAAAACTAATTACAAATTTGAAGAAATGGAACACAAAATTTCGTCTAGAAATTAAATATGATATTTCAATTACATTGACATATTAGTGTATTACAATATACTTGTGCATTATAAAATTCTAACACTTGATGGTACTAATTAAGTTATTATGATTTTTGTATAACAGTTTATCAATTATGAGTAATTTAGATAGAAGTTGGATGTATAGAAGAATAACTTCTGATGGTTACATTAACCTAGAGTTTGCTGAAGGAGTTCAATCTTTTATTGAGTATGCAAACTTTCAACCTGCATACATGGACGGTTCGAAAATTAGATGTCCATGCAAAAAGTGCAAACACATGTGTTATCTTCCTACAGAGGATGTGCATCTCCATTTGCTAAAAAGAGATTTGTACTCAATTATTTTTAATGGACAAGGCATGGAGAGCTAATAATTTGTAGCACGTCTAGAAGTAATGAATATAGACCGGCGGTAGTTGAAGCTGAATTTCAAGGGGGGACGAATTTATGCCAAGCAATGTCTGTGCAATAGAAAATTCCCATGCCCAAATGGTTTTTAATGTAGCGGGAAGTTCATTTCAGCCAAATTTAGGCAATGTCGAAGAAGAACCCAACCAAACTACAAAATAATTTTTCGACTTACTTAATGCAGCTGACCAAAAATTATGGCCGGACTGTGATAATATGACCCAGTTAGGTTCTGTTGCTCGAATATTAAACATCAAATCTGAAGGTCATATATCTGATCATAGTTTAAATGAAATCCTAGCTTGGTATAATGAATCATTGCTTTCGGATAATAAAATGGTTGACAATTTTTACAATATGAAGAAGTTATTTCGGGGTCTTGGTTTGCCAGTAGAAAAAATTTATTACTGTCGGCTGGGATGTATATATGCTTTTCTAGGGAGTTGATGAGGAATTAATGGGTTGCAAAATTTGTAATCAACTAAGGTTCGAGCCAATAAATGCTAATAGAAAGTAGAAATTAGTACCATGAAAGTGGATGTATTATTTTCCTATAACTCCAAGACTTCAGAGACTATATTCATCCGATGTTACTGCATGTCACATGAGATGGTATAATGAACATGAATAGACAGATGGACTAATGAGCCATCCATCGAATGCAGTTGTATGAAACATCTCAATAACATTCACCCCGACTTTATTGCTGATAGTAAAAATGTGAGGCTGGGTTCAAGCACTGATGGTTTTCAGCCTTTTGGGCAATCAGGCCAACAATATTCATCATGGCCAAGCATGATAATTCCTTATAATTTGCCTCCATGGATGTGTATGAATGAGGCTTATATGTTTTTAACAGCGATTGTTCCAAGGCCAAAGAATCCAAAGTAGAGGATTGATGTATTCCTACAACCACTGATTTCTGAATTGCAATAACTATGGGAATTCGATGTGCTTATATATGATGTGTCCCTTAAACAGAATTTTATGATGAGAGCAGCTTTGATGTGGACAGTTAGCGATTTGCCTACATATGCTATGCTGTCTGGATGGAGCACGGCTGGAAAGTTAGCTTGCCCTTACTGTGACAATGATTTGGATGTTTTTTATCTTACTAATGGGTGTAAAACTTCTTGGTTTGATAATCACAGAAAATTTCTTCCTCCAGATCACCCTTTTAGATGAAATAAATAAAGGTTCCTTAAGAACAAAGTTGTCCACGCCCCTCCTCCACCTAATAGATCTGGTAAAAAAATCTTACAAGAAATTGATGAATTAGGGTTGCTAAAAGTTACAGAAGTTAAAGTTGAAGAAGTAAATAGTAGCATTTCTAAAAACTTTGGTTGGAGAAAACTTAGTATCTTCTAGGATTTGGCATATTGGAAATAGAATATGATCTGGCATAATTTAGACATGATGCATATAGAAAAAAATATTTAGGACAATGTTTTCAATACGACAATAACATTGAAGGAAGGACCAAAGACAACGCAAAATCACGCACTGATTTAAAATTGTATTGCAAAAGAAATGAATTAGACAGAGATCCTTGAACTAAAAAATATCCAAAAACTTGTTATACTTTGGACAAAAGACAAAAGAAAGTTTTGTATGAATGGTTAAGGAGTCTAAAGTTTTCGGATGGATATGTTTCAAACTTAGCAAGGTGCGTGGATATGAGAAAGTATAAATTGTTCGAAATGAAAAGCCATGATTGCTATGTATTCATGCAAAGGCTAATGCCAGTTCCTTTTCGGGAATTGTTGCCTCAAAAGGTGTGGAAAACTATAACTGAGTTAAATTTATTTTTTTTAAAATTAACTTCATCTGAGATAGAGATGGCTGATATGGAAAAATTAGAATTAGAAATTCCAGTAATCCTTTGCAAATTAGAGGAAATTTTTTCTCCTAGGTTCTTTGATATTATGGAGCATTTACCAGTGCATTTAGCACATGAGGCCAAACTGGCTGGACCCGTTCAATATAGATGGATGTATCCATTTGAGAGGTAAAAACAAATGGTTTTTATATATGGGAACTTATAGTTTGTTATGATTAGTAACTTGAATAACAATTATCGTGTAGGTATTTATATCATTTGAAAAAAAAATGTCAAAAATAAAGTACGAGTAGAATGTTCAATATGCAATGCGTACTTGGTCGAAGAAGCAAGTACATTTTGTTCCCATTACTTTGAGCCGCATGTCAACACAAGACTCCGAAAGGTTCCCTGTAATGATGATAGAGGCTAAAAAAGTGCAAATAATAAAAATTTATCTATTTTCACATACCCTGGTCGATTACATAGATGTTCAACCAGAAGAATGCTTACAGGAGAGGAAATAGAGATTGCACATGGTTACATCTTACTGACTTGCCAAGAAGTTCAACCTTTTTTGCAGTAAGTTTAACTGATAGTTTGAAATTGATTATTTATTTAATGCCATGAAAATGCATATGTAACTTATATTGTTGTTGGTTATAGTTTGTATGAGGAATGGTTACGGGAGCTTATGCCAGAAATAACACAAAATGACATCAATAAGGAAGTTGAAAAGCACTTTCATTTATAGTTCAAGACATATGCAAGTGTTGACTTCAAACATAGTACATAAGAGACATAGTTTTTTCATGACAATATACATTAACATTCTGTAGGCGTCACAAAACAGAATTGAAAATAATTTCATCTCTGATCTTGCGAAAGGACCATTACAAACTGTTAAATCTTACCCGATTTATTTCGTGAATGGATACAAATTTTATACGCAATCTCATGGTCATAACAGGGCAACTATAAACAGTGGAGTTTGCATTCAGGGTGAATTAATGAATTATTATGGTAAAATTATGGAGATATTGGGAATTAAATACCCCGCTTTGCCAATAAAATATTGTGTGCTATTTAAGTATGAATGGTTTGATCCAACACTCAATGTCGAAACAAAAGTGCAAAGTAGCTACAATATTGTTGAAATCAACCGAAGAAGAAGATTTCCTAATTTTGAACCTTTTGTGTTGGCAATGCAAGCCATCCAGGTATATTATGTCCCTTTTTCTAGCCTAAGACGAGATAAAATAGATTGGTTGGCAGTTTGCAAGGTAAAACCCAGAGGCATTTTTGAAATGAAAGCAACAAGACAAAATAAATGAATTGAAAGCGAAGCCTTTCAGGAAGAGGAAGTGGAGGTTCATGAAATAAATAAAAGACTGCCATATGAAGATAATAAACCTTTGATCAATATAGATAATGAATATGTTGATATTGCATCCGAAGAGGACGACAAGTCTACATCCGCCAATACATCTGAAATGAAAATCGAATTTGATTCTAATTATTTGGAAAATGAAGATGATTGTGGTAATGATTTATATCTAAGTGATGATAGCGAATAATTCCTTGCACACGTGAGTAAATTCCATAATCTAAATATAATTTATTACTTTATGTTTAATCAACTGATGTCTAATTATGTTTATTTAATATTTAAATGTAGCTACATATTATCTTAACTTCATTACTTTAGCTATTATAATCAACTGATGTCTAATTATATTTATTAAGATTTTCAGGTAAGAAAATGAATAATAAGAGGAAGCTGCTAGTATGCAACCTCCAAGGATGAGGATGCATCCATCAGTATCCCCTGGTGTGAGTCAAGCAGAGGGACCATTGTCAGTTGCGTCTGCCCCTACCCATATGAGCACAGATTCTTTACCCCCAAGTTACACATGCCCTACATCAATTGCTGGTACTTCATCGACTGAAGCACCTACTATAGAGACTCCATCCATACCATCTCAGAGATCATCGACTGAAATAGTTGAAGGTCCTTTGCCTGGATCAGTTGGAGTGGATGGACGGATATATATTGCCATTGAAGGAAATCATTAAGTTATTAATTTTTGTTTTTATATTTATTTTATAATGCTTAATTTGAACACATTATGACATTACTTGTCCATTAGATTTATCCCATTTGGTACTTGCTCCCGCTCGATGACTGGTACATTCAAGAATAAAATTGAATTTAATGGTTATTTATGGAAGAATAACTCTCAGAAAACAAAATTATTTTATTTCTACGAGTTTGAGGTAAATAAAATACTTTATTTATTTTTAAATATTTTATCTTACTTCATATATTATTTATATTGTAAATGTAGTTTATAAATACATACATTTTATTTACCATTTTTGTTTTTTTTTTTTCAGAAAGCTTTTTATTGGGATTCAGCTGTTGATCACATTGTGTATGGTGTATGGGAGAGACGTGCCCATATACGTTATAAAGACATGGTTAGCAAGATGCACGCTAAGGGTGAACGACTATGGTATATAAATGAAGACATATGGGTGTAGTACTGGGCATCAACAGAGGCTCTTTCTATTGCCGATAGGAATTCTACTAATAGGCGGGAAGGACCGGAGGGAGTTAGTGCTTCCTTACACGCTGGAGGAACATTGTCCCATCGTGAGCATGCTGATAGACTTGTAAGTATTGAAATACCTGACTTTTAGTGCATTAAGAGTTTTTTTATTGCAATAAATACAACTCTTGACAATTCCCACTATATTTGAATGAATAAAGGAGGATGAAAAAAATATTGTGTAAGGAGTTTGAATTGGATTTTGTTGGTAGAGAATAGTAATATAAATGTATTTTTTGGAGTCAGAAACAGGAGGTTTTGTTACAAATTTAGGAAAAATTTTGCCGAAATTTTATTAACCTATATACAAGTGTTATTGTGTAAGGAGTTAGAATTGTATTTGGTTGGCATTAAAATAGTAATATATAAGTATTTTTGTGGATTTTATACAGGAGATTTGTTACAAATTTAGAGAAAATTCTGCCTAAATTTAATTAACCTATATACAAGTGTTATTGTGTATGGAGTTAGAATTGTATTTGGTTGGCATGAAAATAGTAATATATAAGTATTTTTGTGGATTTTATACAGTAGGTTTGTTACAAATTTAAGAAAAACTTTGTCCAAACTTTATTAACCTAAAAGTTATTTACACGAGTCATCTATGGGCAGGACACCTTATCCCCATGAGTTATTTCTGCACAGACATATGTGAAATCATGACGGTGTGACGTTCGTCAGCGACCGAGCCAGACAAGTTCATGTATGTTAATTTTACAATTTATTATTATTTTTTTGTATCATCTTAGTTTTATTTTAGTACTAATTAACATTTGAATTAATTTTATGACAGGAGCGAGTATAAGAGAGTCTTCATAGTCAGCAAGCGGATCCTGAGAATGTGGACCATGCTCGGGTATTTTATGAGACAACTGGCGGTAGGGACTGCCTTGGACGGATTTTCGGTTTGGGTTCTTATGCGAATACTTGCTATTTGCATTCCTCCTCATCTTTTATGGCTACGGCCAGTAGGCATGCTGCAACTAGCAATGAAGTTGTTGAGTTTCGCAGCACAGTCGACATGTTGAAGAGCCGTATTAATAGGTTGGAGGATTTTATTAGCCGAAAATTACCTGATGATACACCACCACCGTCGACTGATCGTCCACATTCACCTCCTGCTTAGTTAGTGTTTTAATTTGTTCTACTATTTACATTTAGTTGTATTATTACTAATTATATCTATATATATATATATATATATATATTAATATATTATTAATTACATTTTTATCAAATTTACTTATTTTAATTAATATTTTTTTCATTATAGTAATTTTGGCAATTTTAATTTTAATATTATATATATTGAAAAAAATTCCCATTAAAAAATAGCGGCGGAAAACTAATTTCCGTCGCTTAAGTAATTAATGTTCTAGCGACGGAATTTAAATAGCGAAGGAATTTAATGTTCCGTCGCTAAAATTAGGGACGGAAATTACTTTTTCATCTCTAAAAATAGTAATGAAAATTAGTGTTCCATCGCTATTTTTAGCGAGAACATTAATTTCTGTTGCTAATTTTAGCGACAGTTAGTTTCGGTCGCTAAAAATAGAAACGGCATAAATAGCGACGGTTTTTCCGTGGCAAAATTCCGTTGCTATTGCTGATTAGAGACGGAATTTCGTCGCTACGTGCCGTCGCTAATTTACGATTTTCTTGTAGTGGATGTGAAGCCATTCTCACGGATGAGTTGGGACACAAATTCCATGCTTATCATATGGATCTTCTTATCATAGCGTTTTGAATCCAACTGACCCAAAACATTTGTTGCTTTGGCATGAAAGTCGCTACACACGGAGTGAGGTGGGAATTGGTGGTCCATGTACTGTTCACTTTAATTTCTCTTATGCTGGAGGATTTAATGGCATAATAGGTTGTGGGGTTCATCCACTGTTCGAAGACAATAATGATGACAGAACAGAAGAGGAGGATGAGGAGGAACTACCAGTTAAAAAAATTTTTGATAAGCCAAAGCATTCCATTAAAAACAATAGATTATACACCGAGACAAGAGCTGCCCAGCATTCAGTTAAAAAATTGAAACATAGTTGAAGGTAATTAATATTCTCAATAAATCACAAGTACACTCTACTTGTTTCTTATTTATTTATTTATATATAAGTACATATATTTATATATGAATGTGAAGTTTAAGAATGTATGTATTATTGTTGGCATATTATGTTTTTGATTGTATGTGAAATATGATTATGGTGTTATTAAGCTTATGATGAGATGATAATGTGCATATGTTGAGAATGCTAGAGTTGTTGGTGGCTGGAATGGGTTGATAAGTTATTGGGAGTGTTCGATTTCAACTATACAGGAGGGTTAAGAGTGTGTATAGCTGTTATGCTACGAAAATTTTACTAACTGAATAGTAACTTCGCGACAAGTATCCGAATAAAATCCACCAACTTAATAAAGGATATATTCTAATTATAAAATGTTTTAAAAGAATATTTATGAATATAATCTAAAAATAAGTATTAAGCCGTTTGTAATACCGGTACTAATATTAATTTTCGATGCTACTTGGGTTCATAAAGGGTACTTTGATCCATTGAAATGAAAAAGATAGGAATGTAACTTTGCCTATCCATATCATCTATAAAAGAAAGAATTTCAGGCAAGTACAATCCCCAAGAAAGTTCCATCTCCAGTTGTTCTCCTCTTTCTGATAGGACTGCCAAACACCACCTTAACTCCGCATTAGCATGATATTGTCCGCTTTGGGCCAGGCCCGCACGGATTTGTTTTTGGGCTCCTCCCAAAAGGCCTCATGCTAATGGAGTTAGGTGAATTGAACTCCTTATATTCAAGGTGTTTCTCCCTTGATTTTTCGATGTGGGATTTGAGTTTGTAACCCCAACAATCCTCCCCTCAAACCAAGGACCACATTACTATGTCCTCCCCTCGAGCGATAATCCATTTGATTCGTCAAATCATCTTGCACCGCCGTTATCAACCAACGGGACACGCCGCCTGACCACCACAATATCAGGAAGACTTTCGACACAAGGCACCAAACACGAATCTCCAATTGTCTCGGGATCGTACTGGGGGAGCCTCCCACACAACGCAGTCCACTATTCCGGATCGTCTCCAAACCACGGCTCTGATACCACTTGATAGGACTGCCAAACACCACCTTAACTCCGCATTAGCATGATATTGTCCGCTTTGGGCCAGGCCCGCACGGATTTGTTTTTGGGCTCCTCCCAAAAGGCCTCATGCTAATGGAGTTAGGTGAACTCCTTATATTCAAGGTGTTTCTCCCTTGATTTTCCGATGTGGGATTTGAGTTTGTAACCCCAACACTTTCATGATTATCACTGCACCATGCGCCAAAAGCACTCTATATATCTAATCTATGCTTCCCTTTATATAATTGACAAGTTTTAGATCAGTAGACTAATATATCAATCCTAATCATACTTTGACATACGTTTCCTTTTGACTATTGCTAAGAAGTTTCATTTATTCCACAAACAAATTGCATATTTGTTATGTAATCTTTTTCTTCATACGAGGAATATTCTTTTTACTGCAAATAAGCATGTGACCAGAACAGAAGGGAGTGGTGAAAATGCTGATATGGCCGATTGTGCTTTCTTTCTTCCATCCTCTCTAAATATATGCTGTACAATTTCAAATACAAAAAGTAATTTGTCTCGATTGTCGGCTCTACTTTCTTTTCCACATGAGAAAATTAAAGGGTACCCTTCAGAGAGGACAAACTGTAATGATTAAATATTTATTTTTTGACTTCCAAATGGCATTTTACCACAACTGAACCAACAAGGAATATACATTCTCACCGAAAGCACGTAATTGCCTAAACAGTTACTCCCGACAAATCTGAAGGATATTTTTGCTACCTAATAAAGCTAGTAGAATGACTAAATTTTGAAGATTAAACAAATATTCATAAGCATAAGAAATGCAAATGTTCACAAAATATGACTACAAGTAGACAAGATGATAGTATTGGCGATCTCCCCATATATACCTCCACATTATTCCGAAGACAAGCAAAACGCAATTAGCCTCAGGAACAAGGAAATATATGTATTAAATTTTGGGGGTTCAAGACAACTGCTTATAGAGTACAAGATATATCCACTTCCAACCCACATACAGACACAAATTCTTTATCAATTTTTTATGTAAAATAAAGCAATAATAGAGGTGGGAGAGGGAAACAATTTTTTATACAATTCTTTATCCTATTGAAGAAGACTTGGACAGTGGAAGTATTGGGCCTTCCTGCTTCAAAATTCCTCTCCATTTTCTTCATCTCTGCCGCCTATTTGCTGCTATGGCTTCTTCTTCTTTCATGGTGAAGACATATGATGTGTTCGTTAGTTTTAGAGGTGCAGACATTCGCTATACATTTCTAGGCCATCTTCAAAATGCTTTCAATCAGAAACAAATTAACGCCTATGTGGATGAAGATCTTGAAAGAGGAGAAGAGATCACATCTTCCCTCTCCGCAAAAATTGAAGATTCATACGTCTCAGTTGTCATTTTCTCAGAAAATTATGCATTTTCGGCATGGTGTTTGGATGAATTGGTTAAAATACTGGAGTGCAAAAATAATATGGAGCAGATTGTGATACCAGTCTTTTACGGTGTAGATCCAACTGATGTTCAAGAGCTCAGAGGGAATTTTGGTGCTGCAATTTTCCAGCATACAAATGATTTTAAGGATTGTTTAGGCAAGGTGGAGACTTGGACTCATGCTCTCAAGGAAATATCCCAATTCTCAGGCTTGGTTTCGCATCCCACCAAGTAAGTCTTTTCTCTTTATTTGGATATTATGTGGGGTTGGGATGTGGCCAGAACTAATTTTATGAAGGATTTACTAACCATTTTTAAGATTTCACTGTTATTCTATATATTAAGTCTTTTTTCCCTTAATTATTGTTTCCTTTTATGCATAACCAGGCCTGACTCCAAGTTCATTGATGAAATTATAAACTATACTTTGGAAGAACTACTCCGAACGTATCATCATAGTAATTCTGATAATTATGAAGGATTAGTTGGGATTGATTATCGGATCAAGTGTATTGAGTCATTATTATGTCTTAGTTCCTCAAAGGTGCAGATTGTAGGTATTTGGGGAATGGGAGGTATAGGCAAGTCAACCCTTGCCAAGAAAGTATATGATCGAATTAAAGTTCAATTTACAATCCACTGCTTTGTTGAGAATGTTAGGGAAAGATTTGAAAATGGCAAATTAAATAGTGTACAAAATGAAATTCTTTGTGCAATATTTGGACCAACAATTGCAAATAGAGCCAACTGCACCATGTTGTCACCTGACATTGTGCAAGGGCTTAGAAGAAGAAAAGTTTGTATCCTTCTTGATGATGTTAATGATGTAACGCAAATAGAAAATTCAATAGGAAAACCTGATATTTTTGGACATGGCAGCGTAGTGATTATCACAAGTAGAGATAAGCAACTGCTTAGGCTTGTAAAAGCTGAAATATATGAAGTTGAAGCTTTGGATAACAGGGAGGCTCTTCACCTATTTTGCTTGCATGCCTTTAATCAAAGTACGCCAAAGCAAGACTACGCGACATTGTCAAGAAGGGCGGTGAATTATGCTCAAGGAAATCCATTGGGTCTTAAAGTTTTAGGTTCAAATTTATACTCCAGAAGTGTAGAAGAGTGGGAGGACGAATTAAAAAAACTTGAGTGTATACCTAACAACAAAATCGGGAAAATTTTGAGAGTAAGCTATTATGGGCTAGATGAAATGGAGAAGGAAATATTTCTTTTTATTGCATGTTTCTTTAACTGGGCAAATAAAGATCATGCTTTGAGCATACTAGACATGGCTGGTTCGAAAATTGGAATCAGAAGTCTATGTGATAAATCTCTCATATCAATTACTGGAAACTACATATGCATGCATGACTTGCTAAAACAAATGGGCAAGGATATTACTTGTGAAGAAAATGAGCTCGGAAAGCGCAAGATCCTGTGGCGTCATGAGGATATTCGTGACTTGTTGACTAATGATGAGGCAAGAAGCAAATGCTTTGAACCTTTTTTTTTTTCCATCGTTTAAATTTAATAAGAAATGTAGCCTTGCAAGATATAAAAACTTTAATGCATTCACTATTTGAATTGTCTCATAATTTTTTTTTTTCCAATTAGGGGACTGGAGCAATTAAAGGTATGTCATTGAACATGTCCAAAATCAGGGACATTGAACTAAAACCAACAGCATTCGGAAGACTGCATAATCTCAGGTACCTTAAGTTTCACAATTCATCATGTCCAGGACTCAAAAGTATAAACAAAGTACATGTTCTTGGAGGGCTCACCTGTCTTCCTACTGAGCTAAGGCTTCTCCAATGGGATGGATGCCCATTGAAATCTTTGCCATCCAATTCTTTTCTAGAAAATCTAGTTGAACTTCGAATGATTGATAGTGAACTTGAAGAACTGTGGAGTGGAACTCAGGTACGTAGACTGTATTTACAATTGCATCTCTATAAAATCTGGAAATGCTTTATGAAGTTTAGGTATGATAATATTAATATCTTCTTCTTCTTCTTTTGTCTCCCACTTTGTCACAGCAACTTGGGAATTTGAAATTAATTGATCTTTCAGGGTCTAGGATGCTAAGTAGACTTCCAGACCTTTCAAAAGCCCCAAAGGTTGAGATATTATATTTGAGATTTTGTGATAATCTTCAAAGTCTACCAGAGAATTTGGGGAATTTAAAATCTCTGCTACAACTTTGTTTATCAAAGTCCGCTATAAAAGAGCTCCCACAAAGCATTTGCAATATGGAATGTCTCGAAGTTTTATATGTCAGAAGTTGTAGATATCTACATAAACTGCCAAATAACTTGGGGAAATTAAAATCTTTGAAGACCATTGGTGCATATGGTACAAATATGTTAGAATTTCCCAGCAGTCTTTGCAGTGTGGTCTCATTGGAAGAATTACGTATTGGTGGCAATGACTTTGAGAGCATACCTGAAACCATCAAACAACTCTCTAATTTGAAAAGCCTTGATCTACACAACTGCAAGAGACTTCAACATCTACCGGAACTTCCACTACTGAATGATCTAGGATTAAATGGTTGTTCATCTTTGAAGTCTGTGTTTGGTTCATCCCAATTATTACATAAGCAACAAAAGCTCAGACAGTTAGGACTCTATAATTGTTTCAATTTGAATCAAGAAGAATACAATCAAATCATTGACTGTGCAATTGCATCATATCCTTATAAGGTATCAATTTTCTTGCTTGTTCTCTTATATTTATGAGAATTGTTGTGGTTGTTATTGTTACTAGCTAGGTTTGTATAATGCAAAGGCCACGAACATGATTAATAAATTTTATATAACAAATTTAAAATTTGCAAATTTCTGTAGAAATATTATTGTGATAACTAAATACATTAATTTAATATCTTTTTTTTATTATTATTATTATTTTAATAAAGCTTATTGGTTTGTGGTTTTTCACGACACAGGACAAGAAGTTTATGTTATGTATTCCAGGAAGTGAAGTGCCGCAAAAGATTAAATATAAAAACAAGAGTGGATCTTCTTTGTCTCTCTCTTTCTCATACAAACAATTGGAGGTGCTGAGGAGTTTTTGTTTCTGCCTTGTCTTTAAGCCCAAATTTTCTTCTTATTTATTGATTAGATGTGAAGCCACTTTCATGGATGAGTTGGGACACAACTTCGATGCTTTAGATTCATACAGATCTGTTTATCATTGCTATTTGAATCCAACTGACCCAACACATTTGTTTCTTTGGCATGAAAGTCGCGATACACAGAGTGAGGTGGGAATTGGTGGGCCATGTACTGTTCACTTTAATTTCTCTAATGGTGGAGGTTGTGATGGCATAATAGGTTGTGGGGTTCATCCACTGTTCGAATCATGACAGAATAGAAGAGGAGGATGAGGAGTATCTGCTAGTTAAAAAATAGAAACATAGTTGAAGGTAATTGATATTCTCAATAAATCACAAGTACACTCTACTTGTTTCTTATTGTCAACTTCCTATATCATGATAGTTTCCATGCTCATCTTGTAGAGGTCTTAGTCCTAGAGATATTGCCTTACTATTTGTGTTTCTTCAATTGATGCATCTAAAGCCAAAAGTGCAGCAAATATCAAAATAATTTTCTATTTGGCCTATTGTGTTTCATTAGATCGAAAATTTCATGTTTTTATTTATTTGACGCCCAAATCTACAACTAAAATTTTATTTTATATAATAATTATATATAATTACATTATTATTTTTTTAATTTTTTAGTATTTAACACTATAAATTAACAATGCATCATTATCATATGTATTACTATGATATTATTAACAATAATGTTATGATTAAGATAAATGAGGCAGAAGGTAAGGAGCTAGTTGAGAGGAATAAATATGAAACTGGAAGGAAGGGAAAAACAGAGACTAAGAATGAGGAAGAAGATGGGCTCAAGGACAAAGACACCGAAGATAAAGAAGAAGATGATGGGCTTAAGGAGTCTGGACTAGAAGTTATGGGAGATGGGTTTGAGGAGGAAGGGCCAACAACTAACATTGTTTGAAGAAGCCTGCTGCTACTGCCGTTATTGAAGTTGTTAGAAATTCTGTTATTCATTTTGCTATTTTATTTTGTTAGCTGCAAGAGAGAATCTACACTCTTTTGCTTAATTCTCGCTAATTAGTTAGAGGAGAGAGAAATGGAACATTACTTAATGGCTTGTAAACCATTTTACAAATTATGAAAAAAGAATGAATACAGTTTCTCTCTAAATCTTCTCTATTCTTCTTCTTCTTCATCTCTATTCTATCTCTTATCTCATTCTCTTCTATAATTCATAACAAATAATATTAACATTATTTATATTGACACTATATAAAATTCACTACTAGCACCACATAAATTTCACAGTGTAAAGGCTTAGTTAATAAAGACACGTTACAATAAGATTTACATGCCTATGCAGGCATTGGTTCAAAAATAGAAGAGTGAGTGACATGAAAAGTATAACAAAATGAAATTGCTAAGTTAATTAGATAATAAATTGATTAGTTATATACCCACATATGCATTGGTGCCAAAAGCAATGTTATCAGAATCGGATCGGACCGATTGAACTATGAACCAATAAAAAGTTGAATTAGATCGGATTGAATAAAAAGCCATTGAATCGGATAAGAATCCAGTTTTAAGTCAACACTTTTTTGTGTTTTGAATTTTTTTATAGAAACAAAGGTAAAAAATTAACAAAACTCTCAATTTATCCCAAAATCCCAACTCCCAGTCTCTGTTTTTCGATATTCTGTTCTTCATCTTCTTCCCTGTACCTCCCTCTATTCTTCTGTCACTCAGCCACACCATTACCGGATTTTTGTTGGCCGGCCACCGAACAAAGTTCCATCGCCAGCCAGCAGCATCATAGTTTTTGGTACGCATAGCTTTTTTCGTTCTCTCCCACTAACTGACTGGGTTTTCATTTTCTCAACTCTGTCTTGGGTAAGAAATTTCATTGTTGTTTTCTTATTATTGAATTTTAATATTTGTTGTGTGTTTTATCATTTCAATCAGCTTTGAGTCATCATGGGTTATTGGCTTATTGGCTTTCTTCAATATTTGACAATCTTATTCCTCTTCTATCATTTCATTTGCCCAGCTGATTTTCATTCTTTATGCACTCTTAGTTTCCCAGTAATAAGAAAGTGTTGTTTTATTCTATTGTTCCATGCTGCACCTCACCCTCCTGCTCCCTCTTCTTCCCATCACTGCCAACCTGTATCCACCAATACTTAAATCATTTGTAACCAAAGGATTATGTTATCATAAATAATCTTATTATATTTGTTAACCTAATTCATAACCGCACTATTTCGATCAGATCATCTGCTAAGATTTTTATCCAGTAAAGAATCATTGGTAGCACAAGCATTATTAACCATTAATGAACCGTTACAACATTATGCTTGACTCATTCAATACAGCACACTAAAAACACCGTATAAGTCTCTAAATTCTCTAGATAGGTATGTATCTAAAGTCTTAAACTCTTAGACAATATCCTTTTATTTTCTCTTAAATTACTGACTTGATGATTAGAGTTTTTGTTTATCAGAGTTATGCCGACATTCTATGAGTTAGGTGTGCTGAGTTAGACTTTGAATTACAAGGGATCTTCAAATACTGGTGGCACAATCAATAGTCTATTTACAGGTTGCCCATAATCATATGATTTTTTTTTTTTTTTTTTTTAAAAAAAGAGTAAAGATTGTGTAGTACGTAGGACATGAGAGGGCTTGAAGCCTACTGGAGGCAGAAGAGTTGTCAACCTGCTGGTTGAGATGGTGGCCATTTTCCAGATAGTGGCCTATTTTTTAAAAAACTTTTTTAAATCATAAATTAGCATTATTTTAATTATGCATTCTTAATAATTTAATACACGTAAATATAAAAGATTAAGATATGTTCGGAAACTTCTTTGAATTTTAAGGAGAATTATTTCTGTTTTTTGATTGACTTTGAAAGGTAGAAAACAAATCATGCGAAATTTAATTATTTGGAGGCCATATTAATTTTTGGGAAAATATACTTTTATACAATCATCAAACATAAGATAAACTAAATTTACATAAATATATATATATATATATATATATATTGCAGATTTATAATCTAATTTAGTCGTCTAATTGATACTTTTATATAGATTGAAAGCAGAAAGCGTGTAATTAGAGAATGGAAGTAATTATATTATGGAATCAGATTCAAAAACAAAAGTTATTTTGAGCACGTGAATAAATTATAATTATTGAATAAACTTTAATAAAATTCGTTAAGACTTGTTTATTTTTACCAATTCAGGCTTATCTTTCAAAGAAGATAAAAAAAAAAAATAAATAAATAAATAAATAAATAAATCATGAGGTGTTTGAATTTAAAATTGGGTCTAATAAGCAAAATGAAGAAGTTTGGGATTGACTGGAAATTGGGTTTATAAGAGAATTCAAAGGATGAGATGGTTTGGGAACTGTTTAAGCATGCATATATATATACATATATATATATATATATACACTGATACGGAATATAATTAAAAATAGAATGGATTTCAAATTCTTTTCCTAGGAATCTACCTTAAGGTCATACTTTGAAATGAATGGGACATTATGGAGACAACATTTAAATTACTAAAATTTAACATGGCCGGCCATTAGTTGTTATCATAATTAGTCCTACTGTAGCCATATTGTTGTTGTTCTCCTTGTTACAGACATTAAAAATAACATGGCCGGCCATTAGTTGTTCTTTCTTATGTATTCATTACCTACTTAATTTTCCATTAATAACAACTCATTTGCGCTTTTCCTATCTGATCCAATTAGTCTTTGGTCTTCCTGCTTTAAAATTCCTCCCCGTTTTCTTTATCTCTGCAGCCTATTTGCTGCTATGGCTTCTTCTTCTTCCATGCCGAAGACATATGATGTGTTCGTTAGTTTTAGAGGTGCAGACATTCGAAATAAATTTCTAAGCCATCTTCAAAGAGCTTTCGATCGGGAGAAAATTATAGCCTTTGTGGATGAACATCTTGAAAGAGGAGCAGAGATTACATCTTCCCTCTTGGCCAAAATTGAAGATTCAAACATCTCGGTTGTCATTTTTTCAGAAAATTATGCATTTTCGCCGTGGTGTTTGGATGAACTGGTTAAAATACTGGAGTGCATGCAAAAAAAGGAGCAGACTGTGATACCAGTCTTTTACGATGTAGATCCAACTGATGTTCAAGAGCTCAGAGGGAAGTTTGGTGCTGCAATTTCCCAGCACAGAAATGACTGTTTAGAGAAGGTGGAGACTTGGTCTCATGCTCTCAAGGAAATAGCCAACGTCTCAGGCTTGGTTTCCCAACCCACAAAGTAAGTCTTTCCTTTTATTCTTCAATTATGATTTTGGTTTTGATAGCCTTGAACACTGCTCTAGCCTCAAATCTTTTAAAACAAAGAGAAACTAATGTTATTTTCAACAAACACACAATAAAGTTTATTAATCTTCAAATAATATCGAAATTTAGGAAAATATATCATTAAATTAGTACACAAAGCTATGTAGATTTCATTAATGAATTGGGATTTCTTTGGTTTTGTAACTTTTTTATTTGGATATTATTTGGGTTTGGGAGGCGGATAGAACTAATTTTACGGGGGATTTACAAACCATTTTTAAGATTTCACTATTAATCTACATATTAATTCCTTTTTCCCTTAATCATTGTTTCCCTTTATGCATGACCAGGCCTGACTCCAAGTTAATTGATGAAATTATCTGCCAACTACCCCGAATGTATCGTCATTGTAATTCTGATAATTATGAAGGATTAGTTGGAATTGATCATCGTATCAGGCATGTTAACTCATTATTATCAAGTCTTAGTTCCTCAAAAGTGAAGATTGTAGGTATTTGGGGAATGGGAGGTATAGGCAAGTCAACCCTTGCCAAGAAAGTATATGATCGAATTAAAGGTCAATTTACATTCCGCTGCTTTGTTGAAAAGGTTAGTGAAAGATTTGGAAATGGCAATTCAAATAGTGTGCAGAAAGAAATTTTTTGTGCAATATTTGGAAAAGCAATTGCAAATAGAGCCGATTCCACCATGTTGTTACCTGACATTGTCCAAGGGCTTAGAAGAAAAAAAGTTTGTATCATTCTTGATGATGTTAATGATATAGCGCAGATAGAAAATTCAATAGGAAAATATGATAATTTTAGAGATGGCAGCGTAGTGATTATCACAAGTAGAGATAAACAACTGCTTGCGTTTGCAAAAGCTGAAGTATATGAAGTTGAATTATTAAATGGAAATGATGCTCTTCACCTATTTTGCTTGCATGCTTTTGATCAAAGTACTCCAAAGCAAGACTATGCAACACTGTCAGGAAGGGCGGTGGATTATGCTGATGGAAATCCACTGGCTCTTAAAGTTTTAGGTTCAAATTTATTCGAAAGAAGTGTAAAAGAGTGGGAAGATGGATTAGAAAAACTTAAGGATATGCCTAACGACAAAATCAATAATATTTTGAGAATAAGTTATGACATGTTGGATAGAAGGGACAAGGAAATATTTGTTTATACTGCATGTTTCTTCATAGTGGAAGATAAAGATCATGTTGTGAGAATGCTAGGCATGGCTGGTTCTGAAGCCGGATTGAGAAATCTACATGATAAATCTCTCATATCAATTAATGAAACAGATTTATACATGCATGACTTGCTACAAGAAATGGGCAAGGATATTACTTGTGAAGAAAATGAGCTCGAAAAGCGCAAGATCCTTTGGCGTCATGAGGATATTCGTGACCTGTTCACTAATGATATGGCAAGACGCAAATGCTTTCAACCTTTTTGTTTTCCATTGTTTCAGTTTAATAAGAAAAGTGATGGGAAAAATGACCCTTCTAATGAATGCGGAATAAATCAGGAGAAACTCACAACACAAGAATTTACGTGGAAAACTCCAAAATCGGAGAAAAACCACGGCCGTTGTCAAAAGACAACCAAGAAAATTTCACTAAGTGTTTGAACAATTTTTACATTCACTCACTCTAGTATTTTCTCACACACCCAATAAATGGATACAAACCCAAGAGAATTTCCCACAAATTCTCTAAGTTTCAAAGCTTACAAGCTTTCATTGGAATTCTTTCTTTGAATCCAATCCTTACATTTGAAGAACAATCTCTTGCCTTATATAGGCAGGAGCTTCCGTGTGAACAGTCAAAAATTCTTCAATTCACATTTGGTAGCCCAACTATTCCTTTTGTGTGCTACCAACAATTCTTCAATTCACATTGTAGCCCAACTATTCCTTTTGTGTGCTACCTACGATTCTTCAATTCACATTGTAGCCCAACTATTCCTTTTGTGTGCTACCTCTATTTTTGACTTCCTCCATTTTTGACCATTATTTTTTTTTAATCTAATACAACAATCTCCACCTAGATTAAAAAAAAAAAAATATCCGCTACCAAAACATTGTCTAACATCGACAATTACAATTCTTAAACAAGAATTATCATACTCCACCATAAAAAGTATACTCACTTGAAATTAACACCAACTCCAAGAATTTTACCTCGGCCCATGTCGAAAAACTTGCTAATAAATTATGGTGTAACTCCCATGCTGATTTTTCAGGAAGTTCATTAGCCATCGACATTCTTTTGTTGTACCACACACCTTGCATAATTATCAGCCAGTGCCCGTGTGCAAATCCGTACACATGCTACCAATCAGATGTCCTCTTTCATGGCATTTTCAATGGTAGCAATCATGCCATGAGGACATATATATTTAATAGAATTCATCATCTCCCTCTTGCAGGGAGACTACATTGATAACATTAGCTTGTTCTTTGGAGCTATTGGCCGAACTAACTCCACCTTTATTGCAGTTCCTTTTAATGTGGCCAGTTTGCCCACATCCCCAGCATACAACTTTATTCTCAGAGTTCTTCTTCTTCTTCCCATAAACAGCCAAAATTGAGTTTTCTGAATGTTTATTTTCTCCATTCATTCTTCTTTCTTCAGAAATTAATTTACTCGCCACCTCTGAAAAAACTATAGTTTCATTCCCATACATTAAAATGGGTTGCATGTGTTTATAGGAAGGTGGAAGAGACAAGATGAGTCGCAAGGCTTTGTCCTCTTCATCTATCTTAACTCCAAGAGTCTCCAATTCAGAAATAATTCCATTCAAGACACTCAGATGATCTGAAATTTTCGTGCCTTCTTCCATTTGCAATTTATAAAATTGCTCCTTTAAATAAAGTCTATTTGAGACACTTTTTGTCAGGTACAATTCTTCAAGCTTATTCCAGATCTCCTTTGTTGTAGATAGTCCAACCACATTAGCAATAACATTTTTTGCTAAACAGAGACGAATTAGACTGGCAGCTTTCATGTCTAGCTCCTCCCAATCTTCATCGCTCATTGTGGACTTTCCTGAATCTCCACTGCTGGTCAAAGGGATTGTTTTTCCCTTCAATACTTTATACAATCCATACTGGATTAATACATCCTTGACTTGCACTTGCCATAAGGCAAAATTGATTCTTCCGTCAAATTTCTCAATATCGAATTTTGTTGTAGACATTTTTCTATCACGAACAAATCAGCTTTTACTATTCACGTAAATAGTACCGTATACGTGAACAGTGCCCGTATACGTGAACAGTACCCAAGAAAAAATCTTTTCTGATGTGGAAGATCAGTCTATGCTACAACCACAGAGCATATTAAGAAAGAATCTTGGCTCTACCTTGGCTCTGATACCAGTTGTTGGGAAAAATGACCCTTCTAATGAATGCGGAATAAATCAGGAGAAACTCACAACACAAGAATTTACGTGGAAAACTCCAAAATCGGAGAAAAACCACGGCCGTTGTCACAAGACAACCAAGAAAATTTCACTAAGTGTTTGAACAATTTTTACATTCACTCACTCTAGTATTTTCTCACACACCCAATAAATGGATACAAACCCAAGAGAATTTCCCACAAATTCTCTAAGTTTCAAAGCTTACAAGCTTTCATTGGAATTCTTTCTTTGAATCCAATCCTTACATTTGAAGAACAATCTCTTGCCTTATATAGGCAGGAGCTTCCGTGTGAACAGTCAAAAATTCTTCAATTCACATTTGGTAGCCCAACTATTCCTTTTGTGTGCTACCAACAATTCTTCAATTCACATTGTAGCCCAACTATTCCTTTTGTGTGCTACCTACGATTCTTCAATTCACATTGTAGCCCAACTATTCCTTTTGTGTGCTACCTCTATTTTTGACTTCCTCCATTTTTGACCATTATTTTTTTTTAATCTAATACAACAAAAAGTTTAATGCATTCACTATTTGACTTGTCTAATAATTATTTTATTTTATTTATTATTATTTATTCATTTAGGGGACTGGAGCAATTAAAGGCATATCATTAGACATGTCCGAAATCAGGAACATTGAACTAAAACCAACAGCATTTGAAAGACTGCGTAACCTCAGGTACCTCAAGTTTCACAATTCATCTTGTCCAGAAGGCGAAGGTAAAAACAAAGTATATGTTCTTGGAGGGCTCGACCATTTTCCTTCTGAGCTAAGGCTTCTCCAATGGGATGGATACCCATTGAAATCTTTGCCATCCAATTTTTTTCTAGAAAATCTAGTTGAACTTCGAATCCGTTTTAGTGAACTTGAAGAACTATGGAGTGGAGCTCAGGTACGTAGGCCGTATTTATAATTGCATCTCTATAAAATCTGGAAATGATTTATGAAGTTTAGGTATGCTAATGTTAATATCTTCTTCTTCTTCTTCTTCTTTTGTCTCCCACTTTGTCACAGCAACTTGGGAATTTGAAATGGATTGATCTTTCAGGGTCTCGAATGCTAAGCAGACTTCCAGACTTTTCAAACGCTCCAAATGTTGAGGCATTAAATTTGACGTTTTGTGATAATATTCAAAGTCTACCAGAGAACTTGGGGGATTTAAAATCTCTGCAATATCTTTGGTTATCAAACACCGCTATAAAAGAGCTACCACAAAGCATTTGCAATATGCAACGTCTCAAATGTTTATGGCTATCACGGAGAAATTGCAGTATGCCAAATAACTTGGGGAAATTAAGATCTTTGAAGGCCATTGATGCAAGTGGTATTAAAGGTGGAATGATAGAATTTCCCAACAGTAGTTGCAGTGTGGTCTCATTGCAAAAATTACATATTGCTGGCAATGACTTTGAGAGCATACCTGAAACCATCAAACAACTCTCTGATTTGAATCTCCTTATTCTAAAAGACTGCAAGAGACTCCAATACCTACCGGAACTTCCACTACTGAATGATCTAAATTTAAATGGCTGTACATCTTTAAAGTCTGTGTTTGGTTCTTCCCAATTATTACATAAGCAAAAAAAGCTCGTAGTCTTACAACTCGGTAATTGTTTGAATTTGAAAAACGAAGAATACCATCAAATCATTGACTATGCAATTTCATCATATCCTTATCAGGTATCAATTTTCTTACTTGTTCTCTTATATTTATGAGAATTGTTGTGGTTGTTATTGTTACTAGCTAGGTTTGTATAATGCACGGGCCACAAACATGATTAATAAATTTGCAAATTTCTATAGAAATATTGTTGTGATAACTAAATACATGAATTTAATATCTTTTATTGGCTTTTTTTAAAAGAATCAAAATGTTTATCAATATATCTTTTACCGTGACACGTCTCTGTTTAATAATCAAAACTTTTTGTCAACTTTAAAAGGTAAAATATGTATTATGATTTATTATTATTATTATTATTATTATTATTATTATTATTATTATTATTATTATTATTATTATTATTATTATTATTATTATTTTGTGAAGAAAACAATGTCTGGTTATAATAAACCTTATGATATGCGTTATATCTTTTGGTTTGTGGTTTTTCATGACACAGAACAAGGAGTTTATGTTACTTATTCCAGGAAGTGAAGTGCCGCAAAAGATTAAATATAAAAATACGAGTGGATCGTCTTTGTCTTTCTCTTTCTCATACAACCAATTGGAGGTGCTGAGGGGTTTTTGTTTCTGCCTTTTCTTTAAGCCCAAATATGATTCTTATTTAGTTATTGGATGTGAAGCCACTTTCAAGGATGAGTCGGAATACATCTTCCATGATTTAGATTCAGATTGTCTTTTTCAGTCTTACGAGTTGAATCCAACTGAAGCAACACATTTGGCGCTTTGGAATGAAAGTTGCGATATACCGATAAGTGAGGGTGGAATTAGTGGTTCATATAATGTCAAATTTGATTTCTATAATGGTGATGGTTGTGATAGCATAATAGGTTGTGGGATTCATCCAATTTTCGAAGAAAACAATGATGACAGAACAGAAGAGGAGGATGAGGAGAAAGTGCCAGTTAAAAAATTGAAACATAGTTGAAGGTAATTAATTAATATTCTCAATAAATCACAAATACACTCTACTTGTTTCTTATTCTCAACTTCCTTTATTATGATAGTTTCCATGCTCTTCTTGTAGAGGTCTTAGTCCTATTGGCATTGCCTTACTATTTGTGTTTTAAGCTCTCTTGCATATGATTCTAGACTCAAAACCACATCAATTCAAATATACTTAATTAATTGTTTAGATAAGGAATAAAAAAAATACTATCTAATCATCTTTACACAGTTACCCTTTACAGTTATCTCATCTTTTGTTCTATGCAAATGCATATTCTATCTCATGTTGTAACCTATACAACTTGACAAGTAATATTCGTTGAACTCCTTATTAATTAATTCTGTTGGTTGCCGAAGCAGCGAATGATTCATGTGCTAATACAACCACTACACATCTGTGTTTTCCGATACCAAAACTGTATGTTATTCAATACAACCACTCATTAGTGGGTGTGAGAAAGAGCTCAGCTACTTGTATATTGATATTCACAATAATATATACAACAGAGAAGAACAGAGTTAGAGTCCTAATAGGACTATATACGACAGTAAAGATAAATGTAGTACAGCTATATAGAAGAGTCCAAAAATACTAGGGAAAGTGGACCCTTATCCTCTATTACTCCCCCTCAAGCTGAAGAGGGAGAGAACGAACTCGCAGCTTGTCTTTGAGCAAAAGAAACCGACCTTTAGGTAATGGTTTGGTAAAAATATCAGCGGCTTGATCAATTGTGGAAATATATCGAACAACCAATGCTTTGGACTTCACCTTGTCACGAACAAAATAGAAATCAATCTCTAAATGTTTACTGTTATTGTGAAAAACAGGATTAGCAGTGAGATAAACTGCACTTAAATTATCACACCAAAGCACAGGAGGTTTGGGCAGTGGAAAGCCAATTTCATAAAAAAGCATTTGCAGCCAGCTAACTTCAGAGGTGGCGGATGCAATTGCCCGATATTCAGCTTCTGTGGAAGATCGAGAAACCGTGCGTTGTTTCCTTGAGGACCAGGAAAGTAAACAGGAGCCAAGAAAAATAGCAAAACCGGAAGTGGACTTACGATCATCAAGGCAACCCCCCCAATCAGCATCCGAATAGCAAAAAAGCTGAGATAAATCGGTTTTGGAAATGAAGAGACCATGAGCTAGAGTACCCTTCAAATACCTCAAAATTCGTTTAACTGCAGTCCAATGCTTGATAGTAGGGGCATGCATGAATTGAGAGACACGGTTAACAGCAAAGGTAATATCCGGCCTAGTAAAAGTAAGGTATTGTAGACTTCCAACAATACTACGATAATGACTGGGGTCTGGATATGGATCACTATCAGCAAGCCTCAATTTATCATTGGGAGTAGCAGGTGAAGAGATGGGCTTACAATCAGCCATATGTGCTTTGTCTAGGACACCTTGCGTGTATTTAGACTGAGTGAGATGAAGATTGTTTGCTGACCAAAGAGCCTCAATGCCAAGGAAATAGGAAATTTTACCCAAATTGCGAATAGCAAATTGCTGTTCAAGAAAAGTGACTAGTTTGTTAAGGAGAGAAGAGTCATTTCCCGTTAACAAAATATCATCCACATATATTAGACAGTAAAGGGTGGTGTGACCTGAAAGATAATAATAAAGAGAGCAATCTGTCTTGGATCCAACAAAGCCAAAGGATTGCAAGGTGGATGTCAATTTCTCATGCCACATGCGCGGGGCCTGTTTAAGGCCATAGAGTGACTTCTTTAATTTACAAACAAACTGAGGACAGGAAGGATCCACAAACCCAGGAGGCTGCTGCATATACACCTCTTCATGTAAATCACCATGCAAAAATGCATTAGACACATCTAGTTGAAGAATCTGCCAATTAAGTGAAACCGCCAATGTTAGAATAAGCCTAATTGTAGTGGGTTTAACAACAGGGCTGAAGGTTTCAATAAAGTCAAGACCGGGTCGTTGATGAAACCCTTTAGCCACTAAGCGGGCCTTGTGTCGCTCAATAGAACCATTTGGTAAGGTCTTCGTCTTAAACACCCATTTGCAGCCAATAACATTGGCCAAGGGAGGAGGCAAGACCAATGTCCACGTGCCATTTGAAATTAAGGCGTGATATTCATCTGCCATAGCTTTGCGCCAACAAGATTGTTTGGAAGCCTGCAAAAAGGTGGTTGGGTCTGCTGCTGAAACTGGTGAGACAAATGATTTTGGTTTTAATGAGCCAGTTTGGGAGCGTGTGACCATCCTGGAAGGAGGCGGAGCAGCAGAAGAAGAAGATAACGGGGCAGATACCATAGCGGGACAGTCCTTATGCAAGGGCAAAGAAATCTGCTGTTCATTAGGTGGGGCAGTTGGTACAGATGGCGAATTCATGGTAGGAGAAGGTAGGCATGGAGGTAAGTGGGGAGCAGATATGGTAGGTGTCATGGCTGGTTGTGGCGACGCACTAGAGTGGGGAGCATGTGGGATAGGTATTGGGGCTTGTTGTGGTGACACATTAGGGGTAAGTGGCGGGTGGAGAAGGTTAAAGGTGACAGCTGGTGTTTGGAGTAGTGGTGGAGCAGTGGATTGGATACCAGGAGCATGAATATTCAAAGCCTCAAATGGAAAATCCTGTTCATTAAAAATAACATGACGTGAGATAAACATTTTACAAGCAATAGGATCATAACACTTATACCCTTTATGCATTCTACTATATCCCAAAAAGACACATTTAGTAGAGCGAGGAGATAATTTATGAGGAGTATAAGGACGAAGCCAAGGATAACATAAACATCCAAATATACGAAATATACTATAATCCGGCATGTGACCAAATAGTTTGTTGAATGGGACATCAAAGGAAAGAGCGGACGTAGGTGTGCGATTAATAACATATGCTGCAGTATCAAAGGCATATGTCCAAAATGCAACAGGTAATTTCGCAAAAGTTAACATAGCAAGACCGGATTCAACTATTTGACGGTGTTTTCGTTCAGCACAGTCATTTTGTTCAGTGGTATAAGGACACGAAGAGCGTTGAGTGATGCCATTGTCAACTAAGTATTTAGTAAGGGCACGGTATTCACCATCCCAGTCAGCTTGAAAGGATTTAATTGGTAGATTAAAAAACTTTTCGACAACAGATCGAAACTTAATAAAAGTGGACAAAACATCAGATTTATTCTTGAGAAAGTATATCCAGGTATATTTGCTATAATGGTCAAAAAAGATAACATAGTATGAATAGCCATCATGTGATTTAATTTTAGCAGGGCCCCATACATCAGAACAAATCAATTCAAGTGGTTGAGAAGCAGAAAAATGAGAATGAGAAAACGGCAATTTATGGCTTTTACTAACTGAACAAGAATGACAAACAGAATCAAAGGTCTTATTGGAAGCAACAATTAAATTTGAGGCTAACAATTTTTTAACAGTGGGAAAAGCAACATGCCCCAACCGAGCATGCCAAGTCGTAACCGAAGCCAAATGAGCCTGGACAGGTGGTGAAGTTGACACTGGAAGATAGTATAAACCATCCTTACTCTGGCCTTTGAGCAATACTGCCTTCGTTGCCAAATCCTTAATCAAAAAATAGTTAGCAAAAAATTCAACAGAGATATTATTAGAAGCAGTCAAAGAGCGAACAGAAATTAAATTTTGAGAAGCTGAGGGAACATACAAAACATCTTTGAAAGTGAAGGATTTACCATGAAGATAACATTAAAAGGATCCAGTAGAATGAATTGAGAGTTTAGATCCATTACCTATAGTGACTTCCTCAGGGCCATGATATTCAGAATGAAGTGAAAGATTTTCCAGATTTGAGGTTAGGTGATGAGAAGCTCCGGTATCCATTATCCAAGGCTGGGTGGAAGTCGTGGAGGCAAGGTGAGATGTTGGTGGTGGGTTATTCCGCTTATCTTTGTTTAATTTAGGAGAAGGACAAACACGGGACAAGTGTCCTTGTCCCTTACAATTATGACAGATTATGGAGCTGGTGTCTAAAGGTGCAGATACAGTGCCAAAAGAAGAAGAATTTGATTGAGTTTGGTTACCAAAATAGGTGGAAGATCTACCGCCCCTATTATGTCTCCCACGACCACGGCCTCTATAATTGTTAAAATTCTTGTTGGCAAATTGAGCAGTGGGAGAAAAGCTATCACCATGAGAATCCCGAGCCAACTGTGCTTCTTCAATAAGCAGTAGCCCATACAAATTATCAAAACTGATAGACTCCAAACGAGCCTCCAAATTTCTCACAAAAGGTCTATAGGCTGACCCTAATCCAGCCATAACACAATCAATAAAGTCCTCATCAGCCATAGGACTTTGCAAGGCAACTAACTGATCAAACAAATGCTTAGCTTTCTGCATATACTCTGTGATACTATCATTCTCACGCTTAAGAGTCAGCAATTGGTGTCTAAAATTGCGAACATGAGGACGGGATCCAACTGAATAAGCAGAATGCAATTTTTCCCAAGCTTGTTTTGCTGTTGCAGCTCCTATGATTTGCGGCAACATATTCTCAGATATAGAGGAGAAAATCCAGGATAACACTTGATGATCTTGCTGTTCCCATTGACTAAATTCTGCAGAGTCAGAAGCAGGTGCAACGCCATCTACATGGGAGAATAATCGACAACCTTTTAAAGCAAGTGTTAGTTGTGTTTTCCAAAGTAAGAAATTTGTTGAGTTGAGTTTAATGGAGAGATTATGGGACAGATTGGGAGAAAAAGAAGGGACTGGTGCTAATGTCATCGTAGAAGGTGAAGGAGGAGTTGAAGAAATGGTTGTATTGCTTTCAGTAGACATTTGATTTTGGTGGTTAAACCTTCAGCAGCTCTGATACCATGTGAGAAAGAGCTCAGCTACTTGTATATTGATATTCACAATAATATATACAACAGAGAAGAACAGAGTTAGAGTCCTAATAGGACTATATACGACAGTAAAGATAAATGTAGTACAGCTATATAGAAGAGTCCAAAAATACTAGGGAAAGTGGACCCTTATCCTCTATTAGTGGGCTAAGCTTGGAAATATAGTGCAAATTTTGAACTCGATTAATTCGATATATAATTTTTTTTGCCTTTTTTTTTCGTATAAAAAAAAAGTAACTTTTTAAAGAGGTCCGGAAAAACCCAGAACTTGAGATCCCATAACCATAGATGAAGACTATGATGATGTTTTAGCCTAATAAGTCTGCTTGAGCATGCATGATATCATTTAGGCATAATCAAATAATTGCAAGAATTCATAGCAATTTAAATTTAGGTATGATAGAACATAGCAAACTGATATCTAGAATTCAATTTTGATGAGGAATTTTAGTATAGTACTTGCCTAATTAAGCATCCATTTAAACCCAACAGCAGCATTGCACTCATTCTTTGAAGCACTAGTGAAGCAATCAAGATTGTAAACTTGATCCAATGTCTTGACAATTGCAAAAACATTAGCTCTCCTATCTCTTTTCCCAAAGATTTATCCATTAGAGCTCACATTAATGTGACTATTCAGCAATGTCTCAAACCATCCACTTCCTGATCTCTGAATCGATATTATGGCAAAGTATCTTACAGGATTGCATTGACCTTCCTCCCTGGAGACATATATTAGAAGAAAACAGAAACATGAACCTGGATTTTACATAATTAAAATAGAAATTAATTACTTGCTACCTGCTAATTAAACGTTACAGGTTTTGGATGATGCACGAAAGGAAGTTCTGATGGTTAATATCAGAAGTATTACATTGCTGATAAAATACTTCAAAATTCAAGAATCTAGCTGTTGCATTGGGTTCTATTTGTTTTAAACATATAGAGCAAATATAAACTCCACACACCATACCGAAGGTTAACACCAGCAGTCTTGATACTAATGGAGATCTCTTAGCAGCTTCTGATATTGCTTGAAGGGACTAATCAATTAATAATTGAATTTCTAAAGATCTCATGATACTAATGGAGATCTCTTAGCGGCTTCTGATATTGCTTGAAGGGACTAATCAATAATAATTGAATTTCTAAAGATCAGTATATTTATCCGGCTAATGGTATTTTGGTTATGATGCAGATATTTTACTTTGTGGGGTTTGGCTTGTTCTGCTTAGAGTCTCTTCTTAGCTTGTGGGTCCTTCAGGTTAGACATGAAACTCCATTGACAATTGTTATTCTATTTAAGTTAATGGTGTTTGTGAGAGCCAGCTTATCATTTTCTGTTTTTATGAGTTGGGTTTGTAACTTTTGTGCAGAAAATTTACATGTACTTCAGATGCATAAATGAGAGCAGACCATTTTGAGGTTTGATCCCAATTCAGTTTTAAGAGTGTTTTTGAGTATATTCTTATTCTATGTTCATGTAATAGATTGTTCCAGTTGCACAAATACAGCAGTGCTTATATTGTATTTTAGGAATTAATATTTAGTTTTAATATGAATCTTCTTCATATTTCTTTTCCATATTTGTTCCTTTTATTTTGTAATATTGCATATGTAAAGCAATAATTTTTTTGGAATTGTTGGATCCCTTGAGTTGCATGATTTTTGAGTAATTTTAATTTAATTTTTAACTACCTACTATTGGAATACTAATCCATGGACAGTTGGATTGCGCACATCCCGTAAATCTTATGGTTTAAATATGCACGCATCAAATTACATCTACTACAATTGGAGTTGGCGAAATAGGTTTTTGTTCACTACTTTTGAGTTTTTTTTATTGAAACAGACAGTTTAGTTTTAGAAAAAAAAAACCAATTTTTTCAAAAAATTATTCCAAAAAAACTAGAAAGTGGAATTACCTTTTTACTTGTAAGATTTTCTAATTTAAAAAACTAGGAATCTATTTTCAGAATTTTTCAAATTAAATTATTGTATAGAAAATATAAAAAATATATTCTTATTTTTCCTTTATTAAAGGAGTGTATTTTCCAAAATATAAAATATAGGTTTCCACCAACTGTCACCACACCGCCACCGTTACAACAACACTGCTGTTGCCTTTACCACCACCGCATTGCTGCCACCACCGCCGCATTGCCGCCACCACACTGCTACCACTGCCGTTGCCGCCACCACGCCTCCACTACTATCACCACTACACCACTGTTGCCACCACCACAACTACACTACTGCCACTTCTACCACCGCAACATCGCCGCCACCACACAGTTACCGCCGCCACCACCACTACACCGTTGCTGCCACCGCCACCACCATTACCACAACCACACTGCTACCGCTATAATCACACTGCTACTGTTGCCGCCTCGACCACCACCACACCGCCGCTACCTCCATCACGCAACCTCTGCCACCACCATCACACAACCTCTGCCACCATCACTACCACCACAACCATACTGTTGCTGCCTCTATTACTGCCACCACCACTATACCACTGCTGATACCACTGACACCACCAAAATCATTATTATAATGTACATGGATAATTAAAAAATATACATGAATATTGATAAACTTTTTAAATATATAAAGCAGTTTTATAAAAAATGAAAATAAAAATTGGAGAAGAAAAATATTATTAATATAAACAATTATTGTAATTATATTGATAGAATATATAGAATTTAAAAAAAAATGTAAAGGAGATGGCAAATGAAAACATTGATAAAAGGAAATAAGCGAACATGATTTTCATTTTTCAGTTTTCGATTTTGGAAAACAGAAAAATAGAAAATTAAGAAATGAAAATGAAAATTAGAAAAGAAAAATTAAAAATATTTTCTAGAACTAAACAGCTTATCGAAAAATTACTTTAACTGTTAAAAATAAAGTCATTGCACACATATTCTCGATAAAAAAATAGATTATCCCCCTTGACAAATTCCATGAAATATTTAGTAATTAAAGTTGGCAACTCAAAATCTTCCTAGGGCTATTACCTTTCCATTGAGTTTTTGTACCTCCCGAACTGACTTTGGTGGTTCCATCTACATAATGGCTTCGAGTTTCGCTGGGTTGGACTCTATTCCCCTTTTCGAGATCATGAACCCTAGGAATTTACCAGACTGTACCCCAAAAGCACACTTCTCTGGGTTCAGTTTGAGACTGAACTTTCTAAGGATTGTGAAAGTCTCTGCCAGCTTGGTTGGTGAGCTCTCTGTTGTATTGCTTTTGACAATTATGTCATCTATATAGACTTTCACATTTCTCTCGAGCTGATTGGCGAACATCCTGTTCATCAGTCTCTGATAAGTGGCACCGATGTTTTTAAGCGCAAATGGCATGAGTAAGTAACAATATGTAGCCTGGTATGTGACAAATGCAGTTTTTTCCTCGTCAACTTTATCCATAGGAATCTGGTGATATACTGCAGAAGCATCCAAAAAGGCGTATTCTTCGAATCCCGAAGTGGAATACTAGAAGATCTATGTTGGGTAGCGGGTAGCTATCCTTGGGACAAGCCTTGATAAGATCCGTGAAGTTGACTTATATCCTCCACTTTTTGTTGGATTTCTTAACCAATACCATATTTGATAGCCAGTCCGAGTATAAAACTTCCCTTATGAACCCATTTTTCAACACCATGTCTGTCTCCTCTGCCATTGCCAACTGTCGCTTAGGAGCATAATTCCTCTTTTTTCTATTTAACAGGCTTATAGTTAGGTTGGACGTTAAGTGAGTGGCACATTATCTCAGAAGATATGCCCTTGATATCTGAAAGTTACCAGGCAAACACATCCATGAACTCAGAGAGTACCACTACCAGTGCCTTTTTTTTCTTTCCCATCAGTGATTTTGACAACTTTTCCCGGTGAGAGCTCTACCTCCTGAAGTGAGTCTAAGGGCTCGGCATTCCAAACTGTTGGGATATCCAATGCATTCAATGGCAAAACCTGATTAGCCTCTTTTAGCATCCTGACATATGTCTCCTATGCTGCTTTCTGGTTTCCCCGGAGTACTGCATCACCTCCTGAAATAGGGATCTTCATCAGAAGCTTGCGTAAGGAAATGTACGCATCCACCCCTACCAAAATAGGTCACTCGAAAATTACATTGTATGCAAGTGGTATATCCACCACCATAAAACAACTCTTGCAGTTGCAAACAGTCTCATCATCCTCGAGCTGTAGTGCTAATGTGGCCGATCGCTCTACCTTGACTAGTTGTCCGGATAGCCCAATAAGTGGGGTTGACATGGCTTCTAACAAGGTGGTAGATATTCCCAGTGCCCTGTATGCCTGAAGGGTGATGAGATTTACTGCGCTCCCTATATCTACTAAAATTCTTCGAACTAAGTAGTCTTCTATCAGAGCTTACCAGAGAACCCGTATGAGGTGTCAGGACATGGAGTCCATCTGCCTCAAAGAACTTTACTTCATAGCCTCCTATTCTCGGACTAGCCCCCAAGGAAAATACTTCCTTTGCTTTTTGCTTTTTGGAGTCCTCGAAGACATCGTAATGTTTACCCCTTGCAATGACATGGATAACCCTAGCTAAAGTTTTCTTACTTGTACTAGCTCTATTGCCGTGCCTCCGAGGTGATAGGGACCGATCTCTACCATTCTGACCTTTACCCTTCACAAACTGATCGACCTTTCACTTTCGGACTAAAAACTCAATTTCCCATTTGAACTATCGGTATTTGTTTGTCTATGGCCCTTGTCTCTGCGAAAAGAATAGTAAAAGCTTTGGTCTCTGTTGGGATCATATCTCATGGGACGTGGCCAGTTAACCTGCTTATTCTCCTTTATCCATGCCAGACTTTGGGACCTCGAGGCTGTTAAGGGTGTCAGTCTTTCTTCCGATTGATCACCAGAGCGCGGCTTAGTGACAACATAAGCTCAGTTCGAGTTGCCCGATCCCCTATTTCTAGAATAATCTCGCCCTCCATGATTCTTGTCCCTTCTCGATCGAAAACTCCTGTCTGATTCTCTGAGCTGAGAGTTGTATAGAAGTCGGTGAGCTGAGAGCTGAAAACTCTATTCTGATATACTTATGAGCCCGAGACATGAGCTCGGTAAAGTCACTTGGTGGCTTTTTGCTCAGGGAATTACAAAAATCTTGACACCTAGTATTGCAAATGAGGGCATTGATAACTACTTCCAAATTCATATTCTAAACATCCATAGCCACTATGTTAAACTGTTCCACGTAGGCTCTAACTGGCTCTCCTTTCTCCTGCTGAACCAAAGTGAGATCAGCCGAAACCTTTTGCTGTGCGAATAGCTGCAATGAACTTAGCAATGAACATATAACTAAACTACTTAAAGATATAAACAGAGTGCTTGGGTAAATTGCAAAACCAGATCTGTGTGAAATCTATGAGGGTTTGGGGAAAGATTTTGCACAAAGCAACATTTTTCGTTGTATATACCAGCATGGTATGATGAAATTCATCCAAATGAGCTTGGGAGTCAATGCTACCGTTATACTTGGGTAAGTACGATAATCGTATCTAGGGGAAAGGAGTAGCCAAAATATTCCTCGATAGTAGAGATCGAAAGTTTCCCTAGTATTGCAAGGTACTGCGATTTTAGTACTTTTGCATCCTCTCTTCAAATAACTTTTCACACTACTCGGTTGTTAAGGTTTTGGTTGTTTCAGAGTCCCGTGTATTTGGTAGAGGTGAAGGCATTTGTGTGTGGATTTGAGTAGTTATGGGTGTCTAGATTGTGAGAGGTGCTAGAGGGATGGGTGCAGGCGTTGTCTGTGGTGCCTGAACGGCCATAGCTGACAAGGTGTCAGCTGTGTTTAGGCAGTTTGAGGAGTTAGGTCTGGGATTGCTAGGATATTGATGGATTGGGGTGTTACTGGTGTATGGGTTTGTGTTTGCGAGAATAATTGTTGTACTGGCAGTGGTGAGATATGTTTTGGTTGAACTGGTTGCACATGATGGAATGTCTGGCTAAAAAGATTGACCGGAGGTTGGGGGCAGTTTTGCGTTGGTTTGCTGATGGGGCAGCGGAGATAGGCAAGTCGGGAAAGAGATCCATTGTTGACTAAAAATCTTTAGAGTGTTCCATGTTGTCCATACAAAATGATGACAAATAGATTCTTTGGGATAACTCCATGAACAGTTATGATAACTAGACTCTCTATCCAAGAGTTCACTAACTGAGCTCCTCTAGATGTTCTCCACATCAAGAACTCGGTATATGTCAACAACTCGAGATCAATATTTGGAAAGTCATTATTTTACAGAAATTTCCAGAATATTCGGCGGATTCTAATCTCATAATAATGGAAGTTATCTGGATTCACTCAATAAATTCCTGTAAATCAGGAATCAGGCGCCAGTCAAAGATTCAGAATGATTCCCTCCTATTTAGAATCTTGTTTCCTATTCTGTCTATGGAAAGAGCTCTGTATAAAGGAAAGGAGCAGGTATGTTCTTTTCTCTCTAGAATTTTTATAAATTTTAGTCAATTTACTGACTTGAACGTCATAGTTTCACTTATCGAAAATTCATCGGTTTTTCTTATACTTTCAGGTGACCTGTTTACGAAATCATCCCGAAGAATCTGTTTGTCATCACATACCAAAAAAAAAAAAACTGATGGAGTAAAAAATGAGTGAAGGAAAAAGAATCCAACATTGATAGGTAACTTACTTCTTCTAAAAACATATAGTAAATCATAATAAATTCTTCAATTGATGCATTTCTTATGTATATGGCATATGCTGATATGTTTAATAAATGTAACCATGCACATTAATTAAGAAAATGACAACTAAAACTTTGTTTTGTAAAAATACATGATTTGTCATACCTTCATGATATGATCATGTGTACAATAAGTATAAACATAACCAAAGTAATTATATATCATATCGTGAATAATTTTATGTATTTTTAAATGTTTTATCCTAGCCATTAATTCTTATCTTAGTCCTTGTATAAATCCTACAACTTGGGTCTTTAGCCTGCATTAAACTTTACTGTACCACTTTTATGTAGAGATATGGGTTAATGATTTTTTTTTTTTGTTTTATATATACATGAGGTTATTAATAGAATACAATATGATATTAAAATTTCATTATTTTTTCATGAAACTTTATTGTTGGCTACAAAAATTGATGTTACTAATACTGAGAATGGCTTTGATGAAAAAACTGCCATCGATTGCCAATTTATTGTTGGTTCAAGGCTACATGTCAATTTTAATAATAATTAAATATTGGATAAATTTTGTAAAAATTCTATTTTAATGTTTATGTTTCAGAATTAAATGTGCAAGATTCAATTAATGATGCAAGAAAAATGCATGAGGAGCTTAAATTTTCAAGTTCTATAGGAAATTCAAGAAGTTAAGGTATTAATTATGTAAAATCTATTGAGGAGATTTTTATACATGTTCATGCACCATAAATCTCTTTCCTTGCATAAAATTATTTTTACATACATTAAAATGTGTTTTAAAACAGTTTTCTGCTATGACAAAAAAGGTGTTCTAAAACGTATTCTAAAATGTTTCATTTGCAATATGTCAAAAATTCCTTTAGAAAATCTATTAAAAATGTTTTGAAAAGATAAGCAGCTTGAAATTGTTCCAGAAAAGTTTTCTGTTCTGTTGCACCATAACAGTTGAGTAGAATAGCAGTTCTGTTTTTCACTAAAAGACAAAATAACGGCCAATTTTACTTTTTAACTAATCTGTCTTATATGTAATGGCTAGTTTCCTGTCTCTAACGGATATATTGTGTTTGTGACTATTATTTTTTATTTTTTAAAGGTTAGAGATGTTGGAAAACATTTATATCTCTTGAGATAAAAGCTTTCACATTATTCAAGCAAATTTTCACATCTTGCACTTCATTCATTATCATTCTCCTCAATTAGATTATAGCATTTTTGTTGTAATTGTTTTGTGAGTAATCTTTTGTAAAAAATTGTGAGAAAGGTTGGCTAGAACCTTAGCAAATTCTAATAAGTGTTTACATCTTTTACTTTGGAAAATGATTGCAATAGAAAATATACTAGAATTACCCATTAAAAGAGTTGTTAGTAGAGAACAAAGCTCAAAAAGGTGTCTTGGTGAGTGAATGTAGGCAGCTGGGCTGAACCATTATAAATCGATTGTGTTGATATCATTTTTCTCCACTCTTCTCTGTTTTGTTTCTAAAATATTTCAACTGCTCTGTTTTTGCTAAATTTTGTGTTGATTTAAAAAAAATCTTTTAAAACCAATTTTGTTATTTAACATTCATTTATTGCAAGGTTTAAATATGTTTTTAAAATGTATTTATTATATATTCTATCAATCATCACATTTTGCATTGATTAATTGCATATCTTTCTATTCTGCTCAACCAAAAAACATCAGCAGGACACTTTATTTATGTTCTACCCGAAATTGAATAAAATTTTGTAACACCCAATTCACGTCCCTCTTATGTGTCATTAGGGCCAACAATTATTACTATATATAATTCACATTTAAGATTACCCAAACATAAGGTGTGGCAATTAATCAAGCAAATTATGATTTGATTTTACATGTGTATTTCTATTATTAGTCTTTTTTTTAATTAATTTATTTAAAAGCCAAATGATTGATGTACAATTAGAGCTAGATTTCTTCTCTGCTTTGATAAATTCTTATTAATTTTTTATCTTGTTTTGTAGAAATACCAAAATCAATGTTAGGTATGTGAATTATTTCCATTGGGAGCACATGATGCCCCATATGTTGATATGGCCATTTTGTTACGTTTCCACTTAGGGAAGCTATGGTCTATATTAAATTTACTATTTTATTTCTTTTAGAAATAAATTTACTTTTTATTAATTACAGAGTTAATGATACAATTATATTATGTAAAACAAAAAATACTATTACTTTCCTTTTTGTGATAGAAAAAATATTACTTTTTAATTGAACAGCGAATATTAATAAATATAATCAGTATCGTTCAGCACTTATTATTCGATATTTATAAAATTAAAAAAAAAAAAAAATACTCATGTTTTGTTTTTCAACCGAAAAATCAGCATGATGTTTAATTGTTTATCATTACAGATTAGATTATTATACATATTTGTCACAGTCCAATTTAGATTTTGTGTCCGCTTTAGCCGCTATTAATGACACTAATCAACAATTTAAGTATAATTTCCCAAATCAACAATTTCTATGTAGATTTAAGTATAATTTCAGCAAATTAACCCCTTCTTTTACTTTTAAACTTCGACGTGTCAGGTTATCACTAAATAATTTAAATTCTTACTTTTTAAACACTAACATTTTTGTGCTCTTTCAATTATGGGAGAGTATTCAATTTAATTATTAATATTAATAAAATTTATTCTTAATTTCAATTATTATATAATTGAAATTAAGAATAAATTTTATTAATCTTAATAATTAAATCGAGATACTCTCCCTCTGAAAGAGCACTAAAACATTAATGTTCAATTAATAAGAATTTAAATACTGAGTGTTGCAGTCTTGCAGCCTAAGTTTTGTAAAAATGCGTTCAGAGAAACAATTGAGGGAAACTGATGAATTGAACGAATACAATTCTTTATTCTCTTAATGCTTTTAAATTCCTCTCCATGTTCTTCGTCTGTGCACCCTATTTGCTGCTATGGCTTCTTCTTCTTCTTCCTTCATGGCGAAGACATATGATGATGCAGACGTTCAATATACATTTCTAAGCCATCTTCAAACTGCTTTCCATCGGAACCAAATTAACGCCTTTGTGGATGAACATCTTGAAAGAGGAGAAGTGATCACATCTTCCCTCTTGGCCAAAATTGAAGATTCATACGTCTCAGTTGTCATTTTCTAAGAAAATTATGCATTTTTGGCATGCTGTTTGGATGAACTGGTTAAAATACTGGAGTGCAAAGAATAATGCGGAGCAGATTGTGATACCAGTCTTTTACGGTGTTGATCCAACTGATGTTCAAGAGCTCAGAGGGAATTTTGGTGCTGCAATTTCCCAGCATACGAATGACTGTTTAGACAAGGTGGAGACTTGGTCTCTTGCTCTCAAGGAAATATCCCAATTCTCAGGCTTGGTTTCCATCCCACCAAGTAAGTCTTTCCTTATAATTGAATAGGATGTGAGGTTGGGATGTGGATAGAACTAATTTTATGGAGAATTTACTAACCATTTTTAAGATTTCACTATTATTCTATATATTAATTCTTTTTTCCTTAATTATTTTTTCGTTTTATGCATGACCAAGCCCGACTCCAACTTAATTTATGAAATTATTAACCATACTTTGGAAGAACTACTCCGAATGGATTATCTTAGTAATTCTAATAATTATAAAGGATTAATTAGGATTAATTATCAGATCAAGTTTGTTGAGTCATTATTATGTCTTAGTACCTCAAAAGTGTAGATTGTAGGTATTTGGGGAATGGGAGGTATGGGCAATTCAACCCTTGCCAAGAAAGTATATGATCGAATTAAAGTTCAATTTACAATTCACTGCTTTGTTGAAAATATTAGCGAAAGATTTGAAAATGGCAATTTAAATAGTGTGCGGAATGAAATTCTTTGTGCAATATTTGGACCAACAATTGCAAATAGAGCCAACTGCACCATGATGTTGAAAGGTCAAAGTTTTCAACCACAAAGAAATATCAACCACAAAGAAATATATCCAAATAAATTGTATTCCTTTAGTTGATAATTATAGAGAGAGTTAATTTTGGGGGAGTGTTAAAAATAGTAAGATAATTAGTTTGGGGTGTTTTTTTGGGAAACACAGGAGTGCTACTATTTTTAGTGTTGTATCTCCATTATATCTTTGTGTGTGTGATTTTTAGTTGTGGAGGAGACCTCTCTTTTTGTAAGCCTACTATTTTCAATAGTGGAAGATTTTTTATCGGAGTTTGTCCTGTGGTTTTTTTTTTTTTTTCCCATTAAGGTTTCCATGTAAAAATTGCTGGTGTCATTGTTATTATTCATTTTGCCCGCATCAATTTAATTTCCGTAGTGCCCAACAACTGGTATTAGAGCCTCGTTCATGTGAAGTATCTGCTTACCTTATGCTTTGTGGCTGCCACTTATAAGTGGATCCTACACATTAGAAAATAAGTATATTATTTTTCAGTACATTTTTCTTGTATTAATCATGTAGATCAAGTCAGGAAAAATGATTTTTTTGAATGGCACTAATTATCACCTCTGGAGAAATAAAATGCAGGATCTCCTGTATGTGTCTCAAATGGACGAGCCAGTGTTTAGTGACACTAAACCCAAAGACAAAAAGCATGCAGATTGGTATAAAGAGCACAGACGAGTGTGCGGTTTTATTTGGCAGTACGTCGAAAGCAATGTGTATAATCACATTGGCAGTGTTAATAATGTGAAGACACTGTGAAAAAAGTTAGAAGAGCTGTACGCTTCAAAGACAGGTAATACTAAATTATTTTTCTTGGTGAAACTATGCTAGTTAAAATACCATGATGGCAAGTCAATAGCGGATCGCTTGAATGAATTTCAAGGGATTGTAGATCAATTAGCTAGAATGGGCATGAAAATTGACGATGAGATGTCTGCTCTCCTAATGTTAGGTTCGTTGCTAGATTCTTGCGAGACTCTAAAAATCTCACTCTCTAGTGCTGATGTATTGTCTATAGAATCTGCTAAAGGCAGTATCTTAAATGAAGAAATGAGGCGGATATCACAAATCTCCTCTTCATCAAACTCAGACGTCCTGGTCACTGATTCCAGGGGAAGGAACATGTATAAGGCAAAAAGAACAGAGGTAAGAGTAGAGGAAAGTCAGGCAAGTATGCCAACCTTAAGTGTTACCATTGTAAGAAAAAGGGACATATCAAAAAATTCTACAGATTGATTAAGAAAGATAAGGGAAAATGCAGAGAGGATTAGAATGACAACAGTAGTGATGACGACCAAGCAAATCTGTGAAGGATTTTAGCATTGTCATTCCTAAAGAAGTTATCAATCTTGTTACCCAAGAGATTGGGTGATTGATACTGGAGCTACCATTCATGTCACATTTCGAAAAGAAATTTTCTCTTCTTACATATCGGGATTATGGATTTTTAAAGATCATTGGTAAAGGAGATATTTAGCTGGAAATGCAGAATGGCATGAAGTTGATGCTGAGAAATGTTAGGCATGTTCTTAACATGAGGCTAAATTTGATATTTGGAGATAGACTGGATGAAGATGGTTACGGATTTGCCCTCCACAATGGCCAATAGAAGATCACCAAGGGTTCATTGGTGGTGGACAAATACAAGAAGCGATCTAGGCTTTGCATCTTACAAGCAAAAGTCTCTCATGAAGTAGTTGATGCAGTGGAGAATGATAACAATGAGCTTTGGCACAAAAGGCTCGGGCACATGAGTGAGAAAGGAATGTCAAAGATAAGAAAGATAAATATTATACCTGGATTGGATGAGGTCCATTTAAAGAAGTACAACAAAAGTACTTTGTGACTTTCGTTGATGATCATTCTAGGAAGACTTGGGTATATACTCTCAAAATAAAAGATCAAGTGCTTGATATTTTCAAGTAATTTGTTACGATGATTGAAAGACAGATTGGTAAGAAGTTAAAATGCATGTGGACAGACAACGGTGGAGAGTACACAGGATCATTTGATGCTTATTTTAAAGAGCATGGGATTCGACATCAGATGATGCCTCCAAAGACACCACAGTTAAACAGTTTGGTTGAAAGAATGAACCGGACTTTGACTGAAAGAGTTAGATGTTTACTCTTTCATTCAAAGTTGCCCAAGACATTCTGGGGAGAAGCTCTGAAAGCAGTAACTTATGTTTTAAATCTTTCACCATGTGTTTCGCTAAACTATGAAGTTCCAAAAAAGGTATGGTCAGGAACGGATGTTTCTTATGACCATCTACGAATACTTGGTTGTAAGGCATTTGTTCACATTCCTAAAGATAAAAGATCCAAACTTGATGTCAAGACACGAAAATGTGTATTTATTAGTTATGGCCAAGATGAATTTAGCTATAGATTTTATGATCATATTCAGAATAAGCTCATTAGAAGTCGTGATGTTGTATTTGTCGAGAACCAGACAACTGAAGATATACAAAATTTTAGGAAAGATGTTCCTAAATCAGATGCTAGATCTTTAGACATATAATTAGTTCCTCCAACAACCATGCCAGGAGAAGTTAGAGATGAAGACAGTCAACCAGAGATTGGTGATCAAGATGCTCCCGATGAAAACGAATAAGATGAAGGTGTTCATGATGAACCTTCACCACCTGCAGAGTTGCTAGTACAAACTAGATCTGGTAGAGTTGTTCAACATTCCACCAGATATTCCACATATGAATATGTGCTCATGACTGATGGGGAGAACTAGAAAGTTATGAAGAAGCTGTGAATAATGAATTCAAATAGAAGTGGATTGAGGCTATGCAAGATGAGGTGAAATCTTTGCATGAGAACAAGACATTTAAGCTGGTGAAATTGCCTGAAGGTAAGAGAGTTTTAAAGATTAAACTGGTGTCCAGAATCAAGCAAGAAGAACACAGCTCTCAGCCATAGTTTAAAGCTAGATTAGTTGTCAAGGGGTTTAGCCAGAGAAAGGGCATTGATTTTGATAAGATATTTTCACCGGTGGTGAAAATGACATATATTCGGACAGTGCTGGGAATAACAGGAAGCTTTAAACTAGATATTGAGCAGATAGATGTCAAAATAGCCTTCCTTCATGGTGATTTAGAAGAGAAAATTTTCATGGAGCAGCCCGAGGGTTTCAGAAAAAAGGGAAAAGAGGATTATGTTTGCAAATTAAAGAAAAGTCTTTATGGCTTGAAGTAGACATCGAGACAGTGGTATAAGAAGTCCCATGGTTTTTTCTTCCCATCAAAGGGTTTTCTACATAAAATTGTTGGTGTCATTGTTATTATTCATTTTGCCTGCATCGATTTAATTTCCGTTGTGCCCAACAGTTGTCACCTTCCATTGTACAAAGGCTTAGAAGAAGAAAATTTTGTATCATTCTTGATGATGTTAATGATATAACGCTGATGGATGTAAACTATAACAAATATAATTCACGTGCGGAGGTAACATTAATAAATGGTACCTACCTCTTGTAGCGCAAAAACTCATTGCGAAAGCGTTTACAAGGATCACCGTTTATTTTTGGTCATTAGCCTGGCTTTTAACTCATTGCGAAAGTTCCATGATGTGGACACTGTTATGAATGACCTCTTCTGTAAGAGAATTTTTCGGGGATTATTTGGTTTAGAATTGCGATAGGGAGACAAACATTAGGGGTAATGAGTCAAATCCAAATGAAATAATCAATGAAACAATATATGGTTTTGAGGTAAGAAATTCGTATCAACAAATGATACTTGATTCAGCTGGACCTAATTTTAATCCCCGACACCCATTGATACTAATTTAATATAGAATATCAAAATACTTATAATACTGACCAATGCGGTCCATTGAATGGTAACCAACCCCGACCATTGAATTTTTATGTAAATTCAATGGATGAGGCTCCTAATCCACAATGTCAGGAATTTTATGATTTTCTTGAATCTGGTAATGCAAAATTATATCTAAGTTGTGATAACCATTCTCAGCATTCTGTAGTTGTAAGAATGTTGTATGCCAAATCTGAGTTTAATCTGCTATAGAGGTTTTATAATGCAAACATCCAATTGGTTAAGGAAGCTTTGCCTGAGGCAACATGTTACCTGAAAATTTTTATTAAACAAAAAATCTTATTAGAAGCTCAGGCTTACCAATCCAAAAAATCGATGCATTTTGTATTGGCGTGAAGATAAAAACTTTGCACATTGCAAGTTTTGTAATCAACCCTGATTCAAAATGTGTGTCGGATCTGGTAAGCACAAACTAAAAACTTATAAAAAGATGTATTACTTTCTGCTAATGCCTAGGCTGTAACGATTGTATCAATGCAAAAGCAACAGCAACACATATGAATACCCCCTTAGTTTGTCAGAAAAACCATTACAGAGAGTGAAGTGCTACTCGATGTACATTGTAAATGGATACAAATTTCACTCTAAAAGTCATGGTTCTGTAATCTATTCAATGAATAGTGGAGTTTGTGTAAAAGGGTCCAACACAGGTGATAATGTTAGTGATTACTATGGATATGGATTGAAGAGATCATAGTGATAGAGTACCCTCGGACATCATTATTCAAGTGTCAATGGTATGATCCCACTTTAGATGTTGATGTTAAGGTCACAGCCTATACAAATTAGTTGATGTTGACCAGTAGCGCCGGTTCAACAAATATGAACAATTTATCCAAGCAATGTAAGCAACTCAAGTGTATTATGCTAGATATCCTACTTTGAGAATGGATAGAGCTAGTTCTCAGTTAAACCAAGGGATATTATTGAGACATCGGATGTTAAAGATGACACAGCTACTACATATTCTAATGAATTCCAAATTGAAGTAGGTTGTGTGCATGAGGTCACTATGGATATTGGTATTGAAAAGTATATAGACTTGCATGGCTCCTCAGGAAAGGTCATTAAAATTGATAATATTGATGAAGTTGTTCAAGAACTTGAAGTGGAAGAGGAAGATGAAGAAGAATTAATTTACAAATTATGATAGCAATGAAGACGACAAAAAGGAATTTCAATATTTATCAGATAATGACTAATTAAGTGTAATTTTTAAAGAATCATGTACTAACCTGTTAAACATTTTTATTATATTTAATATTTGGCAATCTAATTTATGTTATATATAATGCACTTATGAAAATACAAGTTATATATGTTAAATACATACATGTGTAATTTACTGTTATATAGGTATGGGTCGTGGTAAAAGATGAGCAATTGGTGGTCGAGGACGTCAGGGGAGGTCGATCTGGAGAGGATTCAACAATTCCATCTTATGGAGATATGCCAGAGATCCTTGAAGACTATACGGTAGCCCCTGCACCATCACCTCCTGTGACATATATGCCTACTGTATCAACTCCTACTCCTCACAATGCCAATAGCAATACATCAACCACATGTGAAGAAAGTAATGCAAATAGTAGTAAATTGTATATAACAGTGAACCAAATGGGAATGTGAGTGCATTCATCCATACAAATCATTGCTTTTATATAATATATTTTTACAGGTTGGAACCTTCCTCCCAATGCTCTAGGATTATAACCACCAACTTTCATCAGTAGACAGACATTAATAGAGTTAGTTAGAAAGAGGTTTCAAGATAAATCAAAGAGTTTTATTGGGGAGGATTCAAGGTACATGTGTATATTTTTATCAAAATTAATGGTAATTTTTCATTAAAAATTTAATTATTTAAGTTATATTAAATTAATGTATAATTATAATTAATAATAAACTACTTGTTAATTGCAGAAAAGTGCCATTGGGATACTGAAGTCAATAGTCTTATTAGGATAGGCTGGGAAACAAAAGCTACACAGAGGTATAAAGATTATATTTGCTATATAAAGGTGGTCAAAGAAAAGCCTAAAGACTTTCTAGAATCTGCGTTAATTAAATGGAATCAAATTTTCAATCTCCCTCCAGGCATTAAAGTTTCAAATAAAAAAAAAAATCAATCGTTGTGTAGGATCTGAAGACAAAGCTCCTGGATCATACACTAGTGGTACAATTTCCACTGGTGAGCATATCTCGCGATTGGTAAGTATTTTAATTAGAATGTGATATTATTCTTTAATATTAGTGACAATGCCAATTTCCATAATGTTTGGCCATTGATGTGTTCGCTTTAGTACGTTGAACTAATGTTTATTAAGATGGAAATTTATTGACAAATCATTGATTCAAAGTGCATCTCTAGATGTAGAGGATGGTTATGAGAAATGATGTTTTGTATGCTTTTAAAAGCATGCAGGGATTATGAAATTCAAAAACAAATTATATTTTGAGTTTGGATTAGACATCACAAAATTAAAACGTTATTAGCTAGGAAATTACTACAAATTCTTTTGTCCTTTATGGATAATGGATGTATGCTGAGGAAGTTTGATGTGTATAATTTTTAGGTTTCCAAGAATTAATTACTGGAATTCTTTGTGGTTATGTGAGGAGACATGTTTATAAATTAGAGCTCCCCATGTTATGTGAATTACTACTTTGAATAATAAAATAAACAAAATCTAAGGTGTACATGTTGAGTTTGACAGTTCTTGACCGTGTTTCTACTACAAAGGCAAAAGAACCATGCATGTTGAGTTTGGAAGTGGATGAGCAAGGAACATTACGATTTGCAATTGCATGTTATAAATTATAAAAATAAAGAATAAAAAAAGAAAATAAAATAAGTGCATGTTTGAATTATTTGATTCAATTATTAAAATGGCCGGTTGAATTATTCGACTGCATATTCGTTTTCTTTGCAATTTTTTGGGCTAGCTTAAAGATGCTTTTTATATGCATTGAACCATAAAGTTTTTCTTTTTTAAATGATTATTGCATGCAAAATCATTTCAACTAAGGAAACATTTTATCTTTTTTACTCATCTTCCTTTTATTGAATAACTATCATCTATTGCATATGATATAGGAGAGGAAGTTTGGCCGGCCCCTACAATTCTCGAGGCCTACCTACACACATACACTATAAATCATAATGGGAAGATGTATGTGACAGATCGTAGCAAAGAGGTACATGTAAGTAACATGGAATCCAACTGTTCCGGTTTTCAGTTATTTAATGATAAATGATTGTAAAATATAAGTTGTTTTCATATTTATGCTTATTAAAAATTGTTGTCATTTTATAATAGAGGTATAAGCAACTCCATTTTGAGCAAGTGCAAGATGAGTCATCTATGGATAAGTCCAAGTTATTTTTTGAGACTGCACGATGCAATAAAAGGAAAAATAATGGACTTAGCTCATACGTGCCTTTTCTTGTTTATCCATCAGGTCCATCATGTGCTGTTGGCACAAACAGTGCCTCCCATTCTAGTGGGACATGCTTCACAAAGGAAGATATCGAGAAGATATCGTACGGACTATTCGTTTATTGTTTTCTCATCATTTGGGCACTCAACAATCAACTAATCAGCCTAATACCACTACTGCATCACCCGCACAAGATGATGAAGTTTCCTCTTTAAGTGCACAAGGCCTTCAACCACATGATGATTCTCAATTCGGTAGTGGCGATTTTACCTCAAACTGCATCTCCACTACTACTTTAGTGTTTTATTTAAACTTTATTACTAATGTTATTTTGTATAATATTATTATTAGTACGAATTATTATTTAGGATGATATTCTATGTGATGATAAACTCATTTACTTTTTCAAGTAATTTTAATTATATATACTATATGTAATGATATAATGTTTTAGATTACAAATTTATAAATTTGATTATAATTTGCATTTATATACATGTGCATGTTCATTGTTCAATGTTGTGTAAATAATGAATTAATTTATTGTTTAATGATATGAAAATAAATTCATAAACTAAATATGTACTAAAAAAGGAAATTAAAAATTTTTAGTGACAAAAGCTGCACCATTACAGCTCATCACTAATTTTTAGCGACTGTTAAATTCATGCGACTGTCTGTCAAAATAGAAATAATTTTTATTGCGACTAAATTTAGCGATGCAATAGTTTGTCGCAAATAATTTTTTAAAAATTATTGATGATCAATTTAGGTGTTAATTAGCGACGATTTTTTTATTTTTTTTTAGCGTGTATTTCTATCGCTAGATATTGCAACGGTTTTTGGTTTTAGTCGCAAAAATGCTTGTGACTGTGTTATTTGTGACATTTAGTCGTTTCATCGCTAAATATAATTAGCAACTGAGATTACATTACTAGCAACTAAATTTTCAGCCGCTAATTCTCCATTTTCTTTTTTGTGCATGTTGTAACCTATACAACTCAACAAGGTAATATTCCTTGAACTCCATATTAATTAATTCTGTTGGTTGCTGAATTAGCCCTCCTTCCAACTTCTATTGTAGCATTTGGCGTTTCTAGCCAATGTACCATGAACATGCACCTGCAACTCTGCCTTTCATGGTCATTTTTTTCTGACTTCCACAATTGTGCCTTGCCGGTATTCCATCATTCTCCTGTTTCCATCTCCGAAGGGACATCTAACCATCCTGCCCAAGGTAACGAATGGACAATCAAAACGGTGGCTCAATCACAATTGTCGCTTGCCCAGATTCGCCTGCATCTGAGTTCAGCCTTCCTTTGACAGTATATATTATTGAAATGTGTTAAAGTACAAATACAGATGCCATGGGCCAAAAGTTTTCATATTATCTTCTATAATTACTTCTTCGCTTATGGGAATATAGCAATTTAACTTGCAATATGATACTATTAAAAAAACATAAAATTAATCAAATTCATGTGCTAATACAATAACCACAACACGTGTGTATTCCGAGACCAAAACTGTATGTTATCCAAAATCAATTTCTATGTATTGCTAAAATTTACATTTGATCATCTGAATGAAGAAAGCTTTCATACTTGTGTTCCATTCAATACTTTCTTTAGACGACACAAAAAAGCTCGTACTGTTGGGGAAAAAAAAAACTGAGGAAGCAAGTAGAGAACAGAATGTATACCTGAAGAATATGAGAAATACTGCACTTTTATTCACTGAAAAGATGCACAAAACTGACAACTTTGATAGACTTTAAATAGGCTTTACATAGAAACAAAATCAACTAGAAAATGTAGAAATTATTGGCACTAACATAATCAAGTAACAGAAAATAAAGATTTAAGGGATTAGAAAATATTTTGCTCATTGACCGAGTCTAGGAGCTGGAGTAGCGCGCGCTGAATTTGAATCATTTTCCAACATGTACTCCTACATATATGTTGAAAAATTGATTCAAAATCATTGTTTTTATGTAGTGACTAAATTAGTGAATGTTATTTTAACATATTTATAATATTTTTATTAATTGTTATTTAGTTAGTGGTGTTAATGGTGTTAGTGTAGTTAGTAGTATTAATGGTATTAATGGCGTTAGTAGAATAATGGAGTTATGTATTGATTAGTGGAATTAACGAGTTAATAGCCTAATTTTATGGTTTTAATATAAGCCTATAAATAGGCATATGTAATTAGTTTTTTATGGAAATAAAATTTATGGTCTTGATCCTAAAATTTTCCAACAGTAGTATAGAGCATTTATTGGTCATGGATCTGTGAGAAAAATTGCACAGGAGAAAACGAGTAAGGTTCTGCCTTCTATGTTCAATGAAGAAAATTATCAATTATGGGCATGTGAAATAAGATTTTGGGTTTGCAAATGATCAAGCGAATTTGGTACAAGAGGAAATAATATCTTTTTTTTTTTTATAATTGGAGACAAGTGCTCCAAAAGGAAAAATTTAATGGCAGAAAATTGAATAGAAAGTGCATCAAGAATGGAAGTTTGATGAGAAAGAGCTAGAAAAATTGAATTTTGATGAGACATGCATCAAGAATTAAAAAGAAGTACTTTAAAATATAAATTGAAAAGTAATGTGAATCGAAGAGAATTGCTCTAACAAGAGGTTTGTGAATAAGTGGTTATCTGATAATAAGTAAAAAATATACGTCTTTCTGCTAAACAGGATGTATTGAACTCGTAATTCATTAGATACTTCTTATAAATGTCAACTAAGTATCGTAAATAAATTGCTCCCGACTCTTCAATCATTTGATAACCAAAGTCATTCTTTGATAAATGATCACTATGAGTCAGGCTCAATAGAATTTGATTAATCAGTTTTTCTGTCAACAAGGTGGAGAATTGAACCAAGAATTCTCTTTCTTTATCATCAATCAAATCGCTGTTCGCAAAAAGAAAACTAACTACCGATTGAGTTTCTTTGTTCATGAAAAGCTACGACATGCAAAGATCTAATGAATGGATGGTTTGTAGACATCGTTATATTATAGAGCATGAAGCCTCCTACTACTACTGAACCTAAGGCAAATGCTTTGAGATACAGATTCCTATCAAGAAAACAGACTAAATCTTCAATAGCAATTCAAATGTAATAAATAAAGGATACAAAATTTCCTACAAGAACACAGCTAGAACTGAAATACTGCCAAGGTTAAATACTAATCAGCACATCATGAGCTTGCCTCTTCTGTTGATTTCGGTTTCTGGGCACTGATCATGATTATCTGTTGTCTGGATAGGATAGAATGAGGGGTTATTCCCTCGTGATAAGATGCGAGTTCTTTCCGGAACTTATCAAGTTTAAGCTCCAATCCAGACAATGTGAGACTGCGTTTTGCTATGTTCATTTTATCGGGCTTGCTCTGTTTGCTAGAAATCTCCAGCTTAACAGTCTTCTTCCCTATATGAAAATAAAGAAAATTAAAAACATAATGTCTATCATCAATCCAAATCATACTTTGACAAACGTTTCCTTTTGATTATTGCTAAGAAGTTTCATTTATTCCACAAACAAATTGCATATTGGTTATGTAATCTTATTCTTCATGTGATCATATAAATAATTCAAGAGGAATATTCTTTTTAATGCAAATAAGCATTTGACCAGAACAGAAGGGTGTGGTGTAAATGCTGATATAGGCGATTGTGCTTTTCTTTCTTCCATCCACCTAAATATGCTGTACAATTTCAAATACAAAATGTAATTTGTCTCAATTGTCGGCTCTACTTTCTTTTCAATCTTTTCCACAAGAGAAAATTCAAGGGTGCCCTTAAGAGATAAATATTTACTTTTTGACTTCCAAATGGCATTTTACCACAACTGAACCAACAATGAATCTGCATTCTCACCGAAAGTAATTGCCCAAACAGTTACTCCCGACAAATCTCAAGGACGTTTCTGCGACCTAATAAGCTCCTAGAGCGATTTAATTTTGAAGATTAAACAAATATTCATAAGCATAAGAAATGCAAATGTTTACAAAATATGAGTACAAGTAGACAAGATGACGGTATTGGCGATCTCCCATACCTCCACATTATCCCCAAGACAAGCAAAACACAATTAGCCTAAGGAACATGGAAATATATATATTAAGTTTGGATTAGGGAGTTGATTCGTTTTGGGGGGTTCAAGACAACTGCTTAGAGTACAAGATATATCCTCTTCCGATCCACATACACGCACAAATTCAGATTCGTGTACACCTATTGTTTTTATGTTATCTTATACACAAATAATACAAACATTTTTCATTTGTTAATTTTTTATAAAATATTTTGCATTTCCCTCAAAAAGAAAATAAAACATGTTGCATTTGCACATGTAATTAATTATAATAGTTTTTATAAAAACTTTTTTAAATCATAAATTAGCATTATTATAATTATGCATACATAATAATTTAATACATGTAAATATAAAAGATTAAGATATTCTCGGAAAATTACTTGAATTTTAAGGGGAATTATTGGTCTTCTATTTTTTGGTCGACGTTGAAAGGTAAAAAACAAATCATGCGAATTTCAATTATTTTTTGGGAAATTACAAATTATTGTGTTATACATATCAAAATTAACCCAAACCCAATTCACACAAACCCACCCAAGAAAAATTGACCAAAATCCAACCCAACTAAAAACTTGACACATTTAAACCCATCCAAAATCTACCCACATAAAATACAACTCATTTTGGTCATTCTTCCTATACCCAATTGGTGTTTGTTTGTTTTTTTTTTTCATTATTTCTTGAATATTAAAATTTTTTGTCTTAATAAACAAGATATTTTGCTTGAGTTGTCCCGCTGTATTATTATTGTGTAATATGTATGCGTATTTTGTTGGTTATATTTGTAATGGCCGAGTTACCGGATTAGTTGTGAATAGTATTTTTCTACGGTAAATAGTGCACTGAGAACAAAAATTACACTCGAAGGTAAAAACTATTTTATTTGACTATTGGAAAATACTAGTCACAAGAAGTCCGATGGTAAAATTTGAAGAAAAAATGAGCTCGAATAGATTTTCAAAAGTCAAAAATAAAAAAAATGCCGGCCTGTTTTAAAGGGTCTCCGGTTTGACTAAGGTTTGACTAGATCTCTAAAAATAACAAATGTTCTCTAAAAATTATTTTAATGGTATATATAGATTTAAATTAATATTTAGAAATTTTTTATAATGACAAATTAATTTTTTGGTAACACTGAAAATTGTCGAAACGGATTGATTTAAATGTACCAGATCGAGAAACGAACTCTGTTTGCGCTGAAATTTTGCAGGGAGACTAATTTATATATTTTAAAAATTATAAAATTAATTTTGGAAGAAATTGAGTTTAGAAAGTGAGTGAAATACTTTAGGATTAGATAATTGGCTTAAAAATGGAAAAAATGACCACTTGGTTTATGAATTATTATGTTGTTGTGCTCCTGTGTGTGACTGTGGATTGTTTGAATTGCAGGAAGAGTAGGTTATATATATAGCCGTTATACTGCCAAAATTTTTACCAAATAAATAGTAAATTGGACAGCTATAAGTCAACCAATAATATTCCGATCCGTTTGGATCTCCACCAATCCATTTGGGCCAACATTTTTATAATAATTTTTTTAATATCCTGTTATTATATCGATAATTATTTTTCATTAAAAAAAATGGTAAAATGGGTCAACCCAAACCCACCCAACCCATTTTGGTATTGACCCATTTATGACTCATATATTTTTAACCCATTTATGACCGATCCATTTATGATCAACCCATTTATGACCCAACCCATGTATGACCCAATCCAAATCCGCCCAACCCACCCATTTGCCACCTCTATACTGCGCAGATTTTTTTTTTTTAATTTCTGTTTGAATTAAAATATTCTTTAATGTTTAATTAATAGTTAGATTATTAGATATAAATTGATTAGTTTTAGCTTGAGTTAACTCCTATCAAAAATAATAATAACGATAATAAAATTAAAAAGCAAGTTTATTGTATTTTTTTTTTAAAAGCCAAATATTATTATCAAGAAAAAAGTACACACTGGATTCCAATATCACAATTGCAAGGAGGACAGCAGAACCAATAAAACCAACAGCAACGTAGCTAAACAATCCAGAATTACCAACCCCGAAAAACAAGTAAGAAGACCAAAACCATGAACCAAAAACAACACAGCTCCTCAATCATCAGGCCAGGTGACCAAAGAAAACCAGCAAAGAAAATGATCATGACAGTCCAGCGAGCTGCAAATTACCAAGACAGGGGACATGGGAGCGTTGTAGACAGAGGAATTTTCCTGGGCAACTGCAAACAGCCACTACAGTCAACACAGTAGGTTCAACATGGACACTGCAGAAGCAAGTTTATTGTGAAAATACAAAATAAAGCAATAATAGAGGTGGGAATGGGACACAATTCTTTATACAATTCTTTGTCCTATTGAAGAAACTTAGACAGTGGAAGTCTTCGGTCTTCCTGCTTTTAAATTTCTCTCCATTTTCTTCATCTCTGCAGCCTATTTGCTGCTATGCCTTCTTCTTCTTCTTCTTCTTCTTCTTCTTCTTTCATGGCGAAGACATGATGTGTTCGTTAGTTTTAGAGGTGCAGACATTCGCAATACATTTCTATGCCATCTTCAAACTGCTTTCCATCGGAACCAAATTAACGCCTTTGTGGATGAAGATCTTGAAAGGGGAGAAGATATCACATCTTCCCTCTTGGCCAAAATTGAAGATTCTTATGTCTCAGTTGTCATTTTCTCAGAAAATTATGCATTTTCGGCATGGTGCTTGGATGAACTGGTTAAAATACTGCAGTGCAAGAATAATATGGAGCAGATTGTGATACCAGTCTTTTACGGTGTAGAACCAACTGATGTTCAAGAGCTCAGAAGGAATTTTGGTGCTGCAATTTTCCAGCATACAAATGATTTTAACGATTGTCTTGGCAAGGTGGAGACTTGGTCTCATGCTCTCAAGGAAATAGCCCAATTCTCAGGCTTGGTTTCGCATCCCACCAAGTAAGTCTTTTCTTTTTAGTTGGAAATTATGTGGGGTTGGGATGTGGCCAGAACTAATTTTATGGAGGATTTACTAACCATTTTTAAGATTTCAATATTATTCTATATATTAGTTCTTTTTTCCATTAATTATTATTCCCTTTTATGCATGACCAGGCCTGACTCCAAGTTAATTGATGAAATTATAAACTATATTTTGGAAGAACTACTCCGAATGAATCATCATAGTAATTCTGATAATTATGAAGGATTAGTTGGGATTGATTATCTGATCAAGTGTGTTGAGTCATTATTATGTCTTAGTTCCTCAAAAGTGCAGATTGTAGGTGTTTGGGGAATGGGAGGTATAGGAAAGTCAACCCTTGCCAAGAAAGTATATGATCGAATTAAAGGTTATTTTACAATCCAATGCTATGTTCAAAATGTTAGGGAAAAATTTGAAAATGGCAATTTAAATAGTGTGCAGAATGAAATTCTTTGTGCAATATTTGGACCAACAATTGCAAATAGAGCCAACTGCACCATGTTGAATCCAACACATTTGTTGCTTTGGCATGAAAGTCGCGATACACAGAGTGAGGTGGGAATTGGTGGTCCATGTACTGTTCACTTTAATTTCTCTAATGGTGGAGGTTATGATGGCATAATAGGTTGTGGGGTTCATCCACTGTTCGAATCATGACAGAACAGAAGAGGAGGATGAGGAGTACCTGCTAGTTAAAAAATAGAAACATAGTTGAAGGTAATTAATATTCTCAATAAATCACAAGTACACCCTAGTTGTTTCTTATTGTCAACTTCCTATATTATGATAGTTTCCATGCTCATCTTGTAGAGGTCTTAGTCCTATAGATATTGCCTTACTATTTGTGTTTTATGCTCTCTTGCATATGATTCTAGTGTTTTTTTATTGAACTTTATTTCTACACTTTCTTCAATTGATGCATCTAAAGCCAAAAGTGCAGTAAATATCAAAATAATTTTCTATTTATTGTGTTTCATTAGATTGAAAATTTCATGTGTTTATATTTATTTGACGCCCAAATCTACAACTAAAATTTTATTTTATATAATAATTATATATAATTACATTATTATTTTTTTAATTTTTTAGTATTTAACACTATAAATTAACAATGCATCATTATCATATGTATTACTATGATATTATTAACAATAATATTAACATTATTTATATTGACACTATATAAAATTCACTACTAGCACCACATATATTCCATATTATATTAGAAATTTCACAGTGTAAAGGCTTAGTTAATAAAGACACGTTACAATAAGATTTACATACCTATGCAGGCATTGGTTCAAAAATAGAAGAGTGAGTGACATGAAAAGTAAACAAAATGAAATTGCTAAGTTAATTAGATAATAAATTGATTAGTTATATACCCACATATGCATTGGCGCCAAAAGCAATGTTATCATAATCGGATCGGACCGATTGGACTATGAACCAATAAAAAATTGAATCAGATCGGATTGAATAATAGAAAACCATTGAACCGGATAAGAATCCAGTTTTTGAGTTATAAAACCAATAAAAGTCAGACACTTTTTTGAGTTTTGAATTTTTCTAAAGAAACAAAGGTAAAAAAAATTAACAAACCTCTCAATTTATCCCAAAATCCCAACTCCCAGCCTCTGTTTTTCGATATTCTGTTCTTCTTCTTCTTCTTCCCTGTACCTCCCTCTATTCTTCTCTCACTCAGCCAATACTTAAATCATTTGTAACAAAAGGATTACGTTATCATATATATAATTCAAGAGGAATATCCATTTTAATGCAAATAAGCATAAGAGAGGACAAGCTGTAATGATTAAGTATTTACTTTTTGACTTCCAAATGGCATCTTACTTGAAATTTTCCTTGAATTTTAAAGAGAATTATTGGTCTTCTATTTTTTTGTCGACGTTGAAACGTAATAAACAAATAATGCAAATTTCAATTATTTGGAGACCATATTAATTTTTGGGAAATTACAAATTACCGCGTAGATATTTTTAATTTTTTAGTTTCTGTTTGAACTAAAATTTTCTTTAATGTTTAATTAATAGTTAGATTATTAGATATAAATTGATTAGACGTTTTACCTTGAGTTAACTACTATCAAAAATAATAATAACCATAATAAAATTAAAAAGCAAGTTTATTGTGAAAATACAAAATAAAGCAATAATAGATACGGGAGTGGGACACAATTCTTTGTACAATTCTTCGGTCTTCCTGCTTTAAAATTCCTCTCCATTTTCGTCATCTCTGCCGCCTATTTGCTGATATGGCTTCTTCTTCTTTCATGGCGAAGACATATGATGTGTTCGTTAGTTTTAGAGGTGCAGACATTCGTTATACATTTCTAAGCCATCTTCAAAATGCTTTCCATCAGAAACAAATTAACTCCTATGTGGATGAAGATCTTGAAAGAGGAGAAGAGATCACATCTTCCCTCTTGGCAAAAATTGAAGATTCATACGTCTCAGTTGTCATTTTCTCAGAAACTTATGCATTTTCGGCATGGTGTTTGGATGAACTGGTTAAAATACTGGAGTGCAAGAACAATATGGAGCAGGTTGTGATACCAGTCTTTTACGGTGTAGATCCAACTGATGTTCAAGAGCTCAGAGGGAATTTTGGTGCTGCAATTTTACAGCATACAAATGATTTTAAGGATTGTTTAGAGAACGTGGAGACTTGGTCTCGTGCTCTCAAGGAAATAGCCCAATTCTCAGGCTTGGTTTCCCATCCCACCAAGTAAGTCTTTCCTTTTATTCTTCAATTATGATTTTGGTTTTGTTAGCTTTCAGCACTGCTCTGATTGGTAATCTTCAATTCATATCTATTATGTGGGGTTTGGATATGTGGATAGAACTAATTTTATAGAGTATTTGTTGAAATTAGATTAACATTAATAAGAAAAACATCAGCAGAGGAATTAAATCAGACTCTGTTTCTCACAAGTCTTTTTCTACTACACTTTTTGAATTATAGAAAATGCCTTTAATAAGGCTTACAAAAGCTAAGAAATAGGAGCACGTTAACAGACGTGACCACTAACAAACTACTTGCAGAAAAATAGAAACTAACATTAGCAAATTTAGGAATTGACAGTCGTGCAGTAGGAAAAGTTCAACTTAATAACTAACAGCAAAGAAATGTGACACGTGCAAAGATGGTCTGGTGATTTTGAATCATTCTCCAACAGTATTTACTAACCATTTTTAAGATTTCACTATTATTCTATATATTAATCCTTTTTTTCCCTTAATTATTTTTCATTTTATGCATGACCAGGCCTGACTCCAAGTTAATTGATGAAATTATTAAATATACTTTGGAAGAACTACTCCAAATGGATCATCATAGTAACTCTGATGATAATTATGAAGGATTAGTTGGGATTGATTATCGTATCAAGTGTGTTGAGTTATTATTATGTCTTAGTTCCTCAAAAGTGCAGATTGTAGGCATTTGGGGAATGGGAGGTATAGGCAAGTCAACCCTTGCCCGGAAAGTATATGATCGAATTAAAGTTCAATTTACAATCCACTGTTTTGTTGAAAATGTTAGGGAAAGATTTGAAAATGGCAATTTAAATAGTGTGCAAAATGAAATTTTTTGTGCAATATTTGGATCAACAATTGCAAATAGAGCCAACCGCACCATGTTGTCACCTTCCATTGTGCGAGGGCTTCGAAGAAGAAAAGTTTGTATCATTCTTGATGATGTTAATGATATAACGCAAATAGAAAATTCGATAGGAAAACCTTATATTTTTGGACATGGCAGCGTAGTGATTATCACAAGTAGAGATAAGCAACTGCTAAGGCTTGTAAAAGCTAAAATATATGTAGTTGAAGCTTTGGATGACAGTGAGGCTCTTCACCTATTTTGCTTGCATGCTTTTCATCAAAGTACTCCAAAGCAAGACTATACGCCACACTGTCAGAAAGGGCGGTGAATTATGCTCAAGGAAATCCGTTGGCTCTTAAAGTTTTAGGTTCAAATTTATACTCTAGAAGTGTAGAAGAGTGGGAAGATGAATTAGAAAAACTTACGGGTATGCCTAACAACAAAATCGGGAAAATTTTGAGAATAAGTTATGACAGGCTGGATGAAATGGAGAAGGAAATATTTCTCTATACTGCATGTTTCTTCAAAGGGGAAGATAAAGATCGTGTTGTGAGAATGCTAGACATGGCTGGTTCAATAATTGGAATCAGAAGTCTATGTGATAAATCTCTGATATCAATTATTGGAAACTGCTTACACATGCATGACTTGCTACAACAAATGGGCAAGGATATTACTTGTGAAGAAAATGAGCTTGGAAAGCGCAAGATCCTGTGGCATCATGAGGATATTCAGGACCTATTGACTAATGATGAGGCAAGACGCAAATGCTTTCAACCTTTTTTTTAATGCATTCACTATTTGACTTGTCTCATATTTTTTTTTTCCATTTAGGGGGCCGGAGCAATTAAAGGCATATCATTAGACATGTCCCAAAGCAGGGACATTGAACTAAAACCAACAACATTTGGAGGATTGCATAATCTGAGGTACCTTAAGTTTCACTATTCATCAGGTAAAAGCAAAGTATATGTTCTTGGTGGGCTCACCTGTCTTCCTCCTAAGTTAAGGCTTCTGCAATGGGATGGATGTCCGTCGAAATCTTTGCCATCCAATTCTTTTCTAGAAAATCTAGTTGAACTTCGAATGCGTCATAGTAAACTTATAGAACTATGGAGTGGAACTCAGGTACGTAGGCTGTATTTACAATTGCATCTCTATAAAATCTGGAAATGCTTTATGAAGTTTAGGTATGATAATATTAATATCTTCTTCTTTTCTCTTCCACTTTGTCACAGCAACTTGGGAATCTAAAATTGATTGATCTTTCATTTTCTTCTATGCTAAGCACACTTCCAGACTTTTCAAAAGCCCCAAAGGTTGAGATATTAAATTTGGAATTTTGTGATAATCTTCAAAGTCTACCAGAGAATTTGGGAAATTTAAAATCTCTGCTACAACTCAGCTTGTCTTTTACCTCTATAGAAGAGCTACCACAAAGCATTTGCAATATGGAATGTCTCAAATTTTTATTTGTCAGGAATTGTAGATATCTACATAAACTGCCAGATAACTTGGGGAAATTAAAATCTTTGAAGATCTTAGATGCATCATGTGGAATATTAGAATTTCCCAACAGTGTTTGCAGTGCGGTCTCATTGGAAGAATTACGTATCGGTAGCAATGACTTTGAGAGCATACCTGAAACCATCAAACAACTCTCTAATTTGAAAGGCCTTGATCTACAAGACTGCAAGAGACTCCAATACCTACCGGAACTTCCACTACTGAATGCTCTAGGTTTAAATGGTTGTACATCTTTGAAGTCTGTGTTTGGTTCATCCCAATTATTACATAAGCAACAAAATCTCAGATGCTTAGGACTTAGTAATTGTTTCAATTTGAATCGAGAAGAATACAATCAAATCATTGACTATGCAATTTCATCATATCCTTATAAGGTATCAATTTTCTCACTTGTTCTCTTATATTTATGAGAATTGTTGTGGTTGTTATTGTTACTGGCTAGGATTGTATAATGCAAAGGCCACGAACATGATTAACAAATTTTATATAACAAATTTAAAATTTTCAAATTTCTATAGAAATATTATTGTGATAACTAAATACATAAATTTAATATCTTTTTTTGGTTTTCTTTAAAAGAATCAAAAATTTTAAATTCTAACAACTTCTGTAATTTTTTTATAATCAACAAAAGTATTTGACCTATTAGAAAGTAAATATTTTTTCCTCAAAAAAAAAAAAAGAAAGTAAATATTTAATTATTTGGCATTCGGTACAATACTACTAAACATACTTAAGAAAATTAATTCATGTTTAATTTTTGGTTTTATGTAGAAGAATTTTCATTTGCTACTTTTATATATGTATATATATATATATATATATATATATATATATATATATATATATATATACACATAGTCATGCTTATTTCAGATTTAATAGTCGTGCTTATTTTAAAGGCGTAGTACCTATTTTACTTTTTAAAGTTGGCAAAATAAATCTATTACAAACTCAAATTTTTTCGGTGTCCAATATATGAACCTTATAGGACACAATATTTTTTGGTAAAGAAAACAATATCTCGTTATAATAAATCTTATTGGTTGCGGTTTTTCACGACACAGGACAAGAAGTCTATGTTACAGATTCCGGGAAGTGAAGTGCCGGAAAAGATTAAATATAAAAATAAAAGTGGATCTTCTTTGTCTCTCTCTTTCTCATACAAACAATTGGAGGTGTTGAGGAGTTTTTGTTTCTGCCTTGTCTTTGACCCCAAATTGTCTTCTCCTTTATATATTAGATGTGAAGCCATTTTCATGGATGAGTTGGGACACAACTTCGGTGTTTTAGAATCATATATATGTGCTGGTCCTTGCGATTCGAATCCAACTGAACCAACACATTTGTTTATTTGGCATGAAAGTCTCGATACACAGAGTGTGGTGGAAATTGGTGGTCCATGGACTGTCAACTTTAATTTCTCTAATAATGGAGGTTGTGACGGCATAATAGGTTGTGGGGTTCATCCAGTGATCGAAGACAATAATGATGACATAACAGAAGAGGAGGATGAGGAGGAACTGCCAGTTAAAAAATTGAAACATAGTAGTTGATATTCTGAATAAATCACAAGTACACTATTATTGTTTCTTGTTGTCAACTTCCTATTATGGTTCCTTTATTTATCTATTTATTATGATATTTTCCATTTCAAATAATAAATAAATAAATAGGAAATCAGATTAGTTTTATAATTGAAGACAGGTATTTGTGTTTTAAGCTCTCTTGCATATGCTTGCAAATTAAAAATTCATCTATTATTACCTTGTAGATAGAAAAAAATTCAGTCACGTAACAATTTCTTACGAGATTACAAATAAGTTAACAAAATCCAATAGTTGTGTAGTTGACAAATTTGGAGAAATGCATTAATTTACTATATGGCTCAATGGTGGTTGAGTGAGAATATAAATACCCAACTTCTCACACACAAAGAATCAATTAGGAGCAAAATATGGATCTTCTGCATTCATAAATTTGCTATTTATTATTATTATTATTATTATTATTATTATATTATTATTATTATTATTATTATTATTACGGGTAATTCAAATAAGTGATGCTTGACATATATATTAAATCAAGAATGGATAAAGAAAATACATTTAATAGCTGATTGATATATATATATATATATATATATATATATATATATATATATATATGCATTTTGAATTCTTTTATGTGAAGATGGACAATTAAATATTTTTTTCCTATAATTCTCAAATCATGCTTGCTTATAAAGTTGAATATTCTTTTTAAGCTATTATTTAGTATGAGTTTTGAGATTGATTTAGATTTGTGTTAATGTGATAGCAAAGTTTCAAAATTCAACCTATTGCAGAGTCTAATTTTGCATTTTTATATATATATATATATATTTTTTTTTTGGCTAAAAGCATCATTTGGCACCTGATCTTGTATAAAATAGTCATTCTGGTACCTAAACTATACTGAAACCACATTTGACACTTGAACTTTTATTTTCTTCAACTCTTTTAACACCTCAATTTGCGCGTGTAAAACACGCAATATACAGCGCGTGAATGCGAAAAATTAATAGGCTAAAAGCACCATTTGCCTCCTGAACTTGTAAAAAAAAGTTATTCATGTACCTGAATTTTGTTTAAACCAGATTTAACACCTGAAATCTTATTATCTTAATTTTTTTAAACACCTCCAACAACTCAAATACTGACTAAAATAGCGTGTGTAAAACAAGCAATGTGTACAGTGTGGATCAAAATTTATTGCAAAAAATGAATATAATATTAATATTATATTATTATTTGTAACGGTAAAAAAATTAATTTATTTAAATCCCTGATCCATTATTTTCATTCTTCTCATTTTTCTTCTTCTTCTTTTTTTTCTGTAAAATTCGCAGTGTAAGCAAATTTCCTTATTCTTCTTCTTCTGTAAAATTCTCAATCTTCACAAATATTGTTCGAATTTTACAGAAAAAGAAGAAAAATAATGAGATTTGCTTGAACTGTGAATTTTACAAAAGAAAAAGAAGAAGAACGAGAAGAAAAAGAATAACGGGTTAGGGATTTAAAAAAATTGATTGTTTTACCATTATATATATATAAATATAATATCAATATTATTTTAATTTTTTGTAATAAATTTTTATTCATGTTGTACACATTGCGTATGTGCTACCTTAATTAGCATTTGAGTTGCTGGAAGTGTTTAAAAAATTGAAAATAATAAAATTTCAGGTGTTAAATGTGGCTTAAATAAAGTTCAGGTACTAGAACAACTTTTTTTTTACAAGTTCAGGGGGCAAGTGATACTCTTAGCCATGCGTGTTTTACACGCACAGATCCAATCAGTATAAGTGCAAATGGAGGTGTTAAAAGAGTTAAAGAAAATAACAGTTTAAGTGTCAAATATGATTTCAGTAAAATTCATGAATATAATATTAATATTATATTATTATTTGTAACGGTAAAAAAATTAATTTATTTAAATCCCTGATCCATTATTCTCATTCTTCTCATTTTTCTTCTTCTTTTTTTTCTGTAAAATTCGCAGTCTAAGCAAATTTTCTTATTTTTTTTCTTCTGTAAAATTCTCAATCTTCACAAATATTGTTCGAATTTTATAGAAAAAAAAGAAAAATAATGAGATTTGCTTGAACTGTGAATTTTACAGAAGAAAAAGAAGAAGAACGAGAAGAAAAAGAATCACGGGTTAGGGATTTAAAAGAATTGACTGTTTTACCGTTATATATATATAAATATAATATCAATATTATTTTAATTTTTTACAATAAATTTTTATTCACGCTGTACACATTGCGTATGTGCTACCTTAATTAGCATTTGAGTTGCTGGAAGTGTTTAAAAAATTAAAAATAATAAGATTTCAGGTGTTAAATGTGGCTTAAATAAAGTTCAGGTACTAGAACAACTTTTTTTTTACAAGTTCAGGTGACAAGTGATACTCTTAGCCATGCATGTTTTACACGCACAGATCCAATCAGTATAAGTGCAAATAGAGGTGTTAAAAGAGTTAAAGAAAATAAAAGAACAACTTTTTTTTTACAAGTTCAGGGGGCAAGTGATACTCTTAGCCATGCGTGTTTTACACGCACAGATCCAATCAGTATAAGTGCAAATGAAGGTGTTAAAAAAGTTAAAGAAAATAAAAGTTTAAGTGTCAAATATGGTTTCAGTAAAATTCATGAATATAATATTAATATTATATTATTATTTGTAACGGTAAGAAAATTAATTTATTTAAATCCCTGATCCATTATTCTCATTTTTCTTCTTCTTTTTTTTTCTGTAAAATTCGCAGTCTAAGCAAATTTCCATATTCTTCTTCTTCTGTAAAATTCTCAATCTTCACAAATATTGTTCAAATTTTACAGAAAAAGAAGAAAAATAATGAGATTTACTTGAACTGTGAATTTTACAGAAGAAAAAGAAGAAGAACGAGAAGAAAAAGAATAACGGGTTAGGGATTTAAAAAAATTGATTGTTTTACCATTATATATATATAAATATAATATCAATATTATTTTAATTTTTTGCAATAAATTTTTATTCACGCTGTACATATTGCGTATGTGCTATCTTAATTAGCATTTGAGTTGCTGGAAGTGTTTAAAAAATTGAAAATAATAAAATTTCAGGTGTTAAATGTGGCTTAAATAAAGTTCAGGTACTAAAACAATTTTTTTTTTTTACAAGTTCAGGGGGCAAGTGATACTCTTAGCCATGCGTGTTTTACACGCACAGATCCAATCAGTATAAGTGCAAATTGAGGTGTTAAAAGAGTTAAAGAAAATAAAAGATTAAGTGTCAAATATGGTTTCAGTAAAATTCAGGTACCGAAATGACTATTTTATACAAGTTCAGGGGGCAAATGATGCTTTTAGCCTTTTTTTTCTTATTTTTTGTATTTTTGTGATTATTATTATTATTATTATTATTATTATTGTTCAATCCAATTTTTCTATAAAATGTAATATGAATATGATCTATATAAACTTATCATGATCCACACTCAAATTCACCTAACCAAATCCGTTTGCCACCTATTGATACCATATATATTGATACCATATAGCTCCAATAAATCATAATTTTACATATAAAAGTATTTTTTATATGAGTTAGAAATTATAGAATACTAAATTCTATAAAATCAATTTTTCAAGATTATTCCTATTATTAACACTAATCAAGAAAATAATTACTTCAACACATGAAGAAAACTATTTTCATTGAATCATAACATATATGTGTATCTTTTTGCAGATTGTTCATGTTTCACTTAGAATTATCTCTTTGGTCAATTCTCTAAGAAACACTTTGATAATTGTTTTTCTTCTTTTCTTGTTTATCATGAGTTTCTTTCTCATTCCTATAAGTTGTGTTCTTACACAACACTATTTATAGATAGTAGAGGTAGTTATTTAACTACCCTCTAGACCAATCACAAAATTCTATTTATTATTATTATATTATAATTAAATATAATATTAATAATAATATAATTAATATATATAACCCATCATGGGTGCATATATATATTCTTACATCTCCCACTCACACATGATGGGATTGAGTTTTATTCTGCAAATAATTCATACTTCACATATATGTTGTGCGATCAGTGCATACTTCGAGAAACTTTATAGTTATAATCTGTTAGGAGTTATAACTTCTTGAACAGTGGAATCTTTTAGGGTATTTTTAGTATGCAGTACCCTAGATCATTTATCACACACTTATTTCTCTTTGATCTCATTTGGTTAATCATTTATTTATATTCATAATTATATTATATCACTTAGATAAAATATAATTGGCCGGCCTATGAATACATATATATATTCATGTGATAATTCAAAACCAATGATCTTCCTTTTTCTCGACTTTCTCGACTTTTATTTAATTTGCTTTTCTAGAAATGTTCATCTAAGTCGAATCACCCATGACTTTTCGGCAACAATATAAGATAGCAATCATTAAATTCAAGTTTTGAAATCAGACAAAAAGTCTTAAGTGTACCAAATAAGATTACTAATAATCTTTAGGGTCTTAATATTATCAAAGTTGAGATCATTAACTTTGTAACCCTCATCAGTCGTAATTTGTACATGTGGTATGAAACACATGCTACGGTATTCTTCTCCTTTTCAATTGGAGCATATATCTTCTTGCTTATAAAAATACCGTACAAGTGATAGTTCAAAATATACTCAATATTTTAACTTGAGTCTTCAACTCTTAATCAACAAGACTCCACTTGGCATACAAAGACAAAATAAAAATGAATTGTGGGTAATATTCATTTTTCGATCACTACATTTATTTTATTTGTGATCTCAGCTTGATTCACTATCAAGGCGATTTCATTTTTGAACTTGATCTCTTTTTATAAGTTCAATATCTCATATCTATGATTACAAAAATCATAGACATGATTGCCTATGTGAGAAGGCCAATCTTTTGTCCGACGTACCTTTTGTATTATACACTTAGTATATCAAAATGTAGATGCTTTGAATATAACATTAATTTTTCTTCCTTATTTAACTCAACCATTATATTCTTATATGCTAGAGTCATCTTTCTAATAATAGACTCTACTTCGAGACATATAGTCACATCATTAATGTCATGCATCTTACATTATCTTACTGCTGCAATAAAATTAAATAAATAATAATTATTCATTTGATATAGATTCTAAGTTTACTAAGTTCCCAATCATCATCTATATATCATATGTCTAATTATCACTTAGTTTAATTCACTATTGAATATCTTAAAGTCACGAAAACTTTAAGACTCTCACTCAACTTATCTTTAGCAGGACAAGAAATAGTTGCATAAACTGTTCAATGCACTTTTTCATCTTGTGATGCAATTAAGAAGCTTTCACCTTTTTCAATATCAAAAAAACATCTTGGAATACATCCATAACTACTTCGTCTTAATTAAGGTGATTGTGAAATAAATACATCATTTGTTTGTAGTGTTTGTGAAACGAATTCACCGTCTCTTTTATTTCTCCCACTTAGATCAAATACCTTTGAAACTATCTTAATTTATCAAAGTATTCTGATCTACTAACCCATAAAGAGATTTACTTTCTTAATTTTTTAAATTCCTGCTTGGAAAATTATTTTTCCTAAAAGTGGCATTTCGAGATTCAAATTCAGTTTCACTCCCACTATCTTGTTCACCAATGAAAACATATCCTTTTGAGTGTTTAGAGTATCTTATAAATATAATCTTTTTAACTCTTAGGCCTAAGTTCCATGTATAAAGGATCATGAACATATGCAGTACAATCCCAAAGTCTCAAATTAGTAAGAATAGGTTTTCTGCTAATCCATGCCTCATAAGGAGTGGATGGAACTGATTTGAAGGGTACTAAAATTACTACATGGGCAACTTTTGATAAGGCATAACACAAAAAGTGATTGATAAATTTGTTGCTGCCATCATAGACCTTACCATTTCCAATAGAGTTTTGTTTCTCTTTTTGACAATTCCATTTTGTCGTGGTGTTCCAAGAATGGGTAATTGTCTGTATATACCCATTTTATCACATAATTTCTTGATGAATTGTTCTGAAAAATATTCATGACCACGATCAGTCCTTAAGATTTTTACTTTCTTGTCGAATTGATTTTTCACTAAATTCATGCATTTTCTAAAGCGCTCCAAAGCTTTAGACTTATGAGAAATCAAATCGACATGACCAATCATGTGCAGTCATCAATAAATGTGATGAAATATACACCTCCATATCGTGCCCTAACACATATATCGGAATGAACTAATTGCAATGGAATATCCATGCAAAGAAACAAGAATTGACATTTAATATTTGATGATATTTGTTATTCAACTAATGTCCTTTTACAGCCCGTAGATCATGAGTTTAATTCTTGATTAATACAGATTATCCAAATTTTTTTTAAAAAAAAAAATTAAGGGCCAAATGATACATCATTTGACAAAAGGAAATACATTCTCATAAGAAAAAAAAGCCAAATGACACGTCATTTCACAAAAGAACATATACTCTCATAAAAAATAAGATCAAACGAGACGTCCTTTCACAAAAAGCCATGTACTCTCATAAAAACTAAGGGCAAACGATATGTCCTTTCACAAAGGACATGTATTCTCGTAAAAATAAGGCCAAACAAAATGTCATTTTGTTAGGATGTGGTTTTATAGTATTTTTATAGTTTGTTTAGGTTGTTTGTGTTTAAGTTTAATGTTATTTTGTTAATTTAATGTAGGTTTTTCTGATGTTTTTACATTTATTATGAATGGTTATACTCATGTGTTAATTATATGTTTTTGTGTTAGATTTGGGGTGACTTGGACAAGTTTTCACGTTGAAAGTGCTTGAGGGACAGCAGCTGACCAAAGCTGGAACCAAAGCTGTCCAGCTTTGGTCAAGAGCAAAAGAAACAAAGGAAGAAATCAACAAGAGGGACAGAATCCTACCAAAGCTAGGACCAAAGCTGAGACCAAAGCAAGGTTCAGCTTTGGTCAAGAGGAAAATGAGAAAGAAACCAATGAGAGTGACAGGAGCTTACCAAAGAACGGACCAAAGATGGAACCAAAGCAAGCATTAGCTTTGGTTGAGGAAAATTAACTGACAAAAGCTGAGACCAAAGCAAGACCCAGCTTTGGTCACAGCTTTGGTCAGTTACCTGATGTGTTTTAAATTCCTTATTTTGACAGATCTCTAATTTAAGTGGGACTCTTAAGTAGGAATTAAAGGGGAACGACTGAGCATAAAAGAGACATATCTTAACCTAATTCAATAGGAGAAAAACGCAAGGAAAACAGAAGAGAAACGGGAACAAGATCATTGACGTTTTGCAGCAACAGAGAAATTGGGAAAGAGAATCGCTGGTGGCCAACCTGGACTCTGTTTTTCCTTTTCTCTTGTTCTGAAATTGCTGGTGGCCAGTTCTTTGCTCTCCATCGTGTTCTTCTTCTTCTTTTCTCTTTATTTTATTTTGTTTTCTATTATTATGATGAACTTTATGGATTTTAGTTGTGATTTGGAATTTAATTTTGGTAATATGAACTAATTCCATAGTTAGGGCTATGGTGGATCTTAATTTTGGGATTATGTAATTTATTTTGGATTTTATGCATGAGATTGATTTTATGATTTGAGATTATGTTTTTATTGTGATTAATGCTTGTTGGAATTGATCAATTCAACATGAACTTAATCAATTAATTTACTTGACCAATTGGATTAATTGATGGATCAAATGAAACATAACCTGGATTGAAAATATGCATGATCAACCTTATTTTTATCCTTGTGGTTTTTGATTTTAAATCAAGGTTTTTGCATTGAACTTAATGCTTTCTAATTTTAGTTCTTTTACTTGATCAATTGGAAGAATTAAATTGAGATTAGGATCTAAATACCATGATCATTGGATTTTGATTAATTTAGGGAGAAATCACCATCTCATATGAAATATCATTCTTTTGCATAATAATCTGGAAAATTACATAGTTGAGAAGTTAAGTGAAACCCAAGTCCTAACATTCATCATATTTATTAATTCTTTTCTTAAAATTAGTGTTAGATTATTTAATCATTTGTTAGTATAGTTTAATTTATTTTCATATTCAAACATTGCTTGTCTAAATAACATAAGTATTTAAGAATTCTAGTAATTGTTAGGTTGTTCCCTGAGGACGATATCTGGACTCACTATCCTTTACTACTTGCACCGACAGAGTACACTTGCTCTTAAATTTAGTTTATTTTGCGCGTGTTAAGTTTTTGGCGCCGTTGCCGGGGAATAATATTTTTGGCAATATTAGAATTAAGAATTCTAGTTACTTTAGACTTTTTCATTCTGTTATAATTTTTTTTTATCGTATTTTTTATTTATTTTATTTTATTTTTTTTATTTGAATTGAGTTTGTTTCTTGTATGATCACTAGGACTAAGCATTCTGATTCTTTACTTTTTGATCCTGAAATTGAAAAGACTGCTCGCAGGACAAAGAAGAAAACTAAAGAGATTAAAGACACTGCTGCTATAGAAGCTTGGGCAACTGATTCAACTTCAGCAACCATAGATTCTGAAGAAGAACAGCCTACCTTAGAGATTGAAGAGATGGCAAATCCACAGGATGATCCAACAAAGCCTGTAATTGACTACACTACTCCTTCTTTAAGCGGCGCTGACTCATGTATTGTACGCCCACCTGTGGCAGCAAATAATTTTGAGATCAGACATGGAATGATTCAGCTCATTCAATCTGGAGTTTAGTTTGGTGGTCTAGCAAGTGAGGATCCCAACAGACACATAGCCAAGTTTTTAGCATTATTCGACACTTTCAAGTATAATGGTATATCTGATGATGCTATTAGACTGAGGCTATTTCCCTTTTCATTGCGAGACAAGGCAGCTGATTGGTTAGATTCTTTAGAACCTGGATCCATTACCACCTGGGAAACATTAGCAAAGAAGTTTCTCAGTAAATTCTTTCCCCCATCCAAGACCGCTAAGTTAAGGAATGAGATATCTTCATTTTTACAATCTGAGATGGAAAGCTTTGGAGAAGCTTGGGATAGATTTACTGAATTGGTCCGAAAATGTCCACATCATGGTTTTGGTAAATGGGCTCTAGTTGAAACTTTTTATAATGGTTTAAATGAAACTAATCAATCGCTTGTTAATGCAGCTGCAGGAGGGAGTCTATTGAAGAAACCATCAGCTGAAGCATATGAAATCTTGGATGAAATGGCTATGAGCAGCAATTGCAAATGGCAGAAAGAAAGGCAACGCAAATCAGCAGGGCTGTATGCAGTTGAAGACAATGTTGCTCTTGCTGCACAAGTAGAGAATTTGTCCAAGAAATTTGATAGTTTTATGAATTTCACCAGATCAGCATCATGTGGATCTTGTGGAGGAAATCATCCTGCTCATGAATGTCCGGTAATAAATTCATTTACACTTGATGAATCTGCTAATTTTGTTGGTAATTGGAACAGGGCTCAAGGAAACCCATACTCGAACACATACAATCCTGGTTGGCGAAATCATCCCAACTTTTCTTGGAGCAACCAGCAGAACCTGCAGAGAATGGAGCCCCCTTCAGTTCAAATACCCAATACCAGGATCAATGCACCAATACCTCCAGGATTTCAACCTCAAGGGGAGAGGAAACCGAATATGGAGGAGTTATTAACTAAGTTCATCTCTACTACAGAGACAAGATTGAATATGCAGGAGACAAGAGCTCAGAATCAAGAAGCTGCTATTAAAGGGTTGGAGACACAAATTAACAGATTGGTCAATATCTTGACTGAGAGAGCGCAAGGTACACTGCCTAGTCAGCCTGAAGCCAATCCAAAAGAACAACTGCATGCTATCACATTGCGAAGTGGAAAAGAGCTAGTTGACCCAATTCCTAAGAGCGGACAGGCTGCGTCTTCTAATGATGAAAATGAGAAAGAAGAGAAGACAACACCAAGACTTTTTGCTGATCCTAATGTACAACCAGCACAACCTACCATTCCATTCCCTCAAAGGTTAAAACAGAAACATTTGGAAAAGCAATTCTCGAAGTTTCTAGATGTCTTCAAGAAGTTGCACATCAATATACCATTTGCAGAAGCACTACAGCAGATGCCAACATATGCAAAATTCTTGAAAGAAATACTTTCTAACAAGAGAAAACTTGAAGATCTTGGGACTGTTTGCCTCACTGAAGAATGCTCTGCTATCCTGCAAAGGAAATTGCCACCTAAGTTGAAAGATCCAGAGAGTTTTACTATTCCTTGTACTATTGGTAATTTTGATTTTGATAGAGCTTTATGTGATTTGGGTGCAAGTATTAATCTTATGCCTTTATCTATTTTCAGGAAATTAGGATTGGGAGAGCCTAAACCCACTAATGTGATACTCCAATTGGCTGATAGATCCATTAAGCATCCACGTGGGATAGTGGAAGACGTTTTGGTCAAAGTTAACAAATTTATTTTTCCTGCAGATTTTGTTGTACTCAACATGGAGGAGGACATCCAAATGCCAATTCTTCTAGGAAGACCATTTTTGGCAACAGGGCGTTCCATAATTGATGTTGCAGCAGGAAAATTAACTCTCAGGCTTCAAGATGAAGAAATTTCCTTTAAAGTTTTTGATGCCCTTAAAAATACTTCTGAATTTGATTCTTGTTATTTTATTGAGAGTAAAGATGCCACTGTTGATTCATGTTTTGATGATGTACAGGGTTTGAATTCTTGGGATCCAGAGTTTTCCACAGATTTAAAATTTGATGAGAAAACAGATGAAAAGTGCTCTTGGATAAGAAGTCAACCATTTGAAGAATTGGGACGATTATTGGAACCCACACTAAAGCCATTTATGGATGAAGCTCCAGACTAAACTAGTGACTTTAAAAAGTCTAGCTAATGACTTTAAAATTTAGCACTTTCGGGAGGCAACCCGATCATTTTTGTTATTTTTTATTTTCTGTTTTTAATTTTTTTTTTCTTTTTCTTTTCATAATTGTTTAGGTGTTTGATTTTTTATTTTTTTTTTTTAAAAAAAAATTGAAAAAAAACAGCAGCATTAGAAGTAGGATTTTTTTTTATGTTTTCTTTCTTTTTGCTATTTTTGAAAAAAAATAAAAAATAATTCAGTCACAGTGCATTTCACGGGTTAAACCCATGAAATACACTGTAACTTGTTCAAATGCAATTAACTGGGCAGTGAAAGACATAAGGGGACAACGCTATTTAACTACCCCCAGGAACTTTGTTTTTCCTCATTCCTTAGTTTATTTATTTTGATTTCGATGCTCTGTTTCTTCCTTCAACATTTCTCATACACACTCTTTTCATCATATCACTTTCTTTTTCGCTTAATCCACAGGGAATCACAATGTCATCAACCCAAGTCAATGTCTCTTTCTCCCTTCGCACAATTCAGGGCAGCTTCCTTTCTTTTCTCTTTTATTATTTTTGTTTTGTTCATTGGGGACACTGAACAAGTTAAGTGTAGGGGGGAAAACTATTTCTTTAGTGTGTTTTTACTGTTTTGTCACTCCTCTCATTTGTGTTTTTGTTAATCTTGTGAGCAAATTTAACTGAAAATTTTCTTGGCTATTTCAAGTATATAGTTTCATGTTAAATTCTATTAATCATAGCCTAAAATTTATAGGAGTCTCTGATGATTTTTGTTAAATTTTGCATCCTCAATTCTAGTGTTATTCCTTCTTACTATTATGTGTAATCCTTTGAACATTTGATTTAGGAATTCCTTTATTTTTTAAGAAAATTTTGCTGGTTTAGAGACTTTAAGAAAGTTAACTTTGCACTAAAATTGTAATGCGGATTTACTTTCATTCAAACTTATGTCTAATATGTTAATTTTGTGATACCCCTTTGAGATCATCAATTACTGGGGAAATACATTTTATGTACTCCTTTGAGATTGCTGGTTACTGGGGAAATACATTTTTTTTTTGTACCTCTTTGAGACCAGCAGTTACCGGAGAAATACATACAAGTACCCCTTTGAGATTGAATGGTTACTGGGGAATTATCTGAAATATTTAACTTTATTTCACTCAAGTTGCATATCAAAAGTTCAAATATTTAAAAAAAAGTAAGTGAAGGATGTAAAAAAATATCGAATGATACGTATTCTTTGTTTAATTTAAGTAAGGAGTTAATCTTCGATTTTAGTCTCTTTAACTAGCATTGTTTTCTTGAAATTTTGGATATTTGTGAATTTTTGTTCAATTGATTACATGATCAAATTAGTAGGAATTAATAATGTTAGTGAGGTTTGCATCTTAGTGTTAGAACATTGAGACTCTTATTTATTTTGGTTATGATTTTTTGTGAGTATAGATGGTTTATTATATTTGATTTGGTTGAGAAATTTTCTTTCTTTTTGCTTGAGGACAAGCAAAATCTCAAGTGTGGGGGAGTTGTTAGGATGTGGTTTTATAGTATTTTTATAGTTTGTTTAGGTTGTTTGTGTTTAAGTTTAATGTTATTTTGTTAATTTAATGTAGGTTTTTCTGATGTTTTTACATTTATTATGAATGGTTATACTCATGTGTTAATTATATGTTTTTGTGTTAGATTTGGGGTGACTTGGACAAGTTTTCACGTTGAAAGTGCTTGAGGGACAGCAGCTGACCAAAGCTGGAACCAAAGCTGTCCAGCTTTGGTCAAGAGCAAAAGAAACAAAGGAAGAAATCAACAAGAGGGACAGAATCCTACCAAAGCTAGGACCAAAGCTGAGACCAAAGCAAGGTTCAGCTTTGGTCAAGAGGAAAATGAGAAAGAAACCAATGAGAGGGACATGAGCTTACCAAAGAACGGACCAAAGATGGAACCAAAGCAAGCATTAGCTTTGGTTGAGGAAAATTAACTGACAAAAGCTGAGACCAAAGCAAGACCCAGCTTTGGTCGCAGCTTTGGTCAGTTACCTGATGTGTTTTAAATTCCTTATTTTGACAGATCTCTAATTTAAGTGGGACTCTTAAGTAGGAATTAAAGGGGAACGACTGAGCATAAAAGAGACATATCTTAACCTAATTCAATAGGAGAAAAACGCAAGGAAAACAGAAGAGAAACGGGAACAAGATCATTGACGTTTTGCAGCAACAGAGAAATTGGGAAAGAGAATCGCTGGTGGCCAACCTGGACTCTGTTTTTCCTTTTCTCTTGTTCTGAAATTGCTGGTGGCCAGTTCTTTGCTCTCCATCGTGTTCTTCTTCTTCTTTTCTCTTTATTTTATTTTGTTTTCTATTATTATGATGAACTTTATGGATTTTAGTTGTGATTTGGAATTTAATTTTGGTAATATGAACTAATTCCATAGTTAGGGCTATGGTGGATCTTAATTTTGGGATTATGTAATTTATTTTGGATTTTATGCATGAGATTGATTTTATGATTTGAGATTATGTTTTTATTGTGATTAATGCTTGTTGGAATTGATCAATTCAACATGAACTTAATCAATTAATTTACTTGACCAATTGGATTAATTGATGGATCAAATGAAACATAACCTGGATTGAAAATATGCATGATCAACCTTATTTTTATCCTTGTGGTTTTTGATTTTAAATCAAGGTTTTTGCATTGAACTTAATGCTTTCTAATTTTAGTTCTTTTACTTGATCAATTGGAAGAATTAAATTGAGATTAGGATCTAAATACCATGATCATTGGATTTTGATTAATTTAGGGAGAAATCACCATCTCATATGAAATATCATTCTTTTGCATAATAATCTGGAAAATTACATAGTTGAGAAGTTAAGTGAAACCCAAGTCCTAACATTCATCATATTTATTAATTCTTTTCTTAAAATTAGTGTTAGATTATTTAATCATTTGTTAGTATAGTTTAATTTATTTTCATATTCAAACATTGCTTGTCTAAATAACATAAGTATTTAAGAATTCTAGTAATTGTTAGGTTGTTCCCTGAGGACGATATTTGGACTCACTATCCTTTACTACTTGCACCGACAGAGTACACTTGCTCTTAAATTTAGTTTATTTTGCGCGTGTCACATTTCACAAAAGAACATCGTGTTTCAAAAAATACAAGACCAATCGACATGTAATTTTTCCCAAACTAAACGAAATCATCAAAATAACTCATCGTTTCTCTCATCTTCAACCTCTAGATTTTCTTCAAATTTTGAAATCCTATAACTCACTCATTATTGGTTCAAATCATACGTATATCGTTTTAAAGATTATGATGGTGACTTTCCAATGATCCCAAACAAAGGTTGAAGCAAACATGTCAAACATACTTCTAAAAAACATGAAAAACAAAAACTTGATCCATAAATTCAAATTAAATTCAATTTTTCATGGCATTCATAAACATGAAAATCAATGAATTAATGGCAAAAAAACGAAACCAAAATCGTTTTTCATGCCATATAAACATAAATTAACACATTGAGATGTAAACCATGCTCTGATACCACTGTTAGAAATTATAGAACACTAAATTCTATACAATCAATTTCCCAAGATTCCTATTATTAACACTAATCAAAAAAATAATCACTTCAACATGAAAAACTATTTCCATTGAATCACAACATATATGTGTATCTTTTTTTCAGATTGTTCATATTTCACTTAGAAATCTCCACTTAGAATTATCTTTTTGATCAATTCTCTAATAAACACTTTGATAATTGTTTTTCCAAGTTTCTTTTCTTTTTTATCATGAGTTTCTTTCTCATTCCTATAAGTTGTGTTCTTGCACAACACTATTTATAGATTATAGAGGTAGTTATTTAACTACCCTCTAGACCAATCACAAAATTCTATTTATTTTTATTATATTATAATTAAATTTAATATTAATAATAATATAATTAATATATATAACCCATCATGGTTGTATATATTCTTACAATATGCATATAAAAATTTTACATATGAAGTCACTACATGCAAAAGAAGTTACTTTTTTATTAATTCCAATGCAAATAATCCATGCATGCTAAGCTAATCGCAAAATTATTAATTAGAATTATCGAGCAAATGGGTTTGTGAACCTGACTCAATGTGGAGTAAATGGATTTAAAGTTACTACCAACTTGTGAGATAAGTATTGTACAAAGCTTAAAAAGTATTATATTTTTATAACTAACCAATGTGTTATACTTAACACATCATTTCTTCATGTCCAGGATCAATGGATTTTTTATTTTTTAAATTGGAGTTATTTTTAAAAGAATTTAGAAAAATGAAACTACAGTAAACATAATTGGACTTTTGGAGTATCGAAAATTGGCACAATAAATTGCCGGTTTGCGTTAGAGTGGGGTCAACCGGATTAACATGCTGGCCTACCAAAATCGGCACCCAATTGTGCCATTTTCTGACACCTTATCTCTGATACTTACGTACTTTTTTTTAAATCCTGTAAAATCTGCTCACTTGGTCACTTTCTCGTGACAAAGTGAGCAGCATCCCAATTTTTACTATTATTATTATTATTATTATTATTATTATTTAATGTTTCATAAATAAACACACCCATTTCGCTCTCTTTCTCGTCACTTTCTTTTTTCTTTCATTGAATGTTGACTCTCTCCTTCCTTCCTTTCTTTCTTTAACCCATTTTCAAAAGTTGTTGTTTTAATTTATGTACAATTTATCTCTAATTAAAGGTAATATTATTATGATATAGTATTTAATTTTGTTAAACAAAATTTATATTATTATTATTAATCTTATCTTCATGTTTAATTTTAAAAGATATTCGGTAATATGGATATCACTTTAAAATTGAGATTAGAATATCGAAATATGTATATGACAACATTTGTATAAAAAAAAAAAATTTTTTGAAAATTTTTTGATTTTACTAACAAATAGAAATATGTTTTAATAAAATATATTTTCTTTCACATAGTATAATATTTTACAATTTTTATTATTATATTTTTTTTATAATTTCCACTAGTCTAATATAACTAGGGTTGAGCATGGACCAGTTAACCGGTCTATTAGCAAAAAAATTAGTGAAGGAAAAAGAATCCAACATGGATGGGTAACTTACTTCTAAAAAATATAGTAAATCATAATAAATTTTCCAATTGATGCATTCCTTATGTATATGGCATATATATGCACATTAATTAAGAAAATGACAATTAAAACTTGTTTTGTAAAAATACATGATTTGTAATACCTTCATGATATGTATGTACAGATTAATACCAATTAAAACTTTTCAATTTATTTTAGATGGAGACTTTACAAAATTTAACGATATAATAATCGTCGTAAACGAAGTAATTATATTATATATCATATCCTGAATAATTTTATGTATTTTTAAATGGTTTATCTTAACCATTCTTATCTTACTCTCTGTTATTGGTCATACTTTTGATGGTGAGATAATGACCAACATTATGATAGTAGTAATTATATAGTCCTACATTCATTTTCGTGAATGGACACATGCAATATTACAAATTTTATGACATGTATAACAACATAGACAAATAAAACGCTTTCATAATTCAATCATTGTTAAAGCATTACATAAAAAGAAGGGCTAATTACAAAAAAAAACTCCTAAACCTTTCACATATATTTTAATTCAACACCTAATGTTTAGATTCATATTTTTTGGACACTAGCATTTTTGTACTTTTTCAATTGAGGGAGAGTATCTCAATTTAATTATTAAAATTAATAAAATTTATTATGAATTTCAATTTTATTAATAACTAAATAAAAATTTTAAAAAATATTTTTTTTAATAAAACATTCAAATTTCAGTTAATTTTAATGGAAAAATTAACGAAATTTCTCAATTAAAAGAGCAGTAAAATGTTAGTGTCCAATTAATAAAAATTTAAACGTTGAGTATTGGATTGAGAGATACCTAAAATATTAGGGGCCCTTTTTTTTATAAATAGCGCTAAAAAAATGTAATAATAGAGTTAAAAAATATTATCTAAATAAAAAAACATAATATTAGCATATTTATCTTTTTTTTATTGGTTCAGAAAATAAGTTATACACTCTTAGTTTATTGGTAAATTTAATGAATATTTTCAAAAAACCAAATCAAAATCATTACTCAATTTACCTAGATATTTTTTTTTTTATTAATTTGATTGCTGAAAAATAATTGTACAATAAATTAGAAATTCATCTATTATTACCTTGTAGATAGAAGAAGGAAATTCAGTCACGTAACAATTTTTTACTGCATAGATATATTTTTTTTTTATTTTCTGTTTGAATTAAAATATTCTTTAATGTTTAATTAATAGTTTGACTGTTAGATATAAATTAATTAATTACTATAAAAAATAATAATAACGATAATAAAATTAAAAAGCAAGTTTATTGTGAAAATACAAAATAAAGCAATAATAGAGGTCTTCCTGCTTTTAAATTCTTCTCCATTTTCTTCATCTCTGCAGCCTATTCGCTGTTATGGCTTCTTCTTCTTTCATGGCGAAGACATATGATGTGTTCGTTAGTTTTAGAGGTGCAGACATTCGATATACATTTCTAAGCCATCTTCAAACTGCTTTCCATCGGAACCAAATTAACGCCTTTGTGGATGAAGATCTTGAAAGAGGTGAAGAGATCACATCTTCCCTCTTGGCCACAATTGAAGATTCATACGTCTCCGTTGTCATTTTCTCTGAAAATTATGCATTTTCGCCATGGTGTTTGGATGAACTGGTTAAAATACTAGAGTGCAAGAATAATAATATGGAGCAGATTGTGATACCAGTCTTTTACGGTGTAGATCCAACTGATGTTCAAGAGCTCACAGGGAATTTCGGTTGTTTAGACAAGGTGGAGACTTGGTCTCATGCTCTCAAGGAAATAGCCCAATTCTCAGGCTTGGTTTCCCATCCCACCAAGTAAGTCTTTCCTTTTTATGGAGGATTTACTAACCATTTTTAAGATTTTACTGTTATTCTATATATTAATTCTTTTTTCCTTAATTATTTTTTCCTTTTATGCATGACCAGGCCTGACTCCAAGTTAATTGATGAAATTATTAACCATACTTCGATAGCACTTACCCGAATGGATCATCATAGTAATTCTGATAGTTATGAAGGATTAGTTGGGATTGATTATCGGATCAAGCATATTGAGTCACTATTATCTTAGTTCCTCAAAAATGCAGATTGTAGGTATTTGGGGAATGGGAGGTATAGGAAAGTCAACCCTTGCCAAGAAAGTATATAATCTAATTAAAATTCAATTTACAATCCACTGCTTGATTTGTTGAAAATGTTAGGGAAAGATTTGAAAATGGCAAATTAAATAGTGTGCAGAATGAAATTCTTTGTGCAATATTTGGACCAACAGTTGTAAATAGAGCCAACTACACCATGTTGTCACCTGACATTGTCCATGGGCTTAGAAGAAGAAAAGTTTGTATCATTCTTGATGATGTTAGTGATATAATGCAAATAGAAAATTCGGTAGGAAAACCCGATAATTTTGGACATGGCAGCGTAGTGATTATCACAAGTAGAGATAGACAACTGCTTAAGCTTGTAAAAGCTGAAATATATGAAGTAGAAGCTTTGGATAATAGTGATGCCCTTCACCTATTTTGCTTGCATGCCTTTAATCAAAATACTCCAGAGCAAGACTACGTGACACTGTCAGGAAGTGCAGTGAATTATGCTCAAGGAAATCCTTTGGCTCTTAAAGTTTTAGGTTCAAATTTATACTCCAGAAGTGTAGAAGAGTGGGAAGATGAATTAGAAAGCCTGAAAGGTATGTCTGACAAAACAATTGGGAAAATTTTGAGAATAAGTTATGACAGGCTGAATAACAAGGAGAAGGAAATATTTCTTTATACTGCATGTTTTTTCAAAGGGGAAGATAAAGATCAAGTTGTGAGATTGCTAGACATGGTTGGTTCTATAATTGGAATCAAAAGTCTATGTGATAAATCTCTCATATCAATTACTGGCAATGACTTAGACATGCATGACTTGCTACAACAAATGGGCAAGGATATTACTTGTGAAGAAAATGAGCTTGGAAAGCGCAAGATCCTGTGGCGTCATGAGGATATTCGTGTCCTGTTCACTAGTGATGAGGCAAGACGCAAATGCTTTCAACTTTTTTCTTTTCCGTTGTCTCAGTTGAATGCATTCACTGCTTGAATTGTCTCATTATTATTATTATTATTATTTATTTATTTCCATTTAGGGGACTGGAGCAATTAAAGGCATATCATTAGACATGTACAAAATCAGGGACATTAAACTAAAACCAACAACATTTGGAAGACTGCATAATCTCAGGTACCTTAAGTTTCACAATTCATCATGTAAAAGCAAAGTATATGTTCTTGGAGGGCTCACCTGTCTTCCTCCTGAGCTAAGGCTTCTCCAATGGGATGGATGCCCGTTGAAATCTTTGCCATCCAATTCTTTTCTGAAAAATCTAGTTGAATTTCGAATGCCTTATAGTGAACTTGAAGAACTATGGAGTGGAACTCAGGTACGTAGGGCTTTATTTACAATTGCATCTCTATAAAATCTGGAAATGCTTTATGAAGTTTAGGTATGATAATATTAATATCTTCTTCTTCTTCTTCTTTTGTCTCCCACTTTGTCACAGCAACTTGGGAATTTAAAATTGATTGATCTTTCATTTTCTCGGATGCTAAGCAGACTTCCAGATTTTTCAAAAGCCCCAAAGGTTGAGATATTAAATTTGAGGTTTTGTGGTAATCTTCAAAGTCTACCAGAGAATTTGGGGAATTTAAAATCTCTGGTACACCTCAATTTGTCTGGCACCGCTATAAAAGAGCTATCACAAAGCATTTGGAATATGGAATGTCTCGAATATTTAGATCTACCACAAAGCATTTGCAATATGCCAAATAACTTTGGGAAATTAAAATCTTTGAAAACCTTTAATGCATATGGTGTAAATAAAGGTGGAATGTTAGAATTTCCCAACATTCTTTGCAGTCTGGTTTCATTGGAAGAATTACAAATTGGTGGCAATGATTTTGAGAGCATACCTGAAACCATCAAACAACTCTCTAATTTGAAACGCCTTGATCTACGAGACTGCAAGAGGCTCCAATACCTACCGGAACTTCCACTACTGAATTTTCTACAATTAGATGGTTGTACATCTTTGAAGTCTGTGTTTTGTTCATCCCAATTATTACATAAGCAACAAAAGCTCACAAGCTTAGGACTCTGTAATTGTTTGAATTTGAATAAAGAAGAATGCAATCAAATCATTGACTATGCAATTTCATCATATCCTTATCAGGTATCAATTTTCTTACTTGTTCTGTTCTATTTACGAGAATTATTGTGGTTGTTATTGTTATTAAATACATGAATTTAATATATTTTGTTGGTTTTCTTTAAAATAATCAAAATATTTTAAATTCTAACAACTTCTGTAATTTTTTTATAATCAACAAAAAATATTTGACTTATTAGAAAGTAAATATTTAATTATTTGGCATTTGGTACAATACTTAAGAAAATTTATGACCCTTATCGTGATGTATGTCTCTGTACAATAGGACAATCAAAATTTTGAAATTGGCATATTTTTGTCTAACTTTAAAAGGTCAAATTATAGTTCTTGACTTTTATTATTTTTATTTTTTTTTTTGGGTGAAGAAAACAATGTCTGGTTATAATAACGCTTATTGGTTGTGTTTTTTCACGAAGCTTGAGTTACAGATTCCAGGAAGTGAAGTGCCGCAGAAGATTAAATATAAAAATAAGAGTGGATCTTCTTTGTCTCTCTCTTTCTCAAACAAACAATTGGAGGTGCTGAGTGGTTTTTGTATCTGCCTTGTCGTTGATCCCAAAGTTTCTTTAGATATTAGATGTGAAGCCATTCTCACGGATGAGTTGGGACACAACTTTGATGCTTTAGCATTATTTGGATCTTGTATTCCTGTCGAGTTGAATCCAACTGACCCAACACATTTGTTGCTCTGGCATGAAAGTCTTGTTACACAGAGTGAGGTGGGAATTGGTGGTCCATGTACTGTTCACTTTAATTTCTCTGATGGTGGAGGTTGTGATGGCATAATAGGTTGTGGGGTTCATCCAACGTTCGAAGACAATAATGATAACAGAACAGAAGAGGAGGATGAGGAGGAACTGCTAGTTAAAAAATAGAAACATAGTTGAAGGTAATTACTTATCTCAATAAATCACAAGTACACTCTACTTGTTTCTTGTTGTCAACTTCCTACCATGTTCATCTTGTAGAGGCCTTAGTACTATTGGCATTGCCTTACTATTTGTGTTTTATGCTCTCTTGCATATGATTCTAGTGTGTTTTTATTGAACTTTATTTCTACAATAAGTACACATACAATTTCTTCAATTGATGCATTTGAAGCCAAAAGTACAGCAAATCTCAAAATAATTTTCTATTTGGCTTATTGTGTCTCAGTAGATTTAAAATTTCATGTGTTTATTTATCTGAAGCCTCAAATCTACAACTAAAATTTTATTTTATATACTAATTATATATAATCACATTATTATTTTTTTTTAACTTTTCAGTATTTAACACTATAAATTAACAATGTATCATTATCATATGTATTGCTATGATATTATTAACAATATTAACATTATTTATATTGACACTATATAAAATTCACTACTAGCACCACATAAATTCCATATTATATTATAAATTTCACATTGTAAAGGCCTAGTTAATAAAGACACGTTACAATAAGATTTACATGCCGATGCAGGCATTGGTTCAAAAATAGAAGAGTGAATAGCAAAACTCTAAATTTATCCCAAAATCCCTCTATTTTTCGATATTCTGTTCTTCTTCTTCCCTATACCTCCCTCTATTCTTCTCTCACTCAGCCACACCATTACCAGATTTATGACATGTGTAGGATGACTAGCAAAGTTGCACAAAACATCCAATGGAGCTGCACTTTCTGTTCATCTTGAAAGAATGACAGTAATTTGGTAGCCTTCTGCATAGCAATCCAATGAATATGATACTAATTGTTTTTTAATAATTAAATTTCAACATCTTACCCTTTAACTTTTTTTAATTTTGATATGTTGTATTAATTTTTAAGTATTTAATTTAATGTATAATCAACATAAATATAAACCTAACAAAAGAAGGCTATCTGGCAGAAGCTGATTTATAAGAAATATGGCATTGATAACTGCCTAATCCCTTTTACTATTGTCTTGCATAATCCCTCCTTGGTATGGAAAGATATTGATAAAGTCAGATCGTCTCCCATCTTCTCAAACTGCTTAGCAGTAGATGTAGGAAATGGAGAAGCCTGCTTGTTTTGGCATGACAGATGGATTGGGGAGGAATCATTAAAAATCAAGTTCCCTCGCCTGTATAAAATCTCACTCCGGGGTGCTGCTAGAGTGAAGGACTGTGGTAACTGGTCAAGGGGTACTTGGCATTGGGAGCTGAAATGGAGAAGAGCTCTCATGGTTTGGGAACGGGATCTGCTTGTAGATTTAGAAGCACGGATTAATTCTTTCTCTCTCTCACTGGGAAGAATGGATAGGAAAATATGGGTGCATGATTCGAAGGGGGTATTCTCTGTAAAATCGGCAAGTCTATATCTATCCAGTCTCACAGCTCCCTCATCTGATTTGAAGCCTTACTCTTCTTTTCTTTGGAAAAAGCTCGCGCCACCCAAGGTTAAACTCTTCTTCTGGTTTTGCCTGCAAAATCGGATCAGCACTAGAAGCTTCCTGGCGAGTAGGGGTATTCTGCAGTCCAATGATGTTATCTGTCCCATGTGTAAGAGTTCGAGCGAAGATATCAACCACCTGCTAGTCACTTGCACAGTTTCAGCGAGTTTATGGTATAATATCATCAATTGGTGGGGTCATGTATTTTGCATTCCAGAGCAGTTTAATGACCTTGTGATCCAATGGCCTTCTTTTGCAAGAGGTACCTCTCAACAAAAAGTTTGGTGTATCATTTTCTTATCCTGTATTTGGACCATATGGCTGGAGAGAAATGCTGTGATCTTCTCGAGTAGACTAGTGAGTTCGGCCTCCCTGTTCCATCTGAGTCTTGCTAGGGCCTCCTTTTGGATCAACTCCCATTGGGATTTGAACAATTTAAAAGGGCAGAGTCTGTTCTTAGCAGCTGACGGTATTAAAAATCTTCATTCTGGTCGAATCCCCAAACCTGTCATGCTTTGGTCCCCTCCTAACCCAGGCTATGTGAAATGGAACACAGATGGCTCGTCTTTCGGCAATCCAGGCCCAGCGGGGATTGGTGGTGTGCTTAGGAATTCTAATGGTGTCATAGTGTGCTTGTTCTCTTGTAATATTGGGATCAATAACTCCTCAGTGGCAGAAGTCATGGCAGTTCAAAAAGCTCTACAAATCTCAACTGATTTTCTTGCTGGTCAGAATTTAGGTGTATGTTTCGAACTAGACTCTTTGAATGCGGTGTCTTGGTTATCCACTAATGCAATAGACAGACCTTGGAAACTGGGGCATGTACTCAATGACATCAAAAATAACTCCAACAGGCTTAGGGAAGTTTATTTTGTTCACAAACGAAGGGAGTGCAACCAATTCGCTGATGCTCTTGCTAAACAAGGAGCTCATCGACGGGCTGATTTAGTGGCATAGTTAACCTGATCCTAGGCTGAGGCCTTCTGGCTGTTTCTAGATTTTTGTGGGGATAGTTGAGGGGCTGTTGTAGTGGGTTTAATTTTGGATCTGGGTATGTGCTCCATCCTGGAAGGTGTCTCAGGCATGTAGGTCTGTTGCAGTGGGTTTAGTTGGAGGGAGTTGTGGTGCCGCTTGTACTATTGAAGCCTGTGTCCAAGCTACTATTGGGATTTTTCTGGAATTCAGTTGGAGGTAGTGGACTCTGTTTCGTAAAGTTAGCTGAACAAGATCTTGCTGTCCTTTCCTTAAAGCGATGCCTTAACATGGCTTTTGTGGTTATGCTAAGCTGTTGTTCCTTGCGATTGGATCGATTATTATAGTCAGTGTGCTCTACTTGCACGAGGAGGCCTTCAAAAACCATGGATTTGCTATTTCTCTGATGCTTAATGGTACTGCGGGGAGTTCTCTGTTTTGCTATTTCCCTGTATTCCTGTCTTTTGTTCTTGATATAAAATCTCTGCTTATCAAAAAAAAAACAAAAGAATTGGGTCAATTTCACTCATGGTCATTCAACTTATTACTTATCGCGCAAAAATAACCGACTTTTTTTTTTAACTTAAATGTTACTGAACTTCTAATATTTTTGCAAAAAAGTCATGTAAACTGGAATCCAGCGAGAACTCTTGCCGGATTGATGACATGGCATATGACACATGGGAACGAATAGTCGGTACATGATTTTTTTGTAAAAATGTTAGAAGTTCAGTGACATTTAAGTTGGAAAAAAAAAGTTAGTTACTTTTTTGCGATAAATGATAAGTTGAGTGACTGTGAGTGAAATTGATTCAGATGTAGCATTTGTTGGAGATACTGTTAAACGACACGTAGTTTTTGACATGGCATGCCATGTCATCAATAATTGAATAATTTCCACTCATTATCCACCCCTTGTAAATGCAGGCATTTGATAAGCAATAATTGAGTAATTTTGACATATAAGCATGTGATTGTGAACGTATGTGTATATGACTGTAGATATATTATGATGTTGTATTTTATACAAATCTACTCTGCTTCTTTGATTCATTTGTATATCATATGCTTGTGATTGCATTGATGACCACTATGAGCTGTTATCTATTTCATGTGTTTTCCTTGCTAAACCTTCGCGCTTAGCACGGATGTTTCATCCGTGTAGGTATTGAAGACACGGTGATTTTGAAGGACACAACAATAGGAGTTTGTTTATGTAGGATTTTTGTATAGTATTGTATAGAACTTTGTAAATGTAACTTTTGAACGAGTATAATATAGTTTATGGGTTGTAATAACAAATATGTTTGTGCAGGCTTGTAATATTGTAATGGGACCTTTACTGCTATAATAATATTAAGCGTGATGGTTTTTGCATGTGAATTCATATGCTTTCAAGTTAATAACAGGAAATTTTATAATTCGGCTTTTAATAACTTAAGTGTTTTGATTAAAGTTTTTGTTGTGTCGCATCCCTCACCTGCCGTGGTAACCCACTACGTGCGGGTAAGGGGGTGTTACATATAACATAACACGTGTTAACTCCAAATTTCTATCTATTTCATATTCATTACTAAAGTTTATTGGGTTTCCTAGATAACTCTTTCTGACTGCCCGCTGTTTGTGGATAAAAGGCAGTGTTGAAGTGGAGCTTAGTACCAAGTGATTCTTACAATTTCTTCAAGAATTAATCGAGCAATGAATCAGGGATCTCTGTCTAATATGATAGAGGTAGGCACAACATGAAGTCTAACCACTTCATTAATGTTGATCTCTGCTAGCTTCGCTAGTGGATAATCAGCCCTCACTGGTAGAAAGTGTGCAGACTTTGCCAATCTATCGATGATTATCCAAATGGAGTCATGTTTCATCCTGGTGAAGGGAAATCCTATAACAAAATCCATCGTAATTCTATCCCATTTTGACTCTAGTACTATGAGAGGCTGAAGTAAAGCAGAGGAAACCTGGCGCTCTACCTTCACTTGTTGACATTTCAGACATCTAGTGACGAATTTTGCTATATCCCTTTTCATACCCGGCCTCTAATAATTAGTCCTCAAATCTTGATACATCTTGGTGCTACCCGAGTGTATTGCATAGCTGCTGCTGTGAGCCTCTGTCATAATGCTCTTTTTCAAATCAGCATTCTTCAGTACACAAACTCTCCCTTTGTAGTATAGACAGTGATCACTACCAAAGGAGTAGTCACTATTTTCCCATCTTGAATTTACTTGATAATAAAAGCCAACTACTCAACATGCTTTTTGGGGCTTTTACTTGCTGTAGTAAGTGAGGTTTAAGTTATAATTCAGCTACAATTACTGCATTTTGAACCATGGATAACCTGACATTAGCCTTTAAAGCTATTGAAACAGCATTGCATTATTATTTTGTATGCTTATAATTATATATGGAAGGAAATTTCAAACATTTTATTCAAATAGTTACCTGCCATGTATTTTCTACTAAGTGCATTAGCTACCATATAGATAAAATGTTAGAGGTCTTTTTATGAATAACATGAAAAAAAAAATGTAATAAGAGAGTTAAAAAATATTATCTAAATAAAAAAAAATACTAACGGATAATTCTAATTAATAATTTAATATTATTTTGATTTGGTTTTATGAAAATATTCATTAAATTTACTAATAAACTAAAAATACCATTAAATCAAAATCATTACTCAATTTACCTAAATATTTTTTATTATTTTGATTGTTGAAAAATAATTATACAAAATAAAAAAAAGGAAAAAATATAAATTAGATATTAATGTGTTATTACCTCGTTGATAGAAGAAAATTCAGTCACGTAATAATTTTTTACGGGGTCAATTTCACTCATGGTCACTCAACTTATCATTTATCGCACAAAAATAACCGATTTTTTTTTCTGACTTAAATGTCACTGAACTTCTAATATTTTTGCAAAAAAATCATGTACACCAGAATCCGACGAGAACCCTTATCGGATTGATGACATGGCATATGACACGTGGCGATGAATAGTAAATACATGATTTTTTTGCAAAAATGTTAAAAGTTCAGTAATATTTAAGTTGAAAAAAATAAAGTTGGTTATTTTTGCGCCATAAATGATAAGTTTAGTGACTGTGAGTGAAATTGATTTAGATGTAGTATTTGTTGAAAATATTGTTAAACGACATGTAGTTTCTGATATAGCATGTCATGTCATCAATCCGGCGAGAGTTCTCGCCGGATTCCGTTCAACATGATTTTTTTGCAAAAATATTAAAAATTCAGTGATATTTAAATAAGAAAAAAAAGTCGGTTACTTTTGCGCGATAAGTGATAAGTTGAGTTATCGTGTGTGAAATCAACCATTTCTTACAAGATTGCAAATAAGTTAAGAAAATCGAATAGTTGTGTAGTTGACAAATTTGGAGAAATGCATTAATTTACTACATGGCTCAATGGTGGTTGAGTGAGACTATAAATACCCAATTTCTCACAAAGAAAATACAATTGCATAAAATTCAATTAGGAGCAAAAGATGTATCTCCTAAACATTATGTAATGCTCTGTGGTATTTGGAAGAGGATTTTATCCAATTTTTCTGCCTAATACCACAAGCGTTGCATGGAGTTTGGATATAGATAACATTCATTACAGGCGGTAAATTTTGACTCTATCTATCTATCAACTCAAGCCAAGCTGTTCATAAAAATATAATTCAAATCTAATTTGTTTATGAGCCAATCTATTTTATTCTACTTATGCTACGTGACCCAATTTTTTTTAGATCAAAGGGTAGAGTGATTTTGGGGTTATAAAATAAAAAATTTATAAATTTTCAGAGATTTAATTTGGTTTCAAAGTAGAAAGTGACAGTGTTTGTGGTGAGAAAAAAAGCGGACACAAACTTTGATTAAAGGATTGAAGCCGGAGATAGAGGTAGACTATTGAATTTCATATCAATATTATTATGAAAAATATTAAATAAAAGGAAAAAGTTGGATTTAAAGCGCGGGAAAAAAGAAATTCTCATTAGAGGTTTAGACGGTGGAATAAACAAATTCTATATATTAATGGGCCATAGAAATTTCATTATTTTTGTTCTCATTAGAGGTATAGATTCTACGTACTTGTATTAAAAATATACAATTAAAATACTGGTTAAAATACAGGAGTGCAAGAATAATTTAGAGCAGATTGTGATACCAGTCTTTTACGGTGTAGATCCAACTGATGTTCAAGAGATCAGAGGGAATTTTGGTGCTGCAATTTTCCAGCATACAAATGATTTTAAGGATTGTTTAGACAAGGTGGAGACTTGGTCTCATGCTCTCAAGGAAACATCCCAATTCTTGGGCTTGGTTTCGCATCCCACAAAGTCTTTCCTTTTATTCTTCAATTATGATTTTGATTTTGCTAGCTTTTAACACTGCTCTGGTAAAATCTTCAATTCATATCTATTATGAATTTTCATTAAATTCGACCCATCTCATTTAGTATATCATAATTGTATAAAAAATGAATTTTTATTAAAAAAACAGATTAAATGGATTAAGTTACAGCTTTGCCCATTAGAACTTGGATCACCATACACCCTATCTGAGCCGACTTGCAATCCATCTGAGCTGATAGGTAGCAAACGCATAGATTGACCTAATTAGCTATTCATGATCCATAAATAATGGCACATTTATAAGCCACCTATTTTTGACCTACCTAAACCCACCCAATCCAAACTATTTGTTACCGATCTTATTAGTCTTTAAATAATTTTGAAATTTAAGGGTGTGCCAAAAGGAAAATATATCATTAAATTAGTACACAAAGCTATTTAGATTTCATTAATGAATTGGGATTTCTTTGGTTTTGTAATTTTTTTTTTTTATTTGGATATTATATGGGTTTGGAATGTGGATAGAACAAATTTTATGGAGGATTTACTAACCATTTTTAATATTTCACTATTATTCTATACGTTAATTCTTTTTTTCCCTTAATTTTTGTTTCCTTTTATGCATGCAGGATCAGGCCTGACTCCAAGTTAATTAATGAAATTAGGCTAAAGGTGCATTTTTTCCTCTATCATTTGCCAAAATGAACAAATTTGCCCCTAACATTTATTTTGAGGCAAATTTACCCTTAACGTTTGTAAAATAGGAGATTTTTGCCCCTACCGTCAATTGCCGCTAACTTTGACCGTTAATACGTTAGTTGACTGTTAGTGGGATACGTGTCATATATCCATTGGACATGTGTATCAAACGGTTGGGTGCCAAAAGTGTATTTTTGCCCCTAACGTTTTTTCAAATGTACAAATTTGGCCCTAACGTTTGTAAAATAGGAGATTTTTGCCCCTACCGTCAATTACTGGTAATTGACGGTCAAAGTTACCGGTAATTGACGGTAGGGGCAAAAATCTCCTATTTTACAAACGTTAGGGACAAATTTGCACCAAAATAAACGTTGAGGGTAAATTTGCTTATTTTGACAAACGATTGGGGTAAAAATGCACCTTTAGCCATGAAATTATTAGCCATACTTTGGAAGAAATACTCCGAATGGATCATCATAGTAATTCTGATAATTATGAAGGATTTGTTGGGATGGATTATCGGATCAAGTGTATATATTGAGTCATTATTATGTCTTAGTTTCGGGTTAATTTCTTCGGTGGTCACTCAACTTTGTGGCTTGTAACGATTTGGTCACTAAATTTCAATTTGTAACGAAAAAATAACTCATCTATTATTTTGTAACGAAAAAATCACAATGATCGGAAATTGTGCTCGCCGGCAACCGGCGTGTGATAGGTACGGCAAAGCCCAATGACATGTCAAAAATTTTGTCACGTCAGATTAGAGTTAATTTCTGTGGTGGTCACTAAACTTTGTGCCTTGTAACGATATAGTCACTAAACTTTAACTTTGTGCCGTGCAGATTATGCGCCGGTTACCGGCGAGCACAATTTTCAATCATTGTGATTTTTTCGTTACAAAATAATAGATGAGTTATTTTTTTGTTACAAATTGAAGTTTAGTGACCAAATCGTTACAAGCGACAAAGTTGAGTGACCACCGAAAAAATTAACCCTCTTAGTTCCTCAAAAGTGTATACTGTAGGTATTTGGGGATGTTGGGTACAAAGTGAGAAAATAATTTAATACAAGATAAATTTGCAAGTGTTTTCTGCTCTGTTTTATTCAATCAGCAAAATGCCTATTTAAAGGCTTACAAAGTACTGGAAACCACTAAAAATACTCAACTGAATAAATATATTAGTGGCACAAAATCAAGCCTTATTTGACTAACAAATTACACGAGATTTAAGGAATAAAAACACACTACTGAAGACCACTTCAAATCAGTTATGAATCATTGTTCTTCAACACTCCCCCTTGATTCATAACTGCATACACCAAGTTGAGCTTTGAATTTGACATGTTTCTCACACGAAAGTGACTTTGTGAATATATCTGCTAACTGTTAATGAGTACTGCAAAACTTCAAAGTTATCAAGCCATCTGCAACTAGATCTCTGATGAAATGAAACAGAATGTCGATGTGCTTTGTTCTCCCATACATTGTTGGATTTTTTGTAATTGCAATAGTAGACCTGTTATCATAAAAAATTTCAGTTGCCTCCTTTTGTTCTTGATTCATATCAGCAAGTAACCTTTTAAGCCATATTGCTGGGCAAGCTGTAGAAGTGCCTGCGACATATTCAGCCTCTGAGGAAGAAAGTGCTGTTACTGATTGCTTTTTTGAACTCCATGCTATGGTACCTAAACCAATATTGAAAACATATCCAGATGTGCTTCTTTTGCCATCCAAAGAGCCTGCCCAATCACTATCAGTGAAGCCAACCAAATTGAAATCTGTAAGTTGAAAGTACCAAATTCCATAATTTATAGTTCCAGCTACATATCGCAAAATCCTCTTGGCAGCTCCCAAATGTTGTTTTGTAGGATTTTGCATGAACCTTGAAACTAGAATGACTGGAAACACAATATCTGGCCGAGTATGACTTAAATAAATCAAACCACCAATTAGACTCCTGAAGACTTTTGCATCTGCTCTCTCTGTACCATCATCAAGCTACAATTTCTCATTAACATTCATTGGAGTAATAGCCATATTACAATTTAACATGCTGAATCGCTTGAGAAGGTCTTCTGCATATTTTCTTTGTGAAATAAGCACACCATCTTCTCCTTGCTTAATTTCTAACCCAAGAAAATAATGGAGCAAACCTAAGTCTGTCATCTCAAACGTTGTCATCATACTCAATCCGAATTCATCAATAAGAGAGTGAGATGAGCCCATGTAAATTATATCATCAACATAAAGGAAAACTAATAGCAAACTATTATTACTTCCCTTCTTCAAATACAAAGTAGGCTCATTTTCACTTCTTTTAAACCCATTTTTTTCGGAAAAATGAGTCAATCTTACTGTACCATGCTCGAGGGGCCTGCTTCAACCCATATAGTGCCTTTCTCAGCTTGTACACCAGACAACCAGTTTTGCATCAGTTCACACTCTAATCATTGAAAAACATGTATACATGTGACTGAACCTAATTGAATTTCCAGTAGCTCAAGCTTCACAACTATTTCATTAAGATTAATGCTAGCAAACAAATCAAGATAATTGTATTTCAGATCCACATTAACATAAATGAACTACCTCCCAAATGTCACTCAAATTGCACAAGTGTATAGAGTTGGTGTTTCTCTCAAGTTCATCCAATGTAAATATTCTACCATATGCTTGCTTTTACGCTAAACCTCCACCACTTTAAACACACAAGTACACAAATCAAAAGGACTTTAATAAGGTTGTAATGGGGTTTAGGTTAAGGGTAGGATAAGGAATTAATAGGCTAAAAACCATGAATGCTATTGAGATCACTAAACACATATAGAGCATAATAAAAGAGGATATGTCAACCCATTCTTCTACCTTGACAATCTAAACTTTCGTTGCTCTTTTTTTTTTTTTTGAATAAAGCAATCTGCTGCAATTCCATAGTATCTAAAAATCTTTCAATCAAACAACCACTTCTCTTTTTTTTTTTAAGAACTAAAGAAACAAATCACAATTACAATCACTACAACATGAATGAAATGGCGAGATCAAGATGCATCTTTAAACTTTTGATCAAGTTTCCAAATCTAAGGAGAATTATCATTTCAAATTAGTTCTATCAAGAGCATAAAACCATTTCACTACACATGCTTAACAATCTTGGTAGCATTCATAGTTTGGGACAGGTTATTTAACACAAGGCTCGACTTAATATAGAGGCTTTTCACAAGAAATGGAAAGCTCAACAGGGCTGACAAGAGATATAATTGGGATGGATTTTTGAAAGGCTGAAAAGGCTTAAACAATGATGGCCTTAATCATTTTCATGCACTTGTGTAGAATGTGATCTCAAAATGGTTCCAAGCAAGTTCTAGAGAAAAATCTACATCAAAGAACATCACACATACAAGAAGAAATAAAATGAGATTGGAATAATGAATTCAATCTTTCAAGGCTCAAAATCTCACTGGTTAATTTTGTAGTTCACCTTAGCTTATGCACAATCTGTCATTCAATCATCAGGAATGTAAGCAAAACAAGAATCCAACTACATAGCTATTTAGCCTAATCTCTTCCAAAACAATTAGGCAATTACACAAGCATACCTGCTATTCAATGCTACCAAATGAAAACCAAAAATTTTCTAGTTGTCTAACTAAAGATGCAGCTGCTACTAATTAAATTCATGTAAAATCTAGATTTAATCAGCCATCAAGGTAAAAAAAATAAGTAAAAATAAAAATAACTAGATCTAGCAAATTGGACAACACAATAGCAATTATAATTCTCACACCATCCACACCCCCACACCTAGAGTCAACATTGGCCCTAATGTTGCTAGCAAAATAAATAAGCAATTAAATTGAAAAAAAAATTAAAAGCAAAGGCAAGAAAGCTTTTCTGTTTTGTGCATAAGTGCAGCTTGCAGTATCCAAAAACAATGCATTAATTCATGCTTAGTTCATAAATTCCTGCACAAACAAACAACTAACAGAGAAAACTTCATACCAGGTAATGGGTTAATTTGAAAATTCTTTTCAATTAAATGATGCTAAACCCATTTATTTAAAAAAAAAAAAATCGCAGAGTATGAAACACAATAGTGTAACAGATCCCAGGCCAATTTCAAAGCAAACAAATCAAGAGAAATTGAAATTATCAATTCCCCTAAACACAATTAGAAAAAAACCCAACCCAATTTATGCAAAAGTGACCCAAATTTAAAGAAAATAAAATCATAGACCAAGAAATCCTTCTAACACTATCAACTGTGAGTGATTAGAGAAGAAAGAACCTGGAATTGCTTTATTGATTAGTTATGATTTACGATTTGGGGATTTAGGGTTGAGATGTTCACCATACGATTTGTCACTTCGAAAGTCAGGGGAGCCGCAACAGTGACTGAAGATGGAGCAGCGGCGAGGATGTGAGTGGAGTATCAGTCCCGATTGTTGAATTTCCAGCAAGATTTTCATTAGTGGAAAAGAGAGGAAAAGGTGGGACTGTGCTTTTGGAATAGAACTAATGTGAAAATGCTAAATAAAAGAAAATAAATAAAACAAAAACAAGACTTAAAATAAGATAAGAAATTACTAAAGCTTACAAACTAAACAAATAAAACTAAAGACTTAAAACAAAACAATAAAACCAAAGCCTAAAACAAAAGCCCAACGTAAAATAGATAAAGTAACTTAAACCCCATTAGAATGAAAATAAAAACCATCACTCCTAAAAAAAACAGCGTCTGAACGAAAGAGACGACACTTAAATTTTTTTATTTTTTTTAGAAAAATAACAACAAAGCAGGGTTCCGAATCAGAGCTTTTTTTTTTCATCTTATTACAGTGCCACTTGCTAATCCAAATAAATTGGATCAACAAACTTCACCGCTGAAGAACATTCCACCTGCACATTCTCAAAAAATGGTTTAAGCCTATGGTCATTCACTTTGAACGATTTTGAGCTTGCTAAGCTTTGAATTTGCACTGCACCATGAGGAAAAATGTGAGAAACAATAAATGGGCCTATCCATCGAGATCGTAATTTTCCAGGGAACAACTTCAACTTAGAATGATATAAGAGAACCTTTTGACCCACTGAAAACTCCTTCCTAGATATCATTTTATCATGAAACATTTTAGTTTTCTCTTTATATATCCTATAGTTTTCATATGCATCATTACGAATCTCCTCCAGTTCCTGCAATTGCAATTTTCAAGCCTCACCCGCATCATTCAAATTAAAATTACATTGCTTTACAACCCAAAATGCTCTATGTTCTAATTCAACAGGCAGATGACAAGGCTTACCATAAACTAACCTGTACGACGACATACCAATTGGAGTTTTGTATGCAGTCTTATAAGCCCGCAACGCATCTTCCAAACGCAAACTCCAATCTTTTTTAGTTGGTCCAACAGTCTTTTCAATGATCAATTTGATTTCTCGATTAGAAACTTCTGCCTAGTCATTTGTTTGCGGATGATAAGTTGTTGCTATCTTATGCCTGACACCATATTTCTTCAATAAGGACTCAATTGTACAATTGCAAAAATGTGTGCCTTGATCGCTTATCAATGCCCGTGGTACTCCAAACCTGCTAAAGATATTAGATTTCAAAAAATCTGCAACGATTTTAGAATCATCAGTTCTTGTGGCCTTAGCCTCTACCCACCTTAAAACATAATCCACTGCAACTAAAATGTAAGAGTTACCAAAAGATGATGGGAAATGACCCATGAAATCAATGCCCCACACATCGAATATTTCGCAAACTAAAATTGGTACTTGAGGCATTTTATTCCTTTTTGTTATATTACCTATTTTTTGGCATCTCTCACATGGCTTACAAAAGTGAAATGCATCTCTAAACATATTAGGCCAGTAAAATCCACACTCCAAAATTTTTCTTGCAGTTATTTTAGGTCTGAAGTGACCTCCACAAGCTTCTGTATGACAAAAAGTGAGAATCGAAGAAATCTCAGAGTCAGGCACACACCTTCTAATTACTTGGTCAGAACAATGTTTCCATAGATAGGGATCATCCCAGACATAATAATTTGAATTACTTTTCAATTTATCTTGACTTGCCTTGGAAAGACCTGCAGGAAGCATATTAGCGGCCAAATAATTAACCAAATCAGCATACCATGGCATTTTTATAATTGCAGAAAATAATTGCTCATCGGGAAATTCTTCAGTGAAAAATTCACTTGAAGCATCATGTGGCAGCCTGCTCAAGTGATATGCTACCTTATTTTCAGCTCCACTCTTCTCTTTAATCTTTAAATCAAACTCACTCAACAAAAGAATTCAACGCATCAATCTTGGCTTAGCTTCTCTCTTTGACATTAGGTACTTTAAAGCTGAATGATTTGAATAAACAACAACCTTAGTACCTAATAAATAAGATCTAAATTTTTCTAATGCAAATACTATTGCAAGAAATTATTTTTTGGTTATTGAGTAGTTCTTTTGAGCTTCATTCAAAGTCATTAATGCGTAATAAATCACATGGGGTGTCTTATCCACCTTTTGGCCTAAAACAGCTTCTACGGCTCGATCACTTGCATCACACATCAACTCAAACGGCAAACTCCAATTTGGCGGCTGAATTATTGGAGCCATGGTCAGTAACTTCTTTAACCTATCAAATGCAATCATCATTGAATTCAAACTTGGTATCTTTTGCAGTAACTTACAAAGAGGTTGAGCTATTTTTGAGAAGTCTTTTATGAATCGCCTGTAAAAACCTACATGACCAAGAAATGAATGAATCTCCCGCACAGTGACGGGTAAGGCAGAGATTGTATAACATCAACTTTAGCTTTATCTACCTCTATTCCTTTAGCAGAGACTACATGGCCTAATACAATTCCTTGCTCTACCATTAAATGATATTTTTCATAATTCAAAACAAGGTTAGATTCAACACACCTTTTTAAAATTAATGTCAAATTATGTAAACAATTATCGAATGAATTACCATGCACTGTAAAATCATCCATAAAAACTTTAATGATTTGCTCTACATATTCAGAAAAAATACTCACCATACAACGTTGAAATGTAGCCGGTGCGTTACATGCTCCAAATGGCATACGCCTGTATGCAAATGTTCCAAATGGGCATGTGAAAGTTGTCTTTTCTTGGTCTTCCGATGCAATTGCAATATGAAAATAGCCTGAAAATCCATCTAAAAAGCAAAAGTAAGCACGACCAACTAATCTTTCTAACATTCGATCAATAAATGAAAGTGGAAAGTGATCTTTACGAGTAACTGAATTGAGTTTACGATAATCAATACAAACTCGCCACCCATTTTGAACTCTTGTAGGAACCAACTTACCTAACTGATTTTCCACAACAGTAATTCCAGTTTTCTTTGGAACTACTTGCACTGGACTTACCCACTCACTATCAGAAATAGGATATATAATCCCCGCTTGAAGTAGCTTTAGTATCTCTTTCTTCACCACCTCCATCAATGGAGGATTTAGCCTTCTTTGTGGTTGGCGGACAGGTTTAGTATCTTCCTCTAGCAAGATTCGGTGCATACAAGTTGAAGGGCTGATTCCTTTCATGTCTGCAATACTCCATCCGATGGCTGTTTTGTGCTCCTTCAACACTTGTATGAGCTTTATTTCTTGTTCTTCACTCAACTTGTTAGAAATTATAACTGGAAGTGTGTCCCCATCTCCAAGATAAACATACTTCAAATGGCTAGGAAGTGCTTTTAAATCTACAATCGGTGGCTGCAAAACAGAAGGTTTTAGTTTTTCTGTAAGCAAAGGCAAATCAATATAAGATAAGTTAGAAGAATTTAGCTCTTTGAAAGTATTCATTGCTGCCATGCACTGTTGCAAATCAGAATTGAACTCCAAATTTTGATTTTCACCAAATAAATGCTCTCTCACAGTCACTTCCAACTCATTTATCCATGAAATCTCAAAAACATCTTGCACTATAGAATCAATTAAATTCAATGCATAAACAGAGCAATCATCATCAGGAAATTTCATCACATCATAAATATTAAATTGAACCACATCACCATCAAATTCCATTGTTAAAATGGCACTATACACATCAATTTTTTTTTTGCTGTTTTCATAAGTGGTCGTCCTAACAAAATTGGTGCATGCTTTTCACCATTCTCCATGTCCAACACATAAAAGTCAGCCGAAAAAATCAAATTTTCATTAACTTGAACCAAAACATCTTCAACTAAACCCCTAGGATATGCATTAGATCGATTAGCTAGTTGTATGACTATACTAGTCTTTTCCAAGGGGCCTAAATTTAGAGATGAATATATTGAATAAAGCATTACATTTATAGATGCCCCTAAATCAAGCATAGCTTTTTCTATTTTGGTTCCTCCAATGAAACAAGGTATTGAGAACATACCTGGATCCTTGCATTTTTCTGGAATATTTTTTTGAATGATTGCTGAAGCACTTTCTCCCACTCTAATTTTCTCACCTCGTTTGAACTTTTGTTTCCTTTTTGCTGTGCATAATTCTTTCAAGAACTTTGCATACCGAGGTACTTGCTTTATGGCATCAAAGAGAGGGATATTAACCTCGCACTTTCAAAATGTTTCGTAGAGGTCTGAATTTCTATCTATCTTTCGATCCTTTGACAAAACTTCAGGAAAAGGTGGGTTAGGCTTAATCTCTAATGGACTTTGAGAAGAAGACTTACCTTCCAAATCAGTGTGGTTGCTCAAATGTTGTTCCAATGCCGATTTTCTTTCTTCCTCTTGGATTTTTGGTTGTTTTGGTGTCTTTATGGGCTGTTCAACCTCCTTTTCACTCCTTAACAAGATGGCACTTGCATTTTCCCTTGGATTTATTTCAGTTTATGAAGGTAGTCTGCTGGATTGTTGTGCTTCCAAACGACTTACGGCTGTAGCCATTTGTCCCATTTGATTTTCAAGATGTTGAATACTACCCCTGGTTTCTTGCTGAAATTTGCAAGTGTTTTCAGCCATAGTTTTGACCAATTCTTCCAATGATGTCCTCGAACTAGATTGTTGCATTGGTCTAGGTGGAAGTGGCTGCCTGAAAGATTGAAAATTAGCATTTTGTGAATTAACTTGTGAATTTTCATACCTTAGATTCGGATGATCACGCCATCCAGGATTGTAAGTATTCGAGAAAGGATTGTAATTCCTTTGTGGTGGTCCAGGAAAACTCCCAGTAGCATTTACTTGTTCAGTTGTCTCTTCTTAAAGAGTAGGACACATGTCAGTAGGATGACCTGCAAAAGAACATATACCACAGACTTTAGCAACTTCAGATTTTTCAACAACAAGTTGTCTTACCAATGAAGTGAGGTCGCTAAGTTGTCGTTCCATCGAAGAGGTTTCCAGTTCATTCACTCGTCGTGTTGCATGATCTCCTCTCACTCCAAATTACTGAGAATTCAATGCCATATTAGCTATCAATTGTCGAGCAGCCTCAGGTGTTTTATCCACCAATACTCCTCCACTTGCAGCATCTATCATATTTCGCTCCATGGAAAGAAGACCTTCATAGAAATATTGGATCAATAATTGCTCACTTATTTGGTGATGCTGGCAACTAGCACAAAGCTTCTTGAAATGCTCCCAATAATCATGTAAAGATTCTCCACTTATTTGTCTAATCCCACAAATTTCTTTTCTAATATTTGTTGTTCGAGATGCTGGAAAGAATTTCTCCAAAATTGTTTCTTCATTTCATTCCAAGTGGTTATGCTTCCAGCTAGTAGGCAATGAAGCCAATCTTGGGCATCGTCCTTTAAGGAAAAAGGAAACGCCCTTAATTTTATTTGCTCTTCTGTCACTCCATTTGGTTTCATCCCTGTACAAACAACGTGAAATTCTTTTAAATGCTTATGTGGATCCTCTCCAGCAGTATCTCAAAATATTGGCAATAAATGAATAAGTACTGACTTCAACTCAAATGTGGCAATAACATCTAAAGCTGGAAAAGTGATGCCATGGGGCTGATGACCCAAATCTGGCATTGCAAGTTGTCTTAGTGTCCTATTTTCACCCATTATTGCCTCACAAATAGGACCAAAACTGTTAGATGTCACCTGGTCAGCTTCTTTAAAAATTTCAGATTCAATAATGCTGGTTTCTTGACTATTTCGAGCCTCTTTTCTCAAACGCTTTGCTGTCTTCTCAATCTCCAAGTCAAAATTCAATTCTCCTCTTCGTGAAGAACGCGTATCATACATAAACTTAAGCTCCCCAGCAACAGCGCCAAAATTTGGTAGAGCTGTCGCCTACAATACCAAATTAACCAATTGCACTAATAAGAAATGTAGTTAGTGAGAAGAAGGATCGCTCCCACAATGAGCTAATATGCATAAATAGGCACTAAAATAGACAAGTAAATTAAGAGATGGGGGGTTTTGTGTGTGAGAAAATTGGATCAAATCTATAAGAAATGAATTGGGTAAAATAATAAAAATAAAATCAGAATAAAGAAACCTCGGAATCCATCACATCCACCATTAATTTGATTTGTTCATCAATACCAACGACAATTAATCGCAATTCAAATACTCGTTATGATATTAATATCAGTGCTTCCTTATGATTAATAGAATAAAAACATGTATTTTACTCTATTCTTGCTATCCAATAACATTAGATACGATCTAACATTTAATTAAATAACAGCTATATGATCTAGAAGAACAAACGAGCAAGACAATAAAACACACAGTGTTATATTTAACCTAGATGATTTTCCTTCCTGAATTTATTGAATTTAACGAAGTAAACAATATAATTCAGATGCTACTAATGATCAAAATTCCCATACAATTATGGATATAGGTTCTCAATCTAGCAATGGATTATTCAATTCAACAAACTAATTGCACACTTAGCCATTCAATCAAATAATTAGAAAATTAATATAGAAGAAAAATCAATACTTGAATAAAGCAATTGGAATTGAATAAGCCAATGTCTCACAAATCAACAATTAATGGTTTCTGTAGCCTTCAACCGAGATAGAGAGTTTAGCTACAAGCCATAACAAAAATAACGAAGAACAAGAGTTTTGTTAGATTTCAAAAATGAAATCCTCTCCCAAAATAGAATAGCCCTGCCCTTTTAAAACTCCTTCCCCTATTTTTCCATAACTGATCCCCCGAAGAAAAAGCCAAAAAAAATCTCCTCAAATATGACAACTATATCTCCATAAAATTTGGTTCTTTAAAATAAAATAAAAGGACTTCTAATGCACATAAAAGACTGATAATCCAGCTGTAATTCCACATGCCAGGTCTGTAATTTTGTCCCCAAAATAGACTGCACGTGCACTCAACTTGCTCTGCTCTTGGAAATCTGAAATTTTAGATAATCACGTATACCAAATTCAATCCCGATTATGACCTTTATGAAGTCAGTATCTCGCAAAACTCAAAGCATAAAAGTTGTAGATCTGTTTCTCCTCGTTCCATAGCATTTTGAATCGCCTCATTTGGAGTCTGTATGAGAGAGTTATGGCCAAATTACTCTGTTGTGTCCATAATGCCAAATAATTGCTCAATTATCTTTATTTTGCTATTTATATTTCCAATCAGTTCCTAAATCAAAATAACACATTAATGAGTATATTTATTCATTAAATCACCACAAAATACTGATTATTAAGGGTAAAATGATAACATTTTGCATTCACATCAGAATCCTTCTGGCTACATAACATAAACCTCCTCCTCCAAGTCGCCATTTAAGAAGGCTGATTTGACATCAAATTGATAAACAGGCCACCGTGATTGTGCAGCTATGGCTAAAAAGGCTCTCACCATTTCAAAGCGAGTAATAGGAGAAAAAGTATCATCAAAATCAATGCCTTGCTGTTGTGCATATCCTTTAGCCACCAACCGAGCTTTGTGCTTCTGTACACTCCCATCTGAATTGTATTTTGTCTTGAACACCCACTTTAATCCAATGGCATTTTTTTTTTCTGGCAGATCTACAATCATCCATGTCTCATTTTTTTGTATTGCCATAATTTCCTCCTTCATTGCTTTGCGTCATTCCTCCTTTTCAGTAGCTTTTGTAAAAGTGAGTGGATCTGAAACCAACAAAGCAAAAGTACACGTCTCATACATTTCTTTAAGAGGCTTGTATTTACGTGGAGGTGTTTCATTAGATGAAGGACTACTGGAAGTGGTGGAGGTAGATGATGGTGAGACAGTTGGGCTGGTATTTGGTGAGTTTACTGGGCTTGTGTTTGGTGGACTATTTGCGGGGCTAGTGTTTGGTCAATTTACTAGGCTAGTGTTTAGTGAACAATTTGATGGGCTAGTGTTTGGTAAATTTTCTGGGCTAGTGTTTAGTGGGTTATTTGTTGGGTTGGTGTTTGTTGAATTTGTGGAGCTAGAATTGTCGTATTTGTTGCTAGAATTTGAGTTTGTGAACTGTCATGATTGCTTTGCCAATTCCAATTTGCATTTTCATCAAAAACCACGTCCCTGCTAATGATCACTTTACCACTAAGTGGATTATACAATTGGTATGCTTTAGATTGAGTGCAATACCCAATGAAAATACATTTTTCTGATTTTTCATCAAGTTTATGTCGGTTTTGAGACCTTACCAAAACATAAACAAGGGAACTAAAAACCTTTAAGTGGCTTACTGATGGCTTTGTACCTTTCAAGCTTCATATGGTGTGCGATTTAGAACAGCCTTGGTAGGTGATATGTTCAGCAGGTATACAGCAGTTGCAATTGCTTCAGCCCAAAAATTGTTCGGCAACTCTTTAGCCTTTAGTAAACTCCTTGCCATCTCTACAACTGTACGATTTTTTTGCTTTGCTACACCGTTTTGCTCAGGTGTATATGGTGCCGTCAATTCCCTGCGTATTCCAGCAGCTTCACAAAAGTTATCAAAATCATTTGAACAAAACTCACCTCCTCTGTCAGTTCAAAGGATTTTAATGGTGGTATCACTTTGCTTTTCAACCATCGCCTTAAATTTTCTGAAATTCTCAAAAGTTTTTGATTTGTATTTGAGAAAATAGACCTAGCTCATCCGGCTATAGTCATCAGTAAATAGCAAAAAATATTGACTTCCACCAAATGATTCTGTATTCATAGGACCACAGAGGTCAGTATGCATCAACTCAAGACATTTTGAAGCCCTCAAAGACATCCCAACAGGAAATGGCCGTCTTATTTGTTTACCATATATGCACCCTTCACATAAATCAAAAGCATCAATTTTGGGTAGTCCATGAACCATACCTTTGTGAGTTAACAACTGTAATCTTTTTTTGTTGAGATGTCCATATCGCAAATGCCATAATTTTGATTCATTCTTCCGATCCACTACTAGAGCATAAACTTCCACATCTGAGATTTCAAGTGGAAACATGTTGTTCCCAGTCATGTGAACATTAACCATAATTTCCCCTGTCTATTTTTCTTTGATAACACATACACCATCATCAACTAATACTGCATACCCACTGGCCATTAGTTGCCCAACACTTAACAAATTAAATGCTAAACCAAGAACAAAGTGAACATTGTAAAGATGTTTAACTTTACCATTGTTGGTCTTGATTACTACAGTTCCTTTCCCTTCAACTTGAACTTGCTTATTATCGCCAAGTCTAACTTTTATTTTGTAGCTCTCATCAAGTTCTTTGAACATTGATCTCATGCCTGTCATGTGATTGGAGCAACCACTATCCACAAACCAGACATCATTTTGCACATCTCAGTATCACAAAAAGCCATAAATAACTTACTTTCCTCTTTCTCTTTCTCTTCATGTTCTTCTTCTTCTGCAAAATTCATTTGCTCATCTTTGTACTAGCAATCAGCCTTAATATGCCCATACTTTCCACAATGATAGCATTGAACACCATTTTTGTATCCCCTTTGCTCATTGGAGTACTGCTGCCTTTGTTCACTTTGTCCTCTGCCTCTGCCACGAAAGCTGCCTCTGCCACGTCCCCTTGTAGTAGTGAACTCTCTGTGATTGGATGATTCTCCTTTCACATGAAAAGCTTTTTCCTCAGACTTTTCAAGAGACCTGTTTATTCTTGGCTCATGAGATTGCAAAGAACCCATTAGTTCTTCAAATGAAAAATTAGACAGGTCTTTGGATTCTTCAATTGCATCAACTACATGATCAAACTTGGGAGGTAAACTCCTCAAAATTTTCTTAACAATAATTTGATCACTAATTTTCTCACCATATGACTTCATTGGATTGATAATTGTTATAGCTCTAGTCAGAAAATCTTGGACTGATTCATTATTTTTCATGAATAGTCTTTCAAACTCTGCCCGAAGAGCTTGAAGTTTTACCTCCTTCACCTTTGATGAGCCCTGAAACTCAGTTTGCAGTATTGTCCAGACCTCCTTTGAATTGGTAGCCGTTGCAATTCTCGAAAAAATGGTCTCATGAAGAGCTTGCTGGATGAAGAATAATGCTTTAGAATCCTTCTTCTTATTTTCCTTCAACCGATTTTCTTCATCAAGATCTGCGTATCCATTCTCTACCAAGTCCCAAAGATCTTGAGACTTGAATAAAGTCATCATTTTAATACTCCAGAAATCATAACACTCTCCTTTGAAGATAGGAATAGCAGGTTGGGAAATGCTTACTGAATTTCCATTGACAGCCACTTCTTTTTTAAAAAGAAAAAACTCACAAGGTCTTTAATTGATCACTCACAGGTCTAGATAAATCTGAACAGTGCTCTGATACCACAAATGTTGGGTACAAAGCGAGAAAATAATTTAATACATGATAAATTTGCAAGTGTTTTCTGCTCTGTTTTATTCAATCAGCAAAATGCCTATTTAAAGGCTTACAAAGTACTAGAAACCACTAAAAATACTCAACTGAATAAATATATTAGTGGCACAAAATCAGGCCTTATTTGACTAACAAATTACAAGAGATTTAAGGAATAAAAACACACTACTGAAGACCACTTCAAATTAGTTATGAATCATTGTTCTTCAACAGGGGAATGGGAGGTATAGGCAAGTCAACCCTTGCCAAGAAAGTATATGATCGAATTAAAGGTTATTTCACAATCCAATGCTTTGTTGACAATGTTAGCGAAAGAATTGAAGATGGTAAATTAAATAGTGTGCAAAATGAAATTTTTTGTGCAATATTTGGACCCAAAATTACAAATGGAGCCAACTGTACCATGTTGTCACCTTCCATTGTGCAAGAGCTTACAAGAAGAAAAGTTTGTCTTGCTCTTGATGATGTTAATGATATACGGCAAATGGAAAATTCAATAGGAAAACCTGATATATTTGGCCCCGGGAGTATAATAATTATAACAATTAGGGATCAACAATTGCTTAGGCTTCTAAAAGCTGAAATATATTGAAGCTCTTCACCTATTTTGCTTGCATGCTTTTCATTAAAGTATTCCAAAGCGTGACTACGCAACACTGTCAGAAAGAACGGTGAATTATGCTCAAGGAAATCCGTTGGCTCTTGAAGTTTTAGGTTCAAATTTATACTCTAGAAGTGTAGAAGAGAGGGAAAATTAATTAGAAAACCTAGAAGAAATTGGGAAAATTTTGACAATAAGTTATGACGGGCTGAATAAAAAGGAGAAGAAAATATTTCTCCATATTGCATGTTTCTTCAATTGGGAAGATAAAGATCGTGTTATGAGAATGCTAGACATGGCTGGTTTTAAAATTGGAATCAGAAGTCTATATGATAAATCTCTCATATCAATTACTGGAAACTGCTTATGCATGCATGACTTGCTACAACAAATGGGCAAGGATATTACTTGTGAAGAAAATGAGCTCAGAAAGCGCAAGATCCTGTGGCATCATGAGGATATTTGTGACCTGTTGACTAATGATGAGGCAAGACACAAATGCTTTCAACCTTTTTGTTTTCCATTTTTTCAATTTAATAAAAAATGTAGTTTTGCAAGAGATAAAAGTTTAATTCATTCACTATTTTGAATTGTCTCATAATTATTTATTTATTTATTTATTTATTTATTTTTTCATTTAGGGGACTAGAGCAATTAAAGGCATATCATTAGACATGTCCAAAAGCAGGTATATTGAATTTAAACCAACAACATTTGGAAGACTGCATAGTCTCAGGTACCTTAAGTTTCACGATTCTTGATGGCCAAGATTCAAAAGTAAAAACAAAGTATATGTTATTGGAGGGCTCACCTGTCTTCCTCCAGAGCTGAGGCTTTTCCAATGGGATGGATGCCCGTTAAAATCTTTTCCATCCAATTATTTTCTTGAAAATCTATTTGAACTTGGGATGCGTCATAGTAAACTTATAGAACTATAGAGTGGAACTCAGGTACGTAGGTTGTATTTACAATTGCATCCCTATAAAATCTGAAAATGCTTTATGAAGTTTAGGTATGATAATTAATATTAATATCTTCTTCTTCTTTTATCTTCCACATTGTGGCAACAACTTTGGGATTTTGAAATTGATTGATTTTTCACTGTCTAGGATACTAAGTAGATTTGCAGACATTTTAAAAGCTCCAAAAGTTGAGATATTAAATTTAAAATATTGTCAGAATTTGGGGAATTTAAAATCTCTGCTACGAACAACTCTCTAATTTGGAAAACCTTGATCTACGAGACTACAAGAGACTCCAATACCTACCGGAACTTCAACTACTAAAAGATCTAATTCTAAATGGTTGTACATCTTTGAAGTTTCCGATAAGGGAGACTCCAACGGTCAAGTTAGAAAGTGATGAGATTAGGCAGAGATAGATCCATAAGTAGATTTCTGACTATTTATAGAGTTAAGTAACAGAGTTTGAGTATGAACTCAGGTAGAACTCTTATCAATTTCTAATTTGTAGGATCAGATAAGGTGAATTCCAAATAATCACTATTATGATAAAATTTAGATCTTTTAAGGACTCCAAAAGTATTCATAAATAGTGAAAAATTCTCAAGTGGCATTCGGATTATGAGTTATCAGGAGAGATCAAGCTACTTGCACAATGAGTATTCAGATAAACTTGGTTAGCCGGACTCCATAACCGAGTGTTCGATTGTCAATCCCAATTATTACATAACAAAAGCTCAGACACTTACTACTTGGTAATTGTTTGAATTCGAATCAAGAAGTTTACAATCAAATAATTGACTATGCAATTTCATCGTATCCTGATAAGCTATCAATTTTCTTACTTGGTCTCTTATATTTATGAGAATTGTTGTGGTTGTTATTGTTACTAGCTAGCTTTGTATAATGCACGGGCCACGAACATGATTAGTAAATTTTATATAACAAATTTAAAATTTGCAAATTTTTATAGAAGTATTATTGTGATAAATAAATACATGAATTTAATATCTTTTATTGGTTCCTTTAAAAGAATCAAAATGTTTATAGTGAGACATGTCTCTATGCAATAGGACAATCGAAAATCAAAAAATTATGACTTTTTTATTATTTCTTTTTCTTTTCCTTTTGTTTTTTTTCGGTGAAGAAAACAATGAGTTTGTGTTTCGTATTCCAGGAAGTGAAGTGCTGCAAAAGATTACAAAAGATTAAATATAAAAATGAGAGTGGATCTTTTTGTTTCTCTCTTTCTCATACAAACAATTGGAGGTGCTAAGGAGTTTTTGCATTTGTCTTGTCTTGAAGCCCAAAGTTTCTTCTTTTTAAGATATTAGTTATGAAGCCATTATTATGGATAACAGATAATAGCAATTTGTTATTATCTTTCTGTTTGTAAATGTTGATAATTATCATTCAGTTATGCACACATTATTCATGTATATATACTCTAAAACTCTGAAATGAAATTATACTTTTTCCATTAATATTTATTGTTTCTAAGTTGGTATCAGAGCACAATGGCCACCACCACCACGTCATCATCTTTAACTACAGTATCTTCAATTACTATTGTTGTTCCTTCTTTATTTCAATCTTCCTCATCTCCAACCATTCCCTCCTCTGTCAACCAAACCTTTTCTATCAAACTCACTGATAACCCAGCAAATATCGTTTGCACCAAGGCCCATCTAGTCGGCCCAGTTGACTGGCAAGGCCTAAGAACCAAGAGTGAACAGGCGCGAGCTCCTAGGCAGCGAGCCCAGCCGATCGGACAATGTGACAGCCAGTCCCATCAATCGTCTGACACAAGGCAGCACCCACATCAGCCACTTGCTCTCTGTCACTTCGCCGAAAAACCTACTCTGGCTGCTAGTAATCACCTCCCTAGGCACTCAAGTGCCCCTCAACCATCTCTTATAAATAGCCCAGCCAATGATGGCCTCAGGTATTGAATCCTCAGCATTCTCTCTCTAAGCACTTTCTCTCTCTAAGCTACTAACTTAAGCTTCGGAGTGCTTAAGCCTGGTCCGACTGGGCATTCTTCCTTGCAGGGTCACTCTCATCCGATCGTTCGGTTCCTCCCTCTCCCGATAAAGACATTTAGGGCTTTATCATTTGGTGCTTTCATTGAGAGATATGTCGAACTCACGATCAAATGAGAATACGACCCCTATGGACTTCGACCCAGAAGAAGATAAGTGTGCCAGTTTAGGCACCTCACAAGGGGGGGAAGAGCCTGCCAGGTCCCCAATGGAGACCACCCCCCTTCCTGAGTCAAACGATGCCATCTTAGAATGTTCAGAGGATTCTCTCGTCACTGTCCGTGACATGCGCGCTATACTCGGTGACTTCACCAAAAGCATAGTCCAAACGCTCAAGAAGGGCAAAATACCCGAGATTCCCGAAAGAGTCCCTGGGGACTACCCCTTGGACGAAGACTTCAGAGGAAGAAGAAGCAAAGGGATCTCCATTAATGAGCTGGGGGCTCAAGATACAAGGAGACGTGATGCCAAGACCCCGGGATGCCGCGATAAAGGGAAAGGAATAGCGTTATCCGGTAAAGGCTCCGCCCATCACCATGCTGAACCCTCCACTTAAAGCGACGAGGACGACTTGTCCTATTTGTGCACGCCTAGTCGCTCCGTTTCTAGGAGCTCATGTCAGGATCCCGCCTCTGTGATTTTGAACAAGGGGGACAAATGGCTGAAATGGAAACTGGAGCAGCTTGGCCTGACAAGCTCCAAAAAGAGCATACCTAAGACGAGAACCCGTAAAAGCCAGGCATCCCCATTTTGCAGAGAAATTATGGAGCTCGAAATGCCTCCCAGGTGGAGAGACATCAAGATGAGCAGGTATACGGGCGAATCTGACCCCACAACTCATATGGCAAAGTTCTTGTTAAAAATGCAGGCGTACGCTTGTGATGAAAGGGCTATATGCCAGATTTTCCCCACCACCCTTGGTGGACAGGCCTTGAGATGGTTTCGGAAACTCCCCCGGGAGTCGATCATCTCCTTCTGGCAACTCAAGGAGCTTTTCGTCACGCGATTTGAAGCCAAAGCGCACTCATCAAGGTCGACAGGCGACTTGAGTGACTCCCATTTCCAACTTAACGAAAGCCTTAAGGGTTACGTCGACCGGTTCCAAGCTGCTATCACGGAGGTAAGGAACCTAAGTGAAGAAATGGCAATGACCGCCTTGGCAAGATGCCCGGCCGATCGTCCCCCACCCTAGTTGGCATCCACGACAACCCCTCGGGATTTCCATGAGCTAATGGATTGGGCCAAGCAACACGTTCGAACAAATGAGGGTCGGAGGGCTGGTAGAGCCAGACCAGCCAGCGTGCTGAGCAGACTTCAGTATCCTGATGAACGGCCTTTCACAAAAAAGAGAGTAGCCGAACGGCTTGGAAATGTCCCGGGCGAACTAAAAAACCCTCAGCACCGGAGCGAGGGAAAGAGACCCAAGGGCGAACCTTTGGGTGGAGCAAACGATTTGGTACCTCTTTGTTTACTCCGCTCAACTCAAGGCCCTCCAAAGTGCTAGCCTGGATTAAAAAGAACCACCACACAATCAACTGGCCCAAGAGGCTGTACAGCCAGAGCATACACTAGAGGGACCAAAACCTGTACTGTGAGTTTCACAGACACGTCGGCCATTCTACTGACGAGTGTCACTCACTGCTCAAAGAAATTGAGCGCTTAGTGCAAAGAGGAGCTCTCCAGAGATTTGTCCGACCGGCCAGGGGCAAGCCCCTGTAAACGGCCAGATCCTGAGCAGGACTACTACAGCTCAGATGAAGACGAGGAATGAAGAAACCCCAGGAGTGCGGGCCCGAGTAGGTCAAGCGCAGGAACGGTAAATATGATCTCCGGGGGACCGTCTTACGCAGAAGAACTCCATAGGAAGAGGAAGGGGAAGGGAGTATACCTCTCCCAAACGATCGAGCAGTCTATGCCTGTCACGGTGTCCAGCGACGATGCCAGAGACATCGTGTTTCCCCATGAGGATGCACTCGTCATCAGTGCACGCATCAACAATTTCGATATCAAGCGGATTCTCGTGGATAACGGCAGCGCAGTCAACGTGCTCACCCTGCAGGCGTACAAAGTGATGGGATTGCCGGTCGAGGAGCTAAAGCCGAACGCAACGCCTCTGATCGGATTGGGCAATGCCACCATCCCCGTGATTGGATCCATCGAGTTTTTTGTGGAGCTTGGACAAGAGGCGATGGCTCACACCTGCAAGGTAAATTTTATGATAATTGATTTAATATTTGCCTATAACTCCATTTTTGGTAGGCCCTTGCTCGTCCAAACGGGAGCCGTTACCAGCGTTCGGTATATGGTGATGAAAATCCCCACGCGGAATGGCGTGGCTATCGTGAGAGGGGACCAAAAGGCGTCCTGAGAGGCTTATATCACGATGATCAAGTAGCAAAAGGAAGCTTGTTAATCAAGCGGCAAGGGTTAGAGGGCCGATGCGCCCGTAGACGACCCGGCAAGAGCGAGCTCTGCTTAGGCGTGCGTCTCCAGTTAGGCGCACGTCTCCAGTTAGGCTCACGCTCTTCCCAATCTTTGTAAAATTGTATCAATCGCTCTTCATCAATAAAGGAATATTTTTATTAATTCTTCTTGCCACTTATGAAGGCTCTATATATCACTACTTATTCGTTAGACTTGACGCACATCCCAAGTTAAAGATCATAGGTGTGGGAATTCAAACTCTCTTTCAAGGGTAACGAAAATCCATTATGTGCCCGACGACCCATCTGATCTGACGTACGAAAACGGTCGATTGTAGGCACCCAGATCGACGATGCTCCCGATCCTACGCCACCAATTGGCCAATGGCAGGCCACCCGTGCTCGTTCGGATCTACCGATGGGCACGATAAATCTCAACTCTTTTACGAGCCTAAGTCTTATGCAACGGCCGCTGGCCAACATGCAAATACATGACGATTATGTGCCCAACGACCCATCCGATCTGACATACGGAAACGGTCGATTGTAGACACCCGGATCGACGATGCTCCCGATCCGACGCCGCCAATTCGCCAATGGCAGGCCATCCGTGCCCATTCGAATCTACCGATGGGCATGGTAAAGCTCGACTCTTTTACGAGCCTAAGTTTTTATGCAACGGCCACTGGCCATCATGCAAGTTTATGCAACGGCCATAGGGCACCATGCAACACAACACTAGCTCGATCCGCCTACGAGCCTAAAGTGTTATGCAGCGGCTGCAAGCCAACATGCAAATATGAGACCATAACGTCGGATTCATTCAGTCATACTGGCTGTTAACCGACCGTTCAGCTCCTCCCAATTCAGGAAGTATATAAGCCAGATTTTGGCTTCTTCTAATTTAGGAAACATACGCAAATTACTTGAAGTCTTGCGAATTAAATTTGGTTGAGGCGATTAATGAAGTTAATGCAAATTTATGTGTTTTTTATTATGCTGACAATCAAATATATACACTTCGCAGAAAAAGGGAGAACTTTATTCAAGTATACAATTCATGTACAACTTACAAAGAATCATTATAGGAAATAATTTACGAGAAGAAAAAGCTAAGTACAAGCTCCTACATTTCTATATTTACAACATCTATGTCGCCAGAAGGATCAGCAGTCTGCTCGACGACCGGCTCTGTGGTGGCCTGAGAAGGGTCGGGCACGGGCAAAGAAGGCCCCACTTCCCCTTCAGAGACAGGCCCCCCTGAAGGAAGGGCCTCAAACTCGGCTTTGGGAGGCGGAGGGATGAAAGGATCAGCTTCAGGAGGCAGAGGTGTAATGGCCCCAATACCGGGTTAGCCGGGAATAGTATTTTCCGATAATGAATAGTGACACCGGGGTGAATAGTACTTCCCGGAGTCGAAAAATATTTTACTTGATTAATGGAAAATATAAGTCACAATGAGTTCGAGGTTAAAATTTGGATTGAAATCAAGGTCAAATAGAGATTCAAAAGTCAGAAATAAAAAAAAAAGTAACAGTTCTGATATGAACAGTAACTAGGTTGACTGGAAGTTTGACTAGACCGTAGAGAGTGCTACGGATTTCAGAAAAATAATCTGAGAATATGGACGTATTCGTATTGATGATTAGAATCATATGGTAATAAAAAAAATTAATTTTGGTGACACTAAAAAATTGGATTATCGGACTGATAAATAATTACCAGACCAAAAAATAATTTTCGATTGTCCCTAAAATATTATTGGAGTCTAATGAATATGAGTTAAGGATTATGAAGTCATTTTATGAGGAATTAACCTTAGAAAGTAAGAAAAAAGATATGATTTCGGTTTGAATAGTACTCGGTTGACCGGAGGTTTGACCGAGGCTTTAAAAATAGCTAATAATGTTCAAAAATTGCAGGAATTTTCAGATAGACTCTAAATAATATGAATAATTTTTGGTAGTAAAAACGGAAATTTTCGAGAACATTGATAATTATTTATCTGGACCGATTTGATTGAATCGGACCAGAAACGGACTCTGATTGGGCTGAAACTTTGTGTATAGCTTAGTTTTGATATGATATGAATTATGAAATTAAATTTGAAGTGATTTGAAGCTAGGAAGTGAGAGAATTAAATTAAGTTGGCAAAAATGGACAATTAACTCATTAATGAGCTAATTAATATGCTAACCTACTATGCTAACCTACTCTCACCTACCTACTTAATGTTAGAAATCTGTAGATTGAGGGAAGTCTTTCACGTTTTTCTTCTCTCTTCCTTTGCTCTTCAAAACCGTGGCCTTGTTATTCCTTTTCTCTTTCTTTTCTTTCATTTTCCTTCACAAATCCATCATTATCAAGCCCCTCAACTGAAATTGAGCCTCTTTTCAGCTTAAAAGTGTGTGTTAGAGTGCTTTTGAGTAAGAAGAAGTGAAGAAATCAAGGGATTTCAAGTGAGGGGTTTAAGTGGAGGTAAGAAGATTTAATTGTTTTGATTTGATTTATTAGTTCTAAAGGATAGATTAAGATGTATTAAGTATAATTATGAAGTTATATTGAATAAAAGAAGGAAATTAATGGGTGTTTATTTGATGTGTATTTTCGGCCATGGATGAGGAATTCAAGGGGAAAAGCTTTTCAAAGGCTAGAATCATGCATGGTGGAGGTTATGAAGGCTAGATCATGGAATTAAGGTTTGTGATTACCTAATCCATGAATTTCCTTTGGAAAAATTAGGGTTTTCCATTATGTTTTATAGTGATTATATGTGATTTGTGTGTATAATTGAAATTGAGGTGATAATTGAGTTTAAGGAAGTGAAATATGCTAATTTGAATGATTAAAATGGAAGAAAACTAAGTGTGAATTTTGGACATAATATGACATAAAGGTATATTTAGGTATATTATTTATATACCTTGTGATTTGGTGAAATTAAGTGGTATATATGCATAAATTGAGGCTTAGTTTAGTGAAATAAACCATGAATGAGTGATAAATAAATTATTATTGATAAACCCTAAGATGGCCTAATGGCTTAAGTGAGGAGAATTAATAGATTATATGGTTTATAAGCCATATAAAGTGTAAAATAAATGAATAAGTGACTTAGAGGTGAATTGGAAAGTTAAATGAAAAGAAATGCATGAAAATGAAATGATGGACATATGTAAAAATTATGTTACATGTAAGCTTATTTGAGTACAAGCTTAGAAAAATGATTAAGAACCCTTAAAATGACATTTGAAATGTTTAAATAAAATTAAAAGAAATTGTAAGGTAAAGTGCCTTCCTTGGCCAAATGAACCCTTAGTGTGTACTAGGGTGTAACTTATGTATAATCAAAGATTAATGGCCCAAAATAAAATTAGACATGAAAAGAAGTGTCCATAAATTTATTTGGAATTTATGGAAATTATATGAATATTTTTGAGTATGATATTCCATTATTCTCAAGGTAAAAATAATAATAATTATTGAAATAATTGAAATTATATGTATATGTGATGTTATTTTGATTAAGTGAATTATCGAGATTGAAATGATAATGAAGTGAAAGAAATGAAAATGAAAGGGTACTGATAAATCATATCTTATACGTCACATGTCATATGTAATATGAAAGTGTTAAAAGAACGAAAGTGGATTTGAAAAGAAGAATTTTGATAAATGTGAAAGTTTTGCCCTTAGTGGTCTGGCGGTTTAATCTATTCCAGGATATGTTTGGCTAGCCATAGGGACACCATTGATACCGCGGTGCAAGTCATGGCGACTTGCTTTGCTATGACAGATTCGCGATGGTCTCTCATAGCCCTCTATTATATGTCATACGTCAGACGTCATACGTCACACGTCATATGTTACATGATGGAGTAATATTTAGAGGTCATTCCCTATTGGATTGCAGTGGGACTTTGGGGCCCATGTCCCGTATATCCAGTTTGCAGATTGTCTGCCGGGATTGTACTAGGGGCATAAAAGTGATATAATTGCAAAATGTTTGGAAGTGCAAAAAGTGAAATGATCTAATGAAATATGACATGAGTGTAATATGACATAATGTGAAATGCAAAGGCATGATACGATAAAATGTAAAATGATAAAAAGTAATATGATGTAAAGTAAAATGACATAACGTAACATGTAAAAGATATAAGTATAAAAGCCTAATGTGAAAGTATAACTTGAAAGCTATAGTATAACATGGTATAATATGTAAAAGTATAAAATGTAAAAGCATAATATGCCAAAGTATAACATGTAGCAAGCCATAATGTAATATGCCATAATATGTAAAACGTATAATGAATAAAAGCATAATGTATAAAAAGCCTAAGTGTAATTAGCAGAATCGTAAAATGATATGATTCTGTCAAAAGTAAAATGACATGAAAATGTGAAAAGTAACACGAAAATAAGAAGTTATATGGAAAAAGACTAAAGTGAAAGAAAGTAAAAAGTTTGGGGTAAAAACGTAATTTACCCAAATCATAAGCCAAACGGGTCATAGTGATGGAAATGACCTGAAAATGCAAAAGGTATAGTGAACATGAAAATTTAAATGAAAAATGACTCATATGGAAGAAAATAAAAGTTTAATGACCAAAACGTAATTTATCGTAAAAACAATTAGTCGTGAGACTAATTGACAAATTATAAGCTAAGAAGTGAAATAAGGTGAAAATGTAGTGAATAAATGATAAAAATTACAAGTAAATGTTAAATGAAGGACCAAATTGTAACTTTGCCAAAAGTAGGGGCAAAATAGTAATTAAGTGTAAAAGTATACTAATAAGTAACATGTAAGTGAAAAGTGAAATTAATATGATAGTCTCGTGATAAGTCCAAAGTCCAGGGACTAAAATGTAATTTGCCATGAAAATGACGAAATAAGGACTAATATGTAATTTGTAAGCCTAATAATGATTTTAAATGAAAAAAGAAGCGAACTAATGACATTTCCGTAAATAACGTCAAAAGAAGGGTAAAAATGTAAATTTGCCCTAAAATTGATAAAATAAGGACTGAACGGTAATTTGTACATGAATTGATAAGTGAAATGAATAAAAACAATAAAATGAGTGATAAAAGAGTTAAATGCAAAGTAAAAGCTTAAAATGAATTAATATGTAAAATGTACATTAAAGTAAAAGTTCGGGGACTAAAACGTAAAGTTACGCGTCAAATGAAGAAAAGTGTACAAAGAATAGTGTTAGTGTGAGAATGGAAAAATATAGTGATATGTGAGTAAATGAGTGAAGTGTTAAAGTTAATAAGGACTGAAATGAAAAGATTGAGGACTAGATGGTAACATGGCAATTTAGATGTCATTAAATAAATAAGAGTAATATTTGTAAGTAAATGCAATTGAAGTGAAAAAAATAGTGATTTAGTTAAAGGATAGAGATAATTGATAAGTATTGAACCAATAGCGATTAAAGGGTAATTTGCCAATAAGAATGGCAAATAAGGGATCATAGTGTAAGATTACTCTAAATGGAATTGCAGTGAGTGATTTAAATGATAATAAGCAATTTGTTAAATATAATGTATTTTTTTTATGCATGTGTATAGGCATAAGTTAACATAGAAATTATTAGATTCGTAATCACCACTGAGCATATTTAATGCTCAGCACGTAGTTTGTTTGACTGCGTGTAGGTACCAAGTGGAGCGTCTGTGAAGCAGGCAAACCATTGACTTGAAGGTCGGACTGGTTCGTTGGATTAAAGTCAAGAGTAATATGTATATTGTTAGTAGAATGTAAATGAATACTAGGTAATATTGAAATAGTTATATGTAATGATAAATGCTATTATATTGGGATAGCTTATATGGATTGACTTTTGAATGTGTGTTAAGTTATTATTGTGGTGCCCCTGAGTTGGGCTGTGTTTTGTTTGAATTGCAGGTTTTGGGTAGCTAACATTATAGTCATTATGCTGCCGAATTTTGAATCTAATGAATAGTATTAGTGGCATGTATATGTGTAATGATTTAGCATTGAATATGTAGTGTGTAATGTGGATATGTAAATGTTATAGATAGTGATTATATAGTGTGACAAGTTAAGTGAACTGTCTGGATTGGAACGAATGCAAAGTATTAGTGACATAAAATTATAAAAAGATAAATAATTCGATAAGTTTATAAGTTAAGCAAGAAAAAAAAATTTGCCGCATTTGTCATAAGCATCGATCAGTTGATATTGCCGTGACATCCGATATCTGTACCAATTGCGGGTATGGGGTGTTACATTTAGTGGTATCAGAGCAAGTTTAGACGATTCTAAGATCGGAGTGGGATAAGTGATTGGATTAAGTTCATATACATGCCAATTAAGGAAAATGATTTGAATAGTATACAGCTAAATCAGGATATTGTAACGAGAAATCATGAAATTATAGTATTATAGTAAACAAAGTGTATTGAGATTGTTTCATTAGTGTCTAAGCATGTGTTTTCCCTTAGCCAATTTGATTGAGTTTTTTATTTTTATTTTTATTTTTTATTTTTTTTTTCTGTAAAGTAGATGTTATATGTTAAAGATGGATTGAGGATGACATTAGGTCATGATTGTACCAGAATGCAAACGATCTGTAACTCAAATTTGGAGTTCTTGTTCTTAGAGAAAGATTTTATGATATATGTAATGACATTTTGAGAAATGATTTATACTGTATAATAATGGAAAGTAGCATATTGTAACAATGACAGTTAATGCTGATTTAGATAATAACATCTTTGACTGTGACTTTGGTAAATTTCGAGGACGAAATTTCTTTTAGTGAGGGAGAATTGTAGTGGCCCAAATACCGGGTTAGCCGGAAATAGTGTTTTCCGATAATGAATAGTGGCACCGGGGTGAATAGTACTTTCCGGAGTCGGAAAATATTTTATTTGATTAATGAAAAATATAAGTCACAATGAGTTCGAGGTTAAAATTTGGATTGAAATCAAGGTCAAATAGAGTTTCAAAAGTCAGAAATAAGAAAAAATAGCAGTTCTGATATGAACAGTAACTAGGTTGACTGAAAGTTTGACTGGACCGTAAAAAGTGCTACGGATCTCAGAAAAATAATCTAAGAATATGGACGTATTCGTATTTATGAGTAAAATCATATGGTAATAAAAAAATTTAATTTTGGTGACACTGAAAAATTGGGTTATCGGACTGATAAATAATTACCAGACCGGAAAATGATTTCTGATTGACCCTAAAATATTATTGGAGTCTAATGAATATGAGTTAAGGATTATGAATTCATTTTTATGAGGAATTAACCTTAGAAAGTAAGAAAAAAAATATGATTTCGGTTTGAGTAGTACTCGGTTGACCGGAGGTTTGACCGAGGCTTTAAAAATAACTAATAATGTTCAAAAATTACAAAAATTTCCAGTTAGGCTCTAAATGATATGAAGAATTTTTGGTAGTAAAACGGAAATTTTTCGAGAACATTGATAATTATTGATCTGGACCGATTTGATTGAATCGGACTAGAAACGGACTTCGATTGGGCTGAAATTTTGTGTACAGCTTAGTTTTGATATGATATGAATTATGAAATCAAATTTGAAGTGATTTGAAGTTAGGAAGTGAGAGAATTAAATTAACTTGGCAAAAATGGATAATTAACTCATTAATGAGCTAATTAATATGCTAACCTACTCTCACCTACCTACTTAATGTTAGAAATAGGGATGTACACAGTTCGGTTCGGTTCGGTCCAGTTCAGTTCTTTACAAATCTCCGTATTGTATTGAAATTTCGAATTTTATAAATTTCGGTATAGTTCGGTTCTTATTAATTTCGGTACAATTCAGTACGGTTATTATAATCTTCAGTACAGTTCAGTTCGGTTATTCAGTTCTTTCGGTACAAAACAAAACATGACAATACAATATGGTATTTCGGATAATTCAATATTTTTAAAAATTTACAATATAAATATACATAATAACAAATACAAATATAATTAAAATATCTCAACAACTACATACAATTTTGCATTCAATTTTAAGAAAATATTTCAATTTATCCCTCTCGTTTATGAAAAAAGAAAAATATATTTTAACAATAGTCACTCTAGATGAAATTTTAAATTCGAGATAAATTACTTCAATAAATTTCCTAAAATCCTAATATTTAATAAAATTAATTGGTAATTCATTCCTAATGATCATCCTAATTAAAGCTTATGTACAAGTCTATTGATCAAATTTTTAACTAACTAATGACATACTATTAACGAATACCACAAAACCAAAAGTTGTATGTGACTTATTCTTACTTTTAGATGCAGCCGTGGAAATGACTGTGGCAGCGACGAGAAGAAAGAAATGCAAGTATAAACTAAAACCAACGGAAAAAATAGAAAAAATTGTAGGGCTTGACACGATTTCGAGACAGAAAAGAAAAAAGCAGTCATGATTTAGATTTTTTTAATTTATTTTCTTTTATATATATATATATATATATATATATATATATATATATATATATATATATATATATATATATATATATATATAATAAAATATAAAACCGGTAAGATTCTGACGCAGCAAAAATACCTCAAAACGAAAGAATTTTATTCCAAGTTGAAAGGTCCCCTCCAAACTAAGGTAACAAACAATTTATATGAAAAAAATTATAATAATACCCCTAAAATTTAAAATTGAAAAACGGAAGCTCAAACGTTATTTTTGAGGCACGAAATGGATAGTTACGGGAGACTAAGCTTTGTAAAAGTCGACCGACTTGAAATGAGTTTTTCGAAAATATATAATAATAAGCAAACAGACACCTATAGCAAAAGTTATAACAAAAATAATAATTAATGACTATTGACGCATTCAACTCACTCCAAATACTGAAAACCCAACTCGTCCGCATTAGATTCCCTCCAAATATTTCAATTCCCTCCAAATATTAACCTTTCCCTCCAAAACTTAAAATAAAAAATATTTCTACTAAAATTTTTCAAATTTTATTCTTAATTTGCTCTAAAAAAATTAATTAATAAGATAATTATATACTTATATAATTATATTATATATTAATTAATAAAATTTTATTAATATAATAATTGTATATAATTATATTATTAAAATATATTTTCAATTACTCACATAAATATTGTGCTAAATACAGATAAGTATTAGTTGAGTAACGCTAAAAATAAAAGAAATTAAAATTTTATTACAAATAATTATATATAATTTTATTTTTAATTTACATATTCATATAGCTATTGTGATAAAATTAGATGAGTATTAATCGAGTGATACTAGAAGCAAATGAATTTAATTTATAAAATAATTATATAATAAATTATTCAATTATATATAATTACATTATTAAAATAATCAATTATTCAAATATATATTGTGTCAAAATAGATAATTACTAATTGAGTAATACTAAATATAAATGAAATTAATTGATAAGGTAATTATATATACAGTATCGGCTGATTACCTAATCCATGAATTTCCTTTGAAAAAATTAGGGTTTTCCATTATGTTTTATAGTGATTATATGTGATTTGTGTGTATAATTGAAATTGAGGTGATAATTGAGTTTAAGGAAATGAAATATGCTAATTTGAATGATTAAAATGGAAGAAAACTAAGTGTGAATTTTGGACATAATATGACATAAAGGTATATTTAGGTATATTATTGATATACCTTGTGATTTGGTGAAATTAAGTGGTATATATGCATAAATTGAGGCTTAGTTTAGTGAAATAAGCCATGAATGAGTGATAAATAAATTATCATTGATAAACCCTAAGATGGCCTAATGGATTAAGTGAGGAGAATTGATAGATTATATGGTTTATATGCCATATAAAGTGTAAAATGAATGAATAAGTGACTTAGAGGTGAATTGGAAAGTTAAACGAAAAGAAATGCATGAAAATGAAATGATGGACATATGTAAAAATTATGTTACATGTAAGCTTATTTGAGTACAAGCTTAGAAAAATGATTAAGAACCCTTAAAATGACATTTGAAATGTTTAAATGAAATTAAAAGAAATTGTAAGGTAAAGTGCCTTCTTTGGCCAAATGAACCCTTAGTGTGTACTAGGGTGTAACTTGTGTATAATCAAAGATTAATGGCCCAAAATAAAATTAGACATGAAAAGAAGTGTCCATAAATTTATTTGGAATTTATGGAAATTATATGAATATTTTTGAGTATGATATTCCATTATACTCAAGGTGAAAATAATAATAATTATTGAAATAATTGAAATTATATATATATGTGATGTTATTTTGATTAAGTGAATTATCGAGATTGAAATGATAATGAAGTGAAAGAAATGAAAATGAAAGGGTACTGATAAATCATATGTTATACGTCACATGTCATATGTAATATGAAAGTGTTAAAAGAACGAAAGTGGATTTGAAAGTCTATTTGAAAAGATGAATTTTGATAAATGTTAAAGTTTTGCCCTTAGTGGTCTGGCGGTTTAATCTAGTTCAGGATATGTTTGGCTAGCCATAGGGACACAATTGATACCACGGTGCAAGTCATGGCGACTTGCTTTGCTATGACATATTCGCGATGGTCTCTCATAGCCCTCTGTTATATGTCATATGTCAGACATCATACGTCAGACGTCATACGTCACACGTCATATGTTACATGATGGAGTGATCTTTCGAGGTCATTCCCTATTGGATTGCAGTGGGACTTTGGAGCCCACGTCCCGTATATCCAGTTTGCAGATTGTCTGCCGGGATTGTACTAGGGGCATAAAAGTGATATAATTGCAAAATGTTTGAAAGTGCAAAAAGTGAAATGATCTAATGAAATATGACATGAGTGTAATATGACATAATGTGAAATGCAAAGGCATGATACGATAAAATGTAAAATGATAAAAAGTAATATGATGTAAAGTAAAATGACATAACGTAACATGTAAAAGATATAAGTATAAAAGCCTAATGTGAAAGTATAACTTGAAAGCTATAGTATAACATGGTATAATATGTAAAAGTATAAAATGTAAAAGTATAATATGCCAAAGTATAACATGTAACAAGCCATAATCTAATATGCCATAATATGTAAAACGTATAATGAATAAAAACATAATGTATAAAAAGCCTAAGTGTAATTAGCAGAATCGTAAAATGATATGATTCTGTCAAAAGTAAAATGACATGAAAATGTAAAAAGTAACATGAAAATAAGAAGTTATATGGAAAACGTCTTAAGTGAAAGAAAGTAAAAAGTTTGGGGTAAAAACGTAATTTACCCAAATCATAAGCCAAACGGGTCATAGTGATGGTAAAAACGTAATTTACCCAAATCATTAGCCATGCCCAACAAACTCATTTGCATATTGAGTTACATAATCTTTCAAAGGATGATAAAACTATTTCAGAATATCTCTTTCAAGCAAAGGCGCTGGCAGATTCATTGGCAATTGCTGGACAGCCTATCTCACCATCCGAGTTCAATGCTATCATTTTTCTAAAATTAGGGGCTGACTATAATGGTTTCATAGGTGTTCAACAACGGTCAGATCCAGTATCATTTAATGAGCTTCATGGCCAACTGGTTGGCATGAACTCTTATTAAAAGCGCAGCAAACAACACTTCCTAGTGTCAATGTTGCTCAACGATTTACACCTTCCCAAAATCAGTCCAATGTCTCTTCTGTTTCAAACTTTTCCAAAGGTCGTGATCGCTTTGGCAATCGTGGAAGATGAGGCTACAATATTTCTGGACATTCCTCATCTCGTAGTTCTCATACAGCTTGCCAGATATGTGGTTATACTAACCATGTTGCTTTTAATTGCAGACGAAGATTTGATGAAAATTTTGTTCCCCGCCAGTCTTCTTCCAGCTTGCGAAATTTTAGGCACTCTCATTCTCTGGCTAATGGTTCTCTTTTGCCATCTGATCCTGAGGCAAACTTACATACTGCAGATGATCGTTCATTTAATTGGTATCCTGATACGGGGGCTACTCACCATGTTACTCCAGATTTGGCTTCCTTGCATATTTCTGATGAATATAAAGGTATGAATACACTTGCTATTGGTGATGGGGCAAAGTTACCCATCAAGCATATTGGTTCTTGTTCTATTGCCACACTCTCCAAACCCTTGCTTTTAAATAATGTTCTTCATGTTCCTCACATTACAAAATCATTACTGTCAGTGCAAAAATTTTGCCCTGATAATAATTGTTATTTCCAGTTTCATTCTGACCATTGTATTGTGAAAGATCAGACTTCCCAAAAAACTCTGCTGTGCGGAACAAGTGATCTGGGCCTCTATAAACTCACTGGTTCTCTTCGCTCCACCCTTCCTTCACCAACCATTGCTTATCTTGTCAACTTGGAAAACTGGCATGCTCGGCTTGGACATCCTAATTTTCAGACTGTTCATCAATTAGTCAATCGTTTTAAGTTACCCTGTTCTAGTACTCGTTTGTCTACTAGAAAATGTGTTTCTTGTTGTTTAGGAACGTTGCATTGTTTATCTTTACCTCTTACAAATAATCACAGTAATTCTCCATTAAAATTAGTGCATTCTGATGTCTGGGGCCCAGCTCCAATATGTTCTTTAAATGGTGACAAATATTTCTTAATTTTTATTGATGATTATTCTTTGTTCACGTGGATTTATCCCATGAAATGCAAAAGTGAAGTATTCTCTATTTTTTGTCAGTTTCGAGTCTTAGTTGAAAAGCAATTTAATACTTCAATCAAACAATTTCAATCTGATTGGGGTGAGGAGTTTCGGCCATTACATAAATATTTTCGTGAACATGGGATTATTCATCGGGTCATGTGTCCTCATACTTATGAACAAAATGGTACCGCCGAGAGAAAAATTCGACACATTGTTGATATTGGTCTCACATTATTAGGTCATTGTGGTTCTCCATAAGTACTGGCAATTTGCTTTTGAAACTGCCGTTTTACTTATAAATCGTATTCCCTCTTCATCTCTTAATAAAAAAATTCCTTTTAGTTTATTATTTTTCAAGTCTCCAGATTACAACTTTCTCCGTGTCTTTGGTTGTATAGTTTATCCTTTACTTCGACCATTTCAAAAACATAAATTTTCTTTTCGGTCAGCTTAATGTATATTCTTAGGTTATTCTCCAATTCATCTTGGATATAGGTGTCTCGATAAGTCATCTGGTAAAATTTATTATTCCTGTCATGTTGTCTTTGATGAGTTAATTTTTCCATTTAAGCAAGTTCCAAATAAATCTTCCATGTCTCAAGTCAAGCTGCCTTCTTCTTCTCCATGGTTACAGATTCATTCTCAACCGGTCACTGTTCCGCCAGCTTTTATCTCTTCCAACACCTCAATATCTCAACAACCTCATCCACCTATCTTCCATTCAAATTCAACTTTAAATCCCACTACACCACCTGCCCCACCTATTTTGTCATTATCTTCACCTAAATTTCAGTCAAATCCCACTACATCAAATGACCCACCTCCTTCGTCCTTGACACGACCTCAGCAAGTGTACTGAATCGGCAAGTAATACAGTGGAGTAAATTAAGACCCCAAATTATCGTACCCAAGGAACTGTGTTCGCAAGCAATGAAAATCAAATGTATGCTAAAGAATTCCCAATTTTTTGATTTGATTGAGTTAACTATTGATTAAAAATAAAGTATTTAAATAACCAAAATAAACAAACAGAAATAATTAAATTAAATTGACAGCAATAATCGCTAGAAATAAAATGATGGAAAGATAACAATATAAGAATTCAAAAATAGACAAGCGTTGTTCAGGTTCACTCATCCACCCCATACCCAAATATGAATCAAAACACATAAAGAAAACTTATATGAACGAAATCGGGATAACCCTCTTAGCCCAAGCGTCCCATTCCGGAGCAAGCCACTCTAATTACATGACGTCCCTGTGACGCGCGCCGGGTCCCCGCGGCCGCCCGTTCGGACCGCCCGTACGTGGGCGATCGGGCAATTGCGGGTCCGTCAACAGCTTGCGATAAATCGCAAGTGCGTCTATGTTGGGCAACAAAGAGGTTTCATGGAGTCGCCACCCAATAGAACATTGGGAAAGTTTCTCTCGTCTCGGAGAGCCTAAGACTTGCGCATTTTATCCATATTGGGCCCTGAGACCTAGGATTAACGTCTAAGTCTCGTGACACAAGAGGTGTCTTGGAGGATAACCTCTAGCCTCTTGAGCCCAAAGACCAGAGCAGGGTTCGGGACTTCTCATTTATTCGTACCTTGATTAAGTTTACAATTGAGTTTTGAATTTATTAGTTCGCTCTCTCTCCGCACAATGCAAGTTTGGTTAAAACCCAATTTATTCATTCAAGAGCATAAAATAAAATAGCATTAAAGCGTAAAATAAATTTACAATAATATTTGGGAGCGGAATACAACTCCCATTTATAAATGTACTATACATGCATAAAACGAGTTATTCATTTATTTTGAGGACATTGGTCCTCGCATGCGTTAATTATGGAAAACAATTTTTATGTGATAATTTTATTGGGTAAAAATAGGACATTGGTCCAAGTTTTATTTAGCAAACATTCTATTTAGTAGAAAATATTTGTGTGGTGGTTCTTTTAAACACGGTCAAAAAATCATTTATTATTACAAACCACAAATACATACAATAATATTTACATATTTCCAAATAAATAAATAAATGAATACGTAAATAAATAACTAAATTCTAACAATAATCAATAATGATAATAATAATAAAACATAAACTTAAATAATCACAAATCAATTAAATAACAACATCAACATAAAATTAACACAAATTAGACAATAATAATAATAATAATAATGATAATAATAATAATAATAATATTAACATAATAATATTAAATAAATATAAATAATAACAATAATAAATAATAATAATAATAATAATAATAATAATAATAATAATAATAATAATAATATTAATATTAATAATAAATCAGAATAATGAATAAATATAATAATAATATTATAATGATAATAATAATAATAATAACAGAAATTAAATAAATAAATATAATAAAAACAGAAATTAAATAATAATAATAATAATAATAATAATAATAACAAAAATCAAATAAATATATAATAATAATAATAATAATAATAATAATAAACAGAAATTAAGTAAATAAATATAATAATAATAATAATATTAATAATTCAGAAATTAAATAAATATTAATAATAATAATAATAAATAAATAAATAATAATATTAATTAATATTAATTAATAATATATTAAAATAAATAAATAAATAATGGGCTTACCGGATTTAGGTCGCCGGAGATTGGCCGGAGCGGCGGTTGACGGCACCTCCCTCACCGCCTCGTAGATCGCCTCGCCGGGAGTCCAGATCCGGTGTCCACGCGCCGATCGGAGGTCCACCGTCGCCGGAAAACGCGATAAAGCGGTCCGGGTCCTTCTCGCTCACGCGCCGGCTGCCGGAGTCCGATGGAGAAACGGCGGCTACGACGGGGTGCGGCCGGATGTGGCGGTTCTTGCGGTGGGACGCGTGCCTGAATCCGGCGTCGGAGGTGGCCGGCGGAGGCGACGCCTTCTCCCTCTCCTTTCTCCTTTTTCTTCTCTCCGGTCCGGCGTTTGGTTGGCCTGGGTCTGCTCTTCCTCCCCTCTTTCCTTTCTTTTTCTTTCCTTTTTCTTTCTTTTTTCTTTCTTTCTTTTGCTTCTCTTTCTTTTGATCTGCCGACCTCTCCCCTAATTTCCTCATCATTTTCATTTTATACCCCTAAATTAGGGCTAAGGGCACAAGGATAATTTCCCACTCAATTCCCTCCTTTTCTCTTTTCTTAATTAATCTAACTTAATTAAAACTAATACACACACATACTAATTTAATTAAACATTACATATTAATTACATCTTAATATAATTTATCTAATTAATTAAACATTCTACATTTTAACTAATTAATTAACTAATTAATCTTTAATTTTACATGCATCTTAATTAATACAATAATATTAACTAAATAACTAACCAATTAACTAATTAATTAACAGACAACATTAACTAATTAATTTTACACATACACATATTTATATATTATCACATATATTATTTTTTCGGAGGGAATTATCAAGGATCCAAAATTATCATTGACACTTTTATACTTAGCTCGGGACCCGGTGTCTACAGTTGCCCCCAATTTTGGAGAAGCTAGTGCATAGACACCTAGGTGAGCCAAAATTCAAAGAAGAAGAGAGAAGGGATTACATACCTGTGGCGAAGACCTCTTGCCGGGAGTTGGATAAAGAGATGCCTCCTCAAAGGATTTAGAGATTTCGCCTCCTCAGAGGACTTTGAGACTTTGCCTCCTCAGAGGACTTTGGAAATTTGCCTCCTCAGAGGACTTTGAGATTTTACCTCCTCAGAGGATTTTGGGATTTTGCCTCCTCAGAGGACTTCGGAAATTTGCCTCCTCAGAGGACTTAGAGAATTTTGCCTCCTCAGAGGACTTAGAGATTTTGCCTCCTCAGAGGACTTAGAGATTTTGCCTCCTCAGAGGACTTAGAGATTTTGCCTCCTCAGAGGACTTTGAAGATTTTGCCTCCTCAGAGGACTTTGAGATTTTGCCTCCTCAGAGGACTTTGAGAATTTTGCCTCCTCAGAGGACTTGGAAAATTTGCCTCCTCAGAGGACTTAGAGAATTTTGCCTCCTCAGAGGACTTTGGAAATTTGCCTCCTCAGAGGACTTTGGAAATTTTGCCCCCTCAGAGGACTTGGAAAATTTGCCCCCTCAGAGGACTTGGAAAATTTTGCCTCCTCAGAGGACTTTGGAAATTTTGCCTCCTCAGAGGACTTTGGAAATTTTGCCCCCTCAGAGGACTTGGAAAATTTGCCTCCTCAGAGGACTTGGAAAATTTTGCCTCCTCAGAGGACTTTGGAAATTTTGCCTCCTCAGAGGACTTTGGAAATTTGCCTCCTCAGAGGACTTTGGAAATTTTGCCCCCTCAGAGGACTTGGAAAATTTGCCTCCTCAGAGGACTTGGAAAATTTTGCCTCCTCAGAGGACTTTGGAAATTTGCCTCCTCAGAGGACTTTGGAAATTTTGCCCCCTCAGAGGACTTGGAAAATTTGCCTCCTCAGAGGACTTGGAAAATTTTGCCTCCTCAGAGGACTTTGGAAATTTTGCCTCCTCAGAGGACTTTGGAAATTTTGCCTCCTCAGAGGACTTTGGAAATTTTGCCCCCTCAGAGGACTTGGAAAATTTGCCTCCTCAGAGGACTTGGAAAATTTTGCCTCCTCAGAGGACTTTGGAAATTTTGCCTCCTCAGAGGACTTTGGAAATTTTGCCTCCTCAGAGGACTTGGAAAATTTGCCTCCTCAGAGGACTTGGAAAATTTGCCTCCTCAGAGGGCTTTGAGATTTTGCCTCCTCAGAGGACTTAGAGAATTGATAACTGCCCCCTGAGAGGTCTTGGGTTGCTTGTCTTGATTGATGGATGGAATGATGTCGCCACTCGGATTCTGCCGGTGTCCGCATCAAGTCTCTTTTTCTGCAAGACTTAGAAAGGCAGATATACATAAAATATTGTGAGTATGCACGTGAAATGCATGTGTATGCAGCAATGCAGTATAAAAATTCATCTAAGTGGATTTGGAGGCAACAGCCGATTTGATTGCAATCTGCAGTAAGATCAGTGCCTTCTGGAATTGCCTTTGAATTTCATGCTCTTTGGGGATCATGAGGTTCTCTTCTGAAACCTGTAGTCATTATTTTAAGGTAGTGCGTCCCTTGTGGATTTTCACACTAGCTTTTCTTAACGGGAAATGCGTCCTTTCGGATTTTCACATAACCCTGTGCCTTATTTTTGCCTGGAATGGACCCAACCCAATCCAGCGGCTTATTCCTTTTCTTTTTTTTCTCTTTTTTTTCTTTAGGACAGACTGCCTGTTTTCAGGTTTTCACCCTGTCCTTTGGCCTAATTTTTGCTTAGAGCGCCAATTACGGTTTTCATCTCTAACGGCCTCTTTTTTTTCTTTTGTTTTCTTTTCCTTTTTTTTTTACATCAGATGAACTATTCTGGTTTCATCAATATCATTGCATAAATGCACATATTTCACTTTGATTTCATAATATATGATCATTATTTGGCATTAATCTCAAGATACAAAAGCTCATCCAATCTCGGGATGGATCTTGAAAGCATCAAACTCCTGTTATCAATCTGCTCTCTTTTTGATTCTCATGATTGAATATTTTCTCTCTGCTCTCATTTAATCTTTTGAATGCAAATTCTAGAAGCAACGTCGGAGACGAGACTTAACTCGAATGCATGAATGCACTCATGGCTTCTCGCTTGAAGCTCAAGAAACACCATAGGCCTCTTCTTACGTACCAAACCTTCTTAGAAGGTCATCTCCGCTAATTGGATAAGACTGAACCCAGAATCAAAAGGTCTTACTTCGGTTGTAATGTCAGGTTTGGGTAGATGGCTGTCAAAGAAAGATCAGGTCGCTAGAGAAAAATGGCCGCGATATTTTCTCGACTGATGGATGAACCGTTCTCGGCTCAAAAGTATTCTTGAATTTAGACTCGATAACATTTTAGCTCCTTGAGATCAGAAGGGCAATCGTTGAAACTAGTCAATTGGTCACCATTTTGAGCTCTCTTTTTGATTCTTCTTTTTTGCTTTTTGTTTTCTTTGCTTCTTTTTCTTTCATTTTTGATTCATTTTTTCTTTTTGGATTTTTCGCTTTTCTTTTTCTTTTTCTTCTTTTTGCTTTCGCTTCTCTTTTTTTTTTTTGAGCTCATGCCTTTCATGCATGACTAAACCCTCTTTTCAAAGTCTGAACTTGCTCTTATCAAGACAATTTTTTAATAGTCCAAAGAATTGTTCAAATGTACATCCATCAGTTTTAGAGCGGCCACTCTTCTAAGGGGAAGCCAAAATTATTTTAGGCGAGGGGGTAGTTTTAATGTGTGTAACAAAAAAATTGGTACGCATTCAGCATACCTGCATAAAGGCTCAATGGGCTAGCAAGCGATTGAAGAATAAGGGTAGGAAATAGTCATTTAGAGAGCTATACAAAGAAAGATTGCCTAAATCATTTTCCAAGTTATGTCTTATCCAGAGATCGCTTCGACGGGTAATCAGAAAGGTTCTAGTGCTCTTAGTGAGTTTTCATCCAATCTCCTAATTGCAACTAATTTTTTTTCTTTCTTATTTTTATTTTCTCTGACTCTCTCTCTTCAGGAGTTATATCAGATGCCATCAAGATTTTCTTTGGATTTTCCAAAGTTCCAAGATTAAATGCAGTAGTATTAATTGAATTAATGTCAAAATGAATGAATGTATCATGATCATAAGAAATGAAATCATTAGAAATAATATATAAGTACGCAAAATATTGTTCATTATATTACATAACCAAAATGTTATAAGGAGTTTTCAAAATACAGAGACATAATACATAATATCTCCTTGTAGTTCTTGCAAAAATGCCACCCTGGTGGACTGGATCCGATCATATATTTGGTGGAGGGACTGCGTTGTAGCCCGGCTTCTTATCTTTTCCCCTCTTCTCAGGATCAGTGATCTGTTTGGTGTCGATGAGATCCTGGATCTTGTTCCTCAGGGTTCGGCAGAAATCCGTTAGGTGCCCTGTATGCTGGTGATAAGCGCAGTACTGATCATCTCTATGTCCTGGCTGCCCCTGATTCATGGCGGGCCTAGGCGCTAAGGGTCGTATCTTGCCTTCTTTCATAAGCCTCTCCAGTACCTAAGATAACGGGCGACCCAAATTGGAATAGTGCCTCTGCTCCTGTCCAACCCCGGTTGCTGAGACCTCGGCTGCCTTGCCAGTTCTATTGCTACTGCTTCCAGCCCCGCCTGATCTGTATCCAGACTGGTTCCCAAAGTTCCTTCCAGGAAGATTATTCTGACTCACCTTCTTCGTCAGATAGGCCCCCTCAGCTTCTACAGCAATATCTTTTAATGATTCCCAATCTCTAAGCCCTTTGAAGCTCAGCAGATCCCTCAGGTAAGGACAGGAATTTTTGATAAATAGCCTAATCTGATCAGCTGTGTCAGGCTTTCGTTCCATTTCCATCACCCTGTTCCTCCACCTTGTGAGATACTCGTGGAATGATTCATCGGGCTTTTGCTGCAGGAGTTCAAGGTCTTTCAGGGTGACCTCCATTCTAGTACTGCAATCGTACTGTTTCATAAATTCATCGGTCAGCAGATCCCAGTCTTCTTTACACCTTCAATCCAGCCCATGGTACCAATCGACTGCAGGACCCGACAGGCTGAGGCAAAAATACTCCACCTTTTGCTTCTTGCTCAGTCCTGTACCCTTCATCACTAAAGTGTACTGCTTGATATGCGCAGAAGGATCTGAAGTACCGTTAAACTTTGGCAGCTCAGGCATTTTAAATCTCTGGGGCAACAATTATTCATCTCCCAAATTTCTATCTTCGGGGTTGACCCCTTTTCCAGCTGACAACATCCGGGTGATGGCCTCAATCTGCTGTCTCATTGCCCTCATAGTTTCATCCTCCACCTTGGGTGCTCTACCCCTCACAGGTTGGTGGGCTGCTACTTCCTCAATCTCATCTTCTTCCACAAAATCCTCTTCGGGATTATTAACCCTTGCCCTTCTTGGCCCAACGGGTGCAGCTTCGTTCTCATCAATAGGTTGGCGAGCAGCCACTCCAACGAAGGGAGCCTCCCCACCAGCAGGCGGTTCAACTTGCCCCCGAGGAGGGACTGCCTGTACTTGTTGAGCAATAGGCGGCTGCAGAATAGGAGGTGCTTGTGCAGCAGGGGGATGGGCAATTCTTTCGACCATAGCACCCATCATATCTAGCATTCTTCGTTCGAACTCATCCAACCTCCGAGCAAGATCTTGAGTGGCTGGGTTTCCAGTTTCGTCTGCCATGGAGGATGAGGTACTAGATGTCAAGAGTGGCTCAGGATCCCAATCGAGCACTAATTCAAGCAATCCAAAGGGCGAGTCTGTTCGTACTAATCGACCGTCAGGACCTCTAACCCACTTGGAAGAATCTATGATGGCTAAAAATTTAAATTGTTAGTATGATGCGTGTATGATAATATACAATGCATGATCGTGAATTATGCGGATGGAGTTAAAAAAAATCAATAAATTGTAATTATGCGATGCAATGCATGAAAATATACACGTGATTGTATATGTATGTGAAAAATAATATGCAGGCAAAAGGATATATACACAATATGAAATGTATTTTTTATATTTTTTTTATATTTTATATATTTTATATTTTTGATTGATTTTTTTTTTTTTTACATGAATGACATGTGATGTATGTGCATGTTATGCAGCATTCACAGCCACATGCAAGCAGGTAGAACCTTCCGGCCTTATTTCTCCCACACACGAGGTCGTGCGGTATCTTTCCTAGGTGGGCTTTATCCAAGGGTTAACAGGGAACCCAATGGACGCGTATAGTGCACGGTGAAAAACCGGCAGCATAACAACTCTTAATTTAAAGCACATGCGCGTGGATATTTGGCCATCATATATTTAAACAATTCGATTAAATCAAGATGAGCCCCTCGGGGCATGAAAGCCTTTGATGAAAATCATCTGATTTGATTGATTTTGTTCAATATATTATGGCCCATATAGCAAGCACAGTATTATGGTACATTTCACCTAATGGAAGTTTCTATTGCCATTACATGAGCTTTGGTCAAAAGGTGGTGTTACTTTGAGGCTACCCAAGCATGATCCCTGCCGACGGGTCTAGCTCATCACGAGCATAACGACCGATCGGGTCACCATTTTATATACCACGATGGTACGAGACTTGGGCTGGTGATTATCCTTAACACTTCCCCAAATTGAGTGAAAATGGAGTCGTGCTTCGGGAACGCACCGGGGCTGATAAAGGGACCAAACTAGCGTATTCTAAAGCTCTAATGCGATGCAATGCAAATTTTGAGAGAAAGCGAATTTAATAAACTAAAACTTAATTGTAAATTTTAATCAAGGTACTTTCGAATCGAAGTCTCAAATACGTCCCCAGCGGAGTCGCCACTGTGACGCGCGCCGGGTCCCCGCGGCCGCCCGTTCGGACCGCCCGCACGTGGGCGATCGGGGCAATTGCGGGTCCGTCAACAGCTTGCGATAAATCGCAAGTGCGTCTATGTTGGGCAACAAAGAGGTTTCATGGAGTCGCCACCCAATAGAACATTGGGAAAGTTTCTCTCGTCTCGGAGAGCCTAAGACTTGCGCATTTTATCCATATTGGGCCCTGAGACCTAGGATTAACGTCTAAGTCTCGTGACACAAGAGGTGTCTTGGAGGATAACCTCTAGCCTCTTGAGCCCAAAGACCAGAGCAGGGTTCGGGACTTCTCATTTATTCGTACCTTGATTAAGTTTACAATTGAGTTTTGAATTTATTAGTTCGCTCTCTCTCCGCACAATGCAAGTTTGGTTAAAACCCAATTTATTCATTCAAGAGCATAAAATAAAATAGCATTAAAGCGTAAAATAAATTTACAATAATATTTGGGAGCGGAATACAACTCCCATTTATAAATGTACTATACATGCATAAAACGGGTTATTCATTTATTTTGAGGACATTGGTCCTCGCATGCGTTAATTATGGAAAACAATTTTTATGTGATAATTTTATTGGGTAAAAATAGGACATTGGTCCAAGTTTTATTTAGCAAACATTCTATTTAGTAGAAAATATTTGTGTGGTGGTTCTTTTAAACACGGTCAAAAAATCATTTATTATTACAAACCACAAATACATACAATAATATTTACATATTTCCAAATAAATAAATAAATGAATACGTAAATAAATAACTAAATTCTAACAATAATCAATAATGATAATAATAATAAAACATAAACTTAAATAATCACAAATCAATTAAATAACAACATCAACATAAAATTAACACAAATTAGACAATAATAATAATAATAATAATGATAATAATAATAATAATAATATTAACATAATAATATTAAATAAATATAAATAATAACAATAATAAATAATAATAATAATAATAATAATAATAATAATAATAATAATAATAATAATAATATTAATATTAATAATAAATCAGAATAATGAATAAATATAATAATAATATTATAATGATAATAATAATAATAATAACAGAAATTAAATAAATAAATATAATAAAAACAGAAATTAAATAATAATAATAATAATAATAATAATAATAACAAAAATCAAATAAATATATAATAATAATAATAATAATAATAATAATAAACAGAAATTAAGTAAATAAATATAATAATAATAATAATATTAATAATTCAGAAATTAAATAAATATTAATAATAATAATAATAAATAAATAAATAATAATATTAATTAATATTAATTAATAATATATTAAAATAAATAAATAAATAATGGGCTTACCGGATTTAGGTCGCCGGAGATTGGCCGGAGCGGCGGTTGACGGCACCTCCCTCACCGCCTCGTAGATCGCCTCGCCGGGAGTCCAGATCCGGTGTCCACGCGCCGATCGGAGGTCCACCGTCGCCGGAAAACGCGATAAAGCGGTCCGGGTCCTTCTCGCTCACGCGCCGGCTGCCGGAGTCCGATGGAGAAACGGCGGCTACGACGGGGTGCGGCCGGATGTGGCGGTTCTTGCGGTGGGACGCGTGCCTGAATCCGGCGTCGGAGGTGGCCGGCGGAGGCGACGCCTTCTCCCTCTCCTTTCTCCTTTTTCTTCTCTCCGGTCCGGCGTTTGGTTGGCCTGGGTCTGCTCTTCCTCCCCTCTTTCCTTTCTTTTTCTTTCCTTTTTCTTTCTTTTTTCTTTCTTTCTTTTGCTTCTCTTTCTTTTGATCTGCCGACCTCTCCCCTAATTTCCTCATCATTTTCATTTTATACCCCTAAATTAGGGCTAAGGGCACAAGGATAATTTCCCACTCAATTCCCTCCTTTTCTCTTTTCTTAATTAATCTAACTTAATTAAAACTAATACACACACATACTAATTTAATTAAACATTACATATTAATTACATCTTAATATAATTTATCTAATTAATTAAACATTCTACATTTTAACTAATTAATTAACTAATTAATCTTTAATTTTACATGCATCTTAATTAATACAATAATATTAACTAAATAACTAACCAATTAACTAATTAATTAACAGACAACATTAACTAATTAATTTTACACATACACATATTTATATATTATCACATATATTATTTTTTCGGAGGGAATTATCAAGGATCCAAAATTATCATTGACACTTTTATACTTAGCTCGGGACCCGGTGTCTACAGTTGCCCCCAATTTTGGAGAAGCTAGTGCATAGACACCTAGGTGAGCCAAAATTCAAAGAAGAAGAGAGAAGGGATTACATACCTGTGGCGAAGACCTCTTGCCGGGAGTTGGATAAAGAGATGCCTCCTCAAAGGATTTAGAGATTTCGCCTCCTCAGAGGACTTTGAGACTTTGCCTCCTCAGAGGACTTTGGAAATTTGCCTCCTCAGAGGACTTTGAGATTTTACCTCCTCAGAGGATTTTGGGATTTTGCCTCCTCAGAGGACTTCGGAAATTTGCCTCCTCAGAGGACTTAGAGAATTTTGCCTCCTCAGAGGACTTAGAGATTTTGCCTCCTCAGAGGACTTAGAGATTTTGCCTCCTCAGAGGACTTAGAGATTTTGCCTCCTCAGAGGACTTTGAAGATTTTGCCTCCTCAGAGGACTTTGAGATTTTGCCTCCTCAGAGGACTTTGAGAATTTTGCCTCCTCAGAGGACTTGGAAAATTTGCCTCCTCAGAGGACTTAGAGAATTTTGCCTCCTCAGAGGACTTTGGAAATTTGCCTCCTCAGAGGACTTTGGAAATTTTGCCCCCTCAGAGGACTTGGAAAATTTGCCCCCTCAGAGGACTTGGAAAATTTTGCCTCCTCAGAGGACTTTGGAAATTTTGCCTCCTCAGAGGACTTTGGAAATTTTGCCTCCTCAGAGGACTTTGGAAATTTTGCCCCCTCAGAGGACTTGGAAAATTTGCCTCCTCAGAGGACTTGGAAAATTTTGCCTCCTCAGAGGACTTTGGAAATTTTGCCTCCTCAGAGGACTTTGGAAATTTGCCTCCTCAGAGGACTTTGGAAATTTTGCCCCCTCAGAGGACTTGGAAAATTTGCCTCCTCAGAGGACTTGGAAAATTTTGCCTCCTCAGAGGACTTTGGAAATTTGCCTCCTCAGAGGACTTTGGAAATTTTGCCCCCTCAGAGGACTTGGAAAATTTGCCTCCTCAGAGGACTTGGAAAATTTTGCCTCCTCAGAGGACTTTGGAAATTTTGCCTCCTCAGAGGACTTTGGAAATTTTGCCTCCTCAGAGGACTTTGGAAATTTTGCCCCCTCAGAGGACTTGGAAAATTTGCCTCCTCAGAGGACTTGGAAAATTTTGCCTCCTCAGAGGACTTTGGAAATTTTGCCTCCTCAGAGGACTTTGGAAATTTTGCCTCCTCAGAGGACTTGGAAAATTTGCCTCCTCAGAGGACTTGGAAAATTTGCCTCCTCAGAGGGCTTTGAGATTTTGCCTCCTCAGAGGACTTAGAGAATTGATAACTGCCCCCTGAGAGGTCTTGGGTTGCTTGTCTTGATTGATGGATGGAATGATGTCGCCACTCGGATTCTGCCGGTGTCCGCATCAAGTCTCTTTTTCTGCAAGACTTAGAAAGGCAGATATACATAAAATATTGTGAGTATGCACGTGAAATGCATGTGTATGCAGCAATGCAGTATAAAAATTCATCTAAGTGGATTTGGAGGCAACAGCCGATTTGATTGCAATCTGCAGTAAGATCAGTGCCTTCTGGAATTGCCTTTGAATTTCATGCTCTTTGGGGATCATGAGGTTCTCTTCTGAAACCTGTAGTCATTATTTTAAGGTAGTGCGTCCCTTGTGGATTTTCACACTAGCTTTTCTTAACGGGAAATGCGTCCTTTCGGATTTTCACATAACCCTGTGCCTTATTTTTGCCTGGAATGGACCCAACCCAATCCAGCGGCTTATTCCTTTTCTTTTTTTTCTCTTTTTTTTCTTTAGGACAGACTGCCTGTTTTCAGGTTTTCACCCTGTCCTTTGGCCTAATTTTTGCTTAGAGCGCCAATTACGGTTTTCATCTCTAACGGCCTCTTTTTTTTCTTTTGTTTTCTTTTCCTTTTTTTTTTACATCAGATGAACTATTCTGGTTTCATCAATATCATTGCATAAATGCACATATTTCACTTTGATTTCATAATATATGATCATTATTTGGCATTAATCTCAAGATACAAAAGCTCATCCAATCTCGGGATGGATCTTGAAAGCATCAAACTCCTGTTATCAATCTGCTCTCTTTTTGATTCTCATGATTGAATATTTTCTCTCTGCTCTCATTTAATCTTTTGAATGCAAATTCTAGAAGCAACGTCGGAGACGAGACTTAACTCGAATGCATGAATGCACTCATGGCTTCTCGCTTGAAGCTCAAGAAACACCATAGGCCTCTTCTTACGTACCAAACCTTCTTAGAAGGTCATCTCCGCTAATTGGATAAGACTGAACCCAGAATCAAAAGGTCTTACTTCGGTTGTAATGTCAGGTTTGGGTAGATGGCTGTCAAAGAAAGATCAGGTCGCTAGAGAAAAATGGCCGCGATATTTTCTCGACTGATGGATGAACCGTTCTCGGCTCAAAAGTATTCTTGAATTTAGACTCGATAACATTTTAGCTCCTTGAGATCAGAAGGGCAATCGTTGAAACTAGTCAATTGGTCACCATTTTGAGCTCTCTTTTTGATTCTTCTTTTTGCTTTTTGTTTTCTTTGCTTCTTTTTCTTTCATTTTTGATTCATTTTTTCTTTTTGGATTTTTCGCTTTTCTTTTTCTTTTTCTTCTTTTTGCTTTCGCTTCTCTTTTTTTTTTTTGAGCTCATGCCTTTCATGCATGACTAAACCCTCTTTTCAAAGTCTGAACTTGCTCTTATCAAGACAATTTTTTAATAGTCCAAAGAATTGTTCAAATGTACATCCATCAGTTTTAGAGCGGCCACTCTTCTAAGGGGAAGCCAAAATTATTTTAGGCGAGGGGGTAGTTTTAATGTGTGTAACAAAAAAATTGGTACGCATTCAGCATACCTGCATAAAGGCTCAATGGGCTAGCAAGCGATTGAAGAATAAGGGTAGGAAATAGTCATTTAGAGAGCTATACAAAGAAAGATTGCCTAAATCATTTTCCAAGTTATGTCTTATCCAGAGATCGCTTCGACGGGTAATCAGAAAGGTTCTAGTGCTCTTAGTGAGTTTTCATCCAATCTCCTAATTGCAACTAATTTTTTTTCTTTCTTATTTTTATTTTCTCTGACTCTCTCTCTTCAGGAGTTATATCAGATGCCATCAAGATTTTCTTTGGATTTTCCAAAGTTCCAAGATTAAATGCAGTAGTATTAATTGAATTAATGTCAAAATGAATGAATGTATCATGATCATAAGAAATGAAATCATTAGAAATAATATATAAGTACGCAAAATATTGTTCATTATATTACATAACCAAAATGTTATAAGGAGTTTTCAAAATACAGAGACATAATACATAATATCTCCTTGTAGTTCTTGCAAAAATGCCACCCTGGTGGACTGGATCCGATCATATATTTGGTGGAGGGACTGCGTTGTAGCCCGGCTTCTTATCTTTTCCCCTCTTCTCAGGATCAGTGATCTGTTTGGTGTCGATGAGATCCTGGATCTTGTTCCTCAGGGTTCGGCAGAAATCCGTTAGGTGCCCTGTATGCTGGTGATAAGCGCAGTACTGATCATCTCTATGTCCTGGCTGCCCCTGATTCATGGCGGGCCTAGGCGCTAAGGGTCGTATCTTGCCTTCTTTCATAAGCCTCTCCAGTACCTAAGATAACGGGCGACCCAAATTGGAATAGTGCCTCTGCTCCTGTCCAACCCCGGTTGCTGAGACCTCGGCTGCCTTGCCAGTTCTATTGCTACTGCTTCCAGCCCCGCCTGATCTGTATCCAGACTGGTTCCCAAAGTTCCTTCCAGGAAGATTATTCTGACTCACCTTCTTCGTCAGATAGGCCCCCTCAGCTTCTACAGCAATATCTTTTAATGATTCCCAATCTCTAAGCCCTTTGAAGCTCAGCAGATCCCTCAGGTAAGGACAGGAATTTTTGATAAATAGCCTAATCTGATCAGCTGTGTCAGGCTTTCGTTCCATTTCCATCACCCTGTTCCTCCACCTTGTGAGATACTCGTGGAATGATTCATCGGGCTTTTGCTGCAGGAGTTCAAGGTCTTTCAGGGTGACCTCCATTCTAGTACTGCAATCGTACTGTTTCATAAATTCATCGGTCAGCAGATCCCAGTCTTCTTTACACCTTCAATCCAGCCCATGGTACCAATCGACTGCAGGACCCGACAGGCTGAGGCAAAAATACTCCACCTTTTGCTTCTTGCTCAGTCCTGTACCCTTCATCACTAAAGTGTACTGCTTGATATGCGCAGAAGGATCTGAAGTACCGTTAAACTTTGGCAGCTCAGGCATTTTAAATCTCTGGGGCAACAATTATTCATCTCCCAAATTTCTATCTTCGGGGTTGACCCCTTTTCCAGCTGACAACATCCGGGTGATGGCCTCAATCTGCTGTCTCATTGCCCTCATAGTTTCATCCTCCACCTTGGGTGCTCTACCCCTCACAGGTTGGTGGGCTGCTACTTCCTCAATCTCATCTTCTTCCACAAAATCCTCTTCGGGATTATTAACCCTTGCCCTTCTTGGCCCAACGGGTGCAGCTTCGTTCTCATCAATAGGTTGGCGAGCAGCCACTCCAACGAAGGGAGCCTCCCCACCAGCAGGCGGTTCAACTTGCCCCCGAGGAGGGACTGCCTGTACTTGTTGAGCAATAGGCGGCTGCAGAATAGGAGGTGCTTGTGCAGCAGGGGGATGGGCAATTCTTTCGACCATAGCACCCATCATATCTAGCATTCTTCGTTCGAACTCATCCAACCTCCGAGCAAGATCTTGAGTGGCTGGGTTTCCAGTTTCGTCTGCCATGGAGGATGAGGTACTAGATGTCAAGAGTGGCTCAGGATCCCAATCGAGCACTAATTCAAGCAATCCAAAGGGCGAGTCTGTTCGTACTAATCGACCGTCAGGACCTCTAACCCACTTGGAAGAATCTATGATGGCTAAAAATTTAAATTGTTAGTATGATGCGTGTATGATAATATACAATGCATGATCGTGAATTATGCGGATGGAGTTAAAAAAAATCAATAAATTGTAATTATGCGATGCAATGCATGAAAATATACACGTGATTGTATATGTATGTGAAAAATAATATGCAGGCAAAAGGATATATACACAATATGAAATGTATTTTTTATATTTTTTTTATATTTTATATATTTTATATTTTTGATTGATTTTTTTTTTTTTTACATGAATGACATGTGATGTATGTGCATGTTATGCAGCATTCACAGCCACATGCAAGCAGGTAGAACCTTCCGGCCTTATTTCTCCCACACACGAGGTCGTGCGGTATCTTTCCTAGGTGGGCTTTATCCAAGGGTTAACAGGGAACCCAATGGACGCGTATAGTGCACGGTGAAAAACCGGCAGCATAACAACTCTTAATTTAAAGCACATGCGCGTGGATATTTGGCCATCATATATTTAAACAATTCGATTAAATCAAGATGAGCCCCTCGGGGCATGAAAGCCTTTGATGAAAATCATCTGATTTGATTGATTTTGTTCAATATATTATGGCCCATATAGCAAGCACAGTATTATGGTACATTTCACCTAATGGAAGTTTCTATTGCCATTACATGAGCTTTGGTCAAAAGGTGGTGTTACTTTGAGGCTACCCAAGCATGATCCCTGCCGACGGGTCTAGCTCATCACGAGCATAACGACCGATCGGGTCACCATTTTATATACCACGATGGTACGAGACTTGGGCTGGTGATTATCCTTAACACTTCCCCAAATTGAGTGAAAATGGAGTCGTGCTTCGGGAACGCACCGGGGCTGATAAAGGGACCAAACTAGCGTATTCTAAAGCTCTAATGCGATGCAATGCAAATTTTGAGAGAAAGCGAATTTAATAAACTAAAACTTAATTGTAAATTTTAATCAAGGTACTTTCGAATCGAAGTCTCAAATACGTCCCCAGCGGAGTCGCCACTGTGACGCGCGCCGGGTCCCCGCGGCCGCCCGTTCGGACCGCCCGCACGTGGGCGATCGGGGCAATTGCGGGTCCGTCAACAGCTTGCGATAAATCGCAAGTGCGTCTATGTTGGGCAACAAAGAGGTTTCATGGAGTCGCCACCCAATAGAACATTGGGAAAGTTTCTCTCGTCTCGGAGAGCCTAAGACTTGCGCATTTTATCCATATTGGGCCCTGAGACCTAGGATTAACGTCTAAGTCTCGTGACACAAGAGGTGTCTTGGAGGATAACCTCTAGCCTCTTGAGCCCAAAGACCAGAGCAGGGTTCGGGACTTCTCATTTATTCGTACCTTGATTAAGTTTACAATTGAGTTTTGAATTTATTAGTTCGCTCTCTCTCCGCACAATGCAAGTTTGGTTAAAACCCAATTTATTCATTCAAGAGCATAAAATAAAATAGCATTAAAGCGTAAAATAAATTTACAATAATATTTGGGAGCGGAATACAACTCCCATTTATAAATGTACTATACATGCATAAAACGGGTTATTCATTTATTTTGAGGACATTGGTCCTCGCATGCGTTAATTATGGAAAACAATTTTTATGTGATAATTTTATTGGGTAAAAATAGGACATTGGTCCAAGTTTTATTTAGCAAACATTCTATTTAGTAGAAAATATTTGTGTGGTGGTTCTTTTAAACACGGTCAAAAAATCATTTATTATTACAAACCACAAATACATACAATAATATTTACATATTTCCAAATAAATAAATAAATGAATACGTAAATAAATAACTAAATTCTAACAATAATCAATAATGATAATAATAATAAAACATAAACTTAAATAATCACAAATCAATTAAATAACAACATCAACATAAAATTAACACAAATTAGACAATAATAATAATAATAATAATGATAATAATAATAATAATAATATTAACATAATAATATTAAATAAATATAAATAATAACAATAATAAATAATAATAATAATAATAATAATAATAATAATAATAATAATAATAATAATAATAATATTAATATTAATAATAAATCAGAATAATGAATAAATATAATAATAATATTATAATGATAATAATAATAATAATAACAGAAATTAAATAAATAAATATAATAAAAACAGAAATTAAATAATAATAATAATAATAATAATAATAATAATAACAAAAATCAAATAAATATATAATAATAATAATAATAATAATAATAAACAGAAATTAAGTAAATAAATATAATAATAATAATAATATTAATAATTCAGAAATTAAATAAATATTAATAATAATAATAATAAATAAATAAATAATAATATTAATTAATATTAATTAATAATATATTAAAATAAATAAATAAATAATGGGCTTACCGGATTTAGGTCGCCGGAGATTGGCCGGAGCGGCGGTTGACGGCACCTCCCTCACCGCCTCGTAGATCGCCTCGCCGGGAGTCCAGATCCGGTGTCCACGCGCCGATCGGAGGTCCACCGTCGCCGGAAAACGCGATAAAGCGGTCCGGGTCCTTCTCGCTCACGCGCCGGCTGCCGGAGTCCGATGGAGAAACGGCGGCTACGACGGGGTGCGGCCGGATGTGGCGGTTCTTGCGGTGGGACGCGTGCCTGAATCCGGCGTCGGAGGTGGCCGGCGGAGGCGACGCCTTCTCCCTCTCCTTTCTCCTTTTTCTTCTCTCCGGTCCGGCGTTTGGTTGGCCTGGGTCTGCTCTTCCTCCCCTCTTTCCTTTCTTTTTCTTTCCTTTTTCTTTCTTTTTTCTTTCTTTCTTTTGCTTCTCTTTCTTTTGATCTGCCGACCTCTCCCCTAATTTCCTCATCATTTTCATTTTATACCCCTAAATTAGGGCTAAGGGCACAAGGATAATTTCCCACTCAATTCCCTCCTTTTCTCTTTTCTTAATTAATCTAACTTAATTAAAACTAATACACACACATACTAATTTAATTAAACATTACATATTAATTACATCTTAATATAATTTATCTAATTAATTAAACATTCTACATTTTAACTAATTAATTAACTAATTAATCTTTAATTTTACATGCATCTTAATTAATACAATAATATTAACTAAATAACTAACCAATTAACTAATTAATTAACAGACAACATTAACTAATTAATTTTACACATACACATATTTATATATTATCACATATATTATTTTTTCGGAGGGAATTATCAAGGATCCAAAATTATCATTGACACTTTTATACTTAGCTCGGGACCCGGTGTCTACAGTCCCATTCCGGAGCAAGCCATACAACTAGCCTAAGCACAGGTCTAAAATCCTAGGTTCAGTTTGCTTTCCCATTCCGGAGCCAAACAACCCAAAACCTAATTATTTCACTCCTCACTCCAATCTTAAACCATGAAAACATGCACATCTAGATTCCCTTCCAGAGCAGTCTCAATGCTAAGTAAACACGATAGAAAATCTGAAGATAATTGATCATGATGACATTCAATCATACAACTCAATAACCAATTAAGATACATGAATTAAATCATTCATCAAAACAGGAAATTAACTTGAAAATATGCATCTTATGATTTGACAATAAGAACCAGTGAAATAAACCCTTCATTCATATATAGAATATCAAAATATGTTCATAATTCACATCAAGGATGGGGATTTAGAGATCCCCCAAACAACTAAACAACTACTCACAATCCATTACAAAATCAAAAGAATAAAGGAAAGAGTAAACCCAGAAATTCATTGAGGTAGAAATCCCAGTTGAATCCCTGTTCTTCAGTCTTCTTCTTCAGATCTTCAATGGAAAATTAAACTAAAAATTCTGGAAAAACTAAAACTAACAATCTCTGAAAATTAAACTATGTATCTAATGACAATTACTCTCAATTTCTAATTGAAAAACTCAAGACAAGATTGAAAATGAAAGTTTAGAACAGAGAAAAACAAGAGAAAATCCCAGCCGCCAAAACTACAATAAAAAACTAACTAAAAAATTCGGAACCCTAGCCACACTGAAAACTGCGTTTTTATACTTCCAGAGGGGTCACGGTGACAATGAAAACCATTGTCACCGTGAGGTGTCGAGATCTTGAATTTCCTTTCACGCACAGGAGATGGGTCACGGTGACAATGAATTTCATTGTCATCGTGAGGTCTTCAATTTTTGCTTCTGTCCAGACACTACAAAAAAAAGGGCAATTAGAGACGGCAAAATCCGTCGCTAATGTTGATATTTTAGTCGCTAATGACTTTTAGCGACGGGACGACAGAATGTCGCAAATAGAGCCGTTGCAAAAATTTAGCGACCAAAAGTGAAACAGTCGCTAAATTTAGCGACAGAAAAGTCCGTCGCTAAAAATAAAAATTTAGTCGCTAAATAACGCCTAAATTAGTCGATGGAAATATTGAAGAAATATTAGCGACAAAAATATTCCGTCGCTATTCCGTCGCAAAATTATTAATTTTTTATTATTAATTTTCATTTAATTTATTATTATTATTATTATTATTATTATTACATCAAAAATTAAATTTATATAAATAATAATTATGCAATATTATTAACAATACTATTAATTTAAAAATATAATATTATAAAAATATATTAAATTGTACAATTAAATGTGTACAAATAGTCAATTCGGTTCGATTTTAGACGTAACCGAATAAATCGAAAATCAAACTTATATTAAACAAAATAAAACCATTTAAATAAAATAAAAAAAATAACATACATGAATTTTTATATTATGTTCCTAATAAATATTAAGCAAAATTATATTAAAAATAAATATACATAAATAACATTAGATATTGCCTATGATTTCATGGTTTATTGGTCCCGGACTGATTTTAATTGTGCTCATTTGAGAATGATTGCAAGCCCAAAATCTGCAAGCTTTAAATTACCTTCATTGTCTATGAGAAGATTAGAACCTGCCCACCAAAAACAAGAAAAAAAAAAGGAAAAGAAAATTAGCAGTCCATATCTGCAAGCAAACCTCCAGCAAGCATAAATTCATCTATAATGAGCCTTATGGTCTGACATCAAATTTCCATCACCGGTGAAATAACAAGAATCGCCAAAAATGAAATGGAATAATCAACAATTTCAGATAGTATTCCAGTCAAATGTCCAGCATTTCCCATAAACTCAACTGAAATCAATGAAAACAACTTCAACTGAAAATATGAGCTCATCACGACTGGGAATCCTATGAATCTTATATGCAGATTGTTGCTAACAATTTATGGCTTAGAACAATTCAATTCTGATGATTCTTTTAATAATAGTGACAAGTGATGCATATTATGATTAGTTTATAACAATCAGATTTAGGCAAAGTGATGCTTAAAGAATTTCGTTATTTCCAATTGTTTTTTTCCCTCAATGATAGATGTCAGTGGCAACAAGTTGCCAGTGACGGCTCACAACTATTATAAGCAATACTGGAACTTGCATACAGATTCACAAAGAACTACCAAATTTATCATAGAAACAAAGCATAAGGCCACTCCATTTTACATAACTATGATATACATGGATCAATCCACAAATCATTACACAAAATTATTAGCACCAAAGAGTTCTAATTACCAAACAGAACAAATGCAATTTAATGCATCCATTCACAACTAAATTACAGTTAAAAAAAAATTCCATTCTTCTAAAAAAAAAATATATTTAATGCATCCATTCACAACAAAATTATTAGTCGCTAATTTAGATTTTTTTTTTAGTGTTAACCCGACATATGCTTAAATAGTAAAGCAAGATTAGGAGAAAATTACCTCCATAGATAATTCTAGTTGATGCTGCAACTTCAGTATTAACATTGTCATGAAGCCATTTCCTCAAATCAAAATGGACCTAGCACGTATATACACCAAATGCCAAAAAATAACTCAATACCAAGTATTTGAGATGCTTAAAATCAATTTATCAAATTAATCAGTACTCTTCTTGCAGACTAATTAACTACACAAATAAAGGGTTATGGAGCTGCAAGACCAGTACAGGTACATGAGTCAAGCATTAGTAGAACCTTAATCAAATATAACAATTTATATATAAGAGAAAGGAAAGCACATTACGGATGATAGTCTCTGGAGATGTGAAAAAAACATGGAAAACTCTTAAAATTATGCAAAGACTTTAAGCCCCAATACAAAATCCTAATTAGAAAAATCAAAATCCAAAAACTAACAACATCAAAGACGTTCAACAAGCAAATCCACATCAAACCCACAAATCAATAACCAAAAAAGGATCTTTTACCAATAACATATCTAAACCCACATACCAAAATATCTCATTCAAGGCCGTAAACCAAAGGAAATTCCAAAAATGAACACTGAAACTAGTATAACAAAAATGGGAACTAAGCTCAAAGAAGACAAAAGGAAATAAAGCAAATAAGTAGCAGACAGATCTTAAACTTTCTCTAAAACAATTTAGTTTATTAAAAATCATGTTAGAAAAGTAAATTTGGCAGTCACATACCAGTTGGGATCGAAATTCCCACAAAATTTCATTATTCTTCAGTCTGTCCCTTCGCCGGAGCTCCGCCCAAGATCCACCACCACCATCGGAGGACAGCTCAAGGCGCCAGGGCCCCGCTGCCGGTGGTCATGCGCCCATCCGTAGCACCGTTTTGCCGGAATCGCCGTCAGGAGTTTTGGTTCACCCAACTCCGATCTCTTCATCTCCGGCGAGTGAAGAGGATCCACGCACACCGGAAGGTTCTTCTGTCTGCCGTGAGTCCCAAGGTGCCACTCGTGTCATCGTCCACCACCGAAGCTGGCCGGAAAATGCATGAGAAGCTTCGGTTTTCTCCCTCTCTCCTGGAACGGAGACATAGCAAATCAGGGGAAAACGCTACGGGGATAGCGCTGCGGGTTGCGACGGTCCGATCGCCGGCGCTGCCTCCTGCCGCTCTTTCTCTCCCTCTCTCTCGGTTTCTTGGTCCCTTTTCCACCGTTCCCCTGTTTCGTGTCCCCCCCCCCCCCCCCCCCCCCCCCCCCCTTTCTTTTCTTTTTCTTTTCTGCTTCTCATGTTTCCCAGTTCTTTTTCTTTCTTATTCTCACTTGTCTGGATAATTCTAGACTCCAAAATATCATGGGTTGTTGTTATTTCTTTATCCACTTAAAATATTCATACATTTATTTTATTTGTGTAATTATTTAACTAAAATTATTCAAATATTTGATTACATAACTTTTAAAGAAATTTGAACCTTAAAATTTAAAAATTGACTTTCAACCAACTATTAACCTTTTGAGATTTAAAAATCTATTAACCTTGAGATTTAATAATTAAATATTAAAAAAATTATTTTAGACAAATTAAAAATAAAATTCATAATATAAAACGATTCCAAACTAAACAAATTACAATTAAAAAATTTGTCTTAATCAATAAAAGCACTAAAAAAACTATATGAAATTTGTTTTATAATTGTTTTAATTTTATATTTTAAAAACTAAATATTAATATTATCGGAATTAGTAAAAGAAATGAATTTCAATATAATTTCATGTGTGAAGCAAAAATATTAAAAATAATTAATAACTATAAATATGTATGCATACTTTTATTAATATTATAATTAATTTTACCGAGAAAATAGCGACGGATATTCCGTCGCTAAAATATCATTTCAATTTCTAAAACATTGATGGAGCAAGGTTGAAAATGTTTTAGCGACGGAAATATCCGTCGGTATTCAGTCGCTAATTCAAAATAATTTAGCGACTACAAGTTTAGTCGCTAAATTCATCGCAAAAAAAGTCGCTAAAATTGCTTCTAAATTTAGCGACTAATATTGTCGTCGCGATTTTAGCGACTAAATTTTTTAGTCGCTAAATCAGTCGCAAAAATTAGCGACGGAAGTTTTAGTCGCTAAATTGTCGCAAAAAAAGGCGCCATAAGTTGCCGCCAAAATTTAGCGACGGATTCTTTATTACCGTCGCTATTCCATCGCTAAAATTGGAAAAAATAGTATTCTACGACTACTTTTTAATTTAGTCGCAAATTAGTCGCAAATTAGCGACCAAAAATTTGTAGTCGCTAATTTTCGTCGCTAATTTAGGGTTTTTTTGTAGTGAGAGGTTTGCTATGTCATGGTCACAATGAAATTCATTGTGACCGTGAGCCCTCTAAATCTGCTTCTGCCTTCACTTTCTCTTTATGTCACGGTCACAATGAGTTTCATTGTGACCGTGAGGTACCTAGAACCATTCCTGCAAAGGCAAATCAAATTCCATCAAAAACTATCTAAAATGCATCAAAATCTCAATTTGGCTAAGATTAGTACAATTAACCTAAAGGAAACAAAACATGACACAAAAACACAACTAAACACCCAAAAATCATACAAAAACACCATCAAAACTAAATACTATATTGAAGTTATCAAAATACCCCACACTTAGACTTTGCTCGTCCTTGAGTAAATGAACTATCCACATTCCTGAAATTTCAAACTCTAACTCAGAATACGGAAACTTAACAACAATCATAACACTAAGCAGAAGGGTCTTAGTTACAAATCCTCAAATCAATTTATATCAAATAATTTCACATGTGTGTGTGCTAGGCTCAAAACCGATTTTCTCTTTTCAAAACAAAATAACCAATACATTCCAGCAACTGAGCAAAGAAATTAAATATGCCAATGAATGTGCATACAGGTTTTGCATTTTAAACTCAGGATAATCATATGCCTCTCCTTTAGAACCGGAACCACAAGGGTCATCTCCACTAACAACTCAACTCAAGAACAGGATCAAAAGGACTTATTCCAAGGTTGTAATGTTGGGTTAAGGTATTGGCTAACAAGAAAAGTAAGGGAAATCAAATAAAGAGTCAGCCACTCTACCTATAATTCCACTATCCACTGAACCAAAATTTCCATGACTTACCTTCAATTTACTCACAGTTGCCAAAGGTCGTCTAACTTCCCCAAACATAAAATGTATTAAAGCTCAAGAAAACAAAGTGATGAGCTTTCTTAATGAATTTCTCTTCAAACCCAAATATCCATGAATATGAATACGTCTTCTACAAATTAAGGGTACCCCACACTCGAATTTTTCTATAATCAACTAACTCCAATATTAACAATAAACAATCAACTTCTTTTTCTTTTCTTTTTTCTTTTTCTTTTCTTCTTTTTTTTTTCTTTTATTTTATTTGATTTTTTTTTTATGGGATACCCAAAACCTCTATTTTCCTACCACAAATTTGATTCCATTAAAGGGAACTTACACGATACATTAGACAACACCCCAAAATTTCACAATTCTCCTCATTCCCACACTATTTTGACAATAAATACCCTAATTCAACTTTCAATGTTATCTCAACCCAATTCTAGAGTGGCCAATTCTTAAAAAGGGTAGTCAAAGGCATTTAGGTTAAATGGTAAAATAATAGTGTAACAAAGAAAAATGCATAATATGCTTTTAGCATACTAAATCAGCTCAACGGGGCTAGCAATGGAAATGAAGTAAACAGGTAGGTTAAAAGGTATTTAAAATGGTTACCAAAGAAAGAAATTGCCTAAATCATGTCCTAAACTTGCTTGAGTTGTTATGATGTTTCGAAGGGTGATGAGGAAGGTTCTAACTCTCCTATCATTTCTTCACTCAAAAACTCTTACGCATTGGATTTTTCATATTTTTACAAACAAGCCTATAGTGCAGAAAGGATTGGAAATTACAAGATATATAACGGATTTAGATTAGTTTGCTTCTAAAACTTCCAACTACTCATTTGCTAAGATCAATTTTTAAGATAAACCATTCAAAAATTAAAGTACAAAACATTCACAACAGGAATAACTGAGGTTAAGCTAAGCTAAGATAAAGATATGCAGACAACGACAATAAAGTACAAAGAAACTAAAACAGAAATAAACATGCATCATACATCAATGGTTGTTAATTACATATATATATGAAGTGAATTTCTCCTACCCCCCACACAAAAACTTGCTGTCCCCAGCAAGTAATAATATTACAAATCACGAAGAAACAAAGAAATAAAAAAAACAAAAATCAAAACATAAGATAAGAAGTCTCCCTGATCACTAATCTGGTGGTGGTGGTGGTGGAAATTGTGCATCAAGCCACGCGGACCAGCCAGAAAATCCCTGAAGCAGCTGGTCCATCTGGGACTGCATGTCCGCCTGAGACGCCGAGATGGTGTCCACTGAAGCAGCTATGGTATCCATCCGCGCCATGATTGCGTCATAATGGGCTGTGGTAAATTGTTGGGGCTCTAGTGCAGGAGGAGCTGGTGCCTCAGGGTCGTCCTCATGCTCATGAGGTAAACTGCCTAAACCCTGCTCGACACCGTGCAAATACTCATCTCGAGTGGACAACCGGAAGCCATCAGCCGTTGTCACATCTTTCACTATAACCTTCATGTTTGTGAGCATCTTCTGATCAATTGTAGCTATGGAAGGCAAGGCTTTGTACTTCTTCAATGGGTGATGGACACGCTTAGCTATGGCGGTAACAAATCCCCCAAGTGCGATTTTGGTCACCTTTTTCGGCTTCTATTGCATCTCCTCCAATTTGTGCTAGAAATGCGTGGCGCCATTAATGCGGACACCCTGCACCATGCATGCTAGAAACAGGGCTTTAGGTAGGTTGACTTGGCCCGCTGAATTTGCATGGCTCAACATGGATAAGGAGAAAAATCGATGGAGAATGCGCAGGATGTGACTGTCTAAATAATGCGCCTTCGTCTTGCCGGAGACATATTGAGTGGCCGTTGTATTGTCGTGGATGATCGCCCAAGCACCGTCTTTTGAGTAATCATCATACCAATCCGTCTCCAGGTGCGGAAAACCAAGATATTCTAAAAATTCATGGAAAGTTAAGTTATACTCTATACTGTCCAAGAAAAATGAAACAGAACCTGGATCGTTGATGAGGTCTCTGTCCGGTCGACAGGTGATAGTCGACACAAAATCTCTTATCAAAGTGGGGTAGACTTTCTCATTGAGCATGAAAACCCGCTCCCAGCCAATGTTGGAGATAAACTGTTGGGCTTCATTTTTTATGCCAAGTTTCTCCAGCAGTCCAAAATCCAAGTAGCTCGTCGGGATGAATGAGCATTTGGCGAATCGAGCATACAGAATCCTTTTAGCACTTGGAACCCAGGCTGGCACCTTAGAAATGTCTACTGAATCTGCGCTGGGTGGTGGGCTGACAGAGCTGGAAGCGAGAGCAGAGCTTTTCCTTTTTGGAGCCACTGCAAGAAAGCAATCAGGCAATTTCAAAAACAATGTAAGTTGAAACAAACAATGGCTACTACTCTATTCAGCAACAAGCAATCGATTCTACCCAAACCCATGCATCCTCCAAATGAACTTGATTTCAACAAAGTGATATCAACTCAAGATTAGGTTTAGAGTGTGCAATGACAACCTTAAAGCACAGTTAAACATAAGGGTAAATAAATCTCTGCATTTCAACATGTTAAAAATTGCAGAATCTGGAAAATCAGTTCATAGAGACATTTTATCAAGCACTTGGTGAGCAAGCATTTATACGCACTCGAATTGAAAATCAATAGCACGAACAACCCCCCAAATGGGCAATTAACAATAGTACAATGCCTAACAAAGAGTTTAAGATCAATAAAATTCAAGGCCAAACCCAAATTTGAGTAAAATCATCAACCCAATTTGTGCCCCATTATCGCCCTAAATTCCTATTTCCCACTCATTATCGTGCATAATGAAGATAAAAATTTAAAGGGGGAAGTATGAATTGAAGGGATGCACAGCAAGAATTGAAAACTATAAAAGAAGAAAAACAGAAGCATCGGGCACAGGAAACGCAAGAATCACTACCATTGAGATCAAGAGGAACAGGGAACGAAGGGAGGAGAAAAATATAAATTAATAAACTGAAATAAAATTAAAAGGAAGAGAAAAATACTTACTTGTTGTAGAATCTTAATGAATGTAGTCGCGAAAGAGGAAGAGAGCACAGAGAAGGCAGAGAAGAGCAAATAGTGCACGGTGGGAGTGAATGAGTTGTGAGAAAGTGAGAAATAACGAATGAAAAATTGGGATTTTAAACATGTTTTCGTGGGGTCATTGTCACTGTGACATACCCAAAAAAATTCAATCCATTATTGAACCGCCATGAGGTCACGGTGACAATGAATTTCATTGTCACCGTGACATAACCTATGTTAAGAACAGAATTGAATGTGCATTATGTCACGGTCACAATGAGTTTCATTGTCACCGTGACATAAACCAATTTGAAAATAGAATGTAACTCTCCTGACCTCACGGTGACAATGAAATTCATTGTCACCATGACATATCCCAATTTGAAAACAGAATGTAACTCACCTGACCTCACGGTGACAATGAAATTCATTGTCACCGTGAGATCTGCACACTTCAAAACAGAATGTTACTTACCCGATGGTCACGGTCACAATGAAGTCATTATCACCGTGACATATGCACCAACCAGAATCCAGAATGCAACTTCCTTTTGGTCACGGTCACAATGAATTTCATTGTCACCGTGACCACCTGCACACTTGCAAAAAATTTTAGTCAATTTCTCCAAACCTCTTGCTACAATTATTTTGAAAATTCTCCAACAAAACATAATTTCTCTTCTGAACATAAAATTTACAAAACGAAACAAGATTAAATTCCTAAAAAAAACAATACTATTAACCGATAAAAAGACACAAAGATAAGTAGTTCTGCATTTAACAAATCTGCAGTTGGACTTTTAAAAACCGTCAAGGATCGACAAGAGTGACAATCGTGGAAGCACTATCAAATGTAGATTCAAAATACAGCTTCACACGATGTCCATTTACCTTGAAGTCATTCTCAAACCGCGGGTGCTTCAATGTCACCACTCCAAATTTATCAACAGCCGCTACTTCATAGGGTCCCTTCCATCTCGATTTCAACTTACCAGTAAACAACTGCAGCCTACTGTCATAAAGAAGCACTCGCATCCCAGGTGTAATTTCCTTTCTGACCAGCTTTCGATCATGCCACTTCTTGGTATTTTTTTTGTATCTCATGGCATGATCATAGGCCCAGAATCGATGCTCGTCTACTGCATTTAGCTGCAAAGACCTGCACTTACCTGCATTCTCAAGGTCAAAATTCAGAAATTTGGTAGCCCAATAAGCTTTATGCTCTAATTCCACTGGGAGGTGACAAGACTTCCCATAAACCAACCGAAAAGGGAACATCCCTATCGGTGTCTTGAATGCTGTCCTATAGGCCCATAGAGCATCATCTAACTTAAGGTACCAATCTTTTCTAGATGAATTGACCGTTTTTTCTAAGATGGCCTTTAACTCTCTGTTAGACACTTCAACTTGACCATTAGCCTGAGCATGATAAGGGGTTGTGACCTTATGTCTAACGCCAAATTTCTTTAATAAAGCCTTAAATTGGTGGTTCACAAAATGTTTACCACCATCGCTTATACTGGCTCTAGGGGCTCCATACCGAGTGAATATGTTTCTCCTGAAAAATTCTAAAACAATCTTAGCATCAGAAGTTCTAGTGGCTATAGCTTCGACCCATTTACTCACATAATCCACTGCCACCAGAATATATTCAACCCTTACGAAACCGAAAAAGGTCCCATAAAATCTATTCCCCATACATCAAATAGTTCTACCTCAAGCATGTTTGTAAGAGGCATCTCATCTCGCTTAGATATATTTCCTACCCTTTGGCATCTATCACAAGTTTTCACATAAAATTGAACATCTCTAAACATTGTAGGCCAATAAAAACCAGAAGACAAAATTTTCATTACCGTTCTATTTAGCCCATGATGTCCACCAGCTTCTCCACCATGACAAGCTGTGATGATTGCACCCATCTCCTCATCTGAGATGCACCTTCTTAAAACTTGATCAGCACATAACCGGAAAAGGTAGGGGTCATCCCAAATGTATTGTCTTGCATCAGCTCGCAGTTTCTTCTTTTGCTGCCAAGTAAAATCTTTAGGCATAAAACCTCCTGCAAGAAAATTCGCTATGTTAGCAAACCAAGGAACAGAAGTGTCACAAGCAAATAAAGCACAAATGTGTTCATCAGGAAATAAATCTAGAATTTCCCCCTTTTCAACATGGTCATTTTCCATTCTTGACAAATGGTCTGCCACGAAGTTTTCAGCACCCTTCTTATCCTTAATTTCTAAATCGAACTCTTGTAATAGCAGCACCAACGAATCAGTCTCGGTTTGGATTCCTTCTTGGCGAACAAATGCCTCAAGGCAGCATGATCTGACCACACCACAACTTTTGCACCCAGCAAATATGGCCTGAACTTCTCAAATGCGTACACAATTGCGAGAAGTTCTTTCTCTGTGGTGGTGTAATTAACCTGTGCTCCTATCAAAGTGTGACTAGCATAATAAATTGCACAGAATATCTTATCCCGACGCTGTCCCAGTACCGCTCCCACTGCATAATCACTAGCATCACACATTAGTTCAAACGGCATAGTCCAGTCCAGAGATATAATCACCGGGGCTGAAATAAGCCGTTGCTTTAACGTTTCAAAAGCTAGTAAGCATTCATTATCAAAATTAAAAACAACATCTTTCATGAGTAAATTAGATAAGGGTTTAGCAATTTGTGAAAAATCTTTAATAAAACGCCGGTAAAACCCTGCATGTCCTAAAAAACTCCTTATGCCCTTAACACTCGTCGGAGGCGGTAACTTCTCTATTACTTCAACCTTTGCCTTATCCACTTCTATCCCTCTCTCTGAAATTTTATGCCCTAACACAATGCCCTCTCTTACCATAAAATGGCATTTTTCCCAATTTAAAACTAGGTTAGTCTTTTCACACCTCCCTAGCACTAAATCAAGATGCTTTAGACAGCTCACAAAATCAGCCCCATATATAGTAAAATCATCCATGAATACCTCCATAAATTTCTCTATAAAATCATAGAAAATAGCCATCATACACCGCTGAAACGTAGCCGGTGCATTACATAACCCAAAGGGCATTCTTCTATATGCAAATGTGCCATATGGGCAGGTAAAGGTCGTTTTCTCTTGATCCTCAGGGGCTATAGGAATCTGCAAATATCCCGAATACCTATCTAAAAAACAATAGAACCTATTACCTGCTAACCTCTCTAGCATCTGATCAATAAATGGCAAAGGGAAATGGTCTTTCCTAGTGGCATTATTCAACCTTCTATAATCAATACAGACTCTCCAACCCGTAACTGTACGAGTTGGAATCAGTTCATTCAGTTCATTCTTTACCACTGTCATCCCCCCTTTTTTAGGCACACACTGCACTGGGCTAACCCAAAAATAGGGTAGATTATACCTGGATCAAGGAGTTTGAGTACCTCCTTTTTTACTACCTCTTGCATGGCTGGGTTGAGTCTTCTCTGAGGCTGAGCTACCGGCTTGCATTCCTCCTCCATTGGGATCATGTGTGTGCAGTAACTTGGGTCAATCCCCTTCAAGTCTGAGGTTTCCCATCCAATGGCTCCCTTGTGCTTTTTCAGCACCTCGAGCAACAGCTGTTCTTCATCACCTGACAATAAAGAAGATATGATTACTGGTTTATGATCTTTCTCTAAAAACACATATTTCAAATGAGAGGGGAGAGGTTTAAGTTCAGAATTTAAATCCCCCTTTTTAGGGTTAAACTCTTCATTCTGTGATTCATCCTTTCCATCTTCTATCTCCACAATTTCTATTTCTTCTCCCCTCATCTCTTCTTCCACCAAATGTAACAAACACAAATTTTATGGGTCAGCTCCGACCACTTCATCCTGCACTTCTTCCACACACTCGTCTATTACATCAACAAAATAAACAGACTCCTCCATATCCCCAGATGGATACTTTTGAGCCTTGTTCATATCCACTATCAACTCCTTATCATTGAACCGTAGGGTGACCGTTTGACCTAGAACATCGATCAATGCCTTTACTGTGTTTAAAAATGGCCTCCCCACTATCAGTGGCACCTTCCTATCCTCTTCCATCTCCATCACCACAAAGTCCACCGGGAAGATGAATTTCCCCACCTTCACTAACAGATCTTCTATCACTCCTTTGGGCCGCCTCACTGACCTATCTGCAAGTTGGAGCCTCATTCCCGTCTCCCTGAGGTCTCCAAGATTAAGCTTCCTGCAAATAGAATAGGGCATCAAATTTATGCTGGCACCCAAATCACATAAAGCATTACCATAAAAATCTTCACCAATAGCACAGGGTAAAGTAAAGCTACCTGGATCTTCCAATTTCTTAGGGATCTTGTTCATAATTATAGCACTGCAATTTTCTGTAAGCTGTACAATTCCATGCCCTTCTAATTTCTTTTTATTAGAACATAATTCTTTCATAAATTTAGCATAGTTAGGCATATGAGCTAAAGCTTCAGCAAATGGTAAATTAATGTGCAGTTTTTTAAACATCTCTAGAAACCTAGCCTTTTGCTCATTTTTCTTTTCCTGTCTAGCCACAGCAGGAAATGGCAGTCTATTTATATCAAGATCCTCTATTTTAGGATTCACTATTGATATCCTCTATTTTAGGATTCACTAGACCCTTAACCTGATCATTTTTAGGAGTTTTCTCATTAACTTCTAACCTAGAGTTAGAGTTACTTACCGTCCATGTCGGCTCCTCCTTTTCTGATGATGAAGAATTTTTACCTTGGTCTTCTCTCGGTACCACTTCCTTACCACTTCTCAGCGTGATTGCTTTAGCTTCCTCTTTTGGATTCCGGTCCACATTCGAAGGAAATGTTCCCGGTTGTCTTTGAGACATGGAATTTGCCAACTGTCCCACCTGAGTCTCTAAATTCCTCATGGAAGCATCTTAGTTTCGGTTCCACTGCTCTTGAGATTTCCATCGTGCCTCTTGATTAGCCATGAACTACTGCTGGCTATTTACAAACTGTTGTTGGCTGTTTATGAAAGTAGCCAACATGTCTTCTAGATTTGGCTTCTTTTCTTGCACAGGTGGCCTCGGTTGGTATCCCGGTGGGTGGTATTGTTGCCCTTGGTTGTGATGGGGTAGATATGGTGGTTGATATAGCTGCCGTTGGTTCTGATGAGTGTTTTGGTTGAAGGGAGGTCTAACTTGTGGTTGAGAGGATGAAGCATTTGGATTTCCATCCTTCCAAGAGAAGTTTGGATGATTTCTCCAGCCCGGATTATATGTGTTGTTGTAGGGGTCATTCCGTCTGTAATCTCCTATGACATTTATATCTCCCATTGCCCCACTCTCTTGACCAAATTGCCCACTTTCATACCATCCACTCTCTTGAGCCACTGAAGCTACATTCTGCACTTTCAGACTACTCATTTCCTTCCTCATAGACTCAATCTGTGCCTTCAGCATCGACACCTCATCCACAGTGTGTATCCCTTGTCTTTTTGGAACTGACTTAGGATTAGACCATTGAGCATCATTCGCCGCCATTTCATCCAGCAGATGAAAAGCTTCCTCTGGTAGTCTATTCATGAATGACCCTCCTAATGAAGCATCCAATAAAGATCTTGTCTGTGGTGTAACCCCAAATATTGTCATTAGGTGGTATATGGCTATCTCATGGTGTGGACAGCTTCTCAACAGCGTTCTAAACCTTTCCCAGGCTTCATGAAACGGCTCCTCACTCATTTGACTAAACCCTAATATACTGTTACGGATATGCGCAGTCTTTGTCGGAGGGAAAAATCTCATCAAAAATCTCTCCTGTAACTGGTCCCAGGATCTAATCAACTGTCTAGGTAGCATTTGCAACCATTCACGTGCTTTTCCAATCAATGTGAAGGGGAACATCTTTAATCTTACCGAGTCAGATGACACTCCAGGAATCTGAACCGTATCACTGACCTCTAAGAATATGTCTAAGTGCTGTGCGGGATCTTCCACTTCTGAACCCGAAAACTGATTCCTCTGAACCATATTGATGGTGGCTGGTTTAAGCTCAAACTGCACTCCCCTTGGCAGCACAATCGTTCGATTATCCTCATTCCATCTTGGTACTGCATAATCCCTTATTGTCCTCTGCCTCGGGACATCTTCTCTATAATTCCCCAGATTTTTATCTTGTGCCCTCGGCACTTGTTCAATCTCGGGAGGAATCTCACCAATCGGAGGATTATTTTCCATGTTATTATTTCTGTTGGCTCTCCTTCGTTGATGCAAGGTTCTCTCGATTTCAGGGTCGTATGGTACTATTGGTTCCTGTATCAATCTGCTCATGCACCACAACTACCTGAAAAGAATAATAAAATAAAAACTAAAATAAGAAAAATATAAACACACACAAATAACAATCAAAAGTCACAAATAACGCCAGTCCCTGGCAATGGCGCCAAAAACTTAACGCGACCTCAGCAAGTGTACTGAATCAGCAAGTAATACAGTGGAGTAAATTAAGACCCCAAATTATCGTACCCAAGGAACTGTGTTCGCAAGCAATGAAAATCAAATGTATGCTAAAGAATTCCCAATTGTTTGATTTGATTGAGTTAACTATTGATTAAAAACAAAGTATTTAAATAACCAAAATAAACAAACAGAAATAATTAAATTAAATCGACAACAATAATCGCTAGAAATAAAATGATGGAAAGATAACAATATAAGAATTCAAAAATAGACAAGCGTTGTTCAGGTTCACTCATCCACCCCATACCCAAATATGAATCAAAACACATAAAGAAAACATATATGAACGAAATCGGGATAACCCTCTTAACCCGAGTGTCCCATTTCGGAGCAAGCCATACAACTAGCCTAAGCACGGGTCTAAAATCCTAGGTTCAGTTTGCTTTCCCATTCCGGAGCCAAACAACCCAAAACCTAATTATTTCACTCCTCACTCCAATCTTAAACCATGAAAACATGCACATCTAGATTCCCTTCCGGAGCAGTCTAAATGCAAAGTAAACACGATAGAAAATCTAAAGATAATTGATCATGACATTCAATCATACAACTCAATAACCAATTAAGATACATGAATTAAATCATTCATGAAAACAGGAAATTAACTTGAAAATATGCATATCATGATTTGACAATAAGAACCAGTGAAATAAACCCCTCATTCATATATAAAATATCAAAATATGTTCATAATTCACATCAAGGATGGGGATTTAGAGATCCCCCAAACAACTAAACAACTACTCACAATCCATTACAAAATCAAAAGAATAAAGGAAAGAGTAAACCCAAAAATTCATTGAGGTAGAAATCCCAGTTGAATCCCTGTTCTTCAGTCTTCTTCTTCAGATCTTCAATGGAAAATTAAACTAAAAATTCTGGAAAAACTAAAACTAACAATCTCTGAAAATTAAACTATGTATCTAATGATAATTACTCTCAATTTCTAATTGAAAAACTCAAGACAAGATTGAAAACGAAAGTTTAGAACAGAGAAAAACAAGAGAAAATCCCAGCCGCCAAAACTACAATAAAAAACTAACTAAAAAAATCGAAACCCTAACCACACTGAAAACTGCGTTTTTATACTTCCAGAGGGGTCACAGTGACAATGAAAACCTCGAGATCTTTAATTTCCTTTCACGCACAGGAGATGGGTCACGGTGACAATGAATTTCATTGTCACCGTGAGGTCTTCAATTTTTGCTTCTGTCCAAAGGTTTGCTATGTCACGGTCACAATGAAATTCATTGTGACCGTGAGCCCTCTAAATCTGCTTCTGCCTTCACTTTCTCTTTATGTCACGGTCACAATGAGTTTCATTATGACCGTGAGGTACCTAGAACCATTCCTACAAAGGCAAATCAAATTCCATCAAAAACTATCTAAAATGCATCAAAATCTCAATTTGGCTAAGATTAGTACAATTAACCTCAAGGAAACAAAACATGACACAAAAACACAACTAAACACCCAAAAATCATACAAAAACACCATCAAAACTAAATACTATATTGAAGTTATCAGTCCTTATCTCCATCTATCACTCATTCTACTTCAATGTCAGATTCACATCCACCTCCACAAATGGACCCACCTATGTCACCCTTATCTCCTCCATCTCTTAATAGCAGAGATATATCTTCCCAAACCACTTCAACTCATGTTTCCTCAACCACATCTTCTAGTGGTCTCAATCTTTATGTTGATTTGTCCAAATATCCAAATTCCCTACCTCCTCATCCACCTTCACTTCCACGTCCCCAACCTTCCATCCGTACCCACAATATGCAACTTCGTGATTCCACCCTTAAAAAATCAGCCTATCTTCATTTAGCACAAGCAACTCCAACCTCCTTTGTAATTGAACCTTCTTCTTTTCATGAAGAAAATAAACTACCTGAATGGAGAGTGGCAATGGAACAAGAATACATGGCTCTTTAATGCAATCATACTTGGGATCTTGTCCCACCTCCATCTACTGGCAATATTATTGGCAATTATTGGATATACAAAGTGAAATATAAGGTTGATGGTTCAATCGAGAGGTTTAAAGCCCGTCTTGTGGCAAGAGGATATACGCAGGAGTATGGATTGGGTTACACAGAAACCTTTAGTCCGGTGGTGAAACCTCTTACTATTCGAGCTATTCTCACGATTGTTGTTTCTCGGGGCTGGTGTCTTCATCAATTGGACATTAGTAATGCCTTTCTCCATGGCAATTTATCTGAGAATATATACATGGTTCAGCCTCAAGGTTTCATGATAAACAGTTTCCTCACTATGTTTGTAAATTGAAGAAATCTCTTTATGGTCTAAAACAGGCACCTCGTGCATGGTTCCAAAGATTGAGTTCCTTTTTGCTTACTCTTGGCTTCACTGGCTCTCATGCTGATAGTTCTCTGTTTCTCTATCATAAAAATGGCCGTTCATGTTTTTTGTTAGTCTATGTGGATGACGTTATAATTACAGCCAGTAACTCTTTATTTGTTGATTCCATTGTTTCTAAGCTGGCTAATGCATTTCCATTGCGTGACTTGGGAGTTCTAAATCATTTCTTGGGTATTGAAGTTTCTACTATGTCTCGTGGGTTGTTTCTTTCTCAGCAACATTATATTTCCACCTTATTAAACCGAGTGGGTATGCATTCTTGCAAGCCTTTTTCGATTCCTATGGCAGCTGGTGCTCTTTTGTCAAAGGCAGATGGTTCTTCTTTGTCAATTTCTGATGCCAAAAATTATAGAGCTGCTTGCGGTAGTCTTCAATATATCACTCTCACAAGGCCGGACATTTGTTTTGCAGTAAATAAACTTTGTCAATTTCTTCATTAGCCTACTACTGTGCATTTTCAAGCTTTAAAGCGTCTTCTTCGCTACTTACAAGGAACTAAAAATTTATGTTTTCTTATTAAACCCTGTGCTCTTAATCGTCTCACTACATTTAGTGATGCTGATTGGGCTGGATGTCCCGATGAAAGGCGTTCTACCGGTGGTTATTTAATTTATCTTGGGAATAATTTGTTAGCTTGGAAATCTGGCAAACAAAAGACAGTGGCTAGATCTTCCACTGAATCTGAATTTAAAGCGGTTGCAAATGTCACAGTTGAAATTAAGTGGTTGATTTGTTTGCTCAATGAATTAGGGGTTTGCTTATCATGCCCTCTACACATCTGGTGCGATAATGTTGGTGCTGTTTTTCTATCATCTAATCCTGTCTTTCATGCTCGGACATGTCATGTTGAAATTGATTTCCACTTTGTATGTCAATTGATTGCAAGTAAAATGATATCAGTTGGAATTGTCTCTTCCTCTGATCAGTTTGCTGACATACTAACTAAGTCACTGCCAAAAACGTTGTTCTACAGATTTCTTTCCAAGCTTCGGTTACAGAGGCTTCCACCATCAGCTTGTCCAGGGCGTATTATGGATAAGAGATAATAGCAATTTGTTATTATCTTTCTGTTTGTAAATGTTGATAATTATCATTCAGTTACGCACATATTATTCATGTATCTATACTCTAAAACTCTGAAATGAAATTACACTTTTTCCATCAATATTTATTGTTTCTAAGTGCCATTCTCACGGATGAGTTGGGACACAAATTCCATGCTTATCATATGGATCTTCTTATCATAGCGTTTTGAATCCAACTGACCGAAAACATTTATTGCTTTGGCATGAAAGTCGCTATACACGGAGTGAGGTGAGAATTGGTGGTCCATGTACTGTTCACTTTAATTTCTCTTATGCTGGAGGACTAATGGCATAATAGGTTGTGGGGTTCATCCACTGTTCGAAGACAATAATGATGACAGAACAGAAGAGGAGAATGAGGAGGTACTACTAGTTAAAAAATTGAAACATAGTTGAAGGTAATTAATATTCTCAATAAATCACAAGTACAGCCTACTTGTTTCTTATTTATTTATATATAAGTATATATATTTATATATGAATGTGAAGTTTAAGAATGTATGTATTATTGTTGGCATATTATGTTGTATGTGAGATATGATTATGGTGTTATTATGGTGTTATTCTCAAAAAAATGATTATGGTGTTATTAAGCTTACGATGAGATGATAATGTGCATATGTTGAGAATGCTAGAGTTGTTGGTGGTTGGAATGGGTTGATAAGATATTGGGAGTGGTCGATTTCAACTATACTAAAATTTTATCAACTGAATAATAACTTCGCGACAAGTATCCGATTTTGCATGACAAAAAAAATCGACCAACTTAATAAAGGATACATTCTAATTATAAAATGTTTTAAAAGAATATTTATGAATATAATCTAAAAATAAGTATTAAGCCGTTTGTAATACCGGTACTAATATTAATTTTCGATGCTACTTGGGTTCATAAAGGGTACTTTGATCCATTGAAATGAAAAAGATAGGAATATAACTTTGCCTATACATATCATCTATAAAAGAAAGAATTTCAGTCACGTACAATCCCCAAGAAAGTTCCATCTCCAGTTGTTCTACTCTTTCATGATTAACACTGCACCATGTGCCAAAAGCACTCTATATATCTAATCTATGCTTCCCTTTATATAATTAACAAGTTTTAGATCAGTAGACTAATATATCAATCCAAATCATACTTTGACATACGTTTCCTTTTGACTATTGCTAAGAAGTTTCATTTATTCCACAAACAAATTGCATATTTGTTATGTAATCTTTTTCTTCATACGAGGAATATTCTTTTTACTGCAAATAAGCATGTGACCAGAACAGAAGGGAGTGGTGAAAATGCTGATATGGGCGATTGTGCTTTCTTTCTTCCATCCTCTCTAAATATGCTGTACAATTTCAAATACAAAAAGTAATTTTAACCCGCTTTCTTTTCAATCTTTTCCACGAGAGAAAATTAAAGGGTACTCTTCAGAGAGGACAAACTGTAATGATTAAATATTTACTTTTTGACTTCCAAATGGAATTTTACCACAACTGAACCAACAAGGAATATACATTCTCACCGCAAGCACGTAATTGCCTAAACAGTTACTCCCGACAATCTGAAGGATATTTTTGCTACCAAATAAAGCTACTAGAATGACTAAAATTTGAAGATTAAACAAATATTCATAAGCATAAGAAATGCAAATGTTTACAAAATATGACTACAAGTAGACAAGATGATAGCATTGGTGATCTCCCCATATATACCTCCACATTATTCCGAAGACAAGCAAAACGCAATTAGCCTCAGGAATAAGGAAATATATATATTAAATTTTGATTAAAGAGTTGAAGACAACTGCTTAGAGTACAAGATATATCCACTTCCAACCCACATACACACACAAACTCTTTCACTACAAGAAAATGATAAATTAGCGACGGAAATTTAGCGACGGAGTCATTTCCGTCGCTAAATTGCGACGAAAATTAACCTCCGTCGCTATTTAGCGACGGAATTAAATTTCCAATTTAATTTCCGTCGGTAAATAGCGACGGACAATAAAATCCGTCGCTAAAAATGGCGCCAAGATTTCCCACCAAAATTGCCGACCGATATTTGCGACGGTTTTTAGGAACCGTCGCTAAAAATAGCGACGGAAATTCTTTTCCGTAGCTGAAAAAAATAAAAAAAAAAATTAATTATATTTTTAGCGACGGAATAAAAATTCGTCGCTAAAATAGCGACGGAGTAAAAAAACCGTCGCTAAAATTAGCGACGGTTTGACTATTCCGTCGCTATTTTTAGCGATGGAATATTCTTTCCGTCGTTAAAGATAAAAAATTTAATTTCCCTCTTTTTTTAGCGACGGAATATGCTTTCCGTCGCTAAAGATAAAAAATTTCATTTCCCTCTCTTTTTTTAGTGACGGAAGATGCTTTCCGTCGCTAAAGTTAAATTAAATTTAATTTCCCTCTTTTTTTTCTCTCTCTCTCTCTCTCTCTTCTCTCTCTTTCTCTCTTCTCCCTCTCCTCGCCCCGTCTCTCCTCCCTCTGCCCAGCCGCCGCCGACCACCGCCCCTCCTCCTCCCTCCGGCGCCGATCGGCGCACCCTCCCTCCCCTCCCTCCCCTCCCTCTTTTCCCGCTCCTCCTTCCCTTCTCTCTTTCTCTCTCTCTCTCTCTCTCTCTCTTTCTCTCTCCTCCCTCTCCTCCCTCTCCTCTCCCCATTTCTGCCCTCTGCCCAGTCGCCGCCGACCACCGCCCCTCCCCCTCCCTCCGGCGCCGATCGGCCTCCCCTCCCTCCCTCTTTTCCCGCTACTCCTTCCCTTCTCTCTTTCTCTCTCTCTCTCTCTCTCTCTCCTCCCTCTCCTCTCCCCGTTTCTGCCCTCTGCCCAGTCGCCGCCGACCACCTCTCCTCCTCCTCCGGCGCCAGGTACAAATCTGCCTCTCTCTTTTATTTATTATTATTATTATTATTATTGTTAATTGGGTATAATAAGAATTATTATTATTATTAATATTATTATTATTTTATTTATGTTAGATGAATATTGGTAAATTTTAATTATTGTTTAAATTTATATTTCTTAAAACTTTATTGTTATTAAATTTATTAATAGAATTTTTCATATTATGATTATTATTGTTAATTAGTGTTAATTTTAGTTATTATTATTATTCAACATATTATTATTATTAAATTATTATTATTATTATTCAACATGTTATTATTATTATGTTAATTTGTATTGTTATTATTATTATTTATTTATAATTTGTATTGTTATTATTATTATTTATTTATGTTATTTGTATTGTTATTATTATTTATTTATAATTTGTATTGTTATTATTATTATTATTTATTTATGTTAATTGTATTGTTATTGTTATTATATATTTATAATTTGTATTGTTATTATTATTATTTATTTATGTTAATTGTATTGTTATTATTAATTTTTTTTTTAATTTGTAAAATTTCCCGACGGAAATTAAATTTCCGTCGGGAATTACCGACGAAAATTCAATTTCCGTCGGCAAATTTCCCGACGGAATTTTTTCCGTCGGGAAATTTGCCTACGACTAAATTGCTGACGGAATGAATTTCCGTCGGCAATTTAGTTTCCCGACGGAAATTCCTTATTTTTCGTCGGGAATTTCCGTCGGGAAATGCTATTTTTCTTGTAGTGTTTATCAATATTTTATGTAAAATAAAGCCATAATAGAGGTTGGGAAGGGACACAATTTTTTATACAATTCTTTATCCTATTGAAGAAGACTTAGACAGTGGAAGTATCACTACAAGAAAATTGACTTTTAACGACCAAAATTTAACGAAGGGATAAAAATTTGGTCGTTAAAATATATAAATAACGAAGGGAAATTAATCCGGTCGTTAGTTCTTAAATTTTATTGTTATATAACGAGAGGATTAAATCCGATCATTAAAACACTAAAAATCCGGTCGTTAAAATATACAAATAACGAAGAAAAATTAATCCGGTCGTTAGTTCTCAAATTTTATTATTTTATAGCGAAGGAATTAAATCCGGTCGTTGAAAGAATAAAAATCCGGTGGTTAACGGTGTAAAATAATTGGCGGGATTTCATCCTTACCCGTAAATACAACCCTAAAAGTTAAAATCACCATCCCCTTTTCCAATTTGCGTACAAGATACACTTTGTCTCTCACAGTGGACGGTGCCCCCTTCTGCCTGGATCGCCGCATTGCCTCGCCGCTATCGCGGGTCACGTCTGCATCTCGTCTGCCTCGCCTCCCATCGCGTCGGCCTTGCCTCGCCGCCGAGCTGCCTCGTCCTCGCCTTACCGCCGCTCCTCTGCCTTGCCCCGCTGCCGCGTCACTCGCCGCCATCATTGAAGATAGGTTTGTATCCTAACTTTGCATTTGATTTTGTATCCAAATCCTCAAACTGTAAGTACTCATTATGCCACAAAGGGACTGATCTTATTTGCATATATTCTATCTAACTGGTCTTATTTTCATATATTCTATCTAACTGAAAAATTTTGAAATTGAATTAGAGGAATTAGGTTTTTGTGTTTTAAGTTGAATTATTGATTTGTTGATGTCAGGGCTTTTCTTTGCAATTCTTGGATTGGTACTGTTTATTCTAAGGTTTTATTATACGAGGATTGCATATTATGCTTATAAGGGATATAAAGGCTTCTCTTTCTCCAACATACCTGCTATCTAGTTGATGTTGAAGCTTCTACTACTACTGTTACTTGTGTACATATCTTTCCCGAATTCTTCTTTCTGTAATTTATTTTTGGAGCTGTGGTTCTTTCGTTCTTTCTCTCTTATGTAAACAAGTACCTGTTTTAAATTGTTTTGATTAGTTACCTTGTGTTACATTCTGTTCTTGGGATCTTTAAATTCCTAATACATAATGTAGAACATTTGAAATTCACTTTTCTTTTCTGAGGTATCTTATTGACAGGTATTTTCAGAGGATTCAACTCATATTAGGTATTTTCTAGCACACATTTCTGTTTGATAATCAAAAAGGTAAACGAAGGTTATAAAGGCATTTTGTTGGTTAGCATGATTTTTTATTTCTGTAATTTGCATTTGGAAGCTTAGAGAATAGATTTCCTTGATCTTAAGGTTTGATTAAGGGAATAGCTTAAAATGTTATTTCTGCCCATTGTTAAATTTAGTTATAGATATTGTAGCATGCTGTATGGAGCAGGACCATTTAACTGATTGTATCCCTCGAGATATGATATATAGTCAAACTAATGTACTTTGTTTTTTAAAATGTCTCTTGCAAGTGTAAAACTTGAATTCTCTGATTTGGATGACCTATCATCTACTAAAGAGGGCTTTACAGAAGCAACTCTGCGTAGCATATGCATGCTATTTGGACCCCGCAGTGTCTTTCAAAGTTTTCTGTTCTGCTCATATTAGCTGTTCAAATTACTTTGATTCACCTTCAATTAATAATGTAATGCTTTCTTGCCTCTGCAGTTAATAATGTAATGCTTTTTCTGTGAATAATAATCAGAACTAAGTTTATGGTTTTAATGCATGACTTACTACTCTAGTAGAACAAAATGTTATCAGTGCTTCGCAATTCCAAATTTTAGACCTTAAGGATTCTTTTCCCAGAAAAGTACATTCCTAAGTTTTAGCACCTGACAGCCTTCTGCAACTAGTTGTTCCTTGTTAGCTCATTATGTGTCTGTTTGTTATCTTCTTCAGAAGGATATGAGAAGTTAGCTTTAGCTAGGAGGAAGGGCGTATCTCTTCAATACTGTCCAACTCTGGCATGAGCACTTCAAACATGAATGCATCTGCTGTAGAAACCTCCAACAATGACTCCATTATAAGCTCTAGTGCTGCAAATTATATTTAAATAAACCAGATTTGACTATGCTGTATGAAAAAAGCAATTCATTTTTTGTCAAACATTTTGCAGGTTCGGCTGTCTGTGTCAAGCAATGGACTTTCTCTACAGATGCCTCCACCTTATCGCTCATGTAGGATATCCAAAAGCTCTGTTCATACTAGTTATCTGCACTTGGCAATTTAGCATACAATTAACTCCTTTTGTATAATTTTCTTGTTATTAGATTTTCACTTGTAAAATTATTAGTTTTGTAACATTTTGTTGATAATGTATTTTAGAATATCAGTTGTTGACTGGATTTCTTATGTATTTTGTTTTGCTGCTTTATTCCATTACTATTTGCATTCTAAAAAAAATCTACTTTATTGAGCAGGGCCGTGAAATTCCAATTGTCCATCGTGTAATCAAGGTAAATATTCTTTTGGCCCTTTAACTGGTGCAATATTATCAGGCAGATCATATGCTTGCTTTTTGATTAAAGTTTTCATCCTCTAAAATTGTGGTATTTTGGGGGTTGAACAGGCCCTTCATTCTTATTAAATTTTTTGGACGAGATTAAATGTCTTGATATTCAATTGTTGTGCAGGTACATGAAAGGCAAGATGGTGAAGTTGATGTGCTCACAAAAGGTGCTAACTTCTTTACTAAAGGATATAAGCGGTTTAGATTGACCAAATTTATGTTGTTTCAACATGTTATAAATTTCATTGACGTTGCTAACAATGTGTTGATTTTATTTACGCCATATCCTCATCTAACTGCATTTCAGGAGACAATAACTATGGGGATGATAGGCTTTTGTATGCTCAAGGTCAGCTTTGGCTGCAGCGGAATCATATAATGGGAAGAGCTATTGGATAAAAGTTTTATCCTTAATCTGTTTTTTCTCCTTCCCATTCTTGGGTGAATATATTGTCGGGCATGTCAATAGCACGGTAGACTCTTAATGCTACTTACATTTCGTATTTCCAGGTTCTTTCCTTATGTTGGTTGGGTGACAATCATCATGACTGAAAAGCCAATTATCAAGGTATGTTTGATTTAATAAAACTGAATGTTAGTCTTAGCCTAAATTGATTTTTTCAAATGGGTTTACTCCTTGTTTCAAGAATAGTTTCCAACAATTTCTTGCCCCATCTTTATTTCTTTTCCTGGTTCAACTTAGGAATATACCATGAATTGAATTATCACTCTTGTTTTTGTTTGCAGTAGGTTCTAATTGTTGCGTTGGGATTGCTTGTCATAACTTCAAAAGACTGAAAGATACAGCAAGTTGAAGGCTTGGGCAAAGCTACCAAGTAAAGCATTTGACGAGACTCTGCCATTGCTACTCTTTTTTTTTTAATAGAAATTAGTATAGAGATGAGCTATTTTCTTGACCAAGCATGTCATTGATAGTTTTTTTTTTTTTAGAATTGTGACTATTCAATTTGTAAATATGACTATTTTTTGTAACTTTTCTTTTTCAATAAATGAAAAGAGCTTATAATATTTTTGTATAAAATATATGTGAATGATATATACCATGCATATAATATTATAAAATGACTTATATTTTAAAATACCATTTTATTATTAATGTTTGGTGTATTATGATAAATCAGAGGGCATACTATATTGGTAATTGTTGTTTGTTAGTGCTAAATACAATTAGCGAAGGGAAAATCCGGTCGCTAAAAGGTATCTTTAACGACCGAAAATCCCTTTGTTAAAAGTGAATACAATTTGCGAAGGGAAAATTCGGTCGCTAAAATATATTTTTAACGACCGGAAATTCCTTCGTTAAAAGTGAATATAATTAGCGAAGGGAAAATCCGGTCGCTAAAAATCACTATTCAACGACCGGAAGCATTCCGATTGTTAAAGGCATTAACGACCGGATTCAATATCCGGTCGTCAATACTTTTAACGAAGGGGCTTTTACCGACCGGAATTACCGGTCGTTAAAGGTTTTTAACGACCGGATTTTAACTTTTAACGACCGGATTTCCTTTCGTTAAAGAGCATTTTTCTTGTAGTGTATTGGGCCTTCCTGCTTTAAAATTCCTCTCCATTTTCTTCATATCTCTGCCTCCTATTTGCTGGTATGGCTTCTTCTTCTTTCATGGTGAAGACATATGATGTGTTCGTTAGTTTTAGAGGTGCAGACATTCGCTATACATTTCTAAGCCATCTTCAAAATTCTTTCAATCAGAAACAAATTAACGCCTATGTGGATGAAGATCTTGAAAGAGGAGAAGAGATCACATCTTCCCTCTTGGCAAAAATTAAGATTCATACGTGTCAGTTATCATTTTCTCAGAAAATTATGCATTTTCGGCATGGTGTTTGGATGAATTGGTTAAAATACTGGAGTGCAAGAATAACTGATGTTCAAGAGCTCACAGGGAATTTTGGTGCTGCAATTTTCCAGCATACAAATGATTTTAAGGATTGTTTAGGCAAGGTGGAGACTTGGACTCATGCTCTCAAGGAAATAGCCCAATTCTCAGGCTTGGTTTCGCATCCCACCAAGTAAGTCTTTTCTCTTTATTTGGATATTAGGTGGGGTTGGGATGTGGCCAGAACTAATTTTATGAAGGATTTACTAACCATTTTTAAGATTTCACTGTTATTCTATATATTAATTCTTTTTTCCCTTAATTATTGTTTCCTTTTATGCATAACCAGGCCTGACTCCAAGTTAATTGATGAAATTATAAACTATACTTTGGAAGAACTACTCCGAACGTATCATCATAGTAATTCTGATAATTATGAAGGATTAGTTGGGATTGATTATCGGATCAAGTGTATTGAGTCATTATTATGTCTTAGTTCCTCAAAGGTGCAGATTGTAGGTATTTGGGGAATGGGAGGTATAGGCAAGTCAACCCTTGCCAAGAAAGTATATGATCGAATTAAAGTTCAATTTTAAATCCATCGCTTTGTTGAGAATGTTAGGGAAAGATTTGAAAATGGCAAATTAAATAGTGTGCAAAATGAAATTATTTGTGCAATATTTGGACCAACAATTGCAAATAGAGCCAACTGCACCATGTTGTCACCTGACATTGTGCAAGGGCTTAGAAGAAGAAAAGTTTGTATCCTTCTTGATGATGTTAATGATGTAACGCAAATAGAAAATTCAATAGGAAAACCTGATATTTTTGGACATGGCAGCGTAGTGATTATCACAAGTAGAGATAAGCAACTGCTTAGGCTTGTAAAAGCTGAAATATATGAAGTTGAAGCTTTGGATAACAGGGAGGCTCTTCACCTATTTTGCTTGCATGCCTTTAATCAAAGTACACCAAAGCAAGACTACACGACATTGTCAAGAAGGGCGGTGAATTATGCTCAAGGAAATCCATTGGGTCTTAAAGTTTTAGGTTCAAATTTATACTCCAGAAGTGTAGAAGAGTGGGAAGATGAATTAAAAAAACTTGAGGGTATACCTAACAGCAAAATCGGGAAAATTTTGAGAGTAATTAGCTATTATGGGCTAGATGAAATGGAGAAGGAAATATTTCTTTTTATTGCATGTTTCTTTAACTGGGCAAATAAAGATCATGCTTTGAGCATACTAGACATGGCTGGTTCGAAAATTGGAATCAGAAGTCTATGTGATAAATCTCTCATATCAATTACTGGAAACTACATATGCATGCATGACTTGCTAAAACAAATGGGCAAGGATATTACTTGTGAAGAAAATGAGCTCGGAAAGCGCAAGATCCTGTGGCGTCATGAGGATATTCGTGACTTGTTGACTAACGATGAGGCAAGAAGCAAATGCTTTGAACCTTTTTTTTTCCATCGTTTAAATTTAATAAGAAATGTAGCCTTGCAAGATATAAAAACTTTAATGCATTCACTATTTGAATTGTCTCATAATTTTTTTTTCCAATTAGGGGACTGGAGCAATTAAAGGTATGTCATTGAACATGTCCAAAATCAGGGACATTGAACTAAAACCAACAGCATTCAGAAGACTGCATAATCTCAGGTACCTTAAGTTTCACAATTCATCATGTCCAGGACTCAAAAGTATAAACAAAGTACATGTTCTTGAAGGGCTCACCTGTCTTCCTACTGAGCTAAGGCTTCTCCAATGGGATGGATGCCCATTAAAATCTTTGCCATCCAATTCTTTTCTAGAAAATCTAGTTGAACTTCGAATGCTTGATAGTGAACTTGAAGAACTGTGGAGTGGAACTCAGGTACGTAGACTGTATTTACAATTGCATCTCTATAAAATCTGGAAATGCTTTATGAAGTTTAGGTATGATAATATTAATATCTTCTTCTTCTTCTTCTTCTTCTTCTTCTTCTTTTGTCTCCCACTTTGTCACATCAACTTGGGAATTTGAAATTAATTGATCTTTCAGGGTCTAGGATGCTAAGTAGACTTCCAGACTTTTCAAAATCCCCAAAGGTTGAGATATTATATTTGAGATTTTGTGATAATCTTCAAAGTCTACCAGAGAATTTGGGGAATTTAAAATCTCTGCTACAACTTTGTTTATCAAAGACCGCTATAAAAGAGCTCCCACAAAGCATTTGCAATATGGAATGTCTCGAATTTTTATATGTCAGAAGTTGTAGATATCCACATAAACTGCCAACTAACTGGACAATTAAAAATTTGAGTTTCGTTTCGTATATTATTTAAATATTATTCAATAATAATTATATTATTAAATTTAATAAATATATTTTTTATTTTGTTTTATCTCTATTATAATTCTATTTTATTATAATAAATAATATTATTTATTATTAAACTATTATTTAAAAAAAACTACCTGTTGCCCCTTATATATATATATATATATATATTTTGATGCCGCAACATGTTGCTGCGGCATCAATCATTGTGGGTGACCCAACATGTGGGTCTCACATGTTAGAAGCCGCAGGCGTCAGCTGCGGCTTCTGACGCAACCCTAGACCCAGAAATAAATTCAGAACCACCCTATTTTTGTAAATACATTTTCAAAAAGCCCTATTCAAATCCTTGTCCCTCAAAATTGTTAATATTTCTAAAATTGAAATCCCTACAAAATGAAAAATTTAAATTGTTAGAATTATCATCCAATTTAAAATATTCATTAACTAAGGATTCAACAACATCCAGTTTAAAAACACTAGACACATTAGCAGAATTTTTCTTAGTATCATGAATATGAAATTTAACAATTTCTTCATCAAACTCCATAGTAAGTGTCCCCTCATACACATTAATTTTACTTTGGTTGTACTAAGAAATGGCCTCCCTAACAAGATATTTGAAGAATTTGAAGATTTATTATCCTCCATGTCTGGAACATAAAAATCAGCAGGATAAAATAAACCATCAATGTTTATCAAAATATTCTTCGATACTCCTTCAGGATAAACAAAAGACTTAATAGCAAGTTGAAGCATTACATTTGTCTGTTTTAATGGATTAACATGCAAAGAAGAACAAATAGATAATGACATAATATTTATTAAAGCTCCTGAATCACACATAGTTCTTTTTACCATAACATTCCCTATAGTACAAGGAATGGCAAATACACCTTGGTCTTTTACATTTTGGAGGCAATTCCTTTGAATCATAGCAGAGACATTTTCTCCTATACTCACCCTTTCATTACCAGCTAACTTTTTCTTATTAGCACACAAATTTTTAAGAAATTTAACATATTAAGACATTCGATTAATTGCATTAAGTAAAATATTTACCTTAACCTTACAAAAAATCTCAAAATTATCATTCACTTCCTTTTTGTTCTTGGATTTTACTAATCTTTCTGGAAAAAGGGGGTTGAATGACAAAAGTGGGGAGTTGTTCTGAGATTTCCTCTTTGGGCTGTTCACCTTTCACAACTTCCATCTTTTTTTTAGTTTCTTTCTCATTTTTTTTAGCCACTTTCACTCGGCAGTTGCTGTTATAGCTCATTTTCACTCCTCAAGGTAATTACACTCATATTTTGTATTGGATTAATAATTGATTCTGAATGCAATTTCCTTTGAGCTTCTAAGTCACTTAGTGAAATTGCCATTTGGCTCAAATGTTTCTCTATATTTTCAAAGCTATGAAATTGCCATTTGGCTCAAATGTTTCCTATATTTTCAAAGCTGGCCATCATCTCTTGTATCCCGTGTTACAATTGTAAAGTGTTAGCAGTAATTAAATTAACAATTTCTTCAAGGGAAATACCTAAATTTGAACAATTTTGTTGTGACAAAATGGGATGTATAGGATTAAAATTCTAGTGTATTTGTGGCATTCGCCCATAATTAAAGTTTGATTAGTCTGTCCACCATAGATCATTAGTGTTTACATATGGATCATAACTCCATTGTGGTGGACCTAAAAATCCTTCATATTCATAATCATTCTGTTAGTAATAAGCTCCAACATGTTGTCTATTTCTTGCAGCCAAAGTCTAAACCAAGAAGTTAAGAGAATACATATATCCAGTCATTTTTTTAAAAAAAAATAAAACTAACAGTTACCAACCTCCAGGAACGGTGCCAAAATTTAATCGGTGTCGAAACCAACAAAAATAAAATTTCTACTCTTAACTAAATTTAAATTGGAAATTGCAATGGGAAGGGTCAAATCCATAGAGCTTGGTTGAGTTTTAATTCTTTAAATAACTAAAAATAAACCATAAAAATAAAGTAGGGGGTTTTGTAAATAAAAGATACAAAAACATAATTAAAATAATAATAAAAAATACAAACAATAAATAAAAATAAAATAAAAGATGAAAAACTTCAGTTCAAGGTATTCACGGCACATAATTCAATTTTATTGATCACGAATGAAAAGATAACTTTATAATCATGCAATAGATTGGTTATAGTCGTATGCTTAGCGCTCCTAACCAATTTTTTTGTATTAACAAGCTAATCAAGTAAAACTGTAATTAACCTCTAACCAATAAACAATCATCTCTTACAGACAGAATTTAATTTATTTACAGTTTTATGAAGTAGAAAGACTCAATCTAAATTAACCAATTTCTTAGCGAGTTTGATTTAAACCAAATTATGTATTTACTTAATATAACAACCCTTCTCATTCTTGCTATATTAATTACCACTTGTCATTGATTTTATTAAATAATTACAGATTTGACAATTTCAATTAGTTATATGCTATTTAATTAAATAAACAATAGTCCCTTATTGCACATAAAATAAATAATAATCGATATATAGTTTCTCTAAGTCACAGTAAATAATATAAACACCACATAAAATTATAGAGAAAAATAAGTAAGAACAATCTACAGTAATTTGGTTGAATCTTGTCTTTAAATTAATGTTTAACTAGAATAAAAGTTTAGCCAATCATGGCTAAGAACAAAAAATTAAATTAAATTAAAAACTAAGAAGAAAACACTGTTACAGTCCTTGGAAAGACGAAGAAGAGAAAGAAGAATAAGTACTATTCACTTTTTTTCCTCCTCAATAGAAAAAGAAATCCTCAAATTAAGGAAGGTAGTTTAATCATATTCAAACTAGGAAAATAAAATAAAGTATTTAAAATAAACCAGACTACCTAAAAACACTATAGTGGCTCCCGTAACTTAACCGGAGTCAAAAGTTATGATCACTCAAAGTTTTCAATTTTTCAACTAGTTAAACCAGTTTAGAAAACATTCCTCAAACTATTTCGCATTAGTCTCCCCCAGTTGAGAAAAACTCGACCTCGAGTTGTTTGGGTATAATGGCTCATCATCAGGATGAAATAAATAAATATCTGCCACATTAAATATTTTTGAAATTCCCAAACTGTTAGGCAGTCCCACCACAGGCTTCAAGCCCAAGGTTCAGTCCTCTCATGTCCTACGTACTATACAATCTTTACTCCTTTTTTTTCAAAAAAAAAAAAAAAAATCATATGATTATGGGCAACCTGTAAATAGACTGTCGATTCTGCCACCAGTATCTGAAGATCCCTTATAATTCAAAGTCTAACTCAGCACACCTAACTCATAGAATGTCGGCATAACTCTGATAAACAAAAACTCTAATCATCAAGTCAGTAATTTAAGAGAAAATAAAAGGATATTGTCTAAGAGTTTAAGACTTTAGATACATACCTATCTAGAGAATTTAGAGACTTATACGGTGTTTTGAGTGTGCTGTATTGAATGAGTCAAGCATACTGTTGTAACGGTAATTCATTAATGGTTAATAATGCTTGTGCTACCAATGATTCTTTACTGGATAAAAATCTTAGCAGATGATCTGATCGAAATAGTGCGGTTATGAATTAGCATAAAAAAATATAATAAGATTATTTATGCTAACATAATCCATTTGTTACAAATGATTTAAGTATTGGTGGATACAGGTTGGCAGTGATGGGAAGAGGAATAAGATTGTCAAATCTTGAAGGAAGCCAATAAGCCAATAACCCATGATGACTCAAAGCTGATTGAAATGATAAAACACACAACAAATATTAAAATTCAATAATAAGAAAACAACAATGAAATTTCTTACCCAAGACAGAGTTGAGAAAATGAAAACCCAGTCAGTTTAGTGGGAGAAGGAAAAAAGCTATGCATACCAAAAACTATGAAGCTGCTGGCCGGCGATGGAACTTTGTTCAATCTGGTAATGGTGTGGCTGAGTGAGAGAAGAATAGAGGGAGGTACAGGGAAGAAGAAGAAGAAGAAGAAGAAGAAGAAAAGAATATCGAAAAACAGAGACTGGGAGTTGGGATTTTGGGATAAATTGAGAGTTCTGTTAATTTTTTACCTTTGTTTCTTTAAAAAAATTCATAACACAAAAAAAGTGTTCGACTTAAAACTGGATTCTTATCCGGTTCAATGGTTTTCTATTCAATCCGAACTTCGATTTTTTATTGGTTCATAGTCCAATCGGTCCGATCCGATTCTGATAACATTGCTTTTGGCACCAATGCATATGTGGGTATATAACTAATCAATTTATTATCTAATTAACTTAGCAATTTTATTTTGTTTACTTTTCATGTCACTCACTCTTCTATTTTTGAACCAATGCCTGCATAGGCATGTAAATCTTATTGTATCGCGTCTTTATTAACTAAGTTTTACAGTGTGAAATTTATAATATAATATGGAATTTATGTGGTGCTAGGAGTGAATTTTATATAGTGTCAATACAAATAATGTTAATATTACTGTTAATAATATCATAGTAATACATATGATAATGATACATTGTTAATTTATGGTGTTAAATACTAAAAAAATTTATTGTATAAAATAAAATTTTAGTTGTAGATTTGGTCGTCGAATAAATAAACACATGAAATTTTCAATCTAATGAAACACAATAGGCCAAATAGAAAATAATTTTGATATTTGCTGCACTTTTTGGCTTTAGATGCATCAATTGAAGAAAGTGTAGAAATAAAGTTCAATAAAAACACACTAGAATCATATGCAAGAGAGCATAAAACACAAATAGTAAGGCAATATCTCTAGGACAAAGACCTCTACAAGATGAGCATGGAAACTATCATGATATAGGAAGTTGACAATAAGAAACAACTAGTGTACTTTTGATTTATTGAGAATATTAATTACCTTCAACTATGTTTCTATTTTTTAACTAGCTGATACTCCTCAATCTGTTCTGTCATGATTCGAACAGTGGATGAAACCCACAACATATTATGCCATCACAACCTCCACCATTAGAGAAATTAAAGTGAACAGTACATGGACCACCAATTCCCACCTCACTCTGTGTATCACGACTTTCATGCCAAAGCAACAATTGTGTTGGGTCAGTTGGATTCAAATAGCAATGATAAACAGATCTATATGAATCTAAAGCATCGAAGTTGTGTCCCAGCTCATCCATGAAAGTGGCTTCACATCTAATCAATAAATAAGAAGAAAATTTGGGCTTAAAGACAAGGCAGAAACAAAAACTCCTCAGCACCTCCAATTGTTTGTATGAGAAAGAGAGAGACAAAGAAGATCCACTCTTGTTTTTATATTTAATCTTTTGCGGCACTTCACTTCCTGGAATAAGTAACTTAAACTTCTTGTCCTGTGTCGTGAAAAACCACAAACCAATAAGCTTTATTAAAAAAATATATATATATTAAATTAATGTATTCAGTTATCACAATAATATTTCCACAGAAATTTGCAAATTTTAAATTTGTTATATAAAATTTATTAATCATGTTCATTATACAAACCTAGCTAGTAACAAGAGAACAAGTAAGAAAATTGATACCTTATAAGGATATGAAATCGCACAGTCAATGATTTGATTGTATTCTTCTTGATTCAAATTCAAACAATTATAGAGTCCTAACTGTCTGAGCTTTTGTTGCTCATGTAATAATTGGGATGAACCAAACACAGACTTCAAAGATGAACAACCATTTAATTCTAGATCATTCAGTGGTGGAAGTTCCGGTAGGTGTTGGAGTCTCTTGCAGTTGTGTAGATCAAGGCTTTTCAAATTGGAGAGTTGCTTGATGGTTTCAGGTATGCTCTTAAATTCATTGCCACCAATACGTAATTCTTCCAATGAGACCACACTGCAAAGACTGTTGGGAAATTCTAACATATTTGTACCATATGCACTAATGGTCTTCAAAGATTTTAATTTCCCCAAGTTAGTTGGCAGTTTATGTAGATATCTACAACTTCCGACATATAAAAATTCGAGACATTCCATATTGCAAATGCTTTGTGGGAGCTCTTTTATAGCGGTCTTTGATAAACAAAGTTGTAGCAGAGATTTTAAATTCCCCAAATTCTCTGGTAGACTTTGAAGATTATCACAAAATCTCAAATATAATATCTCAACCTTTGGGGATTTTGAAAAGTCTGGAAGTCTACTTAGCATCCTAGACCCTGAAAGATCAATTAATTTCAAATTCCCAAGTTGTTGTGACAAAGTGGGAGACAAAAGAAGAAGAAGAAGAAGAAGAAGAAGAAGAAGAAGAAGATATTAATATTATCATACCTAAACTTCATAAAGCATTTCCAGATTTTATAGAGATGCAATTGTAAATACAGTCTACGTACCTGAGTTCCACTCCACAGTTCTTCAAGTTCACTATCAAGCATTCGAAGTTCAACTAGATTTTCTAGAAAATAATTGGATGGCAAAGATTTCAATGGCCATCCATCCCATTGGAGAAGCCTTAGCTCAGTAGGAAGACAGGTGAGCCCTTCGAGAACATGTACTTTGTTTATACTTTTGAGTCCTGGACATGATGAATTGTGAAACTTAAGGTACCTGAGATTATGCAGTCTTCCGAATGCTGTTGGTTTTAGTTCAATGTCCCTGATTTTGGACATGTTCAATGACATACCTTTAATTGCTCCAGTCCCCTAATTGGAAAAAAAAAATTATGAGACAATTCAAATAGTGAATGCATTAAAGTTTTTAAATCTTGCAAGGCTACATTTCTTATTAAATTTAAACGATGGAAAAAAAAAAAAAGTTCAAAGCATTTGCTTCTTGCCTCATCGTTAGTCAACAAGTCACGAATATCCTCATGACGCCACAGGATCTTGCGCTTTCCGAGCTCATTTTCTTCACAAGTAATATCCTTGCCCATTTGTTTTAGCAAGTCATGCATGCATATGTAGTTTCCAGTAATTGATATGAGAGATTTATCACATAGACTTCTGATTCCAATTTTCGAACGAGCCATGTCTAGTATGCTCAAAGCATGATCTTTATTTGCCCAGTTAAAGAAACATGCAATAAAAAGAAATATTTCCTTCTCCATTTCATCTAGCCCATAATAGCTAATTACTCTCAAAATTTTCCCGATTTTGCTGTTAGGTATACCCTCAAGTTTTTTTAATTCATCTTCCCACTCTTCTACACTTCTGGAGTATAAATTTGAACCTAAAACTTTAAGACCCAATGGATTTCCTTGAGCATAATTCACCGCCCTTCTTGACAATGTCGCGTAGTCTTGCTTTGGTGTACTTTGATTAAAGGCATGCAAGCAAAATAGGTGAAGAGCCTCCCTGTTATCCAAAGCTTCAACTTCATATATTTCAGCTTTTACAAGCCTAAGCAGTTGCTTATCTCTACTTGTGATAATCACTACGCTGCCATGTCCAAAAATATCAGGTTTTCCTATTGAATTTTCTATTTGCGTTACATCATTAACATCATCAAGAAGGATACAAACTTTTCTTCTTCTAAGCCCTTGCACAATGTCAGGTGACAACATGGTGCAGTTGGCTCTATTTGCAATTGTTGGTCCAAATATTGCACAAATAATTTCATTTTGCACACTATTTAATTTGCCATTTTCAAATCTTTCCCTAACATTCTCAACAAAGCGGTGGATTTAAAATTGAACTTTAATTCGATCATATACTTTCTTGGCAAGGGTTGACTTGCCTATACCTCCCATTCCCCAAATACCTACAATCTGCACCTTTGAGGAACTAAGACATAATAATGACTCAATACACTTGATCCGATAATCAATCCCAACTAATCCTTCATAATTATCAGAATTACTATGATGATAAGTTCGGAGTAGTTCTTCCAAAGTATAGTTTATAATTTCATCAATTAACTTGGAGTCAGGCCTGGTTATGCATAAAAGGAAACAATAATTAAGGGAAAAAAGAATTAATATATAGAATAACAGTGAAATCTTAAAAATGGTTAGTAAATCCTTCATAAAATTAGTTCTGGCCACATCCCAACCCCACCTAATATCCAAATAAAGATAAAAGACTTACTTGGTGGGATGCGAAACCAAGCCTGAGAATTGGGCTATTTCCTTGAGAGCATGAGTCCAAGTCTCCACCTTGCCTAAACAATCCTTAAAATCATTTGTATGCTGGAAAATTGCAGCACCAAAATTCCCTGTGAGCTCTTGGACATCAGTTATTCTTGCACTCCAGTATTTTAACCAATTCATCCAAACACCATGCCGAAAATGCATAATTTTCTAAGAAAATGACAACTGACACGTATGAATCTTCAATTTTTGCCAAGAGGGAAGATGTGATCTCTTCTCCTCTTTCAAGATCTTCATCCACATAGGCGTTAATTTGTTTCTGATTGAAAGCATTTTGAAGATGGCTTAGAAATGTATAGCGAATGTCTGCACCTCTAAAACTAACGAACACATCATATGTCTTCACCATGAGAAGAAGAAGCCATACCAGCAAATAGGCGGCAGAGATATGAAGAAAATGGAGAGGAATTTTAAAGCAGGAAGGCCCAATACTTCCACTGTCTAAGTCTTCTTCAATAGGATAAAGAATTGTATAAAAAATTGTGTCCCTTCCCAACCTCTATTATGGCTTTATTTTACATAAAAAATTGATAAAGAGTTTGTGTGTGTATGTGGGTTGGAAGTGGATATATCTTGTACTCTAAGCAGTTGTCTTCAACTCTTTAATCAAAATTTAATATATATATTTCCTTGTTCCTGAGGCTAATTGCGTTTTGCTTGTCTTCGGAATAATGTGGAGGTATATATGGGGAGATCACCAATGCTATCATCTTGTCTACTTTGTTGAAGTATAAACTTGTTTTAAATCCAGTTTGTTTAAAACCCAAATCCAAATGTTGAAGCCCAGCTCAAAGAACCTTCTGATATTTTTCACATGATGAATTAAATGTCAAAGGTTGGTTAGATAGTTGAAATTTGCATTACAAATGTATGGTTTTAATGGCATGTGTAAGTCTAAGTTAGGTGTGTAGTAGGTGTATTTATGTGGTTTGTATTAATCCTATGTTAGTATAAATACCCCCTCCCTCTCTGCAATGTAAGATACAGAAGAAAGAATAAAATTCAGTAATAAAAGTTTGAGAGAGTTGCAGAATTTGTTCTTGAGAGTTTTATTTGATTTTTGATATTTCTTCTTTTCCAACATAGTGGTATCAGAGCATTGTTGGAATATATCGTGTAGCATATCAAATTGAAGCTCTCGACGAGACGAATCCAACGCCACCGGAATCAACCCAATCGGAGGTCGGACGCTCCGCCAATCGCTGCCGGAATATTTCTGCCTAAAAACTGAGTCAACCCAGCCGAGTCAACTCAACTGAGTCAATCCACTAAGTCAGCCGATTTAGAGCCTTTTGACCAAGCCGCCAAGCCTGTTGACCGAGCTGTTTTACCAAGTTGACCGAGCTGCCAAGCCAGTTGACCAATCCGTTGACCGTTGACTTTTCAACCGTTGACTTTTCAACAGTTGACTTTGACCGTTGACTTTGACCAAAAAGTTTGACTTTCCGGTGAAAGTTCATCTTAAGGTTTTTCGACGTTTCGGATCCATCCATGCAATCGGTTTTTGCAAATTCCTTCTAGTTTTGAAGATATGGCCAATAATGTGGCTTCCTTTCAAGTACCAACACTCAACAACAACAATTACGACAACTGGAGTATCAAGATGAAAGCTCTCCTTGGTGCACACGATGTCTTGGATATCGTAGAGAAAGGCTACAATGAGCCAGAAAATGAAGACGTCCTTACACAAGATCAAAAGACAGCTTTGAAGGATTCAAGAAAGAGAGACAAGAAAGCTCTCTATCTAATCTATCAAGCCTTAGATGATGATCGCTTTGAGAAGATTTCTGAAGCAAGTTCCGCTAAGCAAGCATGGGAGAAGTTGCAAATCTCTTACAAAGGAGTTGAAAAAGTAAAAAAAGTTCGTCTTCAAACTTTAAGAGGTGAATTTGAATCCTTACATATGAAAACATCTGAAACAATTTCAGATTATTTCTCAAGAGTAGCAACTGTTACTAATCAATTGAAAAGAAATGGTGAAAAGTTAGAAGATGTGAGAATTATAGAGAAGATACTTCGTTCGTTGGATCCCAAATTTGAACACATTGTCGTAACAATTGAAGAAACTAAAGATCTGGAAGAAATGACGATCGAGCAACTCCAAGGATCTTTGCAAGCATATGAAGAGAAGCAGAAGAAGAAGCAAGGGATCGCTGAGCAACTCCTCAAGCTACAAGTCAAAGAGATGCATGAAAGTCATGGCAATGATAGAAATCAACGTGGCCGAGGTAAAGGTAGAGCTCGTGGACGAGGAGGATATCATGGTCGAGGACGAGGTTGGAATTACAACAACAGTTCCAACTATGAAAAAGGAGAAAATTCTACAAGAGGTCGTGGAAGAGGCAATACTAATTTGAGATATGAAAAATCTCAAATTCAATGTTATAATTGCAACAAGTATGGCCATTATGCTTCGGAATGTAGAATTCCAAATAACAAAGTTGAAGAAAAGTCCAACTATGTAGAAGAGAAGATTGAAGAAAAGGAAACTCTTTTCCTAGCAAAGAAGGAGAATGATGGTGGCCAAGAAAATTCTTGGTATCTTGACACTGGTGCAAGCAATCACATGTGTGGAAAAAGAAGTATGTTCGTGGAACTTGATGAATCTGTAAGTGGCAATGTCTCATTTGGAGATGATTCCAAAGTTGAAGTAAAAGGGAAAGGCAACATTCTCATCCGTTTAAAAGATGGGAGACATCAATTTATTTCAAAAGTTTACTATGTGCCTAACATGAGAAGTAACATCTTGAGTCTTGGACAACTGTTGGAGAAAGGCTATGATATTCACATGAAAGGTGATAATCTTTCTCTCAGAAATGAGAGGAATATTCTAATCGCTAAAGTGCCAATGACAAAGAACAGAATGTTTCTTATCAACATACAAAATGATGTTGCAAAATGTTTGAAAGCTTGCTACAAGGACGCATCATGGTTATGGCATCTTCGATTTGGGCATCTCAATTTTGGAGGATTGGAGCTGCTATCCAAAAAGAAGATGGTGAGGGGACTGCCAAACATCAATCATCCTGATCAACTTTGTGAAGGTTGTCTACTTGGGAAGCAGTTCAGAAAATCATTTCCAAAGCTGTCAGACTCAAGAGCGAAAAAGCCACTGGAGCTTATACATACAGATGTTTGTGGACCGATCAGCCCAAGTTCATTTGGTAAAAGTAATTATTTCCTTCTCTTTATTGATGATTTTTCAAGAAAAACCTGGGTATATTTTTTGAAGCAAAAATCAGAAGTTTTTGAAGTATTCAAGAAATTTAAAGCTACAGTTGAAAATGAAAGTGGCCAAAAGATTAGAGCAATGAGATCTGATCGAGGAGGAGAATTCACTTCTAAGGAGTTTCAAGAATTCTGTGAAGCAAATGGAATTCGAAGACCATTGACAGTCCCAAGATCCCCCCAACAAAATGGAGTCACAGAAAGAAAAAACAGAACTATCCTTGATATAGCACGGAGCATGATCAAATGCAAGAAATTGCCCAAAGAGTTTTGGGCTGAAGCTGTAGCAACAGCTGTCTACTTGTCCAACCGATCTCCAACAAAAAGTGTGTGGGGAAAGACACCGCAAGAAGCATGGAGTGGAAGAAAACCAGGCATCTCACACCTGAGAATATTCGGAAGCATAGCTCATGTTCATGTACCAGATGAAAGAAGAACCAAGCTTGATGATAAAAGTGAAAGATTCATTTTCATCGGCTATGATGCAAGTTCGAAAGGCTACAGGCTATACAATCCAAACAATGGGAAGATCATAATCAGCCGAGATGTCATATTTGATGAAGAAGGTGAATGGGAATTCAATTCTCCCACAGACGACTTCAACTTCTTTCCAATTGATGAAAATAAGCAAGCACCAGTTCAGCAACCAGAAGAAGTTCAGCAAGAGGTTGCTTCACCACCTACTTCACCAACAACAACTACCCATGAAGATGAATCAACTTTATCATCTTCAAGTGGTAGTCCAAATGAAAGAGTTGTGCAACGTACAAGAAGTCTTCGAGATCTATATGAAGTAACTGAACAATCAGATAATCTTTCATTATTTTGTCATTTTGCTAATTGTGAACCAGTTAACTTTCAAGAAGCTGTACAAGATGAAAAATGGAGAAATGCAATGGATGAAGAAATCAAAGCCATTGAAAAGAATGACACATGGGAAATCACTTCACTTCCAAAAGGACACAAGCCAATTGGCGTCAAATGGGTCTACAAAGTGAAGAAGAATGCAAATGGAGAGGTTGAAAGATACAAGGCGAGACTTGTTGCAAAAGGATACAGTCAAAGAGCTGGCATTGACTATGATGAGGTATTTGCTCCTGTTGCACGCTTAGAGACTGTTAGACTAATTATTTCTCTAGCAGCTCAAAATAGGTGGAAGATTCACCAGATGGATGTGAAGTCTGCTTTTCTGAATGGAGTGCTCGAAGAAGAAGTTTACGTTGAACAACCGATGGGTTATGTCGTGAAAGGACATGAAAATAAAGTTTTAATGTTGAAGAAAGCTCTTTACGGATTAAAACAAGCACCAAGAGCTTGGAACAGCCGCATCGACAAATACTTCAAACAGAATGGCTTCATCAAATGTCCATATGAACATGCACTCTACTTCAAAATCAAAGATGGAGACATCTTAATTGTATGCCTGTATGTGGATGATTTAATCTTCACCGGAAGCAACCCCAACATGTTCAAAGATTTCAAGAAAGAAATGGCAAAAGAGTTCGAGATGACAGACATTGGGCTTATGGCGTACTATCTTGGCATTGAAGTTAAACAACAAGAAGATGGAATTTTCATCTCACAAGAAAGTTACACTAAGGAGATTCTGAAGAAGTTCAAAATGGAGAATTGCAAACCAATAAGCACACCAGTAGAATGTGGAGTCAAATTGTCCAAGCATGATGAAGGAGAAAGCGTGGATCCAACATACTTTAAAAGTTTAGTTGGAAGCTTACGCTATTTGACATGCACGAGACCTGATATTCTTTATGCAGTTGGATTGGTTAGCCGCTACATGGAATCTCCAACAACCACTCATCTCAAAGTCGCAAAGAGAATTCTTCGCTATCTCAAAGGTACAATCAACTTTGGGTTGTTCTATTCCATATCTAATGATTACAAGCTTGTTGGATATAGTGACAGTGATTGGAGTGGAGATTTAGATGACAGAAAAAGCACTACAGGATTTGTATACTTTATGGGAGATACTGCTTTCACATGGCTATCAAAGAAACAACCAATTGTCACACTTTCAACTTGTGAAGCTGAGTATGTAGCTGCAACTTCAGCTGTTTGTCATGCAGTCTGGCAGAGGAACTTATTGAAGGAGCTGAACTTGATACAAGAAGAACCAACAAAGATTGGTGTTGATAACAAATCAGCAATTGCTCTAGCAAAGAATCCAGTGTTTCATGATCGATCAAAGCACATAGATACTCGATTCCATTACATTAGAGAATGCATTGCAAAAAATGATGTACAAATCGAGTATGTTAAGTCACATGATCAAATTGCTGATATCTTCACCAAGCCACTGAAATATGAAGATTTTGCGAGGATAAGGAATTTGCTTGGTCTCATAAAACAAGTTTAAGGGGGAGTGTTGAAGTATAAACTTGTTTTAAATCCAGTTTGTTTAAAACCCAAATCCAAATGTTGAAGCCCAGCTCAAAGAACCTTCTGATATTTTTCACATGATGAATTAAATGTCAAAGGTTGGTTAGATAGTTGAAATTTGCATTACAAATGTATGGTTTTAATGGCATGTGTAAGTCTAAGTTAGGTGTGTAATAGGTGTATTTATGTGGCTTGTATTAATCCTATGTTAGTATAAATACCCCCTCCCTCTCTGCAATGTAAGATACAGAAGAAAGAATAAAATTCAGTAATAAAAGTTTGAGAGAGTTGCAGAATTTGTTCTTGAGAGTTTTATTTGATTTTTGATATTTCTTCTTTTCCAACATACTTGTAGTCATATTTTGTAAACATTTGCATTTCTTATGCTTATGAATATTTGTTTAATCTTCAAAATTTAGTCAAACAGCTCTGCCTTATGCGTCAGTCGTCGCGGCCTCCACCAGACCGTCTACGTCAGCGCTAATGCTCAACCAACCGTCACCAGCCCCTTTCGCCTTCATTCACACCACGACCAACCTTCACGCATGACACCATCGTAGCAGATCCGCGCTAGCGCACCCGCGCCATTACCGTCAGCCTCATCCACTCCGGCACAACTCCATCGCACCAGATCCGCGACACTCCGGCATCCATCAACCCGCAGTTCCCGTCGTGCAAGTCGCCATCACAGATTCGTTAGCCCATCGTAGCACCTCACGCCTCATCCTGTCGTGCAAACAGCCCCTTCACTAAATCCAATGAAAATGACAAACAAAGCTTACTAAAGAACAGAGCACATCTCCTCCAACAGGGCAGTTTATTTTAAATTTTTTTATTTATTTCAGTATTAATTTAATTTTGTCTTTCATTTAAATCAGTTATCTTTCACCCATGTTTATTTGTTATTCCACGTTGACAACAATGCAAGGAAAAAGTGTGGGGGAGGGGTTTGAGTTAAAAGTGCTGAATTTGTGATTTTATACTGAATCTGTTATGATTTTTCTTGTGAAAGTTGTTGGTTTTGCTTAAATTGCTTACTGTAATATTGGTTAATTTTGGTGAATTGTAGAATTTTTAGTGATTTTTGATCTTAGGGTCCATTTTCAGGTTGGATAGGCTGTTGTAATTTTATTTTCTGATGCATCGGCACATTTTGTGGATAATAATTTTCTTTTTGTGGATATAATCTAAAACTTTATGAAAATAATTCTTGTGGCTTGATATTCAGCTATTGCATTTAGGTACTGTTTTAAGGGCTATAAGTATGATATTTTCTCCATGATTGCTTGTTTATTTGAGTGCAACATTTCTATTATCCATTGACATTTATTATGTTTCATTTACAATATTAGAGAAAAGCATTTGTCTAAATAAAATTTTTTAACCATTTAGGTTTAACTTATTGTTAGGCTCTAAAAATACTAACTCCGCAAGTGCACGGTTAATCACTCATAGTACTTAATATGTTGATCCCACAGAAAATGTAGATTAAATATCACTCACTATTACTATTTGATTTTATTTTGTTTACAATATTCAATAATTTATAAGTTAATTCTATACTACTTTTGTCATGCAAATTAATTAAACCTAGTTAATTATGATCAAAGAAGATAATGTAGATGATGAAGAACTAATGATTATGAAACTTGATTCTATCTTTTAATTATAATTATAATCTTATCAGGAAGCCAAATTGGAATAATATTCTAATTCACTCTCTCGACGTGAATTAAAGTGTTTAAAACATGCAATTATAATGTTAAACCTTAACTCTTATTAATGAACTAGTTAATTCTAATTATATATTCTAAGATTAATTACCAATTTATAGCAATTATCTTGATATACTGATATCTCAAGTTATGTTTTGATAATGAAGTTCTATTAGTTGTAAAATAAAGTGAATATCTCAACTCTATTTTAACTTATACTGATCATGCAAATATACCAATAGAGAATTCTACGTTCAAAGATGATTAATATTGATGGAAATAGAAATAACATTACTATCATTCAAGTTTTTTAAATAACATTCATTTAATGTTTACAAAGAAGAAGTAAAAGATTAGAAATAGAAAAAGATGATCACTCAACCCTTTTCCCCTTCATAAAATATGATCTTCTTCCTTGCAATTGCTTTTTTTTTTCAAAACATAAAAACTAACTTAGAACTTCTACTAAAGAAAATTTTCTCTCCCAAACTAACAGAAAAATACTTAGTTAAAATTCCATCATCTTCAAATTATAGTTGAATTTAATATATATAATGTTTTAAAGGTCATGTCCCTTGATAAGTTTCTTCAAAGGATTGCACAAGTTGATGAGAAAGCATGACCTTTCAAGTGACTTTTTGAAAATAACTACCCAACAGATCTCTTTGTCGCGATCGCGACAGAGCACGGCCCTCTTTCCCTTGCTTGTCTTTAACTACTTTGGCTACTTCTCTTTCCTCCGAGCCTCATTGTGTTCGCGATGCATTCGCCCTCGCGACAGCACACAGCTTCTCCTTTGGTTCTTCTCTTTCTCTCTTCTCTTCCTCTTCTTTGGCACCTTCTGTTGTGCTTGCGATACCGGTCGCGTTCTCGACATAATCATCTTCTTTTACACAATTTTGCTCATTTTTCTATTATTTTCTCCAATTTCTCCTATATTCACAAAATATAGAACAACACATAAAACATACCTAATTCTAACACAATTAACTACAAATAAATATTATTTTAATCACAAAACATGGACTAAATTTGAGCTATTTAGGCTCATATCACTTATTGATTTGTTAGACATATTTGAGTAGTGTTCATAATTATTTATTCGTTTTTATACAATTTATGGTGGTTTTGATTACGTTTTGAATTAGAAATATCAAGATTTAATTTCTAAGGTGAAAAATAATTTTTTGCATGATTCTTAAATTTGATTTTATGCATTTTAGAAATTCGGTAAAACTATTTTAGACACCTATTTTGAGTTGTGTTTATAGATTGAAGGATTTGGTTACTAAGAATATATATAAAAAAGAAAGAGATATGGCAATAATCACTACAAAAAAATGTGAATAGCAATGGAAAAATAACAACTGAATTTATTCTGTTGCTAAAATTGGTTTAATTTTATAGATTTAGCAACGGAAATATATTTGGTTATCTTCCGTCGCTAAAAAGAGAGAGAATTTTTAGCTCCAAAATTTAACCACGGAAATTAGCGACGGAGTCAATATACCGTTGCTAAAAAAAAATTGGAACGAGAAATAGCAACTGAACTATTATTCAGTTGCAATTTAGCAACAGAAATTTTTTTCGGTTGCTAAAATTGCAACCGAATTAATATTCGGTTGCTAAATAATAAATCTTAAAAAAATTGTATTCTAAAATAGCAACCGAATTATTATTCGGTTGCAATTTAGCAACGAAAATTAATTTCCGTTGTTAAAATTGCAATCGAATTAGTATTCGGTTGCTATTTTAATAAACCTAAAAAAAATTGTATTCTAAAATAGCAACCGAATTATTTATCGGTTGTTATTTAGCAACGGAATAATTTCCGTTGCTAAAATTGCAACCGAATAATAATCGGTTGCTAAATAATAAACTTTAAAAAAATTGTATTCTAAAGTAGCAACCGAATTATTATTCGGTTGCTAAATAATAAACCTTAAAAAAAATTATATTCTAAAATAGCAACCGAATTATTATTCGGTTGCTAAATAATAAATCTTAAAAAAATTGTATTCTAAAATAGCAACTGAATTATTATTCGGTTGCTAAATAATAAAGCTTAAAAAAAATTATTCTAAAATAGCAACTGAATTATTATTCGGTTGCAATTTAGCAACGGAAATTAATTTTCATTGCTAAAATTGCAACCGAATTAGTATTGGTTGCTATTTTAATAAACAAAAAAAAATTGTATTCTAAAATAGCAACCGAATAGTTTATCGGTTGCAAACATGGCAACGGAATAAGAATTCCGTTGCTAAATGCAAGCCTCCGCCCCCCCCCCCCCCCCCCCCCCAAAATGAGAGCCACCAGGCGCCAGATCTGGCATTGCCCCCCCATCCTGCTGCTGTCAGCTCCTTCGCCGCCGCTGGCCCCCACCCTGCCTTCACAGATCCAGTCTTCGCCCATCTCCCTCTCCTGCTGTCAGTTTGCCGCCGTCGCCACTCGCCTCTCGCCCTTGTCGCTGGTCTTTCCTCGTCTCTTGCTCGCCGGTGTACCAGTTGAAAAAGCTAGGTTTTCAATGATAGCTCCTCATGCTTTTCTTTCTTCGTGTCAGTGTCAAGTGGCCCAAGGATAATGAGCGGTTGATAGATCCTGTTGTAATTGCTAACATATATGGACCAGAGGTATGATTTTCTATATTTTGCTTGATTTGCAGTCATACAATCAAATGTTACGTTATGATTTTTTGCTATATATATAGATAAGAGATTTTATCAGTATTTGCTTAAATATGCCAAGTGAGATTGTTAGAGTCTCTTTAGCATGGTCTTTTATCATACAAAAGGTTTTATATATTGCAAATATAGCAACGTGAAGAACAGGGTAAGAGTAATAAGGAAAATTATTAATGTAATTTCCTATCTAATTAGCTTGTTTTATGATGGCATTAAATTTCCATACATTGGGTTGCTTCTTCAATAACCATTATGAAAGATGTGGGCTAATCAAACCAGTTCCAGTAGACATCCTTCAATTCTCAAATAAGTTTGTTTATAATATTGTGCCATGATTATGGTTTTGCCCTTGAAATTGAATATATTTTAATTGCTTTCTTATGTTCTTGCTTTTAAATTCATACGCCTTGAAAAAGGAATAGTATTTCAGTTTCATTCTTGATCCTTTTTTCTCTTTTTTTGGTCAGAGTTGGGGTCAGATGACAGATAATATTTATACGATAATTTTGTCTGATTCTAATTGTCAAGCATTACTTTAATAATTATAGGGTCTTGATTTTGTTGTTGATGGTGGTGTAAGAGTTGCTGATCCTTCCACTGTAGTTGTGCTGAGTAGAATGCCACCAAAAGACATGCGGCATGGAAAGGTAATGGGTTTTCTACCTGAGATAATTTACTTTCAACAGTATTAGTAGATTATTTGCTTCTTATGAATCATACTGAGAAATGCTCATTTGGATGAATTTTAGTATTATTTGCAGTTTGATTTGATTTGTATGTAATCACTAACCTTATTTACTGATTGGTCCATTGTATGATTTTCATTTTTCTCTTGCTTTTAGTTGCAATGTTATAACACGGATTAGTTTTATGATTCTCTTTTTATTTTGAAGAACTTTATGTTTCCAGATTAACAAACTTTATGTTAATTGTTTTAAGTTCATTGAACCTGAAATGATTTAGAGGGTTTATTGTCTTTTGTTATGAAAAATATCAAATTTTGATTTGAGTCAAGGGGGCTACTTAAAATTTGTAGTATTTTTTGGATGAAAACTTTTGACACTGTCTAATATTTGCTTTTAAATGGTGGAACAAATTCACTGTAGGTTTCTGTTTATAAGTTAAAGTGTTGCAAATGCCCTAATATCTCTTAACCCTCATTGAGGGTTCAAGCAATATCATGACACTATATGAACTACCATTACTCTTGAAATAAAATATTTAACATACAAATCGATAACTACTATAAAAACTTTTTTTCACCATTTGCTGAACCTCCAATTCCTTGTTCTTCTGGTAATTTTTTTTTTAATTTTTTTTTCCGACTGTTAGTATTGTGGTTGAACTCAGCCCTCTTGTTCTTGGTTGTTTTCCAGGTTGAAGGCCTTGTTCTTGATCATGGTTCTAGACATCCTGACATGAAGCGACGAGCAGAGAACTGCTACATCTTGACTTGCAATGTGTCCTTGGAATATGAGAAAAGGTACTTATTTCAGGTTAATGTTGATATTAAGCTTGAAATTTAATAAGCAATTAAGATAACTGTTGTGCTTGATGTTCAGTTAATTTGGTTTTTTTCCTTCATATAACCAAACTAAAATTTACTTATTCTTTCTCAAGTGAAATAAATGCGGGATTTTTCTACTCAAATGCAGAGCAGAGGGAGGCAATGGTTGCTGCTGAAAGTCGTCAGGTGGATGAAAGAGTGAAGAGAATCATTGAACTTAAAAACAAGGTTATGAAACAAGTTCCTGATGCACGTTGCTCTTCAAGGAATTGCTTTTTTCAATGTTAAATTATTCATGAATATATGTCTTTATGTCATGCCTTACCAACATATTAAAGCCTTACTTTGTCTAATTTCACTTTCTTTATGTTAATTCATCTATTTGCATCATGGAAACTGTGATGTTAGTGTAAAAAACATACATATTCATGTACCATACTGGTATATATATATATATATTGTTGCAAACTGCTTTGATATGTATATAATCCTGTATTTTTTTCACAGGAATCTCACAGTAGAACAGTTTCTTCTTTGACAAAGACTAATGCGAATTTATCTGCCTCATTTTTTTTTTCCAATTCTAAGCTAGCATATGCCTTGGTAAAAAAAAAATAAATAAATAAATAAACATATGCCCTATAAACTGTCACAATCTGAATAATTTTTCAATTTCTTCCTTCATGTTTTTGGAATATATTTAACATATATCATTTATCAAGATTTCTACTGTGGGATTTCTTTATACCTGTGAAAGAATCCTAATGCTTTCACATGGATAAGTATATCAGGTCCTCGAATTTTCCTATTAATTTCAGTTTTTGGAATAGGAATTTTCAGTTAATATTATTTTATTTTTCGTTCTTGTTAGTCCTGGGCTATTTTTGTTGCTATAAGTCACATTTTATAGGTTAATCTTTTCTATTTAATTTATATACTGAAAATGGGACAAACATTGAAAGAATCTGTTTATATTTGAACAGGTACTCAATTAATTGGATCAGTGTCTATCACTGCTGTGGAACTTATCGCTGCAAGCTTAAGTGCATGTTTATAGAAGAATGCAAATATTTGTAACTATGATTAGTTCTTTTAGGTGGTGAAAAGAATGTCCAAAGTCACATTTTTATTCTTTTAAACCAAAGGAATATTTATATATGTATATTTTTGACACAATTGTAACTGACATTTAGCTATTTATAAAATGTTAAGTTATATATTGTTCCAGTTATATTATCAATAATTTTTTTTTTTAATTTTATTATGAATTTGGATTATATTTATTTATAAATAAAAAAATTGATTAAAATTTTATAATTTCTTATGTTAAAAATAGCAACGGAAGAGTTCCGTTGCTAAATTTAGCAACCGAATTCGAATTCCGTTGCTAAACATAGCAACCAAATTCGAATTCGATTACTAAAATAGTAACGGAATTCGAATTCGGTTGCTAAAAATAGCAATGGAATTCTATTTCCGTTGCTAAATTTAGCAACTGTCAAATTTGCAACCGAATTTTTCGTTGCTATTTTCGGTTACTAATTTTGATTAGCAACGGAAATTCAACAAATTTGGTTGCTAATTTCCGTTGCTATTTGACAATTTTCTTGTAGTGAATTTTTACTTTGCTATCCACTCAAAAATGGTTAAGAGTAGAGCCTGCAGCCACTTGTAATTGTGTAATTTGAGTAATCGGGTATATACGAATTAGAACTGGATACCTTCGCGTAAAAAGGATCTCTACATTTCTTGTAAGCATTCTAACTTTTATTTGGACTGGAAAAACAGGGTATATGCGAGTTAGAATCATATACCCTCGCGTCTACTATTGTCTAAGTTTATAAAGAAAAAAAGAAATGAAAAAATTGAAATAAATTTCTTGGTTTTCCTTGTTCCTTGATCTATTGAAAAATATGAGATTATGGTGTCCAATTTGGTTTGATAAGTTTCTTTTATGCATTGATCTAATCTTGAATTGAGACATAAATTCTTGTGTGCTTAATATTTAAAACCTTGATGTTCTGATTTGAAAAAGTAGTAGAGAAACTCATATCTTGATATGAAATTATGGGAAATTATTTTGGATTTTTATCTCAGTTTTGCCTTGCATTTTGATCTAATTGAAACTTATGAGATTGAAATTTATTTCTCGGTGAATGAACTTTTGGAAGGACTGTATTTGTGATTTAATTCATGCTTGAGGACCAGTATGGGAAAATTTGTTAAGTTCTCAATGTTGCATACTTTTGCTTGTTTTCCCTACTTTGATGCACTTATTCTTAGCCTATTTTGTTGCTTTTCACTTATTTTGTGATTTTTATCATTGTAGGGACAAATTGGTAAGAAGATAGTGAATTGTGACTAATTGGAGATGATGATTTGGACCAACCTTCAAAATTTAGAGAAGTTTTGGAGCAAGAGTTGAATTTGGAGTTTGACTTGTACAAGGCTAAAGGGCAAGGGAAAACTTTTGCCTTGGCCAAGGGAGTCGTGATAACAGAGTATTAGCTTTATAAATTTTAAGTGCGAATTAAGCCTAACCGCTAGGGATATTACTAGCTATATTTTGAGGAATATTAGCCTATAATTTATGAGATAATAGATAGTATTTTTCGGTATTTTGAATTATTTTAAATACTTTATTTTATTTTTCAAGTTTGAATAGGATTGAACTACCTTTCTTAATTTGAGGATTTCTTTTTTATTGAGGGGAGAAAAAAAAAGTGAAAAGTACTTCTTTCTCTTTTTCGTCCTTCCAAGGACTATAACTGAGTTTTCTTCTTAGTTTTTAATTTTAATTTATTTTTATTCTTGGTCATGATTGGCTAAATTTTTATTCTATTTAAAGGTAAATTTAAGAGCAGAATTTTGTTCTTGCTTATTTTTTTCTTTAATTTTATGTGGTGTTCATGTTATTTACTGCAGATTAGAGAAATTATATCTTGATTGTTATTTGATTTATGTGCATTAAGGGCTCATTGTTCATTTAATTAAATAGCATATAGCTAATTGAGATTGACAAATTCATAATTATTTGATAAAATCAATAACAAGTAGTAATTAGTATAACAACACTGAGAAAAGTTGTTATATAAATTAAATGCATGATTTAGTTTAAATCGGTCTCATTAAGAAATTAGTTAACTTAAATTTGATTTTTTAGTTCATAAAATTGTCAATAAATTAAATTTTGTTAATAAAAGATGATTGTTTATTAGTTAAGGGTTAATTACAATCTTACTTGATTAGCCTATTAATACAAAATAAATTGGTAGGGAGCACTAACCCGACAATTATAATCAATCAATTGCATGATTATAGAGTTATTTTTTTATCCGTTATTAGTAAAATTGAATCATGTGCCACAACTACCTTTAACTAGATTTTTTCATCTTTTATTTTATTTTTATTTATTTTTTATATTTTTTTATTATTTTAATTCTGTTTTTTTTATCTTTTATTTACAAAACCCCTACTTTATTTTTATTGTTTATTTTTTTGGTTATTTGAGGAATTAAAACTCGAGCAATACCTGTGAATTCGACTCCATTCGTCACTACTTACAAGTTACATTTAGTTAAAAGTAAAAATTTTATTTTTGTTTGTTTCGACACCCATCAACTACCTTCTTAAACTTTAGAATTTCTTTTTACTTTTAGGGGCGAAAAGCATGAATAGTAACTTATAATCTTCTTCATTTGTTCTTCCAACTCTGTAACATGAAATTTTTAACTTTCAATTGTATTTTTATTTTGTTTTTGTTCGTGGCCATGAATGACTAAACTCTTTTATTCTAGTTAAAAGTTAAATTCAAAGGTATTCAGAACTAGATATGGGCATTACAAGTTTTTGGTGACACCTTTTGGGCTCACAAATGCTCCAACAGCATTTATGGACCTTATGAATCGTATCTTACATCCTTAATTATATTAGTTTATAGTGTTTTTTTTTGTTTATTAAATTAAATAGCATATAATTGGAAATATCAAGTCTGTAATTGTTTGGTAGATTCAACAATAAGTGGTAATTAATCTAATAACACTAAAAATGGTTATTATATTAAGTAAATATATGATTTGCTTTGAATCAATTTTTCTAAGAGGTTGGTTGGTTTAAGTCGGGTCTTTCTAATTTCTAAAACTATCAATTAAACTAACATTTTTTGCTTGCAAAGGGTTGATTAGGAGGGTTAATTATAGTCTTACTTGGTTAGCCTATTAATACAGAAAGATTGGTCAAGAGCGATAAGCCGATTACTATAACTGGTCCAATATATGATTTTAGAGTTATTTTTTTATCCGTGATCAGTAAAATTAAATAATGTGCCACTAATAACTTTAACTGAAAATTTCCATTATCAATTCTATTTTAATTATTTTTTTTTTGCATTATTTTTATTATTATTTAATTCTTTCTTTTTATTCTTAACTTATATAAACCCTTTATTTATTTTTATTATTTAATTTTTGGTTGTTTAAAATTAAATTAATACTAATTTTTGTGGATTCAACCATTACTCTTCCTATTTGCAATTTACTTAGTTAGAAAAAGTTAGAAATTATTTTGGTAGTTTTGACACCGATCAAATCTTGGCACCAATGTTGGGGATTAGTCTAATTTGATTTAATTTTATTGATGATCAGGTCTACAATTTTGAGAGAAATATTATTTGACGCCGAAATTGAGAAAACATCGCAGAGATTGTGAAAAGAGATAGAAGAAAGAATAAGCTGTTAGTTCTTCTACACAACTAAAAGATGAAGTAATGACTGATTTTACTGATTTTCAATTGAAATTGAAAAAGTAGAGATGGCAGAATGGACTTTAAGAGAGCTTTATGCACTTCCTTTAGACCAGCAGTTCTTGTGCACCACTTATCCAAATTTTGATATTGCTTTAAAGATCCTCACAAGCGTCAGAAGGAATTTTATGTGATTTGTTCTAGTATAAAGCCACATGGAGTTACTGAAGAATAAGTGAAGTTGAGGGCTTTTCCTTTTTTATTGGCTGATTCGGCAAATGACTGATTACTGAATTTACCATCCGGAACAATCACCACATGGACTGACATGGTGCACATGTTCTTGGATAAATTTTTTCCAGCCTGCTGACCTGCTTTAATTTGAAGGGAGAAAAGTGGGATCAAGCAAAAAGGTTATGTGCAAGTTATCCCTAACATGAAATTAAAAAGCAATCCCTTATTCAATATTTCTATGAAAAAATCTTGAATATAGAAAGGAAAATGATAAATGCGGCAAGTGGGGAAAGCCTTAACAATAAAATCGCAACTAAAGCCCGCGACTTAATTCAAAACAAAGCTGCCACTTCTCAACAATTTAGGAGATATCAAGACACTCCTACAAGAGTAAATGAGGTAAGTTCATATCCTATTAAAGAAAAACTCAATATTTTTCTTGTTCAAACTTTGGCTGCAGGTAGAACTCATCAAGCATAAGCATCTGGAATGTGTGCATTTGCTGGACATCCGATTGACATGTGCCCTACTTTAGAAGAGGATTCATAAGAAAAAGTCAATGAATTAGGTGGATACTTTAGGCAATCCCCTAAGAAATATGATCCATACTCCAACGCTTATAATCTGGAATGGCGTGATTGTCCAAACTTAAATTATGGAGCAAGACAACCAAATTCGCCATAACAATTCCAATCGTGACCACTACAACCCTTCTGAACTTCTCCTAAACCAGGTATGTCTATTAATGACACTGTAAACTTTTTGGCAACTAATATGCAGCAATTTCAACATAAGATAAAGGCTAACATTTAAAACTTAGAGAAACAACAAATGGCAACTTATATAGGCAGATTGGAAATCCAAGGAACTGTTGGACTTCTTCTGTCATATGGGAAGAGAGTCCAAAATATTGACCATTTTGTATTAGGTAGTGTAGTTGCAGAAGAGTGGTTTGAAAATGAGAGTGTGAAAGAAAGAAAAAAAAAAGAAAAGAGGATTGGCAAAGAGAGTTGAAGAAAGAGGAAGAAAAAAATCTGGTTTTTCTACACCAAACTAGTTCCACGAGTTCTGAGTTTTCTAAAGATTCAGCCATTGGATCGAGCTGAAATTTTGAGAGAAGCTTAACCAAACGTCGATCTTCATTCTCAACGGTGAAGATCAAATTTTATAGTCTGGAGATTATTTCGTGGTGGAGACTGCAGAACTTTCTTCTACACAGACCACTCCCACGAATCATTTATTTTCCGGTGAGTGCACCGTTGGATTGAGCTGTATTTTTGAAAGCATATTTCTCACATCTTGATCTTCATTATCAACGGTGGAGATCGGATTCTGAATTCCGGAGATCAGTTCGTGGCTGGGACAGAATAGACATTTCTGGGTATTAGCTCTCTTGTTTTTGTCTTTGATTTATTCCATATATATATCTTGATGTTTATTCCAAGATTATGATGATGATGATGATGATTATATGAATCTAGTTTAGTATAGAGAAGATTTACTGTAATAGACAGAATACATGTTGTATTTGCCCATTATTTGATAGTGGAAGATTTAAGTCGCCGAAAGGTCCCGTGATTTTTACTCCTTACATCGAAGAGATTTTTTACGTAAAAATTTTGCATGTTCTCGTGTTGATTGTTGGTGTAGAGTTCAGATCTTATTGCTGGATTATTTGTTTTGGATATTGCTCTATTTGTTAGTTTACCTAAAAGGTTCATTCAAGTAGGGAAAGATAAACAACAAAGATTCATTCCGCAAATTAAGTGTTTTCATTGTTGGTCATTTTTTCCATCAGATTGGTATCAGAGCATTTGGTTGTTATTGTTGTTGTTAGACTTGTTTGAACAATGGAAGCGAATACAAGTAAAATGGTTAATTTAAATGGTTTAAATTACCATGTCTAGAAAGGCAAAATGGAGGATTTTCTTTATGTGAAGGATTATTATCTACCGGTATTTATGGAAAATAAGCCTGATGATAAAAAAGGAGGCAGAATGGACTATTTTGCATCGACAGGTTTGTGGGTATATACGGCAATGGGTGGATGATAATGTTTTGAATCATATTAGTAGTGAGATAGATGCACGCAAGTTATGGAACAAACTTGAGCAGTTGTATGCTCGAAAGACAGGGAATAACAAGTTGTTCTTGATTAAGCAAATGATGAATTTGAAGTACCGAGATGGAACTCCTATGGGAGATCACTTGAATGCCTTCCAAGAAATAATAAATCAACTTGAAGGAATGGGAATCAAGTTTGAGGATGAGATACAGGCTTTGTGGGTTCTTGGTACTTTACCAGACTCTTGGGAGACATTTAGAACGTTATTGTCTAACTCTGCACCAAATGGGGTTATTACCATGGAATTGGCTAAGGAAAGTATACTGAATGAAGGGATTAGAAGAAAGTCACAAAGTTCCTCCTCACATTCAGAAGTCTTAGTCACAGAAAGGCGGGAGAGAAGTAAGAGTAGAGGTCTGAATAGAGGAAATCAGCGCAATAGTTCTAAGGGTAAGCTTGCTGATGTTGAGTGTTTTCATTGTGGTAAGAAGGGGCACACTAAAAGGTTTTGCAGAAAGCTAAAGAGAGAGAACAAACAACATGCTGATAACAGACAACGGGCTGACAACAATCAGAAGAATACTGACAGTGGCAATGAAAATGCTATGGTTAATGCTACTACTGATAACTATCTTATTTATTATGATTGTGATATTGTTAACCTTGCACATGATGAGTCGAGTTGGGTAATCGACAGTGGTGCTACATGTCATGTTGCATCACGAAGGGATTATTTTTCATCTTACACTCCAGGTAACTTTGGTAATGTACAGATGGGTAATGATGGGATATCAAAGGCTATTGGTATTGAAGAAGTCTGTTTGAAATTTGACACTGGGATGGAGTTGGTTTTGCATAACGTGAAATATGTCCTAGATATGAGATTGAATTTGATTTCTACAGGCTTGCTTGATGATGATGGCTATTACAACGGCCTTGGTAATGGACAATGGAAGCTCACTCGAGGTTCTTTGATTGTGGCAAAAGGTATTAAACATTCAAAGTTATAAACAGTGCATCCAAAGATCTCCAAAAGCTTTGTTAATGTAGTGAAGAATACTGATGTGATCGATTTATGACATAAGAGACTTGCCCATATGAGTGAAAAGGGCATGTCTATATTGTCAAAGAAGAAATTGCTATCTGGTGTGCAGGATATTCACTTGAAGAAATGTTCTGACTATTTGACAGGTAAATAGATAAGAGTTTCTTTTAAGAGCCATCCTCCTTTCAGGAAGGAGAACATACTTGATTTGGTGCATTTCGATTTTTGTGGTCCTATGTCTACAAGGACACTTGGTGGTTCTTTTTATTTTGTTACATTAATCGATGATTATTCAAGAAAGATTTGGGTTTATACCTTGAAGTCTAAAGATCAAGTATTAGATGCATTCAAGCAGTTTCAAGCTCTAGTTGAGAGACAGACTGGGAAGAAGGTCAAGTGTATCCGAACAGACAATGGAGGGGAATATATAGGCCCTTTTGATACATATTGCAGACAATAAGGTATTCGGCACCAAAAGACTCCTCCAAATACCCCACAGCTGAATGGTTTAGCAGAGAGGACAAACAGAACATTGGTTGAGCGAGTCAGATGTGTGCTATCACATGCAGGATTGCCTAGATCATTTTAGGGTGAGGCTTTGAGTACTGTGGTACATGTTTTAAATCTAACACTTTGTGTTCTTTTGCATTTTGATGTTCCTGACAGGGTTTGGAGCGGCAAAAATGTTTCTTATGATCACTTGCGCGTCTTTGGATGTAAGGCTTTTGTGCATATTCCAAAAGATGAGAGATCTAAGCTTGATGTGAAGACTAGGCAATGTGTGTTCATTGGCTATGGACAAGATGAGATGGGTTACATGTTATATGATCCAATTACGAAGAAAATTGTGAGAAGCCGAAATGTTATCTTTATGGAAGATCAGACTTTGAAAGATGTTGAGAAGGCAGAGACAGTTCCTCAGCGTACTGATGATCTTATTTATTTGGATGCAGTTCCTCCTCAGCATGCTGATACGCAGATTGGAGATGATGATCAGAATGCTGACTAGCAGGGTACTGATGATGTTGATGCTCCACAACAAGTTGATATGGATGAGATTATCCATGAGGAGTTACCAGTACTAGATGCACCACCATTTGTTCCACTTAGGCGGTATGTTAGAGATAGTCATTCTTCTACACGTTATTCTGCTAATGGGTATGTGTTGTTGACTGATGGGGGAGAACCTGAAAGTTATGCAGAAGCTATGGAAGATGAGCACAAGAAAAAGTGGATTGATGCCATGTAAGATGAAATGAGGTCCTTGTATGAGAATAACACCTTTGAGTTGGTGGAGTTACCTAAAGGCAAAAGAGCTTTGAAGAACAAGTGGGTGTACAAAGTGAAGCAAGATGAGAACTCTTCACAACCACGGTACAAAGCTAGATTGGTGGTCAAAGGATTTAGCCAGAAGAAAAGTATTGATTTTGATGAGATTTTTTCTCCAGTTGTGAAAATGGCATCTATTCGTGTTGTTCTCGGTTTAGCAGCTAGCCTTGATTTGGATGTTGAGTAGATGGATGTCAAGACTGCTTTTCTTCATGGTGACTTGGATAAGGAGATTTACATGGAGCAGCCTGAAGGGTTTCAGATGAAAGGCAAAGAGAGGTATGTGTGCAGACTTCAGAAAAGTCTATATGGTTTGAAGCAAGCACCAGGACAGTGGTACAAAAAGTTTGAGTCGGTTATAGGGGAGCACGCTACCGAAAAACTACTTCAGATCACTGCTTACTTGTTCAAAGGTTTGGTAGTGATAATTTTATCATTTTATTGTTGTATGTTAATGACATGTTAATTGTTGGAAAGAATACTGGAAGGATTGCCCAGTTAAAGCAACAGTTAAGTAAGTCTTTTGCTATGAAAGACTTAGGGCCAACAAAACAAATTCTTGACATTAAAATTACTTGAGATAACGCTGCCAAGAAATTGCATATGTCACAAGAAAAGTACATTGAAAAGGTGCTTTGCAGGTTCAACATGGATTAAACTAAAGTGGCTAGTTCTCCTCTTACTACCAACTTTAAGCTAACTGAAAAAGATTGCCCTTCTACTGAGGAAGAGATGGATAGAGTTCCATATGCCTCAGCTGTAGGAAGTTTGATGTATGCTATGGTATGCACACGACCTGATATAGCTCATGCAGTAAGCGTTGTTAGTCTTTTTCTGTCAAATCCGGGTAAGAAGCATTGGGAAGCAGTTAAGTGGATATTTAGATATCTTCGAGGTACTTCCAAATTGGGTCTTATATTTGGAAATGGAAAGCCAGTGCTAGTTAGGTATACAGATTCTGATATGGCAGGAGACAAGGATAGTCACAAATCAACTTCTGGATATTTGATAACTTTGCAGGGGGAGCTGTGTCATGGCAATCAAGATTGCAAAAGTGTGTTGCACTTTCTACTATAGAGGCCCAATATATAGCAGCAACGGAAGCAAGTAAGAAGATGTTATGGTTGAAAATATTTGTGCAAGAGTTAGGCTTCAAGCAACAATGCTATATAGTGCTTTGTGATAATCAAAGCGTGATTCATTTTGCTAAAAACTCGACTTATCACAAGAAAACAAAATATATTGATGTGAGGTATCATTGGATTAGAAATGCTCTTGAAGAGAAGTTGTTTGAACTTGATAAGGTTCATACCGATGATAATGGTTCCGATATGTTCACAAAAACTTTAGCTAAGGAGAAGCTAAATGCGTGTTGCTCTATCGCCGGGATGGCAGACTCTTCCTCATAGACAGAAAGGGGGAGATTTATTGGATTTCTTCTGTCATATGGTAAGAGAGTCCAAAATATTGACCATTTTGTATTAGGTAGTATAGTTACAGAAGATTGGTTTGAAAATGAGAGTGTGAAAGAAAGAAAAAAAAAAAAGAGAGGGTTGGCAGAGAGAGTTGAAGAAAGAGGAAGAAAAAAATATGGTTTTTCTACACCAAACCAGTTTCACGAGTTCTAAGTTTTCCAGAGATTCAGCCGTTGGATCGAGCTGAAATTTTGAGAGAAGCTTACTCACATGTCAACCTTCATTCTCAACGGTGAATATCGGATTCTAAAGTCTGGAGATTATTTCGTGGCGGAGACAGCAGAACTTTCTTCTACACAGATCAGTCCCACGAATTATTTATTTTTATGTGATTGCACCATTGGATTGACCTTTATTTGGGATAACATCTTCATCACATCTTGATCTTCATTATCAACGGTGGAGATCGGATTCTGACGTCCGAAGTTTAGTTTGTGGCTGGGATAGAATAGAAATTTCTGGGTATTAGCTCTCTTGCTTTTGTCTTTGATTTATTCCATATATCTTAATGTTTATTCCAAGATTATGATGATGATGATGATGATGATGATTATATGCCTCTAGTTCAGTATAGAGAAGATTTACTGTAATAGACAGAATACATGTTGTATTTGCCTATTATTTGATAATGGAAGATTTAAGCGGCCGAAAGGTCCCGTGGTTTTTACTCCTTACATCGAAGAGGTTTTTCACGTAAAAATTTTGCGTGTTCTTGTGTTGATTGTGGGTGTAGAGTTTAGATCTTATTGCTGGATTATTTGTTTTGGATATTGCTCTATTTGTTAGTTTACCTAAAAAGTTCATTCAAGTAGGAAAAGATAAACAACGAAAATTCATTCCACAAATTAAGTGTTTCCGTTGTTGGTCATTTTTTCCATCAGGAACCCTAAGCAAAATGCGAGTGCAATTGTTTTATGGAGTGGAGAAGTGTTAGAACAGCCTCGCCAAAGAAAAGTGACCAGAAAATTAAGAAAAAGGCTAAAAGTGAAATTAAAAAAATGCGAAAGAAGGACAATCCAAAGGAAATAATTTAGAAGAATCCCTAGCTTCAGTCATCTAGCCCCATTTTCCTGAAAGATTAGTCAAATCTATGAAGGAAAATGAGGAAAAAGATATTTTTGAGACATTTCTCAAGGTTGAGGTAAATATTCCTTTAGTTGATGCTATTAAACAAATATCTTGACATGCAAAATTTCTTTAAAAAAAAAAGGAAAAAGTTGGTTGGGTATGAGAAATAATTGTACGTGAGAACATCTCAACTGTATTTCAAAGAAAAATGCCTAGAAAATGTAAGGATAAAAGTATGTTTGCTATTTCCAATAGGGATAAAGTGTATTTGTGCCCTTGAACTATTAAAAATGGAATGAAAATACCTTCAAACTTTTTTTTGGCCTGTTTTTACCGCTGAACTCGATTTTATAGGTAAAAAATGTTCTCGTGATAAACAAAAAGTCCAGTAGGCAAATAAAGTTAACGGCAGCCAACTGTGTGTCGATATTATCTAAATAACTAATATAATAATAACATATTTATCTTTTTTTTTTCTGTTCTTTTTATTGGTTCAAAAATAAACTATGTACACTCTTTGTTTATTTGTAAATTTAATGAATATTTTCATAAAACCAAATCACAATCATTACTCAATTTACCTAGATATTTTTTTTTATTAATTTGACTGATGAAAAATAATTATACAATAAATTAAAAATTCATCTATTATTACGGGATTGCAAATAAGTAAACAAAATTCATTACTGCATAGATAATTTTTTTTTTTTGGGAAATTACAAATTACTGCATATATATTATTTTTTTAAAATTTCTGTTTGAATTTTAATTAATAGTTAGATTATTAGATATAAATTGATTAGTTTTACCTCGAGTTAATTATTATAAAAAATAATAATAGCGATAATAAAATTAAAAAGCAAGTTTATTGTGAAAATACTATATAAAGCAATAGTAGAGGAGGGAGTGGGACAGAATTCTTTGTACAATTCTTTATCCTATTGAAGTTTATCTCTTTGTCCTATATACATATCAATTATCTAAATTCGTAATTAGTCCTATTGTAGCCATATTCTCCTTGTTACAGACATTAAAAATAAAATTGAGGAAAAAGGAAATAAATAAATATTTTCCACAAAGCCGTCCAACACAAAGCTAGGAAGCATGGCAAATATATTCCAAGACAAAGCAAAAACTTACGAAATCAGATATTATTATATTAAAATATTATTAGTTGTTCTTTCTTATGTATTCATTACCTACTTAATTTTTTTTATTAATGCTAACAACTCCTCCAATTAGTCTTCGGTTTTCCTGCTTTTAAATTCCTCCCTATTTTCTTTATCTTCTTGGTGTCAAACCAGCAAAAATAAAAATCCACTCATTTGCGCTTTTCCGATCTAATCCAATTTGTCTTCGGTCTTCCTGCTTTAAAATTTCTCCCCATTTTCTTTAATTCTGCAGCCTATATGCTGCTATGGCTTCTTCTTCTTCCATGGCGAAGACATATGATGTGTTCGTTAGTTTTAGAGGTGCAGACATTCGCTATACATTTCTAAGCCATCTTCAAACTGCTTTCTATCGGAACCAAATTAACGCCTTCGTGGATGAAGATCTTGAAAGAGGTGAAGAGATCACATCTTCCCTCTTGGCCAAAATTGAAGATTCATACGTCTCAGTTGTCATTTTCTCAGAAAATTATGCATTTTCGCCATGGTGTTTGGATGAACTGGTTAAAGTACTGGAGTGCAAGAATAATATGAAGCAGATTGTGATACCAGTCTTTTACGGAGTAGATCCAACTGATGTTCAAGAGCTCAGAGGGAATTTTGGTACTGCAATTGTCCAGCATACAAATGATTTTAAGGATTGTTTAGACAAGGTGGAGACTTGGTCTCTTGCTCTCAAGGAAATAGCCCAAATCTCAGGCTTGGTTTCCCATCCCACCAAGTAAGTCTTTCCTTTTATTCTTCAGTTATGATTTGGGTTTTGTTAGCTTTCAACACTGCTCTGATTGGTAATCTTTTAGCGTCAAATCATTTGAATCAAAGGGAAACTAATGTTATTTTCAACAAACACACGATGTTATTTTCAACAAACACACGAAATTAATTTTCAAATAATATCGAAATTTAGGAAAATATATCATTAAATTAGTACACAAAGCTATGTGGATTTCATTAATGAATTGGGATTTCTTTGGTTTTGTACGTTTTTTAATTTGGATATTAAGGATAGAACTAATTTTATGGAGGATTTACTAACCATTTTTAAGATTTCAATATTATTTTATATATTAATTCTTTTCTCTTAATTATTGTTTCCTTTTATGCTTGACCAGGTTTGACTCCCGGTTAATTGATGAAATTATTAAACACACTTTGGAAGAACTACTCCGAATAGATCGTCATAGTAATTCTACTAATTATGAAGAATTAGTTGGAATTGATTATCGAATCAAGTGTGTTGAGTCATTATTATGTCTTAGTTCCTCAAAAGTGCAGATTGTAGGTATTTGGGGAATGGGAGGTATAGGCAAGTCAACCCTTGCCAAGAAAGTATATAATCGAGTTAAAGTTCAATTTACAATTCACTGCTTTATCAAAAATGTTAGGGAAAGATTTGAAAATGGCAATTTAAATAGTGTGCAGAATGAAATTCTTTGTGCAATATTTGGACCAACAGTTGCAAATAGAGCCAGCTACACCATCCTTCGAAGAAGAAAAGTTCTTATTATTCTTGATGATGTTAATAATATAATGCAAGTAGAAAATTTGATAGGAAAACCTGATGTTTTTGGACATGGCAGCATAGTAATTATCACAAGTAGAGAAAAACAGCTGCTTAAGCTTGTAAAAGCTGGAATATATGAAGTTGAATTATTAAATAGTATTCAAGCTCTTCACCTATTTTGCTTGCATGCTTTTCATCAAAGCACTCCAAAGAAAGACTACGCAAAATTGTCAAGAAGGGCAGTGAATTATGCTCAAGGAAATCCATTAGCTATTAAGGTTTTAGGTTCAAATCTATACTCCAGAAGTGCAGAAGAATGGGAAGATGAATTAGAAAAACTGGAAGGTATGTCTGACGAAACAATTGGAAAAGTTTTGAGAGTAAGTTATGACGGGCTGAAAAAAAATGAGAAGGAAATATTTCTTTATATTGCATGTTTCTTTAAAGGGGAAGATAAAGATCGTGTTGTGAGAATACTAGACATGGCTGGTTCTATAATTGGAATTGGAAGTCTATGCGATAAATCTCTGATATCAATTACCGGAAATTGCTTACACATGCACGACTTGCTCCAACAAATGGGCAAGGATATTACTCGTGAAGAAAATGAGCTGGGAAAGCGCAAGATCCTATGGCATCATGAGGATATTCGTGACCTATTGACAAATGATGAGGCAAGATGCAATTGCTTTCAACTTTTTTGTTTTCCATTGTTTCAATTTAATAAGAAATGTAGTTTTTGCAAGAGATAAAAGTTTAATGCATTCACTGTTTGAATTGTATCATAATATATATTTTTTTTTTCATTTAGGGGACTGGAGCAATTAAAGGCATATCATTAGACATGTCCAAAAGCAGGGACATTGAAATAAAACCAACATTATTTGGAAGACTGCATAATCTCAGGTACCTTAAGTTTCACAATTCATCGGGGAAAAGCAAAGTACATGTTCTTGGAGGGCTCACCTGTCTTCCTCCTGAGTTAAGGCTTCTCCAATGGGATGGATGCCCTTTGAAATCTTTGCCATCCAATTCTTTTCTAGAAAATCTAGTTGAACTTCGAATGCGTCATAGTAAAATTATTGAACTATGGAGTGGAACTCAGGTATGTAGGCTGTATTTACAATTGCATCTCTTTAAAATCTGGAAATGCTTTATGAAGTTTAGGTATGATAATAATAGTATCTTCTTCTTCTTTTGTCTCCCACTTTGTCACAGCAACTTGGGAATTTGAAACTGATTGATCTTTCATTTTCTGGGATGCTAAGCAGACTTCCAGACTTTTCAAAAGCGCCAAAGGTTGAGATATTAAACTTTGAAATTTGTCCTAATCTTCAAAGTCTACCAGAGAATTTGGGGGATTTAAAATCTCTGTTAGAACTTCGTTTAGCATACACCGCTATAAAAGAGCTACCACAAAGCATTTGCAACATGGAACGTCTCGAATATTTAGATCTATCACGAAGCAATTGCAATATGCCAAATAACTTGGGGAAATTAAAATCTTTGAAGACCATTTATGCATATGGTATGAATAAATCACCCTGGATATGTTCTGATGAAAGTGAAGGTCGAATGTTAGAATTTCCCAATAGTCTTTGCAGTCTGGGCTCATTGGAAGAATTACATATTGGTGACAATGACTTTGAGAGCATACCTGAAACCATCAAACAACTCTCTAATTTGAAACGCCTTGATCTACAAAACTGCAAGAGACTCCAATACCTACCGGAACTTCCACTACTGAATTATCTAAATTTAAATGATTGTACATCTTTGAAGTCTGTGTTCGGTTCATCCCAATTATTACATAAGCAAGAAGAGCTCAGACACTTAGGACTCTATAATTGTTTCAATTTGAATCAAGAAGAATACAATGAAATCATTGACTATGCAATTTCATCATATCCTGATAAGGTATCAATTTTCTTACTTGTTCTCTTGTATTTATGAGAATTGTTGTGGTTGCTATTGTTACTAGCTAGGTTTGTAACATGACTGATAAATTTTATATAACAAATTTTAAATTTGCAAATTTCTATGGAAATTTTATTGTGAAAACCAAATACATGAATTTAATATCTTTTGTTTTTAATTTTTTATTTTTTGGTGAAGAAAACTATGTCTAGTTATAATAAAGCTTATTTGTTTTTCACGACACAGGACAAGAAGTTTGAGTTACGTATTCCAGGAAGTGAAGTGCCGCAAAAGATTAAATATAAAAATAAGAGTGGATCTTCTTTGTCTCTCTCTTTCTCATACAAACAATTGGAGCTGCTGAGGAGTTTTTGTTTCTGCCTTGTCTTTTACCCCATATTATTTTCTTCAACTATTAGATGTGAAGCCATTTACAAGGATGAGTTGGGACACAAAGTCCATGCGTTAAATTCATATAGTTCTTTTTATCATGGCGATTTGAGTTCAACTGACCGAACACATTTGTTGCTTTGGCATGGTAGTTGCTATACACAGAGTGAGGTGGGAATTGGTGGTCCATGTACTGTCCGTACACAGAGTGAGGTGGGAATTGGTGGTTCATGTACTGTTCAATTTAATTTCTCTTATGCTGTAAGTTGTGATGGCATAGTAGGTTGTGGGGTTCATCCCGTGTTCGAAATCACAAGTGCACTCTAGTTGTTTATTATTGTTAACTTCCTATTGATGATAGTTTCCATTTCAAATAGTAAATAAATAAGAAATCAGATTAGTTTTATACTGAAGCTATTAGCAGTCTCAGTATCATATCCAGTTGTATCCTATCTTCTATATATGGTTACTTTGTAAAATAGGAAGTAGACTTATTTTGCTCCTGTAATCTCGTAATTTCTTATATTAGCTTTTCCTTTTGTACTCTGTTTTGTACTCTGTATATATATTTCTTTCTAGCAGTAATAAAAAGCAAGTTGGATGTTGAGCCAAACATAAAACTTCTTAGAAGCCAAGCGCCTGTTCACTTACAGAAAACTGGTCCAGTTTTTCAGAAAATTTTTTCACAGAAAACAGAAAATATAGATCATGTTTATTTTAATCAATTTTCTAAAATAGAAAATAGAAAATAGATTTTCCAGTTTTCTAAAATAAAAAAGAGATTGGAGAACTAATAAAATATGTTTTCTAAATTTTCTAAATCATTTTAATACATATATACATGTGTGTGTATATATTCACACACACATACATATACATGTATGTGCATACATATATATGTGTATGTATATGTATGCATAGACATGTATGTATGTATGTATGTATGTATGTATGTACATACATACATATACATATATGTATGTATGTACTTATCTACATATATATATATGTGTGTGTGTGTGTGTGTGTGTGTGTGTACGTAGACGCACACACACATACATATATATACACATATGTATATACATACATATACATGCACATACACATACTTATAAATACATATACACACATATATATATATATATATATATATATATATGTGTGTGTGTGTGTGTGTATATACATATGTATGTATGTATGTGTGTGTATGCGCATACATACACACACACACATGTATGTATATATATATATATATATATATATATATATATATATATATATATATATATATATATATATATATATATGCATACACATGCACATGCATATACATATACACATACATGCAAATGCACATGCGCGCGCGCGCGCACACACACACACACACATATATATATATATATATACGCACATGCATATATATATATATATATATACATATACATATATATAGAAAATAATTATTCTAATTTTTCATTTATTGATATGCATACGCATATGTATATGTATATATATATATATACATACATACACATATATATAGAAAATAAATACTCTAATTTTTTATTTTTTGATAAATAAACGCGTTTTCTAAATTTTCTACAAAAAATGAATACTCCAATTTTCTAAAAAAATAGAATACAGAAAACAGAAAACTGTTTTCTGTAAGTAAACGCACCCCAAGTATTTGTGTTTTAAGCTCTCTTGCATATGATTATGTTGGGATGACAAACAAATCCCACATTGTTAAAATAAAAGAAATCCCTCCAACATATAAGACTAAGTGGGCTACTCTACCCATAGTCAATTGGTTTTGGGTTGGAAACTCACTTGGATTATGGTGGAGAGAATTTGAACCTAAACTGAGTTGTTATATCTGAAAAATTTAACAGATTATAGACTCAAAACCACATCAATTCGAATATACTTAGATTAATTGTTCAGTTCCTTTGACAGTATACATTATTGAAATGTGTTAATGTAGAAATACATGGTTTGTTTTCTTATTATCTTCTGTAATTACTTCTTCGCTTTTGGGAATATAGCAATTTAACTTGCAATAAGATACTATTAAAAAAACATAAAATTAAACAAATTCATGTGCTAATACAGCCACTACGCGTGTGTATTCCGAGACCAAAACTGTATGTTATTCAAAATCAATTTCTATGTATTGCTAAAATTTAAATTTGATCATCTGAATGAAGAAAGCTTTCATACTTTGTTCCATTCAATACTTTCTTAACTTCATCCCAATTCTCAATTTGATTTGATAAATCCCCCATGTGAATCTTAACCTGACGGCTACTTAGTTCTCTATATGGTAACCTGAGAAAATCCTCAACTTCTTTTAATTTCTGCACACTAAATTCCAGCAATTTTGTTACTAAACCTGGACAACAAATTTGCATATTCACATAAAAAGTTAGAACGAGGAAAACAAAAGCCTCACTGTCTTGTTATCTTATATTTATGAGAATTGTTGTGGTTTCTATTGTTTCTAGCTAGGTCTCTATGCAATAAGACACAAAAAAATTGAAATTGCCCATTTTAACCTCAGATCAAATTATAGTTATCGACTTTTATTATTATTATTATTATTGGGTGAAGAAAATAATGTCCAGTTATAATAAAGCTTATTGGTTGTGGTTTTCCAAGATACAGGACAAGAAATTTATGTTATGCATTCTAGGAAGTGAAGTGCCACAAAAATTAAAGGGATAAGGTGTGTTTTTGCCATCGAACTATTGGAAATAGGTAAAAATGTCCTCAATTTTCTTTTTCAATTTTTACCCTTGAAGTCATTTAAATGGATGAAAAATGCTCTCATTTTGGACGGAAACTCCAGCTAGTTAATAAACACCAAGTTGCAGTCTAAAATAAACATGCTTGTCTTGAGAAAGAGATTTTGTTAGAATATCAGCCACCTGTTCATTGGTAATACAATAATTCAAAATGATTGATTTATCAAACACAAGATCTCCAATAAAATAAATTCCAATGTCAATATGTTTCGTTCTCCCATGGTGGGTTGGATTCTTAGCCAATGCAATTTCCGCTTCATTATCGCAATAGATTTCAGTTGCCTCTTCCTGTTCTTGGTTAAAATCTGCAAGAATTCGCCTTAACCATACTTCTTGACATGCCGACGAAGTTGCTGCAGCATATTCTGCTTCAGTTGAAGACAAGGATTTTGTTATTTGCTTCTTTGAACTCCAACATATAGCACCAGATCCAAGATTAAAAACATAACCCGAAGTACTCCTTCTATCCTCCAAATATCCAGCCAAATCGCTATCCGTGTAACCAAACAGCTTGAATTCTAAAGCACGACCATACCACAACACAAAATCAACAGTTCCAGCAATATACTTAAAGACTCTTTTTGCAGCTCCAAAGTGATGTTTTGAAGGACGATGCATGAATCTGGAAATTACTCCAACTAAATAAGCAATATCAGGTTGTGTATGAGTCAAGTAGATTAAACCTCCAACCAAACTTCTGAAATTACTTGCATTTGCACATTTAACACCATCATCTACCTGTAATTTCTCATTTAAATTCATAGGAGTTGTTGCAAATTTGCATTTCAACATGTTAAACCAATTAAGTAAATCAGTGGCATATTTCTTTTGAGATACAAAGATGCCATCTTCAACCTGTTTCACTTCCAACCACACCTAAATCTGACATTTCAAACTTTTCCTTCATATAAGCGTTAAATTCATTAATGAGAGAAGATGAGGAACCCATATAAATGATATCTTCCACATAAAGACAAATTATGATGAGATCATTCATACCTTGTCTCTTTAAATAAAGATTAAGCTCATTCTCACTTCTTTCAAAGCCATTAACAAGGAAGTAGGAGTCAATTTTGCTGTACCATACACATGGAGCTTGCTTCAATCCATAAAGTGCTTTTTATAGCTTGTATACTTTCTCTTCCTTCCCCTTAACTATGAATCCTTCATGTTAAGTAACAACTACCTCCTCTTGCAATTATCAATTTAAGAATGCTGATTTAACATTAAATTGATACACTTGCCATTGTAATTGTGCAGCCAATGCCAAGATAATTCTCACTGTTTCAAACCGAGCAATAGGAGAGAATGTCTCTTCAAAGTCAATACTTTGCTGCTGTGAATATCCCTTTGCTACAGTCTTTTTTTACACCTTTGAATGCTCCCATCAGCATGAAACTTTGTCTTAAATACCCATTTAAGACCAATTGCATGTTTCCCTTCAGTTAGATCTACTAGCTCACATGTTTTATTTTTTTCAATTGCTGTAAGCTCTTTGATTACTTCTTCAAAGCTGGTTGGTTCTGCTATAAACAAAGCACATGTAGATTTATATATTTCCTACACAAACCTAACGTTTCTTAGTGGAGTCTCATCAGATATAGGGCTGCCAGTATTTGATGTTGGTTGAGTAGAAGTAACAGGGGTTGCATTCACTCTGAGTTTTGAAAAACTTCATTTTCTGGTGGTATTGTAGCTGCTGAGGTGCCATTTAATTTGTCCCAATTCCAACTTGAATCTTCATCAAACTCTACATTCCTACTTATAATTACTTTACCACTTATAGGGTTATATTACTTGAATGCTTTGGATTGTGACGAATAACTAAATAAAATACACTTTACAGATTTGCCATCTAATTTTTTTTTTTATTTGGCGAGTTAATCAAAGCATTGGAAATACAACCAAAATCTTTTAAGTGGCTTACCTCTGGCCTTATACCTGTTCAAGCTTCATAAGGGGTCAGACTTGGAACAGCTCTTGTGGGTGAAATATTGAGCAAATAGACTGCCATTATGATTGCTTCTGCCCAGAATTCATTTGATAGTCCTTTTGCTTACAATAGACTTCTAGCCATTTCTACAACCATTCGATTCTTTCTTTCAGCCACCCCGTTTTGCTATATGGTGTTGTCAAGTCCCTATGAATGCCATTTTCATCACAAAATTCAATAAATTCGTTAGATAAAAACTCACCACCCGTGTCCGTATGAAGAACCTTTATGTCTCCACCATTTTGCTTCTCAATAAGTGCCTTGAACTTTTAGAAAATCTCAAAAGTTTTTGATTTATACTTGAAGACATACTTCCAACTCATGCGGTTAAAATCATCAGTAAATAATAGAAAATATTTACTACCACGAAGAGATTTTGTTTTCATAGGCCCACACAAATCCGCATGTACTAATTCAAGAAAACACTTAGCTCTCAAAGGTTTTTCTATAGGAAATGATTTTCTATTTTGTTTCCCATAAATGCACCCTTTACACACTTCTATAGTATCAATTTTGGACAGCTCATTAACCATTTTTCTTTCACTCAATACTTTCAGTCCCTTGATATTCAAATGCTCATACCTCAAATGCCACAACTTTGACTCATTTCTAGCAACAAAATTTTGATTTTCTATAGTAGTAGTTTTTGAAAGAAACATTCTATTTGCTGTCATCTTAACATTCACTATAGTTTGTCCCAAGATTTTTTATCTCTAATGACACTAGAATAATCATCAAATAACACCGAGTACCCACTATCCAATAATTGCCCATCACTCAACAAATTACGAGACAAACTAGGAACAAAGAACACATCATGGATAAGCTTGACATTACCAGTGCTAGTAGTAACAGCAACTGTGCCTTAGCCTTCAGCTTGCAGTGGTTTATTATCCCCAAACCTTAGCAGTGGTTTATTATCCCCAAACCTTACTTTTGTCTTTTTAGTCTCATTAAGCTCTTTAAAAATTGATTTCATGCATGTCATATGGCTTGAACAACTGTCGTCCACATACCAGACTTCATCAACATTTGATTCATTTTGCTGAACTTCATAGGCCATGAACAAATCCTCTTCTATTTTGTCTTCCTTAACATAACTCGCTTGTTTTTCTCTTTTCTAGTAATTAGCCTTTTACATGCCCAAACTTCTTGCAATAATGGCATTGAATACCACTTTTATTGTGGCTTCTTTGATCACTCGAAGACTACCCATGATCAGCTAGCCCATTTCTTCTATTGCTTCTACCTCTACCACAACCTCCACCACATTATCCGCCTTTGTTTGTCGTTTTTCTCAGGCCATGGTGTGAACTTTTATCACCTTTCACCTGAAATTCCTTCTCGTCACTTTTATCAAGAGATCTGCTAAATCTAGCCTCTTATGCTTGGAAAGAACCCATTAGTTCATCAAAAGAAAACACAGAAAGATCCTTTGATTCTTCAATGGGAGCAACTACATGATCAAATTCAGGAGTCAAACTTTTTAACGCTTTTCAACCACAGTTTGATCATCGAGTTTCTCTCCATATATAGGACCTCATTTGACTTACAATTTCTATCACTCTAGACAGAAAATCTTGAACAGATTCATTATTTTTCATAAATAAGGTTTCAAAATTAAGGCTTAATGATTGAAGTTTCACTGTAATTACCTTTTGTGAGCCTTGAAACTCTTGCTTCAGCGTCTCCCATGCTTCCTTTGTTGTAGTTGCTGTTGAGATTCTTAAAAAAATCTTGTCATGAACAGCTTGCTAGGTGAAGAACAATGCCTTTGAGTCCTTCTTTCTATTTTCTCAACCTGCCTTCTTCATCCGGGCCAATAAACCCATTCTCCATAATGTCCCAAAGGCCTTGAGACTTGAATAACGTTATCATCTTGATGCTCCAAAACTCGTAGGAGTCTCCTTTGAAGATAGGAATGAGGGGCTCAGTAACATTTACACTATTCCCATTTGTAGCCATGGAATCTTCTCACACAACTTTTATCGAACACCTGGTGGGCAGCAATAAAACCAATGCTCTAATACAAATTTGTTGGAAAAGAGTAACAGCAAATATGAAAAAAAAAAAAAACAGAGGAAGCAAGTAAAGAACATAATGTATAGCTGAAGAATATGAGAAATACTGAACTTTTATTCACTGAAAAGCTCCACAGAACTAACAACTTTGATGGACTTTAAATAGGCTTTATATAGAAACAAAATCAACTAGAAAAATGCAGAAATTATTGGCACTATGGCACTAACATAATCATGTAACAGAAAATAAAGACTTAAAGTATTGAAAAATATTTTGCTCATTGACTGGGTCTAAAACCTGGACCAGCGCATGTTGAATTTGAATGATGCTCCAACAAACAACACTTTAGTTGTTTCTTATTGCCAACTTCCTATTATGGTTCCTTTATTTATTTATTTATATAGCTTCCATTTCAAATAATAGACAAGTAAATAGGAAATCAGATTAGTTTTATAATTGAAACCAGCTATTTATGCTTTAAGCTCAACTGCATATGATTTTAGACTCAAAATTGGAGAAATGCATTAATTTACTATTATGGCTCAATGGTGGTTGAGTGAGACTATAAATACCCAACTTCTCGCACACAAAAATTCAATTAGGAGCAAAAATGGATCTTCTAAAAATTATGCAACGCTTTGTGCTATTTTAGGAAGAGAAATTGTCCCAATGTTTCTACTTAATACCACAAGCGTTACATGGAGTTTAAACAGAGGCGATAAATTTTGATTATTTAATGCTGACTATTTTGATTCTTGAAATTAACAGCAGAATTTGAATATTGGAGTTAAATAAGCCAATAAGTTATATATATATATATATGCATTTTGACTTATTTTATGTGAAGATGGACTATTAAATATTTTTTCCCATAATTCTCAATCATGCTTGCTTATAAAGTTGAATATTCTTTTTAAGTTATTATTTAGTATGAGTTTTGAGATTGATTTAGATTTGTGTTAATATCATAGCAAAGTTTCAAAATTCAGGCTATTGCAGAATCTAATTTTGCATTTTTACATTATATATTATTATTATTATTATTATTATTATTATTATTAATTTTGTTGTTGTTGTTGTTGGTGGTGGTGGTGGTGTTAAGGCCTCTTAGTTGGCACCGATTTAGTGCCTATTATTGTGTAATTAGTTGGCCTGATTAGTGGGATTGTTGTAACAACTAATAGGTGTACTGTCTGTATATATATATTCATCAACGTAAAAAGGAATACATACATAGAAAACAAATATTTCTTTCCAAACTCCAAACTCTGAGTCTTGACATGGTATCACAGCTTTTGCTCTAAACAATATATATTTTTTTTCAACCTTCCTCTTCACTCATGGCTAATCAACTTGTCCCTACTTCCACCACTTCTACACCTTTTCTCTCGTCATCTTCTACCCATACATTTTCTATCACACTTAATAGCTAAAACTACCTATCATGGTTGGCCCAATTCATCCCACTCATTCATTACCAGAATCTCTATGGCTTCATTGCTCCTCCACAAACTATTATTGCCTCAACAATGACTCCAATCACTCAAGTTCTGAATCCTGAATATGATCTTTGGTTCAAGAAAGATCAACTGCTCTTGTTTTGGATCCTCTCCTCCCTTTGTACCACAAGCCAACTACTCCTACGCTGGTCCTTCACAGTCAGCACCTTTTGTACCACAAGCCAACTACTCCTAAGATAGTCCTCCATAGTCTGCAGCTCCTGGCTATGGTGGCCACGTCTCTGTTGGAAAATTTTAGGATAAAGAACATAAATTTCATTTCTATCAAAAAAAAAAAAATTACATATGTCTATTTATAGATTTACATTTTAATATAAACTTAGGCCACTAACCCACTAATTTCACTAAATAACTAACCCATAACTTCATTAATATCCACTAACTACACTAACACCATTAACTCTACTAACTAAATAATAATTAACAAAACATTAAAAATATGTTAAAATAAAGTTCACTAATTTAGTCACTATATAAATAATAATGATTTTGAATCAATTCTCCAACATGCTTAATTGATTCAAAATCATATACATTTAATTGTTTTGTAGGAGCACTTCTCTCCAATGCACATTTCTTTTTAATTTATCATTTAAAGCAATTCTTTTCGATTCTTGATGCACTTCTCATCAAAATTCAATTGTTGATGCGCCTCTCATCAAACTTCAAGTATTGTTACACTTGCTCATCAATTTTCTATCATTAAATTTTTCGTTTTGGAGCACTTGTCTCCAATTATAAAAAAAGATATTCTTCCTCTCGTGCCAAATTCACTTGATCATTTGCAAATCTATACAATATTTTTTAATATGACTAAATTTTTTACAGCCAAAACATTGTGGTTTACCTTTATGCCAATTATCATTTTTCATCATGGTTGTTTTTCTGTCCGTTCTATGCTTCTGGCTGGGAATGTGATGCTGGTGTTCCAAATATGATATTAGGCTGGTTGCTATTTTTGATGTCTTATGTAGCATACTGGGCAGTATGCCCCCTTTGTATTCTTCTTTTATTAATTTATCTTTGGCTTATCAAAAAAAAAAAAAAAATCATGGTTGTTTTTCTTGCACACACGGCATGGTTGAAATTTTTCTTTTTGGAATGTCGATGATAACTTGTGTGTTGTTTTGGCAACGAAAGATCCCTCTATTGGTTTCTCATCTCTAATTGTTATTCTTTGCTCCACAACTTACAATGCATTAATTAATTTTATAACTGTTATTTTGAAAGTTCTTTTGAATTTTCAAGTGAAAATTTTTTTGACTCAAATCTTTCAAACAAACTCACAAAAAAATTTTCAACAACTCTATCATCTACAAATTTTTCACCAAATAATAAGATTTTGTTAACAATCGTCATGAGTTTATTAACATATTCTTTAATTCCTTCAGATGGCTTCATCGTTTGAAGCTATCTTTTATAGTCATTTGATTTATGGGATGTGGTTGAGAATGACAACAAAGTTTCATCATTGCCAGTACATCTAACTTCAGCTCAAATTAAGAGTCACAATGAAGAAAAAAATTAATTAAAATAATATCAATGGTGAAAATTTTCAATTAAAGATATTCGCAGTATAAAATTCAATTTACTGATAAAGATGAAAAATTACTCTAAAATCATAGTCGTCGGTTTCACGCTCCCGACCAATCTTTCTATAATAATAGGCTAATTAAGTAAGACTATAATTAATCTCTAATCAATCAACAATTATCTCTCAACGACTACAAGAGTAATTAATATATATATATATATATATATATATATTAAATTAACTATAAAGAAGTAAGAGTTAAGATTAAAATAACAGGTAAATTCATCTTAAAACAAGCAAGCTTACCAATCATACAATAAAAAGACTTTGAAATACCATGTTATCATGGACATGAAAATGATTGTATTTGGAAACCTTGATGAAAGGCCATATGGTGTCATAGAGTGAATGAAAAATTTGAAATACGAACTGTAAATTGAGATTTTGGCAATTATGATTTGTTATGCAAATGAGAATGCAGTAAATAAATTTGGTTGAGAAATTATTATTGCCCTTATTAATCGATGGGAAACATAGGTGATAGTATAATTGGCTAGCTATAGAGAGTAGAGAACTGCAATGAAAATTGGAACTTATGTAGGTTATATAGAACCTGCAAATTTATTACTGTTACTGCTATTGCTACTGTACTGTTACTATTACTGTTGTTCATCCCGCATACCTAACTCACGTAATTCCATTGGATTATTTTGGGCAATAGATTATAAATTACACACATATATGTATATTGACATTAATTATGTTTAAGAATGCATTGTGGATGAATTTAATTATTAGCTTGAATGATTGATATATTTAGACTGCTAATGTATTTACTGATACAATTAAATAAAAATCTCTTATGAGAAGAATGGCAAAAATTTATTTTTTTGGAATTTGGTTTTGTACTCTTATTTGTTTTATTTAATATATATGAAAATCATTTATAATTTTTAATAAGATTATTGTTGTGGAAAGTAAAATTAGTGGTTGCCACTAAGTAATATACTTAGCGCGTGAAATTTTATTTCTGCACGTAGGTACACAGGTTTTGAACTGAAAGACAAACTAGGGATCTACTAAGAAGTTTTGAGGAGTTCTTTTACTTCAGGATAGATACTTAGGCTTAGTATTTCTTTTTGGAATTTTCTTTTAAAACATTAAAATTTGAGCTATCAAATAGCTTATGAAAAGTTATTTTAGAATTTGAATTGTAATTCATTTTGGATGATGAATTGTAGATATTGAAAGTTATTGTAAATATAGGCATGTAAGAAGGAAGATGGATGTTTTAGTTCTTTATTTTGGATAGTGTATGAATTAGAAGGATAAATTCACAACTGTTGGTGAATTTGCCCTTTATATTGATGATTTAAGGGGGTTAATTACATCTATGATCATCAAATTTTGGGGCTTATAATCAAGTGGTCATAATAAAATAATTTGTAACACAAAAGTCATCTAAATTTTATTTTATTTCAATTAAGGTAAAAATGACTGAAAATTTAATTTTTCGTCACCGGAGAGCTACACAAGCATGCCACATCATCAGTGATCTTTTATAATGCACCAAATCAGCTTGTCATGTGGCATGTGGGATGTTAAAATTTCCCAACAGTTTTTGCAGTCTGGTCTCACTAGAAGATTTAGGAATTGTTAGCGATGACTTTGATAGCATTCCTAAAACCATCAAACAACTTTCTAATTTGAAAACCCTTTCTCTGCAATATTGCAAGAGTCTCCAATGTTGTGGAAACTCAAGTTAATTTCTACCAAATTCACCTCGAACACTATTGAGCAGGTGAATAAAGCGTAAACGATTGTATTGAAAAATCACACAAAGTAAAATTCATAGGACAAAATTTTTCTAAGTAATTTAATAACACAATAATTCATTAACAATATACCCGACAATAGCTATTAAATAGACAAATAAAAAACACCATAATTTATCGAGATTCGGCCAATTATGCCTACGTCCTCGGGCACTACTAATATTATATTTCACTATTTCAAAGAAATAATACAAGTGAAATATTTACTAATTGTCTTAGAAAGATTGGCAATTTTGGGATGGGAAAAACTAAACAAATGGAGCTTGCTTATATAAGTGATCAAGCCTCCTCATTTTTATAGAATTCCCGATATGGGATTCTCAATTTAAGTTGCCAAATTAATTTGTCAACTTTTGTGAGCCAAGTTGCCTAATTAATTTGTCAACTTTTGTGAGCCACAAAGTCAATAAATCTCCACCTTGGCGGACTCCACATCTTCAAATCTCTCACAAAACTCAACTTTAGTAGTGTTACCAAATGCGCTTCAAAGCACCCAACTTCAACTTTTAACAATGTTGATTAAGTTTAAGCAAAGTTGCAACTTGACCGCAGTCATCACTTTTGTGACCATATCAGCAGGATTCTCAGTGGTCTTAATCTTCTGAATTGTTACTCCACCTTCTTCCAGAATCTCTCGTACAAAGTGATAACGAACATCTATATGCTTCGTCCTTGCATGGTAAACTTGATTTTTTGCCAAAAGAATAGCACTCTGACTATCACAATGCACTTTGATGTGCTTCTGTTGAACCCTAATTCACTAAGCAACCCTTGAAGCCAAATTGCCTCCTTCACAACCTCTGTAACTGCCATATACTCTTCCTCCGTAGTGGACAAAATAACTGTTGACTGTAAAGTAGACTTTCAACTAACTGGTGCCTTCGCAAGAGTAAACAAATAACCAGTAGTTGATCGTCGTTTGTCCAAATCACTAGCATAGTCGGAATCACAATATCCAACTACACATTGACCATCTTGATCATCCCGCTGAAATACCAAACCAACATCTATGGTGTTCAAAATGTACCGCAGAATCCATTTCACAGCTTGCTAATGCTCCTTTCCAGGATTATGTATATACCTACTCACAACCCCAACTGCCTGTAAAATGTCGGGCCTTGTACACACCATAGCATACATTAAGCTACCAACAGTATTTGCATATGGTACTTTTGCCATGTATTCTCGTTCTGCTTCATTTTTTGGAGACAAATATGCACTAAGCTTGAAATGAGGAGCAAGAGGAGTACTGACAGGTTTTGACTTTTCATTCATGTTAAAACGTTTTAGCACTTTTCTCAGATATTGCTTCTGAATCAAACACAGTCTCCCCAATTCCCTATTTTTGCTTATCTCCATACCGAGAATCTTCTTGGCTTCGTCTAGATCCTTCATTTTGAACTCCATGTTCAACTGAGTCTTCAACTTCTCAATTTCTATTAGACTCTTGGAAGCTATCAATATATCATCAGCATAAAGGAGAAGATATATGTAGGATCCATCTTGTAGCTTGCGCAAATACACACAATGATCATATTTGCTTCTTGTGTACTTCTGCCCCATCATAAACTTGTCAAATTGTTTATACCACTGTCTCGGAGATTGCTTCAATCCGTACAATAATTTTTTAAGCTTGCACACCATATTTTCTTTTCCAAAAACTTTAAATCCTTCGGGTTGAACCATATAGATTTTCTCTTCCAAGTCTCCATGTAAAAATGCAGTTTTTACATCCAACTGAACTAGTTTCATATCCAATTGTGCTACCAAAGCCAACAAAATTTGAATGGAGGAATGTTTTACAACTGGAGAAAAAACTTCATTATAGTCAATTCCCTCCGTCTAAGCGTAGCCTTTAGCCACCAGCTTACTGTGCAGCGAACATCATCCTTATCAGGAAATCCATCTTTCTTTGTATATACCCATTTGCACCCAATTGCCTTCTTTCCCTTCGAAATAGTAGCTAGCTTCCACGTCTGGTTCTTTTGAAGGGATTGCATTTCATCATTCATGGCTTTCCTCCACTTCTCTGCTTTTGAACTTTGACTGCTTCATTATAAGTGGTAGGAATGTCATCAGTTGCAATTTGGAATGTGTAAGCCACCATATCAACATAACGAGCAGGCTTTTTGATTGTCCTCTTTGGCTTACTTAATGCAATTGATTCAGGTTGCTGCAGAGGTTCTTGGGTTAAAACCTCTTTTTCATCTAACTCCTCATCTACCATAAGAGTTTCTGCATCTGCTTCATCATTTGCTGGGATAACAATTTTACTTTCAAACTCTACCTATTTTGGAGTACCATCTGTATGCTCAACACTTTTATTTGTCACCTTTCTCAACATGGTAGATTCATCAAAAGTAACATCCCTACTGAAAATTATTTTCTTTGATTCTGGACACCAAAGTCGATATCCTTTCAGACCAGGGGTGATCCCCATGAAAATTGCTTTCTTTGCATGTGGATCCAACTTCGATTCCTTAATGTGATAGTATGCAGTGGAACCAAATACATGTAAGGAATTATAATCCGTAGCAGGTTTTCCAAACCATTTCTCCAATGGCGTTTTACCACCAATAGCACTAGATGGTAGGCGATTAATGAGATGGCAAGCATATGTAATAGTTTCAGCCCAAAATTTTCTGCCCAACCCAGTGTTGGACAACATACACTGAACTTTTTCCAGCAATGTCCAATTCATATGTTCTTCCACCCCATTCTGTTGTGGTGTATTTCTGACTGTGAAGTGTCTGACAATGCCTTCATCTTCACACACCTTCATAAATGGATCACTCCTATATTCCTCGCCATTATCTGAACGAAGATGCTTGATCCTTCGGCCTGTTTGAGTTTCCATCATCTTTTTTCATTTGAGGAAAACTCCTAGCACTTCATCCTTAGTCTTCATAGTATACACCCAAACTCTCCGGGAAAAATCATCAACAAAAGTCACATAATAATGTTTTCCTCCTAAAGAGGCCATCTTGGAAGGTCCCCACACATCAAAATGAACATAGTCGAAAATACCCTTGATATCGTGGATTGCTATTCCAAATTTTACCCTTGTCTTTTTCCCTTTGACACAGTGCTCACAAAAGTCCAATTTGCAAGTCTGAACTTCTTTTAACAATCCTTGTTTTACCAGAAGATTCAAGGATTTTTTACCTGCATGCCCCAAGCGCATATGCCATAACCTTGTTGCTTCTAACTCCTTTTCATCAGTAGAAGCCACTGCTATTGTACCAATAACAGTAGTACCTTGGTAGTGGTATAATCTGTTATTCTTTCAAATTTCCTTCAACACCATAAGTGCACCAGAGATTATCTTCATTACTCTATCTATCGCTCGCACTTCGAAACCCTTTTCTTCTAGGGCCCCTACGAAAATGAGATTCTTTAACAAAATGGGCACATAATGAACATCCTTCAAGATTCTGATTGATCCATCATGGTTTTTTAAATGAACAGAACCAATCCCATGTGTGGTGAGAGTGGCATCATTTGCTGTATGAACAACTCCATCTTCTAATTCTCTAAATTCACAGAACCAATTCTGATGGGGACACATAAGATGATTGCAGCCTGAATTAAGCAGCCATACATTAGAAGAGCTAGTTGATGATGTAACAGCAAGTGGAAAATCTGAGTCTTCATTATTATACTCAGCTATATTTGAATCTGCAACAGTCTTTCCCTTATCAGGTTTGCCTTTATTCTTCAGCTTAGGACAATCTTTCTTCCAATGCCCTTTTTCTCGACAAAAGGCACATTCATCTTTACCCAATTTGGGCCTCGACTTTGATCTCCCTTTCTTTCCTCTAGTCTGACTCTGCAATCGACCTCTCACTACTAGAGCTTCTGTAGCTCCACTTGTGCTTTCTTTCTTGTCCTTCTTTCTCAATTCATAACTATACAAGGCAGCACAAACTTCACTGAGAGTCACAGCAGCCTTCCCATGAAGTAGAGTCATTTCAAGAAACTCAAACTCCTCAGGAAGCGATCCAAACAACATTAAAGCCAGATCTTCATCTTCAAATGTCACATCCATATTCAATAAATCAGCGACTAACTGATTAAAACTAGTAATGTGATAATTTATTGTGGTACCCGCAACATAATTAAAACGAAATAGTCTTTTCTTTATGTGCAGCTTGTTCTGACTGCTTTTTTAAAAGAATTATTCCTCCAATGCCTTCATCAATTTATTTGCAGAAGTTTCTTTCGAGAAAGCATACTTTGCTCTCTAGAAAGGCACGGTCGAATTGTACCATATGCCAAACGATTAAGTCTACTCCATTCTTTCTCATCAATATCATCTGGTTTCTTTTTTTCAAGAGCAATGTCTAGACCTTACTGAAAGAGAGCGTCTAGAATATCACTTTTCCACATGCTAAAATGACCTGTACCATAAAAAATTTCCACCGCAACTCTTGTATTTGCCATCAAGTTGGACGAAGAAGAAGAAGCGGATGGATTTGTCATTTCAGCTACAATTACTATTCAATAGCTGTCGATGCGAAATGCCAATAGCCCAAGGAAAATTTTTTTCTGATGTGGAAGATCAGACTAAGCTACAATCACAGAGCATACTAAGAAAGAACCTAGACTCTGATACCAATTGTTGTGAAAACTCGGGTTGATTTCTACCAAATTCACCTTGAACACTATTGAGCAGGCGAATAAAGCGTAAACGATTGTACTGAAAAATCACACAAGGTAAAATTCACATGACATAATTTTTCTAAGTAATTTAACAGCACAATAATTCACTAACAATATACCCGATAATAGTTATTAAATAGACAAATAAAGAACACCAGAATTCAACGAGGTTCGATCAATTATGCCTACGTCCCCGGACACTACTAATATTATATTTCACTATTTTAAAAAAATAATACAAGTGAAATATTTACTAATTGTCTTAGAAAGATTGGCAATTTTGGGATGGAAAAAACTAAACAAATGGAGCTTGCTTATATAAGTGATCAAGCCTCCTCATTTCTATAGAATTCTCGATGTGGGATTCTCAATTTAAGTTGCCAAATTAATTTGTCAACTTTTGTGAGCCAAGTTGCCAAATTAATTTTTCAACTTTTGTGAGCCACAAAGTCAACATCCAATACCTACCGAAACTTCCACTACTGAATGGCATAGTATTAGAAGGTTGTCCATCTTTGAAGTTTGTGTTTGGTTCATCCCAATTATTACATAAGCAACAAATTCTAAGACACTTAAAACTCAGTAATTATTTGAATTTGAACCAAAAAGAATACAATCAAATCATTGACTGTGCAATTTCATTACATCCTTATAAGGTATTAATTTTCTTATTTGTTCTCTTATATTTATGAGAATTGTTGTGGTTGTTATTGTTTGTATAATGCAAAGGCCACGAACATGATCAATAAATTTTACATGACAAATTTCAAATTTGCAAATGTGTAATAACTAAATACATTAATTTAATATCTTTTATTGGTTTTCTTTAAAAGACTCAAAATATTTGTCAATATATGACCCTTTTCATGACACGTCTCTGTGCAATAAGACAATAAAAAAAAATTATGACTTTTTTTTATTATTTCTTTTGCATTTCTTTTCTTGGTGAATAAAATAACAAGTTTCTGTGGTTTTTCACAACACATGACGAGGAGTTTGTGTTACTTATTCGAAGGAGTGAAGTGCCGCGAAAGATTAAATATAAAAATAATAGTGGATCTTTTTTGTCTCTCATTTTCTCAAATAAACAATTAGAGGGGTGGAGGTGTTTTGTTTTTGTGTTGTCTTTAACCCCATATTGTCTTCTAATCATTTATTGATTGGATGTGAAGCCATTTTCATGGATGAGTTGGGACACAACTTCGATGCATTAGAATCATATATATATATATATATATATATATATATATATATATATATATATATATATATATATATATATATATATATATATATATATATATATATATATATATATATATATTTCAATTCGATTTGGATCAAACTGATCCAACACATTTGTTGCTTTGGCATGAAAGTCGCGATACACAAAGTGAATTGGGAATTGGTGGTCCATGTATTGTTCGCTTTAATTTCTCTATTGGCGGAGGTTGTGATCGCACAATAGGTTGTGGTGTTTATCCACAGTTTGAAGACAATAATGATGACCGAAGAGTGTTGGCTCAAGGCCATATCCTAATTTTGATGATAATTAAACCTTAAATAAATTCTATTTTGAATTCTTTACTAAGCAATTTCTACAGGAACTTTTCTACATATTTTTCTGATGCAAAATATCAATGCTCTGAAGGTAAAAAATTATCAAGCATGGATTTAAGAAGACAAATTTGTAGGATGCCTTAGCTTGTTAGGAATTAGGATATTAAATTGTAAAATCAAATTGATGCAAATCAGCCCCATTTATATAAGCATTTTATAGATTTAAAGTTGCATAAAAATGTTTTTAAGTCAGAAAATAAGTATTGAGCAAACCTGATTTTTGTTAGAAAATGGTTATTTAGAAAATGAATTTCTATCAATATTAGATTTTCAAATAAATTTCTGAAAGTACTGCTTGTCTGGACAAAAATCTTAACTTTACTAAAGGATAAAATAACGGATAGTTTTAATCGGTTTTCTCTGTTTTGCCCTCTAACGATTAGAAATGGCTAGTTTACGTCTCAAACACCTGGAACTAAAATTTTGAGTATGAATACATATTATTTCACCTATTAGAAGGTTAGAGAAAGGTTGAAAAGATTTTCTATCTTTTAAGAGAAAAAGCTTACATTTGTTCATCTCACTTTTCACATCTTTTACACTTCATTCTTTACATATTCTCCTCATTATTATTATAGCTTTTGTTGTAATTATTTGTGAGGAAATTTATTTTGAAAAAGATTGTGAATTAGGTTGACTAGAACCTAGAAGAATAATTCTAGTAAGCATTTTCAATGTTTTATTTTGAAAAAAAGATTGTGGATAGATAACAAATATAAAATTGTATATTGACTTTACCTTTTGCCCTTAAAAGAGTTTGAGAGTGGAGAGAAAAGCTCAAGAAGTGATCTTAAGGAGTGGACGTAGGCATATTGGCCGAACCACTATAAACTCTGTGTGTTTACTTTTCTGCTCTTATTTCTGCTACTCTATATTTCTACAACTTTATTTTTAATATTCTCAAAATTGTGTTTTCAAAATTGGGTTTATAACAATTCTTAAAATATTCACAACAAATCTTTCACACATGTTTTTTAGAAAATTATGAGATTTTAGTAGTAAAAGAACTAGCAAAAATCTGAATATTATTTATATTGCATTTCTGTGTTCATAGTCAAAATTCTGCATTTTTATACATTTTTGTTCCATTAGAAAAAGTGCCAGAAAAATTTTGAGCACTTAATTCACCCCCTCCCCCCCTTGTGTGTCTTTGGGATATACATTTGGTATCAAAGCGGTTCTCATTTCCCTAAAACTTAACCTCATTGAGTGATCCTAAAAATGGCAGATTTGATAGTAGCTACTCCATTTAAAGAAGGACATTCTGTTCATCGTCCTTCAATATTCAATGGTGAAAATCATCCATTCTGGAAAGTTATCATGAGGCACTTTATTCAATCTCAAGATATGGATTACTGGAATATTATTGAAGATGGGTATGAGCCTCCACGAAAGGAGTCCACTGAAGAAGGATCTTCTGTCACTACTACTGTGTTAAAAACCAGAAAAAAAAAATTTGATGTTAAAAAGAAGTAAGTGCAGCTGAACTCTAAAGCTATGAGTATTCTAGTATGCTCATTGCAAATAAATGAATTTAACAAAGTCTCTGGATGTGATACTGCCAAAGAAATACGGGATAAGTTGCAAGCTACTTATAAAGGTACGAATCAATTTAAAGATACAAGACTTTATTTTCTCATGGTAGATTATGAAGCATTCAAAATGAAACCAGAAGAGTTAATTTTTGAGGTAATGAACATGTATGTAAAACTATGGTAAAAAACTTGATGAACATAATAAAATTGCAAAACTTGTTAGAGGTCTTACTCCTAAATGGGAAGCAAAAGCTTCAATTCTTTTAGATAAAGATCTTAGTATTCTTAATTTTGATAATGTTGTGGATCTCTTATTTCACATGAGCTTTACATTAAGTTTCAAAATGCTAAAAAAAGACGAAAAATTGAAAGCTATTTCTCTCGAAATAGAATTTGGAAGTGATTATTCTACAGGTGATGATAAAATGGCGTTGATCACTAAAAAGTTCAAAAAGCTGTACAAAAAGGGAAAAAAGTCCTACAGAAAATAATATCAGAAATTTTCTCATCACAAGGCAGAAAACTCATCAAAATCTGCTGGAGATTTTATCTGCTACGAATGCAACTAACCTAGACATATCAAATCCAAATGTCTGAATTTAAAAAAAAAAAAGAGAGAAAAGATTCAAAAAGAAGGCTATGAAAGTTACATGGATTGATAGTGAAGATTTGAGCACAAGTGAACCAGAATCTAAAAATTCTGATGATATTGCTCTGATGGCAATTTTTGATCATAAAGAACAGAATTCTTCTTCTGTCAATGAACAGAAAACTCTAAAAAATGACGATCAGAAAAAAGGATGACTCAAAAAAATCTGAGGTAAGTAATTCTGATTCGAATTCTGATTCAAATGAAAATGGTGATGAATATGAAAAAATGCTTGAATGTTTTGAAATATTGCATCATAAATATTGTATGCTTAAAAAGACGTATATTGAGATAAAAAAGAATTTTGATACATTAAATTTAGAACATGAAAACATTAAGCAAGCAGAGATTAAGTTGAAAAATGAATATTCTATTAGGAAAGAAAATATATATCTTTATATGAAAAATGTAATGTTAAAGAAAAACATATTTGTGTTTGTTTTCATCAAATAAGATTTTAGGATGGTTTTAAAACTGTTTAAATACGGTTTAGGATAGTTTTAAAACTGTTTAAATACGTTTTGAAGTGGATTAAATAATATGTTCATTTTGTTTTCATCAAATAAGATTTTGTATTTGATTTTTTTTTCTTTAGAAGCTCTAACTCTTTAATTTTTTTATAAAATAAAATAATAAACAAGATAATAATTATATTAAATTATATTTATTTTAAAAAATGAAAATTGTCTTCTTTTTCAACATACTCACAAATTAAATAAAAACTTTAAATTATTTTTTTTTGATAAGCTGAAAGTATTATTAACGAAAAAACTAGACTTAAAGGTTACAAAAGTCAAATAAAGAACTGCCAACCCGGAACAAGATAACACCTGGGCCCGATCACAAAAGTAAAACAAAAGAAAAGAAGAAAAGGACAACAGACCAGCATTACACAGCCATAAGAGAGAACACTAAGATAAGAGTAAGAGAGACGAAAAATTGAGGTTTTTCTAGTTCACTTTCAAGGTATTTATTATCCCACTCAATCTTTACATTAAGTTTCAAAATGCTAAAAAAAACTGAAAATTGAAAGCTATTTCTCTCAAAATAGAATTTGGAAGTGATTATTCTACAGGTACCGATAAAATGGCGTTGATCACTAAAAAATTCAAAAAGCTGTACAAAAAGGGAAAAAATGGGTTAATTTCTTCGGTGGTCACTCAACTTTTCGCTTATAACGATTTAGTCACTAAACTTCAATTTGTAACGAAAAAATAACTCATCTATTATTTTGTAACGAAAAAATCACAATGATCGAAAATTGTGCTCGCCGGTAATCGGCGCATGATCTGCACGGCACAAAGTTGAAGTTTAGTGACTATATCGTTACAAGGCACAAAGTTTAGTGACCACCACAGAAATTAACTCTAATCTGACGTGACAAAAATTTTGACGTGTCATTGGGTTTTGCCGTACCGATCACGCGCCGGTTGCCGGCGAATGCAATTTTCGGTTATTATGATTTTTTCGTTACAAAATAATAGATGAATTATTTTTTTTGTTACAAATTAAAGTTTAGTGACCAAATCGTTACAAGCCACAAAATTGAGTGACCACCGAAGAAATTAACCCGGAAAAAAGTCCTACAGAAAACAACATCAGAAATTTTTTCATCACAAGGCAGAAAATTCATCAAAATCTGCTGGAGATTTTATTTGCTACGAATGCAACTAATCGGGACATCCGAAAAAACTTTGAATTATTAAAGAAACAGTATACAATAAAATAAATAAATAAAACATAAACTCGCCACATCTGCATTATAAACTATAAATATGCTTAGAGAAGTATACTAGACAACCAAGGTGTAAATTCTCCAGCAATTTCAAATTAAGAAAAGAAAAACAAGAAAAATCCATGTTTCCATATTTGGAAGCATACCTCCAGCAAGCATAAATTCATCTACCATGAGTTTAAGATCTGACATCAAATTCTCATCACCCGTGAAATAACAAGAATCGCTAAAAATAAAATAAAATAAATCTGTCATTATACTGAACATTTAGGGCTATCATGGAACAATTGCAATTGCACGGGCCACGAACATGATTAATAAATTTGCAAATTTCTATAGAAATATTATTGTGATAACTAAATACATGAATTTAATATCTTTTATTGGCTTTCTTTAAAATAATTAAAATGTTTATCAACACATGTCTCTGTTTAATAATCAATAATTTTTGTCAACTTTAAAAGGTAAAATATGTATTATGATTTTTTTTTTTCGGGTGAAGAAAACAATGTCTGGTTGTAACAAAGCTTATCGGTTGAGGTTTTTCACGACACAGGACAAGCAGTTTATGTTATGTATTCTAAGACGTGAAGTGCCACAAAAGATAAAATCTAAAAATAAGAATGGATCTTCTTTGTCTCTCTCTTTCTCATACAAACAATTGGAGGTGCTGAGGAGTTTTCGTTTCTGCCTTGTCTTTAAGCCATTTTCATGAATGACTTTATCCCGATTTGAATCCAACTAACGCAACACATTAGTTGCTTTGGCATGATAGTCGCCATACACAGAGTGAGGTGGGAATTGGTTGTCCGTGTACGGTTCACTTTAATTTCTCTCATGATAAAGGTTTTGATGGCATAATAGGCTGTTTGAAGACAATAATGATGACAGAAGAGAAGAGGAGGATGAGGAGGAATTGCCAGTTAAAAAATTGAACCATAGTTGCAGGTAATTAATTTTCTCAATAAATCACAACTACACTCAATTTACCTAGATAATTTTTTAGTATTTTGATTGCTGAAAAATAATATAAATTAAAAATTCATCTATTATTACCTTGTACATTAATTTAATATAAGGTTCAATAGTGATTGAGTGGGATAATAAATACCTTGAAAGTGAACTAGAAAAACTTTATTTTATTGATAAGTGACACTCTAAATGTGATTTTTTTTTTTTACCAAAATATACACTTTTTTACATTTGTTTGTATTTTCATTTATGTTTTTATAACTCATCATGAACACTCAAACTAATGTAACTCCTAGAATATCTACTTCTATATACTATATATATAATACGCACATGGTCACTCAACTTATCACTTATCGCGCAAAAATAACCGATTTTTTTTTCTTACTTAAATGTCACTGAACTTTTAACATTATTGCACAAAAGTCATGTTGACCGGAATCCGGTGACGACTCTTGCCGGATTGATAAGTTTAATAAATGCTACATTTAAATTAATTTCACTCACGGTCACTAGACTTATCATTTATCTCGTAAAAGTAATTAACTTTTTTTTTCAACTTAAATGTTACTGAACTTTTAACATTTTTGCAAAAAAGTTATGTATTTACTATTCGTCGCCACGTGTCGTCACCGAATTCCGGTCAACATGACTTTTGTGCAATAATGTTAAAAGTTCAGTGACATTTAAGTAAGAAAAAAAAGTCGGTTACTTTTGCGCGATAAGTGATAAGTTGAGTGATCATGGGTAAAACTGACCCTGGATCATGGCAGTTATTTAAAGTTGTCATGACAAATTTCAAGTAATGAGGTTTATAGATAAATACTATCTCATCATCTTTACTGTTACCTCTACAGCTATCTCATCTTTTGTTCCATGAAGAAACAGCTAGATATCCTTAAAGAAAGGAAAGAAATAGAAATAAGACACTTAAGAGTGACGTGTACTTATGGCACTTCAGTTAACTCAAATTGCTACCCACAGTGAAGCTAACCCTACAGCAACTTCCTAATAAAGAACCAAGCTCATACAACCATAATCTGAGACATAAGCACATGCCAATCATACCCGAAAGATCTTTCACAATAACTCCAACTTCTCTCACACAAAAAAAAAGAAAAAAAAAGGGCCGTTAGAGATGAAAACCGTGACTGACGCTCTAAGCAAAAGTTAGGCCAAAGGGCAGGGTGAAAACCTGGCAACAGGCAGTCTACCCTACAAAAAATGAAGTAAATAAAAGCCGCTGGATTGGGTTGGGTCCATTCCAGGCAAAAAAAAAAAGGGCACAGGGTTATGTGAAAATCCGACAAGGACGCATCTCCCGCTAAGAAAAGCTAGTGTGAAAATTCACGAGGGACGCACTACCTTCAAACAATGACTACAGGTATCAGAAGAGAACCTCAAAATCTCCAAAGGCATGAAATTCAAAAACAACTCCAGAGGACATCGATCCCACCTCAAATTACGACCAAATCGGCCGTCACCTCCAAATCCATTTGGATGAATTCTTATCACACATTGCTGCATACATATACATTTCACGTGCATGCTCACCATTTTTCCTGCATGTTGGTTTTCCAAGTTTTACAGTGAGAGAGACTCGATGCGGACACCGACTAAAGCCGAGTGACGACTTCAGCCCAAAAAAATCAACCAAAGACCTCTCAGGGGGCAACCAGCAGAAAACAAAAATCTAAGTATCAATCCAAACATCAATCGAAGTAATCAACCAAAGGGCTCATAGACAGCACCACTTCATCAAATCTCGAAGACCTTTGAGGAGGCAAAATCCAGAAGACCTTTGAGGAGGCAAATCCTGAAGCCTTTTGAGGAGGCAAATCCCGAAGACCTCTAAGGAGGCAAAACCTGAAGACCTTTGAGGAGGAAAAATCCAGAAGACCTTTGAGGAGGCAAAATTCAGAAGACCTTTGAGGAGGCAAATCCCGAAGACCTCTGAGGAGGCAAAACCCGAAGACCTTTGAGGAGGCAAATCCAGAAGACCCTTGAGGAGGCAAATCCGGAAGCCCTTTGAGGAGGCAAATCTCAAAGCCCTCTGAGGAGGCAAATCCAGAAGACCTTTGAGGAGGCAAATTCAAAAGACCTTTGAGGAGGCAAATCTCGAAGACCTTTGAGGAGGCAAAATCCAGAAGACCTTTGAGGAGGCAAATCTAGAAGACCTTTGAGGAGGCAAATCCTAAAGCCCTCAGAGGAGGCAAATCCCGAAGACCTCTAAGGAGGCAAAATCTGAAAGTCCTCTGAGGAGGCAATATCTCAAAGTCCTCTGAGGAGGCAATATCTCAAATTCCTCTGAGGGGGCAAAATTTCTAAGTCCTCTCAAGGCACCACTTCAAATCTCAGAAGAGTTAGCACGATGGCGGCACTACCATTCTACGGAAGGTTAGCACCACCACGGTACTACCACATCGAATCACAGAAGGGTTAGCACGATGGCGGCACTACCATTCCACGGAAGGTTAGCACGACCACGACACTACCACTTCAAATCACAGAGGGGTTAGCACGATGACGACACTACTACTCTACAGAGGGTTAGCACGATCACGGCACTACCGCTTCAACTAAAAACAACATGCCGACAACATGGTAATAACGACCACAATAGCATCACCCGTTTCGGAAAGAAGGCTGCCTCAGGTACGTGTCTCTTTCCTTCTTCTCCTTGAGTTTAGGCTCACCTAGACACTAGTATACTAGCTTCCCCTAAACTGTGGGCAACTGTAGATACCGGGTCCTGAGTCAGCCTAAATCGGAATTACCCAATGATGATAAAGCGCCCTCGCGGGCAAAAATAGTTGGAAGTGACGATTTTCTTGTCAAATTTTGCATTTTTGAATAAAAAATTAAAAATAACAAAAATATTTTAAAAAATTAGTTTTAAAAATATTTTTATCAATTTTAGTGTTTTTTAGACATATTTAAAAAAATTAAAAAAAAAATCGAGCGTCGGGTCGCGGCAGCGCGCAGGCGCAGCGCCCGCGCACGCTGCTGCGCGCGAAAGGGCGACGCGTAGCGTCACCAGTGCTGCGCGTCTCTAAAAGCCCGCACGCAGCACTGCGCGCCATACACCTCCCCTCGCACGCCCGATCGGCGAGATTCCTCGCCCGTCCACGCCCAGCTCCCCGCCGCAAGTGCAATTTTCCGCCGATTTTCGATTTTTTTGATTTTTAGGGCTTAAAAATAATTTTTTCTTGTGTTTTTTTTTCAGATTTCATTCAAATTTGACAAATATTAGTCAAATTGGGTGGGAATTAAAAGTCAAAAAATGACAAAAAATAAATAAAATAAATAAAAAATATTAATTATTAAAATTTGACTTTAGGGATTTTTTATGTTGAATTTTAAGTGTTTTTTGTTGAAATTGGAAAAAGTGGATGTGGAAAAAATCTGAAATGAGTGCAGAAATTAGAGGGGAGTGGGTTTTTACGGAGGGGACTTTCATTTTAGCAAAAAAAAGGAAAAAAAAGGAGAAGAGAAAAAAAAGGGTTTTTGGCTAAAAATTTTTCTAAGAAAATTGATCTTTTCTAAGAGATTTTGAAAGGTGTTCTTGAGGGAATTTGCTGGAAAAAATAAGAAACTTCTTCTTCTTGCAATTTATTTCTTGTTCTAAACATTTAAAATTTTCTTCTTTAATTTTCTTGATTTTCTTTTCTCAAATCTAAAATTTTCTTCTTTGATTTCATCTTAATTTCTCTTAGATCTAAAAAATATCTTGTTGATTTTGAAAACTTGAGAAAGGAAAATTAATTTCATTAACTTGAGTTTTCTCATCAAATCAAACATCCAATACAAAAAAAATTATTTTTAATTTTTAGTGTTCTTGAGCTATTTGAGGTAAAAACTCAAGATTTTTTTGAATATTTTTGAGTTTATTCTTGAATCAAAACAAGGAAAATCCATCATATTTTTTTATCGAATCCGAAATCTGAAAGTAAACATTCTAGACTCGATCTCTTGATTTAATTTTTATTTTTATCATTTTTGCTAACATTTAAATTAGTAAACATGTAGATTTACATATTTGTCGTTGATTTATTTATTTTATGTTATTTTAGATATAGATCTAACTCTTAATATTGTTTCTTTAGATGTAGATCTAACTTTTAATTTTGTTATTTGTTCCCGTTTTTATTTAGTTGTTCATCATTATTATTGTTGTTGTTGTTGTTATTATTATTATTATTATTATTATTATTATTATTATTATTATTATTATTATTATTATTATTGCCTTATGTTTTAAATATTGATTTATTAATGTGTTAATTTATTTTAATATGTCATTTAATTTATTTATCACCTAATATGCATATTCTATTTAATCTATTTATTATTATTATTTGTTTTAATTGGTTTTTTTTTTGTTTTGATTGCTAACATTAATTTTATTTGTATTTATTGTTGGTGACAAATCTTTGTGTTCCCCTATTTGAGCACCCGTGCAAATGAAGGAGGAGATCCGAGGAGTTGTTATTTTTCATTGTATTTGTTATTTTTTCTTTATTTGTTTTATTGAGTTATTTGGCATGTAATAATTAATTAAACCATTTATTTTATGCACGCTTAAACAAAAATCACACAAAAATATTTCTACAAATAAAATTGTGTTTTCTAATAAAATGGGACCAATGTCCTAGTTTTCCATCCAAAATAAATTGTCACTTTAAAATGATTTTTTTTTTATTGTGCATGAGAGGACCAAGGTCCTCAACATTAATAAATACCCCGTTTTATGTATGATTTATATTTTATTTACAATGGGAGTTGTATTCCGCCCCTAGTTTTGTTGTAATTTAATTTTGTCTTTATTTTTATTTTTATTTATCGTTTCATATGTGATTGATATGCGCTTTAATAAACTGCATTAATTGTGTGAGATGAAAAATGAAATTTTATAATTTAAAAACTCATTTATAATTAACCAAGGCACCAATAAGTGTGAAGTTCCGGACACCATCTCTGGTTTAGACCGATAAGAGGTTAAACTTTCCCAATTTCTTATAAATTGGGTGGCGACTCCAAAATAACTCAAAAGTGCCTAAAGGTGTTATGGCGATGGATGGTCCTTTTCAATGTTCTATTGTGAAAGGAGGTGCCGAAAATATCTCATAACACCTAAGATCGGAAAAAGACGCGAACCTATCACTCGAATCCTAAAAGCGGGTTCGAAGAGGGCCTTGCTGGTTTCGGCGCGCGTCACAAATAGTTTCTGCTAAACCGACATATTTTCCCGGGGAACCGGTAAACACTTCGGCTACGAAAAACGTTTGTGATAAGAAACGCTCAATTTTTCGTGCTCGCAATAGAGAGATAGAGAGAGACAAAGAGAGAGTGTTCCAGATAGGTAAATGGGGGCAATTGTTGTATTTAAGACTAAGAATTTAGCAATGGAATACCAATTCCGTTGCTAAATTAGCAACCGAATTAAATTCGGTTGCTATTTTGCTATTCTCTAAGAATTTAGCAACGGAATTAAAATTCCGTTGCTAAATTAGCAACCGAATTAAATTCGGTTGCTATTTTTGCTATTCTCTAAGAATTTAGCAACGGAATTAAAATTTTGTTGCTAAATTAGCAACCGAATTAAATTCGGTTGCTATTTTGCTATTCTCTAAGAATTTAGCAACGAAATTAAAATTCTGTTGCTAAATTCGGTTGCTATTTTTGCTATTCTCTAAGAATTTAGCAACGAAATTCAAATTCCGTTGCTAAATTAGCAACCGAATTTAATTCGGTTGCTATTTTGCTACTCTTTAAGAATTAAATTAGCAACCGAATTTAATTTGGTTGCTATTTTGCTATTCTTTAAGAATTTAGCAATGGAATTAAATCTGTTACTATTTTTTGGTTGCTATTTCTAAATTTTCTTGTAGTGTCTAATGGTATGTACTGGTTAAAATACTGGAGTGCAAGAATAATATGGAGCAGATTGTGATACCAGTCTTTTACGGTGTAGATCCAACTGATGTTCAAGAGCTCAGAGGGAATTTTGGTGCTGCAATTTTACAGCATACAAATGATTTTAAGGATTTTTTAGACAAGGTGGAGACTTGGTCTCATGCTCTCAAGGAAATAGCCCAATTCTCAGGCTTGGTTTCCAATCCCACCAAGTAAGTCTTTCCTTTTATTTGGATATTATGATTTTGGTTTTGTTAGCTTTCAACACTGCTCTGATTGGTAACCTTCAATTTATATCTATTATGTGGGTTTGGGATGTGGATAGAACTAATTTTATGGAGGATTTACTAACCATTTTTAAGATTTCACTATTATTCTATATATTAATTTTTTTTTTCCTTTTATGCATGACCATGCCTGACTCCAAGTTAATTGATGAAATTATTAACCATACTTTGGAGGAACTACTCTGAATGGATCATCATAGTAATTCTGATAATCATGAAGGACTAGTTGGAATTGATTTTCGGATCAAGCGTGTCGAGTCATTATTATGTCTTAGTTCCTCAAAAGTGCAGGTTGTAGGTATTTGGGGAATGGGTGGTATAGGCAAGTTAACCATTGCCAAGAAAGTATACGATCGAATTAAAAGTCCTTAATTTTACAATTCAATGCTTTGTGGAAAATGTTAGGGAAAGATTTGAAAATGGCAATTTCAATAGTGTGCATAACGAATTTTTTTATGCAATATTTGGATCAACAATAACAAATAGAGCCAACTGCACCATGTTGTCACCTTTCCATTGTGCAAGGGCTTCGAAGAAGAAAAGTTTGTCTTGCTCTTGATGATGTTAATGATATAAGGCAAATAGAAAGTTTGATAGGAAAACTTGATATATTTGGCCCTGGTAGTATAGTAATTATCACAAGTAGAGATCAATAATTGCTTAGGCTTGTAAAAGCTGAAATATATGAAGTTGAAGCATTGAATAGTATAGAAGCTCTTCACCTATTGTGCTTGCATGCCTTCAATCAAAGTACTCCAAAGCAAGACTACGCGACACTGTCAGGAAGTGCAGTGAATTATGCTCAAGGAAATCCATTGGCTCTTAAAGTTTTAGGTTCAAATTTATATTGCAGAAGTGCAGAAGAGTGGGAAGATGAATTAAAAAAACTTGAGGGTATGCCTAACAACAAAATCGGGAAAATTTTGAGAGTAAGCTATTATGGGCTGGATGAAATGGAGAAGGAAATATTTCTTTTTATTGCATGTTTCTTTAACTGGGCAAATAAATATCACGCTTTGAGTATGCTAGACATGGCTGGTTCGAAAATTGGAATCAGAAGTTTATGCGATAAATCTCTCATATCAATTACTGGAAACTATATACGCATGCATGACTTACTAAAACAAATGGGCAAGGATATTACTTGTGAAGAAAATGAGCTCGGAAAGCGTAAGATCCTATGGCATCATGAGGATATTCGTGACCTGTTGACTAATGATGAGGCAAGACGCAAATGCTTTCAATATTTTTGTTTTCCATTGTCTCATAATTTTTTTTTTCATTTAGGGGACTGGAGCAATTAAAGGCATATCATTAGACATGTCCAAAAGCAGGGACATTGAACTAAAACCAACAGGATTTGGAAGACTGCGTAATCTCAGGTACCTTAAGTTTCACAATTCATCATCCGTAGCACTCGAAAGAATAAACAAAGTATATGTTCTTGGAGGGCTCACCTGTCTTCCTCCCGAGCTGAGGCTTCTCCAATGGTATGGATGCCCGTTGAAATCTTTGCCATCCAATTCTTTTCTAGAAAATCTAGTTGAACTTTGAATGCCCTTTAGTGAACTTGAAGAACTATGGAGTGGAACTCAGGTACGTAGGCTATATTTACAATTGCATCACTATAAAATCTGGAAATGCTTTATGAAGTTTAGGTATGATAATATTAATATCTTCTTCTTCTTCGTGTCCCACTTTGTCACAGTAACTTGGGAATTTGAAATTGATTGTTCTCTCAGGGTCTAGGATGCTAAGCAGACTTCCAGACTTTTCAAAAGCCCCAAAGGTTGAGATATTAGAATTAAGATTTTGTGATAATCTTCAAAGTCTACCAGAGAATTGGGGTAATTTAAAATCTCTGCTACGACTTTTTTTATTTAACACCGCTATAAAGAGCTACGTACCACAAAGCATCTGCAATATGGAATTTCTCAAATATTTAGAACTACCACAAAGCTTTTGCAATATGCCAAATAACTTGGGGAAATTAAAATCTTTGAAGACCATTCATGCAAATGGTATAAATAAAGGTGAAATGTTATAATTTCCCAATAGTCTTTGTGGTGTGGTCGCATTGGAAGAATTACATATTGGTGCCAATAACTTTGAGAGCATACCTGAAACCATCAAACAACTCTCTAATTTGAAAATCCTTGATCTACAATACTGTAAGAGACTCCAATACCTACCGGAACTTCCACAACTGAAATATCTATATTTAAATGGTTGTACATCTTTGAAGTCTGTGTTTGGTTCATCCCAATTATTACATAAGCAACAAAAGCTCAGAGAGTTACGACTCGGTAATTGTTACAATTTGAATCAAGAAGAGTGCAATCAAATCATTGACTATGCAATTTCATATCCTTATAAGGTATCAATTTTCTTACTTGTTCTCTTATATTTATGAGAATTGTTGTGGTTGTTATTGTTATTAAATACATGAATTTAATATCTTTTATTGGTTTTCTTTAAAAGAATCAAAATTCTAACAACTTCTGTAATCTTTTTAAAATTTATTTGTAATTCATGTATAATTTTTGGGTTTTATGAAATCAATATAATTTTTCTTAAAGATTATTATAATTATTTTGTAAGCATTTAGAAGGTAGACAAATATCGAAGCTGATTTCGATTACAAATTTTAAACATTAAAGTCATGGCAAGTACGGAAATTTTGAATTATCATATTTTTGTAGAATATGTATTATGCCCATTTTAACATCCGATCAAATTATAGTTATTGACTTTTTTGAAATTATTTCTTATTATTTTAGCAAAGAAAACAATCTCTCGTTATAATAAATCTTATTGGTTGTAGTTTTTCACGACACAGGACAAGGAGTTTACGTTACAGATTCCAGGAAGTGAAGTGCAACAAAAGATTAAATATAAAAATAAGAGTGGATCTGCTTTGTCTCTCTCTTTCTCATACAAACAATTGGAGTTGTTAAGGAGTTTTTGTTTCTGCCTTGTCTTTGACCCCGAAGTTGCTTCTCCTTATTTAGGTATTATATGTGAAGCCATTTTCATGGATGAGTTGGGACACAACGTCAATGCTTTAAAATCATATCCATCTGTTGATCCTTGCGATTGGAATCCAACTGACCTAACACATTTGCTGCTTTGCCATGAAAATCGCGATACACGGAGTGTGGTGGGAATTGGTGGTCCGTGTACTGTTCACTTTAATTTCTTTTATGATGGCATAAAAGGTTGCGGGGTTCATCCACTGTTCGAAGACAAGAACGACGACAGAAGACAATAATGATGACAGAAGAGAAGAGTAGGATGAGGAGAAACTGTATTCTCAATAAAAAATTGAAACAGAGTTGAAGGTAATTAATATTCTCAATAAATCACAAGTACACTCTAGTTCTTTCTTATTGTCAACTTCCTTTATTACGATAGTTTCCATGTTCATCTTGTAGAGGTCTTAGTCCTATTGGCATTGCCTTACTATTGTGTAGGAGTCATGATCACCCCACCAAGATGTACTTAACACTGGTATTGTTAGTTTTTTAATTGAAGCCAGCTATTTGTGTTTTTATTGAACTTTATTTCTACAATAAGTACACATATACAATTCCTTCAATTGATGCATCTAAAACCAAAAATACAGTAAATCCCAAAATAATTTTCTATTTAACTTGTTGTATTAGATTAAAAAAAAAGGATCAAAAATGGAGAATGTCAATGTTGGTCCCGATAACACACAAGAGGGGGGGTGAATTGGGTGTTTTGAATTTTTAATTTAATTTCTGACAGAACAGAATGGAAGTGTTCTGGTGGTATTTTCTGGTTTGAACAGAACAGCTGGATAGATGAATAAAGAATGTAAAAAGTGATGCAAAACAGAATATGCAAAAATTCATTTGTAAAACAGATGCAAGACTTGTAATAAATCAATGTTAAATGTCAAAACTTGATTTGAAATATTTCTTTTAAATTAGCTTAAAATTTTGCATGAGCAGAATAGAAGTATTTCGTTTTTAAAACACAATAGAGAAGAGGGGAGAAGAAAGAGATCAACACAATGATTTATAGTGGTTCGGCCTAGCCTACATCCACTCCCCAAGACACCGTCTTGAGCCTTACTCTCCACTATCAACTCGTTTTCAATGGGCAAGAGTTAAAGCCAAAATACACACTTAGTGAATTAACTACCCATAATCTTTTTCCCAAGTAAAAGATTTAAACACCTACTAGAATTTCCTAAGGTTCTAGCCAACCCTTTCTCACAATCTTCTATAGATATTCCTCACACAAGATTTACAACAAAAATGCTATAATCTAATTGAGGAGAAATATAATGGATGAAGTGCAAGATGTGGAAAAATAGTTTGAATAAATTGTAAGCTTGAATCTCAAGAGATCTAAATGTTTTCCAACTTCTCTAGAACTTTTGGAACCAAAAATATCTTCAATTTATAGCCAAAGAATCAATATAGCTGTTGGAGTCCAAAAGCTAGCCGTTTCAAAGAAGACAGATTGTTAAAATCAAAATAGGTAGCTGTTATTTTGTCATTTAGTGAAAACAGATCTGTTGTTCTGTCCAACTGTTCTGTTGCGACAGAACAAAAAACTTTTTGAAGACATTTTATAGTATTCTTTCTGCTTGCCTTTTTAAGGTACTTTTCAATAGCTTTTCTAACAGAATGTTTGTCAAATTTTAGAAGATCATTTTAAAATACCTTTTTAAGGAATGTTTTCTATTTATGGTAAAGCATCTTTTCTGCTTACAGCAGAAGACTTTTGATTCAAGACAGAACACTTTTTGCTTTAACAGAAAACCTTTTTAGAATAATTTTGAATGTATGAAAAATTCTTTTTATGCAAAGAAGAGTATTTTAATGTGTATGAATATGCATTTAAATCTCTTCAAAAGACTTTACAAAAAATAATACCCTAACTTTTAATGGAGCTTGACAATCTCAAGATTCTTCATGTAGTTAGCTTGCTTCCTTAACTTGATCTTGCACATTTTTATGGAGATTGAGCTGAAATAAAAATAAAGAAATAGAATTTCTACTAAGTTTATACAAGGTTTGATTATCATCAAAATTGAGATGTAGCCTTGAGCCAACAATCTCCCCCTTTTTGATGATGACAAAACCTTGATAAACTTGGCTAAAAGTCTATCTTGATTAGTATGAGTATGCTCCCCCTTACTATGTGCTAGGGGGATATATACATGTATAATTTCAGTACATTCCCTATAAATGTATAAAGAATCATAGCAGAATTGTAAAGTAATTCTGTTAACAGTTCCTTAACAGAACTGGTATCAACAAAAAGCAGTTCTGTTACCAATATACTTTATCAAATCTGTAACTGTCAATAAGGCTTAAACATAATGATTCAATTTCATAAAAAAGACATCAGCTCAATGTATCAGCATATCAACATATGAATCAAAAAAAAAAATCCTAAACATCAGCACAAGTGTATCAGCATATGGTTATAGTTCTCCCCCTTTTTGTCATCAGTCAAAAACAAAAAAAAATAAGGGTAGAGTCAACCAAAATAAAACAGCAAAAATAAGATAGTAAAAGTTTTGATAACCAACAAAAAGTTGTGTGCACAAAAGAGAATTAAAAAGGAAGGCTAAGTAGAGGGAGGCTGGTGGTGAGGTCTGGAGGCCAATTTCTGACGCAGAAGAGTAGCAATCTTCCGCTGAGTAGCTGCAACAAGTTCTAGGGAGGAGGCCAATTCCTCATGCAAGGACACTAAGTCCATCTCAAATGCAAGATCGGAATGGGCAACAGGAGGAGGGATAGGGGGTGGAATATCAGTAGGAGGAGGAGTATGTGTACCAGAGGAAGGAGAAGCAACTTCCATATGTGGTGGATCCTCATCAGGAAAATTTACCTCATCAGTGGGTGAAAGAATTTCTTCATCCAGGTGAAGGGAGACTGTGTGGGCTTCAGACTCAGCAGGTGCTTCTGTGATGGGAGAAACTGGTGTTGGTGGGACATAGGTAGCATCTGGAATGATAGGAGCAGACTAGTCAACCTCTGATGGGGAAACTCGCGCTAGTTCGACTGAGAGAAGCTGTTCTGATGCGGGAGGAAGAGCTGGTGCAGAAAGAGAACCACTACTCACTAGAGCAGCCATCTGATCCTGTTCTGCTAACTATTCTGTTTGCTGCTCTAGGTGTTGTTCTGCTGCACTAGAGGACCCATCTGTACCCTGATCAGAACTGGTCTTATCATCTTCTTAGTCCTCTTTTCCACCAATTTTTTAGAGCTAGCAGTGCTGGCCTCTTTAGGACTAGCTTCAGTATGGCCTGTATCTTGAGATTCACTCGGCAACTCCTCATCAGACTGTCCATGTTCTTTTTCTTTGGGAGGACTCAAGACCACTACCTGTTTTGGAGTCTTAGGCTGGTGTACTCGGGGCTGTTGAGCTTTAGAACTTCCCCTTGTTCGCTTAGCCACTGCAGCAGTGCTAGAGGATTCTACCTTTCTTTTCCCAGTTGTTTTACTCCTGGCAACAGATTCTCTAAAAAACTGACTAGAAATGCAATGCTGTTTGGAGAGGGGTTCCATATCCTCAGAGCTCAGATAAATTTCCTAATGCTCAAACAGTTTAGACAGCAACAAAGCTGTAGACACCAGGTCCCGAGTCCGGCATAAAATGAAAATGATGATTTTTGGTCCTTGATTATTCCCTCCGAAAAAATAAAAAAATATATAAATAAAAAAAATAAAAAATAAAAATAAAAATAATAATAACAAACAAAAAAAATATATAAATATGTGTGTGTGAAATTAGGTAATTAATTAATTGATGTTGTTAGTTAATTAAGTGGTTAATATTATTGTGTTAATTAAAATGCATGTAAAATTAAAGTTTAAAGTGTATAATTAATTAGGTAAAATATATATATATGTGATAATTTAAATGGATTAAATGGTGTAATGTTTAATTAATTAGATAAATTATATATTAAGTAGATTAATTGATGTATTAATATGTGCATGTTTAATTAATTAGTATGTGTGTGTATTAAGTTAGTTTAATTAAGAAATAGAAAAATGGAGGAAATTACCATGTGCACCCTTAGCCCTAATTTTTGGGTATAAAAAGAAAAGAATGAAGAAGAATAAGGGGGCTCGGCAGATCAAAGAAAGAAGACCAAGAGAAAAAAAGAGAAAGAAAAGAAAGAGAGAGCAGAGGGGAGCCGAGACCCAGAAAATCAAAGAAATAGAAAGGAAAATAGAGAGCAAGAGTGAGAGCAAGAAGGTGAGAGTACGAAGTAAGAACAGAGAGCAAGGCAAAATAAAATAGAAAAAGAGAGCAGGGATTCAAAGACCAAGAAAACAAAAGGGAAATTAAAGAATAGAAGTAGGATTCAAAGACCAAGAAAACAAAAGGGAAACTAAAGAATAGAAAAGAGAGAAAGATGGCCAAATAAGGAAAGACGAGAGGAGACCAGCCAAACGAAACCCACGACGCCGGAAGGAAGAAGAAAGAAGAAAAAGAAAGGAGGGAGGCGTCGCCTCCGCCGGCCACCGATCGCCGCACGCGCCCCGCCACGGTGGAGAGCAGACCCGGACGCACCGAAAGGCGGTCTCCGATCAGCCATCAGCGCCGGCGTGGAGCAGATCGGCGAGGAGGTTGGCACGAGCTTCGGAGGCGTTTTCCGGCGAGCTAGCAGCTCCGTTCCGCGCGTGGCCACCGGCGTTGGACTCACGACGACGCGATCTACACTGTGACGGTGGAGGTGTCGGCCACTGCCTCTCCGGCGAGCCTCCGGTGACTGGTAAGTCCTCCTTCCCTCCTTATTTTATTTTTATTTTTATTATTATTATTATTATTATTATTATTTAATTAATATTAATTATTATTATTATTACATTTATTTTTTATTATTATTTAATATTCTGTTTTATATTTATTATTAATTATTCTTTATATTATTTATTATTATTATATTATTGTTATTATTATTATTATATTTATTTATTTGTTATTTATCATTCCATTTTTTTATTAATTAATTAATTATTATTATTATTATCATTATTATTTTATTTATTTAATTTCTGTTATTATTATTATTATTATTATTATTATTATTTATTATTAGTATTGTTGAGTTATATTAATTTTATTGTTATTAATATTATTTATTTATCATTATATTCATTATTGTATTTATCTGATATTGGTTATTGTATTTTGTGATTATTTGTCATTATCATTATTAATGTTATTGTTATTATTATTATTATTGTTATTATTATTATTATTGTGGTTAGTTATTATTTTAATGTCATTATTATTATTATTAGGATTGTGTTAATATTATTACTATGTTCATTATTGTTGATGTTAATATTTTATTTCTTTAATTAATATTGTCATGGTCATTATTATCATATTATTTTACAACATTATTATTATTATTATTATTATTATTATTATTATATTATATCATTGCTATTAATATCATTATTTATTTTACATTATTATTGTTATTTTATCTATCTATTATTGTCATTTTATGTTTATTTATTATTTATTATTATCATTATTATCATTTTATGGTATTATTATTAGCATCATTATTTTTATTGTTATTGATCATTATAATTGCCATTTGTGTTTTTATATTCATTAATTCTCTATTTATTTAATTCATTTATTTATTTATCACTTAATTTAATTTAATCCATTATTGACCTTTATTATTTTTCTCAATTTACTTTATTCAACTATTTATTTGTTTATTTATTCATTCAATTACTTATTTATTCATTATTAACCAATATTAATTTTATGTCATGATTGTAACCACGAGCGGCACACGGCTCGTCCAAGGAGCACGGTCGAGGTGAGTAGATTAGGATTTATTTATTATTATGAAATATGTAATTATTATTTTGTTTTATTTTATTCGCTTGTGGTCTGTAATAACAAATGATTTTTCGACCGCATTAAAAAGAACCACCACACAAATGTTTTCTACAAAATGAAATTTGTTAATAAAACTGGACCAACGTCCACGTCTTCATTCCAAAACCAAAAGATTTAAGTTGATTCAAGAATTTTATACTTTTTATAAGACAAGTAGTTGGGAACCAATGTTTCCACCTAAATAAATAGCCCGGTTTATGTATGTATTCTTATTATTATATCTTCCTTTTATGATTTTATATTTATTTCTGGATAACTGTAAATATATTTTATTTATCGCTTTATTCATTACTTTATTATTTTTTACTTGATTGAATGCGCTTTAATTTATGGCATAACTCGTGTGAGAAGAGAGATAAAATAATTGATCCCAAAAACCCTTTTGCATAATATTAACCAAAGGTATGAATAAGAGTGAGGTCCCGAACCCTCTCTGGTTTTAGGCCTCATAAGGTTAGATTTATTTCCCGATGTTCTATCGGGTGGCGACTCCGTGATCCTGCCTTATGATAACCCAATAGACGCTCTCGTAAGTTGATTGCCAACAATGGATTTGGATATATTCCTGTCCATTGCGAAGCGACCAGCTTTCACGAGTTTTAATGAACCTCCATCCGGTCTCGGGTCCTAAAAGCGGATTCCCGAGGGCCATCCGGATCGCGAGCGGGGTTCGGGCGCGTCACAGTGGCGACTCCACTGGGGATATCATGAGATTTTGCTCCGAAAGTACCTTTGGTTAATCTAATGTAAATGGGTTTAGGATCAAGAAGTTTTATCTCTTTTCGAAAAATTGCATTGCATCATGCTAGAGCCTTAGAATTATGTTAGTTTGGTCCCTCTATCAGCCCCGGTGCGTTCCTGAAGCACGACCTCATTTTCACTCAATTTGGGAAAGTGTTAAGGATAATCACCAGCCCAAGCCTCGTACCTCAATGGTATATCAAATGATGACCCGATCGGTCGTTATGCTCGCAATGAGCTAGACCTGTAGGCAGGGATCATGCTTGGGTAGCCTTAAAGAAACATCTCCCTTGTCCAAAGCTCATGTAATGGCCGTAGCTACTTTCCACAGGTGATATGAACCCTAATTCCATGCTTGCTGTATGGATCCTCATGTATTGGGTGAGTCCAGATGTCTCGCTTGGTAACCTAGCCAAAGGCTTCCATGCCCCGGTAGGGCCATGTCGAAATTTGTGGAACGTCTAAATACATGACGATCACTATCCATCCGCTTGTACATTAGCATAGTAGTGTTATGCTGCCGGTTTTCCACCGTGCACCATATGCGTCCATTGGGTTCCCCGCTAACCCATGGGCCAAGCCCACCTAGGACAGAGACCGTACGACCTCGTGTGTGGTGGCAATAAGGTTGGAAGGATTTACTGTTTGCATGTGGTTATTATTGATGTATTGTATATTCATGTCATTCATACACATAACTTATTTTATCATTTCCCATATATGTATACATCATTTTCTGTGCATAAAATTTTTACATGTACCTATTACCCTGTGTATAGTTTCTTCACATGTCTCATGTATAATAATTCTTTCCATACAATAATAGAAGCTGTGCACTCTGTATATAAAATTGCGTGTATCATGATTTGTGAATATGAATGTAACATGTATTTATCTTGCATATACATACATAGCAGTGCCTGTCACGACTCACACTAACATTATGACATCCATAACATACATCATGCACCATAATCTGTATATACAGCATACATCATCGAATGTACACATATTTTTTTTTATCATGCATGTTAGTCATTGTATATATCAATGCATGTCTTGGATGCTCATACCATGTAAATACGCATACTTTGTGAACGCTATTTGTTTTGTGCAGACACTTTCATTGCATACCTCGTATTGAACGCATACTCCGCTCACTGTACACAATCATTTTTATGCTGTGTCCCATCTCATGTGCATTATCTGTATATATTTTGCACTTCTATATATGTGAGTTTTGCCACTCCTTGCAACCCATTGGCGCACATTTTCGTGCCAGATCATCTTCGTCCTATATCACATCTTCATCTTACATACATATCTCTATCATGTATAAATCACACCATATGCACATACACCCTGTATTATGAACATTCATTCTCACGTTGTGTCATATCTTGCACATTTACCTTCATTGTATACTGCTTACATGTACACTGCAAACTTATGCATGCACGTCATTTATTATGCAGTGTTTACACACTCATATTTTTTCGTAGGTGTTTTACACGCACACACCTTTGCACATATCTTATGTACGCATTTTTATACAAATGTTTTTACACATGTTTTGCACATGCCGTTCCTTACGCGCATTGCTAATATACATGACGCTATTGCATATGCCATTCAATATACATAATTTTTAACGCATAGTTTGTGCATATTCAAAAAAAAAAGAGAGTTTTTGTGCCTACACGATTTTTGTGCATATACATTTTTGATAGAATAAAAATATTTTTGTGTTAAGCTATATCCTAAAATGCTGACATGTTTGCACCTCATTAGAGTACCTCTGATTCAAAGTTCGACTCTGCCTAAGTAGTTCTCAATTATGAATGGATTTGATCTTAACTCTAGAAACCTGAGTTTCATTCCACTTTGAATTAAGTAAGAGGTATATATGTTTGGTCTTTAAGAGCTAGATCACGTGAAAATATTTGACTATATCATGTAATGTCTAAATTTCGAGCACTTTTGGCCCGTTTTGAAAATAAACTGAAAAAACTAGTTGCAATTAGGGGATTGGATGAAAACTCACTAAGAGCACTAGAACCTTTCCGATTACCCGTCAAAGCAACTCCTGGATAAGGCTGAATCTAGAAAATGATTTAGGCACCATTTATTTGTATAGCTCTCTAAATGACCATTTCCTACCCTTATTTTACAATCGCTTGATAGCCCCTTAAGCCTTTATTTTAGTATGCTAAATGCGTGCCAGTTTTATTGTTACACACATTAAAACTACCTTTCGCCTAAAATGATTTTGGCTTCCCCTTAGAAGAATGGCCGCTCTAGTAAAGATGGATGCACATTACGATATTCTCTTGAGCTATCAAAAATTGTCCCGGCGAAAGTGGGTTTACACTTCTGAAAGAGATTTTTAATCATTGATGATCTTTGACGCTTGACCATTGGCAATCCTTAGACCATAAAAAATTTTGCCCCGATGAAAATGGGTCTACAATTCGAGAAGAGAATCTCAATCATCGATAATTTTGTGGGTTGAAATCACCCTGATAAGAATGGGTCTGCACGTCGAGAAGGGAATTTTGATCATTGACAATTTTTTTGAGCTATCAATAATCACCCTGATAAGGATGGGTTTACCACTTGGGAAACGAAATTTTCAATCATCGATAATTTTTGGTCTGCACTTCTAGAAAGGGGTTTGAATCATCGATAAACTTTTTGTGTAATTAGAGACATGAGCTTGCGAAATCGAGAAAAAAAAACAAAGCAAAAAAAAAGGCAAAAAAAAAAAGAAAAAAAAAAGAAAAAAAAAAAGAAAAATAATAGGGCCCAAGATAATACCCCTTGATGAGTTCAGTAGCTACCTGTCTTAGCTTAATTGTTATGTTGAGCTTGATAATTCAGACCATTATCGAATCCAAATTCAAGAGTATCTGGACAGTATACAATTAGTTTGAAAATGATTCCATCATCCAAATGGACGCTGCAGCCGTTTTTCTCTAGCGACCTGATCCTTCTTTGATAGCCAATTACCTGAGCCTAACGTTACAACCAACGTAAGACCTATTGATTATGGGTTCGACCTTATCTAATCAGCGGAGATGACCTTCTAGTAAGGTTTGGTACGTAGGAAGAGGCGTATGGTGTCTCTTGAGCTTCAAGCAGGAAGCCACGAGTGCATTTGCATTCGAGTTGAGTCTCGTCTCCAAAGTTGCAATTAGAATTTGCTTTCAAGTGATAAAAAACTCTATTTTGGCCTTTGCACATACACACAGAGATCGCATGGTATGCCTCATATTCACATGCTGATTTAGTAAACATCGATACTTACGTGTTTACTTTCTTGCACTTCATTGGGAATGACTCCCGAATTCTTTTGATAAGATTGAATCAGTTGAGAATGTGGTTCATTCAGTTTGCTCAAAGGCAGTTAGAAACTCGAGTTTGAGGTACCTAATAGGTTGCACTCATTTTACAATCTTGGGGTATTTCTTATTACTACCCATGAAAATGATACTTTGCGTACACTCGCAACAATATTCTTTGTACATATGCTTTTTGCAAATGTTTTTACACATAATTGTAGCAAATATTCTCAATAAATAGTTTTACATGTACAATTCTTGGTGCATGTCTTTTGCATAAGAGTTTTAGCGAATACATTTCATAAGTGCTTTTGACGCATGTGGCTCTTTATGGGTATATCCTTTGCCAGCATCTTGCATCCACATTTTTCGCATGCATTCAATACACACATATATGATTTTTCCTACATATGTTTCATACACATAGTTGTATGTGCACGCATCGCACACACCCAATTCCTTACATAGCTTTCATGTATATAACATATCCCACCTGTCTTTGCATATGATTTTTACATCTATGCCGATGAGTGACTCTTTACCACATGCATGATCATTTGCATGCATGGTCATTTGCACATAGTTTGCATACATAATCCCCTTGTATATATTTATCATGCATGAACTTTTGCATGTCCTTCTCATTCATGATCATTTGCAAACACGTTAGAATAACGATTCTTAGCACATGTTCCATAATCTTCCACATGGATATAAGCCATTGGCATATATGACATAAGCATAAGCATTTCAGGATCATAATCCTTTGCATATCATTTCATAAACGCATATCCTTTCACATGCATTCCATGCATACATGGTGCTTGATGCTCATTAGATAGTGTACATCAGTCGCACGTCGACAAGCTGACGTTTCTCAAGCCCCCTCAGGGGGCAAATTAATTATCTTCAAGTCCTTGCTCAAAAGGCATTCTCAGTCTTCGGACCATTATCTTTAAGTCCTTCTTTAAAGGCATTCTCAGTCTCTTCGGAGCATTATCTGTAAGTCCTTCTTTAAAGGCATTCTCAGTCTTCGGACCATTATCCGTAAGTCCTTTAAAGGCATTCCCAGCCTCTTCGGAGCATTATCTTTAAGTCCTTCTCTAAAGGCATTCTCAGTCTCTTCGGAGCATTATCTGTAAGTCCTTCTTTAAAGGCATTCTTATCTGTAAGTCCTTCTTTAAAGGCATTCTCAGTCTCTGCGGAGCATTATCTATAAGTCCTTCTTTAAAGGAATTCTCAGTCTCTTCGGAGCATTATCTGTAAGTCCTTCTTTAAAGGCATTCTTATCTATAAGTCCTTCTTTAAAGGCATTCTCAGTCTCTGCGGAGCATTATCTATAAGTCCTTCTTTAAAGGCATTCTCAGTCTCTTCGGAGCATTATCTGTAAGTCCTTCTTTAAAGGCATTCTTATCTATAAGTCCTTCTTTAAAGGCATTCTCAGTCTCTGCGGAGCATTATCTTTAAGTCCTTCTCTAAAGGCATTCTCAGTCTCTTCGGAGCATTATCTGTAAGTCTTTCTTTAAAGGCATTCTTATCTGTAAGTCCTTCTTTAAAGGCATTCTCAGTCTCTGCGGAGCATTATCTATAAGTCTTTCTTTAAAGGCATTCTCAGTCTCTTCGGAGCATTATCTGTAAGTCCTTCTTTAAAGGCATTCTTATCTGTAAGTCCTTCTTTAAAGGCATTCTCAGTCTCTTTGGAGCATTATCTATAAGTCCTTCTTTAAAGGCATTATCTGTAAGTCCTTCTTTAAAGGCATTCTCAGTCTCTGCGGAGCATTATCTTTAAGTCCTTCTCTAAAGGCATTCTCAGTCTCTTCGGAGCATTATCTGTAAGTCCTTCTTTAAAGGCATTCTCAGTCTTCGGAGCATTATCCTTAAGTCCTTCTTTAAAGGCATTCTCAGTCTCTTCGGAGCATTATCCTTAAGTCCTTCTTTAAAGGCATTCTCAGTCTCTTCAGAGTATTACCTTTAAGTTCTCGTTCAAAAGGCAAAATATCCAAGCCCTCTGAGGAGGCAAAATCCCAAAGCCCTCTGAGGAGGCAAAATCCCAAAATCCTCTGAGGAGGCAAAATCTTAAAGCCCTCTGAGGAGGCAAAATCCCAAAGTCCTCTGAGGAGGCAAAAATCTCAAAGTCCTCTGAGGAGGCAAACCCCTAAGTCCTATGAGGAGGCAAAATCTCAAAGCCCTTTGAGGAGGCAAAATCCTAAAGCCCTTTTTCTGTCAATTCTGCACCCAGCATAGTCTGCATCAGAATAACCGATTAGATCAAGAGAATCATTCCTTTCATACCATAAAGCCAGTTCTGGAGTTCCAACCAGATAACGTAAAATTCTCTTAACAGCAGACAAGTGTGACTATTTTGGAGCAGATTGGAACCTAGCACACAGACACACACTGAAGTGAATATCTGGTATGCTTGCTGTTAAGTAGAGTAGTGATCCGATCATGCCTCTGTATATTTTTTCATCAACATTTTTGCCTTTTTCATCCTTCTCCATCTTGACTGTGGGACTCATGGGTGTACTGCCAGATTTAGCTTCTGTCATTTTGAATTTTTTGATAAGCTCCTTTGTATACTTTACCTGACTGATGAAAATTCCACTTTTACATTGTTTGATTTGTAATCCTAAAAAGAATGTGAGTTCACCCATTAAACTCATCTCAAATTCCTGCTTCATAATAGTCTCAAAATCTTTACACATAGAAACATTAGTAGAACCAAAAACAATGTCATCTACATAAATTTGCACTAATAAGATATGAGATGAATCATGTTTTGTAAAAAGTGTATTGTCAACTTTTCCTCTGTTAAAACCGTGAGCAAGAAGAAAGCAACTCAATCTTTTATACCAAGCTCTAGGAGCTTGTTTCAATCCATATAAAGCCTTTTTGAGTTTGTAAATATATTCTGGATGTTCTGGATTTTCAAAACCAGGAGGTTGAGCTACATACACTTCTTCATTTAAAAAGCCATTTAAAAATGCACTTTTGACATCCATTTGATAGAGTTTGAAATTCTTGAAACATGCATATGCACACAAAATTCTAATTGCTTCTAATCTAGCTACAGGTGCAAAAGTTTCATCAAAATCAATACTTTCTTCTTGGTTGTAGCCTTGAGCAACTAATCTTGCTTTATTTCTCACAATATTTCCTTGCTCATCAAGCTTGTTTTTAAAAACCCACTTAGTACCAATGATAGAATAATTTGAAGGTTTGGGAACTAAATACCAGACTTTATTTCTTTCAAACTGATTTAGTTCTTCTTGCATAGCAAGAATCCAACTTTCATCATTTTGAGCGTCAATAAAGTTTTTGGGTTCTAATTGAGAAACAAAAGCTACATTACCATAGTATTCACACATTGCTCTTCTGGTCACCATTTTTTCTGATGGTTCTGTCAGCATGTTGTCTTTTGGATGATATATGTGAAACTTCCAGTCCTTAGGCAATTCTGCTGGTTGTTCTGAGTTCTGTTGATTTGTTAACTGCTCTGTCTGGTTTTCTTGGTGTTGATCTGCCTGCTCTTCTGCTGGCTGATCTGCTTCTTGTTGTCCAGATATATTTCCTGATCTGTCATCTTGATCTGCTTGTCGATCTGATGACTTTTCTATGTGATTTCTCTCTTCTGTCTTTTTGTTCATTTTAGCTGTTTCTTCATCTGTATCACTACCAGAAAAACTTCTTTCTCTAGTGTATATGTCAGCATATTCAAATTTGACATTTATAGACTCTTCTACAACTAAAGTTCTTCTATTAAACACTCTATATGTTTTGCTATTTAAAGAATATCCAAGAAATATACCTTCATCAGATTTAGCACCAAATTTACCCAAATTACTTTTATCATTAAAAATAAAGCACTTACAGCCGAATGGTTGAAAATAGCTGATATTTGACTTTCTGTTCTTCCAAAGCTCATAAGGAGTCTTATTTAGAACTGATCTAATAAGTGTTCTGTTCAGAATATAGCATGCAGAACTTACTGCTTCTGCCCAGAAATACTTTGGAAGATTATTTTCATTGATCATTGTTCTGGCCATCTCCTGAAGTGTTCTGTTCTTCCTTTCTACTACGCCATTTTGTTGAGGTGTTCTGGCGGCTGAAAAACTATGATGAATTCCAGAATTGTTGCAATACTCCTCAAAACTAGTATTTTCAAATTCTCCCCCATGATCACTTCTTATACTTGTGATCATATACCCTTTCTCATTTTGTAATTTCTTGCTTAATTTTTCAAATGCCTTGAACGCTTCACTTTTGTGGACAAGAAATAATGTCCAAGTATATCTTGTGTAATCATCCACTATAACAAATACGTAGACTTTTCCACTAATACTTGCTGGACTTATTGGTCCAAATAAATCTAAGTGTAAAAGTTCCAATGCTTTCTTGGATGAAATTTCACCTTTCAGCTTGTGGGAGGTTCTGGTCTATTTTCCCAATTGACATGCCTTACATACATAATTTCTCTCAAAACTCATCTTTGGCAGCCCTTTGACAAGATTTTTCTAGCGAGCTTTTCTATAGTATGAATACTAGCATGTCCCAGCTTTTTGTGCCAAAGTACACTTAAATTTTCTTCTGTTATCAAGCACTTCAGATCACTTTCTTGAAGCTCTTCTGTATTGACTTGATAGATATTTCCAGATCTGTGCCCTGTCAGAACAGACTGATCTGTTCCAACATCTTCTACTCTGCAATGATCCTTTTCAAAAATAACTCTTCTGTTTCTATCACAAATTTGACTGATACTCAACAAATTGAACTTTAATCCTTAAACGAGAGAGACATCCTCTATCTTAGGATTAGAACCAATAGTTCCTATTCCGATGATCTTCCCTTTCCTGTTATCACCGAAACTAACTTTTCCACCATCTCTCATGGTTAATTTTGTAAACTTTGATCTGTTCCCAGTCATGTGCCTAGAGCATCCACTATCCAAATACCATTTTTCTGATCTGGAGCTCCTAAGGCAGATCTGCGAGAAAGTTATACAGATTTAGGTACCCAATTTTTCTTGGGTCCTTGTGGGTTAGTAACGACATGCGCATTATTTTTAACAACCCATATCTGTTTTCCAGAGTTGATATTTTTCTTGTAATAATAGAATTTAGACACATGTCCCTTTCTTCTGCAGTAAAAACAAGTCACAGAATTACTGGAAAAATTGTTCATGTAATAATAATTTTTATATTTCTTCTCATGAACATACCTCTTTTTATAATTCTGTCTAGATGTGCTAGCATGCATTTCCTTGCTTTGTTTTTCTTTTTCATCACATAAACAAACTTTCTTACCTTTCTCATTAAATTTTTCTTGTAATGCAATGTATTTTTTTTCTAACTCTAAAAGTTCATTTTTCACGTCACTTTCTTTTTGTTTTACATGCTCAATTTCTTGTCTTAAATTATCATGCTGTTTTCTTAATGCGATGTGATTTGTTTTAAGCATGCGGTATTTATGATGCACTTTTTCAAAGCATAAAAGCATGTTTTCATATTCATCTCCATTTGCATCAGAACTAGAGTCAGAGTTAGAACATGTTACCTCTTCTATGTCATTTTCGTTGTCAGTTTGACTCTTGTTCTGTTCATCAATAGTGTGGTTTTGCTGATCTGTCTCAGCAGAGACATGTGGTTCCTTATCGTCAGAAACTGCCATTAGACCAGCTTCATCTGAATCTCCATCTGATTCTTTAGTGCTGTTGCTTGAATCTTGACTATTACTCCATGTGGCCTTAATTGCCTTTTTCTTGTATCTTTTCTCCTTTTTCTTTAGATTTGGACATTTGGATTTAATGTGTCCAGGTTTCTTACACTCATAACACACAACATCTCCACCAGATCTGGAGCTGTTATCTGCCTTCTGGTGAGAATATTTTTGCTGCTGCCTCTTGTTGAATTTTTTACCTTTTCGATACAGCTTCTTAAACTTCTTCGTAATAAGAGCTATCCCATCGTCACCAGTGGAGTAGTCACTCCCATACTCAGCTTTGAGGGCAAGAGATTTCAGTTTCCTTTCTTTCTCCTTTTCGGCATCTTGTGACTTAATGTAAAGCTCATGAGAAATGAGTGAGCCACAGACAGTATCAAAATTAAGAGTACTGGGATCTTTATCTAATAAAATTGAAGCTTTGGCTTCCCATCTAGGAGTTAAACCTCTAATAAGCTTAGCAATTTTATTTTCTTCAAGAAGTTGGTGACCAAGAGCTTTAATTTCATTTGTCAACTTAACGTACCTGTTGATTACCTCAGCCACAGTTTCTTCTGGCTTCATTTTGAAAGCTTCATAGTCCACCATAAGCACATGTAGTCTAGATCCCTGTACTTCAGGGGTTCCATCATATGTGGCTTCAAGCTTATCCCATATTTCTTTTGCTGTATCACAACCAGAAACTCTATTAAATTCATTAGTATGTAACGAACAGAATAAAATACTCATTGCTTTTGAATTTAATTGAACTCTTTTCTTTTCATCCTCAGTGAGCTCTTTTCTGGTTTTCTGAACAATGATGCTTGATCCTTCAGCTTGCTGAACCACTTTAGTTGGAATTTTATATCCTTCTTCAATTATTTCCCATCAATCCATGTCTTGAGATTGAATAAAGTGTAGCATTACAACTTTCCAGAATGGATAGTTATCTCCACAGAACATGGGTAGTCTGTGAACAGAATGACCTTCCTTGAATGGAGTAGATACAGGAGGATTTTCAGAACTGGATGCCATCTTACAGATCACTCAAGATTGTTAAATCTTATGAGAATGAGACCCGCTCTGATACCAATTATTGGTCCCGATAACACACAAGAGGGGGGGATGAATTAGGTGTTTTGAATTTTTAATTTAATTTCTGACAGAACATAATGGAAGTGTTATGGTGGTATTTTCTGGTTTGAACAGAACAGCTGGATAGATGAATAAAGAATGTAAAAAGTGATGCAAGACAGAATATGCAGAAATTCCTTTGTAAAACAGATGCAAGACTTGTAATAAATCAATGTTAAATGTCAGAACTTGATTTGAAATATTTCTTTTTAAATTAGCTTAAAATTTTGCACGAGCAGAACAGAAGATTTTTGTTTTTAAAACACAATAGAGAAGAGGGGAGAAGAAAGAGATCAACACAATGATTTATAATGGTTCGGCCTAGCCGACATCCACTCCCCAAGACACCGTCTTGAGCCTTACTCTTCACTATCAACTCTTTTTCAATGGGCAAGAGTTAAAGCCAAAATACACACTTAGTGAATTAACTACCCACAATCTTTTTCCCAAGTAAAAGATTTAAACACTTACTAGAATTTCCTAAGGTTCTAGCCAACCCTTTCTCACAATCTTCTATAGATATTCCTCACACAAGATTTACAACAAAAATGCTATAATCTAATTGAGGAGAAATATAATGGATGAAGTGCAAGATGTGGAAAAATAGTTTGAATAAATTGTAAGCTTGAATCTCAAGAGATCTAAATGTTTTCCAACTTCTCTAGAACTTTTGGAACCAAAAATATCTTCAATTTATAGCCAAAGAATCAATATAGCTGTTGGAGTCCAAAAGCTAGCCGTTTCAAAGAAAACAGATTGTTAAAATCAAAAAAAGTAGCTGTTATTTTGTCATTTAGTGAAAACAGATCTGCTGTTCTGTCCAACTGTTCTGTTGCGACAGAACAGAAAACTTTTTGAAGACATTTTATAGTATTCTTTCTGCTTGCCTTTTTAAGGTACTTTTCAACAGCTTTTCTAACAGAATGTTTGTCAAATTATAGAAGATCATTTTAAAATACCTTTTTTAAGGAATGTTTTCTATTTACGGTAAAGCATCTTTTCTGCTTACAGCAGAATACTTTTGATTCAAGGCATAACACTTTTTGCTTTAACAGAAAACCTTTTTAGAACAATTTTGAATGTATGAAAAATTCTTTTTATGCAAAGAAGAGTATTTTAATGTGTATGAATATGCATTTAAATCTCCTCAAAAGACTTTACAAAAAATAATACCCTAACTTTTAATGGAGCTTGACAATCTCAAGATTCTTCATGTAGTTAGCTTGCTTCCTTAACTTAATCTTGCACATTTTTATGGAGATTGAGCTGAAATAAAAACAAAGAAATAGAATTTCTACTAAGTTTATACAAGATTTGATTATCATCAAAATTGAGATGTAGCTTTGAGCCAACAGTCAAAAAGTAGCACGCAAAATGAATAGTTGGGCTTCAATGTGAATTGAAAAATTGTTGGTAGCACACAAAAGGAATAGTTGGGCTACCAAATGTGAATTGAAGAATTGTTGGTAGCATACAAAAGGAATAGTTGGGCTACCAAATGTGAATTGAAGAATTTTTGACTGTTCACACGGAAGCTCCTGCCTATATAAGGCAAGAGATTGTTCTTCAAATGTTAAGGGATTCAAAAGAAAAGAATTCCAATGAAAGCTTATTTGTAAGCTTTGAAACTTAGAGAATTTGTGGGAAAATTCTCTTGGGTTTGTATCCATTTATTGGGGGTGTAAGAAAATACTAGAATGAGTGAATGTAAAAATTGTTCAAACACTTAGTGAATTTTTCTTGGTTGTTTTCGGACAACAAGTGATTTTTCTCCAGTTTTGGAGTTTCCACTATAATTTTTTGTGTTGTCGTTTTTTCTGATTTATTCCGCATTCTTTAGAAGGGTCATTTTTCCCAACATAACTTATTGTGTTTCACTAAATTGAAAATTCCATGTGTTTATTTATTTGGTGCCCCAAATCTGCAACTAAAATTTTATTTTATATAATAATTATATATGATTACATTATTATTTTTTTAATTTTTCAATATTTAACACTATATAAATTAACAATGTATCATTATCATATGTATTATTATGATATTATTAACAATATTAATACTATTTTTGGTATGTATTGCTTTTTTCATTCTCTCTCCCACTAAATGACTGGGTTTCCATTTTCTCAACTCTGTCTTCGGTAAGAAATTTCATTCTTGTTTTCTTATTATTGAATTTTAATATTTGTTGTGTGTTTTATCATTTCAATCAGCCTTTGAGTCATCATGGGTTATGGCTTTCTTCAATATTTGGCAATCTTATTCCTCTTCTATCATTTCATTTGCCCAGGTGATTTTCATTCTTTATGCACTCTTAGTTTCCTCGTAATAAGAAAGTGATGTTTTATTCTATTGTTCCATGCTGCACCTCACCCTGCTGCTCCCTCTTCTTCACATCACTGCCAACCCTGTATCCACCAATACTTAAATCATTTGTAACAAAAAAGGATTACGTTATCATAAATAATCTTATTATATTTGTTATCCTAATTCATATCTGCACTATTCGATCAGATAATCTGCTAAAAATTTCATCCATTAAAGAATCATTGGTAGCACAAACGTTATTAACCAATAATGAACAGTTACAACGATATGCTTGACTTATTTAATACAGTACAGTCAAAACACTATATAAGCCCCTAAATTCTCTAGATAGGTATGTAACTAAGTCTTAAACTTTTAGACAATATCCTTTTATTTTCTCTTAAATTACTTACTTGATGGTTAGAATTTTTGTCTATCAGAGTTATGCCAACATTCTATGAGTTAGGTGTGCTGAGTAAGACTTTGAATCAATGTTTAGAGATTTAGAACTCAAAACACTACTAATAATTCACCTGCATTGAGTTTTAATGCTACAGAAATTATAAGTGATCTTCAATTACTTGTGGCACAATCAATAGACTAATTACAAGTTGCACATAATCATATGATTTTTTTTTAAAAGAGTAAAGATTGTGTAGTACCTAGGACATGATTGTGTAGTACTAGGACATGAGAGAAAATTATCAAGTGCGATTTGTTGATGATGGAGAAAAATTGCAGAGGAGAAAGCAAGTGCGAATCCACCTCCTTGTGTTCAATAGCGAAAATTATCAATTATGGGCATATTAAATAAGATTGTAGGTTTACAAATAATCAAGCAAATTCGGCATATGTGAATTCTTTTTTAGAATTGGAGAGAGGTGCTCCTAGAACATTAAATGATAAAAAATTGATAAGAATGTGTATTAATAATTGAAGTTTGATGAGAAGTGTATCAAGAATTGAAGAGAAGTGTTTTCAAAAGATAAATTGAAATGAATTGTGCATTGAAAAAAAGTGCTCTAATAAAACAATTAAATATATACGATTTTGAATCAAGTAAGCACGTTGGAATTGATTTAAAATCAATATTTTTTTTATGTAGTGATTAAATTAGTGAGTTTTATTTTTACGATGTTTATAATATTTTTTGTTTATTGTTGTTTAGTTAGTGGTATTAATAATATTAGTGTAGTTAATGGATTAATGGAATTATGCATTTAGTTGATTAGTGAAATTAGTAGATAGTGGTTTAAATTTATGGTTTAAATGTAAACCTATAATTAGTCATATGTAATTGATTTTTGATGGAAATGAAATTTATGTTTTTTATCCTAAAAATTTTCCAACAAGAAATACCTGCTTCTTACTCATAAAAATTGAAAGCGTTGAGCAGCTCTTCTCCTATATTTGTAGTCAACAGCTCCTCCTAGGGACGATCTACACCAGCTAAGGAAGAATAAGAACTAAATCATTTACCTCATTATCCTTCTCCAATCAAGGAATTTCAATCATGGTTTTCAAATACAGAGAGAGAAAATGACATATATACTTGAGATAGAGTCATCGCGGCCAATTAGAAGCAAGCTGATCTCCGCAGGCAACAATCCGCCTCTACAGCAGCTACTACTCCTTTGATGATGCCGCAGCCACTCCAGCCCCTGCAGTTGTTCTTCAGCACATGGGTTGTGCACACTTCACTGGCACCGAGACCATTTCGTGACTTGGCAGATGGAGGATAAAATTGGAAAATCACGATTTTATGGAAATAGGAATGATTTAGTGTAAGTAAAATCACCTAAAGAAAATGGCTTGAGTGCTGAAGTTGACAGGGCATTTGTAATTGCAACAGACCTGTTGGGCGCTTGGAACCGACTCAAACGGGTTGAATTTTAAATGGATGATTTTTGGGTTGGCCGAAGGGATAGCTCGTAGGTTGAGTTAGATTTGAGGGGTTAATTTCATATGTGGTCATCGAATTTTAGATCTTATAACCAAATGGTCATAATAAAATAATTTGTAACAAAAAAGTTATCAAACTTTTATTTTATTTCAATTAAGGTAAAAATAACTGAAAATTTAATTTTTCGTCATTGGAGGATCATACAAATATGCCATTTTATCAGTTATCTTTTATAATACATCCAGTTAGTATGTCATGTAACCCATTTACATGGAGAAATTTACATATCAGTAAGTATACATGTTATACCAACTTGTATAATAAGGAAAAAAAATTTTCTGACACATATATTTATTGATGCGTTAATTTCTCCATGTACGCAGGTTACATGGCATGCTGACTGGGTGCGTTTTAGAACATTACTGATAATGTGACATATTTATTTGGCTTTCCGGTGACAAAAAATTAATTTTTTAGTTATTTTTACCTTAATTGAAATAAAATAAAAGTTTGATAACTTTTGTGTTACAAATTATTTTATTATAACCATTTGGTTATAAGGCCCAAAATTTGATGACTACCGACGAAATTAACCCTAGATTTGAGTCTATTTTATTGTACGGGATTTTTGTATTGGCTAATTTTGATAGCTCTAGTTCTAGATAAAATATCCAAATTAATTTCAAATAAAATTAATAATTTAATTCGATTCAGTTTTAATAAAAAAGTCAACAGTAAAATTCGATTTTGAATCTTTTTATTCAGTATTTCATTTTAGTTCAGAAAAATTCATATTCGTATACACTACTTGTTTTTATATTGTCTTATTCGCAAATAATACAAACATTTTGCTTTTGTTAATTTTTTATAAAACATTTTGCATTTCCCTCAAAAAGAAAATAAAACATGTTACAGTTACAAGTGTAATTAATTATAATAGTTTTTTTTTAAAACTTTTTAAAATCATAAATTAGCATTATTATAATTATGCATTCATAATAATTTAATACATGTAAATATAAAATATTAAGATATGGTGGAAATTTTCTTTGATTTTTTTCTTGAATTTTAAGGAGAATTTATTGATCTTCTATTTTTTTGTCAGCATTTAAAGGTAAAAAAAAATCATGCGAAATTCAATTATTTGGAGACCATATAAACTTTTGGGGAAATTACAAATTACTGCGTAGATATATTTTTATTAATTTCTGATTGAATTAAAATTTTCTTTAATGTTAAATTAATAGTTAGATTATTAGATATAAATTGATTAGTTTTAGCTTGAGTTAACTGCTATCAAAACTAATAATAACGATAATAAAATTAAAAAGCAAGTTCATTGTAAAAATACAAAATAAAGCAATAATAGAAGTGGGAGTGAGACACAATTATTTATACAATTATTTGTCCTATTGAAGAAGACTTAGACAGTGGAAGTCTTCGGTCTTCCTGCTTTTAAATTCCTCTCCATTTTCTTCATCTCTGCAGCCTATTTGCTGCTATGGCTTCTTCTTCTTCTTCTTTCATGGCGAAGACATATGATGTGTTCGTAAGTTTTAGAGGTGCAGACATTCGCTATACATTTCTAAGCCATCTTCAAACTGCTTTCGATCGGCACCAAATTAACGCCTTTGTGGATGAAGATCTTGAAAGAGGAGAAGAGATCACATCTTCCCTCTTGGCCAAAATTGAAGATTCATACATCTCAATTGTCATTTTCTCAGAAAATTATGCATTTTCACCATGGTGCTTGGATGAACTGGTTAAAATACTGGATTGCAAGAATAATATGGAGCAGATTGTCATACCAGTCTTTTACGGTGTAGATCCAACTGATGTTCAAGAGCTCAAAGGGAAATTTGGTGATGCAATTTTCCAGCATACAAATGATTTTAAGAATTGTTTAGACAAGGTGGAGACTTGGTCTCCTGCTCTCAAGGAAATAGCCCAATTCTCAGGCTTTGTTTCCCATCCCACCAAGTAAGTCTTTCCTTTTATTTGGATATTATGTGGATATGGCTAGAACTGATTTTATGTAGGATTTACTAACCATTTTTAAGATTTCACTATTATTCTATATATTAATTCTTTTTTCTCTTAATTATTGTTTCCTTTTATGCATAATCAGGTCTGCCTCCAAGTTAATTGTTGAAATTATTAACCATATTTTGGAAAAACTACTCCGAATGGGTCATTATAGTAATTCTGATAATTATGAAGGATTAGTTGGGATTGATTATCGGATCAAATGTGTTGAATCATTATTATGTCTTATTTCCTCAAAAGTCAGATTCTAGGCATTTGGGGAATGGGAGGCATAGGCAAGTCAACCCTTGCAAAAAAGGTATATGATCGAATTAAAGTTTAATTTTCAATCCATTGCTTTGGTGAAAATGTTAGGGAAAAATTTGAAAACGGCAATTTAAATAGTATGCAGAATGAAATTCTCTGTGCAATATTTGGACCAGCAATTGCAAATAGAGCCAACTGTACCATGTTGTCACCTTCAATTGTGCAATGGCTTAGAAGAAGAAAAGTTTGTATCATTCTTGATGATGTTAATGATATAACGCAAATAGAAGATTCGATAGGAAAACCTGATATTTTTGGACATGGCAGCGTAGTGATTATCACAAGCAGAGATAAGCAACTACTTAGGCTTGTGAAAGCTGAAATATATGAAGTAGAAGCTTTGGATAACAGTGAGTCTCTTCACCTATTTTGCTTGCATGCTTTTCATCAAAGTACTCCAAAGCAAGATTACGCAGCACTGTCAGAAAGGGCGGTGAATTATGCTCAAGGAAATCCATTGGCTCTTAAAGTTTTAGGTTCAAATTTATACTCTAGAAGTGTAGAAGAGTGGGAAGATGAATTAGAAAAACTTAAGGGTATGCCTAACCACAAAATTGGAAAAATTTTGAGAATAAGTTACGACAGGCTGGATGAAATGGAGAAGGAAATATTTCTCTATATTGCATGTTTCTTCAAAGGGGAAGATAGAGATCGTGTTGTGAGAATGCTAGACATGACTGGTTCTATAAGTGGAATCATAAGTCTACGTGATAAATCTCTCGTATCAATTACTAGAAACTGCTTATGCATGCATGACTTGTTACAACAAATGGGCAAGGATATTACTCGTGAAGAAAATGAGATCGGAAAGCGCAAGATCCTGTGGCATCATGAGGATATTCGTGACCTGTTGACTAATGATGAGGCAAGATGCAAATGCTTTCAACCTTTTCGTTTTCCATTGTTTCAGTTAAATAAGAAATGGCTTTTGCAAAAGATAAGAGTTTAATGCCTTCACTGTTTGAATTTCCTCATTTTTTTTAGGGAACTGGAGTAATTAAAGGCATATCATTAGTGTCAACATTGGTGGCTCATCCACCCACCTTTGTTGACAAAATGAATTTATTTTGTTAACAAAGGAATCCCACATCGGGATTTCATAGAAAAATAGGAGGATCAATCTCCTATATAAACAACTCAACTCCTTTAGTTTTATCCATCCCAAAATTGCCAATCTTTCTAAGGCAATTAGTAAATATTTCACTTGTATTATTTCTTTGAAATAGTGAAATATAATATTAGTAGTGTCCGAGGACGTAGGCATAATTGGCCGAACCTCGTTAAATTCTGGTGTTCTTTATTTGTCTATTTAATAGCTATTGTCGGGTATATTGTTAATGAATTATTGTGCTGTTAAATTACTTAGTAAAATTTTATTTTGAGAATTTTACCTTGTGTGATTTTTCAGTACAATCGTTTACGCTTTATTCACCTGCTCAATAGTGTTCGAGGTGAATTTGGTGGAAATCAACCCGAGTTTCCACAACAATTGGTATTAGAGCCTAGGTTCTTTCTTAGTATGCTCTGTGGTTGCAGCGTAGGCTGATCTTCCACATCAGAAAAGATTTTTCCTTGTACTATTGGCATTCCGCATCGACAGCTATTGAATAGTAATTATAGCTGAAATGACAAATCCATCCACTTCTTCGTCATCGTCCAATTTGATGGCAAATGCAAGAGTTGCGGTGGAAATTTTTGATGGTACGAGTCATTTTGGTATGTGGCAAAGTGAGGTTCTAGACGCTCTCTTTCAGCAAGGTCTAGACATTGCCCTTGAAGAAAGTAAACCAGATGATGTTGATGAGAAAGAATGGAAGAGACTCAATCGTTTGGCATGTTGTACAATCCGATCGTGCCTTTCTAGAGAGCAAAAGTATGCTTTCTCGAAAGAAGCTTTTGCAAGTAAATTGATGAAGGTGCTGGAGGAAAAATTCTTGAAGAAAAGCAGTCAAAACAAGCTTCACATGAAGAAAAGACTGTTTCGTTTCAATTATGTTGCGGGTACCACAATAAATGATCACATCACCAGTTTTAATCAGTTAGTCGCTGATTTATTGAATTTGGATGTGACATTTGAAGATGAAGACCTGGCTTTGATGTTGTTGGGATCGCTTCCTGAGGAGTTTGAGTTTCTTGAAACGACTCTACTTCATGGGAAGGCTGCTGTGACTCTCAGTGAAGTTTGTGCTGCCTTATAAAGTTATGAACTGAGAAAGAAGGACAAGAAAGAAAGCACAAGTGGAGCTACAGAAGCTCTAGTAGTGAGAGGTCGGTTGCAGAGCCAGACTAGAGGAAAGAAAGGAAGATCGAAGTCGAGGCCCAAATTGGGCAAAGACGAATGTGCCTTTTGTCGAGAAAAAGGGCATTGGAAGAAAGATTGTCCTAAGCTGAAGTATAAGGGCAAACCTGATAAGGGAAAGGCTGTTGCAGATTCAAATGTAGCTGAGTGTAATGATGAAGACTCAGATTTCTCACTTGCTGTTACATCGTCAACGAGCTCTTCTAGTGTATGGCTGCTTGATTCAGGTTGCAGTCATCATATGTGTCCCAATCGGGATTGGTTCTATGAATTTAGAGAACTAGAAGATGGAGTTGTTTATATAGCAAATGATGCCTCTCTCAACACACATGGGATTGGTTCCATTCGTTTGAAAAACCATGATGGATCAATCAGAATCTTGAAGGATGTTCGTTATGTGCCCAGTTTGTCAAAGAATCTCATTTCCGTGGGAGCTCTAGAAGAAAAGGGTTTCGAGGTACGAGCAAAAGGCGGAGTAATGAAGATAATTTCTGGTGCACTTGTGGTGTTAAAGGGAATTAGAAAGAATAACAGATTGTACCACTATCAATGTACTATTGTTATTGGCACAACAGCAGTAGCTTCTACTGGTGAAAAGAAGTCAGAAGCAACCAGGTTATGGCATATGCGCTTGGGGCATGCAGGTGCAAAATCCTTGAATTTCTTGGTGAAACAAGGATTATTGAAAGGAGTTCAGACTTGCAAATTGGATTTTTGCGAGCATTGTGTCAAAGGGAAAAAGACAAGAGTCAAATTTGGAACAGCAATCCACGATACCAAGGGTATTTTGGACTATGCTCATTCTGATGTGTGGGGACCTTCCAAGACGACTTCTTTGGGAGGAAAACACTATTATGTGACCTTTGTTGATGATTTTTCCCGGAGAGTTTGGGTGTATACTATGAAGACTAAGGATGAAGTGCTAGGAGTTTTTCTTAAATGGAAAAAGATGATGGAAACTCAAACAGGCCGAAAGATCAAGCATCTCCGTACAGATAATGGCGGAGAATATAGGAGTGATCCATTTATGAAGGTGTGTGAAGATGAAGGCATTGTCAGACACTTCACAGTCAGAAATACACCACAACAGAATGGGGTGGCAGAACGTATGAACCGGACATTACTGGAGAAAGTTCGGTGTATATTGTCCAATGCTGGGCTGGGCAGAGAATTTTGGGCTGAAGCTATTACATATGCTTGCCATCTCATTAATCGCCTACCATCTAGTGCTATTGGTGGTAAAACGCCATTGGAGAAATGGTTTGGAAAACCTGCTACAGATTATAATTCCTTACATGTGTTTGGTTCCACTGCATACTATCACATTAAGGAATCGAAGTTGGATCCACGTGCAAAGAAAGCAATTTTCATGGGGATCACCTCTGGTGTGAAAGGTTATCGACTTTGGTGTCTAGAATCAAAGAAAATAATTTTCAGCAGGGATGTTACATTTGATGAATCTACCATGTTGAGAAAGGTGACAAATGAAAGTGTTGAGCAGACAGATGGTACTCCAAAACAGGTGGAGTTTGAAAGTAAAATTGTTATCCCAGCAAATGATGAAGCAAATGCAGAAACTCCTATGGTACATGAGGAGTCAGATGAAGAAGAGGTTTTAACCCAAGAACCTCCGCAGCAACCTGAATCAATTGCATTAAGTAAGCCAAAGAGGACAATCAAAAAGCCTGCTCGCTATGTTGATATGGTGGCTTACGCATTCCAAATTGCAACGGATGACATTCCTACCACTTATAATGAAGCAGTCAAAAGTTCAGAAGCAGAGAAGTGGAGGAAAGCCATGAATGATGAAATGCAGTCCCTTCATAAGAATCAGACGTGGGAGTTAGCTACTCTACCGAAGGGAAATAAGGCAATTGGGTGCAAATGGGTATATGCAAAGAAAGATGGATTTCCTGACAAGGATGATGTGCGCTACAAAGCAAGGCTGGTGGCTAAAGGCTACGCTCAGACGGAGGGAATTGACTATAATGAAGTTTTTTCTCCAGTTGTAAAACATTCCTCCATTCGAATTTTGTTGGCTTTGGTAGCACAATTGGATATGGAACTAGTTCAGTTGGATGTAAAAACTGCATTTTTACATGGTGATTTGGAGGAGGAAATCTATATGGTTCAGCCCGAAGGATTTAAAGTTGCTAGAAAAGATGCTATGGTGTGCAAGCTTGAAAAATCATTGTACGGATTGAAGCAATCTCCGAGGCAATGGTACAAACGATTTGACAAGTTTATGATGGGGCAGAAGTACACAAGAAGCAAATATGATCATTGTGTGTATTTGCGCAAGCTACAAGACGGATCCTACATATATCTTCTTCTTTATTTTGATGATATGTTGATAGCTTCCAAGAGTCTGACAGAGATTGAGAAGTTAAAGACTCAACTGAACAGGGAGTTCGAAATGAAGTATCTAGGTGAAGCCAAGAAGATTCTCGGTATGGAGATAAGCAGAGATAGGGAATTGGGGAGACTTTGTTTGACTCAGAAACAGTATCTGAGAAAAGTGCTAAAGCGTTTTGGCATGAATGAAAAGTCAAAACCTGTTAGTACTCCTCTTGCTCCTCATTTCAAGCTCAGTGCATCTTTGTCTCCAAAGAATGAAGCAGAACGAGAATACATGGCAAAAGTACCGTATGCAAATACTGTTGGTAGCTTGATGTATGCTATGGTGTGTACAAGGCCCGACATTTCACAGGCAGTTGGGGTTGTGAGCAGGTATATGCATGATCCGGGAAAGGAACATTGGCAAGCTGTGAAATGGATTCTGCGGTACATTCTGAACACCGTAGATGTTGGTTTGGTATTTCAGCGAGATGATCAAGATGGTCAATGTGTAGTTGGATATTGTGATTCTGACTATGCTAGTGATTTGGACAAACGGCGATCAACTACTGGTTATGTGTTTACTCTTGCGAAGGCACCAGTTAGTTGGAAGTCTACTTTACAGTCAACAGTTGTTTTGTCCACTACGGAGGCAGAGTATATGGCATTTACAGAGGCTGTGAAGGAGGCAATTTGGCTTCAAGGGTTGCTTGGTGAATTAGGGGTTCAACAGAAGCACATCAAAGTGCATTGTGATAGTCAGAGTGCTATTCATTTGGCAAAGAATCAAGTTTACCATGCAAGGACGAAGCATATCGATGTTCGTTATCACTTTGTACGAGAGGTTCTAGAGGAAGGTGGAGTAACAATCCAGAAGATTAGGACCACTGATAATCCTGCTGATATGTTCACAAAAGTGGTGACTGCGGTCAAGTTGCAACACTGTTTGGGCTTGATCAATATTGTTAAAAGTTGAAGTTATGCGCTTTGAAGCGCATTTGGGACACTACTAGAATTGAGTTTGTGAGAGATTTGAAATTGTGGAGTTCGCCAAGGTGGAGATTGTCAACATTGGTGGCTCATCCACCCACCTTTGTTGACAAAATGAATTTATTTTGTTAACAAAGGAATCCCACATCGGGATTTCATAGAAAAATAGGAGGATCAATCTCCTATATAAACAACTCAACTCCTTTAGTTTTATCCATCCCAAAATTGCCAATCTTTCTAAGGCAATTAGTAAATATTTCACTTGTATTATTTCTTTGAAATAGTGAAATATAATATTAGTAGTGTCCGATGACGTAGGCATAATTGGCCGAACCTCGTTAAATTCTGGTGTTCTTTATTTGTCTATTTAATAGCTATTGTCGGGTATATTGTTAGTGAATTATTGTGCTGTTAAATTACTTAGTAAAATTCTATTTTGAGAATTTTACCTTGTGTGATTTTTCAGTACAATCGTTTACGCTTTATTCACCTGCTCAATAGTGTTCGAGGTGAATTTGGTGGAAATCAACCCGAGTTTCCACAACAATTAGACATGTCCAAAAGCAGGGACATTGAACTAAAACCAACAATATTTAGAAGGCTGTATAAGCTCAGCTACCTTAAGTTTCACTATTCATCAGGTAAAAGCAAAGTATATGTTCTTGGACGGCTCAACTGTCTTCCTCCTGAGTTAAGGCTTCTCCAATGGGATGGATGCCCGTTAAAATCTTTGCCATCCAATTCTTTTCTGGAAAAACTAGTTGAACTACGAATGCCTTATAATAAACTTGAACTATGGAGTGGAACTCAGGTACGTATTTGCATCTCTATAAGATCTGGAAATGCTTTATGAAGTTTAGGTATGATAATATCTTCTTCTTCTTCTTTTGTCTCCCACTTTGTCATAGGAACTTGGGAATTTGAAATTGATTGATCTTTCATACTCTAGGATGTTAAGCAGACTTCCAGACTTTTCAAAAGCCCCAAAGGTTGAGATATTAAATTTGCATTTTTGTGATAATCTTCAAAGTCTACAAGAGAATTTGGGGAATTTAAATTCCCTGTTACGACTTTTTTTAGCGCACACCCGTATAAAAGAGCTACCACAAAGCATTTGCAATATGGAATGTCTCGAATTTATAGATGTCGGGTATTGTGAACGTCTATATAAACTGCCAAATAACTTGGGGAAATTAAAATCTTTGGAGACCTTTCAAGCAAATGGCATTGACCTTCAGAGCATGCCTCAAACCCTCAAACAACTCTCTAATTTGAAAATCCTTGATCTACAAAGCTGCAAGAGACTCCAATACCTACTGGAACTTCCACTACTAAATTATGTATATTTAAATCGCTGTAGATCTTTGAAGTCTGTGTTTGGTTCATCCTAATTATTACATAAGCAACAAGAGCTCAGACGCTTAGGACTCGGTAATTGTTTGAATTTGAATCAAGAAGAATACAATCAAATCATTGACTATGCAATTTCATATCCTTATAAGGTATCAATTTTCTGACTTGTTCTCCTATATTTATGAGAATTGTTGTGGTTGTTATTGGTACTAAATACATGAATCTAATATCTTTTATTGGTTTTCTTTGAAATTATCAAAATATTTTAATAACTAAATGTTTAATAAATAAATACTTATTTTAAATTCTAACAACTTCTGTAATTTTTTTATAATCAACAAAAATATTTGACTTATTAAAAATTATTTGGCATTCGGTACAATACTGCTAAACATACTTAAGAAAATTCGTGATACATGTCTCTGTGCAATAGGACAATAAAAAATTTAAAATTGGCATATTTTTGCGTTATGATTTTAAACTATAATATTTAAAAACAATTTCTGGTTATAATAAATCTTATTGGTTGTGGTTCTTCACAAAACAGGACAAGAAGTTTGTGTTACTTATTCCAGGAAGTGAAGTGCCGCAAAAGATGAAATATAAAAATAAGAGTGGATCTTATATGTCTCTCTCTTTCTCATACAAACAATTGGAGGTTCTGAGGAGTCTTTGTTTCTGCCTTGTGTTGAAGCCCAAATTTTGTTCTCCTTTATTTTTTAGATGTGAAGCCATTTTCATGGATGAGTTGGGACACAAATTCCATGCTTTAAATTCATATAGAAATTTTTATCCTACCGATTTGAGTTCAAATGATCTAATAACACATTTGTTACTTTGGCATGAAAGTCGAGATACACAGAGCGAGGTGGGAATTGGTGGTCCATGTACTGTTCACTTTAATTTCTCTATTGGTGGAGATTGTGACGACATAATAGGTTGTGGGGTTCATCCACTGTTCGAAGACAATAATAATGACAGAACAGAAGAAGAGTTTGAGGAGGAACGGCCAGTTAAAAAATTGAAACATAGTTGAAGGTAATTAAAATTCTCAATAAATCACAAGTACACTCTACTTGTTTCTTATTGTCAACTGCCTATTATGGTTCCTTTATTTATCTATTATTACCTTGTAGATAGAAGGGAATCAGATTAGTTTTATCCTGAAGCCAGGCATTTGTGTTTTAACCACATCAATTCGAATATACTTAATTAATTGTATAGATAAGGAATCAAAAATACTATCTCCATCATCTTTACGGTTACCTTTACAGCTATCTCATCTTTTGTTCTATGGATATGCATATTCTATCTCATGTTGTAACCTATGCAACTCAAGCAGGTAATATTCGTTGAACGCCATTTTAATTAATTCTGTTGGTTGCTGAAGTAGCAAATGATTCATGTGCTAATACAACCACTACATGTGTGTATTCCGAGACCAAAACTGTATGTTATTCAAAATCAATTTCTATGTATTGCTAAAATTTACATTTGATCATCTGAATGAAGAAAGCTTTTCATACTTTGTTCCATTCAATACTTTCTTGACTTCATCACAATTCTCAATTTGATTTGATAAATCTCCCCTGTGAATCTTAACCTGACGGCTACTTAGTTCTATATATGGTATCCTTTGAAAATCCTCAACTTCTCTCAATTTCTGCACACAAAATTCCGGCAAGTTTGTTACTAAACCTGGACAACAAATTTGCATATTCACATAAAAAGTTAGAACTAGGAAAACAAAAGCCTTACTGTCGGGTTACCGATAACATCTTCATAGTAAATAACAATGTGTCGAGTGGTCTTGAAGTACCCTATTGCCCTGGCAGCTCTGTCGTCTATATGCTTCAGTTCAGCTATAAGTGTTGAAGCATTTCAATTTGGCTTGTATCTTACTAGTACTTTGGCCTGAAATGTTTATAAATATGGAGTATTAGAGCTTATATAAGCTAGAGAGAGATTTACTAAGAAAGAAAGAGAAGCAGAGTTGTTTGATTAATTTAACCTCTGCTAGTGAATGAACATGATACTTATGGGTTTGAGTGATTTATTGCTTTTGTCATAGGCATTTGCAAGCACAGATTTCATCCTGTGAAGCAAATTCCTCCTGAATAAAAAAATTGCATGAACTCCTGTCTCATTAAATTATTCTACTATATCTTTGTGATGCTCCATCACCCCCTGCGATATTTCATTAGCTCATAAGACCAACTAAATTCCAACTTACAATCTCTAAGTTACGAGAGGACCATGGCCGAAACTGATTCGACCATGAGTTTGGGTACCTGCTAGGTACTAGGTACTAGGTAAGTGTTTTTATTTATGAAGCGTAAGGAAAATAGGTAACTGATTTTTGTTTTGTTGTGTTAATTTGATAGGTTGGGGATGATTGCGGTTTCTTTGCATGGCATGATCCACCAGTTGATACGAATTATAAGAAGGTGATTCCAGGGCTACTTTGAAGAATCAATGAATTCGGAGAAGGAGTTGAAGAAAAAATAAAAGTTTTTTGGGGCATGCTTTATTGTTTTGTTTCTCTGTCTGATGTTTTGAATAATATTGTTGCTGCTGGAAGAGTGTGTTAGGATGCCATTAGAGGTGTTCTTATTTGGGTGCGTTAAGGTTTATTTTGTATTTTGGTAATTGGCTAATTTGACAGATTGTTAACAACATTTTATTATAAAATGATAAGAATATTTAGGGTCTATTCACTCACAGAAAATTGGTCCAGTTTTCTAGAAAATTTTTTCACAAAAAACAGAAAACATAGATCATGTTTATTTTAATCAATTTTTCAAAATAGAAAATAGAAAATAGATTTTTCAATTTTCTAAAATAAAGAAGAAATTGGAAAACTAATAAAAAATATTTTCTAAATTTTTTAAATCATTTTAATACATATATACATGTGTGTGTATATATTCACACATACATATATATACATGTATGTGCATACATATATATGTATATGTATATGTATTTATGGACATGTATGTATGTATGTATGTAACGGACGGGATCGGACATTATTTAGATAGGAAGAGAGAAATAGAAGAGATATTAATTATAGAGTATATAATTCAAGAAAGAAAATCATTTGTAATATAAATCTTCGTTTGATTTTAAGATACTGACAAGAACAAAAACCAAAATCTATATTGTGGCATTGATGATTATTGTCTTCTAACCAACCTAATAAATTTCTTAATTCAGTTTTTAAATAATTTCTCTGATCGGCTGAAGAAAAATCTATTAAATATAAGTTTGTAATTAAATTATCAATCCTGGAGTTAGAGATGGTTGAACCTAAAGAGTTCATTATGTAGAATTAATATATAAGAATTCAATTATATGTTTTACAATCCTCGAAGAAAATTCATCAAAGTTTTAGAAGCAGAAGAACAAAACTTAATAGAAAATCAGAGTTTTTATAAGCTAATAGAATTTATCTTCTTAAAAGGATTTCATTTTTTAGAAGATTGCCCAGAAAAAACCAGAGAGTTCTATGAAATGGTCTTAGTCGACACTGATTCGGTGGTTATAGAACACAATTATAATCTAAGATCAATTACAGCAAAGTTAAGATTTTCAAGATAGTGACTTTATCAGAATGGGGAATGAAGCCTCACACCAACAAGATTCTAACAGGATTTTCTGCCATAAGTATTACAATGGATTAGATATCCTATTCCTAATAAAAGAGATCTTTTAAAAAGATTATATAATGCAAAAATATTTTCTAAATTTGATATGAAGTCAAGAATTTGGCAAATACAAGTTTTGGAAAAGGATAGATATAAAACAGGATTTAATACTCCTTTCGAACATTATGAATGGAACGTAATGCCTTTTGGTTTAAAAAACGCTCCGTCAGAATTCCAAAATATCATGAACGATATAGTTAGACCTATTAATGAATTTTTAATAGTTTATATTGATGATGTCTTAATTTTTTCAGAAAATATTAATCAACATTTCAGTCATTTAAGAAAGTTTTATAATATTATTCACAATAATGGATTAGTTATTTCTCCAACAAAAATAAAATTATTTCAAATAAAAGTTAGATTTTTAGGACATAATATTAATCAAGGAACTATTAGACCAATAAATAGAAGTTTAGAATTCACAGAAAAATTTCCAGATGAAATTAAAGATAAAAAACAATTACAAAGATTTTTGGGATGTTTAAATTATGTTCATGATTTCTTTAAAGATTTAGGAATAATATGTCAACCCCTTTATGATAGGCTTAAGAAAAATCCTCCACCATGGACTAAACAGCATACTCAGATAGTAAAAACTATCAAGTCAAAGATTAAAAGTCTCCCCTGTCTTAATATTCCTCACCCAGAAGCCTTTTTAATAGTTGAAACAGATGCTAGCGATTTAGGATTTGGAGGAATCTTAAAACAGAAGAAAAATAATAAAGAAGAATTAATTAGATATTATTCTGGAAATTGGAATGATACTCAAAAGAATTATTCTACAATTAATTAAAAAGAAATTTTAAGTATAGTCTCATGCATCATAAAGTTTGAAGACGACTTATACATGAAAAGATTTTTACTTAGGATAGATTGTCTCTCAGCAAAACATATTTTAGAAAAAGATGTTAAAAATTTAATTTCTAAACAAATATTTTCCAGATGGCAACCGTCCGTTTTGGTATCAGAGCCTGGGGGGAAGAGGAGATAGTCTTATTTAAGCTATTCAAAAAGGTTATTTTGATAAAATTTGTTTTAGAAATATTCACAGAACAGATAGTTCTTGAAAGTAGGAAACGTTGGTCAGCCCTGAAGGCGTGCGTTGGTCAGCCTAGCCCAAGGAGAGGCGTAAGGTGGTCCCGTAGCTGGGTGGTCCCGTGAATACTTTCAGGTTCAATCTTTACTATTGATTATTTTTAAACAAGTTTGATTAAAATAAACTATTATGAGTAGATTATCTAGGATTCTCTCTGAAAATCATTCAGGTTCTAGTTCTAATTCGAATCAGGATTTAGGAAATTCTTTAGATATGAATTCTTTAGAAATTAATATAGATAAAGTAGAACAAGATTTACATAACTGGACTATTCCAAAACAGAACATTAAAACTATATATTCAATAGGAACTTTTGATTTTTTGTCTAGTTATTCGATTAAAACAACAGAACAAACCTTACCCATAAATCAAGAACACTCTAATATTCAATTATTTTCAGGAGAAGCTATTAATAATCATAGGAGAAATAAATATAAATATTTGCATATAGGAGCAGTTCAAATAGCTATTAAACCATTATTCAGATTAGGATTAGACGTCCCAGTTTTAATGTGTTTAAGAGATGCCAGACATTTAGATTTTTCAAGTTCTTTGTTGGCTATGGCAGAAACTAATCTAGCTAATGGGCCAGTTTATTTTAATTGCTACCCAGGATTTACTTTAAGTTTAAATGACAGACATTTAATGGATACATTAACTTTAACAGTAAAAACAAAAAATCTAAATGTTAAAGAAGAAGTAAAAGCAGTAGCAATAATTTACAGAATATATTATAAGGTTATGACTACTACAATTAATCCAAAACCAGTTAATACATTAACTAAAAATGAAACTATTATATTTGAAGGTAATAGGGTACACTCTAATATTCAGATACCTAAAAGACTTCAATGGGATGAAATCACTAGATCAACTAGATGGAATCTTCAGGAAATTAGTGAACCTAGATTAATAAATATAGATGATCAAGTTTCTAGAATAGTAGAACATACAGATGGATCAGTAGAAATAGACTTTTCAAATACTCCTCAAACAGGTAGACATTCAGTATATTCTAATAACAGACCATCTAATCAGCTAGTACTATAAGACGTACAAACTCAGCTAGAAACTTAGATATTAGAGGTATAGACTTTAGAGGAAATATACCTAGACCTATATATACAGAAGAAAACGAATCTTCAGTAAGTCCAACCAGATCTCAAATGGAAAATTTCTAATAAAGTAATTAAAATGAGTTTTGAAATAAATAAAGAATTTTTAAGAGCTGATTTAAAAGCAGAATATAATAAAGAAAAAAGAGAATGGTATTTTAATAATTTTTCTCAAAAGGAATTAGAAGATTTTAGAAAAATATGGTATAAAGATATGGAAGATCAGAAAGTTAATATGCCTTTATTTTTATGGTTTGAAAATTATTGTTATCAGAATAATATTAATTATCCTTTAGAAAAAGAATTAAAAATGTTAAATAAAGTAGGAAAACTTTGGAATTTAGCTAATGATGAAAGAATTATTTCAATCCATCCTCCATTAGAAAACATAGTATTTAGATAAAATGATCAGGATTTTATAGGAATACCTTTTATAGAAATTAAAGAAGAAGACTCTAGAGATAAACGAATTCAGTATATTATGCTTCAGAATAATTATACAAATCAAACTTTAGAAACTATAGGTAATCAGTTAAATAGAATAGAAACAGTAATACAAAAACCATTACCAATAGAAACAGTTACTCCAAAACAGTATATAGAAGAAAAACCTTTCTTTAAACCTTTTATGTTTACAGGATCACCTGTTAACCTTAACAAAGAAGAATCTATATTAAAGAAAATAGAAGAAAGACTAGGAAACATCAATATTAATCAAAAATCAGTTAAAATTGATAAACAAAAGGATAAACAAGTAGCTGTATTAAACCAAGAAGATAATTCAGACTCTGATTCAGAATCAATAATTAAAATAGAAAGCCAATTTAATCCACCTTTAGAAAATACCCTAGAAATAAATAAGTTAAGAAAAGATGCTCCACTTCCTACTACTAGAAATTATTACAAGAGACCTACTCCACCAGATACTCAATTAGAAGAACATTGGTACCAAGCTAATTATGATGGTAAATCTGTTTATGAATGGAACATAGATGGCCAGTCAGAGTATAGGATACTAAATCTCTTAGAAGAAATGACTATGGCTGCCAGTTCATATAGAACAGTAGGAAATAGAGAAAAGGCAATTACCCAAGCTTTAATCTCAGGTTTTACAGGACAATTGAAAGGATGGTGGGATTATTATTTAACTCACCAAGAACAAGAATATATTTTAAAAGCAACTAAAACTATAGTAAAAAGAGAAGGTGATATGGAAACAGAGACTGTAATTGAAGATAGTGTAAATACTTTAATATTTGCAATAACAAAATGTTTTATAGGAGATCCTAGTCAATATCAAGATAGGAATTCAGAAATATTACAGAATTTAACTTGTCCAAAATTACAAGATTTTCGATGGTATAAGGACGTATTTTTAACAAAAGTGATGACTAGACCGGACTGTAGTAATTCTTATTGGAAAGAAAGATTTGTAGCAGGATTACCAAAATTATTTGCAGATAAAATTAGGAATAGACTTAGAAATGAATATAATAATGTTATTCCTTATAAAGATTTATCTTACGGTCAACTAATTAATCATATAAATAAAGAAGGATTAGCTATATGTTCAGACATGAAATAAAAAGCAAAATTAAAAAGAGAAAATCTTAATAGCAGAAAAGAATTAGGAGACTTTTGCCAACAGTATGGCTACGAAAGAATTAGAGCACCCTCAGCTAGAATAAAAAGAAAAAATAAAATTAAAAGAAGATATAATCCTAGAAAAAAGACCTTTAGACCCAATATAGAAATAGATAGGCCCAGTAATAGAAAAACTTATTCTAAGAAAACTTATAAAAATAAAAAACCCCATAAAAAGGATATAGTAATCTGTTATAAATGTGGTAGACCAGGACATTATTCAAAAAATTGTAAGATGAAAGGAAAAGTGAAAAGCCTAGATGCCTCAGAAGAATTAAAAGAAAAAATTATGAAGCTTGTAATAAATGATACTTCATCAGATAGCTTATCAGAAGATTATTCAGAAAATGATTTAAATAATATAAGTGAAAATGATTCTAGTAATAATGATTCAGAATCTTGTGAATGCATAGGAACTTGTCAATGTAATCAGATAAATATGATTAGCAATGAACAAGAATTTTTATTAGGTATTATAGATAAAATAGACGATCCAGAAATAAAAAGAGATTATTTAATTAAACTTAGAGAATTAATAGGACAAAGAGAGCAAAAAGATTATAAGCCTTATAATTTCTCAGAAATATGCCAAAGATTTAAGCAAGTTAATGAAAAATCTTCTATGCAAGATCTACAAGAAGAAGTTAAAAATATTAAGCAAGATATAGGTATTTTAAAAAATAAAGTACAATATTTAGAAGAAGAAAATTTAAAAACAAGTCTCAATAGTTTATTTCATAATAAAAGTCAAGCATCCACCTCCTTAGTTATTAAAGAATCAGAAAGTAAAAATGATTATATTAACAGTATATCTAGAATAAATTATCAAAAATGGTATGTAAAATTAGATATAGTTATAAATGACGATTTTCATCTTTCTACATTAGCATTAATAGATAGTGGTGCAGATCAAAACTGTATTCAGGAAGGTTTAGTTCCAACTAAATATTATGAAAAAACTTCAGAAAGATTAAGTTCAGCTAGTGGTTCAAAATTACATATTAAATATAAATTATCAAAAGTTAAAGTCTGCAACAAAGGATATTGTTATAAAACTCAGTTAATATTAATCAAAAATTTAAATTCAGGAGTAATACTAGGAACCCCTTTTTTAACTATGCTTTACCCTTTTCAAGTCAATAATAATGGACTATCTACTATTGTTTTAGGGAAAGAAATTTTATTTGAATTTGCTTTTCCTATGACTATAAGGGATATTAATCAGTTAAAAGATAATATTCAAGAAATTAATCTTATCAGGAAGAATAAACAAAATCATATAAAGTATTTAATTCAAGAAATAAATGAAAAACGAATAGAGAATCAATTAGATAAAGAAGGAATAAAAGAAAAAATTAAAGAGATAGAAAATACTTTTTAAAAGATGTTTGTGCTCCTGTTCCTAATGCTTTTTGGAATAGGAAAAGTCATATAGTAAGTTTACCCTACGAAAAAGACTTTGATGAAAGAAAGATTCCCACTAAATCTAAAGCCATACACATGTCAGAAGATTTAGAAAAGCTTTGTAGAAAAGAAATACAAGAATTAAAATTCAAAGGATTAATTAGAGATTCTAAATCCCCTTGGTCTTGTTCAGCTTTTTATGTTATGAACGCAGCAGAGTTAGAAAGAGGAATCCCTCGTCTAGTTATAAATTATAAGCCTTTAAATAAAGTATTACAATGGATTAGATATCCTATTCCTAATAAAAGAGATCTTTTAAAAAGATTATATAATGCAAAAATATTTTCTAAATTTGATATGAAGTCAGGATTTTGGCAAATACAAGTTTTGGAAAAGGATAGATATAAAACAGGATTTAATACTCCTTTCGGACATTATGAATGGAACGTAATGCCTTTTGGTTTAAAAAACGCTCCGTCAGAATTCCAAAATATCATGAACGATATAGTTAGACCTATTAATGAATTTTAAATAGTTTATATTGATGATGTCTTAATTTTTTCAGAAAATATTAATCAACATTTCAATCATTTAAGAAAGTTTTATAATATTATTCACAATAATGGATTAGTTATTTCTCCAACAAAAATAAAATTATTTCAAATAAAAGTTAGATTTTTAGGACATAATATTAATCAAGGAACTATTAGACCAATAAATAGAAGTTTAGAATTCACAGAAAAATTTCCAGATGAAATTAAAGATAAAAAACAATTACAAAGATTTTTAGGATGTTTAAATTATGTTCATGATTTCTTTAAAGATTTAGGAATAATATGTCAACCCCTTTATGATAGGCTTAAGAAAAATCCTCCACCATGGACTGAACAGCATACTCAGATAGTAAAAACTATCAAGTCAAAGATTAAAAGTCTCCCCTGTCTTAATATTCCTCACCCCCAGAAGCCTTTTTAATAGTTGAAACAGATGCTAGCGATTTAGGATTTGGAGGAATCTTAAAACAGAAGAAAAATAATAAAGAAGAATTAATTAGATTTTATTCTGGAAATTGGAATGATACTCAAAAGAATTATTCTACAATTAAAAAAGAAATTTTAAGTATAGTCTCATGCATCATAAAGTTTGTAGACGACTTATACATGAAAAGATTTTTACTTAGGATAGATTGTCTCTCAGCAAAACATATTTTAGAAAAAGATGTTAAAAATTTAATTTCTAAACAAATGTTTGCCAGATGGCAAGCCCTTCTTAGCAATTTTGATTTTGAAATAGAATTTATCAAAGGACAAAATAATTGTTTGCCTGATTTTCTTTCTCGTGAGTTTTTACAGGGAAAATGAATAATAAGAAGATTTTGAGTAAAGAAAGTATTTCAAAACAGAATAATAATCAGAATGTCTATACTAATCAGATGATTCCATTGTCCCCAAACCGATTTTCTCCTATTGCACCTAGACCTAGAACCATAACTCCACAGTTCTTTCCACCAATTTCTTCCAACCTAATCAGAACACCACCTTTAATTCCACCTTCTACCTTTAGACCACCTACCTATTCCACTATAGTATCCACTCCCACCTTCGCATCTTCTTCATCTCCTAGAAAATCTTCTTCAGTTTATCAGTTGAATCCTCGAAGAAAATTCATCAAAGTTTTAGAAGCAGAAGAACAAAACTTAATAGAAAATCAGAGTTTTTATAAGCTAATAGAATTTATCTTCTTAAAAGGATTTCATTTTTTAGAAGATTGCCCAGAAAAAACCAGAGAGTTCTATGAAATGGTCTTAGTCGACACTGATTCGGTGGTTATAGAACACAATTATAATCAAGACTCCACTAAGATCAATTACAGCAAAGTTAAGATTTTCAAGATAGTGACTTTATCAGAATGGGGAATGAAGCCTCACACCAACAAGGTTCTAACAGGATTTTCTGCCAGAAACCATTATAATTACTATGACTATCAGGAAGCATGGTTCAAGGCCTTTTATCTCAGAAATTATAATCATTCTTGGTTCTTTTATTTTTCCAACAAGTTTTCAGGATTTTATCCTAATTGGTTCCTTAGATGGTCTGACTATATGGGACCAATTGACTCTATTTTTCCTCAGCAAGTATTTCAAGGTTTTGAAAAATACAAAAATCAGCATCAGACTAGACTCAATGATTCTCTACTTCAGTTTTGCAATGAGTTTAAGATACCATGGATTATTACTTGGAACTATCATGTATCCACAGAATCAGTCATCCCTATCCTTTATCGAGAATATCGAGTAAAGTGGTGGGATTCTTTTCAAGAAAGCAGAGCCAATCCAGAAGCAGTACAACAGAAATTTGATAACGACAAATTTTCTTATCAGACTCCTTATCCTCAGCATAAAGGAATCCAGCCAGAATCCACTCAGGAATTCACTGTCAGCAAGCAACATCTTATCAATCTTTTATCTTCAGCCACGTCAGACCAAGAAGTAGCAGCTATTCTCAGCCAAGCAACTTCTGAAAAGGGAAACTCCTCCACTGAAGAAGTAACTCCAGCATCCAGACATTTTATTGACTCACAGGACCCATATGATGATGTAACACTATAATAAAAAAAAAAAAGAGAAAAAGTGAAATGAAAAAGAGAAAGAAAAAATCTTTCTAACGTTTTCTTTGCAGGTACCTCAATTATATTCAACAGTAAAGATTCTTACTTTTCAGCTCAAAAGTTTTCAGACTCCACTACATCTTATTATGGCCGACAGAGCATCTTCAGACTCCACTACATCTCATCATGGCCGACAAAGCATCTTCAGACTTCACTATGCTTTATCTTTCTTTTATCTCAATTATCACAAGACTCCAAGTGATTCAGCATTCCATATTATCTCTTCAGATTTCAATGGCAGATAAACTTTTTCAGATTCTTTCTTATCCTTGAAGACAGCTCATCAGTTCGAGAATACTCTACTCTACATTATAAATTCCAGTCGCTTCTTCAGCATTCGACAGAGCCTTTCCTTCAACAAAAGAAAAGATTAGAGAAAATAAAGAAAAGAAATCTTTAATAATATCCACTTCTCGTTGTAACAAATCCTTAGATCTTCAATTAGTCTTCAACAGTTGTTCATGTATTCCTACTTCATCCACTTGTAATATCTCATCAGAAAATAATATTACTTCAGGTATATTTTAAATCATGAGTTATTTTGTAAATCGTTTTATCGATTCTTTATCTTCTTTAGATTTTTCAGAAACACAGGAAAGGGCTTTCTTTAGGCAAGAATTATTAAGTTTAAGAACAGTTTTAACTCATTTGCATAATGATTTACATTTAGATGGTTTTTGTTATTGTCAGGATTATATTAATAAACTTAATTTAATAAATATACTATTAGAATTTTTTCAAAATATTTCTTAAAATTTTTATGGATTTTCAAATAGAAAATATTGAAGATATAGATATGCATTCAGATTCTTCTACTTCATCAAGTTCATCAGCTTCTTCATATGCACCCATACATGAAAGTTATATTGACGAATTTATTGATAAATTTTAGTTAGCATTAATGACATTAGACAAAAATAGTGCTAGATTATATATGAAATCAGAATTAGAAAAACATATAATTGAATTCTTATATATTAATTCTACATAATGAACTCTTTAGGTTCAACCATCCCTAACTCCAGGATTGATAATTTAATTACAAACTTATATTTAATAGATTTTTCTTCAGCCGATCAGAGAAATTATTTAAAAACTGAATTAAGAAATTTATTAGGTTGGTTAGAAGACAATAATCATCAATGCCACAATATAGATTTTGGTTTTTGTTCTTGTCAGTATCTTAAAATCAAACGAAGATTTATATTACAAATGATTTTCTTTCTTGAATTATATACTCTATAATTAATATCTCTTCTATTTCTCTCTTCCTATCTAAATAATGTCCGATCCCGTCCGTTTTGGTATCAGAGCCTGGGGGGAAGAGGAGATAGTCTTATTTAAGCTATTCAAAAAGGTTATTTTGATAAAATTTGTTTTAGAAATATTCACAGAACAGATAGTTCTTGAAAGTAGGAAACGTTGGTCAGCCCTGAAGGCGTGCGTTGGTCAGCCTAGCCCAAGGAGAGGCGTAAGGTGGTCCCGTAGCTGGGTGGTCCCGTGAATACTTTCAGGTTCAATCTTTACTGTTGATTATTTTTAAACAAGTTTGATTAAAATAAACTATTATGAATAGATTATCTAGGATTCTCTCTGAAAATCATTCAGGTTCTAGTTCTAATTCGAATCAGGATTTAGGAAATTCTTTAGATATGAATTCTTTAGAAATTAATATAGATAAAGTAGAACAAGATTTACATAACTGGACTATTCCAAAACAGAACATTAAAACTATATATTCAATAGGAACTTTTGATTTTTTGTCTAGTTATTCGATTAAAACAACAGAACAAACCTTACCCATAAATCAAGAACACTCTAATATTCAATTATTTTCAGGAGAAGCTATTAATAATCATAGGAGAAATAAATATAAATATTTGCATATAGGAGCAGTTCAAATAGCTATTAAACCATTATTCAGATTAGGATTAGACGTCCCAGTTTTAATGTGTTTAAGAGATGCCAGACATTTAGATTTTTCAAGTTCTTTGTTGGCTATGGCAGAAACTAATCTAGCTAATGGGCCAGTTTATTTTAATTGCTACCCAGGATTTACTTTAAGTTTAAATGACAGACATTTAATGGATACATTAACTTTAACAGTAAAAACAAAAAATCTAAATGTTAAAGAAGAAGTAAAAGCAGTAGCAATAATTTACAGAATATATTATAAGGTTATGACTACTACAATTAATCCAAAACCAGTTAATACATTAACTAAAAATGAAACTATTATATTTGAAGGTAATAGGGTACACTCTAATATTCAGATACCTAAAAGACTTCAATGGGATGAAATCACTAGATCAACTAGATGGAATCTTCAGGAAATTAGTGAACCTAGATTAATAAATATAGATGATCAAGTTTCTAGAATAGTAGAACATACAGATGGATCAGTAGAAATAGACTTTTCAAATACTCCTCAAACAGGTAGACATTCAGTATATTCTAATAACAGACCATCTAATCAGCTAGTACTATAAGACGTACAAACTCAGCTAGAAACTTAGATATTAGAGGTATAGACTTTAGAGGAAATATACCTAGACCTATATATACAGAAGAAAACGAATCTTCAGTAAGTCCAACCAGATCTCAAATGGAAAATTTCTAATAAAGTAATTAAAATGAGTTTTGAAATAAATAAAGAATTTTTAAGAGCTGATTTAAAAGCAGAATATAATAAAGAAAAAAGAGAATGGTATTTTAATAATTTTTCTCAAAAGGAATTAGAAGATTTTAGAAAAATATGGTATAAAGATATGGAAGATCAGAAAGTTAATATGCCTTTATTTTTATGGTTTGAAAATTATTGTTATCAGAATAATATTAATTATCCTTTAGAAAAAGAATTAAAAATGTTAAATAAAGTAGGAAAACTTTGGAATTTAGCTAATGATGAAAGAATTATTTCAATCCATCCTCCATTAGAAAACATAGTATTTAGATAAAATGATCAGGATTTTATAGGAATACCTTTTATAGAAATTAAAGAAGAAGACTCTAGAGATAAACGAATTCAGTATATTATGCTTCAGAATAATTATACAAATCAAACTTTAGAAACTATAGGTAATCAGTTAAATAGAATAGAAACAGTAATACAAAAACCATTACCAATAGAAACAGTTACTCCAAAACAGTATATAGAAGAAAAACCTTTCTTTAAACCTTTTATGTTTACAGGATCACCTGTTAACCTTAACAAAGAAGAATCTATATTAAAGAAAATAGAAGAAAGACTAGGAAACATCAATATTAATCAAAAATCAGTTAAAATTGATAAACAAAAGGATAAACAAGTAGCTGTATTAAACCAAGAAGATAATTCAGACTCTGATTCAGAATCAATAATTAAAATAGAAAGCCAATTTAATCCACCTTTAGAAAATACCCTAGAAATAAATAAGTTAAGAAAAGATGCTCCACTTCCTACTACTAGAAATTATTACAAGAGACCTACTCCACCAGATACTCAATTAGAAGAACATTGGTACCAAGCTAATTATGATGGTAAATCTGTTTATGAATGGAACATAGATGGCCAGTCAGAGTATAGGATACTAAATCTCTTAGAAGAAATGACTATGGCTGCCAGTTCATATAGAACAGTAGGAAATAGAGAAAAGGCAATTACCCAAGCTTTAATCTCAGGTTTTACAGGACAATTGAAAGGATGGTGGGATTATTATTTAACTCACCAAGAACAAGAATATATTTTAAAAGCAACTAAAACTATAGTAAAAAGAGAAGGTGATATGGAAACAGAGACTGTAATTGAAGATAGTGTAAATACTTTAATATTTGCAATAACAAAATGTTTTATAGGAGATCCTAGTCAATATCAAGATAGGAATTCAGAAATATTACAGAATTTAACTTGTCCGAAATTACAAGATTTTCGATGGTATAAGGACGTATTTTTAACAAAAGTGATGACTAGACCGGACTGTAGTAATTCTTATTGGAAAGAAAGATTTGTAGCAGGATTACCAAAATTATTTGCAGATAAAATTAGGAATAGACTTAGAAATGAATATAATAATGTTATTCCTTATAAAGATTTATCTTACGGTCAACTAATTAATCATATAAATAAAGAAGGATTAGCTATATGTTCAGACATGAAATAAAAAGCAAAATTAAAAAGAGAAAATCTTAATAGCAGAAAAGAATTAGGAGACTTTTGCCAACAGTATGGCTACGAAAGAATTAGAGCACCCTCAGCTAGAATAAAAAGAAAAAATAAAATTAAAAGAAGATATAATCCTAGAAAAAAGACCTTTAGACCCAATATAGAAATAGATAGGCCCAGTAATAGAAAAACTTATTCTAAGAAAACTTATTCTAAAACTTGTACTAACATTATTCACATTGTTATATTTTAGATTGAATCCTTCAGGAAAGTGCTCACGCATAATGACAACTTCTTTCAAAAACAGAATTGAATATGATGGATTTGCCTGGAAGAATTTGTCAGAGGAAATAAAAAGTTTTTATTTCGAAGAATTCAAGGTAAAACATTTATGATATTGTGTGTTACATAACGAATTATATTTTACTCTTGCTAACAATTTGTTTTTTTTTTTTCTGTCTGTCTTATAAGAAAAAATGTTATTGGAACCCGGCGCTTGACGAGATCATGTATTCTGTGTGGGAGACTCGTGCGCGGGCACGTTACAGAGATTTAGTTTGCTTGATAAAGGATGGTGGTGTCCGACCTCGCTACATGACCGAAGATTTATGGGGACATTGGAGACAGTATTGGGCGACCCCTGAAGCCATTTCCATTTCAGAGCGGAATTCTAGTAATAGACGGGGAGGACCTGATGGACTCAGTTCATGCTCGCACACTGGAGGGTCGATGTCACATCGGGAACATGCAGATAGACTAGTAAGTTTTACAAAATATTACTGTTATCACTGTAATTAATGGTTAGAATGTCTAAAATTTATCTCATTACCATAGAGGAGGATGGGAATGTTACTTGTGTGAGGAGTTTGCATTGTTGTGGAATGTTGGATGGTAGCTGAATCTCGAAATTTTGAAGTGTTTTTTTGTCTTTGTATACAGGAGGTATGCTCCAAATATAGGGGAAATTCTGCCGAAATTTTAGTAAAAACTTATAGGAATAGTCAATAAATTATAGTTCGCCTTTAATTCTTTTTATATTTGCAGGGAGCATCGATGGGTCGACCGGCTACCTACGCTGAGGTATTCTTACACACCCACACAAACAAGCATGATGGTCAAACGTTCGTCAATTCCCGGTCAAGGATTTTACATGTATGTCCACATTACTATATTATACAAAATATAAAGATTAGTTATTATTAATCGTTACTTATTGTAAAACATTTTTGTCCTATGAAAGGAACAAGTTGAAGATGCAATTCAGCAACGCTCACAGACTTCTGATCATGTTGATGCGAATCAGATCTATTATGATGTGGCTGGTGGTAGAGACCAGCGAAGACGGGTATTTGGCTTAGGTTCTTTGGCCAAATCTTGTTACTCGCATTCCTCAGGTTCAAGTACTGCCGCATCTAATAGACGGTCATCCAGAGAAGTACTTGAACTTCAGAATACTGTAAGTGAGCTGAGATCGGAATTGCAACAGTCACAGACTCGATGGCAAGACTCAGAGGTTCGATTGCAACAATCTCTGGACTACATATCTGAGTTACGCAATGAGATGGCAAATTTATCTGACCTACGCACTGAGATGGCAAATTTGAAGGGTATGTTTGCCTCGTCATCGCATCAGTCTGATCGTACGCCGCCGCCGCCGCCGCCATCAGTTTAGTTATCATTTTGTATTACACATATATGGATATTATGTTGTTAAATAATTACTAACTTTATAATTAGTACAATTATTAAATTCGAATATTATTGGATATTGAAATTTAGATATTATTATGATTTTTTTCATTATTTTGCAATTAGTTTTAACAGGTTATACCTACATAAAAACAAAATACAAACAAAATTAATTTTCAATTTTTTTTTACAATTACCGACGGAAATTGTATTTCCGTCGGTAAACATACCGACGGAATAAAATTTCCGTCGGTATGTTTATCGACGGAATAAAATTTCCGTCGGTATGTTTACCGACGGAATAACATTTCCGTCGGTATATTTACCGACGGAATAACATTTTCGTCGGTAAACATACCGACGGAAATTGTATTTCCGTCGGTATGTTTACCGACGGAAATTGTATTTCCGTTGGTAAACTTACCGACGGAAATTTTTCCGTCGGTAAACTTTCCCTACGGATATTTTACCGACGGAATCATTTTCCGTCGGCATTATCATTTCCCGACGGAAATTACACATTTTCCGTCGGGAAATGTTGTTTTTCTTGTAGTGGTTGTAAGAATTTCGATATTCAAATGAAGATTTATATTACAAATGATTTTCTTTCTTGAATTATATACTCTATAATTAATATCTCTTCTATTTCTCTCTTCCTATCTAAATAATGTCCGTTTTAACTCATTTGCATAATGATTTACATTTAGATGGTTTTTGTGATTGTCAGGATTATATTAATAAACTTAATTTAATAAATATACTATTAGAATTTTTGCAAAATATTTCTTAAAATTTTTATGGATTTTCAAATAGAAAATATTAAAGATATAGATATGCATTCAGATTCTTCTACTTCATCAAGTTCATCAGCTTCTTCATATGCACCCATACATGAAAGTTATATTGACGAATTTATTGATAAATTTCAGTTAGCATTAATGACATTAGACAAAAATAGTGCTAGATTATATATGAAATCAGAATTAGAAAAACATTTAGATTTTATAGAAAGGGAAACAAAAAGCCTATATACATATGTATGTACTTACATATATATATATATATATATATATATATATGTACGTAGACACACACACACACACATATATGTACATACATATACACACATATATATGTACATACATATACACGCACATACACATACATATACACATACTTATACATATATATATGTGTGTGTGTGTATATATACATATGTATGTATGTATATATGTGTGTGTATGCGTACACACACACACACACACATGTATGTATATATATGCATGCCCATGCATATGCATATACATATACACATACATGCAAATTCACATGCATATGCATATATATATATATACGCATATGCACATGCACATGCACATGCATATATATATATATATATATATATATATATATATATATATACATACATATACATATATATAGAATATAAATACTCTAATTTACCATTTATTGATATGTATCTATGTGTATGTATGTACATACATACACATATATATAGAAAATAATTACTCTAATTTTTCATTTATTGATATACATACGCATATGCATATTTATATGTATATATACATACATACACATATATATATAAAATAAATACTCTAATTTTTTATTTCTTGAAAAATAAACGCGTTTTCTAAATTTTTTACAGAAAATAAATACTCTAATTTTCTAATAAAATAGAATATAGAAAACAGAAAACTATTTTCTGTAAGTAAACGCACCCTTAAGCTTTCATTCTGAGGTATTTTGACATTAATTCAAATTTTGATTGTGATATGCTGGGTTTACTGTAGATTTGACAAGCAAAATGAAGTTTGTGAATTCATGATGACAGAGATATATTTCTATCTGTTTCCTATGATGCCAATATGTATAAAAAGAAACTCCTAAATCTACAATTGATAAATATTCATATATTTGACTTAAACAAAGAGGTTTGTAACCTCAATGTACAAAAAGATCAAGCATAATACTGATAGCCAACAAAGTAAAAGGCTATCACAATTAGATCCAAAAAACACATGTCCAAAAAAAAAACATGTTCAAAAACACATGTTCAAAGCACAAAATTAGAGTTGGGGCTCGCTTGATGATGCTGGAACTTGTGTTCTTGAATGGAACTTCTAGTAGTGGGCCCTGAATCCTAGATCTGTATTAGTTGCAGTAGCTCTCTTGGCTAGTAGCCTCTCATGATTTGTATATGAACATATATATATATATATAAAGACTAATTAGAGAATTTATATAATGATTTAAAGAGTTTATATCATGCAAATTCTATAACTGAAATTATTTTTGTACTGCCAAGCAAATCAGAAAATTCAATGGATCACACAATATAGGAAAAGGGTAATATGGTAAAATGACAGATATAATAATATTTTATAATATTATGGAATGAGAGAATGAAGAGGAAAATAATTAATTAAAATAAGTTTAGTTAATTGTTTATGCACAAAGAAGTCCTTAAGCTTTTTGCGCATGGTCTGCAATAACAAACTAAACTGATTCATTTTGATTCGAAATAAAATATTATTGAACTATAAGTATTATAGGATTAGATTAATAATATTATATTAATTGGAGAATTAATTTTAAATCTAGAATGAAAATCATCTGCGCATAAGCCCATTGAGAGTACCTTTTGCGCAGAAGGCAGATAGAAGGCCTTTATGGCCTAATTTTTGGATCAGATTAAATTAAATATGATTTATAAGTGTTATGGACCTGAAATATTTAATTTGTTAGGATTGGAAATTGATTTGGATAATTAAATCTAAGTTTACGTAGAAAAGCCCAGTATTGATTTGGATAATTAAATCTAAGTTTACGTAGAAAAGCCCAGTAAAAGGGCCTTTGTGCATGGCCCTTACAAAAGAGACTTGGACTAAATTTAATTGGGTCCCATATTAATTAATTAATTAAGAGTTAATTATGAATTAATTCTTCAGATTTTTTAGAGTTATAATCCCTAGAGTATGAAAGAAGAAGTTCAATGAGAGTTGGACATAAAAGTTCTATTCTTTATTTCTTACCTCTTCTCTAGCTGAAATCCTCCACTAGTCTCAGAGGATTTTTAGCTGCTCCTCTCCCAATATTGATTGATTTTTTTGCTTCTTCTCTGGTGTAGATCAACATTGGAGGTATTTGCCACTGGATACTGTGGTTTATGACAATTCGGTGCGAAATTATCAACTTTTCAACAACCCTCAAAGATGAATTTCAAATTTACTAGTTGGGTTCTTGTAATTTCACAAAAAGATTAGATATTATGATTAAAATTTTAAAATTCCGCCTTATATGAGATGCATGTGACCATTAATTCCAATAGTTTTTTGAATTTAGGAGGCTCCAATGGAGGATTTGTGGATTTAGAACACATTTGTATGTTTATGATTGGCTGGATGAAGTGACTATAAGCCTTAATGTATGTGTCTCTATTATACTAATTTACAATGTGATGTTCTAGGGTTATGTTCCTAAAAAGCATAGCAAAATTCGCATGCGGGCATGGAATACCTTTCAATTGCCAGCTCCTACAAGTACATGTTTCACCCCTTAGATATAAAATGTGCCCATATTTCCCCTTAATAACCTCAAAGCTAGCATCACCATTCCATGTAATTTTGCATGTTGCGGCCCACTCCCTATTGGCATTAAAAACAAGCCATTGCTTTTGGAGAAATGTCACTACTCCATGCTTCGGAAAATCTCCTCATTTGAATTATCCTATTAAAAAACTTATGTCTTTTCTCTTCCAGCATGGTTATTATAGATTTATGCCTAGCACCTAATATCCACCCATTAAATGACTTGCACATATTGTTCTCCACCACATCACACTTACTATCAAAACAAAAATAAGCTATACACCAAACTTCTTTATTATAACATAATAGATCCTCACATATACTAGCCTCTAACTTAGATAAATCATTAAACCTATCTTAACTCAACTGTGAAAACTAGCCCCTGCACAAGCCCAAAACTTCTTCCTTCTCTCATCCTCTCTCCATTTCTTCTTCCAATTAGCCCAAATGTGTCGAGCACACATTCTATGCTCTGCTAGAGGCAACAATTCCTCAATTGCTGGAATTAGTCCCTGTAAATATTGCATATTAATACATACAATTTCATAAAATGGAATAAACATGTAATAATCGGTAATATAAAGCCATTTATTGAAGACTGAGTCAAAATTAGTTGTTAATCTTCCAGTTCAGTGAGTCCTAGCAATTAGGGAATTGGTTGTTTATTTGGTATTTGAGTCGGTACACGTTTGGCACTTTGTGGCTATGTGTCCATCTTTTTCTCATATAGTTGAGATAATGGGTCAGTTATTTGCTGTTTTGTAAGTCTATATATAGACATCTGTCAAGAGTTAATATATAGAAATTAATTAAAAACTTCAACTCGTGTTTTTCTTTTCCCTCCTCTGTTTTTTCTTTCGTAAACAGTTTTTCTTTTGTCCCTCTCTCAACAACAGTGGTATCAGAGCAGAAAAGGTCCTGGTGAGTGAAAAAATTTCAAATTAATGGCAACCAACGGCAGTGCCATGAGTGTTTCTCAACCCCTTATCCCCATCTTCAAAGGTGAGTGCTACAAGTTCTGGAGTATCAAGATGAAAACTCTATTTAAGTCTCAAGATCTTTGGGAATTGGTGGAGAATGGGTTTGACGACAACGAAGCAGATGAAACCCGCTTAAAGGAGAGCAAAAAAAAAAGATTCAAAGGCATTGTTCTTCCTTCAATAAGCAGTTTATGACACAATTTTTTCAAGGATTGCAATTGCGACCACTTCGAAAGAGGCATGGGAAACACTGCAGAAAGAGTTTCAAGGTTCATCAAAGGTAATTGGAGTTAAACTTCAAACACTCCGGAAAGAATTTGAGACTTTGGTTATGAAAAATAATGAGACATTGCAAGATTTTTTGTCGAAAGTGATTTCAATTGTCAGTTAAATGAAGTCTTATGGGGAGAAAATTACTGATGCCCAAATTGTTCCCAAAGTTTTACGAAGTCTTACTTCTAAATATGACTTCATTGTGACTGCAATTGAGGAAAGCAAAGATCTTTCTACTCTTTCTTTTGATGAACTAATGGGTTCGTTGCAAGCTCATGAGGCTCGACGTAGCAGATCAGTTGAGCAAAATGAAGAAAAGGCATTTCAAGCTTCTCAAGTGAAGGGGGAGAAGGATAAGAGGGGTGAAGATGTTGGAAGAGGTAATGGCAGAGGACAAGGACGGTCTGGTGGGCAAGAAAGACAGACTGTGGGGGACCAAAAATGGAATAAAAGCTCCATTCAGTGTTACAATTGCAAGGGATTTGGGCATGTAAAGGCAAACTGCAGACAAGGTTCCCAAGCACACTATGTCGAAGAGGAAGATGAGGAGAGTAAGCTATTTCTTGTCCACTCTCTTTCGAATACCTGTCAAAATGATGTCTGGTTTTTGGACAGTGGTTGTTCAAATCATATGACCGGTAACTGATCATTGTTTAAAGAGCTTGATGAATCAAAAAAGGAACAAGTCAAACTTGGAGACAATAATCAAATCCAAGTTGAGGGCAAAGGCATAGTTGCTATAAAGACTAGCCATGGTAAAGTAAAATTGCTTTACAATGTTTATTTTGTTCCTAATTTAGCTCACAGTTTGTTGAGTGTTGGGCAGTTGATGGCTAGTGGTTATGTGATTTTATTTGATGACAAAGAATGTGTCATTAGTGACAAAGAAATAGGGCAGTCTATTGTTAGTGTGGAAATGACAGAGAACAAGATGTTTCCACTTAAAATCTCCCAAATGGAAAATCAAGCTCTAATTTCCAGCAAGAAGAATGAATATGAGATGTGGCACTTGAGATATGGGCACCTCAATATCAAAGGACTGCAACTTTTGAGTCAAAAAAATATGGTCATTAGGCTACCACAAATTGGTTCCCTTGACTTATGTGAAGTTTGTGTTTATGGAAAACAAGCAAGAAGACCATTTTCGAGAAGACAGTCATGGAGAGCTTCTGAATGTCTTGAGCTAATTCATGCTGATTTATGCGGACCTATGAGAACTACATCACATGGTGGGAGTAAGTACTTTCTGCTTTTTACTGATGATTATAGTCGAATGAGTTGGGTGTACTTCTTAGCAGAAAAATCTGAAGCCTTTGACAATTTCAAAAAGTTCAAGGCTTTTGTGGAAAAGCAGAAAGGAACTTTCATTAAGACTCTGCGCACAGATCGCGGTGGAGAATTTTTATCAAAAGAATTTGATGGCTTCTGTGAAGTACATGGCATTCGAAGGGAGCTGACAGCACCTTACACTCCACAGCAGAATGGTGTTGCTGAGCGAAAAAATCGTATAGTTATGGAAATGGCTAGAAGCTTACTCAAAGGTAAGGGTCTCCCAAATCAGTTCTGGGCTGAAGCAGTGGCAACATCAGTCTATTTACTGAATATCTCTCCTACAAAGGCTGTTTTGCAGCAAACACCTTATGAGGCATGGCGAGGTAGAAAACCACTTGTAAGCCATTTAAAAATTTTCGGTTGTATTGCCTATGCTTTGAAAAGTTCTCAAGTTCGTCATAAACTTCAGGATAAATCTGAAAAATGTATTTTTATTGGATATTATAATCAGTCCAAGGCATATAGGCTATATAATCCTGTTAGTGGAAAAATATTTGTAAGGAGAGATGTAGTATTTGACGAAGATGCATGTTGGAAGTGGAATAAATAAAATGGAGACAATCAAGCCTTAATAGAGAGCGAGATTTCAGCAAGTCAAGGAGTTGACCCTATCCAAGAAAGTAGCCCTGCAGCTTCTGAATTACCAGCTTCATCATCAAGAAGCAACAGTTCATCATCGTTGCAAGACTCTTCTGATGATTCACCTCCTAAGAAGTTCAGATCCTTGGAAGAGATCTATGAGTCTTGTCAATTTGCCTTTTTTGTTGCAGATCCTACAACCTTTGAAGAAGCAGCTGCGAAAGAAGAATGGCAATATGCAATGAAATAAGAGATGATGACAATCCAGAAGAATGAAACATGGGAGATGACTGATCTGCCCAAAGGGAAGAATGTAATAGGCCTCAAATGGATCTGCAAAACAAAATATCATGCTGATGGAAGCATTCAAAAGCATAAGGTACGACTCATGGCGAAAGGATATTCGCAGCAACAAGGCATAGATTTTGAAGAAACATTTTCACCAGTAGCTCGATTTGAAACTGTGATAACAGTTTTAGCCATGGCTGCACAACTTCATTGGCAGGTTTATCAATTTGATGTCAAGTTTGCATTCTTAAATGGAGATTTGCAGGAAGAAGTATATGTCACTCAACCTGAAGGATTTGTTGTGAAAGGCAAGGAGACAAAGGTGTACAAGCTGAAAAAGGCACTCTATGGGCTAAAACAAGCTCCGCGAGCTTGGTATAGTAAGATTGATGGAGGAACTACCAGTTAAAAAATTGAAACATAGTTGAAGGTAATTAATATTCTCAATAAATCACAAGTACACTCTAGTTGTTTCTTATTTATTTATATATAAGTACATATATTTATATATGAATGTGAAGTTTAAGAATGTATGTATTATTGTTGGCATATTATGTTTTTGATTGTATGTGAAATATGATTATGGTGTTATTATTAAGCTTATGATGAGATGATAATGTGCATATGTTGAGAATGCTAGAGTTGTTGGTGGTTGGAATGGGTTGATAAGTTATTGGGAGTGTTCGATTTCAACTATACAGGAGGGTTAAGAGTGTGTACAGCTGTTATGCTACGAAAATTTTACCAACTGAATAGTAACTTTGCGACAAGTATCTGAAAAAAAATCCACCAACTTAATAAAGGATATATTCTAATTATAAAATATTTTAAAAGAATATTTATGAATATAATCGAAAAATAAGTATTAAGCAGTTTGTAATACCGGTACTAATATTAATTTTCAATGTTACTTGGGTTCATAAAGGGTACTTTGATCCATTGAAATGAAAAAGATAGGAATATCCATATCATCTATAAAAGAAAGAATTTCAGGCACGTACAATCCCCAAGAAAGTTCCATCTCCAGTTGTTCTCCTCTTTCATGATTAACACTGCACCATGCGCCAAAAGCACTCTATATATCTAATCTATGCTTCCCTTTATATAATTAACAAGTTTTAGATCAGTAGACTAATATATCAATCCAAATCATACTTTGACAAACGTTTCCTTTTGACTATTGCTAAGAAGTTTCATTTATTCCACAAACAAATTGCATATTTGTTATGTAATCTTTTTCTTCATACGAGGAATATTCTTTTTACTGCAAATAAGCATGTGACCAGAACAGAAGGGAGTGGTGAAAATGCTGATATGGGCGATTGTGCTTTCTTTCTTCCATCCTCTCTAAATACGCTGTACAATTTCAAATACAAAAAGTAATTTGTCTCGATTGTCGGCTCTACTTTCTTTTCAATCTTTTCCACAAGAGAAAATTAAAGGGTACCCTTCAGAGAGGACAAACTGTAATGATTAAATATTTACTTTTTGATTTCCAAATGGCATTTTACCAACACTGAACCAACAATGAATCTACATTCTCACCGAAAGCACGTAATTGCCTAAACAGTTACTCCCGACAAATCTGAAGGATATTTTTGCTACCTAATAAAGCTAGTAGAATGACTAAATTTTGAAGATTAAACAAATATTCATAAGCATAAGAAATGCAAATGTTTACAAAATATGACTACAAGTAGACAAGATGATAGTATTGGCGATCTCCCCATATATACCTCCACATTATTCCGAAGACAAGCAAAACGCAATTAGCCTCAGGAACAAGGAAATATATGTATTAAATTTTGTGGGTTCAAGACAACTGCTTATAGAGTACAAGATATATCCACTTCCAACCCACATACAGACACAAATTCTTTATCAATTTTTTATGTAAAATAAAGCAATAATAGAGGTGGGAGAGGGACACAATTTTTTATACAATTCTTTATCCTATTGAAGAAGACTTGGACAGTGGAAGTATTGGGCCTTCCTGCTTCAAAATTCCTCTCCATTTTCTTCATCTCTGCCGCCTATTTGCTGCTATGGCTTCTTCTTCTTTCATGGTGAAGACATATGATGTGTTCGTTAGTTTTAGAGGTGCAGACATTCGCTATACATTTCTAGGCCATCTTCAAAATGCTTTCAATCAGAAACAAATTAACGCCTATGTGGATGAAGATCTTGAAAGAGGAGAAGAGATCACATCTTCCCTCTCCGCAAAAATTGAAGATTCATACGTCTCAGTTGTCATTTTCTCAGAAAATTATGCATTTTCGGCATGGTGTTTGGATGAATTGGTTAAAATACTGGAGTGCAAAAATAATATGAAGCAGATTGTGATACCAGTCTTTTACGGTGTAGATCCAACTGATGTTCAAGAGCTCAGAGGGAATTTTGGAGCTGCAATTTTCCAGCATACAAATGATTTTAAGGATTGTTTAGGCAAGGTGGAGACTTGGACTCATGCTCTCAAGGAAATATCCCAATTCTCAGGCTTGGTTTCGCATCCCACCAAGTAAGTCTTTTCTCTTTATTTGGATATTATGTGGGGTTGGGATGTGGCCAGAACTAATTTTATGAAGGATTTACTAACCATTTTTAAGATTTCACTGTTATTCTATATATTAAGTCTTTTTTCCCTTAATTATTGTTTCCTTTTATGCATAACCAGGCCTGACTCCAAGTTCATTGATGAAATTATAAACTATACTTTGGAAGAACTACTCCGAACGTATCATCATAGTAATTCTGATAATTATGAAGGATTAGTTGGGATTGATTATCGGATCAAGTGTATTGAGTCATTATTATGTCTTAGTTCCTCAAAGGTGCAGATTGTAGGTATTTGGGGAATGGGAGGTATAGGCAAGTCAACCCTTGCCAAGAAAGTATATGATCGAATTAAAGTTCAATTTACAATCCACTGCTTTGTTGAGAATGTTAGGGAAAGATTTGAAAATGGCAAATTAAATAGTGTACAAAATGAAATTCTTTGTGCAATATTTGGACCAACAATTGCAAATAGAGCCAACTGCACCATGTTGTCACCTGACATTGTGCAAGGGCTTAGAAGAAGAAAAGTTTGTATCCTTCTTGATGATGTTAATGATGTAACGCAAATAGAAAATTCAATAGGAAAACCTGATATTTTTGGACATGGCAGCGTAGTGATTATCACAAGTAGAGATAAGCAACTGCTTAGGCTTGTAAAAGCTGAAATATATGAAGTTGACGCTTTGGATAACAGGGAGGGTCTTCACCTATTTTGCTTGCATGCCTTTAATCAAAGTACGCCAAAGCAAGACTACGCGACATTGTCCAGAAGGGCGGTGAATTATGCTCAAGGAAATCCATTGGGTCTTAAAGTTTTAGGTTCAAATTTATACTCCAGAAGTGTAGAAGAGTGGGAAGACGAATTAAAAAAACTTGAGTGTATACCTAACAACAAAATCGGGAAAATTTTGAGAGTAAGCTATTATGGGCTAGATGAAATGGAGAAGGAAATATTTCTTTTTATTGCATGTTTCTTTAACTGGGCAAATAAAGATCATGCTTTGAGCATACTAGACATGGCTGGTTCGAAAATTGGAATCAGAAGTCTATGTGATAAATCTCTCATATCAATTACTGGAAACTACATATGCATGCATGACTTGCTAAAACAAATGGGCAAGGATATTACTTGTGAAGAAAATGAGCTCGGAAAGCGCAAGATCCTGTGGCGTCATGAGGATATTCGTGACTTGTTGACTAATGATGAGGCAAGAAGCAAATGCTTTGAACGTTTTTTTTTTCCATCGTTTAAATTTAATAAGAAATGTAGCCTTGCAAGATATAAAAACTTTAATGCATTCACTATTTGAATTGTCTCATAATTTTTTTTTTCCAATTAGGGGACTGGAGCAATTAAAGGTATGTCATTGAACATGTCCAAAATCAGGGACATTGAACTAAAACCAACAGCATTCGGAAGACTGCATAATCTCAGGTACCTTAAGTTTCACAATTCATCATGTCCAGGACTCAAAAGTATAAACAAAGTACATGTTCTTGAAGGGCTCACCTGTCTTCCTACTGAGCTAAGGCTTCTCCAATGGGATGGATGCCCATTGAAATCTTTGCCATCCAATTATTTTCTAGAAAATCTAGTTGAACTTCGAATGCTTGATAGTGAACTTGAAGAACTGTGGAGTGGAACTCAGGTACGTAGACTGTATTTACAATTGCATCTCTATAAAATCTGGAAATGCTTTATGAAGTTTAGGTATGATAATATTAATATCTTCTTCTTCTTCTTTTGTCTCCCACTTTGTCACAGCAACTTGGGAATTTGAAATTAATTGATCTTTCAGGGTCTAGGATGCTAAGTAGACTTCCAGACTTTTCAAAAGCCCCAAAGGTTGAGATATTATATTTGAAATTTTGTGATAATCTTCAAAGTCTACCAGAGAATTTGGGGAATTTAAAATCTCTGCTACAACTTTGTTTATCCAAGACCGCTATAAAAGAGCTCCCACAAAGCATTTGCAATATGGAATGTCTCGAATTTTTATATGTCAGCAGTTGTAGATATCTACATAAACTGCCAAATAACTTGGGGAAATTAAAATCTTTGAAGACCATTGGTGCATATGGTACAAATATGTTAGAATTTCCCAACAGTCTTTGCAGTGTGGTCTCATTGGAAGAATTACGTATTGGTGGCAATGACTTTGAGAGCATACCTGAAACCATCAAACAACTCTCTAATTTGAAAAGCCTTGATCTACACAACTGCAAGAGACTTCAACATCTACCGGAACTTCCACTACTGAATGATCTAGGATTAAATGGTTGTTCATCTTTGAAGTCTGTGTTTGGTTCATCCCAATTATTACATAAGCAACAAAAGCTCAGACAGTTAGGACTCTATAATTGTTTGAATTTGAATCGAGAAGAATACAATCAAATCATTGACTGTGCAATTGCATCATATCCTTCTAAGGTATCAATTTTCTTGCTTGTTCTCTTATATTTATGAGAATTGTTGTGGTTGTTATTGTTACTAGCTAGGTTTGTATAATGCAAAGGGCACGAACATGATGAATAAATTTTATATAACAAATTTAAAATTTGCAAATTTCTGTAGAAATTTTTACTGTGATAACTAAATACATTAATTTAATATCTTTCATTTTTTTTTTCAATAAAGCTTATTGGTTTGTGGTTTTTCACAACACAGGACAAGAAGTTTATGTTATGTATTCCAGGAAGTGAAGTGCCGCAAAAGATTAAATATAAAAACAAGAGTGGATCTTCTTTGTCTCTCTCTTTCTCATACAAACAATTGGAGGTGCAGAGGAGTTTTTGTTTCTGCCTTGTCTTTAAGCCCAAATTTTCTTCTTATTTATTGATTAGATGTGAAGCCACTTTCATGGATGAGTTGGGACACAACTTCGATGCTTTAGATTCATATAGATCTGTTTTTCATTGCTATTTGAATCCAACTGACCCAACACATTTGTTGCTTTGGCATGAAAGTCGCGATACACAGAGTGAGGTGGGAATTGGTGGTCCATGTACTGTTCACTTTAATTTCTCTAGTGGTGGAGGTTGTGATGGCATAATAGGATGTGGGGTTCATCCACTGTTCGAATCATGACAGAACAGAAGAGGAGGATGAGGAGTATCGGCTAGTTAAAAAATAGAAACATAGTTGAAGGTAATTAATATTCTCAATAAATCAAAAGTACACTAGTTGTTTCTTATTGTCAACTTCCTATATTATGATAGTTTCCATGCTCATCTTGTAGAGGTCTTAGTCATAGAGATATTGCCTTACTATTTGTGTTTTATGCTCTCTTGCATATGATTCTAGTGTGTTTTTATTGAACTTTATTTCTACACTTTCTTCAATTGATGCATCTAAAGCCAAAAGTGCAGTAAATATCAAAATAATTTTCTATTTGGCCTATTGTGTTTCATTAGATTGAAAATTTCATGTGTTTATATTTATTTGACGCCCAAATCTACAACTAAAATTTTATTTTATATAATAATTATATATAATTACATTATTATTTTTTTTAATTTTTTTAGTATTGAGCACTATAAATTAACAATGTATCATTATCATATGTATTACTATGATATTATTAATCTGTAATATTTTATATTATATTTGATACATAATATCGTAGTATATTAACAATGCATCATTATCATATGTATTACTATGATATTATTAACAATAATATTAACATTATTTATATTGACACTATATAAAATTCACTACTTGCACCACATATATTCCATATTATATTAGAAATTTCACAGTGTAAAGGCTTAGTTAATAAAGACACATTACAATAAGATTTACATGCCTATGCAGGCATCGGTTCAAAAATAGAAGAGTGAGTGACATGAAAAGTAAACAAAATGAAATTGCTAAGTTAATTACATAATAAATTGATTAGTTATACACACACAGATGCATTGATGCCAAAACCAATGTTATCATAATCAGATCGGACCGATTGGACTATGAACCAATAAAAAATTGAATTAGATCGGATTGAACAGAAAACCATTGAATAGGATGAGAATCCAGTTTTAAGTCAACACTTTTTTGTGTTTTGAATTTTTTTAAAGAAACAAAGGTAAAAAAATTAACAAAACTCTCAATTTATCCCAAAATCCCAACTCCCAGTCTCTGTTTTTCGATATTCTGTTCTTCTTCTTCTTCTTCTTCCCTGTACCTCCCTCTATTCTTCTCTCACTCAGCCACACCATTACCGGATTGAACAAAGTTCCATCGCCAGCCAGCAGCTTCATAGTTTTTGGTATGCATAATTTTTTTGTTCTCTCCCACTAACTGACTGGGTTTTCATTTTCTCAACTCTTGTCTTGGGTAGAAATTTCATTGTTGTTTTCTTATTATTGAATTTTAATATTTGTTGTGTGTTTTATCATTTCAATCAGCTTCGAGTCATCATGGGTTATTGGCTTATTGGCTTTCTTCAATATTTGACAATCTTATTCCTCTTCTATGGACTCTTAGTTTCCCAGTAATAAGAAAGTAATGTTTTATTCTACTGTTCAGTGGCTGCACCTCACCCTGCTGCTCCCTCTTCTTCCCATCACTGCCAACCCTGTATCCACCAATACTTAAATCATTTGTAACAAAAGGATTATGTTATCATATATATAATTCAAGAGGAATATCCATTTTAATGCAAATAAGCATAAGAGAGGACAAACTGTAATGATTAAGTGTTACTTTTTGACTTCCAAATGGCATCTTACTTGAAATTTTCCTTGAATTTTAAAGAGAATTATTGATCTTCTATTTTTTTTGTCGACGTTGAAAGGTAAAAAACAAATAATATGCAAATTTCAATTATTTGGAGACCATATTAATTTGTGGGAAATTACAAATTACTGCGTAGATATTTTTAATTTTTTAGTTTCTGTTTGAATTAAAATTTTCTTTAATGTTTAATTAATAGTTAGATTATTAGATATAAATTGATTAGACGTTTTACCTTGAGTTAACTACTATCAAAAATAATAATAACCATAATAAAATTAAAAAGCAAGTTTATTGTGAAAATACAAAATAAAGCAATAATAGGTACGGGAGTGGGACACAATTCTTTGTACAATTCTTGGGTCTTCCTGCTTTAAAATTCCTCTCCATTTTCTTCATCTCTGCAGCCTATTTGCTGATATGACTTCTTCTTCTTTCATGGCGAAGACATATGATGTGTTCGTTAGTTTTAGAGGTGCAGACATTCGCTATACATTTCTAAGCCATCTTCAAACTGCTTTCCATCAGAAACCAATTAACTCCTATGTGGATGAAGATCTTGAAAGAGGAGAAGAGATCTCATCTTCCCTCTTGGCAAAAATTGAAGATTCATACGTCTCAGTTGTCATTTTCTCAGAAACTTATGCATTTTCGGCATGGTGTTTGGATGAACTGGTTAAAATACTGGAGTGCAAGAATAATATGGAGCAGATTGTGATACCAGTCTTTTACGGTGTAGATCCAACTGATGTTCAAGAGCTCAGAGGGAATTTTGGTGCTGCAATTTTCCAGCATACAAAAGATTTTAAGGTTTGTTTAGACAAGGTGGAGACTTGGTCTCATGCTCTCAAGGAAATAGCCCAACTCTCAGGCTTGGTTTCCCATCCCACCAAGTAAGTCTTTCCTTTTATTCTTCAATTATGATTTTGGTTTTGTTAGCTTTCAGCACTGCTCTGATTGGTAATCCTCAATTCATATCTATTATGTGGGGTTTGGATATGTGGATAGAACTAATTTTATAGAGGATTTACTAACCATTTTTAAGATTTCACTATTATTCTATATATTAATCCTTTTTTTCCCTTAATTATTTTTCATTTTATGCATGACCAGGGCTGACTCCAAGTTAATTGATGAAATTATTAAATATACTTTGGAAGAACTACTCCAAATGGATCATCATAGTAATTCTGATAATTATGAAGGATTAGTTGGGATTGATTATCGTATCAAGTGTGTTGAGTTATTATTATGTCTTAGTTCCTCAAAAGTGCAGATTGTAGGCATTTGGGGAATGGGAGGTATAGGCAAGTCAACCCTTGCCCGGAAAGTATATGATCGAATTAAAGTTCAATTTACAATCCACTGTTTTGTTGAAAATGTTAGGGAAAGATTTGAAAATGGCAATTTAAATAGTGTGCAGAATGAAATTTTTTGTGCAATATTTGGATCAACAATTGCAAATAGAGCCAACCGCACCATGTTGTCACCTTCCATTGTGCAAGGGCTTCGAAGAAGAAAAGTTTGTATCATTCTTGATGATGTTAATGATATAACGCAAATAGAAAATTCGATAGGAAAACCTTATATTTTTGGACATGGCAGCGTAGTGATTATCACAAGTAGAGATAAGCAACTGCTAAGGCTTGTGAATGCTAAAATATATGTAGTTGAAGCTTTGGATGACAGTGAGGCTCTTCACCTATTTTGCTTGCATGCTTTTCATCAGAGTACTCCAAAGCAAGACTACGCCACACTGTCAGAAAGGGCGGTGAATTATGCTCAAGGAAATCCGTTGGCTCTTAAAGTTTTAGGTTCAAATTTATACTCTAGAAGTGTAGAAGAGTGGGAAGATGAATTAGAAAAACTTACGGGTATGCCTAACAACAAATTCGGGAAAATTTTGAGAATAAGTTATGACAGGCTGGATGAAATAGAGAAGGAAATATTTCTCTATACTGCATGTTTCTTCAAAGGGGAAGATAAAGATCGTGTTGTGAGAATGCTAGACATGGCTGGTTCAATAATTGGAATCAGAAGTCTATGTGATAAGTCTCTGATATCAATTATTGGAAACTGCTTACACATGCATGACTTGCTACAACATATGGGCAAGGATATTACTTGTGAAGAAAAAGAGCTTGGAAAGCGCAAGATCCTGTGGCATCATGAGGATATTCGTGACCTATTGACTAATGATGAGGCAAGACAAATGCTTTCAACCTTTTTTTTTTTTAATGCATTCACTATTTGAATTGTCTCATATTTTTTTTTTCCATTTAGGGGGCCGGAGCAATTAAAGGCATATCATTAGACATGTCCCAAAGCAGGGACATTGAACTAAAACCAACAACATTTGAAGGATTGCATAATCTCAGGTACCTTAAGTTTCACTATTCATCAGGTAAAAGCAAAGTATATGTTCTGGGTGGGCTCACCTGTCTTCCTCCTAAGTTAAGGCTTCTGCAATGGGATGGATGTCCGTCGAAATCTTTGCCATCCAATTCTTTTCTAGAAAATCTAGTTGAACTTCGAATACGTCATAGTAAACTTATAGAACTATGGAGTGGAACTCAGGTACGTAGGCTGTATTTACAATTGCATCTCTATAAAATCTGGAAATGCTTTATGAAGTTTAGGTATGATAATATTAATATCTTCTTCTTTTCTCTTCCACTTTGTCACAGCAACTTGGGAATCTAAAATTGATTGATCTTTCATTTTCTTCTATGCTAAGCACACTTCCAGACTTTTCAAAAGCCCCAAAGGTTGAGATATTAAATTTGGAATTTTGTGATAATCTTCAAAGTCTACCAGAGAATTTGGGAAATTTAAAATCTCTGCTACAACTCAGCTTGTCTTTTACCTCTATAGAAGAGCTACCACAAAGCATTTGCAATATGGAATGTCTCAAATTTTTATTTGTCAGGAATTGTAGATATCTACATAAACTGCCAGATAACTTGGGGAAATTAAAATCTTTGAAGATCTTAGATGCATCATGTGGAATATTAGAATTTCCCAACAGTGTTTGCAGTGTGGTCTCATTGGAAGAATTACGTATCGGTAGCAATGACTTTGAGAGCATACCTGAAACCATCAAACAACTCTCTAATTTGAAAGGCCTTTATCTACAAGACTGCAAGAGACTCCAATACCTACCGGAACTTCCACTACTGAATGCTCTGGGTTTAAATGGTTGTACATCTTTGAAGTCTGTGTTTGGTTCATCCCAATTATTACATAAGCAACAAAATCTCAGATGCTTAGGACTTAGTAATTGTTTCAATTTGAATCGAGAAGAATACAATCAAATCATTGACTATGCAATTTCATCATATTCTTATAAGGTATCAATTTTCTCACTTGTTCTCTTATATTTATGAGAATTGTTGTGGTTGTTATTGTTACTAGCTAGGATTGTATAATGCAAAGGCCACGAACATGATTAACAAATTTTATATAACAAATTTAAAATTTTCAAATTTCTATAGAAATATTATTGTGATAACTAAATACATTAATTTAATATATTTTTTTGGTTTTCTTTAAAAGAATAAAAATTTTTAAATTCTAACAACGTCTGTAATTTTTTTATAATGAACAAAAGTATTTGACCTATGTCTCTGTACAATAGGACACAATATTTTTTGGTAAAGAAAACAATATCTCGTTATAATAAATCTTATTGGTTGCGGTTTTTCACGACACAGGACAAGAAGTCTATGTTACAGATTCCGGGAAGTGAAGTGCCGGAAAAGATTAAATATAAAAATAAAAGTGGATCTTCTTTGTCTCTCTCTTTCTCATACAAACAATTGGAGGTGTTGAGGAGTTTTTGTTTCTGCCTTGTCTTTGACCCCAAATTTTCTTCTCCTTTATATATTAGATGTGAAGCCATTTTTATGGATGATTTGGGACACAACTTCGGTGTTTTAGAATCATATATATGTGCTGGTCCTTGCGATTCGAATCCAACTGAACCAACACATTTGTTTATTTGGCATGAAAGTCTCGATACACAGAGTGTGGTGGAAATTGGTGGTCCATGGACTGTCAACTTTAATTTCTCTAATAATGGAGGTTGTGACGGCATAATAGGTTGTGGGGTTCATCCACTGATCGAAGACAATAATGATGACATAACAGAAGAGGAGGATGAGGAGGAACTGCCAGTTAAAAAATTGAAACATAGTTGAAGGTAGTTGATATTCTGAATAAATCACAAGTACACTATTATTGTTTCTTGTTGTCAACTTCCTATTATGGTTCCTTTATTTATCTATTTATTATGATAGTTTCCATTTCAAATAATAAATAAATAAATAGGAAATCAGATTAGTTTTATAATTGAAGACAGGTATTTGTGTTTTAAGCTCTCTTGCATATGCTTGCAAATTAGAAATTCATCTATTATTACCTTGTAGATAGAAAAAAATTCAGTCACGTAACAATTTCTTACGAGATTACAAATAAGTTAACAAAATCCAATAGTTGTGTAGTTGACAAATTTGGAGAAATGCATTAATTTACTATATGGCTCAATGGTGGTTGAGTGAGAATATAAATACCCAACTTCTCACACACAAAGAATCAATTAGGAGCAAAATATGGATCTTCTGCATTCATAAATTTGCTATTTATTATTATTATTATTATTATTATTATTATTATTATTACGGGTAATTCAAATAAGTGATGCTTGACATATATATTAAATCAAGAATGGATAAAGAAAATACATTTAATAGCTGATTGATATATATATATATATATATATATATGCATTTTGAATTCTTTTATGTGAAGATGGACAATTAAATATATTTTTCCTATAATTCTCAAATCATGCTTGCTTATAAAGTTGAATATTCTTTTTAAGCTATTATTTAGTATGAGTTTTGAGATTGATTTAGATTTGTGTTAATGTGATAGCAAAGTTTCAAAATTCAACCTATTGCAGAGTCTAATTTTGCATTTATATATATATATATATATATATATTTTTGGCTAAAAGCATCATTTGGCACCTGATCTTGTATAAAATAGTAATTCTGGTACCTAAACTTTACTGAAACCACATTTGACACTTGAACTTTTATTTTCTTCAACTCTTTTAACACCTCAATTTGCGCGTGTAAAACACGCAATATACAGCGCGTGAATGCGAAAAATTAATAGGCTAAAAGCACCATTTGCCTCCTGAACTTGTAAAAAAAAGTTATTCATGTACCTGAATTTTGTTTAAACCAGATTTAACACCTGAAATCTTATTATCTTAATTTTTTTAAACACCTCCAACAACTCAAATACTGACTAAAATAGCGTGTGTAAAACAAGCAATGTGTACAGTGTGGATCAAAATTTATTGCAAAAAATGAATATAATATTAATATTATATTATTATTTGTAACGGTAAAAAAATTAATTTATTTAAATCCCTGATCCATTATTTTCATTCTTCTCATTTTTCTTCTTCTTCTTTTTTTTCTGTAAAATTCGCAGTCTAAGCAAATTTCCTTATTCTTCTTCTTCTGTAAAATTCTCAATCTTCACAAATATTGTTCGAATTTTACAGAAAAAGAAGAAAAATAATGAGATTTGCTTGAACTGTGAATTTTACAGAAGAAAAAGAAGAAGAACGAGAAGAAAAAGAATAACGGGTTAGGGATTTAAAAAAATTGATTGTTTTACCATTATATATATATAAATATAATATCAATATTATTTTAATTTTTTGCAATAAATTTTTATTCATGCTGTACACATTGCGTATGTGCTACCTTAATTAGCATTTGAGTTGCTGGAAGTGTTTAAAAAATTGAAAATAATAAAATTTCAGGTGTTAAATGTGGCTTAAATAAAGTTCAGGTACTAGAACAACTTTTTTTTTACAAGTTCAGGGGGCAAGTGATACTCTTAGCCATGCGTGTTTTACACGCACAGATCCAATCATTATAAGTGCAAATGGAGGTGTTAAAAGAGTTAAAGAAAATAACAGTTTAAGTGTCAAATATGATTTCAGTAAAATTCATGAATATAATATTAATATTATATTATTATTTGTAACGGTAAAAAAATTAATTTATTTAAATCCCTGATCCATTATTCTCATTCTTCTCATTTTTCTTCTTCTTTTTTTTCTGTAAAATTCGCAGTCTAAGCAAATTTTCTTATTTTTTTTCTTCTGTAAAATTCTCAATCTTCACAAATATTGTTCGAATTTTATAGAAAAAGAAGAAAAATAATGAGATTTGCTTGAACTGTGAATTTTACAGAAGAAAAAGAAGAAGAACGAGAAGAAAAAGAATCACGGGTTAGGGATTTAAAAGAATTGACTGTTTTACCGTTATATATATATAAATATAATATCAATATTATTTTAATTTTTTACAATAAATTTTTATTCACGCTGTACACATTGCGTATGTGCTACCTTAATTAGCATTTGAGTTGCTGGAAGTGTTTAAAAAATTGAAAATAATAAGATTTCAGGTGTTAAATGTGGCTTAAATAAAGTTCAGGTACTAGAACAACTTTATTTTTACAAGTTCAGGTGACAAGTGATACTCTTAGCCATGCGTGTTTTACACGCACAGATCCAATCAGTATAAGTGCAAATGGAGGTGTTAAAAGAGTTAAAGAAAATAAAAGAACAACTTTTTTTTTACAAGTTCAGGGGGCAAGTGATACTCTTAGCCATGCGTGTTTTACACGCACAGATCCAATCAGTATAAGTGCAAATGAAGGTGTTAAAAAAGTTAAAGAAAATAAAAGTTTAAGTGTCAAATATGGTTTCAGTAAAATTCATGAATATAATATTAATATTATATTATTATTTGTAACGGTAAGAAAATTAATTTATTTAAATCCCTGATCCATTATTCTCATTCTTCTCATTTTTCTTCTTCTTTTTTTTTCTGTAAAATTCGCAGTCTAAGCAAATTTCCTTATTCTTCTTCTTCTGTAAAATTCTCAATCTTCACAAATATTGTTCGAATTTTACAGAAAAAGAAGAAAAATAATGAGATTTGCTTGAACTGTGAATTTTACAGAAGAAAAAGAAGAAGAACGAGAAGAAAAAGAATAACGGGTTAGGGATTTAAAAAAATTGATTGTTTTACCATTATATATATATAAATATAATATCAATATTATTTTAATTTTTTGCAATAAATTTTTATTCACGCTGTACATATTGCGTATGTGCTATCTTAATTAGCATTTGAGTTGCTGGAAGTGTTTAAAAAATTGAAAATAATAAAATTTCAGGTGTTAAATGTGGCTTAAATAAAGTTCAGGTACTAAAACAATTTTTTTTTTTTACAAGTTCAGGGGGCAAGTGATACTCTTAGCCATGCGTGTTTTACACGCACAGATCCAATCAGTATAAGTGCAAATTGAGGTGTTAAAAGAGTTAAAGAAAATAAAAGATTAAGTGTCAAATATGGTTTCAGTAAAATTCAGGTACCGAAATGACTATTTATACAAGTTCAGGGGGCAAATGATGCTTTTAGCCTTTTTTTTTTCTTATTTTTTGTATTTTTGTGATTATTATTATTATTATTATTATTATTGTTCAATCCAATTTTTCTATAAAATGTAATATGAATATGATCTATATAAACTTATCATGATCCACACTCAAATTCACCTAACCAAATCCGTTTGCCACCTATTGATACCATATATATTGATACCATATAGCTCCAATAAATCATAATTTTACATATAAAAGTATTTTTTATATGAGTTAGAAATTATAGAATACTAAATTCTATAAAATCAATTTTTCAAGATCATTCCTATTATTAACACTAATCAAGAAAATAATTACTTCAACACATGAAGAAAACTATTTTCATTGAATCATAACATATATGTGTATCTTTTTGCAGATTGTTCATGTTTCACTTAGAATTATCTCTTTGGTCAATTCTCTAAGAAACACTTTGATAATTGTTTTTCTTCTTTTCTTGTTTATCATGAGTTTCTTTCTCATTCCTATAAGTTGTGTTCTTACACAACACTATTTATAGATAGTAGAGGTAGTTATTTAACTACCCTCTAGACCAATCACAAAATTCTATTTATTATTATTATATTATAATTAAATATAATATTAATAATAATATAATTAATATATATAACCCATCATGGGTGCATATATATATTCTTACATCTCCCACTCACACATGATGGGATTGAGTTTTATTCTGCAAATAATTCATACTTCACATATATGTTGTGCGATCAGTGCATACTTCGAGAAACTTTAGTTATAATCTGTTAGGAGTTATAACTTCTTGAACAGTGGAATCTTTTAGGGTATTTTTAGTATGCAGTACCCTAGATCATTTATCACACACTTATTTCTCTTTGATCTCATTTGGTTAATCATTTATTTATATTCATAATTATATTATATCACTTAGATAAAATATAATTGGCCGGCCTATGAATACATATATATATTCATGTGATAATTCAAAACCAATGATCTTCCTTTTTCTCGACTTTCTCGACTTTTATTTAATTTGCTTTTCTAGAAATGTTCATCTAAGTCGAATCACCCATGACTTTTCGGCAACAATATAAGATAGCAATCATTAAATTCAAGTTTTGAAATCAGACAAAAAGTCTTAAGTGTACCAAATAAGATTACTAATAATCTTTAGGGTCTTAATATTATCAAAGTTAAGATCATTAACTTTGTAACCCTCATCAGTCGTAATTTGTACATGTGGTATGAAACACATGCTACGGTATTCTTCTCCTTTTCAATTGGAGCATATATCTTCTTGCTTATAAAAATACCGTACAAGTGATAGTTCAAAATATACTCAATATTTTAACTTGAGTCTTCAACTCTTAATCAACAAGACTCCACTTGGCATACAAAGACAAAATAAAAATGAATTGTGGGTAATATTCATTTTTCGATCACTACATTTATTTTATTTGTGATCTCAGCTTGATTCACTATCAAGGCGATTTCATTTTTGAACTTGATCTCTTTTTATAAGTTCAATATCTCATATCTATGATTACAAAAATCATAGACATGATTGCCTATGTGAGAAGGCCAATCTTTTGTCCGACGTACCTTTTGTATTATACACTTAGTATATCAAAATGTAGATGCTTTGAATATAACATTAATTTTTCTTCCTTATTTAACTCAACCATTATATTCTTATATGCTAGAGTCATCTTTCTAATAATAGACTCTACTTCGAGACATATAGTCACATCATTAATGTCATGCATCTTACATTATCTTACTGCTGCAATAAAATTAAATAAATAATAATTATTCATTTGATATAGATTCTAAGTTTACTAAGTTCCCAATCATCATCTATATATCATATGTCTAATTATCACTTAGTTTAATTCACTATTGAATATCTTAAAGTCACGAAAACTTTAAGACTCTCACTCAACTTATCTTTAGCAGGACAAGAAATAGTTGCATAAACTGTTCAATGCACTTTTTCATCTTGTGATGCAAGCTTTCACCTTTTTCAATATCAAAAAGACGTCTTGGAATACATCCATAACTACTTCGTCTTAATTAAGGTGATTGTGAAATAAATACATCATTTGTTTGTAGTGTTTGTGAAACGAATTCACCGTCTCTTTCATTTCTCCCACTTAGATCAAATACCTTTGAAACTATCTTAATTTATCAAAGTATTCTGATCTACTAACCCATAAAGAGATTTACTTTCTTAATTTTTTAAATTCCTGCTTGGAAAATTATTTTTCCTAAAAGTGGCATTTCGAGATTCAAATTCAGTTTCACTCCCACTATCTTGTTCACCAATGAAAACATATCCTTTTGAGTGTTTAGAGTATCTTATAAATATAATCTTTTTAACTCTTAGGCCTAAGTTCCATGTATAAAGGATCGTGAACATATGCAGTACAATCCCAAAGTCTCAAATTAGTAAGAATAGGTTTTCTGCTAATCCATGCCTCATAAGGAGTGGATGGAACTGATTTGAAGGGTACTAAAATTACTACATGGGCAACTTTTGATAAGGCATAACACAAAAAGTGATTGATAAATTTGTTGCTGCCATCATAGACCTTACCATTTCCAATAGAGTTTTGTTTCTCTTTTTGACAATTCCATTTTGTCGTGGTGTTCCAAGAATGGGTAATTGTCTGTATATACCCATTTTATCACATAATTTCTTGATGAATTGTTCTGAAAAATATTCATGACCACGGTCAGTACTTAAGATTTTTACTTTCTTGTCGAATTGATTTTTCACTAAATTCATGCATTTTCTAAAGCGCTCCAAAGCTTTAGACTTATGAGAAATCAAATCAACATGACCAATCATGTGCAGTCATCAATAAATGTGATGAAATATACACCTCCATATCGTGCCCTAACACATATATCGGAATGAACTAATTGCAATGGAATATCCATGCAAAGAAACAAGAATTGACATTTAATATTTGATGATATTTGTTATTCAACTAATGTCCTTTTACAGCCCGTAAATCATGAGTTTAATTCTTGATTAATACAGATTATCCAAATTTTTTTAAAAAAAAAAAATTAAGGGCCAAATGATACATCATTTGACAAAAGGAAATACATTCTCATAAGAAAAAAAAGCCAAATGACACGTCATTTCACAAAAGAACATATACTCTCATAAAAAATAAGATCAAACGAGACGTCCTTTCACAAAAAGCCATGTACTCTCATAAAAACTAAGGGCAAACGATATGTCCTTTCACAAAGGACATGTATTCTCGTAAAAATAAGGCCAAACAAAATGTCATTTCACAAAAGAACATCGTGTTTCAAAAAATACAAGACCAATCGACATGTAATTTTTCCCAAACTAAACGAAATCATCAAAATAACTCATCGTTTCTCTCATCTTCAACCTCTAGATTTTCTTCAAATTTTGAAATCCTATAACTCACTCATTATTGGTTCAAATCATACGTATATCGTTTTAAAGATTATGATGGTGACTTTCCAATGATCCCAAACAAAGGTTGAAGCAAACATGTCAAACATACTTCTAAAAAACATGAAAAACAAAAACTTGATCCGTAAATTCAAATTAAATTCAATTTTCATGGCATTCATAAACATGAAAATCAATGAATTAATGGCAAAAAACGAAACCAAAATCGTTTTTCATGCCATATAAACATAAATTAACACATTGAGATGTAAACCATGCTCTGATACCACTGTTAGAAATTATAGAACACTAAATTCTATACAATCAATTTCCCAAGATTCCTATTATTAACACTAATCAAAAAAATAATCACTTCAACATGAAAAACTATTTCCATTGAATCACAACATATATGTGTATCTTTTTTTCAGATTGTTCATATTTCACTTAGAAATCTCCACTTAGAATTATCTTTTTGATCAATTCTCTAATAAACACTTTGATAATTGTTTTTCCAAGTTTCTTTTCTTTTTTATCATGAGTTTCTTTCTCATTCCTATAAGTTGTGTTCTTACACAACACTATTTATAGATTATAGAGGTAGTTATTTAACTACCCTCTAGACCAATCACAAAATTCTATTTATTTTTATTATATTATAATTAAATTTAATATTAATAATAATATAATTAATATATATATAACCCATCATGGTTGTATTTATTCTTACAATATGCATATAAAAATTTTACATATGAAGTCACTACATGCAAAAGAAGTTACTTTTTTATTAATTCCAATGCAAATAATCCATGCATGCTAAGCTAATCGCAAAATTATTAATTAGAATTATCGAGCAAATGGGTTTGTGAACCTGACTCAATGTGGAGTAAATGGATTTAAAGTTACTACCAACTTGTGAGATAAGTATTGTACAAAGCTTAAAAAGTATTATATTTTTATAACTAACCAATGTGTTATACTTAACACATCATTTCTTCATGTCCAGGATCAATGGATTTTTTATTTTTTAAATTGGAGTTATTTTTAAAAGAATTTAGAAAAATGAAACTACAGTAAACATAATTGGACTTTTGGGGTATCGAAAATTGGCACAATAAATTGCCGGTTTGCGTTAGAGTGGGGTCAACCGGATTAATATGCTGGCCTACCAAAATCGGCACCCAATTGTGCCATTTTCTGACACCTTATCTCTGATACTTACGTACTTTTTTTTAAATCCTGTAAAATCTGCTCACTTGGTCACTTTCTCGTGACAAAGTGAGCAGCATCCCAATTTTTACTATTATTATTATTATTATTATTATTTAATGTTTCATAAATAAACACACCCATTTCGCTCTCTTTCTCGTCACTTTCTTTTTTCTTTCATTGAATGTTGACTCTCTCCTTCCTTCCTTTCTTTCTTTGACCCATTTTCAAAAGTTGTTGTTTTAATTTATATACAATTTATCTCTAATTAAAGGTAATATTATTATGATATAGTATTTAATTTTGTTAAACAAAATTTATATTATTATTATTAATCTTATCTTCATGTTTAATTTTAAAAGATATTCGGTGATATAGATATCACTTTAAAATTGAGATTAGAATATCGAAATATGTATATGACAACATTTGTATAAAAAAAAAAAAATTTTTGAAAAATTTTTGATTTTACTAACAAATAGAAATATGTTTTAATAAAATATATTTTCTTTCACATAGTATAATATTTTACAATTTTTATTATTATATTTTTTTTATAATTTCCACTAGTCTAATATAACTAGGGTTGAGCATGGACCAGTTAACCGGTCTATTAGCAAAAAAATTAGTGAAGGAAAAAGAATCCAACATGGATGGGTAACTTACTTCTAAAAAATATAGTAAATCATAATAAATTTTCCAATTGATGCATTCCTTATGTATATGGCATATATATGCACATTAATTAAGAAAATGACAATTAAAACTTGTTTTGTAAAAATACATGATTTGTAATACCTTCATGATATGTATGTACAGATTAATACCAATTAAAACTTTTCAATTTATTTTAGATGGAGACTTTACAAAATTTAACGATATAATAATCGTCGTAAACGAAGTAATTATATTATATATCATATCCTGAATAATTTTATGTATTTTTAAATGGTTTATCTTAACCATTCTTATCTTACTCTCTGTTATTGGTCATACTTTTGATGGTGAGATAATGACCAACATTATGATAGTAGTAATTATATAGTCCTACATTCATTTTCGTGAATGGACACATGCAATATTACAAATTTTATGACATGTATAACAACATAGACAAATAAAACGCTTTCATAATTCAATTATTGTTAAAGCATTACATAAAAAGAAGGGCTAATTAAAAAAAAAAAAAAAACCTTTCACATATATTTTAATTCAACACGTAATGTGTTAGATTCATATTTTTTGGACACTAGCATTTTTGTACTTTTTCAATTGAGGGAGAGTATCTCAATTTAATTATTAAAATTAATAAAATTTATTATGAATTCCAATTTTATTAATAACTAAATAAAAATTTTAAAAAATATTTATTTTAATAAAACATTCAAATTTCAGTTAATTTTAATGGAAAAATTAACGAAATTTCTCAATTGAAAGAGCAGTAAAATGTTAGTGTCCAATTAATAAAAATTTAAACGTTGAGTATTGGATTGAGAGATACCTAAAATATTAGGGGCCCTTTTTTTTATAAATAGCGCTAAAAAAATGTAATAATAGAGTTAAAAAATATTATCTAAATAAAAAAACATAATATTAACATATTTATCTTTTTTTTTTATTGGTTCAGAAAATAAGTTATGTACACTCTTAGTTTATTGGTAAATTTAATGAATATTTTCAAAAAACCAAATCAAAATCATTACTCAATTTACCTAGATATTTTTTTTTAATTAATTTGATTGCTGAAAAATAATTGTACAATAAATTAGAAATTCATCTATTATTACCTTGTAGATAGAAGAAGGAAATTCAGTCACGTAACAATTTTTTACTGCATAGATATATTTTTTTTAATTTTCTGTTTGAATTAAAATATTCTTTAATGTTTAATTAATAGTTAGACTGTTAGATATAAATTAATTAATTACTATCAAAAATAATAATAAAGATAATAAAATTAAAAAGCAAGTTTATTGTGAAAATACAAAATAAAGCAATAATAGAGGTGGGAGTGTCGACACAATTCTTTATCCTTTTGAAGTTTATCTCTTTGTCCTATTGAAGAAGCATTAGACTGTGGAAGTCTTGGCTCTTCCTGCTTATAAATTCCTCTACATTTTCTTCATCTCTGCAGCCTATTTGCTGCTATGCCTTCTTCTTCTTCTTCTTCTTTCATGGCGAAGACATATGATGTGTTCGTTAGTTTTAGAGGTGCAGACATTCGCTATACATTTCTAAGCCATCTTCAAACTGCTTTCCATCGGAACCAAATTAACGCCTTTGTGGATGAAGATCTTGAAAGAGGTGAAGAGATCACATCTTCCCTCTTGGCCAAAATTGAAGATTCATACGTCTCAGTTGTTATTTTCTCTGAACATTATGCATTTTCGCCATGGTGTTTGGATGAACTGGTTAAAATACTAGAGTGCAAGAATAATATGGAGCAGATTGTGATACCAGTCTTTTACGGTGTAGATCCAACTGATGTTCAAGAGCTCACTGGGAATTTCGGTGCTGCAATTTTCCGGCATACAAATGATTTTAAGGATTGTTTAGACAAGGTGGAGACTTGGTCTTATGCTCTCAAGGAAATATCCCAATTCTCAGGCTTGGTTTCCCATCCCACCAAGTAAGTCTTTCCTTTTTATGGAGGATTTACTAACCATTTTTAAGATTTCACTATTATTCTATATATTAATTCTTTTTTCCTTAATTATTTTTCCCTTTTATGCATGACCAGGTCTGACTCCAAGTTAATTGATGAAATTATTAACCATACTTCGATAGCACTTACCCGAATGGATCATCATAGTAATTCTGATAGTTATGAAGGATTAGTTGGGATTGATTATCGGATCAAGTGTATTGAGTCATTATTATGTCTTAGCTCCTCAAAGGTGCAGATTGTAGGTATTTGGGGAATGGGAGGTATAGGCAAGTCAACCCTTGCCAAGAAAGTATATGATCGAATTAAAGTTCAATTTACAATCCACTGCTTTGTTGAGAATGTTAGGGAAAGATTTGAAAATGGCAAATTAAATAGTGTGCAGAATGAAATTCTTTGTGCAATATTTGGACCAACAGTTGTAAATAGAGCCAACTACACCATGTTGTCACCTGACATTGTCCATGGGCTTAGAAGAAGAAAAGTTTGTATCATTCTTGATGATGTTAGTGATATAATGCAAATAGAAAATTCGGTAGGAAAACCCGATAATTTTGGACGTGGCAGCGTAGTGATTATCACAAGTAGAGATAGACAACTGCTTAAGCTTGTAAAAGCTGAAATATATGAAGTAGAAGCTTTGGATAACAGTGATGCCCTTCACCTATTTTGCTTGCATGCCTTTAATCAAAATACTCCAGAGCAAGACTACGTGACACTGTCAGGAAGTGCAGTGAATTATGCTCAAGGAAATCCTTTGGCTCTTAAAGTTTTAGGTTCAAATTTATACTCCAGAAGTGTAGAAGAGTGGGAAGATGAATTAGAAAGCCTGAAAGGTATGTCTGACAAAACAATTTGGAAAATTTTGAGAATAAGTTATGACAGGCTGAATAACAAGGAGAAGGAAATATTTCTTTATACTGCATGTTTTTTCAAAGGGGAAGATAAAGATCAAGTTGTGAGATTGCTAGACATGGTTGGTTCTATAATTGGAATCAAAAGTCTATGTGATAAATCTCTCATATCAATTACTGGCAATGACTTAGACATGCATGACTTGCTACAACAAATGGGCAAGGTTATTACTTGTGAAGAAAATGAGCTTGGAAAGCGCAAGATCCTGTGGCGTCATGAGGATATTCGTGACCTGTTCACTAGTGATGAGGCAAGACGCAAATGCTTTCAACTTTTTTCTTTTCCGTTGTCTCAGTTGAATGCATTCACTGCTTGAATTGTCTCATTATTATTATTATTATTATTATTATTATTATTTCCATTTAGGGGACTGGAACAATTAAAGGCATATCATTAGACATGTACAAAATCAGGGACATTGAACTAAAACCAACAACATTTGGAAGACTGCATAATCTCAGGTACCTTAAGTTTCACAATTCATCATGTAAAAGCAAAGTATATGTTCTTGGAGGGCTCACCTGTCTTCCTCCTGAGCTAAGGCTTCTCCAATGGGATGGATGCCCGTTGAAATCTTTGCCATCCAATTCTTTTCTGGAAAATCTAGTTGAATTTCGAATGCCTTATAGTGAACTTGAAGAACTATGGAGTGGAACTCAGGTACGTAGGGCTTTATTTACAATTGCATCTCTATAAAATCTGGAAATGCTTTATGAAGTTTAGGTATGATAATATTAATATCTTCTTCTTCTTCTTCTTTTGTCTCCCACTTTGTCACAGCAACTTGGGAATTTAAAATTGATTGATCTTTCATTTTCTCGGATGCTAAGCAGACTTCCAGACTTTTCAAAAGCCCCAAAGGTTGAGATATTAAATTTGAGGTTTTGTGGTAATCTTCAAAGTCTACCAGAGAATTTGGGGAATTTAAAATCTCTGGTACACCTCAATTTGTCTGGAACCGCTATAAAAGAGCTACCACAAAGCATTTGGAATATGGAATGTCTCGAATATTTAGATCTACCACAAAGCATTTGCAATATGCCAAATAACTTTGGGAAATTAAAATCTTTGAAAACCTTTAATGCATATGGTGTAAATAAAGGTGGAATGTTAGAATTTCCCAACATTCTTTGCAGTCTGGTTTCATTGGAAGAATTACAAATTGGTGGCAATGATTTTGAGAGCATACCTGAAACCATCAAACAACTCTCTAATTTGAAACGCCTTGATCTACGAGACTGCAAGAGGCTCCAATACCTACCGGAACTTCCACTACTGAATTTTCTACAATTAGATGGTTGTACATCTTTGAAGTCTGTGTTTTGTTCATCCCAATTATTACATAAGCAACAAAAGCTCACAAGCTTAGGACTCTGTAATTGTTTGAATTTGAATAAAGAAGAATGCAATCAAATCATTGACTATGCAATTTCATCATATCCTTATCAGGTATCAATTTTCTTACTTGTTCTCTTCTATTTACGAGAATTATTGTGGTTGTTATTGTTATTAAATACATGAATTTAATATATTTTGTTGGTTTTCTTTAAAATAATCAAAATATTTTAAATTCTAACAACTTCCGTAATTTTTTTATAATCAACAAAAAATATTTGACTTATTAGAGAGTAAATATTTAATTATTTGGCATTTGGTACAATACTTAAGAAAATTTATGACCCTTATCGTCTCATGTCTGTTTATAATAACGCTTATTGGTTGTGGTTTTTCACGAAGCTTGAGTTACAGATTCCAGGAAGTGAAGTGCCGCAAAAGATTAAATATAAAAATAAGAGTGGATCTTCTTTGTCTCTCTCTTTCTCGTACAAACAATTGGAGGTGCTGAGTAGTTTTTGTATCTGCCTTGTCCTTGATCCCAAAGTTTCTTTAGATATTAGATGTGAAGCCATTCTCACGGATGAGTTGGGACACAACTTTGATGCTTTAGCATTATTTGGATCTTGTATTCCTGTCGAGTTGAATCCAACTGACCCAACACATTTGTTGCTCTGGCATGAAAGTCTTGTTACACAGAGTGAGGTGGGAATTGGTGGTCCATGTACTGTTCACTTTAATTTCTCTGATGGTGGAGGTTGTGATGGCATAATAGGTTGTGGGGTTCATCCAACGTTCGAAGACAATAATGATAACAGAACAGAAGAGGAGGATGAGGAGGAACTGCTAGTTAAAAAATAGAAACATAGTTGAAGGTAATTACTTATCTCAATAAATCACAAGTACACTCTACTTGTTTCTTGTTGTCAACTTCCTACCATGTTCATCTTGTAGAGGCCTTAGTACTATTGGCATTGCCTTACTATTTGTGTTTTATGCTCTCTTGCATATGATTCTAGTGTGTTTTATTGAACTTTATTTCTACAATAGGTACACATACAATTTCTTCAATTGATGCATTTGAAGCCAAAAGTACAGCAAATCTCAAAATAATTTTCTATTTGGCTTATTGTGTTTCAGTAGATTGAAAATTTCATGTGTTTATTTATTTGAAGCCTCAAATCTACAACTAAAATTTTATTTTATATACTAATTATATATAATTACATTATTATTTTTTTTTTAACTTTTCAGTATTTAACACTATATAAATTAACAATGTACCATTATCATATGTATTACTATGATATTATTAACAATATTAACATTATTTTTATTGACACTATATAAAATTCACTACTATCACCATATTAATTCCATTTTATATTAGAAATTTCAGAGTAAAGGCTTGGTTAGTAAAGACACATTACAATAAGATTTACATGCCCATACAGGGCATTGCTTCAAAAATAAAGGAGTGAGTGACATTAAAAGTAAATAAAATGAAATTATTAAATTAGGTAGGTAATAAATTGATTATTCCGCATATACATCGGTGCCAAAAGCAATGTCTTCAGAATTGGATCGGACCAATTGGACTGTGAACTAGCAAGAAATTCGCAGTAAAAAACTAAATTAGACCGGATTGAATCAAAAATCATTGAACCGGATAAGAATCCAGTTTTTAGTCAACATTTTGTGTTTTTAATTTTTTTAAAGAAACAAAGGTAAAAAATTAACAAAACTCTAAATTTATCCCAAAATCCCTCTATTTTTCGATATTCTGTTCTTCTTCTTCCCTATACCTCCCTCTATTCTTCTCTCGCTCAGCCACATCATTACCAGATTTATGACATGTGTAGGATGAATAGCAAAGTTGCACAAAACATCCAATGGAGCTGCACTTTCTGTTCATCTTGAAAGAATGACAGTAATTTGGTAGCCTTCTGCATAGCAATCCAATGAATATGATACTAATTGTTTTTTAATAATTAAATTTCAACATCTTACCCTTTAACTTTTTTTAATTTTGATATGTTGTATTAATTTTTAAATATTTAATTTAATGTATAATCAACATAAATATAAACCTAACAAAAGAATTAAGTGATAGTTCAAAAATTTCATAAAGAAAGTGATTTTCAAAGATAAAAATCAATGTATAATATTAATAAGATAAAAAAAAAAGAAGAAGATACTATTACTATTTATTCAAATTATCAAATTAAATTCAAAATTTGCAACTTACATATTTGCAGACTTAATAAAAAAATAAAATAGAAAACTAAATGAAAAAATATGTTAAATTTTCTAATTTAAAATCACATTGCTAAAAGTATAGAATATAAATTTTTAATCTATCTGGGACAATATCTTTTATTGCACCTTTTTAGTAGTAAGTTATTATATAAAATTATTTTCAATAAAAAATAGATCAAATGAATTGACCAATATCTACCAGTCCATTTAGGCCTATATTGATAGTTTTTTAGTATTCCGTTATTATATTAAAAATTATTTTCATTAAAAAATTAATTAAATTTTTAATTCATAGATTGACTCAACCCGTCCAATCCGTTTGGGTTATTGATCCATACATTTTAGTCTATTTATAAATCGTCCGTTTATGATCCGCCCTTTTATGACTCCGTTCAAACCCGACCAACTTACCACCTTTATCCAAATGACATTTTACCACAACTGAACCAACAATTACTCCCGACAAATCTCAAGGATATTTTGCTACCCAATAAAGCTACTAGAATGACTAAATTTTGAAGATTAAACAAATATTCATAAGCATAAGAAATGCAAATGTTTACAAAATATGACTACAAGTAGACAAGATGATAGTATTGGCGATCTCCCCGTATATACCTCCACATTATTCCGAAGACAAGCAAAACGCAATTAGCCTCAGGAACAAGGAAAAATTCTGTCGAAATTTTATTAACTTATATATAATTGTTATTATGTAAGGAGTTAGAATTGTATTTGGTTGGCATTAAAATAATAATATATAAGTATTTTTGTGGAATTTATACAGAAGATTTGCTACAAATTTAGAGAAAATTCTGCTTAAATTTAATTAACCTATATACAAGTGTTATTGTGTACGGAGTTAGAATTGTATTTGGTTGGCATGAAAATAGTAATATATAAGTATTTTTGTGGATTTTATATAGTAGGTTTGTTATAAATTTAAAGAAAACTCTGTCCAAATTTTATTAACCTATAAGTTATTTACAGGAGTCATCTATGGGTAGGACACCTTATCCCCATGAGTTGTTTCTGCACACACATACATGAAATTATGACGGTGTGATGTTCGTCAGCGACCGAGCCAGACAAGTTCATGTATGTTAATTTTACAATTTATTATTATTTTTTTTTATATCATCTTAGTTTTATTTTAGTACTAATTAACATTTGAATTAATTTTATGACAGGAGCGAGTATAAGAGAGTTTTCATAGTCAGCAAGCGGATCCTGAGAATGTGGACCATACTCGGGTATTTTATGAGACAACTGGCGGTAGGGACCGCCGTGGACGGATTTTCGGTTTGGGTTCTTATGTGAATACTTGCTTTTCGCATTTCTCCTCATCTTCTACAGCTACGGCCAGTAGGTATGCGGCAACTAGTAATGAAGTCGTTGAGTTTCGCAGCACAGTTGACATGTTGATGAGCCGTATTAATAGGTTGGAGGATTTCATTAGCCGAAAATTACCTGATGATACACCACCACTGTCGACTGATCGTTCACATTCAGCCCCTGCTTAGTTAGTGTTTTAATTTGTTCTACTGTGTACATTTAGTTGTATTATTACTAATTATATATATATATATATTAATACATTATTAATTACATTTTTATCAAATTTACTTATTTTAATTAATATTTTTTTCATTATAGTAATTTTGGCAATTTTAATTTTAATATTATATATTGAAAAAAATTTCCATTAAAAAATAGCGACGGAAAGCTAATTTCCGTCACTAAAGTAATTAATGTTCTAGCGACGGAATTTAAAGTTCCGTCGCTAAAATTAGGGACGAAAATTAATTTTCCATCGCTAAAAATAGCGATGGAAATTAGTTTTCCATCGCTATTTTTAGCGAGAACATTAATTTTTGTCGCTAATTTTAGTGACGGTCAGTTTCGGTCGCTAAAAATAGAAATGGCATAAATAGTGACGTCCGTCGCAAAATTCCGTTACTATTGCTGATTAGAGACGAAATTTCACCGCTACTTGCCGTCGCTAATTTACGATTTTCTTGTAGTGGATGTGAAGCCATTCTCACGGATGAGTTGGGACACAAATTCCATGCTTATCATATGGATCTTCTTATCATAGCGTTTTGAATCCAACTGACCCAAAACATTTGTTGCTTTGGCATGAAAGTCGCTACACACGGAGTGAGGTGGGAATTGGTGGTCCATGTACTGTTCACTTTAATTTCTCTTATGCTGGAGGATTTAATGGCATAATAGGTTGTGGGGTTCATCCACTGTTCGAAGACAATAATGATGACAGAACAGAAGAGGAGGATGAGGAGGAACTACCAGTTAAAAAATTGAAACATAATTGAAGGTAATTAATATTCTCAATAAATCACAAGTACACTCTAGTTGTTTCTTATTTATTTATATATAAGTACATATATTTATATATGAATGTGAAGTTTAAGAATGTATGCATTATTGTTGGCATATTATGTTTTTGATTGTATGTGAAATATGATTATGGTGTTATTATTAAGCTTATGATGAGATGATAATGTGCATATGTTGAGAATGCTAGAGTTGTTGGTGGTTGGAATGGGTTGATAAGTTATTGGGAGTGTTCGATTTCAACTATACAGGAGGGTTAAGAGTGTGTACAGCTGTTTATGCTACGAAAATTTTACTAACTGAATAGTAACTTTGCGACAAGTATCCGAAAAAAAATCCACCAACTTAATAAAGGATATATTCTAATTATAAAATATTTTAAAAGAATATTTATGAATATAATCCAAAAATAAGTATTAAGCCGTTTGTAATACCGATACTAATATTAATTTTCGATGCTACTTGGGTTCATAAAGGGTACTTTGATCCATTGAAATGAAAAAGATAGGAATATAACTTTGCCTATCCATATCATCTACAAAAGAAAGAATTTCAGGCACGTACAATCCCCAAGAAAGTTCCATCTCCAGTTGTTCTCCTCTTTCATGATTAACACTGCACCATGTGCCAAAAGCACTCTATATATCTAATCTATGCTTCCCTTTATATAATTAACAAGTTTTAGATCAGTAGACTAATATATCAATCCAAATCATACTTCGACATACGTTTCCTTTTGACCAGAACAGAAGGGAGTGGTGAAAATGCTGATATGGGCGATTGTGCTTTCTTCTGTCTTCCATCCTCTCTAAATATGCTGTACAATTTCAAATACAAAAAGTAATTTGTCTCGATTGTCGGCTCTACTTTCTTTTCCACATGAGAAAATTAAAGGGTACCCTTCAGAGAGGACAAACTGTAATGATTAAATATTTACTTTTTGACTTCCAAATGGCATTTTACCACAACTGAACCAACAATGAATCTACATTCTCACCGAAAGCACGTAATTGCCTAAACAGTTACTCCCGACAAATCTGAAGGATATTTTTGCTACCTAATAAAGCTACTAGAATGACTAAATTTTGAAGATTAAACAAATATTCATAAGCATAAGAAATGCAAATGTTTACAAAATATGACTAAAAGTAGACAAGATGATAGTATTGGCGATCTCCCCATATATACCTCCACATTATTCCGAAGACAAGCAAAACGCAATTAGCCTCAGGAACAAGGAAATATATATATTAAATTTTTGGGGGTTCAAGACAACTGCTTAGAGTACAAGATATATCCACTTCCAACCCACATACAGACACAAATTCTTTATCAATTTTTTATGTAAAATAAAGCAATAATAGAGGTGGGAGAGGGGTCAATTTCACTAATGGTTACTCAACTTATCACTTATCGCGCAAAAGTAACCGACTTTTTTTTCTTACTTAAATGTCACTGAACTTTTAACATTATTGCACAAAAGTCATGTTGACCGGAATCCGGCGACGACCCTTGCCGGATTGATGACTTTTTTGCAAAAATGTTAAAAGTTCAGTAACATTTAAGTTAAAAAAAAAGTTAATTACTTTTGCGAGATAAATGATAAGTCTAGTGACCGTGAGTGAAATTAATTTAAATGTAGCATTTGTTGAACTTATCAATCCGACAAGAGTCGTCGCCGGATTCCGGTCAATATGACTTTTGTGCAATAATGTTAAAAGTTCAGTGAAATTTAAGTAAGAAAAAAAAAGTCTATTACTTTTGCGCGATAAGTGTTAAGTTGAGTGACCATGGGTGAAATCAACCCGTGAGAGAGGGACACAAATTTTTATACAATTCCTTATCCTATTGAAGAAGACTTGGACAGTGGAAGTATTGGGCCTTCCTGCTTTAAAATTCCTCACCATTTTCTTCATCTCTGCCGCCTATTTGCTGCTATGGCTTCTTCTTCTTTCATGGTGAAGACATATGATGTGTTCGTTAGTTTTAGAGGTGCAGACATTCGCTATACATTTCTAGGCCATCTTCAAAATGCTTTCAATCAGAAACAAATTAACGCCTATGTGGATGAAGATCTTGAAAGAGGAGAAGAGATCATATCTTCCCTCTCCGCAAAAATTGAAGATTCATACGTCTCAGTTGTCATTTTCTCAGAAAATTATGCATTTTCGGCATGGTGTTTGGATGAATTGGTTAAAATACTGGAGTGCAAAAATAATATGGAGCAGATTGTGATACCAGTCTTTTACGGTGTAGATCCAACTGATGTTCAAGAGCTCAGAGGGAATTTTGGTACTGCAATTTTCCAGCATACAAATGATTTTAAGGATTGTTTAGGCAAGGTGGAGACTTGGACTCATGCTCTCAAGGAAATATCCCAATTCTCAGGCTTGGTTTCGCATCCCACCAAGTAAGTCTTTTCTCTTTATTTGGATATTATGTGGGGTTGGGATGTGGCCAGAACTAATTTTATGAAGGATTTACTAACCATTTTTAAGATTTCACTGTTATTCTATATATTAATTCTTTTTTCCCTTAATTATTGTTTCCTTTCATGCATAACCAGGCCTGACTCCAAGTTAATTGATGAAATTATAAACTATACTTTGGAAGAACTACTCCGAACGTATCATCATAGTAATTCTGATAATTATGAAGGATTAGTTGGGATTGATTATCGGATCAAGTGTATTGAATCATTATTATGTCTTAGTTCCTCAAAGGTGCAGATTGTAGGTATTTGGGGAATGGGAGGTATAGGCAAGTCAACCCTTGCCAAGAAAGTATATGATCGAATTAAAGTTCAATTTACAATCCACTGCTTTGTTGAGAATGTTAGGGAAAGATTTGAAAATGGCAAATTAAATAGTGTACAAAATGAAATTCTTTGTGCAATATTTGGACCAACAATTGCAAATAGAGCCAACTGCACCATGTTGTCACCTGACATTGTGCAAGGGCTTAGAAGAAGAAAAGTTTGTATCCTTCTTGATGATGTTAATGATGTAACGCAAATAGAAAATTCAATAGGAAAACCTGATATTTTTGGAAATGGCAGCGTAGTGATTATCACAAGTAGAGATAAGCAACTGCTTAGGCTTGTAAAAGCTGAAATATATGAAGTTGAAGCTTTGGATAACAGGGAAGCTCTTCACCTATTTTGCTTGCATGCCTTTAATCAAAGTACACCAAAGCAAGACTACGCAACACTGTTAAGAAAGGCGGTGAATTATGCTCAAGGAAATCCATTGGGTCTTAAAGTTTTAGGTTCAAATTTATACTCCAGAAGTGTAGAAGAGTGGGAAGACGAATTAAAAAAACTTAAGGGTATACCTAACAACAAAACAGGGAAAATTTTGAGAGTAAGCTATTATGGACTAGATGAAATGGAGAAGGAAATATTTCTTTTTATTGCATGTTTCTTTAACGGGGCAAATAAAGATCAGGCTTTGAGTATACTAGACATGGCTGGTTCGAAAATTGGAATCAGAAGTCTATGTGACAAATCTCTCATATCAATTACTGGAAACTACATATGCATGCATGACTTGCTAAAACAAATGGGCAAGGATATTACTTGTGAAGAAAATGAGCTCGGAAAGCGCAAGATCCTGTGGCGTCATGAGGATATTCGTGACTTGTTGACTAATGATGAGGCAAGAAGCAAATGCTTTGAACCTTTTTTTTTTTTTTTCCATCGTTTAAATTTAATAAGAAATGTAGCTTTTGCAAGAGATAAAACTTTAATGCATTCACTATTTGAATTGTCTCATAATTTTTTTTTTTTCAATTAGGGGACTGGAGCAATTAAAGGTATGTCATTGAACATGTCCAAAATCAGGGACATTGAACTAAAACCAACAGCATTCGGAAGACTGCATAATCTCAGGTACCTTAAGTTTCACAATTCATCATGTCCAGGACTCAAAAGTATAAACAAAGTACATGTTCTTGAAGGGCTCACCTGTCTTCCTACTGAGCTAAGGCTTCTCCAATGGGATGGATGCCCATTGAAATCTTTGCCATCCAATTCTTTTCTAGAAAATCTAGTTGAACTTCGAATGCTTGATAGTGAACTTGAAGAACTGTGGAGTGGAACTCAGGTACGTAGACTGTATTTACAATTGCATCTCTATAAAATCTGGAAATGCTTTATGAAGTTTAGGTATGATAATATTAATATCTTCTTCTTCTTCTTTTGTCTCCCACTTTGTCACAGCAACTTGGGAATTTGAAATTAATTGATCTTTCAGGGTCTAGGATGCTAAGTAGACTTCCAGACTTTTCAAAAGCCCCAAAGGTTGAGATATTATATTTGAAATTTTGTGATAATCTTCAAAGTCTACCAGAGAATTTGGGGAATTTAAAATCTCTGCTACAACTTTGTTTATCCAAGACCGCTATAAAAGAGCTCCCACAAAGCATTTGCAATATGGAATGTCTCGAATTTTTATATGTCAGCAGTTGTAGATATCTACATAAACTGCCAAATAACTTGGGGAAATTAAAATCTTTGAAGACCATTGGTGCATATGGTACAAATATGTTAGAATTTCCCAACAGTCTTTGCAGTGTGGTCTCATTGGAAGAATTACGTATTGGTGGCAATGACTTTGAGAGCATACCTGAAACCATCAAACAACTCTCTAATTTGAAAAGCCTTGATCTACACAACTGCAAGAGACTTCAACATCTACCGGAACTTCCACTACTGAATGATCTAGGATTAAATGGTTGTTCATCTTTGAAGTCTGTGTTTGGTTCATCCCAATTATTACATAAGCAACAAAAGCTCAGACAGTTAGGACTCTATAATTGTTTGAATTTGAATCGAGAAGAATACAATCAAATCATTGACTGTGCAATTGCATCATATCCTTCTAAGGTATCAATTTTCTTGCTTGTTCTCTTATATTTATGAGAATTGTTGTGGTTGTTATTGTTACTAGCTAGGTTTGTATAATGCAAAGGGCACGAACATGATGAATAAATTTTATATAACAAATTTAAAATTTGCAAATTTCTGTAGAAATTTTTACTGTGATAACTAAATACATTAATTTAATATCTTTCATTTTTTTTTTCAATAAAGCTTATTGGTTTGTGGTTTTTCACAACACAGGACAAGAAGTTTATGTTATGTATTCCAGGAAGTGAAGTGCCGCAAAAGATTAAATATAAAAACAAGAGTGGATCTTCTTTGTCTCTCTCTTTCTCATACAAACAATTGGAGGTGCAGAGGAGTTTTTGTTTCTGCCTTGTCTTTAAGCCCAAATTTTCTTCTTATTTATTGATTAGATGTGAAGCCACTTTCATGGATGAGTTGGGACACAACTTCGATGCTTTAGATTCATATAGATCTGTTTTTCATTGCTATTTGAATCCAACTGACCCAACACATTTGTTGCTTTGGCATGAAAGTCGCGATACACAGAGTGAGGTGGGAATTGGTGGTCCATGTACTGTTCACTTTAATTTCTCTAGTGGTGGAGGTTGTGATGGCATAATAGGATGTGGGGTTCATCCACTGTTCGAATCATGACAGAACAGAAGAGGAGGATGAGGAGTATCGGCTAGTTAAAAAATAGAAACATAGTTGAAGGTAATTAATATTCTCAATAAATCAAAAGTACACTAGTTGTTTCTTATTGTCAACTTCCTATATTATGATAGTTTCCATGCTCATCTTGTAGAGGTCTTAGTCATAGAGATATTGCCTTACTATTTGTGTTTTATGCTCTCTTGCATATGATTCTAGTGTGTTTTTATTGAACTTTATTTCTACACTTTCTTCAATTGATGCATCTAAAGCCAAAAGTGCAGTAAATATCAAAATAATTTTCTATTTGGCCTATTGTGTTTCATTAGATTGAAAATTTCATGTGTTTATATTTATTTGACGCCCAAATCTACAACTAAAATTTTATTTTATATAATAATTATATATAATTACATTATTATTTTTTTTAATTTTTTTAGTATTGAGCACTATAAATTAACAATGTATCATTATCATATGTATTACTATGATATTATTAATCTGTAATATTTTATATTATATTTGATACATAATATCGTAGTATATTAACAATGCATCATTATCATATGTATTACTATGATATTATTAACAATAATATTAACATTATTTATATTGACACTATATAAAATTCACTACTTGCACCACATATATTCCATATTATATTAGAAATTTCACAGTGTAAAGGCTTAGTTAATAAAGACACATTACAATAAGATTTACATGCCTATGCAGGCATCGGTTCAAAAATAGAAGAGTGAGTGACATGAAAAGTAAACAAAATGAAATTGCTAAGTTAATTACATAATAAATTGATTAGTTATACACACACAGATGCATTGATGCCAAAACCAATGTTATCATAATCAGATCGGACCGATTGGACTATGAACCAATAAAAAATTGAATTAGATCGGATTGAACAGAAAACCATTGAATAGGATGAGAATCCAGTTTTAAGTCAACACTTTTTTGTGTTTTGAATTTTTTTAAAGAAACAAAGGTAAAAAAATTAACAAAACTCTCAATTTATCCCAAAATCCCAACTCCCAGTCTCTGTTTTTCGATATTCTGTTCTTCTTCTTCTTCTTCTTCCCTGTACCTCCCTCTATTCTTCTCTCACTCAGCCACACCATTACCGGATTGAACAAAGTTCCATCGCCAGCCAGCAGCTTCATAGTTTTTGGTATGCATAATTTTTTTGTTCTCTCCCACTAACTGACTGGGTTTTCATTTTCTCAACTCTTGTCTTGGGTAGAAATTTCATTGTTGTTTTCTTATTATTGAATTTTAATATTTGTTGTGTGTTTTATCATTTCAATCAGCTTCGAGTCATCATGGGTTATTGGCTTATTGGCTTTCTTCAATATTTGACAATCTTATTCCTCTTCTATGGACTCTTAGTTTCCCAGTAATAAGAAAGTAATGTTTTATTCTACTGTTCAGTGGCTGCACCTCACCCTGCTGCTCCCTCTTCTTCCCATCACTGCCAACCCTGTATCCACCAATACTTAAATCATTTGTAACAAAAGGATTATGTTATCATATATATAATTCAAGAGGAATATCCATTTTAATGCAAATAAGCATAAGAGAGGACAAACTGTAATGATTAAGTGTTACTTTTTGACTTCCAAATGGCATCTTACTTGAAATTTTCCTTGAATTTTAAAGAGAATTATTGATCTTCTATTTTTTTTGTCGACGTTGAAAGGTAAAAAACAAATAATATGCAAATTTCAATTATTTGGAGACCATATTAATTTGTGGGAAATTACAAATTACTGCGTAGATATTTTTAATTTTTTAGTTTCTGTTTGAATTAAAATTTTCTTTAATGTTTAATTAATAGTTAGATTATTAGATATAAATTGATTAGACGTTTTACCTTGAGTTAACTACTATCAAAAATAATAATAACCATAATAAAATTAAAAAGCAAGTTTATTGTGAAAATACAAAATAAAGCAATAATAGGTACGGGAGTGGGACACAATTCTTTGTACAATTCTTGGGTCTTCCTGCTTTAAAATTCCTCTCCATTTTCTTCATCTCTGCAGCCTATTTGCTGATATGACTTCTTCTTCTTTCATGGCGAAGACATATGATGTGTTCGTTAGTTTTAGAGGTGCAGACATTCGCTATACATTTCTAAGCCATCTTCAAACTGCTTTCCATCAGAAACCAATTAACTCCTATGTGGATGAAGATCTTGAAAGAGGAGAAGAGATCTCATCTTCCCTCTTGGCAAAAATTGAAGATTCATACGTCTCAGTTGTCATTTTCTCAGAAACTTATGCATTTTCGGCATGGTGTTTGGATGAACTGGTTAAAATACTGGAGTGCAAGAATAATATGGAGCAGATTGTGATACCAGTCTTTTACGGTGTAGATCCAACTGATGTTCAAGAGCTCAGAGGGAATTTTGGTGCTGCAATTTTCCAGCATACAAAAGATTTTAAGGTTTGTTTAGACAAGGTGGAGACTTGGTCTCATGCTCTCAAGGAAATAGCCCAACTCTCAGGCTTGGTTTCCCATCCCACCAAGTAAGTCTTTCCTTTTATTCTTCAATTATGATTTTGGTTTTGTTAGCTTTCAGCACTGCTCTGATTGGTAATCCTCAATTCATATCTATTATGTGGGGTTTGGATATGTGGATAGAACTAATTTTATAGAGGATTTACTAACCATTTTTAAGATTTCACTATTATTCTATATATTAATCCTTTTTTTCCCTTAATTATTTTTCATTTTATGCATGACCAGGGCTGACTCCAAGTTAATTGATGAAATTATTAAATATACTTTGGAAGAACTACTCCAAATGGATCATCATAGTAATTCTGATAATTATGAAGGATTAGTTGGGATTGATTATCGTATCAAGTGTGTTGAGTTATTATTATGTCTTAGTTCCTCAAAAGTGCAGATTGTAGGCATTTGGGGAATGGGAGGTATAGGCAAGTCAACCCTTGCCCGGAAAGTATATGATCGAATTAAAGTTCAATTTACAATCCACTGTTTTGTTGAAAATGTTAGGGAAAGATTTGAAAATGGCAATTTAAATAGTGTGCAGAATGAAATTTTTTGTGCAATATTTGGATCAACAATTGCAAATAGAGCCAACCGCACCATGTTGTCACCTTCCATTGTGCAAGGCCTTCGAAGAAGAAAAGTTTGTATCATTCTTGATGATGTTAATGATATAACGCAAATAGAAAATTCGATAGGAAAACCTTATATTTTTGGACATGGCAGCGTAGTGATTATCACAAGTAGAGATAAGCAACTGCTAAGGCTTGTGAATGCTAAAATATATGTAGTTGAACCTTTGGATGACAGTGAGGCTCTTCACCTATTTTGCTTGCATGCTTTTCATCAGAGTACTCCAAAGCAAGACTACGCCACACTGTCAGAAAGGGTGGTGAATTATGCTCAAGGAAATCCGTTGGCTCTTAAAGTTTTAGGTTCAAATTTATACTCTAGAAGTGTAGAAGAGTGGGAAGATGAATTAGAAAAACTTACGGGTATGCCTAACAACAAAATCGGGAAAATTTTGAGAATAAGTTATGACAGGCTGGATGAAATTGAGAAGGAAATATTTCTCTATACTGCATGTTTCTTCAAAGGGGAAGATAAAGATCGTGTTGTGAGAATGCTAGACATGGCTGGTTCAATAATTGGAATCAGAAGTCTATGTGATAAATCTCTGATATCAATTATTGGAAACTGCTTACACATGCATGACTTGCTACAACAAATGGGCAAGGATATTACTTGTGAAGAAAATGAGCTTGGAAAGCGCAAGATCCTGTGGCATCATGAGGATATTCGTGACCTATTGACTAATGATGAGGCAAGTCGCAAATGCTTTCAACCTTTTTTTTTAATGCATTCACTATTTGACTTGTCTCATATTTTTTTTTCCATTTAGGGGGCCGGAGCAATTAAAGGCATATCATTGGACATGTCCCAAAGCAGGGACATTGAACTAAAACCAACAACATTTGGAGGATTGCATAATCTCAGGTACCTTAAGTTTCACTATTCATCAGGTAAAAGCAAAGTATATGTTCTTGGTGGGCTCACCTGTCTTCCTCCTAAGTTAAGGCTTCTGCAATGGGATGGATGTCCGTCGAAATCTTTGCCATCCAATTCTTTTCTAGAAAATCTAGTTGAACTTCGAATGCGTCATAGTAAACTTATAGAACTATGGAGTGGAACTCAGGTACGTAGGCTGTATTTACAATTGCATCTCTATAAAATCTGGAAATGCTTTATGAAGTTTAGGTATGATAATATTAATATCTTCTTCTTTTCTCTTCCACTTTGTCACAGCAACTTGGGAATCTAAAATTGATTGATCTTTCATTTTCTTCTATGCTAAGCACACTTCCAGACTTTTCAAAAGCCCCAAAGGTTGAGATATTAAATTTGGAATTTTGTGATAATCTTCAAAGTCTACCAGAGAATTTGGGAAATTTAAAATCTCTGCTACAACTCAGCTTGTCTTTTACCTCTATAGAAGAGCTACCACAAAGCATTTGCAATATGGAATGTCTCAAATTTTTATTTGTCAGGAATTGTAGATATCTACATAAACTGCCAGATAACTTGGAGAAATTAAAATCTTTGAAGATCTTAGATGCATCATGTGGAATATTAGAATTTCCCAACAGTGTTTGCAGTGTGGTCTCATTGGAAGAATTACGTATCGGTAGCAATGACTTTGAGAGCATACCTAAAACCATCAAACAACTCTCTAATTTGAAAGGCCTTGATCTACAAGACTGCAAGAGACTCCAATACCTACCGGAACTTCCACCACTGAATGCTCTAGGTTTAAATGGTTGTACATCTTTGAAGTCTGTGTTTGGTTCATCCCAATTATTACATAAGCAACAAAATCTCAGATGCTTAGGACTTAGTAATTGTTTCAATTTGAATCGAGAAGAATACAATCAAATCATTGACTATGCAATTTCATCATATTCTTATAAGGTATCAATTTTCTCACTTGTTCTCTTATATTTATGAGAATTGTTGTGGTTGTTATTGTTACTAGCTAGGATTGTATAATGCAAAGGCCACGAACATGATTAACAAATTTTATATAACAAATTTAAAATTTTCAAATTTCTATAGAAATATTATTGTGATAACTAAATACATTAATTTAATATATTTTTTTGGTTTTCTTTAAAAGAATCAAAAATTTTAAATTCTAACAACTTCTGTAATTTTTTTATAATCAACAAAAGCATTTGACCTATTAGAAAGTTATAAATATTTAATTATTTGGCATTCGGTACAATACTACTAAACATACTTAAGAAAATTAATTCATGTTTAATTTTTGGTTTTATGTAGAAGAATTTTCATTTGCTACTTTTATATATATATATATATATATATATATATATATATATATATAGTCCTGAGATTTAATAGTCGTGCTTATTTTAAAGGCGTAGTACCTATTTTACTTTTTAAAGTTGGCAAAATAAATCTATTACAAACTCAAATTTTTTCGGTGTCCAATATATGAACCTTATAGCGACGCATGTCTCTGTACAATATTTTTTGGTAAAGAAAACAATATCTCGTTATAATAAATCTTATTGGTTGCGGTTTTTCACGACACAGGACAAGAAGTCTATGTTACAGATTCCGGGAAGTGAAGTGCCGGAAAAGATTAAATATAAAAATAAAAGTGGATCTTCTTTGTCTCTCTCTTTCTCATACAAACAATTGGAGGTGTTGAGGAGTTTTTGTTTCTGCCTTGTCTTTGACCCCAAATTTTCTTCTCCTTTATATATTAGATGTGAAGCCATTTTCATGGATGAGTTGGGACACAACTTCGGTGTTTTAGAATCATATATATGTGTTGGTCCTTGCGATTCGAATCCAACTGAACCAACACATTTGTTTATTTGGCATGAAAGTCTCGATACACAGAGTGTGGTGGAAATTGGTGGTCCATGGACTGTCAACTTTAATTTCTCTAATAATGGAGGTTGTGACGGCATAATAGGTTGTGGGGTTCATCCACTGATCGAAGACAATAATGATGACATAACAGAAGTGGAGGATGAGGAGGAACTGCCAGTTAAAAAATTGAAACATAGTTGAAGGTAGTTGATATTCTGAATAAATCACAAGTATACACTATTATTGTTTCTTGTTGTCAACTTCCTATTATGGTTCCTTTATTTATCTATTTATTATGATAGTTTCCATTTCAAATAATAAATAAATAAATAGGAAATCAGATTAGTTTTATAATTGAAGACAGGTATTTGTGTTTTAAGCTCTCTTGCATATGCTTGCAAATTAGAAATTCATCTATTATTACCTTGTAGATAGAAAAAAATTCAGTCATGTAACAATTTCTTACGAGATTACAAATAAGTTAACAAAATCCAATAGTTGTGTAGTTGACAAATTTGGAGAAATGATTTAATTTACTATATGGCTCAATGGTGGTTGAGTGATGATAAAGCCATTTCTGACTTTATCGGGAGGTACGCCGGGCACTGCATATATTGTCCGCTTTGAGCCGGAGCCCTCACGGTTTTGTTTCTGGGGCTTTGCCCCAAAAGGCCTATGCAGGGAGAGGGTGTCCATGGCCTTATAAAGTCCACTTCAACCTCATCTTCAGCCGATGTGGGATTGGATGATAGCATTGCTATCACTATTCCCCCTCCCAAAGAGGTCTTCAGGGCGTCTTCGAGCGCTGGCCGCTTGTCGTTCTCTCTCCCACTAAATGACTGGGTTTCCATTTTCTCAACTCTGTCTTCGGTAAGAAATTTCATTCTTGTTTTCTTATTATTGAATTTTAATATTTGTTGTGTGTTATATCATTTCAATCAGCTTTGAGTAATCGTGGGTTCTGGCCTTCTTCAATATTTGACAGTCTTATTCCTCTTCTATCATTTCATTTGCCCAGGTGATTTTCATTCTTTATGGACTCTTAGTTTCCTAGGAATAAGAAAGTAATGTTTTATTCTATTGTTCCCGGCTGCACCTCACCCTGCTGCTCCCTCTTCTTCCCATCACTGCTAACCCTGTATCCACCAATACTTAAATCATTTGCAACAAAAGGATTACGTTATCATAAATAATCTTATTATATTTGTTATCCTGATTTATATCCGCACTATTCGATCAGATCATCTTCTAAAAATTTCATCCATTAAAGAATCATTGGAAGCACAAACGTTATTAACCAATATTAATGAACAGTTACAACAATATGCTTGACTTATTTAATACAGCACAGTTAAGGCCCTAAATTCTCTAGATAGGTATGTATCTAAGTCTTAAACTTTTAGACAATATCCTTTTATTTTCTCTTAAATTACTTACTTGATGGTCGTTAGAATTTTTGTCTATCAGAGTTATGCCGACATTCTATGAGTTAGGTGTGCTGAGTAAGACTTTGAATCTATGTTTAGAGATTTAGAACTCAAAACACTACTAATAATTCACCTGCATTGAGTTTTAATGCTACAAAAATTATAAGTGATCTTCAATTACTGGTGGCAATATGATTTTTTTTTTTTAAAAAAAAAGAGTAAAGATTGTGTAGTACCTAGGACATGATTGTGTAGTACCTAGGACATGAGAGAAAATTATCAAGTGCGATTTGTTGATGATGGAGAAAAATTGCACAGGAGAAAGCAAGTGCGATTCCACCTCCTTGTGTTCAATAGAGAAAATTATCAATTATAGGCATATTAAACAAGATTGTAGGTTTGCAAATAATCAAACAAATTCGGCATATGTGAATTCTTTTTTAGAATTGGAGAGAGGTGCTCCTAGAACATTAAATTATAGAAAATTGATGAGAATGTGTATTAATAATTGAAGTTTGACGAGAAGTGTATCAAGAATTGAAAAAAAAAGTGTTTTCAAAAGATAAATTGAAATGAACTGTGCATTGAAAAAAAAGTGCTCTAATAAAACAATTAAATGTATACGATTTTGAATCAAGTAAGCACGTTGGAATTGATTTAAAATCAATATTTTTTTTATGTAGTGATTAAATTAGTGATTTTTACATGTTTATAATATTTTTTGTTTATTGTTGTTTAGTTAGTGATATTAATAATATTAGTGTAGTTAATGGATTAATGGAATTATGGATTTAGTTGATTAGTGAAATTAGTAGATTAGTGGTTTAAATTTATGTTTTAAATGTAAACTTATAATTAGTCATATGTAATTGATTTTTGATGAAAATGAAATTTATGTTTTTCATCCTAAAAATTTTCTAACAATAAATCCCTGCTTCTTACTCATAAAAATTGAAAGCGTTGAGCAGCTCTTCTCCTATATTTGTAGCCAACAGCTCTTCTCCTAGGGACGATCTACACCAGCTAAGGAAGAATAAGAACTAAATCATTTACCTCCTTATCCTTCTCCAATCAAGGAATTTCAATCATGGTTTTCAAATACAGAGAGAGAAAATGACATATATACTTGAGATAGAGTCATCGCGGCCAATTAGAAGCAAGCTGATCTCCGCAGGCAACAATCCGCCTCTACAGCAGCTACTACTCCTTTGATGATGTCGCAGCCACTCCAGCCCCTGCAGTTGTTCTTCAGCACATGGGTTGTGCACACTTCACTGGCACCGAGACCATTTCGTGACTTGGCAGATGGAGGATGAAATTGGAAAATCACGATTTTATGGAAATAGGAATGATTTAGTGTAAGTAAAATCACCTAAAGAAAATGGCTTGAGTGCTGAAGTTGACAGGGCATTTGTAATTGCAACAGACCTGTTGGGCGCTTGGAACGACTCAAACGGGTTGAATTTTAAGTGGATGATTTTTGGGTTGGTCCGAAGGGATAGCTCGTAAGTTGAATTAGATTTGAGTCTATTTTATTGTACGGAATTTTTGGGTTGGCTAATTTTGACAGCTCTAGTTTTAGATAAAATATCCAAATTAATTTCAAATAAAATTAATAATTTAATTCGATTAAGTTTTAATAAAAAAGTCAAAATTTTTTTATTCAGCATTTCATTTTAGTTCAGAAAAATTCAGATTCGTATACACTACTTGTTTTTATATTGTATTATTCACAAATAATACAAACATTTTGCTTTTGTTAATTTTTTATAAAACATTTTGCATTTCCCTCAAAAAGAAAATAAAACATGTTACAGTTACAAGTGTAAATAATTATAATAGTTTTTTTTAAAACATTTTAAAATCATAAATTAGCATTATTATAATTATGCATTCATAATAATTTAATACATGTAAATATAAAATATTAAGATATGGTGGAAAATTTCTTTGAATTTTTTCTTGAATTTTAAGGAGAAAATATTGATCTTCTATTTTTTAGTCAGCGTTTAAAGGTAAAAAAAAATCATGCGAAATTCAATTATTTGGAGACCATATTAATTTTTGGGAAATTACAAATTACTTCGTAGATATTTTTTTTTAATTTCTGATTGAATTAAAATTTTCTTTAATGTTTAATTAACAGTTAGATTATTAGATATAAATTGATTAGTTTTAGCTTGAGTTAACTGCTATCAAAACTAATAATAACGATAATAAAATTAAAAAGCAAGTTCATTGTAAAAATACAAAATAAAGCAATAATAGAGGTGGGAGTGAGACACAATTCTTTATACAATTCTTTGTCCTATTGAAGAAGACTTAGACAGTGGAAGTCTTCGGTCTTCCTGCTTTTAAATTCCTCTCCATTTTCTTCATCTCTGCTGCCTATTTGCTGCTATGGCTTCTTCTTCTTCTTTCATGGAGAAGACATATGATGTGTTTGTTAGTTTTAGAGGTGCAGACATTCGCTATACGTTTCTAAGCCATCTTCAAAGTGCTTTCGATCGGAACCAAATTAAGGCCTTTGTGGATGAAGATCTTGAAAGAGGAGAAGAGATCACATCTTCCCTCTTGGCCAAAATTGAAGATTCATACGTCTCAGTTGTCATTTTCTCAGAAAATTATGCATTTTCACCATGGTGCTTGGATGAACTGGTTAAAATTCTGGATTGCAAGAATAATATGGAGCAGATTGTGATACCAGTCTTTTACGGTGTAGATCCAACTGATGTTCAAGAGCTCAAAGGGAAATTTGGTGATGCAATTTTCCAGCATACAAATGATTTTAAGGATTGTTTAGACAAGGTGGAGACTTGGTCTCATGCTCTTGAGGAAATAGCCGAATTCTCAGGCTTGGTTTCCCATCCCACCAAGTAAGTCTTTCCTTTTATTTTGGATATTATGTGGATGTGGCTAGAACTGATTTTATGTAGGATTCACTATTATTCTATATATTAATTCCTTTTTCTCTTAATTATTGTTTCCTTTTATGCATAATCAGGTCTGCCTCCAAGTTAATTGATGAGATTATTAACCATATTTTGGAAAAACTACTCCGAATGGGTCATCATAGTAATTCTGATAATTATGAAGAATTAGTTGGGATTGATTATCGGATCAAATGTGTTGAATCATTATTATGTCTTATTTCCTCAAAAGTGCAGATTCTAGGCATTTGGGGAATGGGAGGTATAGGCAAGTCAACCCTTGCAAAAAAAGTATATGATCGAATTAAAGTTCAATTTTCAATCCATTGCTTTGTTGAAAATGTTAGGGAAAAATTTGAAAATGGCAATTTAAATAGTATGCAGAATGAAATTCTTTGTGCAATATTTGGACCAACAATTGCAAATAGAGCCAACTGTACCATGTTGTCACCTTCAATTGTGCAATGGCTTAGAAGAAGAAAAGTTTGTATCATTCTTGATGATGTTAATGATATAACGCAAATAGAAAATTCGATAAGAAAACCTGATATTTTTGGACATGGCAGCGTAGTGATTATCACAAGCAGAGATAAGCAACTACTTAGGCTTGTGAAAGCTGAAATATATGAAGTAGAAGCTTTGGATAACAGTGAGTCTCTTCACCTATTTTGCTTGCATGCTTTTCATCAAAGTATTCCAAAGCAAGATTACGCAGCACTGTCAGAAAGGGCGGTGAATTATGCTCAAGGAAATCCGTTGGCTCTTAAAGTTTTAGGTTCAAATTTATACTCCAGAAGTGTAGAAGAGTGGGAAGATGAATTAGAAAAACTTAAGGGTATGCCTAACTACAAAATCGGAAAAATTTTGAGAATAAGTTACGACAGGCTGGATGAAATGGAGAAGGAAATATTTCTCTATATTGCATGTTTCTTCAAAGGGGAAGATAGAGATCGTGTTGTGAGAATGCTAGACATGACTGGTTCTATAAGTGGAATCATAAGTCTACGTGATAAATCTCTCGTATCAGTTACTAGAAACTGCTTATGCATGCATGACTTGTTACAACAAATGGGCAAGGATATTACTCGTGAAGAAAATGAGATCGGAAAGCGCAAGATCCTGTGGCATCATGAGGATATTCGTGACCTGTTGACTAATGATGAGGCAAGATGCAAATGCTTTCAACCTTTTCGTTTTCCATTGTTTCAGTTAAATAAGAAATGACTTTTGCAAAAGATAAGAGTTTAATGCCTTCACTGTTTGAATTTCCTCATATTTTTTTTAGGGAACTGGAGTAATTAAAGGCATATCATTAGACATGTCCAAAAGCAGGGACATTGAACTAAAACCAACAATATTTAGAAGACTGTATAAGCTCAGGTACCTTAAGTTTCACTCTTCATCAGGTAAAAGCAAAGTATATGTTCTTGGACGGCTCAACTGTCTTCCTCCTGAGTTAAGGCTTCTCCAATGGGATGGATGCCCGTTAAAATCTTTGCCATCCAATTCTTTTCTGGAAAAACTAGTTGAACTACGAATGCCTTATAATAAACTTGAAGAACTATGGAGTGGAACTCAGGTACGTATTTGCATCTCTATAAAATCTGGAAATGCTTTATGAAGTTTAGGTATGATAATATCTTCTTCTTCTTCTTTTGTCTCCCACTTTGTCACAGGAACTTGGGAATTTGAAATTGATTGATCTTTCATACTCTAGGATGTTAAGCAGACTTCCAGACTTTTCAAAAGCCCCAAAGGTTGAGATATTAAATTTGCATTTTTGTGAAAATCTTCAAAGTCTACAAGAGAATTTGGGGAATTTAAATTCCCTGTTACGACTTTTTTTAGCGCACACCCGTATAAAAGAGCTACCACAAAGCATTTGCAATATGGAATGTCTCGAATTTATAGATTTCGGGTGTTGTGATCATCTATATAAACTGCCAAATACCTTGGGGAAATTAAAATCTGTGGAGACCTTTCAAGCAAATGGCATTGACCTTCAGAGCATGCCTCAAACCCTCAAACAACTCTCTAATTTGAAAATCCTTGATCTACAAAGCTGCAAGAGACTCCAATACCTACCGGAACTTCCACTACTAAATTATGTATATTTAAATCGCTGTAGATCTTTGAAGTCTGTGTTTGGTTCATCCCAATTATTACATAAGCAACAAGAGCTCAGACGCTTAGGACTCGGTAATTGTTTGAATTTGAATCAAGAAGAATACAATCAAATCATTGACTATGCAATTTCATATCCTTATAAGGTATCAATTTTCTGACTTGTTCTCCTATATTTATGAGAATTGTTGTGGTTGTTATTGGTACTAAATACATGAATCTAATATCTTTTATTGGTTTTCTTTGAAATTATCAAAATATTTTAATAACTAAATGTTTAATAAATAAATACTTATTTTAAATTCTTACAACTTCTGTAATTTTTTTATAATCAACAAAAATATTTGACTTATTAGAAAGTAAATATTTAATTATTTGGCATTCGGTACAATACTGCTAAACATACTTAAGAAAATTCGTGATACATGTCTCTGTGCAATAGGACAATAAAAAATTTAAAATTGGCATATTTTTGTAATATGATTTTAAACTATAATATTTAAAAACAATTTCTGGTTATAATAAATCTTATTGGTTGTGGTTCTTCACAAAACAGGACAAGAAGTTTGCGTTACTTATTCCAGGAAGTGAAGTGCCGCAAAAGATGAAATATAAAAATAAGAGTGGATCTTCTATGTCTCTCTCTTTCTCATACAAACAATTGGAGGTTCTGAGGAGTCTTTGTTTCTGCCTTGTCTTTAAGCCCAAATTTTCTTCTCCTTTATTTTTTAGATGTGAAGCCATTTTCATGGATGAGTTGGGACACAAATTCCTGTTGTGAAAATAAGAACCGGATTAGAGCAAAACCGCAGCTAAAATAGAGATAATAAGGAACACACAGATTTACGTGGAAAACCCCCAAACAAATCAGGGTAAAAACCACGGGCAAGAGTAACAAAGTTTTACTATAAAATAGGAGTTACAACCTCTCTATATTTTACACAAGAAAATATGAGAAACACTCTCTATTTATACTAGGAGACCTCAAGAATGAGATGATTAAACCTAAAACTAATAGGCTATATTTATAGTTACAAAAACTATTCATATTCTTTAAAAAACCCGATGTGGGATTGTAAAAGTTTTGATTTTTTTTATTTTTTTATTTTTTTTTTTTCCTCATTTCTTCGGCCAACAATTGTTGGCTTCAAAGCCAACAATTGTTAACTTCAACAATCTCCCACTTGAAGATTTGATTGAGTATCAATCAGATCTTCACACCACTTTTCTATCTTGCCATTTTTCCCTGCGCTTTGTAATCTTTGAAGAACTAGAAACACATCAAACTTCCTCTTGATCGAATACACTCAACATCTCCTGGAATAGTTTTCTCCTAGGGATGAAACTGGTGTTTGCCATACATCAGAGTGAACCAATTCTTAGAACATCATTTCTAGAATTTTATGTGTTTTAACTTCAAACGATGCTGCTTTCTCATAACACATCCACAGCTATCTTTTCTCCTTTCATAAGTACAAGCGCATCTCTTTATGATCCCATTTTCCATATCTTGCATCTCTAACATCCACTTGTCCTATAGACAGCAGATTCCTTTTGAGCCTTCCACATACATCATAGAGCATTTCCATCGTCGGAACAACTCGCCACATTTCCTTGAGAATTGGAATACTTTAGATTCCAACAATCATTCTTCAAATGACCCTTCTTGCCACAGTTGTAGCATTTAATATTCTTCTTACTCCTGAATTTTGAACTACCATGATTGTGGCTCCCACTTGAGCCTCGTTCCGTTGATCTTCCTCTCATCACCGTCAAGGCTTCCACATGTTGTGAACTTGCCTGCCTATCTTCCTTGTTTTTGCGCCGATTTTCTTCTTCCAGAATAGCAGCTGCAACATCATCGAAGACTAGAGTATCCGTATTATTTGTTAAATTAATGATGAGTTGATCATACGAATCTGGTAAACTTTGGAGTAGAATCTCAGCACGTTCCTCTGCCTCTATTTTATACCCCAACGAAGTGAGTTGAGAAAATAGAGTATTCAAAGTATTTAAGTGCTCCGTCACTGAAGTAGATTCTTCCATACGAAGAGTATAGAGTTTTCTTTTCAAGAAAATTTTGTTGTGCAGTGATTTGGCCTCGTATAATTTAGTGAGACGATCCCAGATCTCCTTTGCTGTTTTTTTCTCTTCTATACTTAACAACACTCTATCTGCTAATGTCAGGTGAAGATTTGACATAGCATTTCCATCCATCTCGTTCCACTTATTATCATCTGTGAAATCAGCCGGCCTTTGACTTATAGCCGCTAGGCAATTATCTTTTCTCAATATAACCTTCATCTTCAATTTCCACAGAGAGAAATTACTCCCGTTGAATTTCTCGATCTCATATTTTGCCGCCATTGCTTCTATCACGAACTTCTCTGCTCAAAAATCAGCTCCCACTATTTCACGTGAATAGTAACCGTATACGTGAATAGTAACCGTATAGATGAACAGTGACCGTATACGTGAACAGTATCGTATACGTGAACAGTATCCAAGGAAAAATCTTTTCTGATGTGGAAGATCAGCCTATGCTGCAACCACAGAGCATACTAAGACAGAACCTCGGCTCTGATACCACTTGTTGTGAAAATAAGAACCGGATTAGAGCAAAACCGCAGCTAAAATAGAGATAATAAGGAACACACAGATTTACGTGAAAAACCCCCAAACAAATCAGGGTAAAAATCACGGGCAAGAGTAACAAAGTTTTACTATAAAATAGGAGTTACAACCTCTCTATATTTTACACAAGAAAATATGAGAAACACTCTCTATTTATACTAGGAGACCTAAAGAATGAGATGATTAAACCTAAAACTAATAGGCTATATTTATAGTTACAAAAACTATTCATATTCTTTAAAAAACCCGATGTGGGATTGTAAAAGTTTTGATTTTTTTTATTTTTTTATTTTTTTTTTCCTCATTTCTTCGGCCAACAATTGTTGGCTTCAAAGCCAACAATTGTTGACTTCAACAATTCCATGCTTTAAATTCATATAGAAATTTTTATCCTACCCGTTTGAGTAGAGATGATCCAACACATTTGTTGCTTTGGCATGAAAGTCGAGATACACAGAGCGAGGTGGGAATTGGTGGTCCATGTACTGTTCACTTTAATTTCTCTATTGGTGGAGATTGTGACGACATAATAGGTTGTGGGGTTCATCCACTGTTCGAAGACAATAATAATGACAGAACAGAAGAAGAGTTTGAGGAGGAACCGGCCAGTTAAAAAATTGAAACATAGTTGAAGGTAATTAAAATTCTCAATAAATCCCAAGTACACTCTACTTGTTTCTTATTGTCAACTGCCTATTATGGTTCCTTTATTTATCTATTATTACCTTGTAGATAGAAGGGAATCAGATTAGTTTTATCCTGAAGTTTAACCACATCAATTCGAATATACTTAATTAATTGTATAGATAAGGAATCAAAAATACTATCTCCATCATCTTTACGATTACCTTTACAGCTATCTCATCTTTTGTTCTATGGATATGCATATTCTATCTCATGTTGTAACCTATGCAACTCAAGCAGGTAATATTCGTTGAACGCCATTTTAATTAATTCTGTTGGTTGCTTTAGTAGCAAATGATTCATGTGCTAATACAACCACTACATGTGTGTATTCCGAGACCAAAACTGTATGTTATTCAAAATCAATTTCTATGTATTGCTAAAATTTACATTTGATCATCTGAATGAAGAAAGCTTTTCATACTTTGTTCCATTCAATACTTTCTTGACTTCATCACAATTCTCAATTTGATTTGATAAATCTCCCCTGTGAATCTTAACCTGACGGCTACTTAGTTCTATATATGGTATCCTTTGAAAATCCCCAACTTCTTTCAATTTCTGCACACAAAATTCCGGCAAGTTTGTTACTAAACCTGGACAACAAATTTGCATATTCACATAAAAAGTTAGAACTAGGAAAACAAAAGCCTTACTGTCGGGTTACCGACAACATCTTCATAGTAAATAACAATGTGTCGAGTGGTCTTGAAGTACCCTATTGCCCTGGCAGCTCTGTCGTCTATATGCTTCAGTTCAGCTATAAGTGTTGAAGCATTTCAATTTGGCTTGTAATTTGCTAGTACTTTGGCCTAAAATGTTAATTTATAAATATGGAGTATTAGAGCTTATATAAGCCAGAGAGAGATTTACTAAGAAAGAAAGAGAAGCAGAGTTGTTTGATTAATTTAACCTCTGCTAGTGAATGAACATGATACTTATGTGTTTGAGTGATTTATTGCTTTTGTCATAGGCATTTGCAAGCACAGATATCATCCTGCGAAGCAAATTCCTCCTGAACAAAAAAATTGCATGAACTCCCGTCTCATTAAATTATTCAACTATACCTTTGTGATGCTCCATCACCCCCTGCGATATTTCATTAGCTCATAAGACCAACTAAATTCCAGCTTACAATCTCTAAGTTACGAGAGGACCATGGCCGAAACTGATTCGACCATGAGTTTGGGTACCTGCTAGGTACTAGGTAAGTGTTTTTATTTATGAAGCGTAAGGAAAATAGGTAACTGATTTTTGTTTTGTTGTGTTAATTTGATAGGTTGGGGATGATTGCGGTTTCTTTGCATGGCATGATCCACCAGTTGATACGAATTATAAGAAGGTGATTCTAGGGCTACTTTGAAGAATCAATGAATTCGGAGAAGGAGTTGAAGAAAAAATAAAAGTTTTTTGGAGCATGCTTTGTTGTTTTGTTTCTCTGTCTGATGTTCTGAATAATATTGTTGCTGCTGGAAGAGTGTGTTAGGATGCCATTAGAGGTGTTATTATTTGGGTGCGTTAAGGTTTATTTTGTATTTTGGTAATTGGCTAATTTGACAGATTGTTAACAACATTTTTTTATAAAATGATAAGAATATTTAAGCTTTCACTCAGCTATTTTGACATTAATTCAAATTTTGATTGTAATATGCTGGGTTTACTGTAGATTTGACAAGCAAAATGAAGTTTGTGAATTCATGATGACGGAGATATATTTCTATCTGTTTCCTACGATGCCAATATGTATAAAAAGAAACTCCTAAATCTACAATTGATAAACATTCTTATATTTGACTTAAACAAAGAGGTTTGTATCCTCAATGTACAAAAAGATCAAGCATAATACTGATAGCCAACAAAGTAAAAGGCTATCACAATTAGATCCAAAAAAACACATGTCCAAAAAAAAAACATGTTCAAAAACACATGTTCAAAGCACAAAATTAGAGTTGGGGCTCGCTTGATGATGCTGGAACTTGTGTTCTTGAATGGAACTTCTAGAAGTGGGGCCTGAATCCTAGATCTGTATTAGTTGCAGTACCTCTCTTGGCTAGTAGCCTCTCATGATTTGTATATGAACATATATATAAATACTAATTAAAGAATTTATATAATGATTTAAAGAGTTTATATCATACATATTCTATAACTGAAATTATTTTTGTACTGCCAAGCAAATCAAAAAATTCAATGGATCACACAATAGGAAAAGGGCAATATGGTAAAATGACAGATATAATAATATTTGATAATATTATGGAATGAGAGAATGAAGGGGAAAATAATTAATTAAAATAAGTTTAGTTAATTGTTTATGCACAAAGAAATCCTTAAGCTTTTTGCGCATGGTCTGTAATAACGGACTAAACTGGTTCATTTTAATTTGAAATAAAATATTATTGGATTATAAGTATTATAGAATTAGATTAATAATATTATATTAATTGGAGAATTAATTTTAAACCTAGAATGAAAATCATCTGCACATAAACCCATTGGAAGTACCTTCTACGCAAAAGGCAGATAGAAGGCCTTCATGGCCTAATTTTTGAGTAAGTTAAATTAAATATGATTTATAAGTATTATGGACCTCAAATATTTAATTTGTTAGAATTTAAAATTGATTTGGATAATTAAATTCAAGTTAATGGAGAAAAATCCAGTAAAAGGGCCTTTGTGCATGGCCCTTAGAAAAGAGTTAATTATGAATTGATTCTTCAGATTTTTTAGAGTTATAATCCCTAGAGTATAAAAGAAGAAATTCAATGGGAGTTGGACAGAAGAGTTATATTCTTTATTTCTTACCTCTTCTCTAGCTAAAATCCTCCACTAGCCTGAAGGGATTTTTAGCTGCTCCGCTCCCAATATTGATTGATTCTTTTGCCTCTTCTTTGGTGTGGATCAACACTGGAAGTTTGCCTCTTCTTTGGTGTGGATCAATATTAGAAGTATTTGCCACTGGACACTATGGTTTACAATAATGTCGTGCGAAATTATCAACTGTTTAACAACTCTTAAAGGTGAATTTCTAATTTTCTAGTTGAGTTCTTGCAATTTCACAGAATGATCCTTAGATATTATAGTTAAAAATTTTAAAATTCTGCCTTATATGAGATGCATGTGACCATTAATTCCAATAGTTTTTTTGAATTTAGGAGGCTCCAATGGAGGATTTGTGGATTCAGACCACATTTGTATGTTTGTGATTGGTTGGATGAAGTGACTGTAAGCCTTAATGTATGTGTTTCTATTGTACTAATGTGCAATGTGATGTTCTAGGGTTATGTTCCTAACAAGCATAGCAAAATTCGCATGCGGGCATGGAATACCTTTCAATTGCCAGCTCCTACAAGTACATGTTTCACCCCTTAGATCTACAATGTGCCCATATTTCCCCTTAATAACCTCAAAGCTAGCATCACCATTCCATGTAATTCTGCATTTTGCGGCCCACTCCCTATTGGCATTAAAAACAAGCCATTGCTTTTGGAGAAATGTCACTAATCCATGTTTCGGAAAATCTCCTCATTTGAATTATCCTATTCAAAAACTTATGTCTTTTCTCTTCCAGCATGGTTATTATAGATTTATGCCTAGCACCTAATATCCACCCATTAAATGACTTGCACATATTGTTCTCCACCACATCACACTTACTATCAAAACAAAAATAAGCTATACACCAAACTTCTTTAGTATAACATAATAGATCCTCACATATACTAGCCTCTAACCTAGATAAATCATTAAACCTATCTTAACTCAACTGTGAAAACTAGCCCCTGCACAAGCCCAAAACTTCTTCCTTCTCTCATCCTCTCTCCATTTCTTCTTCCAATTAGCCCAAATGTGTCTAGCACACATTCTATGCTCCGCTAGAGGCAACAATTCCTCAATTGCTGGAATTAGTCCCTGTAAATATTGCATATTAATACATACAATTTCATAAAATGGAATAAACACGTAATAATCGGTAATATAAAGCCATTTGTGTATCTTTTGCATGTCGGATGTCACTGTAAGTCCTTCTCCACCTTTGAGATAAAGGTCATGTATGAGCAGCCTACAGAACCAAGACCATGTTTCCTTTGTCTCATTATGTATGTCACATGAAACATTTGATTGTTTCCATCTTTTCAAAACCAAGTACTCTCATGCATCCTTCTTTCCATCCATATTTCAAAGCACTCATACATAAATAAAAAACCAACAAACAAATTTTTTCGAGGTTGGCTCACTATCATACTTCATTATGCATGTGCTGCCTAGATTAGTTTCCCTAATCATATCACCATAGTCTAAAACCTCATAAATTTCTCTTTATAATCAGTCGTGAATTGTCCAAGGATCTTTAGTTTTGTTTTTCAACAGATTGTTTTCCCCACATATATACCATAATCCTCCCTAATCAAATCTTGAATCTGCCAGATAAAATATGGTTGGCTGAGAAATTATCCCATCTTTGTATTTTTTTGATAATGAATTTAGTATTGCACGCATTGTTCTTGTTAGTTCTGTAACATCTATGCACTAGACAGTAGGTCTTCACTGTGAAATCATTAGTTCTGCTGTCAGTGCTAGCATGTAAAACCCATGTACACCCATATTTGCACTTTACCTTGACTTTGTGTTTTTCACTAGGATATAATGTCAGATCTACCCCTCTCTCAACAGCATAATCCCTCACTGCCTCTCTAAATTGCGAAACGTTTTCAAATAACATTAATCCAACTTCAAAAAAAAAGTAACCTTGTATGTAGGATTATAAGACCACCCTCTTAATTACTCTGCCTCCTAGGACCTTAGATTTGGCTCATATCCTTTAGATCCTTCTTTTTCATCTCCACTGTTCTCACTACCAAGATCAGAGCTGTCATAAAAAGGTTTATCACCCATAGTCGTCCAACGTGCCTGTTGCTTTTGTCTCTCCTTATATCCTTATAGCCAGGATCAACAACTTTACCTAACGTTATTTCTTAAGTACTTGGAGCTATTAATTTTTTCTTGTTGAATTTATTGAACCTTAACTCCTCCCTTGTAGCTCTCGGTTCCTCATCCAAGTTACTACACTCTTCTTCAAAGTTCTCATCAACGTCATAGAGATAGTCCACATTACCTCAACACCAACTTTTTCTTCTTCCGAATCACTATAATCAACATTGCTTGCTAAAGAATGCACTGTCAGCCTCTGAGCCCTTATCCTCATTAGGTTCTTCTGTTTGCTTTACGTTGCCTTTGCTACTTCTAGTTGGTTGTTTGTTATGCAATCTTGTAGGCCTGGATGTCTTTTAGCCTTTCTCTTAGTCTTTTGAAGCTCTATTCCACTCCAAGCAGCCACATTCTGTTTCCTTTAGTGTGAGACCTCCTTACCCTAATTCCAGCCCCACCTACTGAGTTAATTTCCTCATCTGGCTACTACTAAATCTACCAAGTTTTCCCCATTACTCTCTCTTTCATTTGGTGGGTCACTAAATGTTAGTATAACAACCAAATGAATTATGTATACATACATAAAATCCTCAGTCTTCAATTGCTTAGCTATCATTACTGTGTAGCACACTTATAATTGCTTCTTTATCAAACCCTTATCAAATCTGAATCGTGGCTTAGTATTGGAGTGATTTTCCCATATGAAATTTGCTTCTTTGTTCCTTCACTAAGCCTAATCTAGATGAAAATGCTTTGGTTCTCGTTCTGAGAATTAGATGAAGTCAGTACAAGTGCATTCATGCATGGAGGTATGGAGAAATAAATGACTGCAATGTAAAAAATTGGGTCTTTTGTTTTTTCAATAGTTTTGCCATATGTCAATCATTCGTTGGAATTACATGCACTAGCACTACACATTGTCAACACATACTGTCAACGCACATCAATTTCCTGCTTCCTTTGTATTTAAATGTTAAATGTGTGCTATTTTTTAAAAATTTAGGACTTTTTTTTGATGCATTTAGCCTAAAATAAATAATATAGATTAATAATGTTAATAATTTCCAAAGTAAAAGGAAAAGATTCAAAAGTTGACTATATTTAATTTTAATAAAAATATATAATAATGAAAAATGAAATATTAAGGAAGATTTGGTTGGCATTTTCCACTAATGGTCTAAATTAAGTCAACATTCCCAACACACCCACTAATCGCCGCAACTCTTCCCTAATGGCTCAATATCAGAAAATGGTGTGCTTTATTTATTTATTTTTCTTAATTATTCTGTTCCTAAACCAGGGGCCAGAGGTGAAATCTTGCAGTTTACTCTTATTTTATTATATAATTTTGAGTTGTACTAATTAATAATGTAAAAATCAAACTTGCCCCCATAGAATATAGCCGTTTCAGTTATATATATGCAGTTGTTTTGGCAGAAAAATGAATATATATATATATATAATTTGCATCATCTGTAATATTTTTATTTAACTTTAAAAAAAAAAATTAAAGTTCATACTTTAACTTTACATGTGAGTGATTCGATAATTTATATAGGCATCTAGAACAAATTAAGATCAATTAGCACCTTATTAATTAATAGTATAATCTCAAAGGGAAGTCAAATAACAGCTAAAATACATTAGCACTACTCACTAATCAAATATAATTATTCCTACCTTCTAATCGAATATTCCTTATCTATGTACTACTCATATTGTAACCTAAATATTTTTATTATATACAAATTACAAAGTAATGCGAACCAGCTTCCTAAATAAATAAAAAAGTAATGCCAACCGTATATATAGTTAATTAGTTATATATATACCAATAAAATTTGAAATAATTTTATTAGACAAGTTGACATAATATATAAAACTATAAGCAACGGATTGGAACTTAATTTAGAACACTTGCCACTAGCAAGGTCTTTTTAAATTCTTTAGAAAATATTAAAAAAAAATACGACAAAAATTGAAAAATAGCCAAAATCTTACGGAGTTTAATAATAAAATGTATGTAATAATAATGCCATCCCGCGAATAATAATAATAATAATAATAATAATAATAATAATAATAATAATAATAGAACTGCAAGCTAATTATATAGTCAAACTTTTTCCAATATTTATGAAAAAGATCACAAAGAAAACCATTATTGTTTTCTTCCTCATTGTGCTACAGAGATAGTTTGTTTATTTCTTTCCACCGCATGAAAATTTGTTGAGAGAGAAGTTATTTAGGTTATAATTTTCACGTCCCACTAAGCTAATGGTGTATTTCACGTACATAAAAAAAATAATAATAATTACAAGAAAAGGTTATATACTATTAAAATATTTTTTTATGTAAAAAATATTTTACGTCCATATCTTAATTTTTTTAGGAATAAATGTCAAATTTAATCTAAAACTATGTGAGAATATTGTACAAATTTGGGATTTAACTTTTTTTTTAAAAAAAAAAATATCCATTGCTATTACTAAAATGTCACACATTTGACTTTATTTATAATACCGATAATAAATGTGAACCGTTTTTTAATAGTAAATAGTAGGGGTGAGCATGGTCGGTTAACCGGTTTATGAGTCACAGTCCATTAACCAGTCCATTAATATCGGTTTTTTGAAATTTCAGTTCATTAACCAGTCCATTACCATCGGTTAAACAGTTCATCGGTTTCGGATTTTCGGATCGGTTACCCAATATTTTTCAGTTAACCACTATAATCATAAATAAAATTAAAATGTTCAAGATACTTAAAAATTAAAATTTTTTCACTATAATATAACATTATTGTTGTTAAAATAAAAATATTTGGTGGATATAAGCAATTTTGTTTTTAAAAATTAATATTTAATAAGTAAATATATTAACCGGTTCATAATCACTTTTAATTAGATAAATTGTTATACTTACTAATAACCAATTAAAAAAACTTTAAAATAATTAGTATAATGAAAAAAAAGTACATGATCACTTTAAATTAGGATAAATTGTTATAAATTATTAAAAAATTAATAAATTAACTAAAAATTCTGTTTCGGTTCGGTTAACCAGTTACATGAGTCAAAATCCATTGACCAGTTCATTAATATCGGTTTTTTCAAAACACTAAACATTAACCAGTCCATTATAATCGGTTAACCGAGTCCATCGGTTTTTTTTGCTCACCCCTAGTAAATAGGAGTAAATATAAATCAATTTAGTGACCGTGTGAGCCAATTTGATAATGGCGTGACAAATGTGAGCTAGTTTGGTAAGAATATAGGTATTTTTTAGGGTATTCAAAAAAACCGCTGGACTTGGTTAACAGATAAACTGAACCGAAACTGAATCAAAAAATATGTTAACCGAACCAATTTTTATAGTTAACAGTTAGTGTTTTTCAAAAATCGATATTAATAGACTGATTTTTATTTTTAAGCTCATAAAACGGTTAACCGAACCGAAATCGATATATAAATACCCCTATAGTTTATTAATTTTATTTCACTCTTTCTTTTTATTATAATTTTTTTATTTCATTATTTTCATATATATTTAATTATTTGTATTCCTTTAATTTTCATTTACTTTAAAATATTTCAATTTCATTTTAGTTTTTTTAAAGACATTTGAGTTAATTTATGAATTATTCAATATGTACATATTTAGTATTTCTTATTATTTCCTGATATATCAATTTTTCATTAATTAGAGTTAAAATATATTCGAAAAGTTATATAATATTAATATATTAACTAAAATTTAAAAAAAAACTAAATTTTTTAATATATGTGAAAATAACGTGTGTCAAGTTAAAAATATAAATAAAGAAAATTTGTTGTTAGTATTATTGGATGGATTTATTTTAATAATTTTGCATTTTTAAATTTTTTGTTGCATTTTCTACTTATTTTAAGGTTTTTAATTTTTTTAATTGGCGATTAGTAAGTATGACCGTCAATCTAATTAGGGTGATCATGACCGGTTAATTTATTTACTTATTAAATCTTAATTTTTAAAAATAAAGTTGCTTATATCCACTAAAAACTTTTATTTTAACAAAAATGATATTATATTATAGTGGAGAAATTTTAATTTTTAAGTAACTTGAATATTTTAATTTTTTTTATGAATATATTTTGTAGTTATAATGGTTAACCGATAAAAAAATATTGATTAACCAGTCCGAAAATTCGAAACCGATGAACTGGTTAACCGATAGTAATGGACTGGTTAACAGTTAATGTTTTTTAAAAACTGAATTGAATTGACTGATTTTTTTTTTGAGTTCAACCGGTCCATAAATACCCCTAGTATTTTTGAACTAAATATATAATTTAAAAGGTAAATTTGTAAAATTTTACATAATTTATAGTATATTATGACAAGTGTAATAGATATACACAAAATAAAGAGTAAAAAAAAAAGAAATTAAAATGACAAAATTTGACGGATAAAGAGAATAATTTCACTATGATAAAACATAGATTACAATAATTAATCCTTATATTTCTCAATTTTATTCCAACTCTTAAAATGATTAGAAACTCCAAACACAACATATTAATTCGAAACTGATCATCCATTGCTATACATCATTCATATTCACTCTAAATTGTTATTTATTCATGTAATAACAATAGCATACTTCCACCTTTCTATGTATTAACTTTGTGTTTTGAAATTTTAGTAGATTTGAATTACAAGTCCATTTATCCGAATTACATAAAAATTGGAGATATGTGTTAATACATGCCTATTGTAGTATTTAGTAATTTTGAGGGTCATTGGACAAGTAGAGATTTAGAGAGTCATTCATAAAGATTTTATAGATTTATAAGGAAAATTCGATCTATACTCTTAATTTGTTAATTGATAGTATTTTTTTCTCTTACCCAGAATATATGTATTATTGACTGAATTTCGTTAAATTTTTATAATTATTTCGATTTTATGTGTGATTGTATGAGCAAATTGCATTTTTATACACTTTTTTTTTATTCTACACATATATGTTAAGTGAAATTGGTTTTTATATTCCTATAATTTCTTTTTTTTATTTAATTGAAAAAAAAAAAGAAAAGAAGAGGCTTAAAAAATGCAAGGGATATTCGAAAATACTAACTAAAACATTCGGAATATCATATATTTATAATTGCAATTGTAAGGGACTAGGTTCAAAATTGAAGATGCGGTCCATAGGAATGATATTGATAAACAAAACATATATATTTATATTTATATAATACAAAATTTCACAATTCCACACAAATTAATTGCCTCATATTAGAACTCAAATCCCCACCCTAAACCCCTCATCTTCAACTAGCGACCAGCCTGACGCCACGTGGCACCAAATATCCAAAACAGCAAGCGATGACCACCAAGCTTCTCCATCCCTCTTCCTATCACAAATGCCACCACCTCATCAACAATTCCATCTTTCTTCCTTCTAACAAAAATAAAATAAATAAATAAATATCTTCAACAGTTTGTTTTGAGAACGTAAACATGAAAAGACAATTATACCCTCAATGTAACTGGCTTATGGACGATTATACCCTTAGCATTCCATCCTTAATATCACCTCCAAATTTGTCCAAAACAAGGGGTAGTCACAGAAACCCATAAAGCATTACATCACTAGTTTTTTTTTCATTTTTCCCATACAAACTGCCATCTGTTTTCTTTCTCTGTTCTTCACTTCAGCCTCTTATTTTTCTGATAATATAAAAAGTACCCATAAATTCCATAGCAGCAAATACTCATTTTCTTTGATAAAGCCACTAGCTTTCTAGCTAGGAAAGCAAAACCCAGTTGCCAATTTTTCCAAAAATGGCAATCTGCTCAATGAACTCGACATGCTCAATCTCGCCTCAAATTGGAGGATTTATGAATAAAAAACAAGTAGTATTTTACAAAATAAACAGAAGGCCAAGCATGGGCATCAGCAAGAGGCAAAACAATCTGATAATAACATGTTCAAGTGAAGAATCACAGACAGTGGTGATAGGATTGGCAGCAGATTCAGGGTGTGGGAAAAGTACTTTTATGAGAAGATTAACAAGTGTGTTTGGTGGGGCAGCAGAGCCACCAAAGGGAGGAAATCCAGATTCAAACACACTTATAAGTGATACAACTACTGTAATTTGCTTAGATGATTATCATTCGTTGGATAGAACTGGAAGAAAAGAGAAGGGTGTCACTGCTTTGGACCCGAGAGCTAATGACTTCGATCTTATGTATGAACAAGTTAAAGCTATTAAAGACGGAATTGCTGTTCAAAAGCCTATTTATAATCATGTTACTGGCCTTTTGGACCCTCCTGAACTCATCGCCCCTCCTAAGATTCTTGTCATTGAAGGTCTTCATCCAATGTAAGTTCTCGTTTCTTTCTTTCTTTGTACTTTTTTTTTTTTTTAAAAAAAAATTATGAAAGAAATATATAATTGAAGTGTTAATATGAAAAAAGAAAAGTTTTTTTTATTATTTTTATTTAACAGTGAATATTGGTACATTCAAGTCATATATTAGTTAAGTTTAAATTGATATTTTATTTTCAGTGAATTATAAGAGTGTTCAAAAATAAATTTTATAAAATATACTATATAAATTAGATTTAAATTTTATTACGAAACATTTAATCCATTTTTTGAATATTTCTGATGAGTTGAATTTGATGTATTATTTTTATTGAGTCAATACAGTTCCAAATAAATTTAATTAGAATATATTAGCTTCTAAATCCACGTGGCTAGGAAAAAAAGAGAATTGAATATTACTAGTTTTGGTTTTATATACTTGTTTTGATGAAAGGTGACGGCTGATATGATAATTCAATTTATTGCTTTTTAAAATTAATATTTTGAATAAAATAAGTACACTTTTTAATGTAGGACATTTAATTATCCTAGTTAACATATTATATTTTAAAGTATTGTATGCCAATTTGATGGAAAAGTAGGTTGAAGGTGAAATTAAAATTAATGCAAACTTTAATAACTGGAAAAATATTTGAGATTATCTCAAAAATAAATAAATAAATAAAAGTGAGGTGAAGCCTAGATATTTTCATTTGGCCCATTTCATAATTTAATTTCCAAAGCATCCCCAAAGTTAGACAAGTAAGCAATTCAGTCTTTTTTCTTTATGACATTTGTATAGTATGATGCTTCATTTTGTCTCTAATATGAAAAATGTTTGTAGGTTTGATCAACGTGTAAGAGACCTTTTAGACTTCAGCATATATTTGGACATTAGCAATGAAGTTAAATTTGCATGGAAAATTCAGGTAATATTAATTAATTAATTAATTTTTAACCTTAATTTTCTACCGATTTTATCTAATATTTTGTTCTTTATATCCAATTTATTCACATATATCATGTTGTTAAAACTGCAGAGGGATATGGCAGAAAGAGGACACAGTCTTGAAAGCATTAAAGCCAGTATTGAAGCTCGCAAGCCTGACTTTGATGCTTATATTGGTAATTATTATTAATTACTAAAATTAATCTTTTTTTTAGAAAAAAAAGCAGCACATTTGTGGGGTGGAATACGGTGCTTGCATGTACGTGACTTGTGCGCATCTGAATTATCCGATCAGTGATATGCATGTGTGATCAGAAGATCCACATGCGCATGCACTGAACTATTACAAACATATTTGAAAAGATAAGCATTTATAGTTGTAATTAATGTATATAACATTTGAAAATTTGATGCAGATCCACAAAAGCAATATGCAGACGCAGTGATAGAAGTGTTGCCAACACAACTGATACCAGATGACAATGAAGGAAAAGTGTTAAGAGTTAGATTGATAATGAAAGAAGGTGTTAAGCATTTTAGTCCAGTTTACTTGTTTGATGAAGGTTCCACTATTTCATGGATACCCTGCGGTAGGAAGCTCACTTGCTCTTACCCTGGCATCAATTTCTCCTACAGCCCCGACGCTTATTTCGGTCACGAGGTATATTTCTTCCTCCAAATACCTTTTCTATAACTCCATTTCTAATGTGAGAAATAATCCTCTCTCATCTGTAATTGTATTCATAGATCATTTATATACAGTTCTAGATAGGAAGTTGATGGAATATAGTTGTCTGATAGAACACAATTTTATGTTATAACGATTTTAGTTTGACTTAACACAGTTGGAACATAACAGCAGATAGTTGTATGATAAAATATGGTGGTTCTGTTCCGACTGTTTTTGTCTGTCTAACACAGACAGAAGAGAACCATTGTGTTCTATCAGTGACCTTCCGTACTTATAATCAAATGCTGGCCACCATATCAGCTCCTAGTAGTTTGGACGAGTAATTGATGAATTAACTTGTATTTGTTTTCAGGTGTCTGTATTGGAAATGGATGGGCAATTTGACAGATTAGATGAATTGATATACGTGGAGAGCCATTTAAGCAACATATCAACAAAGTTCTATGGAGAAGTAACGCAACAGCTGTTGAAGCATGCTGATTTCCCTGGAAGTAGCAATGGAACTGGTCTCTTCCAAACCATTGTTGGATTGAAAATAAGAGATCTTTTTGAGCAAATTGTTGCCAGCAGAGCCAAAACCCCTGTTGAAGCCAATGCTTAATTCGTCGACTTCCTCTCGCTCATTCACTATCTTTAATAAGGCATTTTCTAATTTCTCTTTTTGCTTGTAATTTCTTTTAAGTGAGTATTAGGAAATTGCTTATCATATAAGAATGGGAACTCAATTTGATGATGTAATTCAGTGGGGATTTGTGTAATATAGAGAAACAAAATTCAGTTAAAAGACTGTTTCATATAAGACCACTGCCTTTTGGCATTATCTTCATTCTTTAATGAGTTCCTCTATTGGCTTTCCTTTCCTTGCATCACCAACTTATCTACCCATGCATATAATTACAAAAATCCATTTATTTTACCATTTAATTTGGACCTTGGGCACCTTTAAATTATTATCGGGCTATTTCATTCAATTTAAACTCTTGTCTAAACGTTATGATCATTAAAAAATCATTTGTAATTGACAGATGTTACTAATAAATTATGGACCGTTATAAACCGTTACTCTAGATACTATACAACCTCTATGCCCTATCTAAACTCTAAGCCCTAAACACTATTCCATTTATCTCTCAAAATACTAACTTCTCCTATAATTTCGATGGTGTTCTTCCTTTCCAGATGAATGCAATCGTGCAGTCATCATCATAACCCATCATAACTTCCAACTCCATCATAACTTCCGAAATTTGAACACCTCTAAATTATAACCCATCAAATCAGATTTGAACACCTATAGTTGAATCTGGATAAGAATTCATAATTAGACATGGCTCTAAATAATTTCATATATGTTTTTCCTTTGTCTTCACTAGAACATTTATTGGAGTGATAGGATAGAAGAACTGTATAGAATTTGACATGCATTGATTCTTGCTCTTCAAATAACCTCACCTTTTACAGGCATATTGATGCTATTAAAATAATACCAACCTTCTCCCCTAATGAAATAAACAACAGAGAGTGAAATAGTAATGATATTTTCATCAATCTAAGCTCTCTGGTTAACGGAAGATACTTCACACTACAAGAGACCTGAACTGATTTCTCTTTAATAGTAAGCCAAGCATCAGCTAATAATAACCACATTATCTGACAATAACAAGTATCTGCCAGCAAACCACAGCTACAAGGGAATACGGAAAAAGCCTCAAGATGCTAAAGATAGCATTAGGGAAACTATACATCAAAACTACATAGAAACATCAATAGATCTGACCAGAACATGATTGGAACTATACATAATGTCATTGATATAATCTAACTGCTGGCTTTCTACTGATCTACTTGATCGTGACAAACTTGTTAGTACCATGCCTAGCCCAGTGATGCTTTAAGTCAACTGGATGAGAAAGATCATAACCTTCTGCTGCCAGCTTCAGCAGCAGTTTCATATAAGCTCCATTACTCATTTTCCTACCAGCCAAGCGAGCCCCAGGTCTTGTGGGGCTCATGGGTAGAGGATGCTCAGATATGTTAATAGTGCAACACGAGGATTGCCATCCACCAGCACCCCATTTGTAACAGACTCTTGGCACGCCTGTGCACGAGCAAAATGGAGAAGGCACCCCGGATAAATCAAAGTTGATTTTATCAATATCCACATCAAAATTCCTCTTCTCACGCTTTGCTTCGGGCATGCTTTGACCTTTCTTCTTGGAAGAAGTCTTCTTGGGTTGCTTCGACTTCATAGTCTTTGGTGGAATTTGATTAGAAACCTTTACAGAAGGCTTTGGTTTCTTAGGCTTTGCGGTTTTGATTCCAGAGTTGTTGTTCTTTGCTGGCTCCGCTGTAGGTGCAACAGAACGAATAGGAGCAGCAGGAAGAACTGGCTGTGCATCACTTTGAGTTCCTCGAGAAGGAACCGAGCTGGTCCTTGGTGTAGAGTAAAAACTTCCAGGATAAAACCATGCAAAATGAGGAACAGATGCTCCTGGGATAGTTTCCGGTATCATATGGTTTCTATTGGCGTATGTCCCCATCATGGAACTTAAAGCTAGTTGAAGTAGAAATCAAATTCCTACGACTTGAAAGCACTTGCCAGCCAATGCCATCTAAAATCAAATCAATTTTTCTGCAGGATACAACAGCTTACGAATCGAATGGAGGACCTCATAGATGAATAAATAGAAATACAATCAAAATGATTGAGAAAATAATAATCAGGCAAGAAGTAAACTACATCTCTCACAATTAAATTAAATTAGTCTAAAATCCTGCCCCATGCAAAGTCTCACCAGTATCTTTGAATTACTAATTATTTCACATTTTCAGCTACTCAGTGAAGCTCCAACATCACCAATGAACAACACAAGCACACTATAGTTTGTTTACATCACAGTCCTACAACGATTCATGATTTTCCTCTCAAATTTACTCCTTGAGTTTAAACAAAATAAACTCCCTAACAAAGCTGTAAATATTTCATGGTAATACTTTACAAAAAAGTAAAAAGAAAAGGAAATTTTATTCACCAAAAAAAAAATCAGAAAAAGAAAAAAAAAAAAGATGAACCCTAAAATAGCTTGCATCTATGATCTATGAGTCCATCCACAAGTATAAAATGTATAAAATTCAGCAGAACAAGTTGAAAAATAAGGAAAATTACATGAGAAGTGAGACAGCAGCCACTTTAGTGGTGGAAGACAAATTTACAGAGGTAAATATTGCTAAAAAAACACTCTAAAAGCACACAATTGATATCAAACTCCAATACACATATAAAACCCATAAAAAAAATATTTTTTTTTTTAAAAAGCACAAATTTTTAGAGGAAAACAGAGAAAAAGAAAAAACACCCCATAGTGGTTTTGGAAATATCAAAGCAAAAGAGGCTAAATTTAAAGGAATATAAAATCAACCACAAGCACTCCACCAAACCAAGCATCAGAAATTTTAAAAAAAAAAAAAAAAAACAACAACAACAACAGCGAAACTGAATGAACTATAAAATTATCCAAGAAAAGATGGAAAGATTGTTGAGCTATGAAGATCTATAGAGCTGCATTAGGTAATATAGTTCAGAAGTAATTAAAAGCTGAAATTTTTTTCATTTTATTTACCTGAAAGAGAGGGCTTTGAGTTGTTTAGTTTCACTGCCTTCTCAACTGAATCTTCACTCTCACTGTTTTCCAAAATCTAAAAGGAGTGGAAGCCTTCTCACACTTTCCCGCAGAGTCAGTGTTTTCACTTGCTTTTTGCACGTGCGTGTCACGCTCTAATCATCTACTGTCATGGCTTGCCCTCTTAAGTTCAGGCCCAAATCAAACAATAGCCTTTTGTTTTGTTGTTGCAATCAATTGGGTTCTTGGATTCTAAGCCCTTGTTTTAAATAGAAAAGGGTACAAAAATGTTATTTACATTTCCTTCCATATATTAAAATGTTACAATCTTTTATTTTGAAATAAAAATATTCTAATACAACGAAAATTAATATAAAAATGCTCTTATAAATTGATATAAAAATATTTATCTAAATAACTTTTATCAACTAAGAATTAAAAGCATTATCATTGTATTAACAAAAATATGTCATTTCTTAAATAGAGTAGTGCTCCAATGCACACACATTTGGACTGTTAGATCTCACCCGTCCATTTGATCAATAGATGCAGATACGCACACCGTATATCTATGGGTGATCACGGGGCAGGGAGCTACTGCCCCGCCCAAGGGCAGGGATTCCCTGTCCCCGCCCCTGTAGAGGTCTCAGTCTCCAATAAAAATATCCAACTCCAATGGAGATTTTCGATCCGAATCAAAAATATTTCACGAAATTAACTTTGTAAAATTTAATAATTGATAATTTAAAATTAAAAATATCTCATACAATTTAAATATAAATATTTATAAACATCTCATACAATTAAAATACAAATATTTGTAAACATTCCATAAAATTCAAATATTAATAATATTATTTAGACAACTTTTGAACTAATGAACATCAACCTGAAAAAATTTGATATATATATATTAAATAATAAAATATTAATTTTTTTCGGACCGAGATCCGTTCCCCGTTCCTGCCCCGAATTCAAGGGCGGAGATTTTTTTCTCTCCAATCCCGCCCCCGTGGGGAAAAAATTTAAAAATTTTCCGCCCCGTTCGAGTCGGGTCGGGTCCCCACTAGGGACGGAGAATCCCTGCCCCATGATCATCATTACGTATATCATCCCTCTGACATGTTTTTTATCAATTTTGCCTATTAAAAATTTATTTATTGAATTAACAAAATGTGGCATATTTTGCCATGTATCAATATCACCTTAATATTATGTCAGCACCACCTTAACGCTGTTAATTTAAAGTTGATGAGAATTACTTATAGAAATATTTTTATACCAATTTTTGTTACATCAAGAGCATTTTTGATCTAAAATAAATAATAGGGTCATTTTAGTACCCTAAAAAATTAAAGGGTATTTTTGTACCAATTTTCTTTTAAATATTATATAAATAAATAATTTGTTTTCGCTTGACAAATTTTAATTTTTTTTTGGAAAAATACATTTAGGAGTATTTTGTTAAGTACTCAATTTTGTATATTTATACTTGAATTTCCCTTACTTTTATATGCTTATTGTAGTTTAATTGAAGGCTTTTTACTTATTTTTGCAATTTTAACCATTGCAGAGTATTTTGAGTCTAATTGGAGCTGATTTGGAGTCTCCGCGGAAGTTTATGACAAATTGGGTGCAAATAAATTAATTTTGGCATAATCAAGTCTTAGCGTTGCCCAAGGCAAAGAGGAGGTCGATAGTGCAGAGTTACTTAGTAAATTTTATTTTGCACGTAATTCTGATCTAGCTGCCAGATGCGGTCCAAAAGGATTTTGGAAAATTAATAAATTAGAATTTAGGGATTATAAGGCCGTTGTTTTAGGATTTTTGGATTGTATTAAATATTTTAATTTTATTTTTCCTTAATTATCTAGTTTAGGGATATATATCTTAAAGAGAGGAGAACGAGATTTCTTCTTCTTTATCTCTCCGTTTTTCCAGTTCTATAATAGAGATCTTTTGTGAATATTTATGCGTTTTGTTCATAACCACGTGCGGCTAAAACTCTAGTTTTCCATCAAAGTTAATTTAAAGTCGAGATTTCTTCAATACTGTAAAATCCTTCTTGCTTTATTTTTATTTTTATTTTATTTTTTTTGAAATAGCTTTATTTTCTCTCTTTAATTCTACTTATATTCATTTGATTTTTTGCAATTTGTTCAAAAATTCCATCTCTAATTGTTAATATATTTTCGTTTAATAAGATGTTGATCAATTATCAGATTAACATGCAACTAATTAATGAGATTAAATTCATAATTGTTTAATTGAATTAACAGAAGTGGTACATAAGTATTATGGAAATTGCATGATCTAGTCTGAATGAATCTCTTGTTGATTAGCATCAGGTCTTCCTAATTTTTAATGCTGTTAGTAAATTGAATTTTGAAGCTAGTTCAAAATTATTTGCTAATTAAAAATTTTACACAGCGCTTTGTCTTGTTAAATCTATCAATAAGAAAAAATTCATTAGAGACACTTGTTCAATCGCAATTTAATCCCAACCGAATCCGAGCCAAGTTTCACAATTACGCTAAAAAAAATTAAGTGTTATCAAAATTTCACCTGGCCATCGAATGTCAGAATAACAAGAAGATTAGTTCGCCATCAAGAGTATTTTCTTTTGCATATATTTAAATACATGTTAAGAATCATCATAAGGAAAAATTAAATAGATGGAGAAAATTGGCATCTATGTGGCAATGGCAACCAATGGAATATACACCTAATTCTATCAAATCAAAGCAAGGGCTTGGCTTTGGCCATTCTTAGTAGGCTTAATAATAAAAAGAATAACCAAAACTTGAAATTGAAAATGGGTTACAAAGAAGCAAAAGATTATTGTTGCAATTAGCCAACAATTGCAAGCAAGCTTTGCCTAACGGTTGGAATTGAGCAAAGTAGGGAGCCAAATATACCAGTTAGAGCATAAGCTATGGCACAAAATGGAAGTGCCTCAGGTTCCTTGGCTGACAAAGCTGCTGTTCCCAGTCCATGTGCACTGAAACCATTAACAGAATCAATAACAAAAAAGCCCTCAATTTTGAGGTGTTTTTACAATTTAAGCTCTACTTTTTCTTACAATTTGAATTTCTGATTTCTACTATTCTTTTTCATTCTACCCCTTTGTTAAATTTCCATCAATTTTTAGAAAAAGATCTCACATGAAAATGTTATTGGGACACATAATACCTAAATCATAGAACTATTCTTGATGTGGTTTTTCATATGTGAGATCTAGTAGCAATTCCACATTATGTTTTCATCAAAAAAATGGAGATACCTATGGAAAAACCGATGTATTTCTTTGGACTTCGATTTATATAGTTCCTTTCAATCCAACAATTTATTGGATAAAATGGTTTCTGAAATGTGGATCCCAGCAACAACCCCATATCAGATTTTCATCCACGAATGGATGAACATAGTCAGGAAAAATTAAAAATGCACCTAAAAATTGGATTTTCTTTTTCCCCTATTTGAAAATGCTGTAACTTTTGAACTTTTATGCAGCTCATACATTTCTAGCTAGCAGAGATTGAGAAAATATGTACCTGGAAGCAGTAGCTATTCCTCTAGCAATAGGATCACGGAGCCGCAATTTATCTAGTGTTGCTTGCACAAAATTTGCTCCTACAAGCCCTGTTACTACCACTACAGCAGCTGTGACGGATGGATTGGCACCTGCATCCATTTTTAAATCAATATTAATTAATGAAATATTCATAGTTAAGTATTTTTCCTTTTTGTTTGATAATTAAACTACTTAGTAACAATTAAGATGAGATTACTTTCCCTTAGTTATATAGCTATACCTTCAAACAATGATACTATGCTGAGTGCTAATGCCACAGTAATACATCTGGGCAGAATTGATACTGTCAAAGTTGGTTCTAACCCAACCCAACGTCCAACAAGAGCAGTTGAATATAATGAGAATAAGGTTGAAATTATAACCGATGTGAAAATCTCAGCTGCATGTCTCTTTACAAGCTGCAAAACCATAACTTTTCATCACAAAAATAAAATAGAAATCCAACTGATTCAAAAAAAAAAAAAACACCTTTCTTTGCTTGAACATTGAGAATGCAAAAGAAAGAATAACAGAACCCAAAAATCCCATCAGCACATCACCAGCTCCTGGATTTGATGTTGCCTTTGTAAGGTAATATCCTGTGCAGATAGAAATGTACTCAGGTATTAACTAGCAACCGGGTTATATTAGTGTTTTTCAGTTGATGGGAGTTGAAGCCTAGATTTGAACACCCCCAAGAAAACACTTGAAATGTACCTAAAACAGGATCAAGTCCAGAGCGTGAGAGATATCCAAAAGCCAATGCTGCTAAATCTGCAGAAACTGCACAACAAATAATTGGATGGAAAACATTCTTCACACTAGAAGGCAACCTGAAAACCACAAGAGATAATGAAATTTAAAACCATTGCAGTTCAGAAACTACAAATTGTAATAAATGTATATTAATCTGCTCGCCTAGATTTGCTAGTTACTAATAAAATAAATATGAAGTAAGAATCAAGGAGGAAAAAAATATTACCCAGAACCAACTATGAAGCCTAACACTGTGGAAGCTAGTAGGAACGGCAGACATGTTCGAGCATTTGTTCCAAGTGAAGTAGGGTAAACTAGTGCAGAAATAAATGATATAAGGAATATCCCACTCCAAATCCATACTTCCACTGAAGAAAAAGGTGATGGTTTTGTCATGGGTTCAGCTTCTGTCATTTCTGTCTTCACAATTTTTCTCACAGAAATGGCTGTAAATCCCGCAACACAGAGTGAAGCCAACCATCCTCCAGCTGAACAGAATTCACAAATGTGAAAACTTTATTAAAATCTTGTTCTTATTTTGCACAAATAAAACGAGTTTGCAGAAATTCACTCTAGAGATGCAAACAATTTGATCTCATTGCAGCTTTATAAAATGTAACTCTCATTTAAACAAATGAATCCATGGCAAGGGACTTTCACAATTCAGTAAAAGTTTTTGCTGTGTTCTTTACCAGATTCACAGTAATTCAAAAGTTACAAAAAAGTATATGGCTTTGATGTTTTTCCTTGGAAAACCAATAGTGTGAGGATTATCATTTACTCTACCTAGGTTGTTTCCTGATTACATATGTACAATACTTTTTACTCCAATTTCTTCGCACATTGATTTTTCTGTACGGTTAAGAATGTAGAATAAAGATAAGAACTTGGTTTATGATAATAATCTTATATTGAAATGAGAAAATACATGAAAATGATTAATGCCTGCAAGGAATCAAATCTAAATTGAGAGAACCAATCACCTACGTACACAAACAATTGAAAGTTCGTAAAAATGAAAAAGAAGATAGAGCTTTACTTACCTACAATGAAGCAAATCTTGACACCAGAAGCTGCAGGGATATCTTTAACAGAAAGAGGCAAAACAACTAATGAAGGAACATAAAACAATGGAAGCCATCTCTGGATGAACAAAAGTGCTGGTTCGAAGAAGTTCATCAACCTTGTTGCAGCAGCAGGAACAGTAGAATCAAGAATCATCAAAACTGAAAATATGCAAAACATCCCGAACAGGGCACTTGGAAATTTAATAGCAGCAGCCACAAATGCCTTTTTCAATAACTTATCCATTGCAAGAATAATCCCAAGTGAAACCAACAAATGCAAAACCCCAATCACCTAATAATAAATCAACCCATACCATAAATCAAAACCCATTATTGCGAATCTATTAAAACAAACAACTAAGATCAAATACATACAGATTGAGAGAGAGTGGAGGAAGTAGTAGCACTGCCATCAGAACTCATAGATTTGGGGGAAATTCTTCGATCAGAGCCACTCTCTTGAGAATCCATTTGCAAAAACTTCGAATTAGGCCTAAGAACTGTATTGGGTAAGACAGTTTTAGGTAAATTGGATTGATAATGACAAGTTTGGAAGCTTTGAAATCCATTGGAAACAGTAAATGGATGTTTATGAAGAGATCTTCGTTTTGAGGGAAAGTGATTGGTGCAGGTGTAGAAGAGTGATGAATAATTAGGAGTGGCTAAAAGTGTAGCCATGACTGATACAGTGAGAGAGGACTTAACTGAGAATTCAAGAAATTGGAAAGTACAATTATTGTATTTGCTTTTCTGGATGGAGGATTAATAATAAGTTTAGGCAAATAATTTTTTGTATGGACTGAAAATACCGTAATGTTGCTATCGGATACAGAAACCTATCGTCTAACTAACGATGATAGGCGACTTTCCCTCTTTATTTTTTAAAAGGACGGCTCAAATTTTAGCGGGTAATGCTTCCATGATTTAACCGATATTTTTTATGGGGTTATCAGATCGTGCGTGCATGTGATGAAGCCCATTTATACCGTCCGATAACGTGTATGTATAATTGTATGTATTGGACCGCATAGAAGCGCATGTACTGGACTACTCCTATCTTTTTATGTTATAAATATATATTCTATTTTCATCTAAAATTAACATTCAATTTTTAACAAATTAAAAATAATTAGAGTTATTGTATAACTTGGATTTTTTTTCAATTTTACTAAAGTTTTAGTTGTTAATAGTATTGAATTTATTATTTGATATAGTTAGACTTAGAACTTAAATTTTTGATCTTAATATGAAATTCAACACATATTGGTTCTAAAAAATTGAATTAAATCTGAATCTGTCTAGAAAAAAAAGTGCATGACCTGACCTAAAAAATTAAGGTTAAACCGGACCCAAAACAAAATTGATTTCTTTTATAAATTTTATTTTTAATTTTTCAATTCTAGTAATCAATCAATTTAAAAAAAAAATAAAAATTAAATTTTACCTATATTATGTTATTTTATTGATTTATAAAAAATTTATATTGATGTACACAATACGGTGCATGTGTATATATCATAACTAAAGTATAGCTACTCTTTATTTCTAGCAGTTGCAAATTTTGTTGAGAATTTTCATCTAGAAGGATTTAGATTTGGCAATTTGGATTCCAGACCAAGCAATTTAAGGGTGTGTTTATTTGTAGAAAATAACACATGTTTTCTACAAAAATTTTCTATAGAAAACAAAAAATAGAATATTGTGTTTAGGTGATATAATTTTCTTAAATTGTAAATAGAAAATAAATTTTCTGATTTTTCAAAACATATAAGGATTTAGAGAACTACTTTTATATGTTCTCTAAAATTTTCCTTTTCTATTTTTCTCACTAGAAAACACGGCACTCTTTGCGGGAACGACGTCAAAGTCCCGCTCTTCGATTCCCTGCTTTGTCTATCTTTTTTCTTCTTAATCTGTTTCAGTTTTACTCAATTAGTACTCGACTAAGCAGACTTTATCAAAGATCTAATCAAAATCTGATTTCTTTAATCGAATCAAAACTTGATTTTTCTTTCAGTTTCATTCTTATTTGATTCTCGTGATTTATCTCAACCAAATTGGATTGCTGCAATCGAAAGCAAAATTTGATACGATTTGCTTAATTCTGTTTGTATTTAAACTGAATTTTTGATATTTTGGAGATGAACTACAGAGACTATTCACAGAGAAATATACAGGTCTTGTCACACCCCAAATCAGGCTTGGTCGGAATTGGCGCGTTAAGTCGGGAATTCAAGGGTATTTTAGTAATTTGTGCTTGTGAGAGATTGGATAATAAGGATTTATTGGCCAAGTAATTAATTAAGTATGTTAAGAAGAGATATGTTAGAGTGTACTTGTAGTGTATGGAAGTAGGATATAAGTGGGTTAAGAGGTTTTATAGTGTGGGTTGTATGTATGGTGCCTTGGATGTAAGTGGGTTTTTAAGGAATGATTTAGTGTGACTCAAGTTTGGTGCCTTGAAGATTTTTATTCAAGGAATGCTTGTGTGTGGATGGTGTATGGTGCATGGAGTGATTAAGTCAAAGGTTGGGTTTAAGGACCTATGGTAGAGTGACATGTGTATGGGTTGTTGGGGCAATTAATGTGATTGAGAGAGAATAGAAGGGAAGGGGCAGCTTCCCGTGGAAGCCATTTGGAGTGCCCTCTTCCTCTTCTCACGTCCTCTCTCTTCTACCCTCCCATTCCCATTTTTCTGCTCCTTCTTCCTTTGCATGTGGGTATTCTACCATCTTTGAGTTAGGATGTGAGTTTGAAGGATTGTAAGAGGTAAGTGGCTGTGTTTATTGTGGGATTTTTTTTCTTCTTCTTCTTCTCTTCCGTCGGATTGAGTGGATTTTTGAAGTTGTGTACTTGGGTTGATTGTTATTGTTGTGACTTGTTGCAAGGATTTGAAGAAAAGAGTAAGAGTAAAGGAAAAGAGAAGGTGAGCTCTTGAAGGTTGAAGAGTGAAGCTTCATATCAGGTTTGGGAGTTGTATTCGAGTGTGTGTGTGTTTGGAAGCTTTGATTTTTGAATTTGATTTTGTGGGTTGTTTTGCCCTAATTCTCACTTAAGTTGTAAATGTGTTTGTATTGTTTAAATTTCTGAAATTTAAAGTGTTTTGGCATGTGTATATGCATGATTGATGTGGATTAATGTGTTAGTAATGCATGATTAGGATTGAATAGAAGGTATGTGAGTTGGGAAATTTATTGTTTGTATGTAAATGTGTTTATGCATGTGTTCTTGATAATTTTCGGAATTTTGATTGTGATATGTTCTTGATGAGGCATGTATGTTATGGGTTTTTATTTGGGTAAAGTAATTTTGCATGAGCATGGGATTATTGTAGTGATTTTGTGGATTGATGTAGTTTTTACTGTAAATTTGTGGGTATTGCAAATTATTGGTATTGTGAGTTTGAATTGATATTTGGTGTGAAATTAATTATTGATAAATATTATAATGTGGTTATTGATGTTGATGGATGGCTGGAATTGAGGTAAGAGACCATTTGAATGTAATTTGTGTGTTGTGGGTGTGTTTTGGATGAGGAAGAAATCTGCAAAATTCTGCAGATTTTGCAGGTCCTTGGTAGTGGTATTCTATAAATTAAGGACTTATCTCCAGGTCCTTGGTTTGAATCCCACGAAAGGCAAAAATGCACAAGGGGGGTGTAAAGACCGTGAGTACGGCGCGGTGAACCGACTCCTGACGGGATATGTTCCGGGGATGGAACCACCGGTCGCGGGATGGAACCACCGGCCGTTACAGGTCTGTTTGCCCTTCTTTTTCTTCTTTCTCTTTCACACCGCATTGGATAGAATGTCATTTGTTCTTGTGATTGTGTTCGTTTTGTAGCATGCATAAAATGTTTTTACTCTTCTTAGATTCCTTATCTGTTGGTTTCGGGAGCTAAATATTTTTCTCTGCACACACAATTGCTCAGCTTATTCTCTAATTTTCTTTTTCATTTTCTTGGAAAACCCATGGGAAAGGTTTTGGTCTCTACACCGATATCGGCAAGAAAGACAGAGGTACTCCATTTTTCGCTTGTAGTGAAGTTAATTCGTTCAATTTTTGAATTTTTTGCTGTTTAGTTTATCAATTTATTCTATTTTATGTTGTTTTTAACTTAATTTTTTATTGTTGAAATTTCTGAATTTTTTTATTGTTGAAATTTTGTAGATCTTCTGTACAAGTATTACAAGGGCGCTACAAATTTACCATCACTACCTACACTTCTACTGGAGTGGTGAGTTTTTTTTGGATTATTTTCTCTGTCTGTTCTTAAGAAAGATGGGAAAACTTATTTCGAAAACTCTGTCTTCACTTTAACCAACGAATCTCAAAGTGAATCCAATTAGATCAAAGTAAGCTTCTTCCTTTATCTTGTAATTTTAATTTGTTGTCTTCATATGTTGAATTTGTGGGCTTTTTCAATTTGTTGAATTTGTTTTCGGTTTTTGACTCAAACTCAACACTCACTGGGTAGGTTATTTTGATTTTATTTTTCTTCTAATGTTTAATTGCTTCAATCAGTTACTATGGATTAAATATCAAGCCCTTTTCATTTTGTTTCCAGCATCTGACTCAATAACTTGGATCATCCTCAGCTTCTACTGCTCTCAATGGTAGTTGTCTTCTTTCTATTTAGTTCTCACTTCTTCTAAGCTTTTCATCAGTGGTGTGTTCTATTCTCTTTTATTTTATTCTTTTTTATCATTTTTATGTAGATGAATTTGTTAGCTTTAATTTTTTCTCATTCCTTGCTCTCTATTTGATGTAATGGTTTAGTGTAATTTTAAGGTTGTTTACATGTTCTGTGAGAACCCTTTTATTTTTATGATTTCTTTCTCAGTCCATCGCACTCTCGCATTCTCTTACTTTCTATATCAGAAATCTGGTTCAAAAGGCCACAAAGCATAGTCATACGAGAGCATTTATTTCACTTAGAAAATCAGTGAGTTTTTCTCTCTTTATTGATATGATGTTTGCTCTACTTAGCAGAAGATTGGCTTTAAAACCATAGAAACTTTTTACTTTTTTAAACTTAAATCATATGAGTTTTCTTCAAATCATTATTATTTCTTTCATATCAGTAATTAGGCTGTTGAATTAATAACAGTAGAATTAATTTTGATGTGCTACCTAAAACAATTTTGGATATTTCTGTTATCAGTAATTGCTCTGTTGAAAAGCATTTCATTTCCTTAATTGCATTGATATGTTCTGTAATTTTATAGGTTAATTCTAAAGAGATAATTTCATTTGTATTCTTCAGTTGAATTCATACTCTCGCAATGGCTTCTGCAGCAACTTCAATTTTTTCTCGATTTTGAGATAACGTAACTTTCTAAGAGCAAAAAAGAGAGATAATTCTTGAACCATTTTTTACTGATTATTTATTATTTTTCAAAAATAATTATGCAACTTTGTTTATGTCATTAACTTATTGTTATGCTATTCCTTTGTTTGCATTTCTATAACTAAACATATTGGAGATTGCTAATAAAATAATAGATTTTTAGATATTGTGCTGATAATGTCACTGTTATATGTATGTTGCTACTGTTTTTTGTGTTCTGTGCCTTTATTATATCTCATATTGTTGGCACACTATCATAGTGACACAAGTTTAACCATAAATTTAATGACCATACTCTCTTTGTATGTTGATTGTGGGAAATTTGCTCAACTACCACGTTTGATTGGCAGTTTTCCAGCCTTGCTTCTGAAGCAAAGCGAGAAAGCAATACCTTGGTGAAGGAGGTTATGAAAATTAGCAACTACAAGATCTCTGTTTGAGGAAGCTTTTTATTTATTAGCACGTATGACACTTTGCTCCAAATTTTATGCTTTATCATATAGCAAATGCTTTAAATTTAGTTTTTTTTTTTTTACAAAACGAAATTAGAGAGTTAGCCTGTTTTAAAAACATAAGTTTATTAGAGAGAAAGTTACTCATGAAATAAAAAGAAAAAATAATTAAATTTCTTACCAAAATACCATTTGTAAGAAACGAATAGTGATGATCTTAATAAGTGCATAGCTAGCAAGTTGATCTTCCACAAAGTCAATCATCAAAACATAACACAAATGAAATGTCCATTTTATAATTTCAAGAAAATGTCAGGCGTGGATTAAATAATATCTAAAATGTTATGCCTTTTAAATTGCAGAAGCACATGAATTTCAAAACATTTAAGAAAAATGGGTGCAGGCATTATGACCTACTGGGTCAAATTTTCAGTAAATCTACTGATACTAGGCATCTGCACCATGCTTCTACACAAGTACCTTATACTTCAGATGACGAGCGCCAAATTGAAGAAGAATTCCTTCAAAAGGGCATTCATCATGTATCAGATGGTGAAAAAACCGATGCTTGTAGTTCAAAAGATAAGCAAGTTCCTATCAATTACATTCCTGGCTCTCATAGAGCTAAGAAATGATCCAAATTTAAAAAATTGGATTTAAGTTTGGAAATGTGGGCAAGTTTAAGTGCTAGAGCGGAAAAAGAATTAGCAAAAGCTAAAAGATATAAATTGGAAAGTAATCAAGCTATAAGTGTTGAAGACGATCCATATAATATAGATGCATGCATCAACATTTTGGAAGAAATTGAAGATATTTCTAGTGCTGGGTATAACAAAGTACTGGAGAAATTTGTCAGTCTAGAATGGGGAAAAATGTTTGTCTTGATGCGTGACAATAGAAGAAGAGATTGGATTTAAAGTTTATGTAAATGAACCTTTAATTTTTTTTTTTTTATATTTATATTATGTCTTATGGCTTGGTTTATTATGCAAACTTTTGTTATCTAAATTTTTTTAATATATATATATATATATATGGTAGCTGATTGTTTTTATTTTTTTATTTGTTTATTTTATTTTTTCTTTAAATTTGATAAACTTATTTTTTCTTTTAAATTGATGCAGGATTTATGGATCAAAATTTACATCAAAATCAAGTATTAATGTATTCAACGAGTAGTGATAGTTCTAGTAGTGATGAGGATGAAGAGATTTTAGATTTACTTTTAATTAGATTTTTTATGGATCAGGATTTTATAGAAAAGGTTCCTTGCAGAACTTCAATAGGTAGTGGAAAAAAGTACACTCTTAAAGTTCTTATAGGAAATCCGACTAGGTGTTATGAAGGGTTTCGTATGGCACCACATGTTTTTATAAATTTATGTGAAAGATTGAAATTGATGGGTTTATTAAAGGATAAAATGGATGTTAGTGTGGAAGAAGGAGTAGCCATGGGTTTGTCAGTTTTATGTCATAATCTTCGTCAAAGGGTTATAGCGGAACGGTATCAACATTCACTTGCTACTATTCATAAATGGTGTAAGATGGTAATTAGAGCATTGGCTACTTTAGGTACTCACTTGATCAGACATGTGAATAGATTTCCTGTGCAGCCTGAAATTCAAAGCAATCCCAGATGGTATCCATATTTTGAGGTAAGTTAATATATTATTAAAATATTATAATTTTGTTATTTTATGGTATATAATAATGCTATGTATATATAATATTAACTGTAAGTTAAATATTTTGCTTTTGTCTGGTAAAGAAATGCATAGGTGCAGTAGATGGTACTCATGTGGCAGCTTGGTCACCAGCTTCTAAACAAAAGACTTTTCATGGTAGAAAAGTAACACTTGTGACACAAAATGTTATGGCTATCTGTTCTCACGATATGTTATTTCCCTTCCAAGTGGCGGTAAGAGCTTTTATTATCCTTTCTCCCTTAATATAAATTTATGTTATTATCATTTGATTAACATAGACATTAATTTGTAGATTATTATTATGTCGTGGATGTTGGTTATCCTAATATACCGGGATTTTTGGCTCCATATCGTGGTGAAAGATATCATTTAAATGACTTTCATGGACAAGCATGAATTACAAGAAAATATGAGTTATTTAATTAGAGGCATTCATCTTTACGTAATGTGATAGAAAGGGCATTCGGAGTGTTAAAGGCTAGATTTCCAATTTTGAAATCAATACCAAACTATCCTTTACGTCGACAAAAGCTTATTCCCATTACATGTTGCACATTGCACAATTTTATCAAAATGGAAGATAGAGTCGATTAACTGTTTATATTATACGGTAGAGAAGTTTTAACAATACCTAAAGAAGTCACTGCTAGAGTACAATAGGAGGGTCTTAATATTGATTTATCCTAACAAATGCAAATGGGAATAGTTAGAGAGATAATTGCTGATCAATTGTGGAACGATTATAATAATAATAGAAATTAGAAATTGACCTCTGCTCAGTCTTCTACTAACTCTGATGTTAAGTCTGCAGAGAAATATGAAGAAAAACCTTCTCATAGTCCTCCAGTTGCAAGTTCTGAGCCTACTCCAACTGGCTCACAGTCTGGGACTCCCTCTAGTAAGGTTGGACACTCAAGTCCTCCTGCTGCTGCAGTTGAGAAATCTGCTAATACCCAGACTCATGTTGCCACTGATCTTCCCCAAGCTAAAGTCTCATCCTCCACTTATCTCAATCCTGATCAACTAAAAGAGTTTGAAACTCAAGTCAGATCTTCATCTGGGCTTTTTCATCAACTGAGTGAAGTATTTAGTAAGCTTGCTGATACCATTCCCCTTTTCGTTTCCACACCTGATGTAGCTCCTATTGAGCCTCCTCCTTTGTCAGTCCCATTGCCTGTTGTGCCCCTAACTGAGCACCCTGTTTTGGTCACCCATGATTCCCCACCTGCTCATGCTTGCCGTAAGTCAGCAAGAAATGCTGTTTTGCGAACAAAAAATCCACCCAAACTTGGACAACCTGGCAGCAGCTCTCTACCCATGGATGTTGATTCTTAGTTGCTTTTTATTTTTTATTGTTTGGTTTTTACTAGAACTTTAGAACTGTGAACTGCATGCAGCATGTGGGCTGATATTGTTTTTGGTGTAGGTTCTCTTCCTTTTTGATTGATGATAAAAAGGGGGAGAAGTAACTCATATATTATGTTTTGATTATGCTTGGGACACTCTTTCTTTTGGATTAACTTTTATAGATTGTATGTTTTCTTATAGTTTTGTACAGGAGATTTATAAGCTTTTTATTTCTGTCTGTCTCTGTAATTACCCATGCACATATTCAGGGGGAGTTTTTTAGACTAACCTAGATAGACTTTTAAGTGGAGTTTATTAAGATTTTGTCATCATAAAAAAGGGAGAGATTGTTGGCTCAAGGCCACATTGTGACGCGCATCAGAACCAGTAAGGCCCTCATTGAGCCCGCCTTTTGGGGCTCGAGGGATTGGTTCACGTCTTTTTTATCTTGGGCATTATGAGTCATCTTGGATGCCTCCTTTCCAATAGAACATTGGAAGAGAGGATCTAGATCCACAACGCCTTTAGGCATCTTTGAGCTATTTTGGAGTCGCCACCCAATTTACAAGAAACTGTGAGAGGTCTCTAACCTCTATTGGTCTAAACCAGAGATGGTATCCGGAACTTCACTCTTATTAATGACTTAAGTTAATAAATGAGTTTTTAAAAAATTAAAATTTCATCTCTCATCTCACGCGGTTATGCATTAAATTAAAGCGCATTCATTCACACAGGAAAACGATAAATAAAGCAGTAAATAAATTATAAAAATAAAAATGGGACAGAACAATCCCCCCAAAATAAATAATAAATAAAAAGAAATGGGACAGAACAATCCCCAAATAAATAAGTAAATAAAGAAAATAAACAAATAAATAAACACATAAAGGGAATTAAAATGCAACATATATAAATCGAGTTATTCATTAAATTTTAGGAACATTGGTTTCTTTTTATTAACTTAAAAGTAGATAACTATTTTTGGGGTATTGATTGATGAAAACCGGAATGAGTTATCCCATTTTATGAAAACTAGTTCTCCATTTTGAAAGTGAGATTTTATTGATTAAAATAGGTCATTGGTCCATTTTATTAATAAAATCCCAAATTATTACTTATTATAAAAAACGTGATTTTTATGATACAAGCGAAGATAAAATACATTTTTTACATACAAAATAAAAGTATAACATAACAAAAAGAAAATATAACAATTAAAATGCAAACTCTAAGTCTGGTGGTCTTCGATTTCCTAACCCGAGTACGCGTGTAACTCGCACAATCATACAAGCATTTAAGCCACAAAACAAATAAACAAAGTAAAATGTTAGTAAAGTAAATTAAATAATTGATATAATATAAATAAATTAATTAATTAACTAAAATTAGCTTAATAAAATAGCTAATTAAAGTAATTAATAAATTAATCAACTAAAAATAAGAAACATGTCAACAATACTAAAAGATTAATAATAATAATAATAATAATAATAATAATAATAATAATAACCTTTAAAACCTATTAATATGAAATGTTAATAATAAATAGGCTAGATAAATAATAATAGTAAAGTAAAAGAGGACAAGATAACATGAAGAATGAAAACTTAAAATCAATAAGTTAAAGAATAACGTCAAAAACAAAATGGCCATAAAGAAAAGAACTAAAGTGAATAAAATAGCAACTCAGGTGAATGACTAATGGCTAAAGGACAAAAGATGGCCCAAAGTAATGGAAATACAAGGTAAAAAACAAGAAATGTAAAATGGCAAAAGGGGCATCCGCGCACGACTCGTGCAAGAGATTCACGTCTCGTGAACATCTTGCACAAATTGCGCAAGAGGTTCACGAGTCGTGAACAATTCGCACGACTCAGACAGAGAAATAGAAAGCACGGACAGCAAGAAAAGAATCACGACTCGCATGCAACGCTCACGACTCGGACAGAAACAAAGAGACAATCAGAAAAACGTAAAAATAGGGATGAACAGAGTAACTTCAATAGATTAACAAATTTGACAAAATGCTATTAAAACATGCATAATAAAGCCACAAATATGTTCGTTTAATCATAATAACTACTTATGATCTATGTCTGATAACAACCAATAACAAACATCCAAATAACATATTAACAAAATCAAATGAAAAATAAACAGAGTATGTACAAATGAAGAACACTGTAAAACCAAAGCAAGAAAACGAAAGAAGAAGAAAAAGAGGAAGGTTCCCAATATTTACCCTCAGATATTGACGTTAGATTTGCAGATGATGAAGCTCTGGTTTCCTCTTTGATTTGCTCAGAATGTTTTAAAAATCAAAAACTCTTTCTCCTCTCAAAACTTTCCTCTCTGTGTTTTCTCTCCTTTTTCGTTTTCTTTCTCTTCCCCTTTTCTCTCTCCGTCATTCCTCCTATTTTTCCTCCTCCTTCAATAATTTTTCCACTCTCTCCTCTATCTCTCAGACATGCAACCCATGCCTTTCAAACCAACTCCCCACGAAATATGGGAGAAGGGACGTTGAGGGGAGAGGTAGGTGAGACTTTCATCTCACCTGTGAGACGAGCCTCACGTCACGTTAGTGAGATGGGCTTCACGTTAGTGAGGCTGCCATCTCACTTAGTGAGATGGGCCTCACTACCCAGGCCCCTAGGAAACGGTCCACCAAAAAAAATCTTCTTTTTTTTTTCTTAAATAAAAGCGGAAAACATATTTTTCGAGGAAACCATCACTTCCATCTGTTTCTTGCCCGTGAACAGGCATCATTTTCATCATTAGCTAACTTCGGTCTGGACTGTCTCAGGACCCGGTGTCTACACACATCCTAATTTTGATGATAATCAAATCTTAAATAAACTCTATTGTGAATTCTCTTCTAAGCAATTCCTGCAGGAACTCTTTTACATATTTTTTGATGCAAAATATCAATATTCTGAAGATCAAGATATGTCAAGAAAGGACTTAAGATTACAATTGGTGAGATGCCTTAGTTTGTTAGGAATTAGGATACTAAATTGTAAAATCAAATTGAGGTAAATTATTCATACTCATGCATACATATTATAACTTTAAAATTGCATAAAAATGTTTTTAAGTTAAAAAATGAGCTTTTGATCAAAACTGGTTTCTGTAAGAAATTGGTTCTTTAGAAAATGAATTTCTATCTGCATCAATTTTCTAAATGAATTTCTGCTAGTATCAGATTTCTGGATAAAAATCATAATTTCACTACAGGATAAAAATAACGGCTAGTTGTAGTCTGTTTTCTCTGTTTTGCCCTCCAACGGCTAGAAACAGATAGTTTGTGTTTCATTTTAAGTATAAATATATGGTGTTTTACCCATTAGAAGGTTAGAAAAAGTTTGGAAAGAAATTATGTCTCTTAAGAGAAAAGCTTAATTTGTTCATCTTACTTTCCACATTCTTTGCACTTCATTCTTTGCATATTCTCCTCAATTTGATTATAGCTTTTGTTGTAATTATTTGTGAGAAAATTCTTTTGTAAAAGATTGTGAGTTGGGTTGGCTAGAACCTAAGAAGAATTCTAGTAACTGTTTTAATCTTTTACTTTGGAAAAAAAGATTATGGGTAGATATACAAATCTAGGATTATATATTGGCTTTGACTCTTGCCCTTAAAAGAGTTAAGAGTAGAGAGAAAAGCGCAAGAGGTGAATCTTAAGGAGTGGATGTAGGCAAGTTGATCGAACAACTATAATTTCTGTGTGGTAGCTTTTTTGCTCTCTTTTCTGAAACTCTGCATCTCTACTACTCTGTTTTCATATTCTGGATTTTGGTTTTTCAAAATTATTCTTAAAAGTATTCTGAAAATATTTACAACAAATTTTACATATAAACTTTTTAGAATTATTTTTGAGTTTTTGATTGTAAAAGAACTTGCAAAAATCTAGACATTGCTTGCATTGCATTTCTGTATTCATAGTCAGAATTCTGTATTTTTCTACATTTCTGTTCCATTCTAAAATTAGTCAAAAAATTTCGAGACACTCAATTCACCCTCCCTCCTCTTGTGTGTTTTTGGGACCTATAATATTAGCGTGTTTGAGTATCACACTTTTTAATTTTTTAAAAATAATGTGAGTTTTATGCTTATTATTTATAATTTTATAGTTTCGTTATTTAAATTAATTATGAATTTAAATTTATATGTTTCTACTAGGGCTGTTCAAAGTTTGGTCTGAACCGACCAACCCGACTGAGTTAAGCCGCAATAAACCAGGAAAACACGATTTAGATGGGTTTTAGGTCGAGTTGGGTTATATTTTCCATTTTAACCTAACAAAGAGTCGGGTTATAAGGAGATACATCGGGTTATTCGGTAAACCGACCATCTTATTCCTTCTCAGTTCTCCCCTCGTTTTTGCCTCACCATCTCCATTGCCACCACCGCCGATCTCCCTCACCCCTCACCATTGCCGCCCTCACCATCTCCATTGTCACCACTACTGGTCTCCCTCACCTCCATCCATTTTGCTGCTTATCATGTCAGTCTTCATTCTCGCCTTACTATTCCTTCCCATCTTCACTGCTAAATCTGAACTCACTATCGCGCCACTCAATTGCAGGAAGCTCTCTCGTTATGCTTAGATTTATGACTTGTGAGTAACTTGTCTCTAATTTTTGACTTAAGTACTTCTTTGATTTTCCCTGTTTTATACATTTTGCTTTTCATTCTCGTCTCACTCTTTTCCTCAGTCATTTCTTAATTTGGACAGTCACCGGACTCACCATCGGAGCCGATCGGTTGTAGCAATGAAGATATAGGTATTTATTTATATATAATGTTGCTTTGGCAATATGCAATATATAGTTTGTAATCCTGTGTTTATCTGGTGAAGTTTTGAACATACAGGGGGAATGCCCTTAAAAAAAATGCTACCTCAATTACCTCTCCATGGCTTTATTTTCACTTTCTTGTCTTCTCTATGAAACTCTGTTGAAAACAGTTTGATTAATGGATTTATCTGTGTGTCAAATATTAAAATTATCCATCAAGTAGAAGATTAGATGAAAGCTTTATCAATAATCAAGTATGTCAAATTAAATTGTGTTCCCTGTTCTCTTTTTCTATTGTTTTGTTGGAATTGACACTCATTTTGCCTCTAAACTATATGTTTTATCTATTAATTCTTGAACATTTATTCATTCAGCTTAAGCCTTACAAGTTTTATTTTTGTAAAAGTCATATGATATAAATTGTATTTGTATTAGTTGGTGATATGGTGTGCTGTGGCAAAGTATACTTGGTATTATTATGAACTGCTATGTTCATGCACATAGTTCTTTTAACACCCCAATACCCCTTGGTAGGATATCAGAGCGCCGCGCATATAACAATATACTACATACATACAACTGAAATGGAAGCATTAGACCCAAAATAAAAGCTCAAAATACTCATATAAATACAATTATACAAAAGTATTCTTTTAAACCTTTACATATACATATACCAGAATATTCCTACAAAACATTTACATATATATAAACAAACTTGTTCATAAAATCATTCTTATAAACACATATACAGAACTATACAAAATACATAATAGCAAAAGACAAAAAGGACTACATCTGAAACTCCTATTGGCCGACCTGCAGATACTCAACTCCGAACCCGAACCTGCCACTTACACGAGAAAACAACCCATGCTAAGCGATATTGCTTAGTGGGGAGGAACACAAACCAAAACATAGATATGCATATATATAAAAATAACCAAAGAATGAATAATTAACTTATCAAAATCATCATAACGTATAAGCAATAATCTACTTATACATCATAACATCTACCTTTACAAATATATAACTTTATGCATTCCTCAAATGCATACACACGACTATAAAGCAACTAAACCTCAAAACATTATAACTATCATTTCTCATTTACGTAAACATGCAGCATATAATCATTTTCATATCATAAGAAACATATATTAGCCTGATTTCACATTAAATAGTGGATACGGGTACTATTGATACTGATTGGACACAGTATCTGAAGCATATAGAGACATGAGTCTCGGAACATATATATCCGAAGGTAAAAGGAGAGACCGAAGTCTCAAATCATATAGACCCAAATGGGGTCGACTTATAAGATTCAAACGGGGCCAACATGTAGCAGCTGCACTCACACTCTAACCCTTAATAAACATGCTTATCTATCCACGACTATGACTGCTCAGGCTCAAAACCCTTCTATTATTAGCACGTAAGCATTACTCTAACACACACAAACATATATATATATAGCCATCATAACTCAATTCTTACAAGAATAAACAATTGACCAAGCATATAATTCATATAATCCTATAAATTATCATTAAATGACTTAACAAAGCATGCTCGATCATAATTCATATGTGAGACACCATGCAAAGGATTTCAAAAAGTTAACATTTGGAAAAACAGGGCTTATACAGCGGTATGGAAATCCTGACCGCCGTGTAACAATTCAAAAATTGCGTCTTATAAAACAGAAGGGACTTATACGGCAGTATGAAAATCCTCACTACCGTGTAAGTCACCCCACATGGTGGTCAAGAAAACCTGACCGTCGTGTGACATGCCGAGCCAATAATTTGAGAAAACAGAGAGCATTTACATGACGATATGGAATATCTTAGCCGCCGTGTAATAAGTTACATGGTGGTTAGGATCCTTCTTGTAACACCATGAAATTGCCCTAGAAGAATTACAGAATTTTATTCAGAAAAGAGATTAGATGTTGAGTACGAGAGTCCTGTCGCAAGCGCAACAGAACCCCTCCAGTGATAGGTTAATTAAATTGAAATTTTTAACATATAGCTTGTAGAGTAGTGACACATGGCATTATAGGGAGATGACATGTGGCAAGAGTTTGGCTATTATTACATGAAGTAAAAAGAGATTAAGGGTAAAAGAAGATAAATATGTAATTAATTGGATAGGTGGCATTTATTAGCATAGTTAATGGTGGGATTAACTTGGACCATCTGCCTCTCTCTTTTCTTTTCACGTTGGTTTCCTTGCTTTGGCCCATTATTCTTTCTTTCTTTCTCTTTTCCTTGAGTTTATGCCGTTTCCTTGCTTTGCCCTCTCTCTTGTCCCTTTTCTTCTTTATTTGCTTGGTTTCTTGGGTAGAACCATTTGAAGTGGCTTAAAGAGAGCATAATAGGACTTGATTAGATCTCTTTAAAAGGTAAATTGGATTTATTCTTCGATCTGACCTCATTTTTCTTGTTATATTTCTGTTTTTGATTTAAAATAAAGAGAAGAGTAACTCTAGTGTTTTGAATGGTTGTGTATGGAAGCTGTGGACAAGAGACCGAGACCGAATAAGGGCAAAGAGAAGGTCGGAGCTGAGTAGAGAGAGCTTAGTTCAACGTCCTAGAGGTAGGTATCGTGTGCGATTTATTATTCTTGTGTGTGTTGTTGATTTAAATATCTTAATAGAGACTTATTTGCATAAAGAAATGCACGTGGAGCTTAAATTAACTCAATTGCCTTTTAGTGTGAAATCATTTTGATTGCTTGTAGTGAATAAATGTTTGAAGTTGATTTGTGTAATTTGAGTGTAAATCTAGTTATAAGCATGATTTATAGGGCAATTACATGTTAGAAGAGGGGTTTGTTGCATGTGGAAGTTTGGGTGTTGGTTTGGGTTTTGGAGACAAGGGACAAGGATAAGTTTAGAAGAGAGGAAGTGATTCTGTCGCGAGTGCGACTTAAGTCGTGATCACGACAGAAGCACGTCTTCCGAGAGTTGGTGCTGTCCTAGTCGTGTCGTGTAACACGTCTCGGAGAGGAAAGGGAGGAGGAGCACGAGTCGTGCTGATGAGTACGAGTCGTGCTCAACTAGAGAGAAAAGAAGAGGGAACACGAGATGTGCTCCAGGAGAGAAAGAAGAGGGAGCAGGAGCACGAGTCATGCTGATGAGCACGAGTCATGCTGATGAGCACGAGTCGTGCTCCACCAGAGAGAGTAAGGGAGGGAGCACGAGGCGTGCTTCAGGAAAGTAGAGGGAGCACGAGTCGTGCTTGACCTCTCTCCTTCCCTATTACTTCTGTTTTGAGTTATCTTGATTTGTTGCTTCTGTGTTGAGTTGATATATGTCTAGGAAAGTTTTGTATTGCACCCTTTAGTCCGTATTTGGTTTAAAACTTATCTTTTAAACCTCTTACATAGCTAATATTAATTAAATAAACATGATTAATAATCATTATATAAATTAAATGCACTTGAATTTTAGTTGATGAGTTGGTATCTGTGTGTAGTGTATGAGTTGTTATGGAGCCTGATTACCATTATAGTGGATAGATAACCATGCTTATAAAGGGTTAGAGTGCAGCTGCTAGAGTTAGCCTTAATTGTGCCCAGAGTTCGGAATACCTTGTGTATTCCACAGAGTTTTGAGTTAATTTTCCATATGCAAAATGTTGTAAACAGTATCTAGAGTTACCCGTATCCACCATGAAAGGAATTCAGGCTTACTAATAGGATATAGTGAACATAAAATGATTTAGAGGATTGTTCTGATTAAATGCTATAGCACATGAGAAGTATTGCATGAATGTGAGCACATGATTCTTATGTATTTGAATAAATGATTTGTATACGTGTGAAAATTTTATGCATGACCTATTTGATTTTTGTTATATGAAATGAATAATTTATGTGTGACTTCAGAAAGAAGTCCTTTACATTATTTTATCCCCACTAAGCGTTATCACTTAGCACGGATGTTTGTTTCCGTGTAGGTACAGGACCGGACCAGTGAGAGCGTGCATCTGCAGGTCAAGGCCACTAGGAGCTTTTTGTTATATCTTTTTGTATAAGATAGAAATAGAGTTTGTGATGTTTTGAGTAACATCATTATGTAATAAAAGAATGTAGTTGTTACAGGTATATGTTTATTGTAATATATGTACAGAAACGAATATGTAAAGTAAAATGACAATAGTTTTGTTAATATGTATATATGTAATTACATGTTGAGCCCTAGTGTAGTATTATATTTTATTTATTATCCTTATAGGGATGTGTATTATGCTATCGCTTCCGTTAGTGTATGTGTGCATATGTACATGTATATGTATGCGTAAGTGTCCGCGTGGCGTCCCGATATTCCTTTCCGGGGTAATTGGGGCTGTTACACTTCTGACTGCCGTGTAACCTAACGAACAGGCAAAACACAAACACAGAATGCGATCACACGGTGGTATGGAATTCCTTACCGCCGTATAAATCAACAAAAACCCATAATTAATGCAGAAATCTCACATACTTACATACCAATCTTTACCTCTACTCAACACAACCTTATAGTATCATGCATATAAATCTAATCCACTTATCATATACATTCTAAACATGTTAGAAATCATATTAAACTCGGAATCTTACTCTGTAGCATTCAATTCCACATTTTCTCTCTCTTATGCCCAATTACTCCAATATATCATGCAAACAACAAAATTCAATACACAACATGCTAATCACATATCTATTAACTCAATTTCCATAAATTTAAACCCAAAATAAAGAACACATCAAAAACATATAACTCCCAAACCTGTAGAGTAGCTCTTACACACTCCCTCTTCAAAACCCAACCTTCTCTTTACCCTTGCTCTTCCTCTTCTCATCAGATTCTTACAACCAAACCAACCAAAACCACTTGAATTAAAACTCACAAACTCAAAATCTTTACCAAAACGAAAAAGGAAGAGGAGGAGAACAACCAACAACCAACTTACCTATTTATTAAGAAACTTTTATCCCTTGAAATCTTACTCAAAACCTTGAAGGCCCAACCAAGAAGAAAAAGCAAAGAGCAAGAAAAATGAAAGAAGAGAAAGAGGAAGAAGGAAAAATGTGAGCTTCATGCAGGAAAAGGAACCAACCTAAGAAAATTTGATTTCCTTCCCTCTTCTCTCTCTTCCTTTTCCTTTCTTTCACATTCAATGCTCTCACCCACCACTTGCTTAGGTGTCAAGTTCCTATTGGTCCATCTTTTAAATCCTTCTCTTTTATCTCTTTTAGTCCTTGCCCAATTACTTTTTAATCGCTAAAATAATTCTTTAATTAACAACTTAATTCCTCTTTCGATTTAGTCCTTACTTAATCCAATCTTTACTTGTACAATTATAATAATACCCTTTTCAAAGCAATAATCTTGTAATTTCTATTAGGGTCCAAATTGGATTGTTACAGTTCTTGTTTTGAATTTGTCAATTATTATAATTTTGGATTTAATTATAGATTTTTTAGAAATACATTAAATGTTTTTAAGTTTTATATTGCTAAAAATATCAACTTGTTTGATATTTGATAATATTTGTACAGTTTTCTTAAAAACTTCAAATAATTCAGGAATTTTATTTAAACGTATTAAACTAATACTGTTATATGAATATAATCGTGAATGAAAACTCACTGCCAAAAAAATATCTCTTTTCTCGTCGATTATGAGTCACTACCTCTCATTCATGAAGTGCTTTTTGAACACTTTTATCATTCATCCAATACTTGGATAGTAGATATGCATAAGTTTATAGGCATACAACACAAGTGAATTGATATGCTACTAATTTTAGTGGCCTTATGTATATTTTGTGAAAGACTACTCGTTTTTGGTTCATAAATCCTCCAAGTTAACTGATGTATGCTACTAATTTTATAAACTGATAATATGTAACTGTTTTTTTTTTCAAATATTGATACTTCGAGACATTTCTGCTTCTGTGTAAATGCTATTGAAAAACTTGACCATCAGCTAATATTAGCTTTTATGTTTTAGAATAGTGCTGCATTGGATGTTTAGCATACTCAATTTAACTTGGACGGGTGGATTTTGTGCTATTTACAAGGTATTTAACAAACTATAATAAGAGTTTTGCCTCATTTTTGCAATTTATAGCTAGCATAAACTGATGTATTATGGTGAATAGTTATCAATTATCATCTTAAATGTTTGTGCCCCATTGTATATTGATTGTATGCCTTGTACCTGTCTGGGCCTGCTGATAACAAAAATCTGTTATTGATGGTATAATTTCTCAATTGAAATATTGAACCATTGAGCTTGGTTAAATGATTTTAAGTTACAATATATATTCTATGTCAGCCTTTATGTCTGTTAATCTTTTTCTTGGTCAAATATTAGGAGCATCAAGTGGCGTTGGAGTAGAGACACCAAGAGTTCTTGCATTGAGAGGTGTTCATGTGGTTATGGCAGTAAGAAATGTAAATGCTGGTACAAATATCAAAGAACTCTTGATGTTGTAATATGTTATATAATATAAAGATAAATGGTTAATCTTTATTTTATGGTTGTTTATTGAGCTAAATGGTTGATTTAATGGTCTATCTAATATATTATATGCCAATGTCCAATTTATGTGTGTTTATATGTTGTGTTCGTAGGTTCGAGTGTGCAGGACATGTGAAGAAACAAATTATGGACAATTGTTAATTTTTCTGTACAATTATTAATTTTATGGAGAATTGTTAATTTTATACTATATTCTGTTATTGGCAGCATTTCAAGTGTACAAGCCTTAATATGAATATGAAAGAAATGATAGGATCAGTTTATATATATATATATATATATATATAGAAAATTTGCATTTTTTTAAAAATAAAATGCAATTTATAATTTAATATGATTATTTTTTATTTATTATTTTATTTTATAACAAATTTAAAGAGGTAGAGTTTCAAAAAAGAAAAAAAACCGTCCCAAATCATTATCAAACCGCCCCAAACCGTTATAGGTTGTAATGATTTGAGTTAGTTTTCAATAAACAAACCATCAATTTTCATATATATTGGTTTGGATTGGGTTTATTTAATTTTTGAGCCAACACAATCCATAAACAGCCCTAATTTCTACATGTGTTAATTCTTGTATTTTTTTATAGCAAATGTGCAGAGAGTTAATGTAATACAATAATAATTAGAAAACTCAATGAGTATTAGAAAACTCAATAGGTGCCAATTAACATCACCCAAATTTTTTTACCAAAACTCACAAAATAAATAAATAAATAAACAGACAGATAAAAAAGGATTGCCAACCATTTCACACCGTTAAGAAACGTTCAAAACGACATTCCTAAAACGGCGCATATCCCTTCCCACGCTTTCTCTCTCCGGCAGTCGCCACGTGTCAGATTCACTAGCAGTACGGACATCCCCTCTCTCTTTCTCAGTTTTTCTCCTAAATTTCTCTCCCGCGTCTTTTCTCTTTCTTCGATTCTCTCTCTCTCTCTCTATCTAAACAGACACTCGCACTTTCTCTCTCTATATTGCTTTTCTCTTATTTCTCCCCTCTCTTTCCATTTGCCTCTCGTCTCTCCTCGTGAAAGGTTTCTTTCTGTTCTTTCATCTCTATTTTCTCGAGAAAATCTCTGCTGCCATTGATTTTGTTTTTCTGATTTTTTATTTTGCTTTTCATGATTGATGCAGACGGAGGCGATTTCTATCGCCATATCTCTTGTCTCTTGAAAGTGAGCTCTTCCTCTTCCACATTTCGCGATTCTTAATATATTCTCCGTTTGTTTCCTGAGAAATATGCATCCTGAAAAATTAGATTATAAGGCTTTTTTTTTTTTCCTAGCTGCCAAACAAGGTTGTTAACCAGCATTAAATGACGTCGTTTACGATGTTTATCCTTTCTTTTGGCTGTTTGCTTTGGTGAGAAATCAATTAAAAGAAAAAGGACGAAAAAAGCATATATAATTTCGGAGATAAAAAAAATGACGAAGAATGAGTTTCTCTGATGTAAAAATGGATAGTTCTCGATAGCTTGATTGTTTTGTTTCTGTTCTCTTTTGCTTCATTTTCTGAGCTTGAGCTAAACGTAATTATCGATTTTCTCTGCCAGGCAATTCATGTACATAAGCTGAAGCATAGAATTAGCTTAACCTGGATTTAAGTGAGGGTGGCAAACACATACGTAATTTTGTGGAGAGCTAGCCAGAGTTGAAGAGAGCGCTAGCTCTCAAGCTAGCAATTGATTGATCATGGCCCTAGAGCCGGGCCAAAATACTTTGACGCGGCGACCGTCCCGCAGCGCCGCCACCACTACCTTCTCCACCGAGGTTTTCGACAATGAGGTTGTCCCGTCCTCTCTCGGGTCCATTGCCCCAATTCTCCGCATTGCCAATGAGATAGAACACGAGCGTCCTCGCGTTGCTTATCTATGTTCGTACCTTGCCCATTTTATTTATTTTTTGTTTTTCCGTTGCTTTTAAACAAATTATTCTCTGAATTAAAAATATGGTAAGCAATAAGCATGTACTATTGTAATTTATTTTTCCTCCTGCTGAATAGGTCGGTTCTATGCGTTCGAGAAAGCGCACAGATTGGATCCCAGCTCCAGTGGACGAGGTGTGAGGCAGTTCAAGACATCATTGCTGCAAAGATTAGAGAGGGTAACTTTCTACATTATTTAATATCTCATGTTTTAGCATAATGGATGGACAGTAGTATATGAACAAAATCATGACCCAGTTTACGGGGGAATAAATGGTGCATACATTATCCAATTTTGAAATTTCATTTACAATCAGTTAATTTATACCTGGTTCAATCATAAATTTTTCTATTTGAAAAAATATATCAACCTTTAAAATATTCACTAAAATTACTTTAATAAAAAAATCAACTTTAATAAAAAAAATCAATAATATGACACTAGAGCAATGATGTGGCAAATATGTCAATTTAAATTTAACATCTCTATTATATATTCTAAAAAGGCTAGATGTAACTTTTTTTGGAATATTATAAAGTCTAGCGAGTCATATCTTAATTTCGAATATTTATATTCATAATTTTTCGGCTAAAGTAATTTTAATGATAATATTTTAAAAATTAAAATATTTTTGTGACATAAAAAATTCTTTTATAATCGAGTGCTTATATTATTATCATAGAAAAAATTAACTCCTAATCTTGTTATTAAAGAGGGCCTTGCCAAATCATAGTAGATGGACACTACATGGTTAAGAGTGAATATCTCGATTTGAATATTTTTAGTGGCATTAATTACGATTATACGCGTTGTTTTTAAGGGGGGAAAAAAAATATTGCCAAAGAGAACGGCAAATTATAAAAGCCTAGAGTCACATGCACGAAAATTCATGAACTGAAATGTGCCCCATTTATATTTACAATTGGATATGATATATAAAGTAGTGTTTTTTTTTTCTTTTTCGACAGTATATATAACGTTAGTTTTAATGAGGTGTGTATTTTAACATTGATCAAATTTACATGTAGAAAATATAAGTATAATTATAGAGCTTAATATTACATAAGTTTATTATTATAAGTATAGTATTATATAATATTATATTTTCTTTTGAAAAGAATAATTATATAGAGCTTCATATTAGTTGACTAAATAACGCAATGATTTGCCTTTTTTCTTTAAACCCTAAATCATAGACTCTAGAACAGAACCTAGCTTCATTTTGAGTCTGTTTTCTAGTTAAAATTTCAATAGTCAATAAATTATAAATCCTACAATTTGGTGATTGTCGTGTGGTATACAAGTCATTTTCTTATTCGGCTATACGGGGAAGCAGCTTAATTAATTCTAACAGGAAAGAAGTCTTCTTTAGTGCAACTTTTAATTTTTCTTCAGTTCAGTAGCTAATCCCTATTCTCACAATACCCTTTCCTTGTGGTGCATTCCTTTTGTTTGGATTAGTGTATTTTCTGCATTTACCCGCATTCCAATTGATTCTTATTTTACTGTATTGTCACTGTTTTTTTTTTTAAAAAAATTATATCAAATTATCACTTCAATAAATTTAAAATAATCATTTTATCAATTTGATAATTTTTATACAGATTAAAAAATAATTAATTAACATTGATTTTATTAAATTTTTATTATAATATACTAAAATATCATTTTAGCAATTTCTTATAATTATATATTTTTATTTTATTAAATACTTCTTCTTTAATGCATACATAAGGGTATAGTAGAAAGATGTAAAATCAATACTCATTAAAATTTAAAAATTATCAAATTAAATAAAATAAAAAATCTTCAAAAATTATCAAGTTATGTGAAAAGGAAAAAGTATTTTTTAATTTTATTTTTCATTTAATATCAATAAAATATTTAATTATTATTTTTTTTTTCTACTCACTTTATTATAATAGTCTAAATTAGTGAAATTAATAATTATTTTAATATTGGATATTTGTTACAATTTGGTGGGAGTAGGAGTGATTCGAAGGATGGTCACAATCTTCATGTTCTTCTTTTTGGGCTTGTTTCGTAGCATTAGAAAAACTCATGTGAAATTTTATTCAGGACAATGCATCGAGTCTTGCCTCCCGGGTTAAAAAGACGGATGCGCGGGAAATTGAAAGCTTTTATCAGCAGTACTATGAAAACTATGTCCGAGCACTTGACGAGGGAGATCAGGCAGACAGGTAATGGCATAATTTTTGTCATCTTGCCATCCATTTTCCCCACATTATTTTGAAATTTCGCATTTGTGATCCAAATTGTTATTGTTGTTGTTGTTGTTTTTATTATTATTGTTATCTTTCCATAGTTTGAATATCGGCTGCTTTCTTTACAGGGCTCAACTGGGCAAAGCCTATCAAACAGCAGGAGTTCTTTTTGAAGTGCTTTGCGCTGTTAACAAGACAGAGAAAGTTGAAGAAGTTGCGCCGGAGGTTAGTTTTACATATAATGTCTCAATTCTAGGTTGTGGTGCTCGTAGCCTTTCTGTTGCATTTATCGATTTCCGTTGCCATATTGACGATTGGTATTTTCACCTTCCTTTTTTTTTTTAATTTTTTTTTTAAATTTTTTTTGGGTGGGGGGCAGATTATAGCTGCTGCTAGAGATGTCCAAGAAAAAAAGGAAATTTATGCACCATACAACATTCTTCCCCTGGATTCTGCAGGGGCTTCACAGTCCATCATGCAACACGGAGAGGTAGCAGCGTAAGATACCTCTTTGTTTCTGTATGTGTTGTTTAATATGTTTTTAAGCTTTTCCTGTCTACCAGGTCAAGGCTGCTGTTGCTGCTCTGTGGAACACTCGTGGCTTGAATTGGCCTACAGCATTTGAGCAGCACAGACAAAAACCTGGGGATTTGGACCTTCTCGATTGGTTGCGAGCCATGTTTGGCTTCCAGGCAAATTTTTGACCCCAAAAGCTGAATAAGAAAAATGCAAAAGATATCTTCGCAGCTTAGAATTACTTCATGGTCTCCACTTCTTGACTTCATTGTTCTGGTGATTGCAGAAGGACAACGTCAGGAATCAGAGAGAGCATTTAATCTTGTTGCTTGCCAACAATCATATAAGGCTTCATCCCAAGCCCGAACCTCTCAACAAGGCATTTCCTAATTTTCATCCATGTTTATATCGCTACACATGTTGGACATTATGTATTATAATTGTTCATTGGTCTGAATTCATAATTTTGTTCTGATGACAGCATATCATGTCTCTATATGTCGATATAGAAATTTAGGCAACTTCTTGAAAAGTTTCAAGTTTCAATTGTTGTTTTTCATCTTTTCTTTTTTCTCTTCTATTTTGTATATATTCTTCCCAGTGGTTTTCACTGCTTATGTTATTCTCTTCTCTCTCTGTCTCTCCCTTCTTCTTCTTCTTCTTCTTCTTCTTCTTCTTCCTTGTACATTCTCTATGAGATGATTTCTTGAGTAGTTGCATAGAGTATTATCTCATGGACAATGCTTAAGCCTTTTATGTGTATGCAGCTTGATGAACGAGCTGTTGATGCTGTTATGAGCAAACTTTTCAAGAATTACAAAAATTGGTGCAAGTTTTTAGGACGAAAGCACAGCCTACGGTGAGATATAACAATTTATGCTTTGTTTTTGTTTATGAACTTTTTCCAGTATGTTTATAATTCAAGAAAATTTCTCTAACATAATCTATAACTTATAGCATGATATCTATGCATCATTTCTTATAGCCTCCCTCAGGGCCAGCAAGAAATACAGCAGAGAAAAATTCTGTACATGGGTCTATATCTTCTCATCTGGGGTGAAGCAGCCAATGTTCGTTTCATGCCAGAATGTCTATGCTACATTTTTCACAATGTAAGTTCACACTGTGTTATGAATGCATTCCATATGCTTTATTCAGTGATTGCAGTTTGTTGTGAGAGCACTATGTCTTCTTCTGGTTTTACATGAAAGCTCTTATATATACTCAGATGGCATATGAACTTCATGGCTTGTTGGCCGGAAATGTCAGCATTGTTACGGGAGAAAACATTAAGCCTTCTTACGGTGGTGATGATGAGGCATTCTTGAGGAAGGTCATAACACCAATTTACCGTGTAATAAAAAAGGTAATCTGTGCATGTGTTAGTTAGTTTGCATACTTCCACAAAATTTGAGATCTTTCAGCAAACTTGTTATCTTTCTCTCTGAAATGTGAAAGTTCTGTTTCAATTATTCCAGGAAGCCAGTAAGTGCCAAAATGGAAAAGCTTCACACACAAAATGGTGCAATTATGATGATCTGAATGAGTATTTCTGGTTAGTTTGGATTTAATTTGAGAGTTCTTACTGATGATGAGGAATTCATTAGCTTTTAAACTACTTTGCATGGTAAATACTTTGTTTTGCTCTATGCTGTTCAGGTCAACTGATTGCTTTTCCCTTGGTTGGCCAATGCGTGATGATGGAACCTTTTTTAAATCAACACAGGATGCCATAAAGGTATTCTCTACATTCTAAGCAAATGCCAGTCTTAGCAGTTTTCTTGAATTCATCTTTTGCTGTCCTATTAATTTAATTGCTATTGAAGGGAAGGAAGGCATCTCCAAGGAAATCTGGGAGCACTGGAAAATCAAATTTTGTTGAGACCCGAACCTTTTGGCACATCTTTCGAAGTTTTGATCGACTGTGGACCTTCTATGTACTAGCTCTTCAGGTATTCAATATGACAATGCATGTCATCTTTTTTTTTTCCCTCATATTGCTAATCAATTTGATCATCAGGAATAATTGAATCAATACATGATCTGTTTATTGCAGGCAATGGTCATTTTTGCTTGGAGTGGGGCCTCAGTTTCAGATATTCTCCAAAAGGATATGTTATATCACCTATCCACTATCTTCATAACAGCAGCTGTCATTCGCTTAATTCAAAGTAATATATTTCTGCGTGACACTCATTTTGGCTAATTATTATTTCTTTTCTTGCATTCCATATGTTAAATGGACATGTAATCATACATTCAAAAGTCTAATTCTGTGAACTTGCTTGATTTGATGCACTATAAACAAGGATGACCTTGTTGACTTTACAAATTTGAAATATTTAAAATTGGTAATGCATGAACATTTCGGAGACCCCAAATTGAGAAAGGTGAGCGTGTTGCAAGATAGGCTTTTTGGTATAACCATATGGTATCCAAAGTTCATTGGCCCAAGTAATCCGGATTTGCGCCAGGCAGGTCTAAAGAGGGAGGGAAAGTGCTCCCTCTCAAATATTTAGAGGTGCTCTATATCCAGAACTCAAACCCAAAACCTCTGCTTAAGGAAAACGAACTCTTGCAATTCCATCTTACCTCTTGGGGGTTGGAAGATAGGCTTTTTAAATGTTCAACATTGTTTTCTAGGATGTTTGAGCGCTCCTAATGACTGAAAATGAATGTTTATGAAGCATGATCTATTTATGATGCTTTAATCTAAGCCTTGGAGGTGATTTGTTTTTGATTAATTACATTAATAAAATCAGAAAATATCCATGTACTTGTTATTTATACCAATGCTTGTAAGAAACAAATAGATAAAAAGAACAGCTAGGTGAACTAATTTGATGTATCAAACTGTTAACTAGAAGACAAGGGCTAAATTTTGTGTAATATGATTCTTTTACTGTAGAATCTGGATATTATCCATAATTTATAGCATGATCTCGAGAAAAACAAATCATGGAATGATATTCTAAAAGTTCTTGGAAAAAAAGAAAGTCTTGAAATCATTAACTGATTATATGAACTGTTATTACTGTGCTAGTTACATCCAAACATAAGTTTTAAACAGACATACCTTATTAGTCATTGTAAATGTTGTGAAGTTGTTATAGAGCTTGTTTTTTTATTATGCTCGTATAAGAAAAAGTTTAGTATTAAAAGTTGGTAGCTAGCATAGCCAAATTGGTAAGGTTTTGTGTTCTCATGCTTTATCTTCACTTATATAAATTAGAATAATTCTTATATTCATGTAATTTTTTTGTGATGTTATTGCTGTCCTATTTTTCTTTTCTTTTTTGAATATTGTGATTCATTTGTATCATACTTATTCTACTGTGTTATATTTGGTAACTGTTGATAATGTTTGAATAAATTCATCACTGAACTTGAGAGCCAACAAGATTAGCTGATAAAAGTTGCAAAAGAGATTTGATGTGTTGTCTTTTTCTTTGTTTTTTTCACTCAACAGGGACAATAGTATGCAGTTCAATTCCATTTTTTATTTTCTGGCTATTTTGCTGAAACAGTACTGTTATTTCAAGTCTACTTCTCATCTTATTCTGCCTTGCCTTTTCCTTTTTAGGTATTCTGGATTTTACTCTGAACTTCCCGGGGTATCATAGATGGAAATTCACTGATGTGTTGAGAAACATACTCAAGATAATTGTTAGTCTTGCATGGGCCATTATTCTACCCCTCTGTTATATACAGGCCTTTAATCTGTCTCGTAAAAAAATAAAAAATTCATTCTCGTTCCTCAGTGAAGTAAAGGACATACCTCCTCTGTACATCGTTGCTGTGATCGTTTATTTGATTCCAAATATTCTGGCTGCCTCTTTGTTTATCTTTCCCATTTTGCGAAGATGGATTGAAAACTCAGACTGGCTTGTTATCAGATTACTTCTTTGGTGGTCACAGGTATGTCTGCTGCCCCATGTCTTTCATTTCCTTCTTCCTGGTCCTTTTTCATGTTTCTAGATTTATTCTAAAGCAAAATTGCATCATAAAAGAAGCTAACATCAACTGCAGTAATTTCCTTCCCCCCTTTCTTTCTCTCTCACAAAGCTATTTGGTGTGAAACAGAGAGAAAGATAGTACTTGGAGTCCTTCCTGAGAAAGGCTCTGTTTGGATAGCAAGCACATTAATAACCCATATAGATGAAGTAGCCATAATTAAACTTCTTGCCATGCTTTGTCAATGGGCAATTGAATTCTCTATACATGATGACAAGGCCAAAATGCACCAAATATGAAAAGGAACATTGAAAACTGGCTACCAGCTTAATACAGTTTTGATTTCAATTTTAGTGAGCATTTGCTGTGTGCGATCATCTTCTTCCTAACTGTGTACCTTGTTTTTTTCAACCTTGTAATTATAAGATAAATTTCTCTCTTTCAATTTCATCATGCTGCTTTTGTCATAGTTGTAGTTTTAACAGTCAGAGTTGGCAGAATTGAATTTCCAAGTCCTATCTGATATCCAATAGTAATGAGTACTAGTGGTTTTCAAGACAAGATACTTTTAGCCTTCAGGTAAATATAATTAAATAAGCTCAAATATACCAAAAACTACTAGGAACATTGATTGAGAGCTGGGGACTGGATTAAAAATATGTTTCTTTCTTTTTAGTTAGTGTATCTCATGATGCATAAGGTGTAGCTTCAAAGTAGTCAATCTTTGACCTGTCTAGTTTACTACTAACAGCTCTGTGCTTACAAAATTCACTTCCAATTTGGTGCCTACTATGCTTGTACTAGTTGGTTCATCGTCATAATACTAATTGAAACACCATTTTACCTTGAGTGTTTTTCCTCTTTGGTACAATTACCTAACAACAACTTCGACTTGTTTGTTTTCAAATTTTTGTGATACAAGAGAATGCAATATTACTTATTGATTTAATTCATTGACCTGTCTGCAGCCAAGAATTTATGTCGGGAGGGGAATGCATGAAAGTCAATTTGCACTTATAAAGTAAGTTAAGGAAGCATTCGTGCTAATATAATAAAATTGTATATATTCATGAGTTATAATTCGGATCTGCTTACTGTTCAGGTATACTTTTTTCTGGGTGATACTTTTGGCTTCAAAATTAGCATTCAGCTTTTTTGTTCAGGTTGGCTTTAGTTGATATTTTCACCATCATCATCATGACTAATGTTACTTCAAAATGCATATTATTTGACACTTTTGCCTGTCTCCTTTTTGCAGATAAAGCCTCTAGTGAAGCCAACTAAAGATATAATGAATATTAAGCATATTGATTACAAGTGGCATGAATTTTTCCCAGAAGGTATTCAACTGCTCTTAGATTCTTTTTTTTATGCTTCTCAACTGAATACGTAACCTATACTTACAATTGTCTTGTGAATGCAGCAAAAAACAATTATGGAGCGGTTTTGTCTCTCTGGGCACCTGTAATCTTGGTGTGTCTCCTGTATATCTTTAATATGTTTATTTATTTTAAGCTTGAAAATTACCGAAGGAAGACTTGTTGGTTCTTTCATGGTAATATATTTCATGACGCATCAACAATGTAATGCAGGTCTATTTTATGGACACTCAAATTTGGTATGCTGTTATCTCAACTATATATGGTGGCTTTATTGGAGCTTTTGATCGCTTAGGAGAGGTTATTCCCTCAAATAATTTTTTCTTTATAAATATTTTCTGTATTTAATGTCATGAGCCATAACATATCTTTCCTTATGTGATTAATAGGCATTCTTTATGCATGCTTTTTTTTATTTGTAATGGCCTAAGACATAATTTGCCTGCATAGTTGTCATTGTTCATGTGGCCCTCTAAACTTTTTATTGAACATTATAGGCACCTGAATTTGTGAATTCAATAATTGTCAAACATCTAGCCAATTTGATTTCGAGTAAAAGTGTCTATGAGGTTAAACTATGTTCTATAAACTCACTGAACTTGCAAACTCAAACCAAGTCCAATTCAGATTTTAGGAGGCCAAGCCAATTTTTTTTGCAACTATAGGGAGCCAAATTATATGTTAAATCTTAAGAAAACTAAGGCTTGTCTTTTGAAAGTTGAATGGATAATTAGAAGCTCAACATATATTTTGAAGATGTACAATAGTACTTGCCAAACTATTCTATTTGCCTCTCGTTTCAAGATTATTTCACCTCTGTAAATATTATTTGACAATGAAAAATGAATGCCATGAGATTAGGCATAACTAATGTCCAGATTTGCTTCTAAAAAAACCATCTATATGCTATAATTTTGCTGAATTGTTATTTTGATTTTCTGAAATTCACCGTTGGTGCCTTTGACCTCTTTCAAATCCTATGTCATGTAATACATGCTTTAGCTTCTCAGGTATAAATAACGTTTACTTTTGTTTGGGAAATGGCTTTTCATGGTAATGCTTTCTCTCGGATACTATTCCTTATCCCATAAATATCTGCTCCCATGTCAGTGGGAGTTGAACCCAAAAACTCCAATTTGAAATTGCAATATCAAATAATAAAGTGTCCGATTTATGGGGTAATATTATGTCAGAGAAATACTCTCACTGATTTGCTAGTTTCTGTTACCCTGCAACACAAAGTAATCAGAATCTTAAATTTCATATTTGTTTATGTATTTATTTTTACAGATAAGAACTTTAGGAATGCTAAGATCACGATTTCAATCCTTACCTACTGCATTTAACACATATTTGGTGCCTTCTAATAAGACAAAGAAGAAGGGTTTCTCTTTATCAAAGAGATTTGCTGAGGTTTGAACGCATCTTTTGAAGTGTTTCTAATAATATTTATGGCCATACCTATGTACTACAGTGACTGCAATTTATGCCCGTGTAGGCTTCTGCAAGTAGAAGAAGTGAGGCTGCGAAATTTGCTCAGTTATGGAATGAAGTGATATGTAGTTTCCGTGAGGAAGATCTCATCAGTAAAAGGAAAGGCCCCGTAAAAACGATATGCTGTAGATTCTTACAGCAACAATCTCTTTCTGTTATTTTTTTTTTTTCTAGCTGTTAAGACTAATGTGGTTGTTCTTCTAATCCAGGGAGATGGATCTGTTGCTAGTTCCTTATTCTTCAGATCCTAGCCTAAGGTTAATTCAGTGGCCGCCTTTTTTGCTTGCAAGCAAGGTCTGCATATTCTTCTCCTGAAATGTAAGCACATGCTGGTTGATTTCAGTTCTTGATCATTGTGAACATTTGCAGATCCCAATAGCGTTGGATATGGCAGTTCAGGACTGGTCAAAGGATGCTGACCTTTGGAAACGTATATGTGCTGATGAGTACATGAAATGTGCTGTTATGGAATGCTACGAATCCTTTAAGCATGTCTTGAATGTTCTGGTGGTAGGAGAAAATGAGAAAAGGTTGTTCTTGTTACTTTGCTTATCTGTTATGATGCATTTCTATTTTCTCTGTCTCCACTTTTATGTGACTTTAAGCGACTTGGATATTCAATCATACCAGCAAGTTGTTGTTGGAGTCCACTGTTTCTGGTTTTCAATATTTGTGGCCTCAAATTGCTTCAGTAGGAACCAGTCTCGTCTTGTACCTGATCAAAACTTGAGCTACAAGAAGTCCATGGGTTTTGACCATTGGTCCATTTGATAGATGGGAGTACTGGTTTTCTTGTTTGGGCTTCATAATTGTGGTCCATCATCGTTCCAAAATGATCTAAGCTATATTATAATTAGCTTAGCCACAACTATAAGCACTTAATTTTTTTTTTCTTTCTCAAGCGACTAGTGATTTTTCCAAAACTTCCCTTAAGTGCAATTGACTTGGTCTACGCTTGTTTCATGCATTTTTGGGGCTTTTTATTCTACCCTTTTGGGTTCTTGAGGTTGTTGGACTTTGATACCGTATTGGAATTTGAGTATCTCAAAGTCCATGTGCTTGGAGCATTGGCCTGTTTGATAGTTGGCAGTGCTAGTTCTTTTTTTTTCTATGTGAGATTGACGACTGTGGTCTATCATTGCTCTAAACTGAATGTTATTTTATAGTTAAGCTTACTCACTATTATAAGCCCCCTTTTTTCATTGCCAGCGATGCAAGATTTTTTCTGATTGTACCTTCCTCTATTGTTTCCCTCTGCTCAAAAATTTTAAACTTGGAAGTTAAGTTTGCAAAAGTCCCACCCATATTGTCGCCTTTGCATTTGAGTCCTTTGGTTTCATTTATAATAATTTCTTTCAGCACCTTTAGCACAGAAAAATCTACATTATTGTTTATTTCTAATATGTTTTGTTTTGATCTTTATGGTTAGGTGTTGTTTAATTTAGGAGGATACACTGTCCTCCAGTTTTTCTTTTTTTATCCATATATAAAATAGAATATCTGCTCTTCAGTGGTCAGCTTATTTGATTATGAGATTTTTTGTGATGCCTAAATGTCTAAACCATGTTGAGCTTGAATTTATCTTTACATTTTCCATAATCTAAAAACTTGCAATTAGTTGAAGGGTTTGCTTTTTCTAACCTACTCTCTCACTGTCTGGAAAGTATATTGAACTTTTTCATTTATTGTCAGAAAGTTTTGATTGAATTTCACTCCATGGAACCATGTCAGCTTCATTATAAGAGTTTGTGTTTGCAATATTACAGGATAATCGGCATTATCATCAAAGAAGTTGAAAGCAGCATGTCAAGGAATACGTTTCTTGCAAATTTCAGAATGGGTCCCTTACCTGTTCTTTGCCAGAAATTTGTGCAGCTTGTTGAAATTTTGGTGAGTTATTTTAAAGATGGCTGCAATTTGTTTTTCTAACTATGAACTCTTTGTCATTATACAGTCGAGCCTTACTAGTTCCTTCCATATTGTAGAAAGATGGTGATCCATCAAAGCGAGATAGTGTGGTCTTATTGCTGCAGGACATGCTAGAAGTAGTCACACGGGATATGATGGTGAATGAGAATCGGTTGGTAAACCTTGTTGCATTCTCTTTGACGTTAATCATCTATCTTTTTCGTGTATAGATTTTGATGGTGATGCTTTTCCGTATATAATATTGTAGTGAACTGGTAGACCTTGGACATGGTGCGAAGGATTCAGGAATGCAAGTCTTTGCTGGAACTGACACAAAACCTGCTATAATTTTCCCCCCTGTAGTTACTGCACAATGGGAAGAGCAGGTTTGTCTGTATTAGCTTAGTGATCTATTAATAGTGGAAGGCAACACATATATGTTCAATTATTTCATTGCATACAAACTTTCATGTTATTCTCTTTATTTTCTTTTAGGTAAGTCGCCTTCATCTCCTTTTGACTGTCAAAGAATCTGCCATGGATGTACCAACAAACCTTGAAGCTCGTAGAAGGATTTCATTCTTTACAAATTCCTTGTTTATGGATATGCCACGTGCCCCTAAAGTCCATAAAATGCTCTCATTCAGGTGTGGTTTTTATTTCATTGTAAAGCTTCCAAGGAGTTGAAGTTCTGTGTTTCTTCAAGCAAATTAAAATTTGAACATGATCAGCTTTTAATTAATCAAAAATGCTTTTGTTGGTCCTGAACAGTGTCATGACCCCATATTATAGTGAAGAGACTGTTTATTCTAAGTCAGACCTTGAAATGGAGAATGAAGATGGTGTATCAATCTTATACTACTTGCAAAAGATTTACCCCGGTAGTATAGTTTTTCAAACAAACAGTGCATGTTTCTTTACTTATTTTTGTTGTCAATGGATAGTTTTATAATTTGCATAACTGATTTGGGGATTGTAACAACTTTTAGATGAATGGAACAACTTCATGGAAAGACTTGATTGTAAAAGTGAGAGTGAGGTTATGGGGAATGAAGAAAACATCTTGCAGCTACGTCATTGGGCCTCTTTAAGAGGTCAAACTCTCTGCCGCACAGGTGATTGATGTTTCTGTTTTCTTTCGCCCAATGTCCTTGTCAACTTTTTGTGCCTATTACTGATAACAATAGATGTTGCAGTTAGGGGGATGATGTATTACAGACGAGCTCTGAAACTTCAGGCATTTCTTGATATGGCTGATGAAAGCGGTAAGATTGTAAATGCTTTTTATCCATAATGGTCATATAACTTTTGTAGACTCAAAAGTCAAAACATCATCTTTGTTTTCTTCTGTTATGCATCGTGAGCAAATTGATTGATAGGCGTAGAATTTTGTGAAAGGAGATTTTCTTATTATTTCACTTGTGTATAAACCCTCAATGTACAAGAGATTTTATACAGAAACCCTACGACTAATTAGAAAATATACAGCTAGCCTATTAATTACAGAATCAACAAACTAAGGCAATAAACCATAATAGTTAACAATAGGATTATTTAATTCTTGAAACTTAGAATGACCTTGAGAAAGTAAAAAATCTGTGACTGACTGCATGCTCATTTATTTTGAGTTTCAGCTCTTAGTAGGGTCTTGTAATGATAGAAATATTGCAAAAGTCAAAAGGCTAACCTTTTGCAGTGAAAATGTAATTCTCGAACCCCCCCAGAATCATCCTAAGGAGATAAAAATCTAACTTCTTTAGTGTTGCGTTCAGCTTTTATTTTGAATTGCTTGGTTAAGTTAAAGTAATGGAGTTACATATACGGTGATAAAGGTCTAGTAGGCATGGTTTACATAATGGAAAATTTTAAACCAGAAGTCTATCAAGCACTAACTAAAGCGAACCATATAATACATTATAAAACGAACAATAGTCGTGTGTTAGTTTCTTTTCTGTTCTTGTTAACACATTTTGAAATTTGTGCTTTTTGCCCGAGTTTTCGAAAGGTAAACAATTCTAGTTCTCCATTTGTTTTAATTTTTTTTTAAGCTTTTCTAGACATTAAGATTAAAGTCGTAGCTATGAGTATTATGATGACTCTGGAAACAGCTGCTATACAGAAATTAATTCTGGAATCGTTAAATGATTGACCCTGAACTTGAATTGTGGTGTTGAAGCAGTTTTTGGCATATACTTATAATGTCCTCTAGTTATGACTTGTATCACTTCTTGTCCCTTATCCTCTGTTCCATGAATGAGGATAAGTTAAGAGATGTTGGGCTCTAACTTATTCTTAATACAAGCAGAGATACTTAAAGGCTACAAAGCAATCACAGATACATCTGAGGAGGATAAGAAAAGTCAAAGATCCCTGTATGCTCAACTAGAGGCAGTAGCTGACATGAAATTCACATACGTTGCTACCTGTCAAAATTATGGAAATCAGAAGCGGAGTGGAGATCGTCATGCAACAGACATCCTGAATTTGATGGTTAAGTATGTTCTCCTTTTGATAATATGGTCTTTTTTTTTTTTCAAATTTCTGAGTTCATTTGTTAATCGCTAATGACTTTTCTACAGCAATCCCTCTCTACGGGTTGCATATATTGATGAAGTTGAAGAAAGAGAAGGCAGCAAAGTACAGAAGGTTTACTACTCTGTGTTGGTCAAAGCTCTTAATAATCTTGATCAGGTGATTACCCTTCAACCTCTTGAACCATATAGCACTCTGCACCAAAAGTGCTGACTGTTCTTTCTTTCAAAAAGGAAATTTATCGCATAAAATTGCCGGGTTCAGCAAAGATAGGGGAAGGAAAACCTGAAAATCAGAACCATGCCATAATATTCACAAGAGGAGAAGCTCTTCAAACCATCGACATGAATCAGGTAATCACGACAAAGTAGCACCCTTGGGGTTACAAATAAATTTTAGGCGCTTGTCCCGATAATATGTTGCTTCTAATTTTGTAGGATAATTACTTAGAAGAAGCATTCAAAATGCGAAACCTTTTGGAAGAATTCCATGAGGATCACGGTGTGCGTCCACCTACTATTCTAGGTGTTCGTGAACATATCTTCACTGGAAGGTTGGATACATCTATTAGCCCTTCTCATCTCACAAGAATCTTCTGTTTGTGTCACCTGATATTTTATAACTTATTTGCTGCAGTGTCTCTTCTTTGGCATGGTTCATGTCAAATCAAGAAACAAGTTTTGTCACCATTGGTCAAAGAGTTCTTGCAAGACCGTTGAAGTACATTTCTCTTTTTTTCACTTGGCCTCTTTATTTTCTAAACGCAATATATACTGTATTGAAGCAATCTTCCTTTAATAGGGTTGCTCTTGAGATTAGTTCTCAAGCAGTGTCAATATGGGGGATCTAGTTGATTTAAGAAGTAATTTATTTATAGAGATATAACACTTTTTGAACTTCATCATGCTATCGAATGCAAGAAGTCCTCTCCTTGCTTTCTCACAACATAAACATAAGATGCTTCTTCTCTGGCATTATATATCTCCTTGTTTGAAATTAAAACCATGCATGTGGCTTTGTTACTGTTACCAAAGTTGATGGTGTTAACTATTGTGTGTTGAACTTCTGTTTATTGATTTTAGGATTCGGTTCCATTATGGTCATCCAGATGTGTTTGATAGAGTCTTTCACATTACCCGTGGAGGCATCAGCAAGGCCTCTCGTGGCATCAATTTGAGCGAGGATATCTTTGCTGGTAGCATTCTTAAAGATCTCTTTCCTTTCTATCCAGACAAAAGATTAAATGAAAGAAACTGTTGTGACATCAATTTAACTAGTAATAAACAATTTCATGAACTTCTCGATTCATTTTGCTATATAGGTTTCAACTCAACATTAAGACGAGGGAATGTTACTCACCATGAGTATATTCAAGTGGGAAAAGGTCGAGACGTTGGGCTCAACCAAATCTCGCTTTTTGAGGCAAAAGTAGCATGTGGTAATGGGGAGCAGACACTTAGCCGTGATATATATCGATTGGGCCATCGTTTTGACTTCTTCCGTATGCTTTCCTGCTATTTTACAACAATTGGATTTTATGTCAGTGCAATGGTAATTCCTTTTACATGAGTAATTCAAGTTGAAAACTAAAGGATTAGTGGTATGGGCTTGGCGAACTGAAGCTTATAATGAACATGTTACCTGAGAACTTAATCTACTTATTATTTAAAGCAACTAAAATAGTCTGTTCTAAGAATTTGAATACTTAATTTCAAATTTACTAATCGATAAAATATTTATACAAGCAGCATGGAATACAAAAAGATTTAGAAACTGAATATAACCAGCTGTTGAGTTTTGGTAGCCAACAAATGTGCTTCCTCTTTTTGATGACATTTGAGTATGAAAATTATATATCACTCAATTTGCTTCACAGTTTCAAATGTAAGGTTACACATGAGATCTATTGAGAATTACTCCATAATTGATTTTGATTGTTACGCTTGACAATATTCTATTTCCCTTTTTCCCCCGTAAAGCAATTTATTTAATATATTGTGTAAGGGTATCATGTAGCTTTATAACTTCTTGCAATAGTACCCTTTATAACTGTTAAACCACTTTAGAAAATTATCATGAGTTAGAAAGATCATCATGTTCAATAAGAAGACAAACATATTGCACACCTTGTTTTTTTGAAAATGCATAATTTTTTCTTTTGGAACCTCCTTTTGCCTCTATAAAAATAATAATAATAAAAAAAAACTGCTTTACATGCACATATCGCGTCTTACTTTGATGATTTCATGGTCCATTCCTTTTTTATTTTTTCAGATTTTAAGCGATATTTGATGCAATATCTTCCATTGAAGGAGACAAACCATTAGCATCAGTTTCCTGTACAGAATTCCATTCTTCTGATAGCTTGTACATGATAGTAATGAGTCAGTTTTAAGTTTAAAAATCCCATAATTCTTGTACATGCACAGATGCAAAGATGTGCAACTTCTTGAGCATGCATATGGAGGTAGATAAGAAGGTCTGTGCATGTTTAGGAGATTTGGCTGACTTTGCTCTTATTGCTATTATGCAGATGGTTGTTCTTACAGTCTATGTATATTTATACGGAAAGCTCTACCTTTCTTTGAGTGGATTAGAGGGTTCAATAATGAAGGCTGCAAGGAGTAAAGGAAATGATCCACTGAAGGCAGCCATGGCTTCTCAATCAATTGTTCAGCTTGGTATCTTGATGACCTTGCCCATGGTCATGGAGATAGGACTGGAGAGAGGGTTTAGAACAGCATTAGGTGACCTAATCATCATGCAGCTTCAGCTTGCTTCTGTCTTCTTTACTTTCTCCCTGGGAACAAAGGTCCACTACTATGGGCGAACTATCTTGCATGGAGGGGCAAGATACAGAGCTACTGGTCGTGGATTTGTGGTCAGGCATGAGAAGTTTGCTGAAAACTATAGGATGTACTCTAGGAGCCACTTTGTAAAAGGGCTGGAACTCGTGATATTGCTGGTTTGCTATCAAATATATGGAAAAGCAACCACGGACCCAACAGCATATATACTTCTTACAGCATCAATGTGGTTTTTAGTGGGGTCTTGGCTGTTTGCTCCTTTCCTTTTTAATCCATCGGGATTTGAATGGCAAAAGATTGTGGATGATTGGGAAGATTGGGCGAAGTGGATTAGCAGCCAAGGAGGTATAGGTGTACCAGCAACCAAGAGCTGGGAATCATGGTGGGAAGAAGAACAGGAACACATGCAGTACACGGGGTTTGTAGGTCGACTGTGTGAGATTATTCTTTCCTTACGTTTCTTTCTGTATCAGTATGGCATTGTCTATCAATTACATGTGACAAGGGAAAATCCAGCTGGTAGATCCCGGAGCATTGCTGTGAGTATATTTGTTGATTATCCTGTTACCATATCTTACATCTAGATGTGCATAATTATCATCCAAATTGTAAAAGAAATTTAGATTTTATACCCTTCTTTTATCATTAATATCATGTGGAATTCTTAAAACTTAGAATTTGCCTTCGTGAGACTAGAAAGTGCCAGCTCATAAGGAGCTTGATACAGGCTAACTGAAGCATGGTGGTCTGTAGAAAGCAGAATCACTCATAGCATTGTGTGGTTATCGAAATAAATTTCTGCCAGATGCTGGTTATAACAAGTAAACAAGAGATAACCAACCAAAATAGATCCTATTGCCATTGCGGATGATGATTCATTACAAGCCCTTAGCTTTTATATGTTCATCTTTTAATTGGCTTCTAATATTTCAGGTTTATGGTTTGTCCTGGCTAGTAATTGTTGCTATGATGATCATCTTAAAGGTTAGTGCTAAAATTTTTAAGGTTATAATTTATGGGTATGGCCCTGATTTGCAATTTAATGACTTTGGTTTTGTCTTAAACTGCAGATTGTTTCCAAGGGCAGAAAAAAATTTAGTGCAGATTTCCAGCTGATGTTTAGACTTCTCAAGCTGTTCCTGTTTATAGGATGCGTGGTTACTCTTGTTATCTTGTTTACCACCCTTCATCTCACAGTTGGAGACATCTTTCAGAGCCTTCTGGCCTTTCTGCCTTCTGGATGGGCACTTCTTCAGGTACAATATCTATCACTGTTCTTCGTGGTGGAATAACTTTGAATAGCATGATCCTCTTTCTTATTACTACATTCTCTCCACTCATTCGATACAATCATTTATCCATTAAATTTGACAGAATTTTGGATTTAGAATTTTAACTTGAAGTTGGAGATAAAAAACTGGATTATACAGATACAATGAAACTTAATTAGGCATTAGTTTAATTTTGATAAAAGTGTAGAATTTATATTTAGTTTTTATGAGTATTAGCAAAAACGGGTTATTACAAATAGTGGGGTTTGTATGATCAGATAGCACAAGCGTTGAGACCATTGATAAAGGCGCTCAAAATGTGGGGTTCAGTGAAGGCTCTAGCGAGAGGGTACGAATACTTAATGGGGTTAGCCATATTTACACCAGTGGCTGTACTGGCCTGGTTCCCATTTGTCTCAGAGTTCCAAACCAGGCTTCTATTCAACCAAGCATTCAGCCGAGGTCTTCAAATCCAACGTATTCTGGCTGGTGGAAAGAAGAACAAGTAAGCATAACCTACCTCTGCTTCATCTTTGTTTAAATATACAACCTTAAGAGATGTCCCATCTTCCGAGGTTCACGGACCAGATAGAGAATTGTGGTGTGAGAACTTCTGCAGCACTTTCCACTCCATTCAAATGTGGTAGTGCTACGGCTTGTTGGAGTTTTGTTGTTTTGGAATTCCTCAATCATTAATATTAGTAGCTTCAGTCTGATATTTTGATATCCACATCAAATCAAATTATCAATGTATCATACGCAAGCTCTAGAAATCAATTCTTTGTTGATATCATATTTCCTGCTTAGATTGATTTCCAGGAGAATATTCTTTATCCTCCTGGAAAAATGGAAACATTGCCCAATCAAATTTGTTGATTTGAGGAATGATATTAATGAATCCGCCCTTATTGCACGCCATTCATGTTTAAAGCATATTGGTAATCACTTTTTATGATTAAATCGCAATTGTTGTTTCATTACTAGAATTTCTTTTGTTGATTGTTTGTCAGTAGTTTATATTTGCAAAAAAAGTCATAATTTATCCCTAACGTTTTGTTCGAAGATCTGATTTGCCATCTATGTTTATTTTGGAGCTGATTTTCCCTTGATCTTTTGATATTGGGTAATAAAATTTATGTGATTTTGAGACTTTTGGATGTTTTGCTAATTAAAATAAAAATGCGAAGATGACTGAAGATCATACTCTTTGAAAAAATTGTAGCACCTTAAGATAAAGAATTGTTTCATTTTCATTTGGTGAAATACATATTTCCCTAATTTCCCTCCATCTTCCACCTTACTTTCAATTTAACGCCCAATCTAAAAATTTTAGCAATTCAAGTACTCTTCTTATCGAATTCTTTCAATTTCGGGATTCCATCCAAAATTACTGCCAAAGTTAACGGTGCAAATTTTGATGCATTTTTCTACATAAATTTCCTAGTTCAACCAAACTGCAGCATCACTGTGGTGGTATGGACATTTTAGAGTCTTGAAGTCATAGAATGTCTGAGTTCCCTTCGGAGGATCTTTCCAGCAGCAGACTTTGGTATTGATTGTACAAATATCACCTTTCTCACCTTCTTATATGGTGCAACCTAACAAACATAATCAGCAACAAAAACTTGATTGCTTTAGTGTTTGCTAACAAACCCAATCTAGAGTTAGAGGGAGAAAAAAAAAATCTCAGTCCAAGCTTGTAACCAAACCCGGCAATGACCATGAGATTCATCAAAAATACCTGCTTAGCTACATAGTGGATAATGGTTTCTTGTGTTATCCTACTCTCCTCCCTCTTCACCACAAATGCAACCGGTATCTCGCCGCATTCTTTGTCAATGGCACTACAATATGGGAAAATAAAAGCTCCATCATGTAGATAAATTGAACAATTTTCAGTACCGAAAATATGAGTTCATTATCTGCATATCCAATGCCAAGATAAAGATCAAAATCTGAAGCAGTTGGTTTGAGACCCCCTACACAATTAACTGTCTAATTTATATGCAAAATAGTTCAGCTAATCATGCAATATGGATGTGCAGATTATTTTCTTTGTTTAGAAATCTCCCAGGCAAATAATAATCTCTTCTTCTTATACTTTGTTAAGTGCCTTTTTATGAATAATCAAATCCATAAAGGTTCCGCACTCACGCTGTTACTGCAGCATCAAGTATATCAGGATGTGAAAGTAATGCAGCTTCTAAATCTGCAGGAGCAATCTGCAAAACGTACAAATTGTTGACAAATCACTGATTCTGTCACTATCTCAATAGCATGTTTTTACAGAGGCTTTATACTTTTACACAGTGAAAAACCTGTGGTAATAATGTGAATTTATCCTATTAAGAAGTCAATTTTTTGTTTAGAAAGAAACATAAAATAACTGATATTAGCTACAGTCACTTTTTTAAACAAACAACAAATACCCTTTTAAACAGCCAGTACTACCAAATTATCTATGATGCAAATTGCAAACATGCAATACTGAGATTTACCTGAAAGCCCTTGTACTTTATTATTTCTTTCAAACGATCAACTATGTACAAATATCCATCACTGTCAATATAAACAATGTCCCCAGTATGCAGCCAACCATCTTCATCAATAGTTAATGCAGTTGCCTTGCTATTGTTCAAGTATTCTGAAAATTTTATCCAAAGCAAACATACTCAGTTATGGAAAATAATAGGAGAAAATTGTGCAAAGAAAAATTGAAATGAATGACTAAACTGAAATTCCTTTTCTTTTCCCTATGAGTATGACTGCTATGGCCACAAATGAAAGTCATGAAGGTAAATTCATGTTCAAGCAAATCAACTGGTTAACAAACTCTTAGCAAGTGTGCAAAGCAAGGCCTCTGATGTATCATCTTATTTTAAAGCCATATAGAAAAGGGAATTCATTAGGCTGTGGAGCAGTAAACCGAGATGCAAAGGCAACAGATAGAAGTATTTTAACTTGTAAAGGAAAGATAATGATTCCAAGTGGGGAAACAAACGGCCAACAAAAAAAAATTATGAAAGAGATGCTCAGGGGATGGGAATGACAGCAACCATGAAAAGGGTTTACCACTCAAACGGAAATGCAAGCGTCATAGGATTAGAATCTGCTCACATGAATATGAGTATTATAAGCATGAGATATATGTGAATTGTTTCAAAAAGCTGTGATCACCTTTCATAACTGGAGGTCCTCGAATCCAAAGCTCACCATTACTGCCAGGAGGCAAGAAACAACCAGTGACCCAATCCACTACTCTAGCTTCTATATTTGGAGCCAAAAGTCCTATGGAAGAGTATTTTTGTACGTGCAAAGTATTGAAGCCACGGGTTCCTACAGCAGTTGACTCTGTCATGCCATAACCCTATAGAAAGAAAAAGGAAAATTAAATGAAAAATCATGACACTTGTATAAATTGAAGTGACCAGCATCACCAATAAAAAGGAAAGGCCATATGGTAGCAAATTCAAAAGCCAGAATAAGTAAGTAGAGGGTCAATGTTTAATTAGGCCTTAAGTACCTGAATGAAATCAACATGCGGAAAAGTCTCTACGAAATCTTGTATAATTTTTGGAAACAATGGAGCTGCTCCACATGAAACCTGCTTCAAACTTTTGAAGCTAATTCCACCAACATTCTTTGCTTTCTTTGTCAAGGCTTGGAGAATCGGTGGAACAACAGGAAAATGTGATATTCCATACTTATCTATCGCTTTTACCATCTCATTAGCATCGAATTTCCTCATTACAACAATGCTAGATCCCAATGACAACAACCCCAACACAAAAAGAGATAAGCCATATACATGAAACATAGGCAAGACAGCTAAAAACACATTTTTCGAACTTGAATACTCATACTGTGAAGCTTCAAACCTTACAAAAAGCTCAACCATAGAAATAAAGTTCCTGTGTGTTAAAACGACCCCTTTACTATAACCAGTAGTCCCTGATGAATACAATATTGCTGCTGTATCTTCCTGCCTAATCACTGGCCTCAAAGTCATATCAACATTACAATAAACTAATTCATAGAAAACCTCAAATTCCTTATTCTCCTTAGTCAGAGAAGAACTTTCTGGTACACTTATGACAGGAATCCTCAAAGGTTTTAATTTGCCAGCATTTTCCAGAAAAGAGAAAACTATACATGCATTGCAATCAATGATTTGCTTCTCAATTTCTAAAACAGTACAAAGGGGATTCATAGTAGAAACAATAGCTCCCAAATACAGAACACCCAGAAAAATAATAGGGAAGTAAATGGAATTGGGCAGCAAAAGCAAAACAACATCACCTTGTTTAATGCCCATTCTATGAAGACCAGAAGCCATGGATTTGACCAATGGTAAGAGCTCAGAATGAGAGAGTGAAAACCCAGATGCAGAATCAATGAAAGCTGTAAGACCATTGTGTTTGTGCGAGAAAATGAAGGAAACAGCATCAAGAAAAGGGTCTGAAGGGAGAGGAATTGTTGGGTGTTTGCTGGTATAGATTCCTGTTTGCGGAGAATACCATTGAGGAAGGCTTGGCTTTGAGTTTTCATGGAGATTCTGCATCTCAGATTGCTCCTGTTGAAATGGAAGTTGCCGCCAAATCAACAGAAACAACTCAAAAAAAAAAAAGCCAACGTTCCTTTAGGTTTAGATGATTTCTATGTTTCTTCCTAAAACCCACTATTAAACCCCAACAAAAAGCCCAAGCTTTGTGACAGCTCGACAAGACCTCAAGACAAGACGACAAAATTGGTCCTAGGCTTTCAGATAGCGATTGGACAGAAATATTTTGTGAACTCAAAATATGGAAAAATAAAATAAAAGGAAATTAAAATTTTATCAATTGCTTATTTTTAAAAAATAATATTTGTTTCTTTATATATATATATATATATATATATATATATATATATATATTATTATTTCTAAAATAGAAATTCCATTGGATTTTTTTTAAAACATTTTTCTATATTTTTATATTGAATAAAATTTTATAATTTGTGATATACATAACTAGAAAAAATGATATTGACTTATTTTTTAATAGTTAAAAAATGAAATTAGCATATAATTGAACCCCAATTAATTATAAAAAAAACCTCAATTACAATTTTTGATTTTTTATAAGGTATAATAATTTTATAAAAAATAATAGATGTTAATTATTTATTAGAATTTAACTGAACAATTATGAATTTGGGTAGATTATGAAATAAACATTTAAAGCAATGATCAAATTAATGAGTTTCACAAAATTAGATACATTATTTTAAATTTGTCTTAAGAGGAACACAAGTATCACCGGCAATCGGATGGTACGTACTGTACCATCCAATACTTCAAGTGTACTAGATCAACACCCATATGAGATTGCATATCTACATATCTTATTAATATTTTGTATTTTCTGATTGAAGAGAAGATTTTCTTTGACAACCTTATTTTGAAATTGTTTAGCATTTGTTTCATAATGGAAAAAATGAATTATCATATTTATTTAATTATTTTATTTTAATTAAAATATTATAAAATAAATTTTTTAATAAAAAAATACTTAAATTTTAAAAAAATATTTTATAAAATTTTTTGATCAAATTTTCAAAAAAAAAAAAATACTATCGAAAATGCTTGTTGGTATGTCACCGACGTCTTTTCCATGTCATACAATCTTAACCGTTAATCGGATCTAAGTAGTTTTAAGGTAAGTTTTTGTAAATTGAAGGGGTTTTGAGATAACAAATAAAAATAAAATTAGTTGGGGGACCAAATGTATAATATAGTCAAAATTTACCCGTTATGATTTCCGGCGAAATGAGTGTTTTGCTTTCCTTTCCCCTCCAAATTCTGTATTAGCATCTCCATCAACAGCGAATACCCACCAAGCCCAATGCCATGGATCAGCTGAATCTCCTCAATTATATTGCTTAAAATTTATTGACTCCAGGTATCTACGCAACCGATTCTTTTGATTTTTAGCCAATTTCATTTCTTCATCGTATTCAAATTTACAGCCCTTTTTTTTTACCCTTTTCATGTTGTTGTTGCTCTGAATTGTTGACTGTAATTGATGATCTAAATATCTTATACTCTGGATTTGAGCTAATTGGGGTCTATCTCATTTCATTGTTCTTTGTCGTGTTGAGTTGTGACGACTTGCCTCAATTGGTAGAACAGATTTTTGGACTACTTGTTATCTTTTTTGTAATGTCTCTAATTGGATTCCTCGTTCAATGGATATATTATTCTCTGTTCATCATTCTCCTGTAAACTAGCCATTTCTTTGAAACTTTTATATCTTGTTTGTTACAATGTTGTTTTCCGTAATCATATGAATTTCTTTCTTTCTTTCTTTCTTTCTTTCTTTTCTAGTTCTTTTGTGTTTCAACTCTGCCAAATCAGAATCATGTTTACTCAAAAACAATCTATATTTTTATTTCATAAGCTTGAAAAATATGGCAAAAGTTGAAAACTTTCGATTTAATTTAATAGTTTAACTCTTGCTTATGATTACTGTTGTGATTATTGATGAAATTATTTGGATTTAATTTATATGTGGGCTTTATTTTTGGTAATTCTAGATATCTGAGTGAATTGCATCCGCTGAATTTTGTTGAACATAGAAGATCGCAAGTTGCTGGGTCGTTAGCATGGATCTTCCAACAGCTGATGTGGAACTTGTACCAGAAAAGGAGAAAATTGAAAATGGAAAAGAGGGATGCCCTGCATTCCATTGTCAGCTTTATGACACGGAATTAGTCCACAAAATAGCTCAAGTTCTTTTCTCTGGATTAGCAGGAGCTTGTGTTGACAACACAACAGGAGGCCTATTTAAGTCCCCTGGGTCAGTGGCTGTTGATTTGAGAAAAGAAATGATTGAATATCTTAGACAGCGAAGTGAAAGCTTTGTTGCTGAATCAGTCATTTTGGAAGGTGATCCAAACACAGAGGCATCTGATCATCCTTATGATATTATTTCTGATTTTGTTGATGATTTTGTTAGTTCAAAGAGGAATTTCTTTAGTCGGGTTTCAGGATGGCTACTGAGTGAAAAGAGAGAAGACAACGTTGATGATTTTGCACAAGAGATGGAAACAAATGGATTTTGGTTGATAGATAGGAGAGAAGCAATTGCCCAAACTCTGGTTAAAAATGTTGACTTCAAAAACATGTTTCATTGTGACAAAAAATTCAACACTGCTGAAGAGCTAACTGAGCACGTTGTCAACTGTGACTTTAGATCAACGAATTGTACAAATGATGGGTGTACAGCTTTCTCTTGTGCAAGGCATATGGAGAAGCACGATTCAACTTGTCCTTTTAAAGTAATCCCATGTGAACAGAAGTGTTCGGATAACATCATGAGACGTGAAATGGACAGACATTGTATTACTGTCTGTCCTATGAAGCTTGTAAATTGTCCTTTCTATGGTTTGGGTTGCCAATCCACAGTACCACGGTGCAAGATTCAGCAACATTGCTCAGATGAACTTCAGTTGCACTTGATATACGCCCTTAAAAATTTTCACAAGGAAGCTTCTCAGGAGGATCTCAAGAAACGGGCGAATCAGATGGTACAGGTGAGTTTAGGTGGTTATGATGCAATTTTAAAAAATTGTTCTGTGATTAGGAAAAGTTCTTGCACTTGTCTCTTTGATGCAGTTTCACCTCATTTGCTAGTAAGCACTAAGCTTTCTTTATATGCTACATTTAAGTGGGCTACCCTTTACTGTTCTGATGCTGTGGGGTAAACTCACCCATAAATGTAGCACCACATAATGGACTGAAAAAACAAACAGAAAAAAAAAATCTCAATTTTTGTATGTTAAATGGCATGTAATATTATATTGAGTACTATATGGGACTTTTATTTTGGAACCTAACTAATATGTCCATCCATTGTTTTACAGCCGATGGCCATGTAAGGACTATAATAGCTGTAGGCAACCTTTATTTGCTAAGTCAATTTTTCTTAGATCAGACATAGTGAGAGATTGATTATTAACATTTTTTACATTTGTCATTGATCCTTTTGTATATTTCTGTTTCGCTTGAGCTATAGGGAGGAAGTTAGGATTTGTGAAATCTGTCTATCTGACCATTTTTCTGATTTATATGGAAACTATTCCCACTGAAAAAAGTAGCAGCTAATCCATATTCTCCATTAAATTTTGACATGACTAACATTTTTTTTTGTCAGAATTGTATCTGACAGGCTGCAACTATCAACTTATGCTTTACATGATTGGCTTAATGAGAATCTGCACCGCATCCAGGAGGATTTGGTGCAATAGAATTCATAAAATATTTTTTAAGTTGTGCACATGGGCATAAAATTCATATGGGATCACAAATCAAAACAGAGACGTAAAGCATCTGTATTTCTTGATATAAATCATTTGTCTTGTTGGCTTAAGTATAAATCTTTCTTGTCCAATGTTGAAAGTTATATGTAGATGTGAGGATTTTTTGGACAAGGAATTTTGTGAAACAACACTGCAGAAATTCCTCAGAGACACATGTATACACAAGCAAGTGGGTTGATAGGCTCATACACGTAGGAGAGACATTGTGTGTATCATTCTGAACTCACAACCTCAATGCTTCAAGATTGAGGTTTTTCATAAATGATCACCTTTTTTCTTGAATTTGTTTTCTGCTTTTAGTGAATTCCCATTATACTGTGTTATTCTTATTCTCAGTGGTTTATCATGTAGCTGGGTTCGCCATTTTTGCATTGTCCGGTAGGCTTAGAGTTTAGATCATGCACAAGCAGCTTTAGAATGACATTCATTTTGATAACAACTCACTTAATTGTTATGCTCTGTTGACACGCTCTTTATCATATCCCCGTTTATGTATTGGCAGATGAATTGCTTCAAATACGTAACCAGAGTTTAAACTTTTTGTTTCTCCATAACAGTCATGTTCCGGTGAGCTAGAGGCAGCTAGAGACGCACGATCCTTAACTCTGAGGGTCAGGAACCTTGATGCAAAGCTCGGACCACTTGAATGTAATACTGCAGAAGCGGCTATTGAAGAATCCTCTGAAGCTGCAAAGGACAATACTGTCAGATCCACAGAACCATCTGAGGATGAAAATAGTAAACCTGAAAATGCTACAGATGCTAGAAACAAGGTTAGTGAAGACTCCACCGAGACCCCAAATTTAACAGCTGAAGTTTCAAAGGAAGAGAATATCCAGGTATGAACATGAATTGCTTCTAGTAAATATTGGTGAAATTAACACAAATCTCATCTAGAAGGAGACCAATGTGCCCAACTTCTCAAATGCCAATACAACTTCAGAACTTTTTAAAAATATGGATATTTAGTCCTTCCCCTTATACCCCTTTTTGTTGATTATTTTTTAATAATTATTTGTTTTTATCATACAATTTTGTATACGTTATTTTATTTGTTACTAAAGGAATGTTTTTCCTACATGTTCTTGTTCATTATGTTTACTTATGATGATTACAACTGTTGTATAAGCTAATACAAAATATAAGAATTATAACAAAGGTGTAGTGTATGTTAAAGGCTTCTTCTGCTTCTTCTTCAAAGGTGCATCATGTATATTAAAGTATTTATTTATTTTTTAATTAAGAATAAATCATTTTACTAAATGGGGTGCGATACGGTACGCGTGCATTTTCGACATCTGATCGCATGCGCATCTTATTGGTCGGATAATAAATAATTTCTTACATTTCTTTAATGGTTGATACATTGTCGAAATTATTGATACCTTTTATTTATTTATCCAACATGTTGTATGCATTTATCTCTACACCACGCGCATATATATATATATATATATATATATATATATATATATATATATATATATATATATATATTCACAAATTCTTATATGTATGAGTTATATATAATAAACTAGAAAATAACGTGAACAAAGTGGCCAAAATGATATATTAATTTGAAGAATCCAAAGAATGTTAATTTAATGTTTGAAAAATCCAAAGAATGTCATATAATTTGCCAAAAAATAAATTTTAAAAATGAAAAAAGAGAAAAATAAAAGGTTCATGCAACCATGTCCAAAAATTCGGGACAAAGATTAAATTGGTGCAATTAGGGAAACTATTTCCCACTCTGGTGTGTGTTGAAATTTAATTCCGGGAGTGGGGTTTTGTTGGAAGACGCAGGTCAGACCTACGGAAAATGACGCGAGAAGGGGGCCGCTGATGTCATATGCCGCAGCTCTGAGCTGCGGCATGTGCAAAGGGGAGGGGGGCACCCCTCTCCGCTGCCGGGAAGATGTCATATGCCGCAGCCATGTGCTGCGGCATATGATAATGTGCAAAATGTGTCCAAGGACACTTTCCAGCGCGACTGTCCTGCGAAAGGCCTAAATTCCAGCATAATTGTCCTGCAAAGGGCTAAAAAATAAAAAAAAAAAAGAAAAAAATGCAATTGAATTATAAGTTGAAATCAATGCCAATAAAACTTACGATTCGTTGTTTATATGTTTCTCAAGTTCATATTGAAGCGTTTTACTTAGTATTATTTATAGCTTTCATATTCCTATCTGAAGGTGTTGGGTTCATCAAAACAGGTAACGGATTTATTTTATTTTATATTATTGACATTACATTTTTATTGTTAGTTATTAATAATCTACAGAAATTAAGAGTGAGGAGATTATTTTCTTGCAATTATTTAAGCAATAATATTGAAGAAATATGTAAATGTATTTTTTTTTGTAATTTGTAGGTGTATTTTATTTGTTTACTTGACGGATCAAGCAATATCGAGTAAGTTATTATTTTAATTTTCGTTTTATATTACAAAATTTATTTATGTAAATTTTGAGAACAACAAAGTTATGTATGTAAATTCTGAAAGTAAAAAATTATGCATAATAAAAAGTAAATATTATCAAGTGTTATGTTATGATAATGTAAAATAATTTGTTTATGTAAAATGGGTATGACAGATTTTTCCCATAGTTTGTTTCACATAATTGTTAATTTAATTTTATATTTGTTGGATTAGTTAGATATAATTTTTGACAAATTATTTGTGTTGCGAACAATTATTTTGTAGACAATTTTACATTTTTTATGCAAATATGAAATTATTTTTTGTTGATATGTATGTGACTTGTTTGTTGCGGTTTGGATAAAATTAAAAAAATATGTATTAATTTGCGGGGAATTATTTATTTTTTAACATATGTTTCATATTGTTTGGAAATATCTGTGGATTTTATAAAAGTAAACGGAATTATTATCTAAAATATCTATGTATTCATGCTATGAAGAGTTTTTTTATTGTAGTTAATAAACATATTTTATTATTATGTAGATATTATTATTATTATTATTATTATTATTATTATTATTATTATTAAGGACGTATTGAACTGACAGGCACTTCTAAAATGGCAACATATACGGATTTTTATTTGCATACTGGAGGAATAATAAGTTATGATGGGGGAAACTTTCAATACGACATATCTGGGCCGAATGCCAAAACAAAGAGATTGAGATTAAAAAATAAGCCGACATTTCGTGAGTTGGTCCATAAAATTCACGTGAAATTAGCCTTAGGTTTCAACGACGAAGTTTCTAGAATTATTTACAAAGTGCCAATGTTCAATCAAGTTGGGCTATACTGGACGTCGGTGGACTTGGAAGATGATGATGATATTGAGATTATATATGAAAATTTAAGAAAATATGACAGTTATACGCTGGTTGAATTAATTATTGAAGTTAACAAGGCGGATGTAGGAGCCAAAATGGCAACATATGCACCTGGCAATGAGGATACAAATGAAGAACTTGATGCAGAAAACATCATTGGAAATCAACAAATATATATACATGATGTTGGACCCAGTCAGCCCATGCATTCTGTGAGTCGACATGATATTGAAATGTTATCTCAATCTAATTTTGTTGGAGAACAGTATGCTGTTGCAGGTGTAAATGTCGATCAAAGTGGAGAACGACGATCAATTAGCAATCGAGGGAATGCCAGTCCCGGTCACCAGCGACAGTTACAAAGTAGACGAGATGTTTCATTACTTGGAGCAGAAGCAAGTGACAGAGCTGGACACATTCCTATACATCCAGCAGTAAGCCAGCTACCTGCCCAAAGTGTGAGGCAACCAAGACGGTCATTTAGTAGGAGGGTTGGTAATTTTTTCAGTAAGTCTCTTTTTGGCAACAGATCTGAAAGGCGTTCAAATGAAATAAATTTGGAAGCAGTGTCGAGAGCAGCGACAAATCCTAATGTGGAATGTAGTCGTCAATGACATTCTGTTTCTCAGGTTCCTGATCTCAGTCAACGACATTCTATTTCACAGACAACAGAAGTGCACCAACAAAATTCTGGAGGGGGATTTGCAGATGTGACTAGACGCCGATCTGTTTCTCATATTGCAGTTCCACCACCTGATATTGTCAATCAATCTGATTCTCGACGGGATGGTGATTTACTAGGTGATTCTATATCCGAAGATGATCCTTCATTTAATATTGGCGGCATGGCTGATGAAGACGGGGGGGGGGGGGGCATTAAGTAATGAATATATGTCATCTAATGAGGATGTTGATGCTGAAGATGAAAGCATAAGCTCAGAAAGTGATGAATCTGAATTTGGTGGTGTTGATGAGTGTTCTTATTCGCATGATGCAAGTCCATTAGCATCAATACATCCATGCGAAGGGATGGCTGATGCAAACTTCAGTTTTCCTTCCGAACACTATACACAAATCGACTTCGATGCTGCACAGTTAATCTCTCTGAAGGTATTCACTTTCAGACATGGGATGGTGTATCCGAGTTATCAACAGGTTTAGTTTTCAATAGTAAGGAAGAAGTTCAATCATGTGTGAAGAAGTTCTCAATTAAGAGAAATGTCGACTTTCGCGTTGTTGAATCAAAACCGACATTTTGGGTATTGAGATGCCCGAAGTCTGAAGATGGCTGCAAATGGAGGTTAAGAGCAGCAAGGAAAGGGAATTGTCCTTTGTGGAAAATAACAAGGTACGGTGATCCACACTCATGCCTCTCCAGTAATTTAACTAAGGATCACAGACAATTGGGTTCAAAAGTAATTCGTAATTGTATAATGGGAATGGTTAGCAAGAATCCGACACTGCTTGTTGATGTTATTATTGCGGCAATTAAGCATCAATTTAATTTTGAGGTATCTTACAAGAAAGCTTGGTACGCTAAAATTGGTGCAATAGAGGCAGTATTCGGCAACTACGTTGAGTCGTACGAGACATTACCAGGCTTTCTCCATGCATTGCAAAATTACAATGCCGGTACTGTTTATGAGTTGAAGACGCGTGAAACAAACCTCCCAAATGTCAGGCAATTTGAAAGGGTTTTTTGGAGCTTCAAACCGGCCATTGATAGGTTTCTTCATTGTAAACCAATTTTATTGATCGATGGAACATTTTTGACAGGAAAATTCCAACAGACAATGCTTATTGCTAGTTCAGTTGATGGAAATAGTATGTTGTTCCTGTTGGGTTTCTACGGAATTAAATCACATTAAACGCAGCGGAAAATTCGAAACCCGAAACAGGATCCAAGTATTTTCGATTGATTCAAAAAGGAAGAGATAAAGATTAACTGACCTTTTGAACGAAATAACTCTTTAGATCGGACTGAAGACGCTGCCTTTACACGAACGTCCTCTATCGGTATCCACACGCACGAACAAATGCACAGTAGTCGCAGGGGTGCTAGCTCCCTTGAATGCGAATGGATTTCTTTTCTTTCTTTCTCAAGGAAGAAAGCTGGCTCTGTTTTCTTTTCTTTCTTTCTCAAAGATGAAAACTGGCTCTGTTTTCTTTTCTTTCTTTCTCAAAGATGAAAGATTGCGGCCACACTAATCCCTGTTCTTCTTAATAACGTGATTAGTGTTTTATTTAGGGTTAAACTCCTTTACTACATATATCCCATATATAATTGTATATATATTTCAAATCTTTTTCCTCTTAGGAAAAGATAAATAATGATATTATCTCTTAATTCAAAATTAAGATATAATATATATATATATATACATATATTTATATATATATATTTATTTATTTATTTATTATTCTAAATAATAAGAAATAATATATTAATACATATTATTATCTCATATTTAAAATAAGAGATATTTATATGTATAAATATATATATATATATAAATATGTAATTTCGAAATTAAATATAAATACCTATATTTATATTTTATTCCGAAATAACCCAATAAAATCCATTCTGTTCATTTTGCTCTTGGTGTGTGACCCAATAGGTTTATATTATGTTGGCAGTGGACCTAATCCCATAAAAGCCCACAAGTCATAATTGGTCTCTAGCAAGACATTATGACTACCCAAATAATATAAATATCGTTAGTCCGATTTTAACCTTGCAATAGAACATGTTATTATCCTTTTGTCACACGATATCTTGTTTGAACATAAGTCATGGTCCATGTCAAACTTAAATTGTTCAAACATATAATTTCTCGATCACCAAGTAGACTGATAAATTCAAATGACATTGATCACACTATCAATTCATTTGAGCACGGCCATGCATTTTACAGTCCTACCTATCGAGGGGCCCAATAGATATCTCTCTCATAAGAGAGGGACAAATTCCATCTTGATTATTCACTTTCCTCCTCATAATTCTCATTATGTCCGATCATAAACTTTATAATTATCCTATTAAAGATAACGTTTGATTATGTCAAAACATAATGATCCTTATGTAGGAAACTATGATAACCTCAGGTCAAAGGATTCAATAATATATCTATTATAAGATCACTTATGACATTAACCCATGAAGTGATCTTATATTGGGTCTATCCAGTACTTTGTTCTCTAGCAAGTACATATAGATTTGATTTATATCAACATATATAATCATCCCATGATTATCAATGCAAATCTATACTAGTCTTAATTTATCTTTATGCCCTTTATTGATAAATGACTAGGGACAATATGAATAACGTTGTTATTCATAAACATTACAATAATGTAACATGCCAATAATATCAATACGAAGAAAACCATTATATAAATGAAAAAGTAATGATTACATCAAGGTCCAAATGCTTGGCCTAGGGCATAACCACTAACAGTTCCCACTAGCATTTGCTATTGTGGAGTCTGAGAATAAATCAAGTTGGGCGTGGTTCATGAGTTTGATTAGAAAACATGTGACCCAAAGTGTCGGAATAACCGTTATATCAGACAGACATGCTGGTATAATGGCAGTGTTCCGTGACGAACGAAGTGGTTGGAAGGAACCATTGTCATTTCATAGGTTATGTTTGCAGCACTTTGTCAGCAACTACAATACCCATCATAGGAATAAAACAATAAAAGATCTGCTTTACAAGGCTGGTTAGTAATTACATGGCAAGCATTAATTTACTTTATTCCTATGATTGTCTAATTTGCTTATTTGCATTAACTTCATAAACATCTCGATGTAGGTACACAATATCAGAAGCGTATCTTCACTAAGCACATGGACAAGATTAAAGAGATGGACGAGGAATCGTACAACTGGGCTATGAGAGTGCCTCTAGATCGCTGGACATTTTCCGAGGATGGCGGCTACAGGTATGGGCATGCCACTACAAACATTGCTGAGAGTGTGAACAGCGCGCTGAAAGGTGTACGCATGATGCCCATAACAGCGATTGTTGAACACGTTTTCGGCAGGCTGGTTAAATTTTACGATCAGCGGAGGCAAATGTACATAAGTAAAATGACTGAAGGTTTACGGTTCACACCAAAATGTGTTCAAGTTATGTCGAAGAATTCCATCAAGGCGAGAGGACACATGGTCGTGCAGTATGACAATCGGTACGGGCTCTTTAGTGTCATAGCATACAGTGCACCAGAAGAAAACACGGAGGTTGATACTTATGTATTAAGTCTGGACAAGCGTGAATGTGAGTGTGGACAATTTCAAGGAATGAAAATACCTTGCTCGCACGCCATTGCAGCTTGCATGCATAGACATATTGATCCTTACACATTTGTCGATAAGTGTTATACCATTACGGAGGCACTAAAATGCTACGATGGGGAATTCCGTCCAATGGCACATAAAGCATATTGGCCGCAGTATTATGGTCCTAAGTTGGCACCTGATATGGAACTAATGAGGAAGAAGGGTCGGCCTAAAACAAATCGTATACGGAATGAGATGGATAGGCGTGATAGGAGTAATGTTGGTCATTGCAGCAAATGTGGCAATGTTGGACACAATAAAAAAACATGTAAAAGGGGCGCTGGACCATCGAATCAATCATTCAGAAGCTGAAATTGTGCAACAACATGTGTGTTATTGTGTAATGGTATTATATGAACAATTATGAAATTTAATTTATTTACTTTGTTAATGCGTATTAAATTTTGCGTAATGACGCGATCTCAGCAAGTGTACTGAATCGGCAAGTAAATGTCCCTGGATATATTTTTATTCTGAAATTTTGAGGTTACACGGCGATGAGGAAATTATTCACCGCCGTGTAAATGTTCCAGGTCTGCTACTAAGTTCTTTGATTTCGATTCACACGGCGGTGAAGAATTTTATCACCGCCGTGTAAACACTCCAGTCAGCTTCCTTAATTTTTTCTTCTCATGATTCTGGCCTCCCGTCTCACACGGCGGTGAGAGATGTCTTCACCGCCGTGTAACCTACTTAAAATATTGCCAAAACAACATAAAGCTCCATTTAGTGCACCAAATAATATCAAATGACATTTTATCAAAAATTAACACAAATAACAACTTTTAGACTAAGAAGTAATCTCTAAATTCACATCAAAACATTATTTAATTTAAACTTATCACGTAACATAATTATAATTATATGTCAATGTTTAGTTGTATTTTAGATATCCCCGATTTGTTTTGTGAAAATTTCTAAGCTAAGTAAGAAAATAAAACTATAAAAAAATGATTTTAATATAAAATTGTTATTCAAGAAAATACTCAAGAATGAATTTAGATGCTTAGAAAATACACAAACAATAATTTTGGCATTAAAATGTCAATGTCCAAATACACATAATATTTTCAACGTCTCCTATTTCTCCTTCTACTACTACTACTAGATGAACTGCTATGTGTATCAGATTGATCACGCATCTCGTACGGGTTTGGATGGTGTGGTATATGCATGTCATCATTATAATCGCCACTATACAATGGCTGATCTGCTAAGCCCATAGTAGTCCCCATATTGGAGCTGTCCAGTAGCTGTTGAAAAAAATCATCTTGCTGAGCCTGTCCGTATATGTGACGTGCTGGATGCTCTCCTTCAGAAAGACTTACATTCAAATCAACATTGTATCTTGAAGTGCCAGCTTCAGCCTCATAGTAATTTGATGGACCAGGTTCCGTCGGCAAAAAGCTACCTTGATCGAATTGTGCCTGACCAATAGAAGGGATATCAAATGAACTTGAAGACGGGTCAACATAATAAGGCCATGACATGGGTGGGGGGACTTGGTGTACTCCAGGCTGAATGGGAATTGATGCAACAGTTGTACGTCTTTCGCCCATTCCCCTCCTGCTACGGGCTGACGACCGAAAATCCTCGTATGGAGTTGATAGCGGTTGTATTTCCACGGGATCTGGACCTGGCTGACGGGGATAAACATTCGATGTTCTCCCTATTTCTCCAACAGCACCCAAAATACTTTCAGATGTAAGACGAATATTACCAACTTCATTCGATGATGCATTAATATCTGCATGATAAATCCTTTCAGTGCCATCGGCCTGCAGATAGATAAATAACTTTTCGGATTACAAAAAATTATTTCATTAATGAAAATTTTATGGAAGCAATGAATCATACCGTAGCTCCTAGTGAAGCACCAATTTGGGTAATCCATCGTCTAGTACGTGCAATATACCATTGCATGTACTGTGATCTCAAATGTAATGGAGCATCAAGTAACTGAGTATTGACAACTCGATTCCATCTGTTGCCCCACTCGTGAATAAAACTTGCTAATTTATCCCCCCAATTTATATCACTGTGCCCTCGTAGGTCAATAGAGTGCACAATATCATTATTTTGAGGTTCTAATGGAATCGGCTGGTCCATTCCGAACTGTCTAAGGCATCGATCAGGTTGGTGCCTGTAACACCCCCATACCCCCGGTAAGGGATATCGGGGCGCTACGCGGACACTTACGTATACATGTACATGCATTAGCGGAAGCGATAGCATTATACACAATAATGGAATAAAATAACACTTGGGCCCAACATGCTTTTCATAATAACTATACATATATATTTACATGTTCATTTTCGATTCATATACATATACTTTTAAACGATTACATGTAACAACTATACTCTTTATTACATAATGATGTTACTCAAAATGTAAAACTCTAACCCTTTCTTATACAAAAAGGTATAGCAAAAACTCCTAGTGGCCTTGACCTGCAGATGTCTGCTCACTGATCCGAACCTGTAACCTACACGGAAATAAACATCTGTGCTAAGCGATAATGCTTAGTGGGGATGAAATAATACAAAGGACTTCTTTATGAAGTCACAAGTAATTAACACATTCATATCTCACAATCAAATATCTCATGCATATAACTCTTATACGTGTACAGGTAGCATGTTCAATTATCAAGTACTATGAACTCACGTGCATATAACATGTACTCTTTTACTTGTTCATACACATTACAACTTGTACATATCACTTATTCAAATGTACGCTATCATGTGTTCACATTCATGAAATCATGTACTTGTATACAGAACTGTAATGTACTTAAACATTACTCTCATGTACTATAGCTTCATTCGAAGCAACACTATATTCATCTCAAGTTCACTGCACAACATTTAACAAAACAAGCCTGAGTTCCTCTCATGGTGGATACGGGATGCTCTATAAAAAAACATTTTCGGTGGACCGAAGTCACAAAACATTTTCATATATCTCTATTAATGACCATTCTCGGAGGTCGACCCGCTTCACCCAAACGGGGCGGAACGTTGGCAGCTGCACTCGGTAATCCCTTTATAAGCATGCTTATCTATCCACTATAACGGTAATCAGGCTCAGAGACCACTCAATTACTATACACAGATACTAACTCAACAACTATAACTCAAGTGCATTTATCAAATGCAGAGACATTTAATTCATGTACAATCTTTAATCATCATGTTCAACAACTACAAAGCATGTAACACTCAAATTCCATGCATACACTCTTATATCACATCATCATATACATACATTTATAAGTTCATACATATTTATCATGTCATTCACTATACTTCACACAATTGTACATTGTTACTTTATTAGTTAAATTACTAACTTTAATTATACTCATATGTATTTTTCCGTTAACAACTAGTTTGTAATCATTTAGGAGCCCTAATCATGTATAAAACGTTAAGGGGAAAGGCAAGGGGTTGACCCATGCCAACCATGGGCTCAAAATGAAGAAAAAAGAGCTTAATATGTGATGTTCTGTCGCGAGGTCGCGACCTCTGTCGCGCTCGCGACAGAGGCTCGCCTCTGGAGCCTCACGAGACTGCTTTTCACCCTAAACTTGTATCGTCTAAATGAACCTCTAAACGTCATTTGTAGGCAAAACGTTCTTCTTAACAATTTTTCTTTAAGATGTTAACTTTCAAATGGGACAAGAGAGAGGGCAAAGCAAGATGGACGGCTAACCAAAGAAAAGAGAAAGAAAGAAAGAAAAAATAGTGGCCAAAGCAAGGAAATCCAACGTAAAAGAGAAAGAAGCAAATGGTCAAAGTTAATCCCACCAATAACTATGCTAATAAATGCCACCTATCCAATTAATTTCATACTTATCTTCCTTTCAATTCTAATTTCTTTTAATTTTTTTTTTATGAAATAATATCCAACTCATGCCACATGTCATGTCCCTACAAATCCATGTGTCACTCTCTCTTGTAGCCATGTGTCACTTCCCTACAATGACACTTGGCACACTCCTACAATGCCACTTATCAAACTCTTATGCCGCCACTTGTCACTCTTATACAATGCCACTTGTCAAACTCTTATGCCGCCACTTGTCACTCCTCTACGATGCCACTTGTCAAACTCTTATGCCGCCACTTGTCACTCCTCTACGATGCCATGTGTCCAATACACATCTCAAGGTCTCTTAAAACCCACTTATGCACACATCTCGCGAGGGGGTTCTGTCGCGCTCGCGACACTTCTCGCGCTCGCGACAGAACGCTCATGCCCCCACCAACCGCTGAAGTTCGAAAACCGCTGGAGGGCTCTGTCGCGCCCGCGATACTGTTCGCGCTCGCGACAGAACTCTCGCACTTAAAACTTACCTTTTTCGAATAAAAACTCTGTAATTCTTCTAGGGCCATTTTGGGGTGTGACAGTGCCACTCGATAATATGGAAACATACCATGGACACAACTGATCTCCAACTGTTGACACCGTCTCTGCAATAATTGGGCAGCAAGTGCATGCTATTATTGTACGGCTCCCAATCCATCTGAAAATTTACAAAATTCATTAATAAGTTGTCTCAAATTTACTTTCAATACATGGAAATTCAATAAATTTCCATTACTGAAAATTTTTATCCCCACCTGATCAGGTCGCTGAATATCTAGCTCAATACGAAAATCAGTAATATTTTTATTATTATTAATTTTATTATCGAATGGAGATCGCCACCTGATGACAAAATTAATGTCACGTTAGCATATCGATCAAATACTTCAAAAATTACATACCGATATACGATATAATAAATCAAATTTACCTGTAAGCATATGGCATGGTTTGATTAAGAACGACATTTTGCAAAAAAACTGGACGAAATTGAGGGAGTCTGTAACGACCGGCCGCACCACACGGATTCGCGGCCGTCACTCACGGTCTTCGCACCCCCCTTCACTAGTGCGTTTTTGCCTTCCGTGGGATTCGAACCAAGGACCTGGGGATAAGTCCTTAAATTCCTAGAATCCCACTACCATTAGGCCACTAGCCTAATGGTAGTGGGATTCTAGGAATTTAAGGACTTATCCCCAGGTCCTGAGTTCGAATCCCACGGAAGGCAAAAACGCACTAGTGAAGGGGGGTGCGAAGACCGTGAGTGACGGCCGCGAATCCGTGTGGTGCGGCCGGTCGTTACATAAAAAGGCGCCTTTTTATGTAACGACCGGCCGCACCACACGGATTCGCGGCCGTCACTCACGGTCTTCGCACCCCCCTTCACTAGTGCGTTTTTGCCTTCCGTGGGATTCGAACCAAGGACCTGGGGATAAGTCCTTTAATTCCTAGAATCCCACTACCATTAGGCCAGTGGCCTAATGGTAGTGGGATTCTAGGAATTAAAGGACTTATCCCCAGGTCCTTGGTTCGAATCCCACGGAAGGCAAAAACGCACTAGTGAAGGGGGGTGCGAAGACCGTGAGTGACGGCCGCGAATCCGTGTGGTGCGGCCGGTCGTTACATAAAAAGGCGCCTTTTTATGTAACGACCGGCCGCACCACACGGATTCGCGGCCGTCACTCACGGTCTTCGCACCCCCCTTCACTAGTGCGTTTTTGCCTTCCGTGGGATTCGAACCAAGGACCTGGGGATAAGTCCTTTAATTCCTAGAATCCCACTACCATTAGGCTAGTGGCCTAATGGTAGTGGGATTCTAGGAATTAAAGGACTTATCCCCAGGTCCTTGGTTCGAATCCCACGGAAGGCAAAAACGCACTAGTGAAGGGGGGTGCGAAGACCGTGAGTGACGGCCGCGAATCCGTGTGGTGCGGCCGGTCGTTACAGAGTCTCTCCCATGCCCATATTTGAATAATCTGCTGATAACCACCCAGACCATTTGCACTCGGTCGAGTGGCCCGACATAGCTCTCTATATAACCATGCCAAGCAAGCTAACCCACAACTATAGTTACCGGCTTGATCTAAATGCTCCAGTAACGGGAGCCACATTAAGTGAATATAATTATTCGATTGTGATGGACACAATAATCCACCAATACAACGCAAAATCCATGCCCGGCTAAAGCATTGCACAGTGTCTTCATTAGCATCGACTGGTAAAGCGTTGAAAGTCCTGCTTAACCATGTCATTTTTACCTGATTGCCCTTCAGAACGTCCTCTGGTGGAACTTGTCCCAATAGCCGACCACACAGCTCCGCCCAATCATAGTTCAAATGACCCGTCACAGCTACTCCTTCAATGGGTAGACCGGTCAGGATCCCCACATCCTGCAGTGTTATTGATGCTGCACCTACAGCAAGGTGAAAAGTGTGTGTCTCCGGTCTCCATCTCTCCACTAGTGCAGTTACTAAATTGCAATCAACGGGCATAACACTGATCTGCGAAACACCGTAAAATCCTGCTACTCGCAGGTATTGTACTATCCTCGGATCAATATTCCTATAATGCCTATCCACGCTTGCTCGACGTGCAAATAATACGTCATGACTAACCTGAATATCGATATTTACCGGTTATATAAGCGTCTCTTTATGTCGCATTTACTAAACTTAATAATATCGTTTAATTAATGCGTCAAAATATACATACATTATTGCTCCAAACTGCGTCTGCACGATGTTTTCCTTGCAATTTCAGCAAATCTTCAATTATTGGACCCGGATTTATATATTGCTGGTTCCCGATTTGATTCATTTTCAATAGCCTAAGTGTAAATATAATGACAATAGTTTAATCGTTCATAAATACTATTTCTAATTTTTATTAACTACAACAATTTAACCTACATTTCAATAATATATAAATATTTTATAAAACATTTTCGACCGCATTAATAAAATCCACAAATATTTCAAAAAAAAATACCCCAACAAATCTAGATTAAACGTATAAATACACATGTTGTTTAAAATAAATATGTCAACAAAATAAATCATGCTTTATATTTTGCATACAAATATTTTTAAATTTTTTCACTTAAGGATTTTACATTTTTTCCAAACTAATCAAACAAATATAACTTTAAATTCACCATTTTCATACATATACACGAAAAAAAATAAATCTACACTTATAAAAAAATATATGTTCATATTTACACAATATATGTTAACTTCTTTACATAAAAAAATTTGTAAGCAACACAGATTTTTTTTGGGACTTAAAACATAGTGAACAAACTATGATATAATTAAATTAATCGAAAATATAAATAATAACTTGCCTTTTTTTTTAATGGTCGAATTAACGGGGAGAATACACCTACAATTTGCAATTTAATACAGTTAATTATCTAATCAACATCATTATTGCATAAATTATTCTAAAAAAAGTATAAATTAAATCTAACCTTAAATTTTGTAAATAAATTAAATAATTATAATTAAATTAATTGAAAAAATAAATAATAACTTGCCTTTTTTTTAATGGTCGAATTAACAGGGAGAATATACCTACAAATTGTAATATAATAAAATTAATTATTTAATCAACATCATTATTGTATAAATTATTCTAAAAAATTTGTAAATTAAATCTAACCTTAAATTTTGTAAATCTACACTTATAAAAAAAAATATGTTCATATTTACACAATATATGTTAACTTCTTTACATAAAAAAATTTGTAAGCAACACAGATTTTATTTGGGACTTAAATCATAGTGAACAAACTATGATATAATTAAATTAATCGAAAATATAATTAATAACTTGCCTTTTTTTTAATGGTCGAATTAACGGGGAGAATACACCTACAATTTGCAATTTAATATAGTTAATTATCTAATCAACATCATTATTGCATAAATTATTCTAAAAAAATTATAAATTAAATCTAACCTTAAATTTTGTAAATAAATTAAATAATTATAATTAAATTAATTGAAAAAATAAATAATAACTTGCCTTTTTTTTAATGGTTGAATTAACAGAGAGAATATACCTACAAATTGTAACATAATAGAATTAATTATTTAATCAACATCATTATTGTATAAATTATTCTAAAAAATTTGTAAATTAAATCTAACCTTAAATTTTGTAAATAATAATAAAAAATAATAAAATAATACCTTTAACTTCCTATTCTTGCAAATGGAGAACAGCACAGCGTAAATCTAATAAAATTTCAATGAGAATGAAGTGAAATGTGTGAATTGATGTTGAAAATCTGCATTTTTAAAGAGATGGATCTCAATTCATCCTTCCAGACAGAGGGCAGGGACAGACTCCCCCTTTGCACATGCCGCAGCTCTCAGCTGCGGCATATGACATCAGCGGCCCCTCCTCTCGCGTCATTTTCCGCAGGTCTGACCTGCGTTTTCCAACAAAACCCCACTCCCAGAAATAAATTTCAACACACATCAGAGTGGGAAATAGTTTCCCTAATTGCACCAATTTAATCTTTGTCCCCAAAAATTCTACCTAGTATTAAACGTATGTTAGCCTCCATTGTATTCCAAAATATAATAGCAGGCACAAGTCATAGTTTATTACATTTCTTTTATTACAATGGATTTATGCAATTGGTAATCAATTTATGAACTCGATCGAGTCGTAAAATTCTGGACAAGACCTATATGTACGAATTTTTGCATGAGCTAAACTAATAAAATGTCACTTAACAGTGCATACATGTCAAGTGTATCAATTTGATTCGTGAAGAAAATCATGGATGTAATTTAAGCAAGCGAATAATTCCTCTATGGTAAATTAAGGTTCCTCCTGTGCATTTTCCTTTCTAAAGGAAGCATCATTAGAGCTCTGATATTTATCATCCTCATGATAATCTTCAATAAGCCCAGCAGCCATGGCTCCTTTAAAATCACTAATATTTCCATAATTCAAGAGAAGAGCTCCAGAGATGGCTGCACAAAAAGCAATGCCAAAAGAAGTCCCAACATTTCCAGGAATTGCAGAAGCAACTGCAAACCCTAAACAAGAGCCAGCACTTCTTCCCCAAGAAAACCAAGCAGAGAAAGCCCCTTCTTTCCCATTTGGTGAGCAATCAATTATCAAGATCCTTCCATATGAATGCAAAAGCCCAACTGATGTGCTTTGTATTGCAGCTAAAACCAGCACATGCCCTTTATGCCAAATCTTGTCTCTGAAGAAGAACCCCACAACTGCTGTTGCTATTGATACATAAAACCCTAACAAATGCATTTTCATTGCATTGGCCTTAACTCCTTGTTGTAACGGATGCATTAGTGGCAATGAAAGTACAGGAAAAAGGAAGTAAGTTAACCAAGAAATTAAGATAAACAAGGGTTTAAAGCATAGTTCCCCAATTATATAAAGTACCCCACTAGTGAAAATGCACATTATTGTAAAAGATGAAATAAAACCCAATAACACTGTTCCAAAGGCATGTGGGTACTTGAAAATTGAGAAAAAATGGGGAATTGAAGATGTAGAAGAGGTATATGGAGTACCAGGTTTGATAAACAAGAGGTGGGTTAATCCAACAAGCCATTTAAGGCCACTAAAGATTGAAACAATCCAAAGACTAATGAATTTCTCCCCATGTTTAAGCATATGGTATATGAAAGTTGATATAATTGCTGCCCCTATGCCACCAGCAGCAGTTGCATAGAGTGAGAGCCAGCCTGAGACCCCTCTGCGGGCCGAAAACTGGCTCTTGGGGATGGTTAGTCCTGTGAATCCTCGAAGCATAAGGCCGAATTGGCGAGTATGAGAGGCTGCAGCAATGATGCTTGCTACAACTATGGCTGCAATGTATGGAGGGAAAATCCATGTCACATTGAAGAACCCAGCTGGTAAACAGAATAAAGCTCCAATGGCTATTGATGCACCAGTGATTAGTACTTGGTTTGAACCATGATCAAGGTGGATTGATATCAATCCAAGAACTGGAGCTGCCAAAAACAAGCCTATTACCCAAGAAAATGAAGTCCACTCCAATGGTGAGAATTTTGCATTCCTTAAGGCTATGGATCTGCGTGTTATAGATTCATACCTGAGATTTAAGAACAAAGATTAGCCATGTCATTGAATAGAAAGAACTATAAAAATTGCATCTCCAGATAAAAAAACCTATTAATATTAAATTCTAACTCGGACTCTGCATAAATCGAGTAAATAATAATATATAAAATAAATAAAAGTATTTTACTATTGTTTTGAGACAATTTTTTGTATAACGACAACTAAACCTTAATTCCATACTAAATAGGTCGGCTATACGGATTTTCTGTCTCAATTTCCCTTTGTATAAAGTCATATGCTCCTCAACTCAATATTAAGTAAGTGTGAAATAATAATAATAATAATAAAAAAATAATCTATATCGAAAATTTAGACTCGAGACATTCGATTAAATAATAATAATAATAATAAAAAAGCCTAACATCTCATTTGATTTTTTGGAAGTTGTTTTGGGACAATTTTAATAAAAACCAAAATGTAGAAAAGTAAAGAAAAACTTACAATTTCATTTCCTTTTGGCTACAGGAGAGGCCCTTATGGCTAAAGCCCCAACCTGAAGCAGGTTCAGATGGCAACTTCAAAACTTGACTAATGATGAGTGGAAAAAGAACAGGTATAAGTGTGTTGTGAATGAAATAAGAACACAATTCATGCAAATACCAAACCCAAACTTCTGCTTTTGTAGGTCTCCCTTCATGAGTAACAGTACCATTATCATCATACATAACTCTTGCTCTCTCAATTTTCATGGCCACATTGGGCACATCAGGTGTGTCTGTCCCCGTATCAACATTATCTTTCTTATTGCCTTCACCTTCATGATGATCAAAACTACTTTCCTCCATTTTAATTACAAGAAATAATTTGATTTTGTGACATAGAAATGGAGATGGTCATAAAATTATATACTAAAATTGCACAGCTGGTAGTTGTGCTTAGAGTGGGCATCCCCAGCTGTTTCTCGGTGAGTTCATTTTTATTTCATTTTTTTTTGCTGTCTCAGTCTTAGTTTATATAAATCACTAGTTTTGCTTGTCCTGTGCTTAGTTTATTTTATATTAAGACATAGTAAATGTTTAGTAGAATATGCTCCATTAGCAAACAGTATATATACAATAAATTATGTCGTACATTGACGGTTGCATTTTTTTCATAATTTTTCATATATGAAACATTATAATTAATATTAATTATTAAATGAAACAAAGTATATATTGGTTTCGATTTAAACTCTTTATAATAATTCAGAATATTTTTAGCATCGGACCAATCATTGTCTGGTAATTATGGACTGCCGGGCTCATAGTGTAAACGCTAAATGCTCAATCCCGTCTCATGTAATTAAACAAGCAACCCAAAATATGAGATGGCTGGCAGAAATTTCAGATTCGAGTTGTAGGAATGAAAGGAGGGCTCTTCCTTTCTTTGTGGACCTATCCAGCCTGAATCTGCATTCAGTGTGCTATCTAATAGCATATGATTATATATAAAAAAATATATATATATATCAAGAACAAGTAATCAAATTAACTTTAATATAAGAAAATTCTTCTGATTAACAAAGAATGATGACCCATTTTAGGGCATGGCACAATGTGCATGCATGTACAATACGAAAACCTATTATGCATGCGAAAGCATACGTACCCATACGTACCAGGTTTGATGAAAATTACAAACGCATAAGCGCCTTCTAATTAGATGCATCAGAGTGGACAGCACTTAGGCGTGCACATATAGTAATACTCTTTCATTTTGCTATAAGATTCATGTATTGAGTGAAAATTCAGTGTAAAGATTAATTAATGGTAGGGAAAGGAAGAGACTAATTCATAATTTGAATATAATCAAACACGAAATTACACTTTTTTCTTCTATTTAAGATGTGTCCTTCATGGCCTGATGAGGCAAATTAACAGGGGTCCTAACGACAAAATCCACGGTAAAATCTGTAATTTCTGCTGTTTCATTGCCAATCTCAACATCACCCGTCTTCGAATAACATTTAATGGTTTTATCCATGACATTGCGTGGCTTATGCGGCGGAGTAAGATATTCAAACTCGTCGGAGATAAACCACAGTTTAGTCCAAGAATTCTGTAATCCATCCTCTTTCATTATCCATAACTGAGTTCCCCTAGCAATATCGCTCCACCAGCCCACAGTTAGCAATTCATCCCATACTCCCAATGCATGTTGATATAAAAATGGTGCCCATTCAGCAGGAATCGGAGCAGAGTGTCCATTGGTAGTCGCCTGAATATCTTTATCACTGCGTCAAGTGGGAAAGTCTGCATTGTGCTTAAACAAGTTTGGGAATTGTTTGTTTAAAGGCTTAACACCTAAACTTATTCAATAATTTATTTGAATATTTAAATTTTAATAGTAATTTATTAAGCACTTATATTTATTAATTTTATAAATAATAAATATAAATTAAATATAATTTTAAAAAATTAGACCGTGTGACACTCATTCGACTGATATAGCATTTCATAATTTTCAAATTAATAAAAAACGCATCAAAATCAATAAGAAATATCAATCCGTTCTATTTTTAATTTATGTCGATTCTATTGTACATATGTGACATATGTTATTTTACATTAATATTATTGAGTGTAATGTGTTTCAATTTTCAAAAAATAGTATAAATTTATATTTATTATTTATAAAATTGATAAATATAAATACTTAATAAATTATTATCAAAATTAAAATATCCAATTGAATTATATAATTAAATTTTAGATTCTGGTCGAAATAAATGAAATTCATTTATAATTTCTATTTTTTATACTTGGTACACAAAAAATATAAGAATTGAATTCACATAATTCAATTTCATGTAATTTATCATTCGTTCACCAAATTCCAGCAAAATAGGTGAAATTTGTAAATAAATTTCATATTTTTTAGGGTTAAATTTAAAAAAATTATAATGGTTAAATTTAAAAAAATTATAATATACTTTTGATCATTTGTTAAAAATAAATTATTTTTATGCAGTTAACGTAGTTTGATTTTCTTCCTCTTCCACGGCTGTTGTTCTTCATCTCCTACCATTATTCTGCACTGAATGTTAATATATATATGATTTTTTTTAAATTATGTTATCATTTATTTAATATTTGTCGAAAATTTTAAAATAATAATTAATTATTGTTAATTTTTTTTATTGTAAATAATTGAAAAAAATCATCAAATTTGGCATTTATGATATTTTAGGAAATAAAATAAAAATAATTTTTTTTATTCATTTATTCCAATTATAAAAATAAAAAATTTATTTTTAATTTTATATTATAATAATTTTATTGTAAGAATAAAAATTTATTTATAAATGAATTTTATGTAAAATTTATTTGTGAAATTTATTTGCAAATAAATTTTATAATGTTTCTCTAGGAGTTTATTAATGTCTTTTATCGTATGAAATCTTGATGGACTGTTTTATAATAAAGAGATTGTACTGTATCGCAATTCGCAAGTATGAAATTATGGCAAAGTTGTTAGAAACTTAAGGCGGATCCTTGGATTCTGACAGCCGAGCAGTTGTCATTGTTGTTAGTATTATTCTAAGTGGGCCTTAGAATTATTGGCCCAAAATATTCTTGAGTTTGTCATTTATGGACCTTTTGTCTCATAATTTCCTTTTCTTTTCCGACAAGCTCAAAAAGAACTTTTGTGGTAAAAATGAAAAGGCATGAAAATGTAGGGGTATTTTGGCATCTCATCCCCCTTTCTATTGAAGAAAATACAAGGAATGAGGAAATGGATATTTTAATTTTAATGGGCAGAAACTAATTATAGTTGGTTTATGTTTTTGAGTAAAATTAATTTTAATTAGTTAAAAAAATAAAATTTTTATATAAAATTTAACTTTTAATTTATTTTTTATATTATAGTATAATTCATATTTATAAATTATATAATACATTTTATTAATTAAAATTTACTAGTAATGTTAAATACAATCAATTATATAAATTATTAATTTAATTCAATCTTATATGTTAATTATGTCTCTAGATCGATTTATTGTTATAGGATATGAATAAATAAATTTGAAATGAGTATGGACTGCATAAAAATTAGATTTGAATGAAATTCAATAATATGTATATGTAATCAGATTTAATTTAAGTTCAGGTTACATGTTTATTGAAAGTAAAAGGGACTTTCACAAAAATGTTCAAAAAATAGTGCTCTTTCCAAAAATACCCCTCCTCTTTTTCCTTTTAGAATCCTTCTTTTCTAAAAAGCAAAGTATAAAAAATAGGCGTTTTGTGTAAATTCCGAAAAGTATAATTGGTAAATTATAAAAAAGAGTTTATATAGTAATCTTTTTAGCCACATTTCATTTTTAATTTTTCATTTTAAACTTTTCTTCAAAATTAAAAAATTATTAATTCGTTTAGTGATTTATTAAATTATCCTTCTATAAAATACCGTGCCTTTTTAATAAACTAATAACTATTTATTAAGACAAGATTAATATAAAAAAATAATTTGTAATTATATTTTGCTTTTATAAATGGACACTTAGTTAAAAATAAAAATAAAATTCAAAATAAACATTTACAAGGAATTTTTTTTTTTTTATCATGCGTGTTTATAGTAAAATGAATGTAATTTAAATTCTGATTCATTCCTTGTTGCTGGTTCTAAGTCTTTTTCGGGTGTTCTGGACCCTACAGTGGCTGAAGTTTTGGGGATCAGGGAAGCACTGAGTTGGCTGAAAAACAGTTGCTTCACTTTTGCTTACATTGAATCTGATTCCGAGATTGTGATTAGAGCATTGCAAGAGAAAAGATGTTATGATTCTGACTTGGGGACTATTCTTTCTTATTGTATTAGTTTATCTTGTGATTTTGTCAACTTTAAATGGAGTTGTGTTAAGAGGTGTGTGAATCGAATGGAGTTGTGTTAAGAGGTGTGTGAATCCGGTAGCTTATATGCTTGCTCGAGCTTCCGATTCTATGTCAAATCTTATGTATTGGGATATGAATCTCTCTCCGTGTATCTACTAAGCTATAGTGGCTGAGTTTATTTCTCCGTAATGAATTTGGGTGTTTTTGGTTTAAAAAAAAAAAAATTGGTCTGTATATTTAAAAAGCATGCATTATGTGAAAATAATTAGCAGATGTTGAGGCACAAATGTAGCGGATTGTTGTCACGATCATGTCATCTCTGCGCCGTTTGTAAAAGAGAAAAGAAAGAAACTGAAAAGGAAATCAGAAATCATCAGCTTATTCTTCGGATTAAATAGAAAAGCGAGCCCATGTGAGCCTTTGACAACATAAATAAATACAAATAAAAAATAATAAAACCCATGTGAACTGACTGCATATTCGCATTATCTCTTCTCTATAAGTTTTTGGATTTTCATGAATATTTTTTAAATTAATTTATTTTTTTTTTGAAAATAAGTTAATTTATTGTATAAGTGCATTTTATGTAAAATTATATTACAAAAATAGTACTTAATATCTATAATATTTATAATTAGATATACATATAAAGATAGCAAATTAAATCAATCTAAATTTTGCAATTATTTTTATGTTATAATACCTTATTTAGTAAATTTAGTATAGTTAATATATATATATATTTAGAATAATTATTAAATATAATAACAAAACACATCGACAAAAGTAAGGTAATCAAGTAAGAACACCTAATTAGTTTAATTGTTATATACACGTGGATTTTATAATGATAATTCAATTGTTATATATATTCACACTTAGTTGTTTTTTACTTAACCCAATTAAAAGTCCTCCAAATAATTATTATAATTTAATAGGTAGTTTTTCAACAAAATTTTTACTTTATTTAGATAAAATTAGTCACTTATAGTTATTATTATTAATATATTTAAAAAATGATATAGTTTATTAGATTTTTAATAGAAGGAATTCAAAAAAATAAAAATAAAAATAAATTTGACAAAAGATTATAATTATATTAAAATATAATAAGAGTTATCAAAATCAAAATGATAAGAGAAAAAATATAAAAAATTATGCAAAATTACTAATTTAGTGATTTAAAAAATTGAATAAAATAAAATAATTTTTATAATTACAGAAAATTTAACTTCTCTAATAACATATTAAATGAAAAATATTTACTATTACATGCATATTTAAAATATCAAATTACGTATATTTTTATCTATCGGTCTAAATATACGGGACACCCAAATGCAAATATATTACAAAGAAAGAAATAGCAAGAGAAAGCAAAAGAAAAGAATACACAACGCGTGATCCACGAAACGACACTCAACATGACCGAACCTATCCATTTGCTTCCCTTCCCTCTCTTTCTCCCATCCCAATGCAAATTGCAAAAGACTTAATAATGCTTCACACATGGATTATAGTGCCTCTACAATCATCAACCTCATTTAATTACATACTATTTATTTTTAAATATTTAATAAAAATGTAATTTTATTTTATAATATTACCCTTTACTCCCTCCATTCTTTTATAATTATCATTTTTATTATTTTCACTAAAATTAATAAATATTAATTAATCTTAAATTTAGAAAAAAATTGAGTGATTCAATACATATTAAGTGATTTAATTTAAAAAAATGAATCTAATTGATAAATTTTTATTAAAAATGAAAATTAAATTGAAAAAAAAATTAAATTATATTAAAAATATAAAAGTGATAGATAAATAAAATTTGAATTTTACTTAAAACTAACAGATAATAAAGAACGGAGGAAATATATGTTAAAATAAAAAAAAAAATTATCGCTCTTATCACTTGTTTGCATGTTTAAATGATATGAAACAAAATGCTGCTAAAAAATAGATAAAATTTTTTAAATTTTATAACATAAAAAAATAATATTACACCCGTTAAAATATTAAAGATAAAATTATACTAATAAATTTACATATATTACCTTTAATTAAATATTTCATGTTTGATTTCTTTTAATAATATATTTATAATTATAATTAAACATTAATAGAACATTTATGTACTGCTCCTTTTATCAAATTATATGTTGATATAAAAAAATAATAATGAAAATTAAAAGAAAAAACAAAAAAGAGAAAATAATTTTAGAAAAAGATCAAAATGAAAAGAATCCTAACAACTTTCACAAATCATAACCAGATAGGCCATGGCATCCCCTGCTACTTTACTATCCAATGAAAAGAATAGAACAGAACAAAAAGTTGACAATACCACTTCACTAATAATTACAATCATAATTAATTAATAATAAAAATATATTCTTTCCTTCCTGCTGTTTGCATTCCCTGCTTAAACCACCAATCCTATCTCTACCCTTTTCTCTGTTTCTGTGTTTTCTTTGTGTTCTCCTTCAATGGCTACTCTTCAAGACATTGGGGTCTCAGCATTCATAAACATAGTGACTGCTTTTGCATTCTTACTAGCTTTTGCTCTGCTCAGAATTCAACCAATCAATGACAGAGTTTACTTCCCCAAATGGTATATTAGTGGAAGAAGAAGCAGCCCCAGAAGTAGAGGGAACTTTGTGGGTAAATTTGTAAATCTCAATTTCAAGACATATTTGACTTTCTTGAACTGGATGCCTCAGGCCATGAAAATGAGTGAGTCTGAGATTATCAATCATGCTGGCCTTGATTCTGCTGTTTTCTTGAGGATTTACACTCTTGGGTACTCTCTATTTTCCTTGTTTTTAAATAAAGTTTACATTTTTTTTGGTCTATGTGTATTGTATGTTCTTTGAAGTTTAGCTGTGGCTTCTGAATTGATTCACAATTTTGGTTTTGTTTTCAAGTTTTGATGTGTCTTACAGTCTTTTTCAACCTTTTTTTCATTATTATTATTATTATTATTATTATTATTTTGTTCTTTGTTAGTTGTTATTGTCAATTTGGACTTTTCAATTGCCGTTCCCGTGACACTGAATTTTCCTTTTGTTTTATGTTCTACAGTGTCTATACTTTTTGGTGTTTGTTTCCCGGTAAAATTCTAAGATTTGGAGAGAAGAGGCAATCTGAAATTAATAATGGCATGCAAATTGTGAAATTTGAGCCTGTGAATTTGTTGATTTATTTATCTTTTTTTAAAATTTTCTCCAGCTAACATCAAAATGTTTTCTTTGTCGATTCTATTTATTTATTTTTGGGATCAAGTTTAGTTCCGAAATTATTGAGAATTAGTACAAGGTATAAAATGAATTTGAGATCATATGCCTACTAGAAAAGAAGTAAGAAATGGAAGAAAAAAAAAATGAAGCCTTTAGACTTAACATTTGTTCCGAAGTTGTTTTCCAGTAAAGGTTTTCCATGATTCTACAGTTATCCAAGTACAAAATAAAAGAATATAAGGTACACACTGATATGGATCGATACAATATCAGAATATTCATGAACTACAAGTCTTCCCTATAAGCAAACACGAAAAGAAATATCATGCTCACACTTTTCTTGTGTACTTGATATTATTTTATTTTGTACTTGGATAAGTGTAGAATCATGGAAAACCTTTATTATTCCCCATTCAGCCTTTGTAATGCTCATGTCATCTATTGAGTGACCTTGCTTCTTCTGGAGCTCTCTTTAGCTCCGTAGAATATGCACCAATCCAATTTCATGTTCATATTATGTTATTAATCAACTTTTTTGGTTTTCTGGGGGTTCATATGACTCGCTAAATATGCACATACTAAGCATATTCTTAAATAATGAGGATCAAATTTATTCTTAAATTGGAGTGAATTGAAATAAGTCATATTTAAATGGATGCTTCTTTGTGCTATCTTTGCCACTAATTTTTTTTTTCTTTGTTTTACTTTTGTCATTCATTTGAAGTTTAAAGATGTTTGTGCCTATGACTATCCTGGCACTGCTAATTCTGATTCCAGTCAATGTATCAAGTGGAACATTGTTCTTTTTAAGGAAGGAATTGGTTATGAGTGACATTGATAGGCTTTCAATATCAAATGTTCACCCTGGATCCATAAGGTAATTGATTTTGTTTTTTTTTCTACATAACGATGAAAATGCTGGACTAGAACTATTTTTCTTTGCATGAATTCTGTAAGAAGAATATTGTTTGCGGTAAATATTGTGAATTGTCTAAAGAACTATTGTTGTCAATTTCAGATTTTTTGTTCACATAGCATTGCAATACCTGTTCACTGTGTGGACTTGCTTCATGCTCTATAAGGAATATGACATCATAGCTTCAATGAGGTTGCGTTTCTTGGCTTCACAAGGAAGGCGTCCTGAACAATTTACGGTATGCTGGATACTAATATAGGGATGCTGTACGTATTAGTTTCTTAGAGAAGAAACAATATTATTGTTATTCATTCTGATAAGTGATAAGGAAATCATGAAACTTAACATTATCTCATAAAACTTAATCGGGCTCCAATCCATTATCGTCTATGCTCATGTTATGCATATATATTTTCTGCAGGTAGTGGTGAGGAATGTGCCACATGTTTCGGGCCGCTCAAAATCAGACACAGTGGAGCAATTTTTCAAAACAAATCATCCAAATACTTATCTTTGTCAGCAGGTAGCACATTTTCATAATGAACTGTATGTCTTTGTAGCACTAATATGGATTTTTCTTAAAATGGCATTAATATGAATTTCATGAAACCATTGTTTATGCAGAGCTTGATCTATGTGCTTTTCACATTTTTTGTAGACTTGGCCGAATGACTTATTGACGATAATTAGGATATTTTGTTCAGGCAGTTTATAACGCGAATAAATTTGCAAAACTTGTAAGGAAAAGAGACAGGCTTCAAAATTGGCTGGACTATAATCAGCTTAAGTCTGAAAGGCATCCAGAAAAGAGGCCCACTCGAAAGGTAAGTTTTCAAATGCTTATCATTGACTTTTGTATTTGGATAAGTGAGGCAATTTAAACAATATTAGTTACGGAAGTTAGCATAATACCAAGATGTAGAACGTGCACTTGAAAGCTTAGGCCCTTTGGATACTGATAGGTGTTAAGTCTGTGTAATTATGTGTGAAATTTCACATTGATCTCCTACTGATTGAAAAATATGTGCACATGATCCTAGCAATCAGTTTGATAGAGGTTAGATTGCACAAAAGGAGTTGCATAAATGATGAAAGATTTTTACACCCCATGGATAGTCTTGAAACCATTTGGTTATATTATATTTTTTAATCGCAAATGATGCACTAGATTGATGTTTTTAACTTCTTTCATTACCAGGTAGGATTCCTGGGTCTGTGGGGCGAAAGGGTTGACTCCGTTGACTACTACAAACATCAAATACAGGAATTGGAAAAAAGAGTAAGTGATACCATTTTATGTTCAATGTGGTAGTGTTTCTTGATGATATGTGCAAGTGTTTTTCATACTTATCGGTCATTTTACATGCTTCTTTAGAGTTGGTTTTGTTTGACAGAGAACTGTTGATACAGAAATATTATTGATTGCCAGTTTCTTTTGTGCTTAATGAGTATATCCAATATTCTCTATTCCAGATGGCCTTGGAGCGCCAGAAAATTCTCAAAGACTCAAAATCTATCTTGCCGGTTGGTTTTGTTTCATTTAATTCGCGCTGGGGTGCTGCTGTCTGTGCACAGACCCAGCAAAGCAAGAACCCAACACTCTGGTTGACGAATTGGGCTCCAGAACCTCGTGATATTTATTGGCGCAATTTGGCTATACCATTTGTTTCATTGTCAATTAGGAAGCTTATAATATCTGTGTCAGTGTTTGCATTGGTGTTCTTCTACATGATACCTATTGCTTTTGTGCAATCCCTTGCAAATTTAGAGGGTCTGGAAAGAGTTGCTCCTTTCCTCAGGCCAGTTATTGAGTTGTAAGTATACTGATCATATTATTTTGTTTGTGCATTTCTTAGTTCAATGCTGGGTTATATAGAAGCTCATCAATGTAACTTTTTCTTGTCAGCAGTGTTAGATCTCTTTTGACTTATTGACAGACCATTTTTATTTCTCTTTCCATATGTAATGCATGTTATACAGCTTTATTGGTTATGAATCCTGAATTTGGATTCCGTTGTTTCATTTATTTGAATATCACTGCTGGTAATTCATTTTTTTTTTCATTGGAACTGTGATTATTTTACCTGGTTGGAGATTCACCCATGCCTAGCTTACTGTTCCTCTCTCCTTCTATAAATACCCTTGAAAATTCGAATTATGACACACATTTTATATGAACCCAACAAAGGCATAAAACCATTTTGTTTGGGTCAGCTTTATGCAATTATTTTCCTCCATTTCTGCATGGTTTTAGGGTTTAATGACTTTGTCGATTCTATATTAATAAGTTCTTATAGCTGTGAAAGAAGTCATACTTGTGAATTTAAAGCTTCTGGTTTAGTCCTCATGAATTACTGGCAATTTGTGCAGGAAATTCATCAAGTCATTCCTACAGGGTTTCCTTCCTGGTCTAGCTCTTAAAATCTTTTTGTACATTCTGCCCACAGTTTTGATGATAATGTCAAAAATAGAGGGATATATTGCAGTTTCAACTCTAGAGCGCAGGGCAGCAGCAAAATACTATTACTTTATGCTGGTGAACGTATTTTTGGGGAGTATCATAACTGGAACAGCTTTTGAGCAGCTGCATTCTTTCCTTCACCAATCACCAACCCAGTAATCTTCTATGTCCCTATGGCTTTAGTTATTTTATTTCATATTTGAGATATATTGTAGGCTAAATTTTGATGAGAGAGTCTCATGATGTTTCTTTACAAAATAACTATGTGATCATATTTCTCCTTAGTCAAAACTTAAGTTTCACTATCTTGGGAAACGTGGTTCAAAGGGAATGCAGCAATATATAATTTAGGGTGGGTAACTATTTAGGATATTATCACTAGTCGATCCTTGTTTTAACACCGCATTAAACGGTTCTAAGTTTCCATCTACGTAACTACTTAGTCGTTATGATTTTTACCATTATCGTGTTGTCAAAAGACCATACCTGTTAAGAAATCTTAGCAGTAACTATTAGTTTTCATTTTATGTTTTATTACATTGGTTTCTCTGTGTATCAGACCAAAATGCCACAAGTTGCTAGAGTTGTCTGCAGAGATACACTAGTTCTTGGTCATATGTCCTTTCTCTCTTTCCCTTTTTTTTTTAGAGTTTTTCTGTCTAGTGACTCAGAATAATATATGCTTTTCATTGTAGGATTCCGAGAACGATTGGAGTGTCCATACCAATGAAGGCTACCTTTTTCATTACATACATCATGGTTGATGGGTGGGCTGGTATTGCTGGTGAAATCCTCAGACTAAAACCATTGGTCATATTCCATCTTAAGAACTTGTTTTTGGTAAAAACTGAAAGAGATAGAGAAAAGGCAATGGACCCTGGGAGTGTGGAGTTCCCAGAGACTATCCCTAGTCTCCAACTGTACTTCCTTTTGGGCATTGTCTATGCAGTGGTTACTCCAATCCTGCTTCCTTTTATACTAGTATTCTTTGCCTTGGCATACTTGGTTTACCGCCATCAGGTTTGTTCGTTTAAGATGCTTGACTTATCCCGTAATACTAGCGTTCCTTGCTTTAGCATGCTTGGTTCACTGTCATTAGGTTTATTTATATTTTTTAGAAGTTCAAATGACAAAGAAATAGAAGTCTGATTAATCAGCAAGTCAGATGCAAAACTAGTTATAAGCACATTCTAAGCCATCAGAGAGAACTGAAATTGTTACAAGAGGTCAAGAAATAAGTACAGCTGCGTGTTCCAAATTCACTCCCCAGATATTCAATTTTTTCTCCACTCTTTGCTCCTCTTTCTCTTGGCAATTTAAACATTAAATTGTTACTAGTTCATGGAAATGATGTAGACCAGAAATCTCAGATCCAAATTGGGCCTCCAATACAACCTGCATAACTAATGCAAAACTTTAATTTTAAATAATTATCTCCTGGGACAACATTGAATTGTGGATAGGACCATATATATCTGCGAAATCTGCTACTGATTAATCTTTATTTGCAATCACAACATCAGCCTTATTGCCATCACGATGTGTAATCTTGAATAGTTGTCAATGTCATTCGGCTAAGAAATAGAAATCTTGTTCAAAATCTCAGCCTTAGTTTTTTGGCCCCTTTTCTCTGTCATTTTAGCCTTTTTTAGCTTCAAGGGCTTTCAATATGCTTCAACAAGTTGTACGAAAATGTTATAATGCTAAAAACTTTCTGCGAACTGTTTAATTGAGTCAGATTTTCTAATTAAGTGCCGTGGTGATAGATATGATTATTCTGATGAATTAAAAAATTCAAGTTTAGCATCCTTTAAACATTGGCGAGTCGAGGATGATAAAAATGAAATTACTTCATATTTCTTTGTCTTAGTATAGACACATACATATATACTTCCATTTACCAACACATGCATGATCTTTGCAATCAATAAGGCAACAATGCAATGGTCCAATACTAAGATGTTCTGTTCCATCCCAAGATAAATGAACATTTAGATCCGAGTGGACTAATGAAATAGAAATAAGAGGAACTTTTGGTGTTGGATATTATTGTAGTCATATTTTCCTATGTATTTTATGGCATTTTTCTTTATATTTGTTTACTATATCTTATGTCTACTCAATCAAGCAGATAATTAATGTGTATAATCAACAATATGAGAGTGCTGGTGCATTCTGGCCACATGTTCATAGCCGCATAATAGCCAGCTTATTGATATCTCAACTTCTATTATTGGGCTTACTAAGTACAAAAAAAGCTGCCAATTCCACTCCTTTGCTAGTTATCTTGCCTGTACTGACCTTGTGGTTCCATAAGTACTGTAAGCATCGTTTTGAACCTGCATTCAGAAAGTATCCACTCGAGGTAAGTTTGGTTTGGACTCTTTGCAATAAGGAGTTCTATCTAATTTATGTTATGTTTGTTATTATCTTTTTGGTATAACCTTCCTTTTATCTTTATGATCATTTTCCCAATCTAAAGCTTTGATGAAATGTTTTCCTCTTGTTCTTCTTCAGGAAGCCATGGCAAAAGACCTTGCAGACCGGACCTCAGAACTTGATTTGAACTTAAAAGCAGATTTGGCTGATGCCTACTTGCACCCCATTTTCCATTCATTTGAGGAAGAAGAGTTAGTTGAGGTTAGAGTGGACAAATATCAAGCACATGCTGCCAGTAATAAGGCCAGTGAGCTTAGTTCTCCCTCTCCACCCCATCAAGTCCATCATTCTTCTCCACCCCATCAATATCACCCTCCTCCGCCTGAGCATGAATATCATCCTTCTCCACCTCAACATGTTTATGATCCTCTGTCATTGCCTCATTATCTTTATCATCCCTCCTCCCCACCGCGATATGCCTATAATTATGACAATGAGCCCTGAACGTGAAGTTATTAGACTTGGTAGAGGAAATGCTAACCCTTCTGTAGTTAAATATTTCCCCAACTACTTAACCATTGTTCACTGAGATTCCTCCATTTCTCTTGTAATTATGGGTTTCAAAATGTTTTTCTTTTTTGGAATTTTGGACAAGCAATGTTCAATTGCAGGAAGTTACAACTAATTTAGGAACTTGCTTGCAGTTAGTTTGCTCTAACCTTGTATGAAGTTTTACTTGGAATGTGTACGATGAAATCTATGAAAATTGCAGTTAGTTTTCTCTGAACTTGTATGAAGTTTTACTTGAAATGTATATGATGAAATCTGTGAAAATCTTGTGTAAAGCAGTTGTTTTTCAGTCATTATCTTTATTGATTTTTAGAACATACTGTTCGCTTCGCTTAACTTAATTGTTTGAGTGAAGTGTCTTGTATGATGTCGTATGATATGTGTCATGATATTGTATGATATGAAATTCATATCATCAATAATATATTTGGTTCATATCATCAATGACATATTTGAAAGGACCGTATGGTATGATTGCAATTGCAAGAATGGGCCGATCCTAAATTTCGTTGTTTAGTAAGTTCCACTTTGCTGTAGTAAAATGATCCAATCATACAACTGAATAGCAACAAAGTGAGATGTACTGAAAACTAGAAAGTTCTGTGGCCAACATAAAAGGTCCTTGAAAGTTTGAATATTATTTTATACAAGCGACCTGTTTGAGTTTGTATTATTAAAAAATCAAAGACATTTCCAACAAACATTTCAAGTACAGGACCAAATTAAAAATAATTGTGAAAAATGTTATGCTTTGTGATACTGTTATCCATAAACCAACAGATAATACCAATACAACCTAATCAAAATGACTACCATTAGCCACTATTTGGAGCTCAAGATTAGATGAAGTCAGAAAAGAAACTATGGAGCTATTATCAACAGTTGTTCAAAGTTTAAACAAAAGGATCAAATCTTCATCTTTGATAGGTCTCATCATGAACTTTGCACCAATCTATTGCCAGTTGGGTGGCTACTTCAACACACAAGCACAATCTCGACATGGAAATAATCATGCTTTCTTCAATGACTTCATCTAGATCTTAGGGCATCTCCCCGATTTTCACTTCCGATCAAGTGAAGGAGTTTCTTTCAGCATTATTATGTTAAAACCTCCAACTCCACAATCTAGGTTAACTATTATAGATCACACATTCATACTGATTCACAGAGGTTTCCAAACTTTATAAGCCACATTCTTCCTGATTTTAGATTCAAGAAACTTCTAAAAGTACAAGAGTAGCTATCAGAACTCAGAACTATAAAAGCTAGAACAGAGCTTGAGATAGCTCTCAGGAAAAAAAAAACTTTGGAGGTGCTGAAACCCTGATATTCAATGAGAAGTAAATATGTTACTGTTTAAGGCACTTTCTACCATCCACATGGGAATAATAACTATATTAAACAGTTTGAACCACTCAATCACAAAAGTGTTGCTGCATTTTCTCAGGAGTTACTCAAAATCTAGATTTGGTACCAATGTTTAATATCCTCCTCGTTAAAAAATTCTATCATTCATGACTGTGTAAGAAATCATAGTAGAACAATAGCCCACTAGTTAGGTTCATACAGGAATTCTTTCAATATGAAAATCACAAATATCATCTCGAAAATCGTTTCTGTAAACTACCAGATCACCTTCTTAAAGTGCTAGCTAGTTTTCGCCATATGTACTCATTTCTATCAACGATAACACCAAATCAAACACCAGTATCATATGTACTCATTTCTATCAACGATAACACCAAATCAAACACCAAATCAAACACCAGTATCATATTCTACAACAGAGAAGTCTGTCCCCACAATAGCTCTAAAGAACAATGCAGAGGAAAAGTATTGCCCAGAAATCCTTCCAAAACAACTAAAAATGCAATATTTTTACAACCATAGAAAGCATGATAGGAAGTTAGTAAGATAATTACAAAAGAACGGAAAAAGAAAAAAGAGAAAACAGAGCTTTCATTGATGAAACAGAGGATAAGCGGTATATGAAACACTTACAATGCGTACACGCAGTAACGAATTACTAGAGAATTATGATTCAAAAAGGTTTTTGTGAGGGTTTTTGCCCAAAAATAGCTTCCCAAACTGAGGAAGAAAACGATGCATTTTTGTCGAAGAAGTCTCTGATAGCTTTGTCATTAACAAAAAATCCTTTCTTTCGCAAAGCTTCGATGGCACTTTGGGCTTCTTCAACGCCCTTCTCTCTACACAACCCATCAACCAAACCAACAAAAGTAGTGACATTTGGAGAATAGCCAGCTTCCAACATTTGGAAAGAGAAATCAACTGCATCATCAATTAAATTACATTTAAACAATCCTTGAATCAAGACCGTGTAGCTAAAAGAATTAGGAGTGATGCCATTCTCAACCATTTTCCGGAAAATTCTCTTGGCATCATCCATCTTTCGTGCCTTGCAAAATCCATCAACAACAGCAGTGTAAACAACAACTTCAGGCATTGTACCTTTCTCACGCATTAAACCAAACAGTTTCATGGCTTCCTGAACAAGCCCATCCTTACAGAGTCCATCAAGCATAGCCACAGCATTGGGGATAAGCCCAGTTTCCTTCATCTTCCTGAAGATGTCATCAGCATCTGGAGGAGGATTATTGTTGTTTTGATCTTCACTCCCACTATTATCACTATTAGCGGCTGGAGGAGGATTATTTTGCTTATCCTTGTTCTTGTTAATCCCAAGCTTGAATTTTTCAAGAAAATTATCATCAGTGGAGTCACCGAGTCTCGCATTTCTAAGTCCTCTAGGACTACGTGGTTGAGATTGAGATTGAGATTGAGGTTGAGATTGAGATTGAGATAGTGATTGTGATTGTGACTGTGATTTGGAGAAGGGTCTTTCGCGTCTCTCACCCCTCAAGGGTCTATTTGGTATGGGTTGAGGTGGATTCTGTACTTTTCTTGCATCATTTTCTTCATTGTTGGAATTGAGCTTGGGATTGAAACTTCTTGTTTCTCGCATTGAACTGAAATGTCGAACCACTGATTGAGGATTGCATTTGGATTTAATCAGCTTCAACATCCGACATTGTGATGAAGCCATTGATGATTTATCGATTAGTTTTGATTTTTGAGGAAAATAGGGTTTTAGTTTTTAGGGTTTAGGGTAGTATTGTCTTTTCGCAGAAATAAAATTGGGCAATAACGGTAGAAGACGAAAAGATTGAAACGAAACGACATGAAATGAACAAACAGTCTTCTTTTGGAACCGGAAGGAGAGTATTTGTATGGAAGCAAAGCACAGGTTTCTAGTTGAGAAAATGTATAATGGACAAAGGTGCAAAAATGAACTTAAAATAGTCGTTCTATTTTGGAATTTCCGACTAGCAATGATCGACTGCAAGAAGTTGCAAAGAAATTTAGAAATTTGGTTACAATTAGTTTGCTCTAAACTTGTATGAAGTTTTACTTGTAATGTGTATGATAAAATCTACGAAAATCTTGTGTAAAATATAGTTGTGTTTTAGCCATTAAAATATACGGTTCATGGTTCTTACACTTATTTGAAGGAAGTTTGTTATGGTATTGTATCATGATAAATTTCACCCATAACTACTAAATTATATCACTTATGGCTGATAAATAACAAAAGGTTTTTTTTTAACTTATATTAAATAAAACAAGAAAATATTTCAATCAATTTTTTACCCAAAACCATCAGAGCTCTTGCATGGCATCCAATTGAATTGACACCATGGCAGGAAATGATGAGTTCGATGCCACATTGAACGGCATAATGACACCTAGCATGTTGGTGAGAATAAATGACATGTCAGCAAAGTCTGATATCGTACTAACACGTATACGGATGAATAATGAACTGTCCAATAAAATTGTGATATGTGTATTAGAATTAAAAATATTGTTGTTCTCTGCTTGAATGTCTCTCTTTTTTCTTTTTTCTTTTTTAATTTTTATCTAATATCTCTTAATTTTTGACAATATCTTAAAATCACAACAAAACAATGCTAATCATTCACACAAGGCAAATAGCAAATAGAAAATTCATATTTTTAATTCTGAAATAATCATTCAGAATCAATACCAAAAAATTAAGCAAATAAACAGTTAAGACATGTAATACCCAATACCTAAGGGGGTTGGATACAGAGTATGGTATAATTTAATATTTTTACAACTATTTATGAATTTCAAACTTTATTTGATACTTTTAATTTCTATAAACTTATACTACTCATATTTTTATAAAATATAATGTGTCATCATGCATGTCATTTTTTGCCATGGTTTCAGTTGAGTTGGATGCCATGCAAGCGCTCCAATGGGTTTTAGGTCAACAACTAATTGAAGTAATTTTCTTGTCATATTTATTTAAATTATAGTATTTTTATGCGAAAAAAAACTTTTATTACTTATATGCAATAAGTGATATAATTCAATAACCGTGACTGAAATTAATAATTATCATTAACATGTTTAGGAAGATTGCAATTGATAGAATAAGACCATCATAAATTTATTGTTTTGGTAAGCTCCACTTTGCTGTAGTCAAATGATCCCATCATACAATCTGGATAGCTACAAAGTGAGATGTACTAAAAACTAGAAAGTACATTGGCTAACATAAATAGGTCCTAAAAGTTTGAATATTATTTTATACCTGCGACCTGTTTGAGTTTGTATCATTAAAATTTCAAAGAAATTTCCAATAAACATTTCAAGTACAAAGGCCAAATTAAATATAATTATAAAAAATGTTAAGGCCTTGTGATGCAGTTAGCCATAAACCGATAGATATAACAATACAACCTAATCAAAATAACTAACGTTAGCCACTGTTTGGAGCTTAGATTGGATGAAGTCAGAAAATAATTATGGAACTATTTCAACTGTTGTTCAAAGTTTAAACAACAGGAGCAAATCTTCAAAACATCATCTGAGCTTGAACTGATTTTCAGTTGGAGCTTTGCTCTGAAAACATTTTAATCTCCTTCAAACAACTGACAGAATGTAGACAGTTCTAACCACAGAAATTCAGTTTCTTCATAACTTTGGCATACGCTGCAGGGACAGTTGAAGGTTGTCTGAGTCTGCGTTTCGATTTCTTTGACTGCATCAAACACCAAAAGATAAATTACTTGAAAGTGAAATCAAATAATCTCAGCAGATACTTCCAGTAAAAAACCATGAATCTGATTGTTTAATTTTTAATATACACAAAAATCTTAACATTAGATTAGGGTAACAAGTGAAAACAGTTCAAAATAAATTCAATCTACATCAGCCAAGTATCAAAAATAGAGTAAGTTGAACTCATTAACTACGGCATTAAAATAAGAATATAGATAACGTCTCTTTCGTTGCCTTGCTAATACCATGTCAAACACATGAAGCCATTTCCAGTGATTAACTCATTGCAATCAGTAATGACTTGAATGTTATAAAAATAATGAAATACAACATAAACATCACATATTTAAAACAGACATCTAACTGAAAGCACATTGTCATTTTCTGATCATAGTTGACAAGTAAAATAAATAGCGCCCATCAAGCAATGAGAATACTTAAAAGTTGCCATTATCACAATATAAATTCAATTATGCTTATGTATAGAAAACAAACTTGCAGGGGATTGGACTTACAGCCTGATTTGACAAAATGCTTGCTGCATATATAAGTGGAAACTCAAAATAAAGCTTTGAAAGGAGACCACTATACTTAGCCTTCGAAAATTAATAAAACAAAGATTCAAGTGAAATCAACCAGGAATTTTGAACTTTCATTTTTGGCGCTCCCTTCCTTTTGCAATTGAATGTGTATCCAATTCTGTTAATTTTCACAACTCTGTGTCTAGGGATACAGTATGCAATGAAGAAATAGTAATGATAACACATGACAAGAGCATTGCATAGAGCCAAAGCTAGACAGGAATAACATTTTAACTATTTGAATTGAGATCACTTGAAATTGTCTAAACTATATAAATCCTTAAGTTCTTCAAATTGTTCAGTTCTCTCTCTCTCTCTCTCCCTCTCTCTCTCTCTCTCTTTTTTTTTCTAAATAAGGCTTCAACTAAGATTTGAACTCATAACCTGTCAACTGTAGAGGACGAAAGTTCTGGAGTGGATTTGCTTAGTCAATTTAACATACCAGGTCATGGCCAGCTGCAGTACATGCATGACACCATGATCTCTAAACTAAATAATTTTTCACTACAAGTCTACAATAAAATTTATAAAAATTATAAGAAATAAAATAAACTTCAAAATTTCCAAAATTGAAGATTTTGAAGCATAGACCTAAAAGGATTCCATATGGCTATTGGACAAAGCTCTACAATATCTTAGTTATGCAAAAGCATGAAATACATAAAAAATTCAATCATCTGGCCAAACTAAATGTCATTTGGTAATATGCATGAATCAAACACCATACCACCTATATCCTCCATGCAAAAATCAACATTTCATTTGGTGATCGAATCAAACATTTATAGAATCGTTGCCTAAACATCATATTGCCATGCACGCACACAAAAACAAAAACACATGGTGTAATTTTAAAGAAAGTTTCAATGTATACAGTAGAGAATACTGCAGAAGCATGCAAGAAATATTCTGGTGGAGAAAAAATTCAAGTGACAAGGGATGACAGAATGTGAAACCATCGATAGAGAGAATTATTTCTAATACCGATGGAAGAGAGAAAAAGAAAATAATATAGATGACTCCATGTCAACATCTAACCTAAGATGCTAATTACTATACTATATTTTCAATGGTAGATTGATGGAATGAAATTGAGGGATAGAAAGTGAAATTTACTCGAAATCATAATTTGATATATTCATTAATATAGAAAGGATGGTTGAGAAGCTATTAAACAATCTTTTCAGAAAATCACAGTAATACAGTGGCAAACAATGCAGAATTAGCTCACACCTTGAGTGGTCAACAGTATTGCAATTCTTTCTAACTTGTTCTTCAAATGATATGCATAGCAAAAGATAATTGAATTTCACAAGCACGGGCAAGACAAACATGATGCCCTTAAAATCAATGCGCATACCTTCAAGTGTGCATTGTGATTCTTGCCCTCCCTCCATCGACGAATAGACCCGTCATTCATTGTCCGAAATCTGGACTTGTAGGATCTGATCAAAACAACATGAGAATGGAAGAGTCAACCAAATACAAAAGAGATTATAAAAGAAGAAATAAGATAGGCTACACAAATTAAACCTACGAATAAGACTTTATTTTGACTTTCTTGACTTTGGAGGTGACTGGTGTCATTGGCTTCCTCCTCTTTTTTCGCTCCCGTGAAGAAACATGACGCACTTGCACCAACTAAATTCATGTCGAGAAATATGAATTATCGGGATAAAAGCTTGGCAATTGCCCAAAAGGAAAACGAAGATACTGTAAACTTAATATCAAGTGAAAAGCATATGGATAGGCGATCGACAAAATCTTGCCATTGGATTCATGTTGAATTCAAACTGTCACGATATAACTCATTATCATGTTCCCTGCTACCTCATGAAGAAAACATACGAACTTAACAAAGGTTTTAAGAAATTTTCCCATGTTTACAACCATTAATTAAATCAGTTGCAATGACTTTTACACTAAAATGCAAATGCTTATCTTATTTCTGATCACTTCAATTCCAAATCTTTTTAAGGTTTCTCCTCAATAACCAATCCAGAACAGAGAAAATGGCAATCTAAAACCTTCAAAATTCCATTGTAAACGCAAAAGCATCAAACTTTTTATAACAGAAACGATAAAGAAGAAAGGGAATTTCAATCACTTTTCATTGAGATATTTCCTCAAACAGTATACAGGTAATGAAAGTACACCTAGCCGGTCAACTATATACAAGACTAACAAAACAAGCCCAAAAGCTTACAGGGAGAAAGGCTTCAGAAGAACGCAATGGCGATTGAAGAGCGACCGAAGGACATTGAAATAGAGTTGGTGATGCATATGAGCTCAACATTGGGTTACTAAGGCTCCATTTACACGAAGTCGGTGGTACATGGAGAGGGCGATGAAGCTGCGGAGAAGAGAGAATGAGGCGAAATCGTATTGATTGGGTAGTTAAAGAGCGCATCTTTGTGCATAATCTCTGCATTGTTGAATTTTGTTAATTGCATAGCATAGGTTTCTGGTTATCGGCACTTTTGAGTTTGGGAGGGTTTGGAATCTCAATTATGATTAGTGTGCTTCGAGTTGGGTTTGTCCTGTCCGTGAAAAAAGTTAAACTGGACTCAATCCATCTATCTTTTATGCCAGTGAACTTTGGATCTATTTCAATTATGCCCTTTAGCCTTTATTATTTTTTATTCATTCATACCTAGTAGAAAAAACTAATGTGGCAATTTAGTCACTTAAATATAGGAATGGCCGAGGGTATGGTAGAGTATTTAATTTTATCCTTCTTGTTTATATAGAATTTGAATAGTTCTAAAAAGTTTTTGGAACATATATAAATAGTAATTTTATTATATGGGACAATTTAAATAGGAAATAGATTTATCTATTAAGTACCCGTTATATATATATATATATATATATATATATATATATATATATATATATATATATATATGATATGCTAATTACATAATGTTTAAGTTTAGTTTGTCTTTAATCAATTTGAATTTTTATTGAATAAGTATGTATATTTACTTCATATAAAAATTTACAAAGATTATGATTTTATAAATGAAATTAATATGAATATTAAAATAATAAATATAAATAGTTTTGAAATAGTATAGGTGATTTAATACCTATTTGACTGTGAATATGATAATTTTTGCAATAAATATGATAATTTTTGCAGATATTGTATGATAAATAAGAATATGGTTAAACATAAGAGGTCCAATTGAGAAAATATTTTCGTAATGGGTCAAAATTACTAATTGGTAACAAATTGGGGAATCTTCGTAACAAATCCTATATATTTTTACTGCGAATCTGGAATGAGTTGCTGCAGTAGGTACTACTACTAGATAATGTAGTACGCTTGTCAGACTTCTCATAATTTTCTTTCAAAATTTTCATGCAGAGCAATAAAAGAGAAGAAATTCTCAAATCTTGAACGTTTATCGATGGAGAAGTCTTCGGATCTGTCGTTGGTGGAACCTGAGAATGAACCAGTTCCATTACAATTTTTTAATCCTCAAGATTGTCCGTTGAGATTGACTCTTGCTTCGGAATTGAACAATGTGGCTTCAATTAACCCAAATTCCAAAGATTCCGAGCTCAAATCTGATAGCCGCCATTGCCTTCGACGATCTCCTAGACTTTCTTCTCAAAAGGATTCAGAGACCAGGAAACCAGGCGATGCCAAAAAGGTACAATCTTCTTTATTGTTCATAAATTTGACGTACAATTTTTCTTGTTTTGGCAATTACATTATGCTGCATTATGAAATGGGTCGGTGTACTGTTTAAGTGGATTTTTTCTTTCAAAAAAAATTTATGTTTTTGGTATAGTTGTAAAATCAGTTCCTAATTATGAATTCTTGAATCAATGCAGAGGAAAAGTCAATGCACGAGGCTCAAGTAAGTAGTAATTCTTGTAGATTGGATTTTTCTTTTCTTGGATCTTTATTTTGTAATTTGGACTGTAATTGAATCATCTGTATTGTAGAGAAGAAAAAGAGTGCTTGCATGAGAAGGTGTTGCGTAGATCTCCTAGACTGTCCTCTGCTGGAGGTGGAACTGAAGCCAGCTACTCCAAACCTACATTGGAAATTGATTCCTTAAAAAAGAGTCGTTCAAAACTTAGCACAGAAAAAGAATTGGAAGCCAAACCATTATTTTCATGTCATGGTGATGATGGTAAAAAATCATTGCTAGTGGCTTATGGAGATAAGAATATAAGAAGGTCTCCTAGATTCACGAAGCCAACTCAAGGAGGCATTGACAATGAATCTCTAAGAAATTGCGGCGAAGTATCTGATGCAAAAATTCAATGTGCAACACATTTGAGAAATTGCAAGCAGTCCAATGGGCCTCATGACATCAAAATAAACTCTGATGGCAATGAATGCTCTGATTCATTGGATGAACAACCCTATAAGAGAGTTAAGACCTTATCGGAGAATTCTGATTCGGGAATGTTGGATGCCAAGTTCTTATTGCAGTCATCTAGAACGACCAACTCTACTTCAGGGAATGAATATGGCAAAACTGACTGTAGCTTGATGGAGTTGTCGCAGTCAACTGAGCATCCCCAAAAAGAGAAATCAGATAGACAATACACGCCAGAGAAGATTAAGCCCTTGTCCTTAAAGAACAAACTTGAGAAACACGAAACAGAGTGTTCCCTAATAGGAGATCCTCTTCCCAACGATGAAGCACAAGAAAGATGGCATTGGCGGTATGAAATGAAGGTGATTAACCATTCTCCTCTGACACTTGTTTTCCCTTTCGATTCCTCTCTTTAAATATATTTTCTATATTTGTGTTTCTTAGTTTGAGGATTGTTATTGTGCTTTTATTTTGTCAGATTACTGTCTAAATTAGTTTTGGACATGGGCAAAAAGAAGTGTTTCCGTATCAAGTTAAATATGACATAGAAAGTGTCCATCTATCACAAATTATAGGTGGAATCTATAGGATGATTGAGGCTCAACTAAGCTGTTCAAAAACTACATAATTCTACCTTTTCCTTTTTAAATTTGTTGATTCAAAGGAGGAAAACATTGGGAACTGGTTGATGAAAATCCATTATAATCTGATTAGGTTTGTTTGCGTTATTAACCTTTTTTGAGATATGCACCCACAAAAACACAAGTATAAATGTGAATTTACACACATGGACAGTTGTGCATGTCTGTTTTGAAACTTATGTTGCTTGACATTCATTATTAATTGGGTGCTTTTGTTATTTAGTCTATGTTCATTTTCAAATGATCTCACTCCCAATGTCCATATTCATAATTAACATGGAGGGATTGAGTGTATTTCTTTCTAGGTTTTCCAAACAAAAAAGGTCTAAAAATCATCCTCCCTATAGATTCTTACACGTGTAGATGTGACATTTGCAAAAGGCAAACCATACTTCACAAATTTTGTCCTCAGGAGGAGATTTCATGCATGGAGATAAGGACTCTTGTGATCTTTGGTCTTTTAAGTCTCTTGATCTAATGTTGGTATCATATTCATCTACTCGACAGGAAACCACTTCCATTGAACTGGACAAGTTTGCGTTTGATTTAGTTGCATAAGAATGTTGAACCACCTCCATTGTACCAAATGAGTTTGTTTCTATCTCACCCTTGAAAACAATTAAACCTCTACAAATGCTATGACTCTCCAAGATTTCACTAGATATATTTTAGAAAATTGGCTCCTCCAAATCTGACACAGGTCCAAGAGGCTGACTCGAGCCCTGATATTGAAAACATAGCAAATTCTAATCCTTCTTCCTGTACACAAGCTGTTAAAGCACCCCAAAATGGTCTTCATCTACCTGTCACGGTTAGGAAAGGCACCAAAAATGCTCAAACCTTTATATTCTTTGTCTCAATCTAGGTCTTAAAACGGTCTTCACCTTCCTGTAACTATTTGAAGAAAAGGTTCAAACATTATGATTCAGTTATCCATGATCTGCAGTGATGAATGATTAGGTCAGATTTCATTTCCACAAAAAAGGTGGCAATTGAGAACACCAAGATAGATGATGGAAGTAAAAAAGAGGACAACCTAGGAAGGTTTAAAAGGTATGCATTGACAGTACATTGAGGAGTTAATTAAGACTGTTTGACCATATCTCGTTATATCCATGGATGTATAGAATATTTAGAATATCAAGTTTTATGAATAGTGAAGAAAAAGCATGGATAATGGATGGCATGGGTAAAACTGGTCTAGGAGATTTAACATCATTAGATTTTAATCTGAACACTCCCACCTAACAAGATTAGGACAAAAGTTTTAAAGAATGCTTGTCAAAAGCATGTCTGTTATCTCTGAACAATTCCTTTAGTTTGGGTGATCAAGCAGGCTGAAACTTTGCAATCCAGAATACTAAGGCCCATGATGTGTCCTTGGTTGTTGAATGACTTATCTTGTCCTTTCACTAGTACTGATAGTCACATGAGTGAAGAAAGATAACAGAATTCGTGGAGAACAGCCAGCAGCCTTTTGTGTTAACCCCAAAGTAAAAGTCAAATCTGACCATGGAAATACTCTTTGAATTATATAGAAATTATGGTGAAAATCTATGTATATCTATGGGCATATGATTTACATGGTGGAGTACTCCAATTTGAATGATTCATTCTCTTTTAGTACTTAGTGAAAAATTTTGTAAAAGGAGACTTTCTTATTATTTCACTTGTATATAAATAATCACTGTACAAAGGATTTTATACAGACACCCTATAACTAATTAGAAAGTATACAACTAGCCTATTAATTACAGAATTAACAAACTAAGGCAAAAAATCATAATAGTCAACATTCGCTCTCAAGTTAATGCAAAAATATTTCCCATGCTCAACTTACAAACTAAGATATGAAAGGCTCGACTGTTGAGTCCTTTTGTAAAAATATTAGCCAGTTGTTTTTTCGACGTCACATGGAATAAGTTCAAAACACTGTCAGTTAACTTTTTTTTGATGAAGTGTCCATTGATTTCGATGTGCTTCATTTGATCATATTGAATAGAATTATGAGCAATACTGATTACAACTTTGTTATTACGATAGTTTGTCTTTTCTAGCTAATTTTAGATTTGCTAGCAACTTCTGCAGCCATAAAAGCTCACAGATACCTTGAGCTATAGCTCTGTATTCTGCTTCTGCACTAGATCTAGCAACCACTCTGTTTCTTGCTTTTTCAAGTACCAAGTTACCTTCCATAAGTATGTAATAACCACAGGTGGGTCTTCTGTCATTTAGAGATCCTGTCCAATTTGCATCTGTATAGAATTCAATTCAAAGATGACCATATTTGGAGAAGAAAATACATTCCCCTAAAGTTGACTTTAGATATCGAAAAATACGAAAACAACCTGTAGATTAGATTCTGTAGGATCATGCATAAATTAGCTTACCAAGTTGACTGCATGAGTAATGTCTGGTCTGGTGTGAGACAAATAGATGAGCCTTTTAATGAATCTCTAATATTTGCTTTTATCAACTGATTACTTAGTTCTTGGTTGCAGCTTATGGTTGCTTTCCATGGGCGATTGTGTTGGTTTACAACTTAGCATACCAGCTTTAGCCAAAAGATCTAGGATGCATTTTTTTTTGAGAAACGAAGATTCCTTTAGTTTATCTGATAACTTTATTGTAACTTTTCAAGATCCTTGGTCTCAAACTCCTAGGCCAAGAGCTTTTTCATCCGAGCCATTTCTTTTTTGTCATCTCTTGTCATTATTATGTCATCAACATAAATAATAAAAAGAGTGGTTTTACCCTTGTAATGTCTCATAAAGAGGGTATGATCAGTATTGCTTTGTTGATACCCAGAAGAGATCATGGCTTTGCTAAATTTGTCAAACTAAGCTCTTGAAAATTGTTTCAACCTATACAAGGCTTTCTTTACTCTGCACACCTTTCGTTGAGTTATCTCATTTTCAAAACCAGGAGAAATCTCCATGTAAACCACTTCTTCTAGGTCTTCGTGTAGGAATGTATTTTTTACGTTGCCGCAAATCCCAATTCAAGTTAGCTGTACAGGATAGCAAGATTTTGATCGTATTTATTTTGGCAACAGGTGCAAATATCTTTTGGTAATTAACTCTATAAGTCTGAGTGAATCCATTTGCCACTAATTTTGCTTTGAATCTTTCAATCAAACCATCAATTTTGTGTTTTATTGTGAACATCCACTTGCAGCCAATTAGCTTCCTGCCTGGAGGAGCAACTAGTTGCCAGGTTTCATTTTTGGTGAGAGGTAACAACTATACTAACATAAAATTTTATAGATGGAGGGTAATAATACTTATATTCCTTTTGGGTTAGAGAATACTTAATGAACACACATTTAATGTTTTTCGGATCTAGTTTTCCAATATTCCTATTATGGACAAAGTAAATACACTCAAAAACTTTTGGTGGAACAATATAAACATTCTTCTCGGTTAAGACTTTTAAAGGGGTCTTGAAATTGAGTGTTTTAAGGGATATTCTATTAATAAGATGGGTTGCCACTAGTATAAAGTCCCTCCAATTTGGCTTTGAAACATTCATAGCAAACAGAAGTGATCTAATAACTTTCAATAAATATCTATTTCTTCTTTTAGCTACCTTAATTTAAGCACTAGTATAAAGATAACTAATTTGATGAACAATCCAATGAGACACTAAATAAGTACCAAATCTACTATCCATATATTCTGTCCCATTATTAGTTCTCAAGATTTTTATCTTAGCATCAAAGTGGGTGTGAACCGTTTTATGAAAAGATTGAAAGTAGGAGAAAATATTACTTTTTGCTTTAATCAAATACACTCAAGTCATTTTAGTGCAATAATCAATGAAAGTAACAAACCATTGACATTCAGGCAAAGATACAGTCTATATGGCCCCAAAACATTAGAATGAATAAGCATAAAAGGACCAATGATTTTATTATCACTTAAAAAATAAGAGTTTTTAGTTTGTTTAGCATATTCACAAGCATCATAATATAAAAAATCAAACTGAGTTCTAGAAAATAAACTAGGATATTGTTTTTCAAAGACACGAAAAGATGGATGCCTTAATCGCCTATGCCACTATATTATTTCCTAGTTGGCATTCTTATATCCTCCAAAAAAGGCTAAACCTAAACTGTTTTCTATCATGTATAAGCCATCATAATCTCTATCACTACCAATCTTCTTTCCTGTTTGAAGATCCTGAAAAATGCAATAATCAAGAAAAAACTCAACTTTATAGTTTAGAACCTTTATAATAGCACTAACAGATAAAGATTGATAGGCAATTGAGGAACATGAAAAACAGAAGACAACTTAATATTTAAAGTACATACAATAGAACCTGGCTTAGAAATAGGGATTAAAGATCTATCAACAACTCAGACACAATCTTTTTTTAGGCAAGGAGAGTAGTTAAAAAAACCTTTAGAAGTGACTGTCATATGCATATTCGTACCAGAATCGATAATCTATGAGTCAAGATGAATAAAAGTGTTTCTTGACTTGACAAAATTGGAGGTAGCGCTGGAGGAAGGGTTGAGTTGAGACAAAAGACGACTGAAATACTGAATTTCATCAGGAGAGAGACTTTCAACTGAAACTATCTTCTTGGATGATTTTACTGTTTTTAATATATTTGCTTGAGCCTTGTTATGTTGGCTCGTTTTCCCCCTCAACCCCTTGTAGATTTTCCATGCAACTTCGAGCAAGTTTTTTTTTCTATGTCTTGGTGTTGATAACTATTGTTGTTATATTCCTACTTAAATTATGATTCTTTTTATCCTTAATTTGATTTTATTTTCTAGTTAGTTTTATTTTTCCTTATTATAGTAAGACTAGGACTCTTTTATTTTCTCTACAAATAGCTTCTACATTAATTTTTTATACACAAGTGAGATAATAAGAAAATCTCCTTTCACAAAAATCTTCATGCCCAATGTCCTTATTTTTGGAGAATGAGTTTCCTCTTTCCTGCACTTAGATTCCTTCCAGTACACCATTTTCGGCATATCTCAAGAGGTTGAGTTTTACTCCCTCTCTATTGACACCGCCCCAATAGGAAAAAAGCCCAGGTCTTGTTCGGCCGTTACCTAGAGTTTCACCGTCAACTGCCGCCGCACATGGCTCCACGCACCCGGAGAAGCTATAGGAGGTATTGTTCACACGCTGGCGAGTGAAGCGCGTGCAGTGTTTTTCGGCCACCATCCAATCCTGATTCTTTTTTCAATCTTCTTTTCGGCATATTCCGACGGTGCCTGAGGATCTTCTGGCCTTGATTTGTCACTTTGATTTTTTGGGTTTTTTTGTCCAAGTTCACTGTTCGGTTTGTGAAGTTTCTTTCCTATCCTAACGTGTTGCTTTGCTACTATGATGGATAATAAGGCAGTTAATTTATCTACGAGGAGAGAAAATTTCACTATTATGAAATTAGGTGAGCCACTACCTCTTAATCATAATGCATGGATTGTAGATTCTGGTGCAAATAGTCATATGTTTTATTTCTTATTCTCCAACTAAAAAAGGAGATAATGTCCGAATAGCAGATGGGTCTCTTATTCTGATATCTGGAACATGTTCTATTGATTGTACTCCAACCATTAAACTCTCTTCTGTTCTTCATATACCTCAATTTCCTGCTAATCTCCTATTGGTCAGTTCTGTAACTAGTTCTCTTAACTGTAAAGTAGAATTTTTTCCTATGCGTTGTATTTTATAGGACCTTAAAATATAAGCTTTTTCTGGTAGGTTGCAAGATGGCTTATATATCCGGGACAATAGCATTCACCTTGTTTCTGGTAAAATAAAAGCTTTTTTGGGTGAGAGTAATGATGCTAATAAAGAAATCATTCAATAGCATAGATGGTTAGGACATCCATTATTTTTTGTTTTGGACAAATTATATCCTAATATGTTTAAGAATGCTAAGTTGATTCTTTGGTTTGTGATGCCTGTGAACTTGTTAAACACACTAGGAGTTCTTATCCATTGAGTAATAATAGAAGTTTTGTTCACTTTACTATCATCCATTTTGATGTTTATGACCTGCTAAAAATGCTTTATTATCGGATTGTCGATGGTTCGTTTCATTCATTAATTGTTGTACTAGAATGACTTGGGTATATTTGATAAAAGCAAATAGTGATGTCTTTTCTTATTTTCAATCTTTTTATAAGATGTTTTGTACTCAATTTATTGCTAAAGTAAAAATTTTGAGAATATATAATGGCACAGAGTATATGGATACTAGGTTTGGTATTTACTTGGAGTATAATGGGATAATACACCAAACTAATTGTCTTTACACAAGCACATAAAATAGAGTAGCTGAAATGAAAAATAGGCATCTATTGGAAGTAGCTATATCTCTTATGTTTAATATGAATCTTCCAAAGCCTTATTGGGGATGCAATTTTAGCAGTTGTTTATCTTGTCAATCAAATGCCTCTCAAACCTATCAACTTTATGAGTCTTTTAGAAGTGTTACTAGTGAAAAATGCTTATACTGTTCCTCCAAAGGTGTTTGGGTGTGTGTGTGTTTTGTTCATATTAGGAATGTTGGCAAACTAGAACCAAAGACTTTTAGATGTGTGTTTATTGGGCATTTTCCAACACAGAAGGGTTACAAGGGTTATCATCCTCCATTTAGGAAGTATTTTGTTAGTATGGATGTGACTTTTAGAGAAAATGAATCTTATTTTGGTACTGCCTAGTCTCCTCTTCAGGGAAGAGTATTGAGAGAGGAGGTAGTACCTATTATAACTCTTGATAATATTACCTTGGGAGAGAGTTCTGTGAGGAAACAGGTTCAGAGGGAGACTAAAGTTCAAGAGGATACTTATGTCCAGGAGACTACTGTTTAGGAGGAGACTATTGGACATATGGATAGACCTGATTTGATGAGATATTTAAGAACAAATCTAATGCAAAAGGGATTAAACTCAACGTTCAAAATGGTAAAGGCTGTGATACCATGAAGAATTTTATAAAAGGAGATTTTTTTATTATCTCATTTGTATATAAACAATTAACATACAAAGAATTTTATACAGAAAACTTACGACTAATTAGGAAGTATACAACTAGCCTATTAATTACAGAATTAACAAACTAAGGTAACAAATCATAATAGTCAACACTTAGTCACTCGCATGCTTCAAGAATTCTAATTTCTCTCTCAATTCATTTTCTAGCTTAATTTATGTAAATACTACTTCTTTTTGTATACTCTTTTTCATCAATACTGAAAAAGGTGGTTGTTGCAGAATCAAAGATCCAATCGTCAGAGGCCGCTACTAGAGTAAGCAATGATTTGTGAGCCTGTCTCTATTTGCTGATTTTGTCTCTTCTTTACAATTTTAAGTAAGTCCCATACTTCTAGGGATTCTTTACTCATGGATCTTGTCAACACTTGCTGTATTAGTGATGATGATGAAGATAAAATTGTTTGGAATGTGGAATGCCATTATTCTCAAGCTGAAGTTGATGGGTCCATCTTTAGTCTTGGAGATTGTGCGTATATAAAGGTAAAAGCACGTGAATTGATGAGAATCAAGAGAGCAAAAACATTTTCTTGTCCTTCCGTACCTTTGGTGCGACGTAGCTATTTCATTTATTTATTTTTAGTTATGTTTTTCTCTCTTCTTTTCTTTTTGTATCAATGTTATCTGGTACCTTGATGTTCTTTACTACTGAAGTGCATATTAATTTAAGGCCATTAAGGAGTACTCAGCTTGCTTCATTCTTTTGTTTTTCCTGCTTGACATCTGTTTCCTTTCCCTTTCTGGTATCCATTTGTAGCCTGGAGAGATAATCCTCAGATCCTTTTTCATTTTTCTTTTATTTTTTTAGATTCTTTTTCACCTTTTGATGCTACAACTAGATGCTTGTGTACTGTAAAAACAAATCATTGATATTATATCAACTAGCAATATTTAGAAGTCCACAGTGCACTTAAATCTGGTACCTGTTCCTTGTGTGTGTTATCATTTAAGCATCCTAACTATTAGGACAAAGCAATTTATGTAATCTGAAGGCCTTGACATGTGGAGAATTTTTGCATTCATCCTACTAGAACCTACATTCTGCAGATAGGTATAGTATTAACTCATATGTGGTAAAGAGGATATAAAATTTATTTGATTATACCCTTTTTTTAGGTGATCTAAAATTGAAGAGGGGTTAAATCTCCATGCCTGATGCTTCTGTTATATATATATATATATATATATATGAAGTTACAAGCTAATGCCTTGTCATAAAAAGTAGAGTGGGGAATGCTTATCATAGAATCTGCTAAAAGTTAATTCCTTTGTCATCATCTGGTTTATCTCTCTTACAATATTCATTTTTTTGTTTCAATAAATAATTTTTTTTTTAAAATTAAACAATTCAAATTTATTTCATCTAGTTGCTACCCTTTATTAGTTTAAACTCATATGGTTGAGCATATTCGAAGCTTTTAATGGAAGTTCACCTCCCCAATCCCCCTTACCCCCGATTACTATTTCAGGAGTCCATGAAGATGGAAAAAGCTTGTTGAAAAACAATAAACATCAATAAGATTGGTGGAATTAATTTGTATTATAATCAATTCCTGCAGGGTGAAGGTGGCAAGCAGCATGTTGGTAGGATCGTAGAGTTTTTCAAAGCAAACAGAAAGGAATATTTTAGGGTTCAATGGTTTTACAGAGTGGAAGATACTGTAAGCTGCATAAGTGTTTTGATCAATATGCTAGGGCCATATATGATGGTTAACATGGTGTTTGGTGCTTTTCTTTGTTTAATTCCTCAGGTTATAAAAGAAGAGGGTGCATTTCATGACGAGAAGCGTTTGTTTTATTCCACAGTAATGAATGATAATCCAATAGACTGTATTATTTCAAAAGTCAGGGTTGTACAAATATCACCTATGGTACGGTTTGACATATTTTCATCTCTTATTTAGATTATTCTCTTGGGTGGCTACTCCATGTTGTTGGGTATTTTTATCCCTTCAAGGCATTATGCCTGTTCCTCTTTTAGTTAATTGAAGCTGCATCCTATGTTATTAAAAGTTAATATGTTAACTTTTTCAGATAGGTTCAACGGCTCACTCCATTTCTCAATCAGACTTCTATTTTGATATGGAATATAGTGTGGACTATTCGTCGTTTAGGACAATGTTGGTTGGTGAGTATTTTATTTTGTGCATGATTCAGTATTATTTAACAAGAGTTGGATTCTCCAAATAATTTTGAATGAAAAAGTTTTCTGCTAATTTAGTCAATTTTGAGCCTTATCACAATTTCTAAGAGTTTCTTGGGTGGAAAATGCCCTTATCATTTCCATGGAGACTTGGTACCAACTACGATTAGATATAGTTTAACAAACTAAAGTATCTTAAGATGTATAGAGATAAGGTCTTCAAGTCGAGGAGATCACAATTTTTTTGTGGACAATTACATGTACAAGAAATCAAATGAGCAGGGAAAGGGCTTTTGAAAAAGTTAGGCAGACAATGCTTGCAATAGGTGATAACGAGATGTAAGCATAAGCACATATTCCTACTAACAGTGGGTAGTGAATAGAACAGAATGGATAGAGACTCCTGCTATGGTCAGGTGATGTGTGATAAAATAGTAAGTGCTCTCCAGTCACTCATGTACATTGATGAATAGTTATGAGCATATGGGATTGTTTGTATGATGTATCCCTGCAGGTTCATACCCATTCATAATATTATGTATACCTACACGTGTGGGCATGCGCATGCCCTTGCATGCACAAATGCATGTATATATATAGTCTAACATGTTCAGACTCACCTGGCTTGTTCACAAAAATCTCTGTACAAACTCATGAGAAAATATGGGCAGGCCTGGTACATGAACATGTCTAGTCATAAGATACTGTCTAGTGTTTATAGGGGAGCAAGCATGTTTTTCTTTCTTGATGCCTTTTCTGTCATGGGATTGAAAAGGCATCTAAATTATCGGGTGATGTGAGGTTTTGGGTTCATCAAATTCAAATATTGATTTTGGGATAAAAGTTTCGCTTCTATTTTTCTAATAGATTATTAACAAGTGCTTGATGCTAGTTGCTACTGGTCAGAAATAGGCAAAAGTCAACAAGCGTTCCTTTTTATTATGGCTACAAACAAACCTGTTTTCCCTTATAATATCTTACAATGAAATTTATTCTTCTATATTTGTTCATTCTCTAAATTAAATATATACGCTATTTGAAAACTCAAGCTTATTAATCTTAATTTTCTCGGCTTATTAATATTGACTTCCACTGCTGATTGGAAATTTATCCACACTACCTTTATAATTGCATTATGTAAATTTCTCCATAAAATGGCGACCGCTAGAGTATTTGTTGCTTTTGCGTTTACTAGTATCCAAGAATTTTGTTTTTAATCTTCACTTTGTTACAACTTCAGGACATTCTGCTGCTTTTGCATTTTTGGGGAACAGCCCTGTGATTCATAGGTGTGCATTTAGTCTGAAAACATGCAGAACTGACTAGTTATAGGCTTTTAGGAAAGCTTGTCATGATACTTGGTACTTATAAGACTTGCCATCTTTTCAGATGATCCTTTCAAGAAGCATAATTCATCATCATCCACTGCGGTTGAGCCAGTTTCCTTGACAGCCGGCAATTCTTCATTGAGAAATATGCCCACTTGTGAAAGTTACAAAGCTGAGTTGACCATGTTAGATCTTTTTTCTGGATGTGGTGGAATGTCAACAGGATTATGCCTTGGTGCAAAAGTTTCTTGTGTTGATCTTGTGGCGGTAATTTTTCAACATAAAGATGTTGCATGGTTAAGCTATGCACGATGTTTTATGCTTCTTACTTTGTGGAATTTATTTTAGAGATGGGCCCTTGATAGCAATGAGTCTGCCTGTGACAGCTTGAAGCTAAATCATCCAGAAACTCATGTGAGTACACCAAACAAAAAGTTTACATATTTCCTTTTAATTCATTAGTAGATTTAACATATTTTTGTTAACTATATGATATGTTGTTGTGCTTACTTTGTAGGTCAGAAATGAAGCTGCTGAGGATTTCCTTGAACTATTGAAGGAATGGGAAAAGCTGTGCAGAAAGTATGCAGTCAATGACATAGATAGATTACACCAGTCAGGATCAATGGCCTCAATAGCAGCAGAAGAAAATGAAGATTCTCCGAATGACGATGATGTTTCCCCGGGTGAATATGAAGTTTCAAGACTTGTAGATGTTTGTTATGGTGATCCCAATGAGACAGGAGAACGTGGACTGAAATTTAAGGTACTTGATGAAAAATGCCATGCTTTGTAGAGTGGTAACAGTGTGTATTAGAATTTTCATGATCTGTGAAATGTATGATCCTAATACTATTACTATCTAAATCAATTGGCAATTCCAAGTTTCTGATTGATGGTAATTTGTTCTGAAGTCAAGGCCTTGTTTGTTGAGTTGAGGAGAGTCCAATTTATCATCTTCTGCACGCGTTATGCACATGATAAACAAACTGCAGCTCCTGTAATTAGACAGTGATAAGCTGTTCATAGAACAACATGGAAGCAGTAATGGGTGAAATTATGCAATTAGAAAGGGTAAAGACATAATTGTACAAGCTACCTTTGTGTTAAATATTCATGCCTCGTAGGAAAAGCATTGTCCCTTGTCACACAAAAAAATTGCAGTTAATGCCTCTTAATTTGATAAAATTAACAGCTATTATAGACTTTGGTATAGCTATTCTTTACTAATTTGTATATGGCACCCCTGTACATCAAATTTAAACTGTTCCAAGCCTCAAACTAATATGTTGTGCATCTACAGTCAATCAATTACTCTTCCCTAGCCACTTCTAGTAATGAGTTGTACCTTGTGAATTGATAAAACTAATTGTCCTTAATTATTGCGACAAGTTTGAGCCCCATATCTGTCACTAGGTTTTGGGTATGAATCATTGGCTAATTGGTACAGTCGAAGAAGGCATCTAGTAGTTGATAATTTATTGCAAATTGGTTAAAGTAAATATAATATTGTTAAGTTGCTAAAAAAAAAAAGGGAAAAATCATCTTAATGGACTTATGGTAGATGTTTTAAGATGATTCTTAGCAGGTTGCTATTTCATTAGGTTCATTGGAAAGGTTATAGTTCACGTGAAGATACATGGGAACCAGTTGAAGGCTTAAGGTATTGCTCCCAGTATAACAGACCTTCTGCTTGAGTTGTTGCCCTATTAATTATTCATACAAAAATTTTTAGGAATTGTCACGAATGTATACGGGATTTTGTAAGGCGTGGCTTCAAGTCTAAGATCTTGCCACTTCCTGTAAGTTCCAATTGTATTGGTGTCTAGCAGTTTCTTGCTAATTTCTTTATATTTTTAATTGTTAATCTTCACCCACTTGTCAATGCATTCCAGGGTCATGTTGATGTTATTTGTGGAGGGCCCCCATGCCAAGGAATTAGTGGCTATAATCACTACAGAAATGTTGATTCTCCACTTGCTGATGAAAGGAATCGTCAGATTGTAGTTTTCATGGACATAGTGCAGTTCTTGAAACCTAAATTTGTATTAATGGAAAATGTGGCTGACATTCTTAGATTTGATAGAGCGTCTTTGGCGAGATATGCTTTAAGTCGTTTGGTGCATATGAAATACCAAGCAAGGCTGGGCACCATTGCGGCTGGCTGTTACGGTCTTCCACAATTTAGGCTTCGGGTTTTTGTGTGGGGAGCTCATCCTGGTGAGGTAAGTTTCTAATAAATCAGCTTTCGTCAACAAAAAAGGTAATTAAATGAATTGTTTAACCATTTCTATAGCCAAACTTTGAATTTAATTTGGAACACTATTTCATCAGGCATAGGAAGGAAAGGAACTCTGACACTCGTATAGTTTAATTTAAGTAATGGCATTTGCTCAAATATAAGGAGCTCTTTTAGCTTTGCTTATTTCCTTTTTCCTGCATATGACATTCTGCATATAGTTGGTAGTTGGTAACCCATTAATTGCCCACTAATGCTATATGCTTTAGCACAAATATTCAACTGCTTGTATTAATATTCATCTGTGAGACAATAATTTCTACAATATATCTTTCTATTGACTAGCATTTTTCTCTTTGTTTCTAACTTCTTTTTTTTTTTTTTTTAATGTTTCCGTGCTGCAGAAACTACCTCAATTTCCACTGCCTACTCATGATGTTATTGTCAGATATTGGCCTCCACTTGAGTTTGAGGTATCAATCCCTTTTCAGCAAGTATGCAAGATAATGGCAACATGCATTCTATACCAACATGATTAATTTGATGTTTCTGTTTCAGCGGAATACTGTGGCCTATGATGAAGCCCAACCTCGTGAACTAGAAACAGCCTCCGTACTTCAAGACGCCATTTCCGATCTTCCACCTGTAGTCTCATCATATTCCATGCTCAATTTTATTGCTTGTGCTGCTTTGATGCAATTTTACTTTGTCTCATCTAGCTTTATGTTGTAGGTCTCAAGCTATGAGAACCGCGAGGAAATAACATATGAAAAGCCTCCAGAGACTGAATTGCAAAGGTTCATAAGGTCGACGGAATATGGTAATGTAGCTTGTTCGTTGTTAAAATATTTGGTGAAGTAGAATTGTTAAGATCCAATATTAACCTGGTATATAGTCAAAGTGCCCCTTATAACTTGGACAATAGCTTTTGGTTCAAGAAGACATAATAGAGGTATACTGCAGCTTTGTAGATATGTTATTGGGCTTGATTCCATGGTTTTCATGAGGAGCCACTTAGTTCATCATAAAATAGGATATTTAAAGTTTCATATACCTAATATTCCTATGTCTCAATGTCAGCTGTAATGATGTAACCTCTTTCTTCTTTTTGAAAAGAAATAGAGAAGCACAGCTCTTGATATAATTGTTAAAACACTCCGTTTCCTCTGTGCTTAATTTCTTATTTAAGGTGGCTGAATGGATACTTTGCTTTTTCATTTAGTCGTTCGCTTTCCATTTTGAATCCCAAGTTTTGTAGTTCATTTAGTTTGATCCAATGGACTTTGAATATCCTATTTTCAATCTCTCATCCATAATTGGTCAGAAAATCATTTGACTAATTTCAATCTCTCAACTTTAGCTACAGCGGTATCCATAATTTTTCTGCATGTTGCCTATTCAAACTCACTTAAATTGATGCTTTCTATGTTAAATATTCTTGTTCAAGAAAAAGAGAGGCCAAGTGCTGACCCTTTTTTCTTTGTTATTTTCTTTTTTCTCTCCATCTATTTGCCCCTGTCCAGAGATGACTGGTTCTTCACAGGGTAGCACTACAAAATTAAATAATGTACTATATGACCACCGTCCTTACCAATTGACTGAGGAAGATTATGCTCGAGTTTGCCTAATTCCTAAAAGAAAGGTTTTATACATGCTAACTTCTTTGATTGATACCGAGATATAACTGCATATCTTTCTAATCCAAACATTATTAGGGAGCAAATTTCAGGGACCTCCCTGGCGTAGTTGTAGGAAGTGATAATGTGGCTCGGCGGGACCCAGATAAGAACGAGAGGTTGCCATCTGGAAAGCCACTGGTGAGGCTTTATTTCTTTTTCTCCTTGAATGATGGGCATTTTCTTTTTCAATAAACACATAGGTGAAGACTAATCTATCCCTCTAACATTTACAATGTGGTTTTGTTGGTTCTGCATTTTGTGATTGCTGCCACGTGGGTATGTTCACTAGAATGAAATGGATGGACACTATTTCTTTTCTTGGATTCAGCTTTATGAATAAATAGTGAATATGAATCATGTATAACACAGGCTTGCACACCAATATGCTGGTCCACAAACGAAATGGATGGACACTATTCTTTTTCTTGCATGCAGCTTTATGAATAAATAGTGAAATATGAATCATGTATAACACAGGCTTGCACACCAATATGCTGGTCCACAAACTAAATGGATGGACACTATTCTTTTTCTTGCATGCAGCTTTATGAATAAATAGTGAAATATGAATCATGGATAACACAGGCTTGCACACCAATATGCTGGTCCACATGAAAATGCATCCTCAGATCAAAATTTAACAACCATGAATGTCTAGCACCATGAAGCTGGAATAAACAGCACAGATCCTTAATCTGTTCAATAACCACTACATAACTTCCTCCTGCTAATTAGATTAGTTAGACAGAAGGTTCCATTTGCACTTCATTAGTTCTTTACTTATGCTTGAATATTTTGTGCTGGTAAATCTTTTATGAGGCAAAACTACTTATTTGCCAGAAAATAAAAATAAAAAAAGGTGCTATATATTGCTTTTATTTAGACCTGTTATTCTTTCATTTTCATTTGCGTGCTAAAATTCTTGAAAATAGGTCCAAAAAAAAAAGACAAGTTACTGCAAAAAAAGTTAGAAAAAAAAAAAGGAACAAATTATACACAATCTTATTTTATGCTGTTATACGGATAGCAATTCTTTGATATCTTTGATATCTTGCTATGCAATACCCAATCACTGGAATGAGTTTGGGATGCTTAATTCAATAAGCTCTCTTGCAGCTTTTTGATGGCCCAATTTCTCTTTGGCCAAAGGGGTGTCTCAATCAAAACTTGGAAGTTGCAGACAAGAATTTTGTTTCCACATACTGGATTTCTTCTGCAAATAGCTTGAATTAGAAACAAACTATTACGCATAGTGTTAAACTACAAGTTCCAATTGCTTGTGTCCGGTGAACTTTCTTTTTCTTTTTTTTTTTTGTTTTTTTTTTTTTTGAAGTCGTTGCTGTAATTGATAACTGTTTAATGGCATAAAATGGTTGAAGAAGAAGAATGGGATTGCAGTTTATTTTGTTTCATTTTGATGGATAAAATTATTCTTGTCATAATTTAAGAAAAGTTAATTTAGGCTATGGCAGTGGGAGAAGATTTAGAGGGAGTGTGAATTAGCCTCATATAATCCTATAACAACTCATCTTGGGGATTTGACCTATATTTTTTGTTTTCCATGCTTGGAGTTAGAAAGGTCTCAAGATGCTATATTATACTTTGAATTCAGTTTTCTGTTTATCTCATCTCAGCAGGATGTTGCCTGAGTCAAACTTCTAAATTTTTTAGGTGGAGCATCTCTTACTTGACAATTAAAATTTAATTCTATCATTTAATTTTGGAATTTTCAATAAGATAACAGGAGTTGAGAGACATTTCAAAAATCTTCCTTCAAGAGCAGGGAAAGGATAGTGGATTATATTGGTTGAAATGAGATGAATTCAACTGTGAGAAGTATCAAGTTGCTTCCAAACTGTAGCTAGTAAAAGGAAAAAATGAGAGCTTTGAAATGGCAGTTTCGAAGTTGCTAGCTACTTCAACTAATACAGATATATGTTTTCTTATTTATTTGTAGGTACCAGATTTTGCCTTCACCTTTGTCCAAGGAAAGTCCAAAAGGTTTGTCAGATGGTTCCTTCTGATAAATGATTATTTGTTTTCCTCATTTTAATCAATTGAGTATGTGTAGGCCATATGCAAGATTATGGTGGGATGAGACAGTGTCAACAGTGGTGACTCATCCTGATCTTCACAGCCAGGTCCCAACTTGCTCTTGTTTCAGATTATCAGTGATCTTTCCAGGAAATTATTTTAACTCTTGATAATATGCAGATAGTGTTGCACCCAGAGCAGGACAGAGTCCTTACTATACGAGAATGTGCAAGGCTGCAAGGTTTTCCTGATTACTATAGATTCTCAGGAACAGTTAAGCAAAGGTACAGAGTTTCTTATTTGTGATATATATATATATATATATATGTATGTATGTATGTATTCTCTCTCTTGACTTTGAATGCCAGTTATACAATTCTTAATCTCCGTGTGGTGAACTGCTTATACTTCATGCAGGTACCGTCAGGTGGGGAATGCAGTTGCAGTTCCTGTAGGCCGAGCCTTGGGGTATGCAATGGGGATGGCATTTCAAAAGCTGAGTGGCGATGAACCATTAATCAAACTTCCTCCTAAGTTCTCTTACTCAACTAACCTCCAATTAGCCAACTCATTGTTTCAGAAGATTGACTAGAATTAGTTTACGACTTCATGCAACCTCGCCATTTATCTTCGAATTTGCAGCATGGACAGCAGGTTTGTCCTTGCCTAGCAATGTATTCTTGTTTTCCTTCTGTGCTAGATGGGCAAGCTTGCCTCTGTCCAATGCCAACTTAATTTGTTGCACTATGGTCTTTGAACAAACTACCTCAAGTGGAAATGTGGAAAATTATGGTGGCTAGTTATGAAACAGCAATGTAGAGACAAACTTCAAAAACTTTGCTGTAGAAAATAAAGGTGTAGTAAATTACTTTGGTTTAGCAGTTAATGACAATCTTCTAGACATATTTCATGGTAGAATTGATGTTTTTTTCAGTTCCATGTGATGTGTCATTATAATAATTATAAAAGTCTTTTTTATTAATTTCTCTTGTTACTTTAATTTGCTAAAGAGAGGATTGAATATCTTCTCAAAATTATCTAAAAGGTGATTACTTTGACAAGCTTTATAATGTTTTTTGGACGAATTTAAGTACATAATGGGAAATTCCACCAGTTGAAACTAAAGTTTCTAAGGGAACATTTAAATGTTTTTAATTAGTTTGGTGATTAACGCTCGATTAAAAGTGTAAAATTTAATTTTTTCTAATGGTATTTATAATTAGTTAGACATGATGTCGTCTTTGTAAATAATTTTTTCCTGAATAAATATCATTTGTACTTAAAAAAATAAATTATTGGATTTACTTGTACAGAAGTAATCAAAGCAGTAATAATTGGAAATAATATTGCAAGTAATTAAACCCAATTCTACATATGAATATTATCAAAACTGCAATTCTGTTTATGATCTCATATAAGAAATCATATTGAGCTCCAATTCTGATCCATTAACAGCAACAAAATCAAAATTATTACTCTTTGAATTCAAATCTAAATCAACTTTGTCCTTAAAATCTTTAATAATTTCCTCTCTGTTGTGGATTTGAAATGCTGAAGAAGAAGAAGAAGAACTGTTTCCCTTACTATAAAAATTTGGTTTGTCCCTTTCTGATTGTGCATTTATTAGATTTCCATTTCCCTTCATTTTCACATCAACTGATAGCCTTTTCTGGGCTTTTTCTATTATTGCTTCCAAATACTTCCCTTGTGCTTCTATTCTCATCTGCAGTTTCTTCTGCACCTAAAAAATTTCAAACATATAAAAAAGCTGAGAATGATAAGGAAAAAAAAATGAAGTAAACATATAAAAAAGCTGAGAATGATAATACAACTGCAGACAGTTAACTAATCTAATGTCAGATTACGCCCTTGTTAAAAATGTCATATTATCTCTCTATAGAAACATATAATACATCATGAAAAGTACGTGAAATTCACACACATTTGTTAAAAATGTCATATTATCTGTTTATGAAAACACATAACACATCATGAAAACCATATGAAATTCACATGCATACGTAGATTAAACAGTGATAGAGAATAATATGATATTTTTAATAAATTCATAGAAATAATCTGATATTTTTATTAGTATAGAGATGTCAATTAAACTTGTAATAAATTCATAAGGTAATCTTACACTGGATTAATTCAGAAACTTTAAGTCGTCTGGAATGTAGAATTATAAAAGCATATGGTTTTAATATTTTGATGAGCTAGAAACCATAAATTCATGTAATGTACCTCAATCTGTTGTTGCAATCTTTTCTGTACTTCAATCTGGGATTTCAATGAATCTGCAATTGGGATTTCACTACAGTACAACAAGAACCATGGTAGATTAAATCAACTATCATTTTGAGCCAATTAATGTTAAATTAATATATAAAAAAATATTCTGTTAATATTTCAAATGGACATATTATTCAATTTGTTTTTTATATTATTCATATTAGTATTAATTATGCAAGAAATTCTTATAAAATCTAAATTAAAAAAATAAAATAAAATTATACTTATTTGTTTTGCATACCTTTGGTGGTTATCAGCCGTAGATGTGCTGCTACTTATCCCGGAGGAATGGTTGTTGAAATTTACATAATAAGCCCCTAATATTAATAAAATTAAGAATCCTAATTAATTGCTTTGATAAATTAGAAAGTAAAAGATAAATTCGTGATTTTCTTTTTTTTTTATTATTATTATTTTGATAGAAAAAACAAAAGAATTAGAAGAGAGTAAAATATAAAATAAATTAAACTAACCTTTATTATTATTATTATTTTTATTATTCTCTTTACATTGATCTCTATTAATTTGTTTGTGCTGTCCCAATCTATATTTCTGCAAATAATAAAAATAATAATAATAAATCAAGAAATTGGAAAAGAAAATAATTAGTTGGTTAATAAAAAAATTAAGAAAATTAAAATAAATACCTGTAAATGGCTCTTCAAATGGTATAATGTCAAACCCTTTAACCCCATCAATCTCAACACTGCCTTAGGAGTTGCTTCTACAACAGATTAATTAATTAATTAATTATGGAATAATTAAGAAACTTAATTACGAATTAAGCTTAATTAAATTAAAGAAAAAAGAAAAATAACATACTATCAGGACCACCGAGTTTGGTGACAGCATCAACGAAACGATCATGAAGATCAGAAGTCCAACGAAGCCTTGGCTTTGGGTCTCTCGTCATTACAACTGATCCATTCTCGTACCCATAATTACTTCCTCCAAATGTTGTTCTTGTTCCTCTCTCCATAACTATTTCTGCTAATTACTTCCTAATTATATGATAATTATCATATTAATGAGTAAAATACATAGGATTAGAGAGTTGATTTTGTATAAATATATGCCTTTTTCTTTTGTGTTGAAGAATAACAGAGGAAAAGCTTATGAGAAGAACTATGGCTATATGATTCAAGTAAAGAGAGACATGAGCCTCTTTTGCTTATTATATATATATGTGCCTCTTTTTGTTACTATTATTATTATTTTTTATTGTTTACACAGCGAAAGAGAGGGTGAGACATGTTACGGTATACATGCCTGTGCACTTTCGGATTTAATAAAAAATAAAAGTTAATTTTATGTTGATATGAATATTCGTATGTGTAAACATTATTGTAACACTCGAAATAGTAAAATTCAAATTTAAGTCATTTACTACGTTGAAATCACTTTTACTGCTAAAATATTTCGAAAGAAACATCATAACTATTATTATTTATGTATAAAACCTATATAATGGCATTTAAAAAAATGAAATAAAATTATAAAAAAAAATTAAAGATATTTTTTTTATTTGAATTAAATTAGTAAATTTTGAGATTTTTATTTTATTTTTTTTATTTTTCATAAAAAAAGGGGAATAGTTCATTGACAGAATTTTATATTCACCAATCACCGTCATGTATTTAATTTTTAATTTTCCACAATGAAAATTATAATATTTAATCGTGCTGATTTGTTGTTAGTTATAATTCATAAAATTTAATAATCAAACTTCTTCAAAATAAATTAAAAAAAAAAAGAATATAATATTTCCAAATTGGCTTTGCATATAAAGTCAAACATTATAACTAATTGGCAAAATAAATAACGAAAATTATTTATTTTAATTTCATATGTTGACAAAAAAAAACAATTAATTTCGTAAATAAATTAATTTAAGGAAATGATTTAAAGGGAGATGAACAATGGAGAGAACCTCGGCGACGAATCTGAAGGAACATGTTAGGGTTTTATAATTTCATTATGCATGTACGATAACCAAATAATACGAGTACACTCTCAGGAAATACTGACCGTTAGATACTCCCCGGTCCCAAACTTCTCTCAATCCAACGGTGAAAAGAACATGAAGGAAGTTAGTAAGATGAAACTGGACACAGAGAGGTTGCCGACGTGGAATATTCGACGGTGGACAGACGGAATTGAATATTCGAAAGAAGCACATGGAGGGCCCGCGAAAAGCGGGGGCAAATTTGTCATTTAGATAGAGCAGACGACAAGAAAAGAACGCGTTTCGAACAATGAGAAAGAAACGGGAAGGATTTAATATGAGGTTTTTAAAGAATATTCCCTTTAATTTGGCAGACACGGAATAGCTATTACTCAGTGAATCTATCTTTTCTTTTTCCCAAAGAATTTAATTACTTTGTTTTCCTCCTCAGATTTCCACTAATGAATCTAATCTCTTGTAGTTGTACTTCTCTTCTGTCCTACTAATATCTATTTAGCTTTATATATATAGACATTGCTATAAATTGTGGAACTAAGTAAAACACATATAAAGAATGGTCCCATCTAAATTTAAATGAAAATGATTGAATTAAAATATAAGTATAAAATTAATTTAAAATAACTTTAAAATCCATTAAATTATAAAAAAATAAAATTAAATATATATATAATTATTTCAGACGTGTAAAAGGTTTTTCTTTAATTTTTTTTGTAATATCTTTGTGTGTGTCGTGATTATTTTAAGTTGATGTAAAGTGAGATTAATAAAACATGTATTACAATTCTATTAATTCCGTCTAAATTGAATATAATATAAATAATTTAAATTAACTTTTAAAAATATAGAAATTTAATGTATAAAAATATTAAAATTTAAAAATTCGGAATGTATTTTTATTTTTTTTATGAAAAGTATGTATTTTTTCTTAAAACTAATTTGAAAAAAAAAAAGAAATAAGTGTTTAACGTATGTGTAGCTTTTTATTTTTTTATTTAGTTCCTTACACTTAACGGAATTAGATTTAAATTACATTGTTATGAATGGATGGATTATATCAAACTAACAACTCCTACCTACTCATGTTTTTTAAAGACTTTCCCCTTATATTTGCCCTTTTCTCTTCATTAACTCCATAAAAGATACATTTATATTCTATTTTCATGGAACTTGTATATAGTTAACATGAAGTGGCAGCTCCATGCTAGCAATTGACTACCACCTCAGTATAAAATTGAATACATGTAAAGAAATTTGATTTCATAAAGAGGCCATTGAAGAAAAAGAAAAACAAAGCTTAACTGTGCAAGTATAGCAAATCATGAGAGGCTAAACATGTATTAAGCCAATTTTAAACTTAACTCATGAATCATGGAGAAGTCTAATTTGACAAGTTCTTGAATATAGCCAATCATCTTCAGTACAACAAAACCCCCCATACCTCTCAATAATTGAGAATGCATCAAACAATTCCTTTAGATAAGTAGTTATAGCATTTGCATTTCTATTCTCATGTTGCCTTTCCAAAAACATGAAGCCAAGCATAGAATATAAAATTACCTCATCATCTTCTTACAAACATTACGCTCTTCGACTTTCTCATGTACTAGAATTTGCCTAAATTACCGGCAGCCCCATTATCAAATTCCATGAAATCCTTGGAAGCACCATGTGATTCCAGACTGTCTTCAGTTCAAGTAATTGACCTGTAACTTCATCCCAGTAAGCTCCATTATGGTAGTATGTTCCAGCGTAAATTCATGTTTCCAGCTAGACAACCTCTGAAACCTTTCCTAAGAGCAATCTCATCTAAATTTCTTCCTATGAAGACAAGTTTGTCGATTCTCTTCTCATCAGTACCCCATGGTTTGCCCGGGAAGACATCCAGTACAGAATGCTGACCCTAAAAGAAACAGCACCACGTAAGGTGGAAACTAGAAGAAGAAATTAGCTTTGAATAACAATAGATCAGAAGAACATTTTAAGCATGATAACATGAAGAGAACCTGAAATATAGAAGCTGGTCAGAATCAGACACGAACAAGACACCTTTCATCCTGTACAGGTCTTCACCTTTTTCTTTTATCAGTCTTTCAAGCTAGTCATCTACCTCATCCATCAACAAATAAAAAAGAAATCATTCTGTTTGCTCACTGTTGCACTCAAATTATTCCGTCTCTCTTCTCACAAAACTATAATTTATAAAAGTTACAATCATCCATTAATTTACAGTGACATCAGTATTACTGTTTACACTGGATATAGCTGGATACGATAAACCTTCTAAAATTTCAAAGGAAAAATTGGAGTTCTAATATTCGGAGAATTGCACCAGCTATAGTTCGATATGCTAAAACTTCTAAAATTTCAAAGGAGCAATTGGAGTTCTAACATTTGAAGTATTGCAACAGCTACAGTTGGATAAGATAAACTTTCTAAATTTTCGCAGGAACAATTGAAGTTCTAATATTCAGCGAATTGCAGGTAACTCAACTAGTGTTTATGAGGGAGATGAGCCTTGACACAAGCTGTTCTATGAAGAATAGGAGTATAGCTACTCTAACAAGAGGATATGGTGTTCACGTGGTGAACTAACACACTAAATATGTTCACACATCATCTACGTATTTGGTAGCCCATAGTAATTTTACCTCGTCAAGGTCCAGAGTTCCCTCTGAGACTATAGTAACAGTGGAGACGCTAGAATCATGCACATGGTCATGATGACACTTGCACTCTATATGATGATGCCCCTCATGATGCTCTGTAAGATGAAACCAGCAGAAATTACAATATCTTTGAAGAACCCATACTGATGCACATTCAGAATAAAAGGAGAAAATTAATTATTATAAAAAATAAAAAATAAGAAGAAAATAGTGAAACATAAAAGTAATGGACTTAGGTCCCACAAAGATTTAACCCTAGTTACATGAAATTGCAAAGACATTTTTCGCATACATGAACCTAGCTAACATAAATTGCAAAGACATTTTTCTCAGCCCAAAAGATAACAAGAATCTAGCCAAAGCAACAGAAGTTGGCAACCCCTCAATTGACCAGGATAGTAATATAATGAATCCTGGAGGCAAAAGTTCCAAAATAGTATGACCATTAAAGAATACAATTGCCAAAGCTGAAACATCTAGTAAGAAGTTCAATCTAAGTTAGCATCTATTAAGGAGAATAGATATATGCGGAAATTTCTAAGTCATAAAGGCTGACAAAGCATGTCAAACTGTTGACACACACACCAAGCAAGCAAGAAAAGGCCAATATCAAAGCTTTCCCCTTTAAATAGCTGATACTTCTAGTCAAGTGATCAGGACGTATCACATTATAAGAATAAATAATTTTTAAAATTTCACTGTAACAGGTATTGGCCACAATAACAAGTGTGTGGTCCAATTTATGGAACAAAAGATAAGCAACTGAAAAACTCTAAGACAATGTAGGTATTGCTGAAAACATTAGACTTGACCTAAGAACTTCTTAAAATAGTCCCGAGACATCACTAGTCGTGGCCTCACAAACAAAATAACGCAATTGAAGTTCTGTAACACTAATCTATCCTGCTTGTCAATTGGAAAGATTGAGAAAGTTATAAGAACCACCTTCTCTTCCCTTGATTTTTCATTTGCCATCTAACAGAATAAATAAATAGCTCCAAAAACATTGACAGCAAAATAGCATGTTGCGGATAGACTAAAGAAAATATTTGAGATAAGCGATGCGCATAAAGCATTAGGTGGCTGTCCTCTTTTCCTTTAAGAAAATCTTGAGATAGACAATGTGTATTTGCTATATAAGCAATTAAACAGAAATTGTCAGGTGAACCCTGAAATCAAGCAGAAATATTGCCAGTGACATACTGAGAAAATGATAGTATTTTTTATTATGTGCATCGATGTTAAGTTCAAGCGTAGGGTAAAAATGTATAACTTAGCTAGTAGCCAAAAGGTAGTTTTACAGCTGGTAATTGGCAACTGGTAGAGAATTTCAATGGATATCTCAATGTGGAAGGATATCTCAACAGATTTTATTGAAAGGCTTCCCAAATCTGCAGGGATGGACACTACTCTAGTGGTTGTGGATAGATTTTCCAAAATGGGCCATTTTCTTGCTCTCAAACGCCCTTTTAATGCATCTGTAGTTGCTCAAGTCTTTCTGGACCAGGTCTTCAAGTTACATGGCATGCCTAACTCTATTGTGTTAGATAGGGATAAGGTATTTACAGGGGGTTTCTGGTAGGAGTTGATGAAGCTGCTGGGCACCAAACTTCTGTTCAGTTCGGCCTATCACCCCAAAAATGATGGGAAAACAAAAAGGCTGAACAGATGTCTTGAAACTTAGCTCAATTGCATGACTTTCCACAAACCTACTCATTGGTTCAGCTGGCTTAGTTTAGCTGCATACTGGTATAATACCAGTTATCATTCAGCCATTAAAATGAGCCCTTTCCAAGCTGCACATGGCTATGCTCCTTCACTGCCTAATCTTCCCACAGAATCGGGCTCAGTTAGAGCAGTAGAAGACTTTCTACAAACTAGGGAATCTATGACTGCTTATTTGAGGGAACAACTAGCAAATTCTAAAAATAAGATGAAGTAATTTGCTGATAGGAGGAGGTCAGAAAGGGAGTTTTCTGTTGGAGACTGGGTTTGTCTCAAAATTTAGTCTTATAGGCAGAATACTTTAGCCCTCAGAAGATCTCTCAAGTTCACAGCTAGGTACTCTGGGCCTTTCTTGGTGTTGGAGAGAATTGGCAAGGTAGCTTACAAGTTGCTACTTCCTTCCACCTGTCGCATTCATCCTATCTTCCATGTTTCCCTTCTGAAAAAGAAGGTAGGATCTAACATTTCAGTTCATGCCACTCTTCCTCCTCACACAGAATCAGAATTTCTCATCCTTCCTGAGAAAGTTCTCAGTTCCAGTACCATTTTGATCAATAATTCTCATGTTCAACCGCTTTTGATCAAATGGCAACACTTACCTACCATAGATGCCACTTAGGAAGACAGCCACTGCATTCAGCAACAGTTTGCAGAGTTTTATCATTCTTGGGGACAAGAATGTGCACAAGGAGTGTATTGTTAAGTACAAGCGTAGGGTAAAAATGTAATCTGTTATTTAGTTAAGTTAGTTACTTAGCTAATAGCCAAAAGGTAGTTTTACAGCTGGTAGATAATTTCTCTTTCTTGTAAAGGTGCTTCACATGCTTGTTTGACTGTATGCATACCTCAGCAGTTAGTTACTTCTTTCCCGTTATGTAAGTGTCCTTGCTATGGGGGACCACTATCATTAGAGAATCAAGTCCAAATTATTACTCTGACTCTCTCTCTCTTTGTTCTCTCTTCTTGTCCTTCTATTCTATTCTCTTCTTCTTTCTTTTTCTCTTCTAAATCCAGTTCATATTCTAAATTACTCAGTTAGGATTAATCCTAACAATCGAGTTCAAGTAGAATAATTAGCCTTGGCCCTTTACAATTGGATAATTCTTAATTCAATTTATTAGCAATGTATCCTAAAATGAATCTGAATAAGCCAGAAATTATCATTTATGAAGTAGCCTACCTCTCTCCTAATGCAAGAAGTCAAGTACACCATATCATAATACATGCAGCCGCTCAATGCAGCTGCTCAATCCTACCACAATGGGACTTGTGATGAATTAAGAAGAGTGAAGTGTCTTATGCAACAAAAGAAACAGTTAGCTTTGAAAAATCTACCCAAAAATAGTTCCCCTTCTTGATGTCTCCTATATATCCACATGCCTCAAAAGAACTTGCATGATCGTAATACACAACACCATCATCAATGCCCCAGCTTCATGCAAGTAATAGACAGACTCAGAGAAAATACATTCCTCTTTTGCAACTATGAAAATAAAATGCATACACACCATCCCACCAAAAAATAAAAATTACAACTCTATCTCCCGTAATTTTTGTATAATCCAAAACAATGCATATCATAATACAATGCAGCAGCTCAATCCTACCACAGCAGGAGTTGATATGAACTGAGTAGCTGAAGTGTCTCATGAAACATGAGGAACATTAGCTTTAACATGTCTACCCAAAAACATTCCCCCTTTTTTATGCTTCCTATACACCCGCATGCCTCAACCCAAGAGACCACATAATAATAATACAAAACATTATCATCAATGCCCCAGCTTCACGCAACTACTAGATAGACTTGAGAGATAATACCTTTTTTTTGTGATTAAAAACAAACATACGCGCGCATGCGCGCACCCACATAGAGAGAGAGAGAGAATAGCAGGCCAAAAAAATAAAATATAATAATAATAATTAAAAAAAAAGACATTCTTAGAACATCGGTCTCCATTAATTTTGTTTAATCCAAGACCACAATGTATGCCAAAGGACAAAACATTACCTTAATTCTCTATGTCCATCTCTGTAATTCAGTCTCAGACACCAAATCTATCTGCCAAAACAATAAAATCAAAACTGAACCCAGAAGCAAGTGGCTGGATATTAGGAAGTGGAACAGTATGCCAAAGGACAAAACACTGTCAAGGAGAAATTAGACTTTACCTTGTTCAATATTACACGGTCAGCATATGCAATTTGTTCTACTGCTTCATTACCACAAATCTGGGCTTAACTTCATTCAGATGCTGCATAACATGTTTGGAGTCGACCATAGTAACAACTCCATTCAGTTTTACATGACATACAAGTAGTTCATCAGAACAGAATGTTTCTATAACAATGCCAGGCTTAGCAAGTCCTGCAAAAAGGATTCCATCAATTACTAAAGCAACAAAACTTTCTATACTATATTAAATGCATCTGACATGTTAACACATTAGTTTTGCTTCAAGAAGTCAACCATTGTCAACATATGAGCATGTCCCATAAATTGCCATAAATACTAAATTGTTAAATGGGAAAAATAGCTCATGATAAAAGATAAAGAAATTTCTTCCAGAAAGGGTGTCAATACACCACAAACTCTCAAATACAGCATATTTGTTATCAATGTGGAGATTTGGACTACAGATATGTTCAACGCTAATAAACACCACAACTAAATGATTCTTTCTACATTTGCACAAAAAAAAAGACAGAAAAGAAAAGCTTCATTCACACCTCACACGAAACTAATACAATATGTAAAACAAATACAAAGTCATACGAACACAGATCATGTATGATTTTCAATATCAAATTGAAGATACTTGTCTCTTTTCTCTCAACTAACTGCAAAAGAATTTTTCCAGTGGATCTCCACATCTAAATTCTCTCCTCACAACAACCAAATACGATGTGAAATATCCTATGAAGTTCGCTTACCTGTGGTTTCACTAACAATGTGATCAAACTTGTCTCTTTTTTTCTGAACCAACTCCAAAAGCATTTTAACTAAGTTTCCCCACAGGCAACCATTATTAACCATTACTATATCTTCACTTAAAGAGGTATGACTAGCAACCAATCATCCATCAATACCCACATACCAAACAGCATCGGCAGGAGCCAAATAAAGCTAAGCAATAAATCAATACAGCACAAGACCCGACAAATCCAGCCGCATGTAACTAGACATCACTACACTGCTAGTGATTTGCAAAGTAAAATGACATAACCACTCATTACCCAGCTCCTATAACCAGACACCCATGCCAATTAATGCTCCAAACATCATAATTAGGAAAATTTTTAATTTGATTTTCAATAAAGAGGTAGTCACCGTTCAAAAGAAAAGCAGCGAAATGATCTTACATATTCCCTTGCACAAGAAATAATCTTACAGTAAAATTCAGTGTAGAAGTTTCATGGTTAGTGGGAAGGATAATATGATGTACCATCCGTTTTTTAATTTTTAGTGACTCATTATTTCATCTCAATCACTCTATAAAAAGAATTCTAGTCTAGACATATCGAGCCAGTAAAAATACCAGGTCAAGCAATGTACCAGTAAATGGAATAGGCTTCTTGATTTACAACAATTGCAACAGCTCTACCTGGATGGAAACAGCTCTCCAGAAAAGTATAGAAAGAATGTCAAAAATTTTCATCATTGTCCTCAAAACAAACTTAGCTTGAATCCCGTTCTCAGTGGAATCAGCCTCATAAATCCTCTTCTTGCTACTTCCGGTCTAAAGCTGCATCTCTCCATTCGTTGAATGCAATGCCTCATTGATTGCAAAAGCTTATCATAGCCCTTTTCAATTTCCATGCCAATTCTATCAAGAACCCAGGATTTATTATCAGGCATCATCCAAGAGCATCAAAAATTGTGTCAAGTTAGCTAACTTTTTTCTTGAAGCGAAATCTTTTAGAAGCTAGATATTTAAGCTTGCCATCACGGCCCAAGCAAAATAACTTTGTTCTTCGGTAAAGGTGAGAATTTAAGTCATATCCCAATGACTTCATTCCACTTAGAAGATCAAATGCAAGAGTCCTTTTATCTTCAGTGTGAAGAAGGTGCCTAAGTAGTCGGTTGCCTATTGGTGGACGCAAAATGTGACCTTTCTCAATTGTGTAAGCGAAAATTTCAGCTGCAACTTCAAGATGCCTTTCTTTGCATAATCTATTTATTAACTTCACACAACTTGGAGGGTTGACAATAACTTTGCACTCCTCAAGAATTAAAAATAGCTTTAAAGCTTCTTCCACTCTTCTTGCCTGACACAGCCCGATTAACCAAATTGTGTAAGGCGCTAACTGAAAATCATTCAACTTAAAGTCCATCTCAAGTAAGCCCCGAATTGCCTTTTCCACTTCTCCCTTCTCAAAATATTCACCAAGAGTACCAAGTACTTTGTTGTCTCGGCCAGGAATGCCCTGTAGATACTTCAACCAACAACTAAAAGCTTCAGTCACCTTCCTTCTTCTACACAACCATGTCATAAGTGATGTGTAAACTGCCACACTAGGCGTACACCCATGCTTTGACATCTGATCAAACAACCTAAAGGCATGCTCATCTCTTTTAGCACGTAGAAGCCCATCTATAAGAGTTCCATATGTTATCGAATCTGGTGACAGCCCATTAAGCTGAAGCTGCTGGAAGAGCTTAAAAGCACCATTCATGTTTCCTGCCTTGCAAAAGCCATTGATCAGAATGTTATAAGTTATGATGTCAGGTGCAAACCCACTCTGGACAAGTTGGGTAATTATATTGTACGCCTTAAGAATCAATCCTGAGATACATAACTGCTCCACCATATTTTTGAGATCTGTGGTAGTTGGACACCCATGGGTGCCCTGAGAAAGACGAAGAAACAAAGAAGGATTTCTCCCTATCTCCATCTTGTAAAATAAAAGCTGAGCCTTCTCAAGCTTGCCAGCCTTACAAAGTCCGTCAATAAGAGCATTGAATGTAACCACAGAAGGATAACATCCAAGCTTCTCCATCTCATCAAATATTCGTTGTGCCTCCCCAACCAGCCCATTCCTGCACATTCCACAGATGAGAATGGTATAAGTGTAGTCATTCGGGAAGCATTCATGCTTTGAAATTTCAAGACTAAGTGATTTCGCGTCATCCAACAGACCCATATCGCACCAAGCTTTGATCAAAGCATTGTAACAAAGGGTATCAGGAACCACACTCATCTCTGCCATCTCATTCAACAACTTTAAGGCATCGTTAAACTGGCCTGCTTTAGATAGCCCCTGTATCATTATAGTACACAAGACAATATCAGGCTTAATATTATCCTGAATCATATTCCCATACCATACTCGAGCATCTCCATATCTTCTAGCTTTAAATAATCCATCAATTAAACAACTATATCCACTCTTATCAAGCACGTATCCATCCTTTACAAAAATACCTACAAGTGCCAAAGCCTCATCAACTCGACCTACCTTGCAAAACCCATCAAGCATCGCATCATAAACAACAGAATCAGGCGTATACCCACTACCTTTCATCGAATTTAACAAGCTATAAGCATCATTAGTCTTCTGAGAGCGACACAACCCTGAAATGGCAATTGTGTAGATAATCTCATTTGGAACAATTCCTCTCTCTATAGTCATTTCGTCGAACAGCTGAAGTGCCTGACCAGTTCTCCCGATTTTAAACAACCCGTCAATCAAAATGCCAAATGTAGCTCTATTCGGCACACAATTTAGCTTCAACATTCTGTTATAAATGCCTAAAGCTAACAAAAAAAACTCTCCACGCGCCATAATATGCAAAATTGTATTATAAGTGAAAACATCAGGCTGACAGTCAAAATCTCTCATCATTTCAAAAGCTTCCACGGCCTTCTTAACCATTCCCAACTTCGCATACGCCTGAATCAACACTATAAACGCATCAGCTGATATAGAAAGATTACATTTTTTTATTTCTTTAAGGACATGCCAATACAAATCATGCCCATTCTCTTTGATGAGTATATCAAGGATAGTAGAGTGAGATTCCCAAGTGCGAAAACGCTTGAAATTGGATGCCCAATTAAAGAAACGAAAACCCAGGAGAGGATTTGGTGGGTTTTCGATAATCGAGGTGACAATGGGTGGAGAGAGGAATGGAACCAAAGGTTGTAGCGCTGGTTCCATGGGGTTAAAATTTTCAATGATGTGGAGGAGTTCATTGGTGGTAGCAATATCTTCCTTGGCAGTGCTGAGATGATGAGACCATGGGGGTTTAAATGAGGAGATTTGGCGGAGTCTCATAATCTGAGATTTGATCGACTTTGTTCCCCAGCTTAGCTGAGTATTACGGAAAAGCGTGTCTAGCGCTATGTTTGGATTTGGGGTTCTGGTTGGCATTTCTACCTGGAGTTAAGAGGATTTTATACATTAGTAATTGCAAAGTTGATCATTTTTATTTTTGTTGCCTTTGATTTTCAACTTAAGAGTTGATTTTGTGTTAATTTATGTACAATGAGCAAAGCTAGAAAATCAAGCAAGAGAAAAATAAATTAAATACAAGAAATTAATATGAATTTTTGTAGAATGAACATTTAATTTGGCTCTCAAATTTTGTATGATAATTAATTCAATAATTAACTTTGGATCAAATTAATATATAGTCATTTTGCTCCATTTTTATCCATATTATAATAAAATAGTTTTTTTTTTTCAATTTTACATCATAAATTTTTATTTTAATCATTAAGTGAGGTGCAAAAATAAAGAAAAAATGGTAAGGGTACTGATTTTCAGTTTTTCATATGAAGCCTATTTGCCTGTTGTAAACATCTAAAGTTGGGTCTTTTAATTCACATGATAATTAATGATGATAGCTCTTATCATTTGAGTGAAAATAATTTATTTATTATTTTTATTGTTTCAATTATATATAGTGATAATCGGGCTCGTGGAGCTAGAGACCGGTATTTCCCTCCGGACTTATATTGTAAACCGAGCATGCATTTCAAGAGCTCAGTGTCTGGGCATCCAAGGATAACGGTCACGCTTACAGTTCGAATATTCATACAGTTTGGGTATCGTATATGGAAAGTCAGTAATTCTGGATATTTCCAGATAGTGCACAGATTCTGGGATATCGAAGATGGAAAGTGCTAGGAATCATGCATTGACCGATTACATATAAGGAAGCAAGTACTAATCAAGAAGTCAGCACGATTTCCTCTTATTTGGGAATTATTTTCCTATTCAGAGGCTAAAGAAGGACTCTATAAAAAGGCTAAAGAAGGACTCTATAAAAAGGAAGATCACAGGTACGTAAATTCTCTCTAGACTTATTGAATACAGACCTGACTTTCTCTAAATTACTGACTTGATCGTCGGAGCTTCCACAATCGAAAACCGGCGGCGTTTTCTAAGCTCTTTCCAGGTGACCTGACGGAGAAAAGCTTCTAAAAAGTTAGATTTATTGGCATGCGGTAGTTTATAATCTGTAATTTTTAGATTTTGCATGATTGGTTAATCATTCAATATGTTGACACACTCATATATATATATACATATATATATATATATTAATGTTCATATATAAACTATGAAAATAATGTTAATTGGTTGTCTTTTCTTGTTTATTACTTGAATTAATGTTTTTATGCATGTTTTGATGTTAATAGATTGTTCTTGCATGTTCATATATATGTATAAAAGAAGAAAATTATTTTCTAAAAGTTTTATTTAGTGTTTTTCTCTCAAAACATGATTTTGGCTATTTTATTTTTAGATCCGGGGTAGGTGAGTATAAATCAATTAACCGACTTTTTAGAAAAAAAAAACTAATTAGTTCATTAATATCAGTTTTTCAAAATCATTAACTATTAATCAATTTATTGCATTCGGTAAATAAACTGATTTTTTTCAGTTTAGTTAATTAATATTTTTCTGTTAATTACTAAAATTTTTAGCATATAATTATATAAAAAATAAATAGGTAAAGTTCTATTTAATTTCAAACGATCAAAATAAAAGTTATAAAACAAACATAATATAATAGGCAAAATTTATTTTATTTGTTAAAAATTAGTATACTTAATTATAAGTCAAAGAAAAATTTTGAACAAAATTAAATGATAAAACATAGAATCTAAAATATAAAAAATACATATAATTAAATGTTATTTTTTTAATGCAAATTAAATTTTCATTAATATAATTAAAAATACATCTGAAAAATACAAATAAACTTATAAAATTTAAAAATACATAAGATGTATGAAATTAATGAAATTATTGGATTATATTTCTGAATTTTTTCAACGAAAATAGTGGATAATAGTAATATGCAGTACGCAATCTGTCTTTCAGCGGAAAACTCAATCGATATGTTGTTCAAAAGAAAATTTTTATAAAAGAAAACAACCAAATTTTCATAAAAGAAGACAATAATTTTCAAATTTAGATGACAAATTTTCATTATAAAAATTTAAATTGCATTCAAATTTAATTAAAAAGAACTAGATCTAAATAAAAATTTCAGATTTGATACAAAAAATCAAAACTCGAAAACAAAAATACAGAAAATTCTAGATCTGAGATTATAGAAACAAAAAAAAATTCAAACACAAATAAAAAATAACTCATATTTATACAGATCCGTGTTTATTGAAACCAAAAATACAAAAAAAATTAGATCTAACACAACAATCCAAAAACGAAAGAAAAAATACAAAAAATTTCAAATATGAGTTTATTGAACCAAATAATACAACCAAAAGACACAAAAAAAATTAAAAATAAATAAAAAAAAAGTAACAAATAAAATTAAAAATTCAGATCTATACTGATCTGAAAATTATTATAAAAAAATAAAATAAAATAAAATAAGAGAGGTGAGGAGCTGCCGTCTGAAAATGAAGTGACGGCTGTAACACCCCCTACGTCCCCGTTGGAAGGACGCGGGTGTGCTACCGACGCTCACTCACATACATGCACACATACGCTAAGCGAAAGCATACATTCATGCAAAAATACGGGAAAATTAAAAACTTACCTTGAGAAGCAAAACTGAACATACATTAATTCCTACACACACAGGCACTAAGCCGGAACATATACACATGCATACATATGATCATTCAGCGGAAGCATAAAGCGGAGAAATAACTAAAAACTTAATTACAATAAGGTCCTTACATAATCAAAAGGCTACAAATTACAGAAATCAAAATACAGGAGCTGATGACAAACTAACAAAACTTCTAAACTCCTATGTGGCCGACCCTGCAGATGCTCAACTCGAACCGAACCAAACCTGCCACCTGCACGGGAAAAGAGTCCGTGCTAAGCGATAAACGCTTAGTGGGGAGAACATACAAGCAATATGGACGACCATTCACAATGATCGTCAAGGCAAGTCACATACGCAAATGGCATATGCAAATAATCACAACAGATGGATATACAAGCCTGTATAGGAAAGCCATGCATTCGGAAGTTCATATTCACATACTTATACATATTACCTGAGTGCTCAACTCAATATCATATTCGTCCGAAAACTACACTCTTATATCATGTTAAGTAAAGCCCCAAGCAGACAAAGGATCACAGTAGATACAAATATTCATGTAAAAATACATACAGACTCTTATGCATATACTTACCGGGTATCAGATATCAGTACCATACCGTGCATAGCTCCATGATATTCACACATACAATTATCATGCCAAAGTACCCATGCATTAACGGAAAACCCATTCACATGCAATACAATTATCAGGCAATAACGCACCCAACTATCATTCCGAGACACTAGTTATCTAAACATACTTTTATCATGCCACAAGACGCATACGCTAATTGGAACTCAGGGTATAACATCAAACCACCACACTTCCACTGCGCAACTCTAATGCATATAATATCATGCCTTGAAATGTAAACACATGACCACACGCCGAAATCACTAAAACTAGAGAGAGGGCACGTAACATAACACAATATATATAACATTCCAAGGTCAAGAGCACACTCATACGTATCTTGATTCACATACTTCATCATAACAATCAATAGTACAAAATCACGTTTGTGCACATGCTTATTAACCATAGCATTCAACAATTCAAGTTTGCATTCGTATACCTATTAATTCATATTCTTGTAAACATAGCTAATTGAATTCACATTCTCATAAGCATGACATAATAAAGTATATTCATGGCATTCGAAAGATCATGGTCACAGTCATGCACGTCTTAGTTCCAGTACTTATATCCACAACCGATGGCATACAATACATTCACAATATGACATACATATGCATATATATGTAGATAAATATGTCCAATTCACATGTTTGGGTCACACTCAACCCATTCAGAGGTTCATAATCACATTCGGATACATAACCGATTCACAGGTCCAAAATCATGCTCATTAGAATATCACATTCTCTTGTTCATATTAGACAAACAAACAGAATACCTGCTGACTCAAAATAGTGGATAACGAGTGAACTGACATCACCTTACGGGTGCGAATCGAATACATAAAAGGGTTCGCGAGGAACCAAACGGGGACCTGATCATGGTCCAAACATTCAGAGGGCTGCAGTTAAGAGACTTTATTAGGCATGTCTAACTATCCACTGAACTGACTGTAACACCCCCTCCGCCGCCCCCATTGGAAGGACGTCGGCGGGCGCGCTACCCGACGCGATAAACATACAGCGGAAGCATTTATTAACCAGAAATAGAAATACATAGATCATATCATATATCAAAATATAGAGTAATACAATATCCAAAAGATTACATTAAAGATCCTTTACAAAACTTACATAAACCACTATACAAAAGAATACATATACAAAAATTACAGGAGGAGACAAAAACAGATAACTCTACTCCTATGTGGCCGACCTGCAGATGCGCAACACGAGCGAGCTCCCAAAATCCTTCACGCTACCTGCACGGGATAAAAGCTCGTGCTAAGCGATAACGCTTAGTGGGGAGAAACAAGCACAACAGAACACTATATAATAAAACATGCACTAACATACATCATTCACGATAAAATCAGAGTACAGAGATGTAAATATAAATACTTAGAATAAAGTAATAGAAAGCACTAAACCAATACACTAACCAGAGTCACACAATATTCAAAATAGTCCACTATACCAATACCAGACACTGGATACAATAGCCTGAAATCAATGGTGGAGGATACGGGAACACGGCACGGGAAACCAAAGTCTCAAAATAATTTAATACCCGAAGGTAACGCGGGAGACCGAAGTCTCAAAACAGTTTATCACTACACGGAGAATGACCATCACGGAGGTCGGTCGAAAAGACCCGAACAGGGCCAACACGGGCAGCTGCACTCACTAACCCTTCCTAAGCATGCTTAATTATCCAATACCTTGACACTTCAGGCTCGACAACACATTCACTCACACGACATTACACAACCAAGAACAAGGTTCAATTCAAGACTCTAACATTAAATAAATTCAACTAAGACACCAGTACATTGCTATCACGAGTCATAAGCACAAACATATTTCATGCAATAGTGAGAAACCGTGCAAAGTGGAACAAAGAAACACATTCAAAAAATAGGGCAAGCAGGAAGGGTCTCTGTCGCGATCGCGATAAGTGTCGCGCTCGCGACAGAACACGGGACACTCCCTCGCGAGCTCGCGCCAAGAGGCCTGCTCGCGATGAAGCACTCGCGGCAGAATTTCACGGGCCGAGCTCTGTCGCGCTCGCGACAATGTCGCGATCGCGACAGAGACCAATTCCTTCCTCCTCGCGCGCATGCTCTGCAACACGCTCGCGCGGAGGATATGGCCACCAAGCTCTCTGTCGCGCTCGCGACATCGTCGCGATCGCGACAGAGGGCTTTCCAAGAATAAGGGACCAAATTCGCACTCTGTCGCGATCGCGACAGAACCCAGATTCGCCCAGATCTGCACTTCTCCTACTCTTTTCACACACAATAATTCATACATGCCAACCACATGCACAAACACTTACCTCAAGCTTCTAGCACATCGCCGCATCATTCTCAAGGCCACATAAACACATTTAATACAATAATCAAATATCCATTCATCAAGAATTCACTCACAACCAAACTCAAAATTCAATATTATAGCATGTTGATAATCCGAAAACACATACTAACTTCACTATATCACTAACACTTCACTATAAATCACTACTCAATTAACATGCATTACATCTAACAAAGCATTCAAGGTTACAAGTAACATGCAACCACAAAAATAGAGTTGATACAAGGAGAAAATGAGGGGAAAACACAATTTACAACCATAATTCCTAAACACTTGCATACTCTCAAAACACATTCCCAAACAAACTCAAGAACACAGCTCCCATACCTGAAAATGAAGCTTCAAACCAAGCCCCTCACGAAACCACTTTATCCTTGTCCTTGCTCTTTCTTCTCTCTTCCGATTCTTGCACAAAACTCAGCCACAAAAGACTTAATTCAAACCCAAAACACATTCAAAACCATAAATAGAAGGAGAAGAGAGGAACCGAAATAACCAGAGAGATCCAAACCACTTACCTTCAAAAACCCAGCTCAAACTCAAGATTCCCACTCAAAACTCAAAGAAAACACAAGAGAAAAGGAGATGAGAACAGAAAAATGGAAGTAAGAGAGAGAGAGGACGGGAAACTTGGGAAAAACAAGGGGAAGGGAATAGCTTCCACGGGAAGTTTCACCAAGAGTTGCCCTCCCTACCTCTCTCCTACTTTCATTTAATGCTCACCAACCCCTAATCCACTTGTCACAATCCTAGAGGACCAAACAATCCACTTAGACTAATCCTCTCTTGGCACCATACACTAAACACACACAAGCTTTTCTTACCACAAATATCTCCAATGCACCATACTCACAAACCACACAATATAATTCCTTATAATCCACTTTTCATCCAAGGCACCCTACACAAACCACACTAGATTTCCTACACCACAAACATCCTACTTCCATACACTACAAGCACACACTATTATTTCTCCTTCACTTAACTTAATACTTAATTAATTAATTCCTTTACAAGTAACTCCTTATTATACAAATTTTCTCTTGCTCAAATTACGAAAATACCCTTACTTTACAGACTTACCACGCAAATTCCGAACAGACCATTTTTGGGTTGTTACACTGACTCTAGCAGGTTATGCATAATCCATTCAATTCATTCCATATTATCCCAAATCACACACATATATATATATATACATATATACAAGCATATTCATATCATGGATTCGCATACATATAATTCATAAGTTAACAGTTATAGAACTTATAGGCACTAAAAGAAACTGAAGTTCAAAACCAAAACACCAAAAGAAAACTCATTCAACATGACAAGGCTGTCGCGCTCGCGACGTCTGTCGCACTCGCGACAGAGACCTTAGTCCCTTCGCTGCTCGCGCGCGACGGACCTCGCGATCGCGGGGAGGAGAGAAAGCTGGGCTCTGTCGCGCTCGCGACATTGTCGCGGTCGCGACAGAGATCATAAGCATCGCTATCGCGAGATCGCGACAGATCGCGTGCTTGCGATAGCACAGGCCAACATTGCACTCTATTGCGATCGCGACGACGTCGCGCTCGCGACAGAGAGCACACTAACTTTTGCTATCGCGACAGAGTCGCGTACTCGCGATAGCACGGGCCAAGATCACCGGTCCTTGTCGCGCTTCCGGCTTAGTGCCTGTGTGTGTATGAATTAATGTATGTCCAGTTTTGCTTCTCAAGGTAAGTTTTTAATTTCCCCGTATTTTTGCATGAATGTATACTTTCGCTTAGCGTATGTGTGCATGTATGTGAGTGAGCGTCGGTAGCGCACCCGTGTCCTTCCAACGGGGACGTAGGGGGTGTTACAACGGCAGCCCCCAAATTAGGTCAAGAAATTGGTGGCTATGAAACTCGGAGAGGGAAAGAGAGAGAGAGGAGAAACCTAATCATGAACAACATATATAATTAAATGTTATTAAATAAAATATAGATACCAATATATATAATAAGAAATAATATATGTAAAAATTAATTGGTAACTTTATATAAATATTATTATATATAATCAAAAATAATGACACATTTTAAATATACTTTAAAGTATTATATAAATTTTATAAAGAAATATAAAAAACTTAACTTATAAAAATAAAAATATGATTTAGATATACTTCAAAATATGTGTGTGTATATATATATATATATGCATTAAACTATGATTTATAAATAAATATGACAAATAAAATTTGATTAAAATAATTCGGGTCACAATTTCAAGTTGGATTTCAATTGTTTTTGGGTAGATTTTTTGGGTTTCAGATTTAGATTGGATTTGACCTCAATTCTTAAGTCATTCGGGTTTGGATCACTTTTTTCGGATAGATTTGGGTAAGGTAAAAAGTTCCTAGGTCTCTCTCTATATATATATATAAACTAATTAACCGAAATTAAAAAATCGATTCAATTTCATATTGATTTAGAGGTTAACCAAATTTTTGTTTTTTTTTGTTTTTTCCCTCACCCCCATGCGTGCTATATGCGGCCTTGTTCGCACACAGCCATGTGCTGTGCGAGAACTAGAATTCTGGAATCAAGAATTTGTGATTTTTACGATTTTCATTTACTCTTTTTGCCTTTTAATTTTTGTATATTTATTTTATGTTCATATTTTTGTATGTTTAATTATTTTAATTATGTTAATTATATAACTTTGTATGATTATATGGATATTAGATTAGATTAAATGCCTAAAGTTTGCATGTTTAATTTGTTATTTATTTTGCATGAAATAATTAACTGTACATGATTTTAAAAACTATTCTTGAGAAACATAACCAAAAAAAGTTCTTTCGTGACGAGTAATTTCTGTCACTAAATGCCTTGTAGATGGACTTGGGGACAAAATTAAATCTGTTAATAAAACGTGCATTTAGCAACAAGTTTAATGTCCGTCGCTACCTTTAGCAATGCAATTAGTCTGTCACTAAAAGTAAATACGTCGCTAAAAGTAGATGATTTCATGTCCCCAATCCTTTTGGCCTTTACCGTCGAAAATCCGTCACTAAATCTTTTTTTTTTTTTTGAATTTTCAGTTTTTTTATCTCATCTAATTTTTTGAAAATATTAAAAATAATATAGGGACAGAATTTCCATCCCTAGTGTGTGTATATATGTAAGTTCTCTATTTGATGTGTCTTGTAAGTTCCAGAAAATAGAAATAAAACATTAATTCTCTTGAATTCTTTTCTTCTATTAATTCAACTGTTCTACTGCTTTATATATTTCCTCTGTTTTTTTATTTTATGGTATCAGAGCCTGGTTCTGGCACTTTTACAGTCTTTTCTTTCTTCTTGTCTATCAAGTTTTGCTAGTCTTATTGGAGGAGATCAAAAGCTGTTGAGGGGAAGTTGTCTTTTACGGTATATGGAGTCAACAAATGGGGGAAATAGTTCAAGTGCATAGTATGGTGTTGAGAAGCTTGTCGGGACAAACTATAAGTATTAAAGAACTAGTATAGAGGACTTTCTTCAAGGTCAAGACCTGTGGGAACTTGTTGTTGGTACTGCTGCAGAAATTCCTGCTCCTACTCCAGAAAATGCAAAACTACGGAAGAAATGGAAGGTAAGATGTGGTAAGGCTATTTTTTCCTTGAGGACTTCAATTAGCAAAGAATTTATTAATCATGTTCGTATCGTTAACTCACCAAAAGAAGTTTGAAGACACTAGAGAGGCTATTTTCCAAAAGAATACAGCCAGGTTACAATTATTGGAGAATAAATTGGCAATGCTATCAGAAGGAAGTATTTGTGTTGAAATTTCAGAATTTGACCCGGATGAGACCATCAGTGAAGCAAAACTACGACGATTTCTCATTTGACAATTAAAGGAGTACACTTCTTTTGTTCCCTTCATTCAAGGATGGGCAAATTAACCTTCAGTAAAGAATCAGAAAATTTGCTTTCCAATCAAGAGGCTTTAGCAAAGCAAATGACAAAGAGCTTTGATCCAAATGTTGTTCTTTTCTCAAAGGGAAAGCTTATTAAGAAAAACACAGAAGTTGGAAACAAGAATGATGAAAAGGTAACGGTGGAAAAGCTATTGGTGGCAACTCACAGAAATACAAGGGTGAAGTTCTTAAAAGAGAAGGGTAAAGCATTCCAAAAGTCTGTTGAATTCAAAAATGCTGTAGAGAAGGAATTTAGGGTGAAAGTTAAAGGTTTGCGAAGTGACAATGGAGGAGAATACATGTCTAATGATTTATTTCAATATTGAGATGCCAATGGTATAGTGAGACAAATGACAAATACCCCTCAGCAGAATGGTGTTTAGGAAAGAAAATTGGCTCACATTTTTTTTACAAGTCTCTCATGGCTGTATGATAAAAATCCTTCTCGAGAGCTTTGGGTTGAAGCTTGTTACAGAGTGATTATAGGAGTGGTTGTTAACGTGATTATAGGAGCAGACATAGTTGAACATAGAGCAGACATAGTTGAATATAGGAGCAGACATTTTGTATATAAATACATGTAATCGCTGGTAAATGAGTATGAAGAAACACTTGTTTTCTTACATGGTATCAGAGCCTTAGGCTCCTTTGGAAAATCTGAGATTTCTGGGGTTTCTGGGTTGCTCCTGGAATTCTTCTTCAGTGAGTTACTGTGTACAGTAACTGGTTTAATTGGGTCACCGGTTTGTGACCGTTTTCTTGTCTCACCGCCACCACAGGAAGGAGCGCCTCCATCATTCCGGCCTCTCCACCTTTTTCGGTGACCATCCGATCGACGGTTAAAGCTCACGCGCCGATCAAAGAAATCGCCCTTTCCTCACGCGCCGGCGAGTGGAGGCGCGTGGCTTGTCCGACGGTCCTCCAATTCCGTCTCCGGCATCTCCTGGGTGTCTCCGACTAGACCATAGGGTCGGTGTCCTCATCTGGTATCTTCTCCGGTCTCTCTCTTCTCACTTAGCCTCTGCGTGTGATTTTCCCCTCTGGTTTTCTCTCTCTGTTGCAGTGTTGAAATTAGCAAGTTCTGTCTTTTTGGATCTTTGCTGAATATTAGATTGGATTTGGTCTTTTAGGCATCTGCTGGATTTGCTTTGGTCTTAATATATTATGGTAGCAATTTGTTTAAAATTATTTTTCTGAGATTTAATTAAAAAAAAAAAAGAAAAAAAGAGAAGAAAAAATGGCAAATGATAGTAAATCTGCGGTGACTGAAATTATTTCAACACCCACTAAAATAACTGAGCATAAATTGAATGGGTCTAATTTTTTAGAGTGGAGTAGGAAAATTAGAATTTATTTAAGAAGTGTTGAGAAAGATGATCATTTAACTGAAGAATCCTCGAACGACAAAATTTGGCTTAGAGATGATGCTCGGTTGCTCTTGCAAATTACGAATTCTATTGAAAGTGATGTGGTGGGGTTAGTAGATCACTGTGAGTACGTCAAAGAGCTAATGGATTATTTAGCTTTCTTGTATTCGGGTAAAGGAAATGTTACTCGCATCTATGATGTCTGTAAAGTTTTTTACCGTTCTGAAAAAGAAGAGACCAAATCTCTCACTGCCCATTTTATGGAGTTCAACAAAATATATGCAGAGTTGAATGTTTTATTGCCTCTCAGCACAGACATTAAGAAGCTACAAACTCAGAGGGAACAAATGGCTATTATGAGTTTTCTGACCAGTCTTCCTTCAGAATTTGAGACCGCCAAATCTCAAATTCTGTCTAGCCCTGAACTCACCACACTTCAAGACGTTTTCAGCAGACTGTTACGAATAGAGAAGAATGCTCAACCATCTCAACAGCCCAGTGTACTAGTTGTTAAAGGAGGAGAGGGAAATGAAGTTGGAAGGAATCGCAATAGAGGAGGGAATGCTACCAGAAATAATGACTTTAGCAATGTTACTTGCTATTTTTGCAAAGAACCTGGACACACAAAGCGATATTGTAGGAAACTACAAAATCGCAATCAGAGAACTCAAACTGCTAATATTGCTGCGTCTAGTTCATCTTCTGAGAAGTCTGTTATTATTCCAGCTGAAGAGTATGCTCGTCTTCTGAAAGAATCCACTCCAATGGATGATTCAGGTAAAACATGTCTTATTTCTTCCTCAAATCAATGGGTCATTGACTCAGGTGCTACGGATCATATGACAGGTAATCCTCGAACCTTTTCTACCTTTCAGCCTCATAAATTACCCTCTCCTGTAACAATAGCTGATGGATCAATTTATCATGTTGAGGGTTCAGGAGTTGTTAAACCCACATCTTCTATCACTTTATCTTCAGTCCTAAGTTTACCTGATCTCGCTTTCAATTTAATCTCTGTAAGCAAACTTACTAAAGACCTAAAGTGTTGTATCTCATTTTTTCCTGACCATTGTCTATTTCAGGATCTTGTGACGAAGCAGATACTTGGTAGAGGACATGTATCTGATGGTCTTTATGTTCTGGATTCATGGGGACCTCGCTCTTTGGCTTGTTCTAGTGCTACTTCACCTTTTGAAGCTCATTGCAGACTGGGACATCCCTCGTTGCCTATTTTGAAGAAAATAAATCCACAATTTAATAAAGTCTCGTCATTAGATTATGAATCTTGTCACTATGCAAAACATCATCGAGGCTCATTAGGTCCTAGAATGAATAAACGAGCTGGATTTGCTTTTGAATTAGTTCACTCCGATGTGTGGGGTCCATATCCTGTTGTATCCAAAACAGGATTAAGATACTTTGTTACTTTTGTTTATGATTTTTCTAGAATGACTTGGATTTATTTTATGAAAAATCGTTCTGAGGTGTTCACTCATTTTTCTGCTTTTTGTGCTGAGATTAAGACTCAATTCAATGTTTCTGTGCATATATTACGGAGTGATAATGCTAAAGAGTACCTGTCAGAACCATTTCAAACCTATATGACTCAACATGGTATTCTCCATCAATCATCATGTGTTGATACACCCTCTCAAAATGGAGTGGCTGAACGGAAGAACAGACATCTCCTTGAGACTGCTCGTGCCTTGTTATTTCAGATGAAAGTTCCTAAGCAATTCTGGATTGATGCTGTCTCCACAACATGTTTTCTGATTAACCGGATGCCATCTACGGTACTCAATGGTAATAGTCCTTACCATGTCCTTTTTCCTCATAAACCTTTATTTCCAATAGAGCTAAGAATGTTTGGAAGCACGTGTTATGTTCGTGATGTACGGCCCCATGTTACAAAACTAGATCCTAAAGCTTTGAAGTGTGTATTTTTGGGATATTCTCGTCTTTAAAAAGGGTATCGGTGTTATTCTCCTGATCTCAACAGATATGTGATTTCTACTGATGTAGCATTTTCAGAGCAAATACCATTCTTCTCTACCAAGTCTACTTCTATCAGTCAGGGGAAGGAAGATGAATGTCTTATCTATAAATCTATATCAAATCCTGAACAATCAGTGGATGATAGTGTTCCTCATGATGTTTCTCATGCTGATCAGACTTCAGTTCCAGACAAGCCACCTATTGTTCAAGTTTATTCAAGGAGAACAGTGACTACTGATACATGTCCTATACCAGAATCAAATTCGTCATTGGATCCTCCACCAAATGATCTTGATCTTCCCATCAGCCTTCACAAAGGTAAACGCAATTGTAAATCTACTTATTCCATTGCTAACGTTATTTCATATGATCACTTATCTCCACCATCTAATGCTTTTATTGCTTCTTTAGACTCCATTTTCATACCTAAAACAGTTAAAGAAGCTTTATCTCATTTTGGATGGTGCACTGCAATGCTTGAAGAAATCAAAGCTCTAGATGATAACCACACTTGGGAGTTAGTAGATTTACCTCACAACAAAAAGGCTGTTGGATGCAAATGGGTTTTTGCAATTAAAGTAAATCCAGGTGGATCTATTGCCAGGCTTAAGGCCCGACTTGTAGCCAAAGGATATGCACAGACATATGGAGTAGATTACTCTAACACTTTCTCTCCGGTAGCTAAATTGGCTTATGTTCGTCTATTCGTCTCTCTTGCTGCTTCTCAGCACTGGCCATTACATCAACTGGATATCAAAAATGCATTTCTTCATGGAGATCTACAAGAAGAGGTATATATGGAGCAACCACCTGGTTTTGTTGCTCAGGGGGAGTATGGGAAAGTTTGTCGCTTAAAGAAATCTCTGTATGGACTAAAACAGAGTCCTCGTGCTTGGTTTGGCAAATTCAGTAAGGTTGTCCAAGAGTTAGGGTTAAAAAAGAGCCAAACTGATCATTCCGTATTCTACAGACAATCAGCAGCTGGTGTTATTCTCCTTGTTGTATATGTCGATGACATTGTAATTACAGGAGGTGATTATGAAGGAATATCTTCTCTTAAGTCTTTCTTGAACGACAAATTTCACACTAAAGACTTGGGTCAACTGAAATACTTTCTAGGAATAGAAGTTTCAAGAAGTAAGAAGGGAATTCTTTTATCTCAAAGAAAGTATGTTCTTGATTTACTTGCATAAACTGGAAAATTGGGAGCTAAGTCACGTAGTACTCCTATGGCCCCAAATGTACAACTCACAAAGGATGATGGTGACCTCTTTAATGATCAAGAAAGATACAGGCGGTTAGTTGGAAAATTGAATTATCTTACAGTCACTCGTCCAGATATTGCATTTGCAGTAAGTGTTGTTAGTCAGTTTATGACGGCCCCAACAATCAAACATTGGGAAGCTTTAGAGCATATCCTATGTTATTTGAAAAGGGCTCCTGGGCTAGGTATACTCTACAGTGATCATGGGCATAACCGCATTGAGTGCTTTACTGATGCAGACTGGGCAGGATCTAAGACTGATAGAAGGTCAACTACAGGATATTGTGTTTTTGCTGGAGGAAATTTAGTATCTTGGAAAAGCAAGAAGCAAACTGTAGTTTCCAAGTCAAGTGCAGAATCTGAATATAGAGTCATGTCACAAGCCACATGTGAAATCTTATGGATTCGTCATTTGCTTGCTGAAATTGGTATAAATCCCTCTTCTCCAGCCAAACTTTGGTGTGATAATCAGGCGGCTCTCCACATTGCCTCGAATCCAGTATATCATGAGCGAACCAAACATATTGAAGTGGATTGTCACTTCATTCGTGAAAAAATTCAAGATAATGTAATTTCAACAGGACATGTGAAGACAGCAGAACAATTAGGTGATTTATTTACAAAGTCCTTAAATGGGCCGCGTGTTGAATATTTATGTAACAAGCTGGGCATGATCAATGTCTATGCTCCAGCTTGAGGGGGAGTGTTACAGAGTGATTATAGGAGTGGTTGTTAACGTGATTATAGGAGCAGACATAGTTGAACATAGAGCAGACATAGTTGAATATAGGAGCAGACATTTTGTATATAAATACATGTAATCGCTGGTAAATGAGTATGAAGAAACACTTGTTTTCTTACAAAGCTATTCAATGTGCATGCCATATAATCAATCGTTTGCCTCCATGGCTAGGTACTCAAAAATATCCTTTCAAATTCTATATGATGTAAAGCCAAAAGTAAATTATTTTTGGTATTTGGTTCAATTTGTTATGTTCATATTCCAAAATCTATCGAACTAAACTTGACACCAAAGAGAAGAAGTGCATTTTTGTTAGCTATGATTCATGTAGGAAAGGCTGGAGATGTATGGATCCGGAAACCAAGAAGTTTTGTCACTTCTAGAGATGTGGTGTTTGATGAACTATCCTCCCATTATTCAGCTCAAAATTCAAGAAGCCCTTTTTAGTAATGGTGACTCAGAGAGTTTGCACCTGGTTCCTAACTGTGATTTGCAGGATTCAAACATTGAAGAATCTCTTATTGAAAGCAACTCAAATGGAGGTTAACAACAAGCTGAAAGGAGGTCCACACGGAATAGAAGACAACCAAGTTATCTCCAAAATTATAAAGTTAAGGTTAATCACTGCACTGTTAGTTCTTTATAGGAGCATTGGATGAAGAGTCAGCAAGTTACGAAGAAGCCAAAGGTCATTCAAATTGGGAAGCAGCAATGCAAGAAGAGATTAAAGTTTAGAATAAAAATCAAACGTAGGAGTTGGTGTCAAAACTGGAAAATTGTGAGCCCATCACTTGCAAATGGGTTTACCGTTTGAAGAAGAGTTTATATGGAATGGTTGCGAGATGCAAAGCTCGACTTGTTGCATGTGGTTGCTCTCAAAGTTACGGGCTGGATTATGAGGAGACCTTCAGTCCGGTTGCAAAAATGTTGACAATAAAAACCATATTTTCCCTTGCAGCATTCAAAAATTGGAAGTTGTGGAAACTTGATGTAAAAAAATGCCTTTCTTTGCTGAGAATTAGATCATGGAGTTTTTATTAAGCAGCCTAAGGGACATTTCAAAGCAGTATCCTCACCATGTTTGTCGCCTTAAGAAGGCGTTATATGGCCTTAAGCAAGCACCACATGTTTGGTATGGTAAAGTTGCTCAATATTTCGTCTTTTGTGGATTTAAATTTTCTGATGCAGACTCTAGCCTGTTTATCAAATCAAAACCAAATTTTGTTTGTTGGAATGTATGGAAATGGCGCAGCTTAGTTGTTTTTGAAAATCAACATCTTCCATTCTCTTCCAAGATTTCTTGCATCTAGGCTGATGTCACTGCTAGTGAACACGCTTTTAATGAGCTTATCCATCTCCTTTCACGATTCCAGCGCGTACTGAAGTTATGAAAGTTGGACTCCTGCTTCTCAAGAGTATGTGACTCAGTACTGATGGAGCCTGAAGAAACAGCATCTCTAAGGCTTGTGCAGATGGGGCCATCGGCTCGTATGGTTCTTGGCTTGGAGGATTTTCCAGTGTTGGATGTATTGCTTACAGACCTGAATTACTGGGTGTTTTATGGCCTACAGGAAACTTGGAGAAGATGCAGGGATGTTAAAAAATGGTATAACCCTTGTTATCCGTTTAATCCAATCCGTCTTTAACTTATTTTTTTATAATTTTATTAAGATATTATAACCTATTTAATCCATTTTAAAACTTAAAAAATATTTATATGAATTATAAATTATTATACAACCTAACCAATTAATCCATATAATTAATCTATGAGCCAAGCTTTTTTTTTCTCTTCTACTTGTATAATAAATCGGATCCCTAGATTCCAAAAGGCAGAAGCAACGACATCACCACTGTTGTTAGCACAATTGACTGAAAAGTGTAAATTCGGAGAAGAAGACAAAATCTAAATTTCATATCTTTACATATAGTTATTGGAATTTTATCATTGTTAAAGACTGATAAAAATATTGAAGCCAAATAAAAGATATATGCAAGATATTATTTGTACTTAATTTTTTTTCTAGATATGTATTTTTTTCATTTCCTTGAATTATAATTAAACCAATTAATTTTACACTAATTTATATAGATATGTATTTTTTTCATTTCTTTGAATTATAATTAAACCAATTAATTTTACACTTTAAGAATTTATATATACTTTTAAATTTTATGATTAACTTTTAAATTTTATAATTATTAATCTTTTTCTGTATTTTTTTATTTTTTTAAAAAAAATAAAATATGCATGTATTATCTAAAAAAAATATATTTACAAAAATAAAATCAATATTTTACACTTAAAAAATATAAATATGAATAATTTATAATTTATAAATATATAATATATCATAGATAATTAATATAATCCATATAACCCAATACAACCCAACCAATCCAATATAAAAATTTTAATATATAACTCAGTTGAATCAAACTGAATTCAACCCATTTAAAATTTTAGATAAATTGAATGAAAACGCAACTCATTCAATCCATCTTTAAACGCCCTAACAAGATGATACCGTAAGAGGAGGTCCAAAATGATAACAGCCGCATTGTTCATGCTCCCACAAAAGATCGCTCTTTTCTTGTACCGAATATGGACATCATTAAAAGGATCAAGCTCCTTTTGGCTCAGTACTGGATTGTTCGCTGCAAACACTTACAGGGAAGCAAATTCTACTGCAGATAAGATGGCGAATTTGGCTTTTATTCAGTCTACCATGTTCTTGTGGTTCGATGATGCTCCTTCAAGTGTCCATCCTCAGCTTCTTGGTGAGTTAGCAGTCACTAGTACTGCTAGTTCTATTGTTTTTTGAGCTAGCTTTGTTTTTACTTCATTAAAAAAATAAAATTCAAAAATTAAAAATTAAAAAAAGACATATATATATATATATATATATATATATATATATATATATATATATATATATATATATATATATATATATATATATATATATATATATATATATATATATATAATGATCCATGGGTGTGCACCGGTAAGCACCATAGGAAACACCGGTTTAATGGTCTTATGTTCAGTAATAGACCTGTAACTTCATCCCAGTAAGCTCCATTGTGGTAGTATTTTCCTGCGTAAATTTGTGTTTCAAGCCAGACAACCTCTGAAACCTTTTCTAAGAGCAGTTTCATCTAAATTTCTTCCTATAAAGACAAGTTTGTTGATTCTCTTCTCATCAGGACCCCATGGTTTGCCCGGGCAGCCATCCAGTACAGAATGCACACCCTGAAAGAAACAGCACTACATAAGGTGGAAACTAGAAGAAGACATTAGGTTTGAATAACAATAGATAAGAATAACATTTTAAGCATTGTAACATGACGAGAACCTGAAATATATAACGCTGGTCAGAATCAGACACGGACAAGACACCTTTCACCCTGTACAACTCTTCACCTTTTTCTTCTATCAGTCTTTCAAGCCAATCATCTACCTGATCCATCAACAAATAAATAAGAAATCATTCTGTTTCCACACTATAGCATTCCAAATTATTTCGTCTCTCTTCACACAAAATCATAATTCAAGAAACGGGTGGTCTATGTAGTTTCGATAATCCATTAATTTACAGTGACATGAGTTTTACTGTTTACACCAGCTATAGTTGGATATGATAAACCTTGTAAAATTTCACAGGAACAATTTGAGTTTTACATTTGGAGAATTGCAGTAACTGATCTAATGTGAATGAGTGAGATAAGTCTTGACACGAGCTGTTCTATGAACAAAAGGAGCAATAGCTACTCTAACTAGAGGATATAGTGCCCGTCTATTGCACTAAATAAATATGTCATGCATAGTGTGGGTGCCTGTGTTTGGACATCATCTATGTATTTAATAGCCCATCTAATGCCTTTAGTAATTTTACCTCATCAAGGTCCAGAGTTCCCTCAGAGACTATACTAACACTAGAGACGGTAGAATCATGCACATGGTCATGATGAGACTTGCACTCTTGATGATGATGCCCCTCATGATGCTCTGTAATATGAAACCAGCAGAAATTACAATATCTTGGAAGAACCCATACTATGTAAACTTTAAACATTAATGCACATTCGGAAAAAATGTAGAAAATTAATAATTATAGAAAAGATAGAAAGAAAAACATAAATGTATTGAATTTAGGTTTAACAAAGATTTAACCCTGGTAGCATGAAACAAAACTTACAGACCAGATGAATAATTGGCAAACAAGAACTCATGTACCAATGCCTTGGAATCCTTTATATGAAAGTGCAAACAGAAATTCCACCCCAGATGGAGGAATATGAACCAATAGTGTAGAAAAACAATCAAAAAGAATCTATCCAAATCCAGGAAACTTTTACCAACTAATAAGAGAAACCCTGCCTCAAGCATCAAACAAAAAGTGTGTTCGCATCATCATAATATTGAACAAAATTGATGAAATAATAGACTGACCATTAGTTACTAGACATTTCAATATCCGCTAAATTTCAGCAAAAAATGAAGATATACAAGAAATCTGTGAATAGACATATTAATGGTATCAACATGCAGGTTTTCATGCATGAACCTAGCTAACATAAATTGCAAGCCATTTTTTCAGCCCAAAGAATATAAAGAATCCCACCAAAGCAACAAAAGTTGGCAACCCCTCAGTTGACCAGGATAGTAATATAATGAATCCTGGAGGATTTTATAACCATCAGGATAATTATCACTGGCATAAGTTCCAAAATCGTATGACCATTAAAGAATACAATTGCCAAATCTGAAACATTCATTAAGGAGTTCAATCTAAGTTAACAATCTATTTCATCCAAAACGCCACCTGTAACTTGTTTGTCCCTCATGGATTACAAGCTTTTATTGTCAACCTATAGATAAGTAGAGAAAGGAAAACATCTAAAAAAAAAAAAAAATTCAAAGAAAGAACTAACAAAATAGACTACCATGTGCAGTTTCATGTTGACTGATGCCGGGGGAATTGTCTGCATGAACTTCAGAATCTATCCTGCATAAATGATAAAATAAAAAAAAACAAGAGTCAGCATCTCACAGCACTACATAAGCACATAATAGAAATGTAGACACCATGTAAATCATAAGTGACAACAAATTATTTGCCAGAGAGACACAATAAGATTGTGGGACAAAGCAGAGCAGGTACAGACCTTTCAAGATCATAACCTCCTACTCCCAAGACAAATTCCATGTCCACAGATCCGTATTTGGATAATTTTATAGGAGCCATCCCATTAATATGCTGACAGAAAAAGGAACCAGAAGAAGACAAAAGTTAAGAAATTCAACAGTATCTTCAGGAGAAAAGATATAGGAGGAAATTTTCAAATTATAAAGGCTAACAAAGCATATCAAACTATTGACACACACAACCACACACAAAGCAAGCAAGAAAAGGCCAGTACTAAAGTGTTTCCCTTTAGATAGCAGATACTTCTAGTCAAGTGATATGGACTTAATAAGAATAAGTAAATTTTAAATTTTCACTGTAACAGGTTTTGGCCACAATAACAGGTGCGTGGTTCAATTTATGGAACAAAAGATAAGCAACTGCAAAATTCTAAGAGAATGTAGATATTGCTGAAAACATCAGACTTGACCTAAGAACTGCTTAATATAGTTCAGAGACATCACTTGTTGTGGTCTCACAAACAAAATAATGTAATTGAAGTTCTATAACACTAATCTATCCAGTTTGTCAATTGGAAAGGTTGAGAAAGTTACAAGAACCTTCTCTTCCCTTGATTTTTCATTTGCCATCTAATACTCCAAAAACATTCACAGCAAACTAGCATGATGTGGAGAAGACTAAAGATGAAATTTGAGATAAACAATGTGCATAAAGCATTAGGTGGCTGTCCTCTTTTCTTTTTAGAAAATCTTGAGTTAGACAATGTGCATGTGCTATATAAGCGATAAAACAGACATTGTCGGGTGAACCCTGAAATCAAACAGCAAATGGTAGCATTTTTTCTATGTGCATCGAGTTCAAGTAACTAATTATCTTTGGCTCATTACAATCGGATGACTCTTAATTCTAATTATTAGCAATGCATCCTAAAATGAACCTGAATAATCCAGAAATTATCATTTATGAAGTATCATACCTATCTCATAATGCAAGAAATCAAAGTACACCACATCATAAAACATGCAGCTGCTCATTCCTACTACGGTGGGTGGGACTTGTGATGAATTGAGAAGCTGAAGTGTCTTGTGCATGTGCAACAAAAGGAACAAAAGGAATCTCATGACAGTAACACACAACATCATCATCAATGGCCCAGCTTCAAGCAACTAACAGACAGACTTAGAGAAAATATGTTCCTTTTTTGCAACTAAGAACAAATAGACACCATCCCACAAAAAAAGTAAAAAAAAAAAAAATCAGGACTCCATCTCCCATAATTTTTGTATAATCCAAAACAATGCATATTATAATAAAATGCAGCAGCTCAATCCTACCACAGCGGGGGTTGATATGGACTGAGTAGCTGAAACGTCTCATGCAACATGAGGAACAATTAGCTTTAACATGTCTGCCCAAAAATATTTCCCCTTTTTTATGGTTCCTATACACCCACATGCCTCAACTCAAGAGACCACATGATAATAGTACCTAACATTGTCATCAATACCCCAGCTTCATGCAACTACAAGATAGACTTGAGAGAAAATACCCTTTTTTTGCAACTAAATACAGAGAAAGAAGAGAGAGAGAAAGAGAACAGCAGCCCAAGAAAAATAATATAATATATATATAAAGACATTCTAAGAACTTCAATCTCCATTAATTTTGTTTAATCCAAGACCAAAAGCTATGTATATGCAAGCAAAACATTACCTTAATTCTCTTTGTCAATCTCTGTAATTCAATCTCAGACACCAAATCTATCTGCCAAAACAATAAAATCAAAACTGCATGTGGCAAGCACTGTCAAGGAGAAATTAGACTTTACCTTGTTCAATATTATACGGTCAGCATAAGCAATTTGTTCAACTGCTTCATTTACCACAAATCTGGGTTTAACTTCATTCAGATGCTGCATAGCATGTTTGGAGTCAACCATAGTAACAACTCCATCCAGTTTCACATAGCGTACAAGTAACTCATCAGAACAAAATGTTTCTATAACGGGACCAGGCTTAGCAAGTCCTGCAAAAAGGATTCCATCAATTACAAAAGCAATCAAACTTTCTTTACTAACACATAAATGGATTTGACATATATTAACACATAAGTTTTGCTTCAAGAAGTCAACCATTGCCAAAATACAAGCATGTCCCATAAATTGCCATAAATACTAAATCGTCAAATGGGAAAAATAGAACATCACAAAGGCTAAAGAAATTTCTGCCAGAAAGCGTCTCAATACACCATAAACTCTCAAACACGTCATTATTGTTGTCAATGTGAAGATTTGGACTACAGATATGTTCAACACTAATAAAAACAACTAAAAGATTATTTCTACATTTGAGCAAAAAAGGACAAAAAAGAAAACCTTCATTCACGCCTCACACGAAACTAATACAATATGTAAAACAAATACAAAGTCAGATGAACACAGATCACGTACGATTTTCAATATCAAAGTGAAGATACTTGTCTCTTTTCTCTCAATTAACTTCAAAAGCATTTTTCCAGTGGATCTCCACCACCTAAATTTTCTTCCCACAACAACTAAATACGATGTGAAATATCCTATGAAGTTCACTCACCTGTGGTTTCGATAACAATGTGATCGAACTTGTCTCTTTTTTTCTGAACCAACTCCAAAAGCATTTTAACTAAATCTCCCCTTACGGTACAGCACAGGCAACCATTATTAACCATTACTATATCGTCACTTGAAGAGGAATGGCTAGCAACCAATGATCCATCAATATCCACCTCACCAAACTGCATTGGCAGGAGCCAAATAAAGGAATAAATCAATAGAGCACAAGACCAAACAAATCCAGCCGCATGTATCTAGACATCACCACACCACTAAGGATTGGCAAAGTAATATGACATAACCACTCATTACCCAGCTCTTACAATCAGACAACCATGCCAACAGAATAAAACAAATAATCTAAACAATCTTGGGTAATTCCACAACCTTAATGCTCCAAACATCATAATTAGGAAAATTTTAATTAGATTTTCGATACTGAGGTAGTCAACGTTCAAAAAGAAAGCAGGGAAATGAGGTTGCAGCTAAAATTTTGTATCATGTAAAAGAGAAAAACTTAGAATTACCTCATTCTCTATGACTGCTATCCGTTTGCCATGTTGAGATGTCAGAATATGATTGAGAAGAGTTGTCTGCATTTAATTAACCAAAAGAAGTCAAAATAATTCACAAAATTATTAATAGAAACAAAATTTTGATATTAATCCCGTTATGAAACCAGAAAGCATGAAGCTAACCTTTCCAGAGCCGAGGAAGCCAGTGATTACCGTGGCAGGAACGCGATTATCGAGGCCAAGAGAAGCGGCAGTAGCTTCTTCAAGACTAGAATCAGAAGAAGAAACGAAGCTCCTGGAATGTAGGGGACAGGAATTAGAGGAATCAAAACCTGAAGAAATGATGGAATGGAAATTTCTGAGAAATTTGGTAAGAGGCAAAGATTTTAGGAGAGTAGGATGCAGAAGTTGGTGGAGGTGATTGCGTGAAGCTCCGGAGAGTAATAACCTAATGGTCATTTTTGCTTTAGGGAGTGAGAATGAGAGTGTAGAATTCAGAACCCAAAACCCCAGCAGCGATCAGGACTTGGGAGGCAAGGGTTTTTCAATTATATGTATGTATAGTCCTGACCTTTTTATTTGTTTATTTTAATAGAATACATTTTATTGTTTTATACAAATTTTTTTTATTTTTTTGACCTTTTTATTTGTTCAATTTCTCTAAACCATTTGAAGAATCAAATATTGCCAGATACATAAATACATAATGAAAGTAACCCACCCTTCTAATATTGCATACTTTATACTTAAAGCAACGATTAAATCTAAAATTTCTCTTAATTAAATTTGAGTTTTTCATCAATAGGACTAGAGGTGACAAAATGAACAAGTTAGGCAGGTTTAGATTGGATTATAAATAGACTAAAAATATATAAATTATAAATAGACCAATGTCTGAATGAATTGAACGCCTTTTGGATCGATTCATTTTTTTATAGAAAAATATTTTTCGATATACTAACGAGATACTAAAATTATTACTATAAAAATATTGATCCAAATGAGTCGGATGGAGACTCAAATGGACTGATATATAAATCGACTCATTTGGTCTATTTTTTAACGAAAAATATTTCTCGATATAATAACGGAATATTAAAATGAGTACTATAAAAATATTAGCCTAAATAGGCGAGTGATTCAAATGAATCGGATGGAGGCTCAAATTGACCAATATGTAGATCGATCCATTTGATATATTTTTTTAATAAAAAATATTTCTCGATATAATAACAGATTACTAAAATGAGTACTAAAAATATATTTGCCTAAATGAACGAGTGGCTCAAATGGATCAGATGGAAGCCTAAATGGACTGATATGTAGATCGATCCATTGGACCCATTTTTTAACAAAAAAATATTTCTCAATATAATAGTGAAACACTAAGACTCTGATTGGAACAAATGAATTCAAATTGTAAAATTCATTTACAAATGAATTGCATATGGAATTCATTTTTAAATGAATTTCTATGTTTGAAATAAAATTATTAAAATATATAATTGAAAATGAATTCCTTATTTTTATGTTTAGAATAAATGAATAAATGAATTCATTTCTATATTATTTACTAAAATATCCTTAATGCCAATTTTAATATCTTCTTTCAATTACTTCCAATAAAAAAAAATTAACAACAATTAATTATCATTTTAAAATTTATTATTAATTTAATTACTCTCAATTTTGATGTATTATTTCAATTTCAATTATTTTCAATTTTCAATTTTGATATTTTCTTTCAATTTCAATTACTTCCAATAAAAAAAAACTGTACATACCGAATGAAACTAATAAGTAAAAATTCAATGGAGATAAGTAAAAATCCGGTGATAGTGGTTTTGGATGACAGAAAAATAGTAATAGCAGAAGGAGAAGAACAGTGATGGAATAGAAATAATAACAGATTACGTTAACTATATAAAAAAAAATTATTTATAATAAATAATTAAAAGGATATTATAGTCTTTTTAATTTTAGCTCTTAAAAATGTGGAATTCATTTGCAAATTTCACCTATTTTGATGGAATTTGGTGAAAGCATAATGAATTCCATGGAATTTAATTCTATGAATTCAATTCCTATTTTTTTTGGATTGCAAGCATGAGAAATGAGAATTACAAATGAATTCCATAAAATTTTATGGAATTCATTTATTTCAAGCAGAGCTTTAGGCTCTGCTTGAAATAAATGAATTCCATAAAATTTTATGGAATTCATTTGTAATTCTAATTTTTAATGCTTGGAATGCAAAAAAGATATGAATTGAATTATATGAATTAAATTCTATGAAATTCATTATACTTTCACCAAATTCCATCAAAATAGGTGAAATTTGCAAATGAATTCCATATTTTTAAGAGATAAAATTGAAAAAACTATAATAACCTTTTAATTATTTGTTATAAGTAAATTACTTTTATACAGTTAACGTAATCTGTTATTATTTCTCCTCCATCACTGTTTTCTCCTTCTCCTATCACTATTATTCTGTCACCCAAATCCACCATCACCGGATTTTGACTTAATTTCGTTGAATTTTTACTGACTAATTTCATTCGGTATGTACGGTTTTTTTTTATTATGAGTAATTGAAATTGAAAGAAAACATCAAAATTGAAAATAATTGAAATTGAAATAATACATCAAAATTGAGAGTAATTAAATTAATAATAAATTTTAAAATAATAATTAATGGTTGTTAATTTTTTTTATTGGGAGTAATTGAAAGAAAACGTCAAAATTGGCATTAAGGATATTTTAGTAAATAATATAGAAATGAATTCATTTATTCCAAGCATAAAAATAAGGAATTCATTTTCAATTCTATATTTTAATAATTTTATTTCAAATATAGAAATTAATTTACAAATAAATTCCATGGAATTCATTTGTAAATGAATTTCTATGTTGGAATTCATTTGTAAATGAATTTCTATGTTTGGAATAAAATTATTAAAATATAGAATTGAAAATGAATTACTTATTTTTATACTTGAAATAAATGAATAAATGAATTCATTTCTATTTTATTTACTAAAATATCCTTAATACCAATTTTGATATTTTCTTTCAATTACTTACAATAAAATTTTGTATTAGACAATTTCAATTTCGTTTTTTGCTAAATTTCTATTTCGTCTTTTCTAAATTTTGTATTAACAGTTTCAAATATTTAAATCTTTTATGATCACTAGCATAAATTACCAAGTTTTAAGTTTTATAGAACATAAACAATTCAGAAATCTGATTTCAACAATAATATTATTAAAAAAAATCATACATACCGAATGAAACTAGTCAGTAAAAATCCAACGGCAATGAGTCAAAATCCGATAATGTTGGCTTTGGGTGACAGAAAAATAGTGATAGGAGAGGGAGAATAATAGTGATAGAGAAAAAAAAATAACAGATTACGTTAACTTTATAAAAGTAATTTATTTATAACAAATGATAAAAATGATATTATAGTTTTTTCAATTTTGACTCTTAAAAATACGAAATTCATTTACAAATTTCACATATTTTGATGGAATTTGGTGAAAGTATGATAAATTCCATGAAATTGAATGAATTTAATTCCTATTTTTTTTTCATTCCAAGCATAAGAAATAGGAATTACAAATGAATTCCATAAAATTTTATGGAATTCATTTATTTCAAGCGGAACCTAAAATGACTATTATAAAAATATTAGTTTAAATCGACGAGTAGTCCAAACGAGTCGGATGGAATCCCAAATGGACTAATATGTGGATCGACCCATTTCATCCATTTTTTTAACGAAAAATATTTGTCGATATAATAATGGACTATTAAAATGAGTACTACAAAAATATTGATCTAAATGGACGAGTGACCCAAATGGGCCGATATATGTATAGACCCGTTTGATCCATTTTTTTTAACAAAATGGATGGGGACGGATGGCCCAAATGGTAAGAAATGAATCATAGGCTGTATTGAAATGTTCAGCAAAATTTATCCAGAAATCACAGAATCACAGTTAGAGATGTTAATGTTTGACCCTACCTAAAAGTCCATCCGAAATTGTTATGAACCCAATATATAAAACTTAAAATTGAACAAGGATCAATTCCAACTCGACCAACTATTAAAAAATTCAATCCTAAATAACTTGACATAATAATTTTCCTACAGGATCAAGTAGCAAAATTTCCAGTATGAAACCTAAAATAAAATTTGGATGTTACTCGTTTAAGATATAATAACAACCCAGATTATGACACAAACTCTAAGAACTAAACATGATTACAACTAAAAAGCTTTTTCTTCTCTTTCATTTTCTCTTACTCTCTTTGTTTCCATTGAAGATCACCTCATCACCTAGAACACAAGGAGAAGCTCTTATTCAATGGAGAAACAGCTTAAATTTTCCACCATCTTTTCTCAATTCATGGTCCCTCACCAACCTCAACAATCTCTGCAACTGGACTGCCATTTCCTGCTACAGCAATATGGAAGGATCTCCAAAATTAACCTTTCCAATCTAAACATAACTGGAAAACTTACAGAATTTGACTTCTCTGAATTTGCAAACATCACCAGCCTTAACAGCATAGGTGGACTGATTCCATCAGCCATTAGTAGTAGCCTATTCAAGCTTGCTTACTTGGACTTTAGTTTCAACTATTTCAAAGGCTCAATACCAGTTGAGCTGCGGCGATTTACCGAGCTTCGATATCTCAATCTTTCTAACAATGCTCTCAATGGCACCATTCCTTATCAGCTTAGTGATCTGAAAAAAAAAAAAAAAAAAAAAAAAGAGAGAGAGAACTTTTCTTTTACCCTTAGTCTTACTGCCTTAGCCTATAAGGGATTCATCCCAATCAAGCACTAAGTCTAGAAAGTGGAAACATGTACAAAGGTAAGCTAATGATTGAGTTGAATGTTAGGATCAATTTTGTGTTTTGATCATTACAAGTTTGGTATTTCAACCTTAAAAACCAGTAAAGAATGATGGTGGGTAACAGGGTAAGAATTTATCTAAGAATTTGATGATCGAGATGTTTACTTGACAAGAACAAAAATCATGCACCGTGAAACGAAAACCCACTTCCATGATTAACATGAATATAAACACATAGATTAAGAAAAACAAATAAATTTGAAAAACAAACAGCATCTGCCACAATTTGATAGATTCAAGGTCTTATTTTGTATTCAATAAGATATGAAATTCTAGAATTCTTTGAGATACACTAGAGTACAAATTGAAATTCTGCATATTGCTTTTTCTTGAGTCGACAGCAGACATATTGCTTGTCTTAAATCTAGAATTCTTTGAGATACACAAAAGTGCAAATTGAATATAAAACTCAATTTCAAAGGATTTTCTTGCTGAAACTAATCTTTATCCAACAATGCAGCTAAATTTGGCTAGATTTATTAAACAGAATCTTACAAGATAACAGGACTGACAGCTTGTTGGCGACGGAGGCTTGAACGGCAGTCGGCCAAGGCTGGAGGCCGGTGACGACTAGACGGTGGAAAGGGTCAGGGAGGACTGGATGGAGAGAGAGAGGGGGGATAGACAGAAATGAGTAATTTTGGGCAAATCCCTGAGGCCCGTTGGGCATTGATGGCAGACCCAAATAGATCAAGTTTTTGGTGGATTGGTTTTGGGCAGATTCAGATAAATGGATAGAGTTTTAGTTGAATTGGATTTGAATCAGTTTTTTTTTTTAACGGATTGGATGTAGTTTTTGAATTTGGGCCAAATTTAACATACTTAAATCGAACTAACAATTATTTGATCTAAATTTGAATTTTTTGTTAAAAAAAAATCATTAATCTAATCAAATAAAAAAAAGCTGATACAATAGCACTGGTGGAATATTTCAATAGGTAAGACTAGTATTATTAGCTATTAGTTATTTCTCTAGTTAAAGGATAAGCTACCATATTAGCTTGTGGCTAATTTAAATCTAAAAAATATAAAATTTATGTTGGAAAAGAAAATACAATCTAAAAATGATATTATTGAACATTGAAAAATGTACAACTTCATACATTCTCATTTCAGCTGAACAATAATTCTAGAACCATCTTGAGAATTGAAGATACATTCTCATTTCAACTTGCAAACCTGCAAGTATTCTTATGCATCTTCTTATACTATTTCAGTTTGTATTTCCACGGAGTTGGAATTTTTAAATAATGTCTTGATGCAAGCAATTTGTTCATCCAAAATTTTGTGTATGTAAACCTTCAATATCTTGATGCATCTTCTTATACCATTTCAACTTGTCTTCCTACGGAGCTGGACCTTTTAAATAATGACTTGATGCGAGCAATTTGTTCATCCAGAAATTTGTGTATATAAACCTTAAACATCTTGATATGAGCAACTAGTGCTTTCCATAATTCTTGTAAGTCTTGGTACGAGATATAAACTATCCACGCAAAATAACATAGCCATATGCCTAAAATGATCCACCCTAAAGGTCGAATAAGTAGCATGAAAAGCAAATTTATACTTAGAGCTCCAAACAAGAAGCTTAATTCGTAGATAATTGCAAAACATTTGCCCTTTTGAATAAAGAGTCTAATTTCTGCCATTGAAATTATAAGATATGATATTAAAACCACAAAAAACAACACCCAAATGACATTATCCATTTCAGTCATAGATACTTCTGGTGAGTGGAGCTTGATTTTTAAAAGGGCAACCACTAACGCTTTTGCAGCAAGCAGAAATGCATGTTTTGTACTGATAAATTGCAAGAACTTGTTTTCCCTGTCATTAAAATGGAACAAAAAAATTTAGATTAAGATAATTCTCATAAAATACATATATTTCAAAAATTGATAGCACAATATCTTAAAAGAATTTATTTTATAAATGTAAGATGTATTGATTTATGGGTCAACTTCACTCATAATCACTCAATTTATCACTTATCGCACAAAAATAACCGACTTTTTTTTTTCTGACTTAAATGTCACTGAACTTCTAACATTTTTGCAAAAAAGTTATGTAAATCGGAATCCGGCGAGAACTCTTGCCGGATTGATGACATGGCATATGACACGTGGCGACGAATAATAAATACGTGACTTTTTTGCAGAAATATTAGAAGTTCAGTAATATTTAAGTTGAAAAAAAAAAGTTGGTTATTTTTGCGCGATAAATTATAAGTTTAGTGACTGTAAGTGAAATTGATTTAGATGTAGTATTTGTTGGAGATATTGTTAAACGACATGTAATTTCTGACATGGCATGCCATGTCATCAATCCGGCGAGAGTTCTCGCCGGATTCCGGTCAACATGACTTGTTTGCAAAAATGTTAAAAGTTCAGTGACATTTAAGTCAGAAAAAAAAAAATCGGTTACTTTTGCACGATAAGTGATAAATTGAGTGACCGTGAGTGAAATCAACCCATTGATTTATAGTTTGAATTTGATATTAATTTGTAACTTCCTACTTTGCTAAGTGTTACTTGAAATTGATACAAGTTTTTATTTTGAAAGAAATGAGTTTATTAGCAAACAGTCTTTGGAGGCCCAACAACATCTATTCATGGGCCTGAGCACCCAATCGGTTTGCCCTTTACTGGATTTGGAGATGAATTTTTATGTGTAAGCTCCTGCCCAATCCGATAAAAGCCCGTATCAAACCATATTTGAGCCGCTATTCTAAATTATCCATCGTTGATCCCTTGGTCAGCATTTCTTTCTGCCGTTGATCTGGCCCACTTATTCTTAACAGATGAAAAGAATATAGAAGAAAAGCAGATTTCGGTGCTTTTATTTATAAAAATTGATTAAAAAAGTTTTGCTTTTTTTTTTTTGGAATAATAAAAAATACACCAATAGTACCATGCATAAATAAAAATATAGATCAAGTGCATTCGAGAGATAAAATGAAATGGTAAGTAATTTTTTCTTTAATTAAAAATTTCTAACTAAACTTTTAAGTATCAAAATTTTTAAATATCTTAAAATAGATGATTTATCTTTTATATTAATATATTTAATGCGAATTTAAATTATTTTAAATGTCGAAAATAATAAAGTAAATTTCCTTGGAAAACAAGAAATTAGTATTTCTTTTGGTGAGAAATATGATTGGGTGCGGGTTGGTGCAGTGGTGTGGTGTGTCCCATGTTTCATAATTAAGAATATTTGTTTTTTGTACGAGAATCTAAGGCTGAGAATCGAAGGTTGATAAATTAAGTCGGAATGAGCATATCTGCCCAAAACTAGCAAGTTTGGACCTGATTGAGCGAAGGCACGTGATGTGCACACTGACCCAGATGAGTAAAATTTCCCGCCCATCAGGCAAACAGTTCATCGCCAGCCATCTATGTTCATGGACATTTACAAAACAGAGTTTGGGAGTGTGAATTGTTGCTTATTAATTATGTGTATAGTTAGTGAAAAGTAATGAAAGTCAGCAGCCAATTAGTTCATTTTCAGCTGCCTAATAATGAACTCAGCACTGCTTGAAGATCAGAACCTTGTAAGACCACATCTCATCTCTGTGATCAAATAATCTCAAAAAAACAAAAAAAAAAAAACTTAATGAAAACGTTGTGGTTGTTAAACCAGAAACGAGGGAGAAAACAGGAAACTAACCTTTCACTGGAACTACTGCCTCCTTCGTGGTTTATCTCTCTCATCTTCGAAGCAAAAAGATCTAGTTAAGCGTTCTAATAGACTGGGGAGGACAGGAGGAAGGGGATTAATTCTATGAAGAAGTTAACTCTAGATCCTTTGTTTACGAATTTAACTCTAGATCCTTTGTTTACGAATTGAACTCTAATAGACTGGGGAGGACAGGAGGAAGGGTTTATCTCTCTCATTTTCATTTTTCAACAGTTTCGCCGTCACTTGTGGGTTTTGGATCATTACTTCACCTGTCCTTTTCACTCTCTTTGTTTTAGCTAATTCTTTTTTTTAGATTAATTATAATTTTCCATTAATTTTTCTATTTATAACTGACGAAATGTTGTCCTTAAATTTTACAGTATTATATAAAAGGATCAATTTCTTTAGTTTTATATATTGAAAGTTTAATTAAAATTTAAATAATAAATTGAAAAATATTTGTAATTACCATTATGCTTAATTACATATTTTGTTAATTATAAATGGAAAACATAAAAAAGGTTCGATTTAAATATATTTGAAATGTTGGGATCGATTTAGTCAGTTTTTAAAATTTGCAAGCTAAAAATGAAATTAAGTCACAAATTTGAGCTATTTTTACTTATGTTTTCTTCTTTTGGAAAAAGACTTATTTAAATTAGTTTTATAAATAAATTCATAAATAAATTAATTTAATAATAGAGTATCTCGAAAAAAAATATTGAAAAAATAGAGACAGGGAATTAGTTTTTTTTTTTTTTTTCATTTGACAGAAAAATATTAATTTGATTAATGAGAGGAGCAATTTAAATGGATATGGCCAATTTTTATTAGTATTAATTATTTTTTGGAAATGGAATAACAACAAATGCTAACCACAACACATGATGGATTAGATTCCTAGAAGCTTCATTATCTTAGATTTAAAATTGAAATATTTAACTTAAATTAAAAAAGAAATAGGAACATATCAGACCAAAGATAGAAGCCCAATTTATATTAAAAGCTTAAAATGTTAAAGTAAAAAAGAAATAATTTTGATCAACTAATTAATCATACATAATAAAAGTAGTTTAATGTCTACGTCGTATTTCTTCATATTCATATCATACAAGTTGGCCTATTACTATTAGTCCACATATTTGCTATTTTATTGTAATTTTATTTTTCGTAATTTTTTAGTATTTCTAAAAAAAGCATGAACTATTATTTATTGAAAAAAGTAAATTTTTAAAAAGAAATATTTAAGCCTTTTAGCTGCCAGATAAAAAAAAAGTAATTTTTTTCAAAAAAATATTTATAAAAGTATGGTGTTCTAAAAATTATTTAAATAAAGTTTTATAAAGGTCAAAAAAAGAAAAAAAGAAATAGGAAACCTTTTAGTTAATATAAACTAAAATATTTATTTCTTTTTCAATATATATATGTGTGTGAACATAATGCCCATATTTACTGTTGGTTGGTTTAACGAAAAAATATTTTTTTATAAAGAGAAAAGGGAAATAAGCACAGGTTATACGAGAGGTAAGCATTCCAATTTGAAAATCAATCGAGCTTAAATTGCGGGAAAAAATAAAGAAAGAAAGAATCCATCGAATGTATAAAGAAAATAAAACTAAAAAGTCTGTGAGGTTTGTCTACGGCTCTAAAGAAGAAAGAAACAATAGGGTAGGGTTGATCTGGTTTTTATGGTCGGCAGGTGAGAGAGAGACAGAGAGCTGTGCTGCGGAAGAAAGTGACACTAGTTGGACGGTTTCTAAGAGCTTAAGATTTTGTATGCATGTCTGCGCAAACGACGGCGCCGTCGAGGACTAACTAAAAGTGGGACCCAAAAAAGAGATAGAGACTCGTGCGGCGCACCTGACAATTCGAGCATCGACGGCGATGCAATACAGAGCAACACGTGTCAGCAATTGATTTTAGGTAAGCGCGCGACCGGCGGGGGACAGAAGACACCGATACAGGTATAAGAGCCACGTTTCGGCGCACGTGGTAAGCTATTAGTGGATGGGTAATATTCAAAAAGCCCCAATACTTTTTTTTTTTCCTTCTAATTTAAATTTCAATGAAGGACACGTATTTTATTTTATTTTAATACCGCCGCCTCCAGATATTATTTAACAGATATTAAAAATTGCTGACTTTCACCTTGTTGGATACTTAACGATTAAGGAGAATGCACAGTAATTAAAAAAATGTAATTATTCCACTATTAAAAGACTTTTTTACTTTTACTATATTAATTGTATTCACTAACAAAATTTTGTTTTTTTTAAAAATCACTTAAGGGTATATTTGATAAAAATTAATTAATATTTCTTAATTATATCAAAACGTCATGTATTATGAAACAAAATTTTTTTCTTAAACGTCGTCTATTTTGATATGGATGGAGTAATTACTTGCAATTTTATATTCTTTGAATTGTTGTTTGTCGGATTCAATTTATAATTTTATATTGTTTGTACTTACTTTTTCAAACAAAAATCTTACACTAATGTTGTTCCATCAATACAATATATTTTAGATTTATACGTTTCTAGACTAAGACTTTGACGCAAAAATAAACAACAATCATTCTGGTCAATCATGTTAGATTAATTTAATCATAAAAGTGTAACCTATATTACTTAGATTAATTATAATATAATAAGGTGGGTCCAAAATAATTGTTATTGAATTTGTAAAAAAATTTAGAATCACAAAAAACGCAACTCGGAATTCGCTTTGTAGAAGGTATCACTACAAAAAAATAGGGAATTAGCGACGGAACGAATATTTCCGTCGCTAATTCCATATATTTCGTCGCTATTTACTTTTAGCGACAAAACGACGAACAGTCGCTAAAAATAACGACAGAAAATTTCGTCGCTAAAAATAAAATATTTCGTCGCTAAATAACCATAGATTAGTCGCCTAAATTAAAATATTAGCGACCAAAATTTCCGTCGCTATTCCGTCGCAAAAATTATTAAATTTTTTATTCTCATTTATAATATAATTTGTTATTGTTATTATTATTATTATTATTATTATTATTATTACATCAAAAATTTAATTTATATAAATAATAATTATGCAATATTATTAACAATACTATTAATTTAAAAAATATAATATCATTGAACTACATTAAATTATACAATATTTAAAAAATAATAATTCAAACTAAATAGTGCTATTTAAAATCACCACTAACAAAGTTTTTTATAATATGCTAAAAAAAAATAAAACTTTACAATAACTTTCTAAACTCTAAGCAGCAACCAATAATGCACATGCCTTTCATGTTGTTATCTTTGGCAGCATTTCATCAAACTCCAATACCTACAAATTCCCAATAAAATTTTCAAATTATTAGATATCAAAATATAAGATAATTAATATAATCTCAATTTTCTATGCCACTTAATAATTTTCATCATGATGAAAGAATTGTCATTAGCCTCAACAGAATATATATATGTGTGTGTATAAGAAAATCAAACTTACACATAGAAGCCCACAATGCAATCCATCCTAGCATACATACAAAATGAAATGAAATGGAACTACCATCGCATACAAATAATCTTATCTATAGAGTCCAACGGAAACAAGACAATTTTGTATTATTTTTCTTTATATTCTTTAGGCATCAATACGTTTATAACTCTACTTCAGTAGATTACATAGATAATTAAATATGAGGTAAAAAAAGCAGTATATTACTCGGGTTATGAAACTGTATTACAAGGTTCTGCACAATTTTGCAGTATTGAAAGAAAACCTAATAAGATTATGACCATGTTTTTTTATGGAATGTCAGAAACCTTGAAGACATGCTATAGGCAAAAGACACAAAATAATAAAATACATTAAACCTTTTACAATTTAATAAGTTCAATATACTCTGCAATTTTCATTTTAAAACTAAATTAATTTTCAGAATCTAATTGAACTTTTTCTAAATAGATAAAACTAACCTTAGCTCTTTAAGTAGTTATTTTTATCAATTTATGCATGATTTACTAAAATGCAATATCAAAATATAGCATTAATAGCAAAGAAGCACTAATAGAAGTTTAAAACTTAACCTAAAGACCTAAGGTTAGATATAGCTTTAACTTCACAATTAATAAAGTGATGCGAGATTAATAACAAATTTGTTTTCAAGGTGCATACTAATTAACTTGGTGAGTGTGTAGAGTAAAATACATATAAGGATATTGAAGCACGTATATATCACATGACATATATAAAGTACCATAAATATCTTTGATGGATGCATTGCCTTTTTGCATATACTCTGCATGTCCAGAAACTGCAATGCAAAAGAAATGCAGCAAATTAATTAAAAAAAACAAAAGAAAAATTAAAAGCAAAATGCAACAATTTCACTACAAACCCAAACTCAAAACAAGGGACTAGAAATTGACAAAGCATTTAACAAATTAGCTAACCAGAAATTGACACTATTTTTGCTTATAAAATCTATAGCAACCACATAACAGCACACAGGCTAATAAAAAGCATTTGATATCAGTATACAAGTCAAACGCCAGCCATCCTAGAAAATGGAACATCTGTAAACAGAAAGCCACAAGTCAAATAAAAGAAAAACTATAACAAAGCAGGAAGTCAGGTTCAATGAACACCTATTCAACATTCCAAATACAATGAACAATCTATATTGAGACCCTTTGACATGCAAATAGCTGTGCAGAATATCAAATCACAGCTCGTTCAGTAATCAGTAATCAAAATTACCAAACTTGTGTTTCATTATTCTAAAATCAATTTTAAAAGAATGTCATAACAGGATTCCAATAAGTGAGCTCCAATTTTTGAAGCGGATAAAAAGAAAAAACAAATACTTTCAACCCCAAAACCCACATCAACTGAAACTGTAAAATAGACAAATAAATCACCTTGCTGATACCCACAAAAATTCAGTCTCTACAAAACACACAGGAGAGAAAGAGATGAATTACCTTGATTGTGGAGAGGCGAGGGGCGGAGCATATCTGGAACTCGCGCATGTGAGAGAGAGAGGGGGGAGCAACGGCTGGCCATCGGAGGAGCAACAGCGGGGATCTGGTGGAGGGCTGCGTCGGAGGAGGTGCAGTTTCACGGTTGGCTGGAGATGCACAGGATCTGCGCAGCTGCTGTTGGGTCGTGGTTGACGGAGGCGCGATGCAACGGGCTGGGATGTGAGCTGCCGGCGACGACGGCACGATGGGCAGGGAGGCGGCTAGATCGAAACACGGTAATGATGGGAATTAGCTAGGTTTTTGTAATTGGGGTTTTCCACGATTTCGGAATACTGAGAGCAGGGGGAGGTTAGGAAATATCTTTTTATTTTTTTTCAAATTGCGACTAAATTAGCGACTAAAATCGACTGTCGCTACTTTATCGTTATTCTGTCGCTAAATTACCATTTATTCTTATCATAATTAAAAAATTTGAAAAAATTTTAGCGACGGAATATTTAGTCGCTAATTCGTCGCTAATTAGCGACTAAAATATTTAGTCGCTAAATTCAGTCGCAAAAAAAAAGGCACCAGCATTTGCCGCCAAAAATTAGCGACTGTTTCATATTTTAGTCGCTATTCCGTCGCTAAAATAAAAAAAAAATGACTTTTTGCGACTAATTTTGAAAATAGTCGCTAATTAGCGACTAAAATATGTCTGTCGCTAATTTTCGTCGCTAATTTGTGTTTTTTTTGTAGTGATATTACACCCAAAATAATTATTTTCACAAAATATTACTGCTTTATTACGAATATATAAGCAGTGAAATTCTTATATTATTATATAATGTGGACAAACAGAAAATAGTTATAATAATTTTGGTTTGTTGGAATCTATTTGTATGCATTACCCGTTAACAACAGACAACATCAATGTAGAAGAAAAGGATGTGGCAGACTGGACTATGAATTATCAATTTTTCTTCATACATACAATTTTTTTTTTTTTAAAGAAATTCAATTCAAGGCTGCACAGAAGAAACCAGTGAAAAGGACAATAAAATATTGGGAATTTTAATTATATTTTTTTAAAAATATATTATTTTTATTTTGAATTATTTTAATTGCACAAATATTACTAATTTTTTATTTTAATAAATTGTTATTAAATTACAATTTTTTTATCCTATTTATTAAATTGAGTAACAAAAATATTTATTCATATTAATAAAATAAAAAATAAAAATGAATTTACATTTTATCATTTAAAAAAAGTGATTTTTTTTTTTATGGGAGGGGGGGTGTTGGGTAACCGGCAGCCAACTGGCTGCCGGGTGGGTGGGTGTAAGCTTCCCCATTAAAAAAAAAAAAAAATTAAATCCATTTCCGCAAGACTTTCTTACGGAAATGGATTGAGTTGAGGGTGGGGCCAAGCTGCAACTGCAGCTCCCCTTAAAAAAAAAAAATTTAATCCATTTCCGCAGCAAAGTGTTGCGGAAATGGATTTTTATTTTCGCAATACTTTATTGCGGAAATATAAAAAACCCCAATTTCCTAAATATCTTTTAAAAAACCCTAAAAATCAAATTAACTTTTAAAAAAATACCAACAGTAAAAATGTCCCTAAAATAGCACTGGAGGAAGTTTCCAATAGTATGACCAGTATTATTAGCTATTAGTTAAAGGATAAGCTACCATATTAGCTCTCCAGCTAATTTAAATCTAAAAAATATAAAATTTATGTTGGAAAAGAAAATACAATTTAAAAATGATATTATTGAACACTAAAAATGATATTATTGAACACTGAAAGATGTACAACTTCATAATTAATGGCTTGATAGATCTTCTGAGCAACAATTCTAGGACCATCTTGAGAATTGAAGATACATTCTCATTTCAGCTTGCAAAACTGAAAGTATTCGTATGCATCTTCTTGTACTATTTCAGCTTGTATTTCTACGGAATTGGACTTTTTAGATAATGTCTTGATGCAAGCAATTTATTCATCCAGAATTTTGTGTATGGAAACCTTCAATATCTTGATGCATCTTCTTATACCATTTCAGCTTGTCTTTCTACGGAGCTGGACCTTTTAAATAATGACTTGATGCGAGCAATTTGTTCATCCAGAAATTTGTGTATATAAACCTTAAATATCTTCATATGAGCAACTAGTACTTTCCACAATTATTGTAAGTCTTGGTACGAGATATAAACTATACACGTAAAATAACATAACCATATGCCTAAAATGATCCACCCTAAAGGTTGAATAAGTAGCATCAAAAGCAAATTTATACTTAGAGCTCCAAACAAGAAGCTTAAGTCATAAATAATTGCAAAACATTTGGCCTTTTGAATAAAGAGTCTAATTTCTGCCATTGAAATTATAAGATATGATATTAAAGCTACAAAAAAGATCACCTTAATGACATTATCCATTTCAGTCATAGAAGAGCAACCATTATCCCTATTACAGCAAGCAGAAATCCATGTTTTGTACTGATAAATTGCAACAGCTTGTTTTTTCTGTCATTAAAATTGAACAAAAAATTTAGATTAAGACAATTCTTATAAAATACATATATTTCAAAAATTGTTAGCACAGTATTCTGAAATGAATTTATTTAACTAAATTGTAAGATGTATTGTTTTATGGTTTGAATATTATTTTAATTTGTTATTTCCTACTTTGTAATAATAAATTTCATCTTTGTGATCAAATAATCTCAACAAAAAAACTTAATGAAAAATTGTGGTTGCTAAACCAGAAATGAGGGAGAAAACAAGAAACTTACTAACCTTTCACTGGAACAGCTGCCTCCTTCGTGGTTTATCTCTCTCATCTTCGAAGCAAGAAGATCTAGTTAAGCGTTTCTAATAGAGTGGGAAGGACAGGCGGAAGGGGATTAATGTTGTAAAATAAGGACCGGATTAGAGCAAAACCGCAGCTAAAATAAAAATAATAAGGAACAAAAGATTTAACGAGGTTCGGCCAATATTGCTTACGTCTTCGGGACTAAGAATATTATTTCACTAAAACTGAACTGTGAAATAATACAAGAGAGAAGAAATATGCTTAACTAATTGACAAGCTAAGCAATTAAGGGATGATTTAAAACCTAAAACTAAGGCTATATTTATAGTTAACAAAAGCCCTATCCTTTTGCTAAAATCCCGATGTGGGATTTGTAGGTTTCCCTTTTTTTTTTTTTTTTTTTTTCTTTTTCTTTTCTTTCTTTTCCTACCTGCCTAGCCGCAATATTTGAATTCAACAATCTCCCACTTGAAGATTTGATTGAGTATCAATCATATTTTCACACCATTCTTTCTCTCTTTCAAATCCTGTTACTTGTGTATCTATCAGGCCGCTGGAAGATCGACACCAAATAAACTTGTCAGTGTTAGCTGCTTTTGTCATAAAATCTGCTATATTATCTGTAGTATGGATTTTCTGCATATCCACGGTTCCTTCTTCCACTTTCTCACGAACGAAGTGATACTGAACCCGAATGTGTTTTGTCCTGGAATGAAATGCTGGATTCTTTGCAAGATGCAAAGCACTCTGACTGTCACAAAATAGAGAAACATTATCCCTTTTATGCCCGAGTTCCTCCAATAACAATTTCAACCATACAGCTTCTTTACTGGCTTGTGTAGCTGCCATATATTCTGCTTCTGTTGTTGATGTAGCCACAACTGATTGCAGTTTTGAAACCCAGCTTACAGCTCCTCCAGCAAGTGTAAACACATATCCCGTAGTGGATTTACTTTTATCCAAATCTCCAGCATAATCAGAGTCAACATATCCTCTGACAATAAAGTCTGATCCTCCATAACACAATGCAACATCTACGGTCCCTTTAATGTATCTAAGGACCCTTTTTACTGTATTCCAATGCTCTCCACCAGGATTCGCCATGTATCGACTAACTGCTCCCACTGCATGTGCAATGTCCGGTCTTGTACAAATCATAGCGAACATTAAACTCCCCACTGCTGATGCATACGGTACTCGAGACATCTCCATCCTCTCTTCTTCATTGCTAGGACTCATCTTTGAGGATAACTTGAAATTAACAGGAAGTGGGGTAGAAATTGGCTTACAATCTTGCATGTTGAAACGTCGCAAGATTTTCTTCAAATAATTCTTTTGAGAAAGCCAAATCTTCCTATTATTTCTGTCTCGGTGAATTTGCATCCCTAGAATCTTGTTTGCTGGTCCCAAGTCCTTCATATCAAATTCTCTAGCCAACTGAGCCTTTAACTCCTTGATGCGATCTTTGTTGGGGCCTGATCTACATACAACAGCAAGATAATGACATCATTTTCACCAAACCTCTTGAAATATGCACAAGGGTCTGCATTTAGCCTGCTGTATCCAAGGCTCATAATAAAGGAATCAAATCTCTTGTACCAACACCTTGGCGCCTGTTTTAGACCGTACAGAGATTTGTTCAACCTGCAAACCAAGTTCTTCTTTCCTTTTTCTTCAAAACCTTCTGGTTGGAGCATGTAAATTTCTTCTTCAAGATCTCCATGAAGAAATGCAGTTTTCACATCTAACTGCTCCAGATGCAAATCAGAAGTTGCACATATTGCCAGGACTACTCAAATTGTAGTGAGACGAACCACAGGTGAGAAGATTTCATTAAAGTCCACCCTTCTTTCTGAGCATATCCTTTTACCACCAATCTAGCACGATATCTCTCAACTTGATTATCACCATTCCGCTTGATTTTATAGACCCATTTATTGCCTATGGGTTTTCTCCCTTGCGGTAGTGACACCAGTTCCCATGTCTTATTCTTATGAAGAGCTTCAATTTCCTCTTGCATTGCTGCCATCCACTGAGATACATCTGAACTGTTCATTGCTTCTTGGAGAGTTGATGGCTCCCCATCCTCAGTTAGAAGACAATATGCAACATTGCCCTCCATAATATAATCTGAGTGCCAATTGGGCGACCTTCTTGTGCGAGTTGATCGCCTATTATTTGAAACTTCAGTTTTGACTGGCTCTTCTTCCTCGTACTCTGGTGCAGCTTCAAAAGAATTACTGGTTTCTGATTCTCCTTTTACACATACTTTTGTAGTCTCGGACCTTTCTTCACTTTCTGCTTGCACTGAATCTTTATCTTCTACAAAGATAACTTCTCTGCTGACAACAACCTTGTGGGTAGTGGGATCCCACAGACGATACCCCTTTACTCCTTCAGCATAACCCAAGAATATACATTTTCTGGATTTTGGATCCAGTTTTGTAGTTTCTTGGGCATTGAACATCACATAAGCAGGACTTCCAAATACATGAAGGTTTGAATAATCCACCGGTTTTCCAGCCCACATCTCCATTGGTGTCTTACACTCAATTGCAGTTGATGGAGCTCGATTCACCACATAACAGGCAGTATTGACTGCTTCCGCCCAGAATTTCTTATCTAAGCCTGCAGTTCTTATCATTGCTCTTGTTCTTTCCAACAGAGTTCTGTTCATCCGCTCTGCCACTCTATTTTGTTGAGGAGTGTATGCCGTGGTGAATTGTCTTTTGATGCCTTCTTGTTTACAAAATTCATCAAATTCTTTACTGGTGTATTCTCCTCCATTATCTGTCCTCAAACACTTGATCTTTTGACCAGATTCAAGTTCCACCCGCGCTTTGTAAGTTTTGAAAACTGGAAACACATATGCTTTCTTCTTGATAGGGAACACCCAACATCTCCTGGAGTAATCATCGATAAACGACACAAAGTAGTTTGCTCCTCCTAGGGATGACACCGGTGCTTGCCATACATCAGAATGAACTAATTCCAGAATGGCCTTGCTTCTGAAATTTGATGTGTTGAACTTCAATCGATGCTGCTTGCTTACAATACAATGCTCACAAAAGGGTAGTGAGACCTTTGTGAGACCTGGAAATAAATTTCTTTCTGCAAGAATCTTCATTCCTTGTTCGGACATATGCCCAAGTTTCTTGTGCCAAGTCATTGCACGTTTTTCACTTGGACTGGTCATGGCAACAAATGTCTCTCCTTCTTGCAAAGTTTCTCCCATTATCATGTATAAATTTGCAGCTATCTTTTCTCCTTTCATCAGTACAAGCGCTCCTCTTGATATCTTCAAGATTCCTTTCTCACCATTGAACTTGCACCCCAAATCATCAAATTGTCCTAAAGACAACAGATTCTTCTTTAGGCCCTCCACATGCCGTACGTCTTGAATAGTACAAATTGTACCATCATACATCTTCAGCTTAATAGTTCCAATGCCAACAATCTTCAAGGCATGATCATTGCAGCTGTACACAGATCCTCCAGAGATGGGTTCATAATGATGGAACCATTCTCTTCGAGAGGTCATGTGAAATGTAGCTCCTGAATCAAGAACCCATATTTCAGCAAATCTTTTTCTGCCTTCATTAGTCGTTGCTGCTTCACAACATAGAGCATCTCCGCTATTGGAACAGCTTGCCACATTTCCTTGAGAATCAGAGCTTTTCTTTAAACTCCAACAATCATTCTTCAAGTGACCCTTCTTGCCACAGTTGTAGCATTTAACATTCTTCTTACTTCTTGATTTTGATCTACCATGATTGTAACTCCCACTTGAGCCACGTTCCGTTGATCTTCCTCTCATCACCGTCAAGGCTTCCACATGCTGTGAACTTGCCTGCCTGTCTTCCTTATTTTTGCGCCGATTTTCTTCTTCTAGAACAGCAGCTGCAACATCATCGAAGACTAGAGCATCCGTATTATTTGTTAAATTGATGATGAGTTGATCATACGAATCTGGTAAGCTTTGAAGTAGAATCTCAGCACGTTCTACTGTCTCTATTTTATAACCCAAAGAAGTGAGTTGAGAAAATAGAGTATTCAAAGTATTAATGTGCTCCATCACTGAAGTAGATTCCTCTATACGAAGAGTATAGAGTTTTCTTTTAAAGAAAATTTTGTTGTGGAGTGATTTGGCCTCGTACAATTTAGTGAGATGATCCCACACCTCCTTTGCCGTCTTCTTCTCTTCTATGCTTGACAACACCCCATCTGCTAATGCCAAATGAAGATTTGCCATAGCATTCCCATCCATCTCGTTCCACTTATTATCATCTGTGAAATCAGCCGGCCTTTGACTTATAGCCGCTAGGCAATTATCTTTTCTCAAGATAGCCTTCATCTTTAATTTCCACAGTGAGAAATTACTCCCGTTGAATTTCTCGATCTCATATTTTGCCGCCATTGCTTCTATCACGAACTTCTCTGGTCAAAAATCAGCTTCCACTATTTCACGTGAATAGTAACCGTATACGTGAATAGTAACCATATAGATGAACAGTGACCGTATACGTGAACAGTATCCAAGGAAATATCTTTTCTGATGTGGAAGATCAGACTATGCTGCAACCACAGAGCATACTAAGACAGAACCTCGGTTCTGATACCACTTGTTGTAAAATAAGGACCGGATTAAAGCAAAACCGCAGCTAAAATAAAAATAATAAGGAACAAAAGATTTAACGAGGTTCGGCCAATATTGCTTACGTCCTCGGGACTAAGAATATTATTTCACTAAAACTGAACTGTGAAATAATACAAGAGAGAAGAAATATGCTTAACTAATTGACAAGCTAAGCAATCAAGGGATGATTTAAAACCTAAAACTAAGGCTATATTTATAGTTAACAAAAGCCCTATCCTTTTGCTAAAATCCCGATATGGGATTTGTAGGTTTCCCTTTTTTTTTTTTCTTTTTTTTTCTTTTTCTTTTCCTACCTGCCTAGCCGCAATATTTGAATTCAACAATTAATTCTATGAAATTTATTTAAAAGAATAAATTCAGATTGTATTCTATAATGTGAGTTATATATCAGTCTGATGTGCTGAAGGACAAGAAAATTCTCAGCTCAAGAAAGCAAATGGAAATTTGAGGGGTTAATTGAGCTACCTATCAACCATATTTCACATTCACACAAAGAAAAAATTTCATATAAATAAATACAAAGAAGTTTGCATCCCAATTAATTTCACAGGTCGCGGATTGTCTATGAGTGTACGGTCAAACCCAGGAATACAATATTTACAAGTCGAAGCATTCGGCTTCGTTTGTAGAAAGTTAGAGCTTTATAATTGATAAAGCCATTTCTGACTTTATCGGGAGGTACGCCGGGCACTGTACAATATTGTCCGCTTTGGGCCGGAGCTCTCACGGCTTTGTTTCTGGGGCTTTGCCCCAAAAGGCCTTGTACAGGTGAAGGGTGTCCATGGCCTTTATATGGCCTACTTCAACCACTTCAACAGCCGATGTGGGATTCATGATAGCATTGCTATCACTATTCCCCCTCCCGAGAGAGGGCTCGGCGCTGGCCGCTTACGGGACTGGCCGCTTGTCGGGACTGGCCGCTTTGGGCGCTGCCGATCGGGCGCTGCCGCTCGGGCGCTGGCCTCGGCTCTCAATGAAAGCACCAAATGATAAAGCCATTTCTGACCTTATCGGGAGGTACGCCGGGCACTGTACAATATTGTCCGCTTTGGGCCGGAGCCCTCACGGCTTTGTTTCTGGGGCTTTGCCCCAAAAGGCCTTGTACAGGTGAAGGGTGTCCATGGCCTTTATATGGCCTACTTCAACCACTTCAACAGCCGATGTGGGATTCATGATAGCATTGCTATCAGTTATTATTATTATTATTATTATTTAATGGGTGTGTTAATTAGTATTATTATTATTATTTTTTTTTTGTTAAATAGTTGTGTTAATTATTATTATTATTATTATTATTATTATTAAATAATAATTATTATTAAATAGTTATGCTAAAATTAATTGTTTATTATTATTGCTATTATTATTATTATCAAATAGTTATGTTAACATTTAGTTATTATTATTATTATTATTATTATTATTATTATTATTATTATTAGTAAATAGTTATGTTAATTATTATTATTATTTTTAAATAGTTATGTTAATAATAATAATTATTATTATTATTAAATAGTTAATTATTATTATTATTATTAAATAGTTGTCTTAATTATTATTATTATTATTATTATTTTTAAGATTATTGTATATTAGTTTAAATCTTTCAGGAAAGTGCTCATGCTCAATAACAACCACGTTCAATTAATATCTTGATGCGAGCTATTTGTTCATTCAGCAATTTGCGTAAATTTTGATAAATCTTAAATTTCTTGATATCAGCAACTAATGCTTTCAACAATTCTTGTAAGTCTTGATATGAGATATAAGCTAACCACACAAAATAACATAGTCATTTGCCATAAATGATCCATCCCAAATGTCGAATAAGTAGCATCAGAAGTAAATTTATACCTAAAGATCTAGACAAGAAGTTTAAGTTACCACAAGAAGTTTTGAACCTAGAGTATAATTTATGCCATTAAAGTTATAACATATGATATTAGAACCACAAAAAAAAATCACCATATTGCTATTGTCCAGTTTCAGGAGGAGTGAGGTTTTTTAAAGGCATCATAAGGATTTAAGAGAGAAGCATAAGTTTCTCCTATCTTTTGATCTTCAGGCAGGTATTCATTGATTAATTGTAATTTCAGCCCGTTTTTTCTGCCATTAAAATGAAACAAAAAGTTTAGATCAAGAACATTATTATAAAGTATATATATATTTCAAAAATTGATAGCACTCTATTCTTAAATCAATTTATTTAACTATATTGTAAGATGTATTGTTTTATGGTTTGAATTTTATTTTAATTTGTGATTTCCTACTTTGCTAAGCGTTACTTGAAATTGATGCAAGTTTTTATTTTGAAAGAAATTAGTTTATTAGCAAACAGTCTTTGAAGGCCCAACAACATCTATTCATGGGCTTGAGCATCTAATCGGTTTGCCCTTTGCTAGATTTGGATATTTATAAATTTTTATGTATAAGCTCCCGCCAAATCCTATAAAAGGCCTACATATAGTTATTGGTGTGCAAAATCTAAGCCTACCTGGCATTTATATATTAATTTTATTTGTTATTAAATAATTAGCTTAAAATATACAAAAATATACACATAAAAAAAATAAAATTTCCCGCCAATCGGCAAACAGTTCATCGCCAGCTATCTATGTTTGCAAAACAGAGCACGAGACTGTGAACTGGTGCTTGTTAATTATGTGTATAGTTAGTGAAAAGGTAATGAAAGTCAGCAGCCAATTAGTTCATTTTCAGCTGCCTGATAATGAACTCAGCATTGCTTGAAGATCAGAACTTTGTAAGACCACATTTCATCTCTGTGATCAAATAATCTCAACAACAAAACTTAATAAATTAAAAACATTGCTAATTTTGTGGTTGTAAACCAGAAATGAGGGAGAAAACAAGAAACTTACTAACATTGTACTGCAACAACTGCCTCCTTCGTGGTTTCTCTCTCTCATCTTTGATCTTTTTCTTGTTTGGCTAGTGGATAAATAGCCAAGTTCGATGAAATGGTGTGGATTGGCTAAAAGAGCTAGTGTTAAATAGTTAATTGATTAAAAAGGGTTGAGTCGGTGGAGTATCCAGTGATTCGACATCCTGCAGACTCTAAATCATTTTGATTGATCATAGTGATGTGGGGTACCCAACGCAGAATTGACAGCCAAAAGTCTAAATTCTACATAGAATTAACATCGCCGTCTTTCTGATGTGGGGTCTAGCTCAAGTTTGGCAGCAAAAAGGTTCTAGTGTGAGGCCTACACAGACAAAATTAAGAAAAGGCCAAGGGAGACTGGGGAGGAATTGAGGAAGGGTCGTCTCGGGGTCAATTTCACTCATGGTCACTCAACTTATCACTTATCGCGCAAAAGTAACAGATTTTTTTTTTCTTACTTAAATGTCACTGAACTTTTAATATTATTGCACAAAAGTCATGTTGACCGGAATCCGGCGACGACCCTTGCCGGATTGATGACTTTTTTGCAAAAATGTTAAAAGTTTAGTAACATTTAAGTTAAAAAAAAAGTTAATTACTTTTGCGAGATAAATGATAAGTCTAGTGACCGTGAGTGAAATTAATTTAAATGTAGTATTTGTTGAACTTATCAATCCGGCAAGAGTCGTCGCCGGATTCCGGTCAACATGACTTTTGTGCAATAATATTAAAAGTTCAGTGACATTTAAGTAAGAAAAAAAAAGTCGGTTACTTTTGCGCGATAAGTGATAAGTTGAGTGACCATTGATGAAATCAACCCGTCGTCTCGTCATATCATGGAACGGGCCCTGGTACTGGATCAGTCTAAAAACTATCAAAACACATTGGATCAATTTTTTTTGTAATATATAAGCAAACACCGAAATTCAATAATTATTTTGGTCCGTTCTAATTCTTTATGCTATTATGTCCCTCTCCAACAATATATTAATTACAATAAAATCTATTATGTCCCTCTACAACTTTGAATTTTATATTACGCATAAACTAATTATAATTCAAAGTCCAAATGAAATGGACAACTATTACCTTTTTTTTTTTTTTTAAAAAAAACATAACTATTAGTCTATTACTCTTTTTTTGAGTATTTATTTGGTACATTAATAGTACCATATATATATATATATGTGTGTCAATAGATCATTAATTTGGTTCAGAAAATTTCTCATCAAACTCAATTCATATAAGAATTTTCTAAAATCTAAAAATTAATTTTAAATTTTTATGATTTCTGATTTCTTAAAAACTAAAGTGAATTCTACAGTTCATTAAAAAGGAAAAAAAAAAAATTCTCATTGTAGATTTTATTATTTTTTTTTTTGAAAATAATAGATTTTATTATTAGTTATATAAAAGTTATTTTATTGTAATCTCTTAAAGGAATAATTGGAACTATTGTATCGAGTTTCTTCGTAGTATTATTTTTATGTATTATAAATGAATTTTCTAGCATTTGACTCCATACTACCAAAGGATTTATTTGTACCTTTGAAAGATAACCCAAAAAGTTGAGAGAATGCTTGGAAAATGAATTTATATAGATCTTTTTTGGTTGAAACCATACATAAAAATGACATTGACATAAATCGACAAGATAATATTTTCATTTTTTTTTATCATAAATGACCTGTCTTTTAAAGTCAGAATTGATTTTTTGTTGACATCTAACGTAATGCATGAAAGGATTCTTATTTTATTGTAATCTCCCCGCCTTTCCTTTCTTAGTGTACTTTCTCACCTATTTCACAGCCTCCACTAAATTAGCCTAAAAATGATTGGATCATTAATTATTTTATAACTTAAACTATTTGATAACTTTACATTTCTCATTCCCTTTTGGAAAAAGTTAGTCTCCTCACTCTACCAAAATAATAGCCTACTTTATCTGAGCTTTCCAATGATCAATTCTGGGTTCGATTTACTTTTTCTGCCATTAGAAAGAAGAAAAAAGTTTAGATTAAGACAATTTTTATAAGCTGCATATATTTCAAAAATGGAAAAAAAAAAATTAACTCCTAAACATTTTAGAGTTTTTTGCTATTAATTTAATAAAAGTTGTAAAGTTGCGGAATAAAAATATATAAGCAAAAAAATTCTAAAAAGTCGGGGTTAAAAATGTATTTTGCTTTCGAAAATTGATGGCTTAAATGAATTTCTTTAACTATATATATTTTAATATATATTGTTTTATGTTTTGAATTTTATTTTAATTTTGTGATTTCGTACTTTGGTAATTGTTATATGATGGTGAATTTGTTTTAGATAGATCCTAGACTCATTGGCCCATAAAAACTTATTTAAGGCCCGATAAGCATATTAATAAGAACTAAGAGTGATTATGAGCTGGTTAATCCGTTCATAACTACTAAAAAAATCAATTTATTAATTATCGATTTTTAAAAATAACTAACCATTAATTAGTCTGTTACTATGTGTGAATCCGTTTTTTCCCTCACGCCTAATAAGAAGAATAAAGAAATTAGTATTTCAGCAAACTGTCTTTGAAGGCCCAATATGGTTATCCATCTCCTAGACTTGGACATAAATTATTTTCAAAGTTAGTCAGTTTGGACACATTGGCTATAAACAGTTGGTCGGTCGGTGGGCTATCGATGTTGGATTCCATGGATCTTTGCAGTGGGACAAGTGGATGTGTCCTTTTTCAACAAAATAAAATCTATATCTACGCATGTGTAATTAGCAGAAAGGTCACGTGTAGTTAGCATAAAGGCAATGTTTTAAAAATCAGGTTGACTCGATTATAGACAACTAAGCCCCCCAAAACTAAGCTTCTAAAACAACTAAATCTTCAATTATAGACAATTGATACCAAAAAAATACAGTTAAAGATAGAATTTTTAAGCTTATTAGGCAATTTGCTGTTAAATTTCTATTAAGTCCTTGTGGTATTTTTATATTTGCCTCCATTATAAATTTTATTTCCCCCTCCCCCCTCACTCTATTAATCTATGTATTTGTTTATGTGATACTTGGAATGCAATATAATATGATAAATTTTCCCCATTTAAAATTATATTTTAGATTGGTGCCTGCAAATATATTTTGAGTTTTGGTATTATTAACCGTAATTTTATTTAATAGCCTTTTTACATCACAATAAGTTCACGGATCATTGTATTGAAAACTGTTTAAGGCCATACATTGAACTCATAAATCAATAAATCTTATGTTTGCTGCCTTTTTCAACGAAAGATATAGATTGTTCCATTCAATTTTCTATTAAGAAAAGAAGTTTTTCCATTTATTTGATAAAACTGTAGATCCAAACTCGCCACTATTGCCGAAATTATAACCTGGCAAAGGAGATAATTGTAAGCAATAATCATTACATCAAAGAATCAGACATAACAGACAACTGCAGCAATAGAAAATCGACTATTTGTCTTTCATGATTTTCTCGTAAACAGCTTCCATAAGGTAGTGCCCTTCATCTCATATACCAGAAACTCAAAAACGAAGACAAAAACAGGAACTTTCTAAGGCAAGAAGACATACCACATCAGCAACCATAGGGCTTGCAAAGCTAGTGCCAGATGAACTTTTACAACCAGTGCTGATCCTGGGTCTCATAATTTCCAGCCATATGCAACAACATCTGGCTTGACACGACCATAACTATGCCAGAAAATTACATAAGCTTATCAATCCATAGCAATGCCAAAAACGTCACACACAGTAGTAATATGGAAATTGTAAAAAGATGGGATGACAGAATATGCAAACATGACTGAGTATTTTCTGCTCTTTTTTTCAAATAAATTTGCATAGGATCATTATCGAAAACCTTATTAAGTTTAAAAAACAGCCATAACAATTCATGAATGAGACTATAAAAATAAAGCCTTATATAAAAAAAAGAAGAAGAATGGCTTACCCGTGAGGAATCTCCCAGGTGCTCATGCCACTGTAGTCTAGCCCATATGTGATTTCCCGATTCTGCTTGACCTCATCTGCAGCGAGATCTAGCCCATATGTGCTGCTCCCGCTCCTTTATTTTAATGAATTTCCATTTTTCACAGTAGATCAAAAAGAAAATGAAAACAAACAGAGGCCTCGTTATTGAAAACACAATAGTTCAAAAATAAAAATCTTTAAAGTGAAGCTTGCTTTTCTTTTCCTGAGTTTTCTCAGTAAACAAACAGAGTAAAGTGAGCTCATTTCAAGTTTTGAAGATCTTCAAACCAGTATTTCAACCCGTAACACATGCATTAAGAATTTTAATTCACTTAACTTCTACTTTAAACGATCAAAGAAGCACACAAACAAGAAAAAGAAAATACAGCCAAAAGAATGAACACTACTGAGAGAAAGAACCATTCTTATTTGGGATTTTCTTTTTGGGCCAATTTTCTAATTTTTGTATCAGTACAATGCACTAAGTAAATATTATGTAATTGTCATTAATAGAAAAGAAAATATTCAAAAGAAAAAATAGAAAGCAAAAACTAAAATAAAATTAACAGTGTTTACTTGGCAATAGTCTGTCTTTTGACATGAAGTTTTGTCTTGCTCTCTAGCAAGTGTTTTTCGCTTTCATTCCTAATTTCTCAGTGTTCGTTTCTTTTCCCATCATGACTAGCCATAACATTGATATCACTGATATTAATCAACAATGTGCTCAACTTTCTGTCAATGAAGAAGACTCGGAGGGGATTATAATTGAAGAAGGTGATGCAGAAGACTGCTCTATAGACCTAAGATGGAGCCTAGTGGGACGTTTTCTCACAAAGAAAGTAATCAATATCCATGCCATGAAGCAAACTCTAGCGGCATTATGGAGACCTGGAATGGGAGTGTTCATCAAAGATATGAACCCAAATCTTTTTATCTTTCAATTCTTCCATGAATTGGATGTTCAAAGGGTGATTGATAATGGGCCATGGACGTTTGATAATCAATTATTGTTAGTCAGCACCATTCAATCGGATGAGGAGCCAGAGAAAATTCAATTAAACAAGATGGGCATTTGGGTCCAAGTTCATAAGCTGCCAACGGGTTTTATGTCAGTTAAGGTAGCCGAAAGCATTGGGAATTATATTGGTGGGTATATCAAAGCTGATCCTAATAATTTCACAGGAACTTGGAAGAGTTTCATGCGTGTTCGAGTTACTGTGGATGTGAATAAGCCACTCAAACAGGAGATGAAACTTAAGAGGTCTGGAGGAAACTGGGTTAACTTTGAGTTCAAATATGAGCGTCTGCCAACCATATGTTATATTTGTGCCATACTGGGGCATAATGAACGACAATGCCCATTATTATATCGCAAGCCTGATCATGAATTACCTAGGCGTCTCACTGATTCTATTAGAGCTAATAATAGAAGACAGTAAGCTTCTTTTGGTAATCAATGGCTGAGGGATGCTCCACCATTGAAACAGGATAGGACTCCTTCAGATGTTTCTTTCGATGAAGCTATGGTGATGGATGGTGGTTATGGTATCAGCACAAATTTAGGAGTTGATGCAGGATTTGACAACGTGAATAATGGAGAGGAAGTTTTGGCGGGGAAGGAGGCAAGATTAAAGGAAGTTTTAAATGGTAAGGTGGTGACTGGTGGTGGGAATGAAGGGATGATAATGGATTACAAAGATGGAAATAGTGATGGAGTAGTGATTGTTGATCCTAAACGACGCAGGATGGAGGAATGTCATAACAATAATCCAGATGGAGTTGGGCCTAGCTTTGAACAAGAAGGCTCTCACATTGTGGATCCAAAAAACATGTTAAAGGCAGGCTCTGGAGAACAGGCCTGCCGGTCATCATGAGTTTTCTAAGCTGGAATTGTCGTGGGCTGGGCAACCCACAGACAATTCGTGTTCTAAAAGACCTGATTCGGTCTACAAGGCCCAAGTTTCTTTTTCTTATAGAAACTTACTGCATTTGATACCAAAATGATGCGGAACCCCTAGGTTATTTAGAACCCGAAACCCCAAACACACAAAATGGCAAGAACAGAGGACAGAAATCAAATCCCCAATCTAAAGAACCCCCAATCAATAAAAATGAAAGGAAACGCTTATGATAGATTGATTAAAATAACAAGAACAGAAATTCGCCACAAGATGAATACCTTGATAAGAAAATCGTTCCTGATGCAATCGAAGAAGACAAATCCTCTCCAAAGGTGAAATTCGGCCAAAGTTCATTCCATATCATAATCTGAATACAAAAATAGTTAAGGATGAATTTATATCCTCCTAAACATAACCCTAACCCTAATTAAAAAGGCCTTAACAATGGGCTGCCCAAAATACAGCTACTTAAGCCCATTCACTAAAATAAACCTAATAACAAAAATAAGTCCAATAACTTAAGTAAGATAACAAAACACAACTTAAGAGCCCAAATACAAGCCCACACGCCTAACATAAGGATTGGGCTACTCAAAGCTTATTCCAATGGCTTTATACAAATTAAAGAGCCCACTTGAATTCCCTCTTGAAGATTCGACCCCAACTCCTCTTGCTTGTCCATATCTTCCACCATTCGGCCCATGTAGGCTTTGAGACTCTCCTTGAATTTCTTGGCTCTTGATCTGGTCACTGGGCCTTCTGGTAAAGCTAGCTCATCTCTTGGTTCCTTGGTCGTGCTCACATCAGGAAGTGTTTTCTTTCATCGAGAATAAGATTTGGAAGAGGGTGAGTGGGTGGAACAGAACAATGCTTTCTAAGGCAGGGAAAGAAGTACTTCTCAAGTCAGTGGCTCAATCACTTCTTACCTATACCATGAGTGTTTTTCTTCTACCGATGATGCTTTGTACTAAGATTGAGCGAGTTCTTAATTCTTTTTGGTGGGGTACGAATAAGTCCAAAGGAAAGGGTTTAAATTGGATGGCATGGGATAAGTTGTGCTGGCTCAAAACCAAAGGTGGTCAAGGTTTTCGCTCATTTCGGGACTTTAATTTGGCTCTTCTGGGGAAGCAATGTTGGCGTCTTCTTTCGGATGAATCCTCTCTAATGGCTAAAGTTCTTAAATCTAGATACTATCCTAATTGTAGTTTCTGGGCAGCTAATTTAGGCGCTAATCCGAGCCTTACTTGGCGTAGTATCATCACAGCAAGAGATAAAATCAAAGTAGGATGCAGGTGGCGAGTTGGGAATGGCTATTCTATTAATGTGAGAACTGACCCTTGGTTACCTGATCCGACTAATCCGTTTATTACAACTCATTTGGATAGTTCTTGGGAGAATTTAAAGGTTAATGACCTGATTCTCATGAACTCTTGCTGCTGGAATTTTGCTTTGGTGAATACTTTGTTTAATAATCGGGATAGGAAGCTTATTTTTCAAATTCCGCTGAGTTGGCAAATGGTAGAGGATAGATGGCAATGGAGCTTAGAGCAAACTGGTGGATATACTGTCAAAAGTGGTTATAGATTAATTCATGATGCTGGCCCTACTTTTGCTGCAGAGATTTGTTCTATTGATTGGAAGCGAGTTTGGAATTTTCAGGTACCTAACAAAATTAAACAATTTCTTTGGCGTGCGTTGCATTCCTGCATTCCTACTCGTGTTAGTCTCAACTTGAAGGGGGTGGATGTAAGTAGAGTTTGTCCTATGTGTGGCTGTGAGGATGAGTCTATTCTGCATATCCTGGTTGATTGCTGCTTTGCTAAGGAAGTTTGGACTAAGTCAGATGTGGGTTTTATTAGAGGAAATATTTCTTCTTTTATCTAGTGGTTTAAATGCCTATCTTCTTGCCTTGATACAGACAAATGTGCAGGGGCGATTGTTATTTGTTGGGCTATTTGGAAGGCCCGCAATGAGTTGGTTTGGAATTATAAAAGACTATCTCCTGTAGCAGCTGTTTCTATGGGTTACTCTGTTTGGCAGGAGTGGAAGTTGGCATGACAGACCAATGAAGCTCCTAATGCTAATCCTCACTACTCGATGCAAAGATGGAAGCCTCCTCCTGAGAATTTCTTGAAGATCAACACTGATGCAGCTCTCTTTTCCTCTTCCTATCGGACAGGGTTAGCTTTTGTTGTTCGGGATCACCAGGGAGATTTTCTTGCAGCTAGGTGTCGTTCTGTGGTTGGGAATTTTGATCCTCTTGTTGCTGAAGTTTTGAGTATCAGAGAGGCTCTTAGCTGGGTGAAGATCAACAATATTTCCTCAGTTGTGATTGAAACTGATTCCCAGGTGGCTTTTCAAGCTCTTTGTTCTTATTGTTCAGATAGATCTGATTTTGGAATTATTATTAGTGATTGCAAGTCTTTATGTAGTTCTTTGGTTAATATCCGTTTCGGATTTGTTAAAAGATTAGCGAATAAGGTTGCTCATACCCTTGCTAGAGCATCTTGTTCTTGGCCTGATCTTGTATCTTGGGACATGATCCCTCCTCCTTGTATTGTTTCTGCTCTTCTTGCAGTTTTTTCTTCTTAATTGAAGCTACTTTATTTCAAAAAAAAAAAAACAGTGTTTACTTGGCATAATTAAAAGTGAATATTATATTTGTAAAAATTAACATTTTTGTGCTTTTTCAACTGAGAGTATCTCAATTTAATTATTAAAATTAATAAAAATTATTATTAATTTCAATTATGTTAATAACTAAATAAAAATTTTAAAAAACAAAATTTTTAATAGAAAATTCAAATTCCAGTTAGTTTTTATAGGAAAAATAAAGAAATTCCAAAACTGAAAAAGCACTAAAACGATAAACGTTGAGTGTCGGATTGAGATATAGGTAAAATGCTAGAGGTCTTTTTATAAACAATGTAAAAAAAAATGTAAAAAAAAATGTAATAAGAGAGTTAAAAAAATATTATGTAAATAAAAAAAAAACATAATAATAACATAGAACTTAAAAGAAAAATAACGGATAATTATAATTAATAATTTATTTTGATTTGGTTTTATGAAAATATTCATTAAATTTACTAATAAACTAAAAATACCATTAAACCAAAATCATTACTCAATTTACCTAGATATTTTTTTTATTATTTTGATTGTTGAAAAATAATTATACAAATAAAAAGAGGAAAAAATATAAATTAGAAATTCATGTATTATTACCTTGTAGATATAACAATTTCTTACGAGATTGCAAATAAGTTAACGAAATCCAATAGTTGACTTATTAAATCAAGAATGGAAAAGAAAATACATTTAATATATATATATATATATATATATATATATATATATATATATATATCAAAAATAATAATAACGATAATAAAATTAAAAAGCAAATTTATTGTGAATATACAAATTAAAGCAATAATAGAGGTGGGAGTGTGGACACAATTCTTTATACAATTCCTTATCCTATTGAAGAAGGCTTGGACAGTCGAAGTCTTCGGAAGGAGACTTAGACAGTGGAAGTCTTCGGTCTTCCTGCTTTTAAATTCCTCTCCATTTTATTCATCTCCGAAGCCTATTTGCTATTATGGCTTCTTCTTCTTCTTCTTCTTTCTTGGTGAAGACATATGATTTTAAGGATTGTTTAGAGAAGTTGTAGACTTGGTCTCATGCTCTCAAGGAAATATCCCAATTCTCTCAGGCTTGGTTTCCATCCCACCAAGTAACTCTTTCCTTTTATTCTTCAATTATGATTTTGGTTTTGTTAACCTTCAACACTGTTAATTTAACCATTTCAACTAATACAACACATGCAACCATTATTAACCATTACTATATCCTCAGTTAGAGTGAGGATTCGGTCCTTCGGCATAATTAAAAGTAGCAGGAGCAAAGAAATGGTGATATTTGTCTAAGAGAGTCAATTTCACTCATGGTCACTTAACTTATTACTTATCGCACAAAAGTAACCGACTTTTTTTTTCTATCTTAAATGTCACTAAACTTCTAACATTTTTTCAAAAAAGTCGTGTTGACCGAAATCCGGCGAGAACTCTTGTCGGATTGATGACATGGCATATGACACGTGACAACGAATAGTAAATAAATGATTTTTTTGCAAAAATGTTAGAAGTTCAGTAACATTTAAGTTGGAAAAAAAGAAAATTGGTTACTTTTGCGCGATAAATGATAACTTTAGTGACCGTGAGTAAAATTAATTTAGATGTACCATTTGTTGGAAATATTGTTAAACGACATGTAGTTTCTGACATAGCATGCCATGTCATCAATCCGGCGATAGTACTCACCGGATTCCGGTCAACATGACTTTTTTGCAAAAATATTAAAAGTTCAGTGACATTTAAGTAAGAAAAAAAAAGTCGATTAATTTTGCGCGATAAATGATAAGTTGAGTAACCGTTAGTGAATCAACCCTTGTCTAAGACCATCATCTTATTAGGAAAACATTATTTTTGTATAAACAAGCTAATCATGGCTACACTTGTTCCCAGTCCAACAAGAAAATGAACCTGCATTTGTTGATGACGATCATATGTTCGCTAAAATGATCAGTTAAAATACAAAAATCATGCTAATTGCCATAAAATTGCAAATAACAGTATATCCATACTAAAACCCTCTCCTCACTTGCCTGGCATTCCCGATTCTGCTTGACCTCATCTGCAGCTAGATCTAGCCCATATCCGCTGCTCCCGCTCCTCTATTAGTAAATCTCCATTTTTCACCGTAGTTCAAAAAGAAAATGAAAACAAACAGAGGTTTCTTTATTGAAAACACAATAGTTCAAACAGAAAAATCTTTAAATTGAAGCTTGCTTTTCTTTTCCTGATGAGTTTTCTCAGTAAACAAACAAAATAAAGTGAGCTCATTTCAAGTTTTGAAGATCTTCAAACTAGTACATCAAAACATAATACATGCATTAAGAATTTTAATTCACTTAACTTCTACTTTAAACGTAGGGTTGATTTCACCAATGGTCACTCAACTTATCACTTATCGCGCAAAAGTAACCGACTTTTTTTTTCTTACTTAAATGTCACTGAAATTTTAACATTATTGCACAAAAGTCATGTTGACCGGAATCCGACGATGACTCTTGCCGGATTGATAAGTTCAACAAATGCTACATTTAAATTAATTTCACTCACGGTCACTAGACTTATCATTTATCTCGCAAAAGTAATTAACTTTTTTTTTTCAACTTAAATGTTACTGAACTTTTAACATTTTTTCAAAAAAGTCATCAATCCGGCAAGGGTCGTCGCCGGATTCCGGTCAACATGACTTTTGTGCAATAATGTTAAAAGTTCAGTGACATTTAAGTAAGAAAAAAAAATTCGGTTACTTTTGAGCGATAAGTGATAAGTTGAGTGACCATGAGTGAAATTGACCCTTAAACGATCAATTAAAGAAGCACACAAACAAGAAAAAATATACAGCCAAAAGAATGATCACTACTGAAAGAAAGAACCATTCTTAAAATCCACAAAATATGGCCAAAAAAATTTAAACTTCAAGGATCAAAAATTCAGAATAGCAAAAACTCACAAAGAATAAGATGCAACTTGATAAATACAAAAAAGGAAAGCCACAGCCCTAGCAGGAACTAAAAATAAAGAAGAAAAACATTTATTATCAAAAATTACATATTCATACACTTTGTGTTGCCATCTCAGTTTTACTTTCTGCAAAACTGGACACTTTAAATGTCTTGATATCAGCAATTATTCCATCCAAATCTTTATATAAGTTATAAGCTATCCACAAAAAACAACAGACCCACATCGTAAAAATAATCCACCCCAAAATTTGAATATTCAACAGTATAAGCAAATCTATAGTGAGAGTTCCAAATAAAAAGTTTAAGTTGCTAATAAATGCAAAGGAATCCGGCTTTCTAATACGAAGCATAATTTCTGCAATTGAAGTCACCAAATATATTGATAGAGTCACAAACAATATCACTTGGCCCATTTTATTGTTAGGTCCTCCTAGAAAGTTGAACAAGAACGCAATGGTAGGAAGAATAAATCCATGCTTTGCGACGATCAGTTTTCGTGTTGTCTCGTTTTCTCTGCCATTGAAAGGAAACAAAAAAAGTTTAGGTTAAATCTTTCCAATAACGACCCAGCACAGCTGAAGTTGAAGAACAAGAAAACAAAACATAATAAAAACATTATTAATTTCGTGCTTGTAAACTAGAAATGAGGGACAAAACAAGAACTTTACTCACATCTCACTCATCTTCGATCTTCTTCCTTATCGGCTATGGGAAAATGGAAAGCTTGATAAAGAAAAAGGATAAGCAACGGAGACTATTTATATGCAGGGGCGTAGATGCACCCCGCCCGGTCCCAGTGGGTGCACCTAGTTGAGTGGGGTCAATTGTGGAATTTACGCCTTCTAGAAGGTGAGATAATGGAAGGTTGGATGTGTACACGTATGCATACAAAATTTTAACTACTAACTGTATATACATATATATTTTTTTTATGTTTCTTAATTATTCATATAAGAAAATGACGTGTTAGACACGTGTTTTCACCCTTTAGACATACATGCACTACAAGAAAAAGTATTAATACCGATGGAATTTTACCGACAGACTCGAAACCGTCGCCAAATTACGACGGAATGTGTATTCCGTCGCTATTTAGCGACGGAATTAATTTTCGTCGCTAAATAGCGACGGATAATTATTTCCGTCGCTAAAATAGCGACGGACAATAAAGTCCGTCGCGAAAAAGGGCGCCAAACTTTTCCTCCAGAAATTGCGACAGAAATTAGCGACGGATATATAAATCCGTCGTTATAAAAAAATTAATTTACGTTTAGCGACGGAATTTTATTCCGTCGCTATAATTGGCGACGGAGTTAGAAACCGTCGCTAAATTTAGCGACGGATATCTAAGTCCGTCGCGAAAAAGAAATAAATTTAAAAAATAAAATCCTTTTCGCGACGGAACGTCGCTATTTGTAGCGATGGAAATTGATTCCATCGGGAAATCTGAATTAAAATCAGATTTACCCCTCCCCCCCCCCCCCGATCCTCTCTCTCTCCTCCCTCTCCCCTCACTCTGCCCTCCAGTGTCCGCTCCCCTGCCCTCTCGCCGCCGACGACCGCCCCTCCCCTCCGATCGCCGGTCCCCTCCCCTCCTCCTCCTCCTCCTCTCTTCCCTCCCTTCTCTCTTTTTTTCCCGCTCCGTTCTTCCCTTCTTCTTCCCTCCCTCCGTGCGCCTTCTCTTCTTCGCCACCGTCGACCGCCGCTGCTCCGGCGTTGGCTTCCTCTCCTCCTCAGCCTGGTCGTCCTCCCTCCTCCGCCTCCTCCTCTTCTCCTCTCCTCCGGCGTCAGGTAAGCCGATCTGCCCCTATTCCCTTTTTTTTTATTTATTATTATTATTATTAATTTATTTAACTTAATTAGACAATGAATTATTAACTATTGTTCAAAGAAAAAATTAATTTTTAATTAGTGTTCATTGATGTTAGAATTAATTTAAATTAGTTATGTTAATTAAATATTTTGTTATTTTTAAAAAATACAATGAATTAATTAGTGTTAATTGTTGTTAGAATGTTAAACATTTGTTGAAATAGATTATTGTTAGTGTTATTAATATTAGTAGGATTATGGTTAATTAATAAAATGACAAATTTAATGTTGCTAGTATTATTATATATAAAATAATAAGATTAGCGTTTAGAACACCACAACTTTCATCATTTCTATCTCATTCTTACACCATTCATTATATAACTAAAGATAATTTTTTTGTGAAAAAATAGAAAATATATATATATTTTAGCGAATGAAATGATAAAAAAATTAGAATATGATATTCCGACAAATTGTGTAGCGCCAAAAGTTTGAAAAAACCAATTCTCATAAAAATATGTTTGGATATGTAAATAATAATAATAATAATAATAATAATAATAATAATAATAATAATAATTTCCCTTTCTTGAAATTGTGGATTCTGAAATATAATTAAAATAATAATTTGATTTATACTCATTTTTATTATGTGAACCAAACTCAATTTAATTGGATTAAATTAAGAAAATATTATTACTATAATTATTATTATTATCACTATTATAATATAGGTTATTGAGTATAATATTCTTGTAAAGTTATTTTTTTAATTAGTATTATTATCTAGGTTATTGACTGTAATATGATAAATTTATATTTTTTTTTTGTTTTGAGCATAATAATCCATATAACTTTTGTTTAATTGAACACCAATTGTCGTAATTAATCATGTATTTAATATAAAAGTAGTTATATTATGAGTTGCTAGCATTATTGTCTAATATATTAAGTTTTGTTTTTTTTGAATTAGATTTTTATAATTCTATTTGAGATGTCTCCTTATTCATGTAACAGTTTTGGAATTAATTATGAGTAACGTAGATAGATCTTGGATGTATAGACGAAAAATAAGAGATGGTTACATTAATCCTGAATTTGTGGAAGGGGTTCAGTCGTTTATTGAATATGCCAGTTCTCAACCTGCATATATGGACGGGGCTAAAATAAGATGTCCATGCAAAAAGTGCCAACATCTTAGTTATCTGTCAGTCGATGAAGTGTATTTTCACCTGTTACGAAAGGGATTTGTGCAAAATTATTTTGAGTGGACACGACACGGAGAAACATCAATTTGTAGTAGATCGAGTGGAAATGTGGGTAACATGTGGACAACTGAGGGTGAATTTGAAAGAGAGGGGGAATTTGTAGCCGATGATGTAGGGGTGACTGATAATCCATACGTTCAAATGGTTTACGATGCAGCTGGCCATGATTTTAGGGAAAGTACACCAATGCTGGAAGAACCCAACGAAAATGCAACAAAATTTTATGATTTGCTAAACTCAGCAGATCAGGAGTTATGGCTAGGCTGCGATAACATGACTCAGTTATCTTCTGTAGCTCGGATATTGAATATAAAATCCGAATGCCATATTTCGGATCGAGGTTTTGACCAAATTCTTGCTTGGTACAATGAATCATTGCCTCCTGACCATAAAATGGTTGATAATTTGTACAATGTGAAGAAACTGATCAGTGATTTAGGTTTGCTTGTTGAGAAAATTGACTGTTGTCGGTTGGGATGTATGTTGTTTTGGAGGGATGACATCAATTTACAAGAATGCAAATTTTGCAGTCAACCTAGGTACAAATCTAAAAGTGGTGGTAATCAGCAGGAATTGGTACCTTGGAAACGTATGTATTTTTTTCCATTGACTCCCAGGCTTCAAAAACTATATGCATCCGAAGTTACTGCACCTCACATGAGATGGCATGATGAGCACGAAAGTACAGGTGGAATAATGAGCCATCCATCCGATGCAGTTGCATGGAAATATTTCAATAACACCCATCCTGATTTTGCTGCTGAATCTCGAAATGTTCGGCTGTGTTTGAACACTGACGGATTTCAACATTTTGGTCAATCAGGGCAATAATATTCGTCATGGCTAATCATAATTACTCCATATAATTTGCCTCCATGGATGTGTATGAATGAGGCATATATGTTCTTGACATTTATTATTCCACTACAAGAAAATTAGGAAATAGCAATGGAAAATAGCAACGGAATTTGCTAATTTTCCGTTGCTAATCAAAATTAGCAACGGAAAAATCCGTTGCAATTTCGGCCGACGCTAAATTTAGCAACGGAAAAAATTTTTCGTTGCTAAAAATAGCAACGGAATTTGTTTTCCGTTGCTGAAAATAGCAACGGAATATATATTCCGTTGCTATTTGTAGCAACGGAATCAGCATTTCGTTGCTATTTTTCGTATTTTATTAAAATAAATATAATTCACATAGCAACGGAAAAGCATTTCCGTTGCTATTTTTAGCAACGGAACTTCTTTCCCGTTGCTATTTTCAACAGTATAAGAATTATATTTTTAAATAAATATAGTGCAATTAGCAACGGAATAATAATTCCGTTGCTAAAAATAGCAACGGAATTGATATTCCGTTGCTATTTACAACAGTGAAAAATATATTTTTTAAATTAATATAATTCAAATCCTGTATGCTTATCGATAATATAATCTCATATAAAAATTATAAAAAATTATAATACACAATAATTAAAATCCTGAAAATATATTATAATATTATAAAATAAAAATCCAAAAAAATATTACAAAAGTAAATTCAGTATAACATCACTGTAAAGTAAAAACTAGTGAAACAATAGCCTAATTAGGAATATACATTTCCTATTCTAAATATTTCCCAACTCTGTCATAAATTAATCCCAATTTTCGCTTGACCCTCTTCTCCATAAGCTTTAACTCTGTCATAAATTAATCCCAAAATAGAAGTTGACTTGTATGATGACTCTTCCTTCTTTTCCATATAACGAGGATACAGTTCTACTTTAAGATCATTTGGCAGCTTAGTCTGTTTCAAAATGGTGAAAAAGAAAATATTGTTTTAGTTGTAGAAAATGAACTATCACTTCAAATTACTCAAAAGTAGAGTAACCAATGGCACAAAGTATATGACTTCAAACAGCTGAGCTAATTTTCTGAGATTAATTGCAATAATAAAACTTTATAATCTTGATCCTCACTAACTTGTAATCAAGAAAAATGAATTCAAACACAAACTTGAAGATGCAAGCACTATACTATTTTTCTTATGTAAGACCAAAAATATGAATTACATATGTTGTCAGCCCCCTAATTTTTGAGATATAATTGCCCAAAAGTTATTGCATTGCTTAAAAGAATTCAAAATCTATTATTCTTTGAACATAACCTATGTAGTAAAACTGAATTTTTGACAGATGAAATGCAACAGCAAATTGGGGAACAGACCGAAATAATGAGCACTGGATTTTGGAAATAATGAGATAAAAAATAGAAATTGATAAAATGCTCGAGTTGTTATAAGTAACAAACCAAGAGAGAAATCTTTAGCCTTAGGCAACAATTCTTTGTAAATTCCACCTGCATGTACACCAAATCATAATATATATATTCAAATTACATTAAAATCAGCATAAATTATTAAAATTAATTGAATTGAACCCATTGAACATCCAAAGAAATGGGGCTGAAACCACTCTGCCTTAGAGTAGTGTTTTGACATGTTTAAGTATTTTTAATTGATTCGAAGTAAAACATTAACCTTTTTGCCAGCAATTCTCGCAGCAGCTACAATATTCTCTAAATCAAATTCACTATCCACATTAACAAAAACACCTTCCTGGGCAGCTAAAACCAAATCCTCTAAGAGCTTTCCATTTCCATTAAAAATGCACCTACTCATGAATACTAGCTCAAAGGAAATACACATACAAATGCTGCAGAAGCATAATAAGGTAATCCTAAATGCAATTATGCATATCATTTAATATACCCTACACATTTCAAAATTAACTAGTTTTGCAAAAATGAAAGACAGGTCAAACAACTCATTACTTTTTGGGATCAAAGCCAGCACCAAGAGCCAGCCTGAGCTCATTGCCACTGACCAACACAGCTCCTCCTGGTAATCCATTACAAGATGATACTCCTCCTGGTAAAACAAATAGTTAAATTTCATAACTTGATGGAAAATAAAAGCTGCATTAACAGCAAAATGAAAAAAAAGTATTAGCTGCTTTCAGCTAATGAATTAAATTAAATGAAAAAAATACAAATAACTAGCAATATCAGAAATTTACAATTTAATTTAATTTAATTCATTAGCTGCTTTCTAAAATATTAAGGAATCTCTGTAGAACACAATAAATCTAGGAAAGCAAATACAGCAACTGAACACAAATATTAAAACAAAACATAGCTTTATGAGAAGATAACAAACCTGGAAAAGCAAAAATGTAAGGGCAACAAGGTAAACTACGGCCATTCCATTAACTAAGCATAGTGAAGGACAAGTTAGTGTCTGCATGTGCAATTAAAACATTGACCCTAAATGAATACATTTTAACTCAAATTCAAATTTCTGTTGAGTTCTTCTAATAGAAAAGAAAACATTAGCACAAATCATCTTCAAATTTAATTGATCAAATTTAATTTAATTAAACCAATTACTCAATTAACACAACCAATTTATCAATCTATTCCATAAACCATAACAACACACACACTGTGACTATAAAATCACACATTATTAAATTTAATTCTTGTAAAAATCACTTGAAAAAGTGAGTTTGGTGGCCACCCTCCCCAATTTTACTGTCTGGACTAAAGTCTCCCGTAGCATTTCTTAATTCCTTGTACGTGTAGATTTTAACATTGTCAATGCTTGCAACATCTGTAACAAGAAGCTCCATTATTAGTATAATAATAAAATGTTAGTATTTAGAAATGCTATATAGAGATACTAATTCCAGATTCTCCAATACATGATCATGTAGAAGAATAAACATATGAATTCTTATCAAATTATAATATCAAACCCTACATACATATAAAACTACTGTAGTACTGCACACCTTCATCAACGCCAAAAGAACGAGGAGAATCAACCCTCCGGCCAAATAAGAAAGAAAAACAAGTGATAATGATATGGTATAGTGTCCTTGATCAGGGATGATTAACAAACTAATTCAAAGTAATTAGAAAATCCACTACAAGACCAAAACAAAGATAACTGAAATTATGTGATAATTAAGCAAGTGAGATACATGAGACTTGAAAAAAGAATCGAAAAGAAAAGGCAACATAAGCACAATTAATCCTTTCACCTAAAAAGAAAACTAAAACACCAGCAGCATAAAAGTTCAAAAGGGTATCCGAATTTTACAAATAAGAACAACTTTTTAGCTCAATTGATAAGCAAGCACCATAATCAAACAAACCCAGAAAGAAAAATTGAAATTTTATGAAAGAGAAGAAGAAATCGAAAGATGAAAAACAGCATAGAAGTTCGAAAGGGTACCAAAATTTCGGTTTTCCCCCCTCTCCGATCTACTCGTCGCCGGCGATTGAGGGAGATCCACGGCCACCGGAAGCTTCGCCTTGCCGCCGTGAGTCCAATCGCACCGCTCGTGTCACCTCTCGCCGTCGGAGCTCGCCGAAAAACGCAAGAGAAGCTTCGGTTCCTCTCTCGCTCTTCTGGAACGGCGTCGCGGTGAATCGGAGGAGAACGGTACGGGAATGGTGCGGCTGCATGTGTCTGTCCGATCGCCACCCCAGTCGCCGTCAGTGGTCACCGGCAGCCTTCCGCCGCTCCCTCTCCCTCTCTCTCCGATTTCTTTCTCTTTCGGTCTCCCTCTCTTCCGTGTTCTGCCTCCCCCTTTCTATTTCTTTTTTCTTCTCTTATTTTATTTTCACATGTCTAATTTTTGGGGCGTTACAATGCGTGAAGCAGAGGAGAAGAAAATTGATTCGGCGTGGTTTAGGGTAAGAAAAGAAGAAAGGAAAATGAATTAAAAATCAAATTAGGCTTGCATTTAGCAACGGAAAAAAATATATTCCGTTGCTATTTTGGAACCCGATTTTTTCATTCTATATATTTAGAAATTAATAGCAACGAAATCTAATTTCCATTGCTATTTAGCAACGGAAAATATATTCCGTTGCTAAATAGCAACGGAAATTATTTTTCGTTGCTATTTTAGAACCCGATTTTTTCATTCTATATACTTAGAAATTAATAGCAACGGAATCTAATTTCCGTTGCTAAATATATTCCGTTGCTAAATAGCAACCGAAATTATTTTTCGTTGCTATTTTAGAACCCGATTATTTCTTTCTCTATACTTAGAAATTAATAGCAACGGAATCTAATTTCCGTTGCTATTTAGCAACGGAATATATTTTCCGTTGCTAAATAGCAACGGAAATTATTTTCCGTTGCTATTTTAGAACCCAATTTTTTCATTCTATATATTTAGAAATTAATAGCAACGGAATCTAATTTCCGTTGCTATTTTAGAACCCGATTTTTTCATTCTATATATTTAGAAATTAATAGCAACGGAATTTAATTTTCGTTGCTATTTAGCAACGGAATATATTTTCCGTTGCTAAATTTGCAACGAAAACATATTTCCGTTGCTATTTTTCGCTCCAAATATCTCCCGCATTTTGTTCGCGCGATATTTAGCAACGGTATTTACATTCCGTTGCTAATAACCGTTGCTATTTATACGCGCCAAACTTTTCCTCCTCTTTTAGCGACCGAAAATATCCAAAAAAATTTCCGTTGTTATATGTGTGAAATGTAACCGAAAATAGCAACGGAATTATTTTTCCGTTGCTATTGGAATTCCGTTGCTATTTAGCAACGGAAAAAATTCCGTTGCTATTTTTCCGTTGCTATTTAACAAAATTCTTGTAGTATTCCAGGACCTAGAAATCCGAAGCACAGAATTGATGTATATTTGCAGCCGTTGATTTATGAGTTGCAATAGCTTTGGGATGTCGGTGTTGAAACATATGATGCATCACTTAAACAGAATTTCATGATGAAAGCGGCATTAATGTGGACGGTCAGTGACTTTCCTGCCTATGCTATGTTGTCGGGTTGGAGCACGGCTGAAAAACTAGCATGTCCTTACTGTGGCGACGATTCAGATGCGTTTTATCTTCAACATGGGTGCAAAACTTCTTGGTTTGACAACCACAGGAAATTCTTTCCACCTGATCACCCGTTCCGACGGAATAAGAACAAATTTCTTAAGAATAGAGTTGTTCTTGCTAGTCCTCCAGTTATCAGAAGCAGTGAGCAAATTTTACAAGACATTGATGAGTTGGGTTTACTTAAGGTAACAGAAGTTGATGCTGATGAAGTTAATGGAAGAATCAACAAAAACTTTGGTTGGAGGAAAAGAAGCATTTTTTGGGATTTGCCGTATTGGAAGACTAATTTGTTACGGCATAATCTAGATGTGATGCATATTGAAATTTTTTTTTTTGATAATGTGTTCAACACCATTATGAATATTGAAGGGAAGACCAAGGACAATTCAAAATCACGAGCGGATTTAAAGTTGTTATGTAGAAGGCCTGAGTTAGATAAAGATTTCTTAACCGAAAAATATCCCAAAGCATGCTACACTTTGGACAAAAAACAAAAAGAAATCTTGTGTGATTGGTTAAAAGGACTAAAGTTTTCGGATGGTTACGTCTCCACAGCAGGGTCCATTTTGGGCCTTTCCGCCTGCTCTGCCTGCTCGAGGCCGGGCTCTACGACCACTGCTTCCCGCTGTTGCTTTATCATGGTTATATAAGCCCCTCGGGATGCCTTTTGGTCGCCTCTCAAGATGGTGATGCCTCCTGCGGTTGGGATCTTCATCACCATGTAGCGGATGGAGGTAACGGCTTTGGTCTGGAAAAGCAATGGCCTGCCAAAGATGGCATTATAGGCAAACGTCATATCGATAACCATGAAAATTACCTTACATGCGTGAGCAATTGCCTCTTGGCCCAGCTCGACAAAGAGTTCTACCGATCCCGCTACTGGGATGGTGGCGTTACCCAGCCCAATCAGCTGCGTGGCGTTCGGCTTCAGCTTCCCGATCGGGAGTCCCATCACTCGATAAGCTTGGAGAGTTAGGACATTAACAGCGCTGCCATTATCCACCAGAAATCTTTTGACGTTGAAGTTATTAATCCGAGCTCTTACAACGAGGGCGTCCTCATGGGAAAAAATGACGTCTCGTGCGTCTTCGCTGGATATGGTGATTGAGGCAGGCTGCTCGGCCTGGTGGGAGAGGTAGACACCTTTCCCCTTCTTTTTTCTGGAGAGATCCTCTCCGTAAGATGACCCTCCGGTGATCACATTTATTACCCCGGCATATGGCCTGCTCGGGTCGGCATTTCTTGGGTTCCTCCGCTCCTCGTCGTCTGAGTCAGGATCGTCCCTGCGAGGCTTTGGCTGTCTACAGGGCTCATCCCCTCTGGTCGGGCCTATAAACTTTTTGAGGTCTCTGCGGCGTATTAGCCTTTCAATCTCCTTTTTGAGCGAAGTGCACTCGTCAGTCAAATGACCGACGTCTCTGTGGAATTCGCAGTACTTACTCGGAACCCTCCTGGCCTTGCTTTTGCGATGACATGGTTCCACGAGCTGCCTCTAGGATCCATTACGTCGTTCAGACAGCTAAAGGAGCTGTTCACCACGAGGTTCATCGTACAAACACGCGCACCTAAGATGGTGAACGACTTGTGTAACTTTTACCAAAGAACCGATGAAAGTCTGCGAGACTACATCGATAGGTTTCAGGCTACCATGTCCGAGGTAAGAAACGTCAGTATGGAGATGGCGACTAACGCCTTAACAGGGGGCATCACTGACTGACCGCTATTTGAATCACTCACAATAAGACCCCCATCCAGCTTTGCCGAACTCATGGAGAGAGCTAGGCAGCACATCCAGTTGGATGATGCCCTCCGATCCAACAGGGGAAGAAGGACCAGCGTATTGGACCGGCTGCAATACCCAGACGGTCGTTCTTCTCACAGAGCTTCTGCCTCCGATCGGACAGTTAGAAGCCAAGACGGAGCTGCCAGTTCCAGAAATTCAGGCCAGATGAAAGGGTCGGGACGGGACAGGTCTACGCGCTCAGATGATCGGCCCAAAAAAACATACACCACCCTCAATGCTACCTCGACCGCGGTGCTTATGTGGATAAAAGAGAAGCACCGTCAAGTCAACTGGCCCCGCGACCTATCGCATCTCCTCCCAAAGTGGTGGGGAAAACCCTGTAGGCTATCCTTTCATCGTAGGTGTAGACCTGGACCTTGGTCAAATACTCAGCCAAATGGGTGGTAGGATCGGTCTTACCTGTGTACCTTTTCATAACCACATCTCTCCACCTGAGGGGGAGCTCAGCGTCAGTTATTTCTCTACAAAATGGGGAGGCAGTATTCCCGCAAGTGTTCCCTTCAAAGGCACCTTTCTTAGGCGCGAGAAAGCCAAGCTGTTTGAGTTTCTGCTTGAGCCATTGATCTTCTTTGCTCAGGGTCGTAGCGGTGGACTCGTCTTTGTGCTTTCTCATGTGGCTGCGGCTTAGAGTGCACATATAGGACAAGTCATCCCTTAAGGAGGGGGTGGCGGACCTGCTGGTGTAAGGGGAGCCCCTGTTTGTGGACATCATCTGTTTCCCCTTGTCATACCTTCCCGGGGTTCTGACCGCTCCTCTTCGAGTACCCTGAGCTCGAGGCTCATTGATGATGATTTCCTTGTTTCTATTCCTTCTGAAGTCTTCGCCCGTGAGGTATTCCTTCTGGGCTCTTTCAGAAGTAGCCGGCATCTTACCTTTCTCGAGCGTTTGGACGATGCTCTTGGTGAAGTCGCTAAGGATAGCGCGCATGTCTCTCACGATGACAGGGGTATCCTCAGGTTGCCTCATGGTGGCATCATTGAATTCGGGAAGGAGGTTGGTCCCCGTGGGGGACCTGATAGGCCCTTCTCTCCTTCTCGAGGTGCCTGATCTGGCACGAACGTTATCGTCATGATCAAGGTCCATGGGGGTCGTGTTCTCGTTAGATCGTGAGTTCTTCATGCTCTCAATGAAAGCACCAAATGATAAAACCTAGGAGATCTATATCTGAAGAAAAGAAGGCGAGCCGATCGGATGAGAAAATCCTGCAATAAGAGGTGCCTGGTCGGACCAAGCGTAAGCACTCCGAAACTTAAGTTAGTAGCTTAGAGAGAGAAAGTGCTTTTAGAAATAGAATGTTGGATACCTGGTGCCATCGTTGGCTGGGCTATTTATATGAGATGATTGAAGGGCACTCGAGTGCCTGGAGAGTGATTACTGGCTGTCAGAGTAGATATTTGGCGACATGACTGAGAGCAGGTGGTAGGCATGGGCGCTGCCTTGTGTCAGGCGGCTGATGGGACTGGCGGTCACATCAGCCGATCGGGCGTGTGCACTGCCTAGGAGCTTGTGTTTGCTACTCTTGGTTGTTAGGCCTTGGGCCTTGCCAGTTGAGTGGGCCGGTTGGATGGGTCTTAGAGCGAATGATATTTTCCGTGTTATCAAATAAGACTAATAAATTTTTAACTGGATTGTTAATTTCAAGTATTATTAAATAAAAAAAACAAATTTTAATTATTGAATTTAAAATTTGGTCTTATATCTCGCAAATTTGACCAAAACTTTAGGTCTATTATTAATGTTTTCATTTTCATTTTTGTTCTGTTTTTACACATTTCTAAATAAAAAAAAAAATCCAATACTATTAACTAATTTATATAAAAATATGTATAGTTAATTTAATTAATCTAAAAAAAATTCACCTTACTCCTTACATTTAAATATAGTATAGAAAATTAACGTACGTATATATACATAAATTAATTATATGTTCTCACGTGCTTCCTTCAAATGCAACCATATTTTCAAAGAAAAGTAAATATGTATTTCTCAATTACTTGGATTTTCAAATACATATTTCCAGTTTTTCAAAATATTAAATTATTCTCCTATTCAGTTGTTATTTTTAAAATATAGTGAGCTCATAACTTAGTTAAGAAACACATCCAATCTATGAAAAGATGAATATTCTGGACGTGGGGAGAATGAAAGTTTGAACCATAAAATTGGTTGCTTTAAAGGAATTCGACTATAAAAATAATAATTTTTATTTTTTAGAAAAAGAAAGAGAGAGATAAATAATAAAGAAAAAGAAAGCTACTTGGATATTGACTTGCTGACTTTGAAGCTATTTGGATATTGATTTCATAAAATAGAAGACCGTTGTATCACACGTGCACCTTAGAATAATTTCTTAGCAATTTTAATTACATAAAAAAAAAAAAAGAAACCTACCAGCATGTTTTTCTCTTGATGTTACGAAGAGCGGGTTGGAGGTAGGTTTTGCAATCTCATAGTAGCTTGAGGCTCAAGCCTTCAGCAGTCATGCCTTCGCACGCCAATTTTGACTATTCTACTTATCTCTAGCTTTATGAAAGATGTATACATGTATAGGCTTAATGTCTACTTCGTATTTCTTCATATTCATATCATACAAGTTGGCCTATTAGTCCACTGGCTTGTGGGCCCAGCCGGTCATGTTGGAAACCGGCACCAATTTGTGCCGGTTACATATAAAATTAAGAAAAGACAAAGATAGATTTGAAAAGAAGTTTTAAGGCTTTTGACCTCTAAGGACTAAGGCTACACTTTGCAAGAAATGGCCAAAACAAAAAAAATGTGGCTTTTTACTTTTTTATATATTGAGGGACAAAAAAAATTAACGCCCGTAAAGTCTATCCACCAATTATTATTATTGTTATTATTTTTACCTTTATTTTTATTTTTTTCTCGATAAATTCAGGTAAGTTTCAAATAAATCAACAAAATTATGAAAAAAATTGAATTTACTGTGGAAATTAAGGAACTGAAAAGGAAAGAGTAGGGGACTGACAGATGTGAGTAAGGGAGTGACGTGATGCTCTTCATTTCAACAGTTTGAAAGTACAGATTTTAGACAAAAGTGTTATCTGATAATGCACGCTTTTGTTTATTTGGTGGCTCTCAAGTACACCGATCGGTATGTGCACTCCCCATCTCAGTTATTACTGTTTCTTTAACAAACGAAATCCTCTTGTTATTATTATTATTCTTTCATAATCATCAAACATTTATTCGCTAGGGTTTCTTAATTAAATTTTCATTCTTTTTCTCAATTTTTATTTTTCATTCTACTAATACTTTATTCAAATAAAAATTTTTATATTTCCTTAAAAAGAAATTTTACTGTAAGTGATATAAAATTTGTTTTATTGTAATCTCTCTACCTTTCCTTGATTATTACTTCCATGTCCTCCACTAAGATAACTTTGCATGGGCTCCCTAAAAATGATTTGAACTTTTTCCCTTTAGGTTTATATTTTAATCATTATTCAGGTATTTATCTAACTTTTTTTCAATAAAATATAAAGGAAACACGCAAAAACAAAATTACTTACACCACATCTCTAGCTGATTTATTTCTTTTGTTATATGAGATTAAAATAGGCAAACCCCACGAATCAAATTCTTAAATTTTTTGGATTTTTACTATTGCACTTTTTGAACGTTTATTTTTTTAATATCAAAATCTCCGGTAATTGATTATGTGATCATGATCACCACACGTCGCTCATCTCTCTCTTGCTGGTGTACATGCAGCTTTTGCCATAGATAGAATGTGAATGTGTATGGGGGATGTCCCATCAGACTAAAAGGTCCAAGTTGAAAGGATCAGATCAGTGCGTGTAAAATAAAATGAATTCCTTAGAATTCAGGAATTTCTAAACCTATATCAATGAAGGGAACCTTCTTCGAAAGTCCCGTTATTCCCAACGGCAATCCAAGTTAAATAAGTCAATTTGATTTAACGGTAAATTATAAAATTAGGTTTGAATTATAGTTTTAAGGAAAATTTTAAATTAAAACCGCATTTGATGTTTGAATTGACACTGTAATTAAGAATTTATTTATTCACTTTGAAATTAAAAATTATCCTATAAATCAAGCTTGATTTTATAATTAATCTTGTTAAAAAAAATAATTAGCCATGCCAGAAGTAATTATAAAAGGAAAAAATAAAGCATTATTTTCTAAATATTTTAAATTTTTTCACATTCATGGTTCAAATTTGAAATCTTTAATTAAAAAAAAAAAGAAGAAAGAATTCGATTATTCTATGTCACTTATTTGTTCATTATATATTAAGCTAAATGTAATTTATATATACATGAATGTTGCCTGTGTGATAGATATTAAATTAATTATATATATATATATATATATATATATATATATATATGTTCATTAGAGGGATATTACTAAACCAAAATGATAAAGCTTAGATTGTCTTTATCTGAAGTGAGAGGTCGAGCCGATCGAATGAAAAAATCCTACAATAAACAATGTCCGGTTGGATCAGGCGTAAGCATTCCGAAACTTAACTTAATAGCTTTTAGAGAGAAAATGTTTTAGAGATAGAATGCTAGAAATTCAATACCCGATGCCATCGTTGGCTGGGCTATTTATATGAGAAGATTGAGGTGCACTTGAGTGCCTGAAAAGTGATGACTGGCAGTCAGAGTAGGTATTCGGCGACGCGATAGAGAGCAGGTGACAGGCATGGGCGCTGCCTTGTGTCAGACAGCTGATGGGACTGGCGGTCACATCAGCCGATCGGGCATGTACGATGCCTGGGAGCTCGTGCCTGCTACTCTTATGATGTTGGGCCCTGGGTCTTGCTAGTAAATTGGGCCGACTGAATGGACTTTGATGCAAATGATATTTGCTGTGTTATCACTTGTCCCCCCTCAAACTGGTCCGATCGGGCATAAATTTAACTTGAGTTGATCTGCTCGGGGAAAATTCCTTCTCGGCAATTATGATCGGGCGACATTTCACTTATTAAAATTTATTTGAGCTCATTTTCTCTCCAAATTTTACTCCCGTACTCCTCTTAACTAGTATTTTCCGATGGTTAAATAAAATATTTTTTACTTTCGTGTAATTTTTGTCCCGAATACACTATTTATCGTTGAAAAATAATATTTACGACTAATTCAGTAATTCGACCATTACAAAGCTAACCAATAAAATACGTATACACATTACACAATAATAATACAGTTATATATTTGAATATATGCTCATCATATAAATAATTATAAATATTATTAAAAATTTTACTTATTTTTAATTTATACAATCACTAATAAATCACTTGAAATCTCTAAAATAATCGATAGTTTTCAAAAATATTACTTTCCAAAACAGCGAGACATTCTATCCAAAACATGTTGTCCATTAAGCCAAAAGTTTTTAATGTCCAAGAAATAATGAAAAAAAGAAGAAGAAAAGAACAAACAAACACCCATTGGATATAAAAAGAATGACCCAAGTGAATTGTATTTTATGTGAATAAATTATGGGTGGCTTTAAATAGGTCATTTTTTAGTTGGGTTGGATTTAAATTAATTTTTGTTGGATAAGTTTAAGTGAGTTATTGGGTTTAGGTCAATTTTAACATACCTATTTACAATTGTTCATTTGTAAAAGAGTTATTTTCAAAAATAAATATTATTTAATTTCATTCATATATGATTAAAACACTAAAAATTATAAGGTTATAATTTTTAAATTTGATTTTTACGTAATAAAAAATATTAGTTATTCTAATTTTAATAATAATTTATTTTAATTATTATAAAAACTGATTTTATTTTCAAAATTATCCATTTCTTTTACCAAATTTAAACACAATGTTCCATTCGCTTTATCAAAAAGCTTAGCCCAAATTAAGTTGTTTCCTCCTTCAAGATTAGTTGATAGTGTAATCTTAGTGGGGATATATATATGAGTTCCCTTTCTGCTCTTTTTGATGATAGTGATGAGGGTTTGGACAGTGCATAGTGGGGAGGCTTATGATTATTTGAGTAACTTTGCTTTACAAGAGGAGCTGCTGTTTGATTGGGCCAGAAGGACTTTGCTGCATTTTTATAAATCCTCTAACATCTTTTTTTGGGTGCTCCCTTTCTTTGCTTCTTTCTATGTTTTTGGATTTTCATCTTTGGCACCTGATGGTCTGTGTTTTTGTATCTCTCTTGGCTCTTTCTTGACCATATGTACGATATTCTATATTAATGAAATTCTGTGACTTATCAAAAAAAAAATATATGCAAATTCCAATTTTATTTCCTTATTAAAATATAATAGAATATTCGCATCGACCTAATTTCATAAAATTATATAAATATCATAAATTATCTACCACATATCAATTAATCAATTAGTTGAATATTCAATACATTTCCCTTCTTCTTTTTTATTCGTCGTTGTCTAATTTTTGTTGATCAAAAGATATAAGTTATAGTAATGCATTTTATTGTCATAAATACCCACATGTGTTTAATTAACTCCATGTATGTATTTATGTATGTATTTAATTAACTCCATGTATGTATTTATATATATACATACATAAGTGTATATATATCATACTCCTTGTCTAGATCGCCAAAGTGGATTTTCAATTTTAATTTTTGTTGTTTTGTAACAACTTATTATATAAATAATATTTCTTTTTGTTTACATTTAGTGTTAATCCAAGCAATTGTATCTCTTTCGATATTAATTAATTTTAAGAAAGTAATTTTAAAAGATGCAGTTCTTTTTCGGGGGAATTTATCTGGATATGGAATATAAGGAATATGCCATCTTATGAAGTAGGGGTGTACACAGTTCTGGATCGTCCTGTACCGAACCGAAATACCGAAGAAAAAGATACAGAACCGAATTGTACCGTTGACTTTTTTTACTAGAACTGAACCGAATTGTGCTGTTGACTTTTTAATTAGAACCGAACCGAATTGTACTGGAACCGAATCGAGAACCGTATTGAACCGTACCGAACTGTTCTGTTCTGTACTGAATTGGACCGAAATAACCGATATTTATTAATTATTATATATAATTGATAAATCCAAGAATGTCTTTATCTGTAGGAGAGAGGTCGCTCCGATCGGATGAGATAACCCTGCAGTAAGAAGAGCCCGGTCGGACCAGGCGTGAGCACTCCGAAGCTTAAGTTAGTAGCTTAGAGAGAGAATGTGCTTTAGAGAGATAATGATGTGGATTCAATACCTGGTGCCATCGTTGGCTGGACTATTTATATGAGATGGTTGAGGGGCACTTGAGTGCCTGGGGAGTGATTACTGGCTGTCAGAGTAGATATTCGGCGACATGACAAGGAGCAGGTGGTAGGCATGGGCGCTGCCTTGTGTCAGGCGGCTGATGGGACTGGCGGTCACATCAGCCGATCGGTCATGTGCGCTGCCTAGGAGCTCGTGTCTGATACCTTTAGCTGATGGGCTTTGGGCCCTGCCAGTTAAGTGGGCCGGCTGAATGGGCCTTAAGGCAAATGATATTTGCTGTGTTATCACTTGTCCCCTCTCAACAGGTCCGATCGGGCACAGAATTGCCTTTGTTGATCCGTTCGGATTGAATCAGTTATGGAGATTCCCGATCCGAAGGCGCGTACTGGCGCGCTTTTTGAATTTGAAGGGCACTTTTTCTGAAGCGACGCGCCTGCTGAGACAGCTGTTCTCCTTTAATGCAGTGAGCGTACCGAGGGCGACGCTTCGTTCTTCGCAGAGACATAATGTCCTTTGACACGTGGCGCTTGCTGAATGGCGCGTCGCTTGGCGTTTTTTAGAAGTTTCAGTCTATAAATAGGGAACTTTGCAGAATATTTCCTCTTTATTTTCGAAATCCCTAGCGAACCTCTGTCAAAATTCCTTCTTGAATCTCAGATTTCTGCAAACATCTTCTTGTTTCTTCGAATTCCTTGAGTTCTTTCTGTCAAGTAAGTAATTTTTCCTCCTCCTTTTTGCTTTTTCTGTAACTTCATCTTTCGTCTTTCTTCTCACACCCATTTCATTTAGAAAAGAGAGTTGTGCCTTTCCTTCATTCTTTTTTTGTTGAAGATGGCCTCCAGTAGTGCGGAAGCATTAGACATAAGTTTTTTGGAGTGGTATGAGAATAAACCAGCCGTCGCACTGCATTCTCGCCTGACCGCTGAGGAGGTGGCCGAAATTCCCTCCAAATATGGCCTTTCTGATGAGATAAAGGTGTTGGCCTGCCCTGAGTCAATGGCGGTGACAGAAGAGCCCTTTGGTCAAGATGGCGGAGAGTGGTTCGTCTGCCACCTGTGGAGCCTAGATGCGGGCCTGAGGTTCCCGTTGGGCGCCTTTGAGACGGCGGTGCTGAGGGGATATGGTCTCGCCCCTAACCAATTACATCCGAACGGCTGGAGATCGGTGGCATGCTTCAAAATCCTATGCCAAATTGAAGTGGTAGCGCCGACCTTGGAGCTTTTCACTCACTTCTTCTATATTTCGGGTCGGAGCGACGGGACGGAGTATTTCTTTACAAGCCGCCCAAAGAGGAAGTTGATGTTCGTCCCCACTTCCATGAAAGGGTACAGAGAACGGTACTTCTTGGTGGGGAGGAAAGGCGGGTTTGGGGTACGCCTAACCCGATCGGCCAGGGTCGAGACCTTGAGGGACTTAGCCGCCGGTCAGGAATTCTACGAAAATGACATACAGAAACTGATGGCCGCCGTCAGCAGGAATGAAGGGCCTTACGAGTCCAAATTCCTTTTGCGGACACTGCTCGGCTCGCCCGATTTTCAGGAGGCTGAGGACGTAGAACGTGAGCGTTAGGATCAGAAAAACCCAATCATCGTGCATCAGATCATTCATTGCACTTTATTAATGTTTTATGAAGAGAATTTATGTACGAAAAAACTTATCTAGCTTATTTTTTGTTGTGCAGCTGAGATGGCTGGTGGGAGTGATGCATCCAAGCAGCTCGGCGAAAAGATCAAGCAAAAACGTGAGGCCGAGCGGAGGGCTCAAGAGCAGAGGAAGAGGAGGAAGCTTGTGCCCGCGTCGGAGCTGCAATCTTCTCGGGCAGCTGCTGGTGCTTCTAGTGGGGCTGTTGGTGCCTCCGCAACGACTCCTGCCATTGCGGCCGTCCCGATCTCATCGGCACCCCCCGCTGCCACGACTACGTCTGCGGCGCCTACCTCTACTGCAGCCGGGCCAAAGATTGTGCTTCGAAGGGAGGCCTTTCCTCCGCCGGTGCGTCCAAAGCGCCACACTCTTCGGGATGAGTCAGATGAAGACGATCAGCCGATCGGTCCTGCGATCCGAGAGGCGGAGGAGGCCGCTAAAAGGAAAAAAGCCGATGAAGCGGCTAGAAAGAAGGTTGCTGAGATGATAGCCGAGTCCGACGCACTGATTGCCGCCAGAGGGAAGACCGTTCTACGTGGCGAATCTCCACGGCGATCTAGCGATCGGCGGCCGGCTCTCATGAAGGACATTCTGAGGGAAAACTTTGGTGATGAATGGTCAGTGGGTCAAGTGGCCAACTTCATTTGCCGTGGTCTTCTCCGGGATGAAGATCATCGGGACGCCGGGGACGCTAGCCAACTCAACAGAGAAGCTCAGGCTATCAATCAGCAGTTAATAGACGTAAGGACCCGTCGTTTTGTTTCTGGTGTTAATTTACACCTCTGTGTCTGATGAAGTTATTCTTGATTTTGTGTAGGCTGCCAAGAGGGCACAGCGGCTGCACATGATGGCCGGTCTGTGGAGAGGAAGGGCCGAGTCGGGCGCCGCAGCTAAGGCGGAGGCGAACACACGTTGTGAACTTGTTCAGAAAGAAAACTCCGACCTTCGAGCTGAGGTGGCCAAACTAGAGGAGCGGTATGCCGCCTCTCAGTCAGAGACCGTGACCCTAAGGAAGGAGGCCCACCAGAGTGCTCAGGAGCTGAAAGCTTGGCAGGGCGAGGCCGACAGGCTGAAGGGCGAAGTTGCCCGCCTATCCGCAGAGTGTGGACAACTGAGGCGGTTCGAGGCAGATGCAAGCCGACTGGATGCCGAATGCAGAGAGTTGGTTGCTGAGAACGCCAGGTTGAAGACAGAGGTGGAGTCCTTGAAGAAGTCGGCAGCAGAGAACGAGGCTTCCTACACGAAGATTCTTGAAATGGAGCTTGCCAACCAAAAGGAGCGCCTGATCGATGAGTTGGCAGACACCCAGGTGGGGCTGTTGTCTCGGCTAGTTCATGAAGCTGGGCAGCGCTTCCCCGGGGTGGATCTGTCATGGATGGATGACCCGGCCTCATTGCCTGCTCCTCCAAGCGGTGACGACGACGAAGGCGCTCCCGAGGGGGAAGTCATCGAGAGAACTTCTGGAGGAGGCCCCTCATTTCTGCTGACTATTCAAGAGGTTCCATCTGAAGTGGGGCCTGTGGCGTCTTCAATCCCTGAAGCCGAAACGGAGGTTCCCCCTGCACCTGAAGCTGAGCCAGTGGCGCCTTCTTCCACTGGGCCTGTCTCTGAAGGGGGGGCAGTATCTGTACCGTTAGCTGCCGACCCTTCTCAAGCCATCGCCGATCCGATCGTTGAACAGGTCGTTGACCCTCCTGGCGAAGTGGAGATTGTAAATATAGATAGTTAGCATAGGAGTTTAGATTAGCTTTGCTCTTTCTCCTGTTTTATTTCTTTGTAAAAATTCTTTACAAATTGTATAGTGGAAGTATTCTCAATAAAATCGCATTTTTCTGCAAGTAAATATGTACATAAATTTGTATTAAGATTTGCGATATAATCGAGCTAAGTATTACTCGTGAGATAGCATAATATTCGCATTAAATTTGCAAGTACTTCCTGAATTCGGATAATGCCTAAGCTTGATGACCGATCGGGTCAGTCGGACTTTTCAGATCGCATAGACTTTGCGTAATTAAGTTAAGTGATGCTCATAAAGCTGCATAAGAACTGCATAACTGAGCTAAGTAATACTCGTAAAATCGCATAAAAGCTGCATGATCGAGCTAAATGATACTCGTAGCACTGCATAGGAATTGCATAATCGAGCAAGAGAGGTTAGATCCTCTATTACATGTATAATACTTGGGAAGGTAAGATCCTTCATCACGACATGTACACTTTGTAGCTTGGAATGGGCATCAAGCCTAGCGTAGAACACTATATTGTGTATTAATTGAACAATAATGAAAGAAGGAACCTTTTTATTAATCGGGCAATCGCCAGGTTCTGATACATTATGAGACATGGTATTTCTTGAGGACTTCAACATTCCAGCTTCTGGGGACATCTTGCCCTTCAACAGTTCGGAGCCTATAAGTGCTCGGACTTAGGACTTTAGCAACCTCGTAGGGCCCTTCCCAATTCGGCATCAGCTTCCCAACTCCGGCATTTCCCGAGCCTAGTTCTGCCTTTCTGAGTACCAGATCGCCTACATTGAAGGTTCTAGACCTTACTTTAGCATTGTGGTATCTGGCCACTCTTTGTTTATAGGCAGCGATCCTGGTGTAGGCGTCCTCCCTCTTTTCTTCGATGAGATCTAAGTCTTGGCATCTCTCTTGAGTGTTCATCCGTTCGGAGTAGAGAGCCGATCGGTAAGAAGGGAGGCCGACCTCCACAGGAATCATTGCTTCGGAGCCGTAAACAAGAGAAAATGGCGTCTGATGAGTGCCTGTCCTGGGGGACGTTCTATATGTCCACAGGACACTCTGCAGTTCTTCAGTCCAGTTGCCTTTGGCTTGACCCAGTCGCTTCTTCAATCCCTCCAAGATGGTCTGATTGGAGACCTCAGTCATTCCGTTGCTTTGGGGATGAGCGACAGATGTGAACTTTAGTTTGATGTTCAAGCCCTGGCAAAAGTTTCTGAAGACGGAGCTGTCGAACTGCTTGCCATTATCTGCAATAAAAACATTGGGTAAACCATACCTGCAGATGATGTTCTTCCATGTAAAGCTTTTGACCCTCTCGGCTGTGATGGTGGCTACTGATTCGGCCTCGATCCACTTGGAGAAGTGGTCGACTGCTACTATGAGGAACTTCATCTGCTTTCTGCCTTGGGGAAAAGGTCCTAGGATGTCCATCCCCCACTGGTCAAACGACCAAGCAACTCCGATCGGCTGTTGGTCTGCTCCATGCTGCCTTATAATCCTGCCATGAATTTGGCATTGCGGGCATATCCTTACTTTCTCCTGGGCATCCTTGAGCATGCTAGGCCAGTAATATCCCGTCTGAAGGGCCTTTCTCGCCATGGCTCTGCTTGCCTCATGTGCACCGCATATGCCTTCGTGGAGCTCTCTGAGGATGTAGTCCCCCTCTTCCTCCGACACGCACTTTAGCCAAGGGTGACTGAAAGCTTTTTTGTACAAATCACCGTTAATGATGGAGTAATTGAGAGATTTTCAAGATACCTTTCGAGCTTCGTCCTTGTCCTCGGGCAGTCGTCCTGTCTGGAGGAACTGCACAATTGGGCTCATCCAGGTTTCATTCTCTTGGTCGATCTCCATCATCTCCGGCTCGTCTAGGGAGGAGGAAGTCTGGTCTACAACGGTAATGTTTTCTTCTATAACACTTTGTGCGGAAGCGGACATCTTAGCTAGCCGATCGGCCTCTGCAGTTTGGTCCCTCGGGACTTTCTGTAGCACCCATTCCGATCCAGCCTCTTCCAGTTTTGCGAAGGCAGTTTTGACTTTGGCCAAGTACTGGATCATTGTGGCCTCACGTGCTTCGAAAGTCCCCAAGACTTGACTGGTGACCAGCTGGGAGTCGCTCCTAATGGCCACTGTCTCCGGTCGGATCGCATGGAGTAGTCTCAGCCCTTGAAGGAGCGCCTCATACTCTGCCATATTATTAGAAGCTTTGAAATTAAGCTTTATGGCGTACCTTATTGTGATGCCCAAAGGGCCTTTTATTACTATTCCGACGCCTCCTCGAGTGTCGTTAGCTGCGCCGTCCACTGTCATTTCCCAGCTTTGTGGCTTGGGTTGACTTGGCGGTTCCTCACCCGCAAATTCGGCTACGAAGTCTGTCAAAGCCTGGGCCTTTATAGCCTTTCTGGGCTCATATCTGACATCCCAGGACTGTAACTTAATCGCCCATCCCACCATTTTGCCTTCCAGATCGGGCGTCTGGAGTATCTTTCTTAGAGGATGACCCGATCGGACGACGATTGTGTGCGCCTCGAAGTAAGGTCTCAACTTCCTTGCACACATCATGAGGGCAATAATGAGCTGCTCAACCGGTCCCTTTCTCAGATCTGCACCTCTGAGTACTTCACTTACGTAGTACACGGGTAGCTGTTGGGTATCTTCTTCTCGGACCAAAGCACCTGCAACAGCTTCCTTAGAGGTGGCTAAATAGAGGTATAAATTTTCACCTGGTACCGGTCGGCTGAGCAGCGGCGGGTTGGTGAGGAACGCCTTCAGCTCTTCGAAGGCTTGCTGGCAGTCTTCCCCCCAGACAAAAGTTTCGCTCTTCCTTAGCTTCTTGAAAAAAGGCGTACAGCGCTTGGCTGAAGAGGAAATGAATCGTCCCAAGGCTGTTATTCTTCCATTCAGCTTCTGGACGTCTTTTATGCTCCTGGGGGGTTGCATCTCGAGGATGGCCTTTATTTTTTCTGGATTTGCCTCGATCCCTCGTCGAGAGACTAGGAATCCTAAGAATTTTCCTGATGGTACCCCGAAGACGCACTTCTCGGGGTTGAGCTTAATCTGGAACTTATTTAGGGTGTCAAAAACTTTTGCCAGATCGGCTGGATGTTCCTCGGCGCTTCGGCTCTTGATGATCATGTCGTCAACATATACTTCGACATTCTGCCCGATCTGGTCTTTAAAAATCTTGTTCATCAGGCGCTGATATGTGGCCCCAGCATTTTTCAGTCCGAACGGCATCATCCTGTAGCAGAACGTTCCGTCGTCTGTGATGAAACTGGTTTTCTCCTGATCAAGGAGCCACATCAGAATTTGGTGGTAGCCGGCATATGCGTCCAGAAGAGAGTAAATGGCATGGCATGCTGTGGCGTCTACCAATTGGTCTATACTTGGCAAGGGATAGCTGTCTTTGGGGCATGCCTTGTTGAGGTCGGTGAAGTCGACACACATTCGCAGCTTGCCAGACTTCTTCTTGACCAACACCACATTAGCCAGCCATTCAGGGTAGTCTACCTCTCGGATAGTTCCGGTCTTGAGTAGCCTATCAATCTCTTCTGAAATGAACTTCCTCCGATCGAGCGCGTGCCTTCTCAACTTTTGGCGGATCGGAGGGAAGCTCGGGTCCACATTTAACTTGTGGGTGATTATTTTGGGGTCCACGCCAGGGATATCCTCTGGCTTCCAGGCAAAAGTCGCTTGATTGATGGTCAAGACGTGCATGATAGCTTCTTCAGTTGTTCTATCCATGCTTGTCCCCACCTGAACATTTTTACCTTTATCGAGCGACCTGGCCTTTGTGGCTTCTGCTGGGTCCATCCTGGGCCTTTCCGCCTGCTCTTGCTGTTCGAGGCCTGGCTCTACGACCATCGCTTCTCGCTGCTGCTTTATCATGGTGATATAAGCCTCCCTGGATGCTTTCTGGTCACCTCTCAAGATGGCGACGCCTCCTGTGGTCGGAATCTTCATCACCATGTATCGGATGGAGGTCACAGCTCCGGTCTGGAAAAGCAGTGGTCTGCCAAAAATGGCGTTGTAGGCAAATGTCATGTCAACAACCATGAAAATTACCTTACAAGCATGAGCTATTGCTTCTTGGCCGAGCTCGACAAAAAGCTCTACAGATCCCGCCACGGGGATGGTAGCATTGCCCAGGCCGATCAGAGGAGTGGCGTTCGGCTTCAGCTCTCCGATCGGAAGTCCCATGGCTCGGTAGGCCTGGAGAGTTAGGACGTTGACAGCACTGCCGTTGTCCACCAAGATTCTTTTTACATTGAAATTGTTTATCCGAGCTCTTACAACGAGAGCGTCCTCATGTGGAAACAGGACGTCTCGTGCGTCTTCGCTGGAAATGGTGATCGAGGCAGGCTGCTCGGCCTGTCGGGAGAGGTAGACGCCTTTCCCCTTCCCCTTTTTGGGGAGATCCTCTCCATAGGATGACCCTCCGGTGATCACGTTTATGACCCCGGCATAGGGTCTGGCCGGGTCGGCATTTCTGGGATTCCTGCGCTCATCATCGTCGTCTGAGTCAGGATCGTCCCTGCGAGGCTTCGGCTGTCTACAGGGTTCATCCCCTCTGGCCGGGCCTGTGAATCTTCTGAGGGCCCCACGGCGTATCAGCCTTTCAATTTCTTTTTTTAGCGAAGTGCACTCGTCGGTTAAATGACCGACGTCTCTGTGGAATTCGCAATATTTGCTCGGGTCCCTCGCATCCCGACTTCTTCCGGAGAGGTCTCTGGGCCAGTTGACTCTGCGGTGCTTTTCTTTGATCCACATTAACACCGCAGTCGGGGTAGCATTGAGAGGAGTGTACGTCCTCTCTGCCCGATCGTCTGGACGCGGATTCCGGTCTCTTCCCGATCCCCTGGCTTGGCCTGAATTTCTGGAACTTTGAGCTCCATCTTGGCCTTTAGCTGTCCGATCGGAAGCGGAGGCTCTTTGAGTAGAGCGATTGTCCGGATATTGTAAGCGGTCCAGGACGCTGGTCCTTCCTCTGCTTTTGGACCTGAGAGCATCATCCAACTGGATGTGTTGCCTAGCCCTCTCCATTAGCTCAGCGAAGCTGGATGGGGGTCTTGTTGTAAGCGACTCGAAAAGTGGTCGGTCAGTGGTGCCCCCTTGTAAGGCGGTAGTCGCCATCTCCACACTGACGTTTCTTACTTCAGACATGGTAGCCTGAAACCTGTCGATGTAGTCTCGAAGACTTTCATCGGTTCTTTGGTAAAGATTACACAGGTCGTTCACCGTTTTGGGCGCGCGTGTTTGCACAATGAACCTCATAGTGAACAGCTCCTTTAACTGTCTGAACGATGTAACGGATCCCATGGGCAGCTCATGGAACCATGTCAATGCATCCCCACCCAAAGTGGTGGGAAAAACCCTACAGGCTATTCTTTCATCATAAGTATAGACCTGTACCTTGGTCAAGTACTCTGCCAAGTGCGTGGCAGGATCTGTTTTGCCTGTGTACCTTTCCATGACCACATCTCGCCACCTGGAGGGGAGCTCAGCATCGGTGATCTCTCTGCAGAAGGGAGAGGCAGTGTTCCCACAAGTATTTCCTTCGAATGTGCCTCTTTTGGGCGCGAGGATACCAAACTGCTTGAGCTTCTGCATAAACCACTGGTCCTGCTTGTTCGGCGGATTCTGTTTGCTCAGGGTCGTGGCGGTAGATTCGCCACCCTTGTGCTTTCTTGTTTGGCCGCGACTTGGGGTGCACATGTAGGACACATCATCCCTCGTAGACAGAGTAGCAGACCTGTTGCTGTAGGGAGAGGCCCTACTTGCAGACACTATCTGCTTCCCCTTGTCGCTCTTGCCTGGGGTTCTGATTGCACTTTTCCTGGCTCCCTGAACTCGGGATTCATTAATAATGACCCCCTTGTTCCTGTTTCTTCTGAAGTCTTCGCCCCTGAGGTAATCCTCTTGGGCTCTTTCAGAGGCGATTGGCATCTTACCCTTCTTGAGGGTTTGGACAATGCTTTTTGTAAAGTCATTGAGAATAGCGCGCATGTCTCTCGCAGTGATAGGGGTGTCCTCTGGTTGCCTTATTGCGGCATCATCGAATTCGGGAAGGAGGTTGGCCCTTACGGGGGGCCTGGCGGGCGCTTCCCTCCTTCTCGAGGTGCCTGATATGGCACGGATGTTGTCGTCATGGTCGAGGTCCATGGGGGTCGTATTCTCATTGGATCTTGAGTTTGCCATCTCTCAACGAAAGCACCAAATGATAAATCCAAGAATGTCTTTATCTGTAGGAGAGAGGTCGCTCCGATCGGATGAGATAACCCTGCAGTAAGAAGAGCCCGGTCGGACCAGGCGTGAGCACTCCGAAGCTTAAGTTAGTAGCTTAGAGAGAGAATGTGCTTTAGAGAGATAATGATGTGGATTCAATACCTGGTGCCATCGTTGGCTGGACTATTTATATGAGATGGTTGAGGGGCACTTGAGTGCCTGGGGAGTGATTACTGGCTGTCAGAGTAGATATTCGGCGACATGACAAGGAGCAGGTGGTAGGCATGGGCGCTGCCTTGTGTCAGGCGGCTGATGGGACTGGCGGTCACATCAGCCGATCGGTCATGTGCGCTGCCTAGGAGCTCGTGTCTGATACCTTTAGCTGATGGGCTTTGGGCCCTGCCAGTTAAGTGGGCCGGCTGAATGGGCCTTAAGGCAAATGATATTTGTTGTGTTATCAATAATATTAGTAATTTATATATAAATATTATTTATAATTTCTATTATATCGTTATTATATAAATTTAACTTCATAATTATTTGTATTTTTTTGAAACTTCCATAATTATTTGTATTAAATATTTTAATGTACGAAATTAATATAATAAATAGTTAATAAATTAAAATAAATATTTTGATTATTAATTAGATAAATTTAATTATCATATCTATATAAATGTGCAATTAAAATAACTTGTATTTAATTTAATTTACGTTTAGTGTTACTCAACTACTACATAATTTTTCATTTTGTACAAATATGTATATACACACACAAATATAATTATTATATCAATTAAATTTTACTAATTAATGTAATTATATGAGTATATAATCATGTTACCAATTAATTTCATTTACTTTTAATATCACTCAACTAGTATTTATCTATTTTAAGTTAATAATTTAATTATATATAATTAAATTTTACTAATTAATATAACTATATAAATATATAATCACCTTATTAATTAACTTCATTTATTTTTAGTGTCACTCAACTAGTACTCATATATATTTTTTGTACAATACATATATGAAAAATTGAGCATATAAATTAATAATATAATTATATATAATAATTATTATATATAATAAAATTTACCAATTCAATTCATGTAATTATATAAATATATAATCACATTACCAAATAATTTCATTTATTTTTAGTATCACTCAACTAATACTTATCTATTTTGACACAATACTTATATGAGTAATTGAATTGTAACTTAATAATTTAATTTTATATAATTAAATTTTACTAATTCGTATTTAATTTAATTTAACTTTAATGTTACTCCACCACTACTTATTTTTTTTTTTTTACAAATATTTATATACACAATCACTTTACCAATTAATTTTATTTATTTTTAATGCTACTTTTACATTCACCCTTATAATTATTAACTATAATATTAATTAATAATCTTTTAACTATTAAGTCAAATTTAATAAAATTGAGTATAATAACTGAGTCAAGATAATATATATGGATGTATTCTAACCATATAATCAGCCGAGACTATATATATATAGTTACCTTATTAATTAATTTCATTTGTATTTAATGTCACTCAATTAGTAGTTATCTATTTTTGACACAATATATATTTGAATCATTGATTTATTTTAATAATGTAATTATATACAACTGAATAATTTATTATATAATCATTTTATCAATTAATTTCATTTACTTCTAGTGTCACTCGACTAATACTCATCTATTTCTATCACAATACCTATATGAATATGTAAATTAAAAATAAAATTATATATAATTATTTATAATATAATTTAAATTTCTTTTATTTTTAGCTTTACTCAACTAATACTCATCTGTATTTAGCATAATTTTTATGTAAGTAATTGAAAATATATTTTAATAATATAATTATATACAATTATTATATTAATAAAATTTTTATTAATTAATATATAATATAATTATATAAGTATATAATTATCTTATTATTTAATTTTTTTCGAGTAAATTAAGAATAAAATTTGAAAAATTTTAGTATAAATATTTTTTATTTTAAGTTTTGGAGGGAATTAAAATATTTGGAAGAAATTGAAATATTTGGAGGTAATTTAATGCGGACGAGTTTTCGAGCGAGTTGAACGGGCCAATCGTCATTAATTATTGTTTTTGTTATAACTTTTGCTACTGGTATCCGTTTGCTTATTATTATATGTTTCCAGAAAGTTTATTTCGAGCCGGTTAACTTTTACGAGCTTAGTCCCCTGTAACAGCCCATTTTGTGCCTCAAAAATAACATTTGAGTTTCCGTTTTTCAATTTGAAGTTTTAGGGGTATTATTGTAATTTTATTTTTCATATAAATTGTTTGTTACCTTAGTTTAGAGGGCACTTTTCAACTTAGAATAAAATTATTTCGTTTTTAGATATTTTCGCTGCATCAGAATCCGACCGATTTTATATTTTATTATATATATATATAAAATAAAATAAAAAAACCTAAATTGTGCCTGCCTCTTCCTTTTTTGTTTCGAAATCGCGTCAAATCCCATAATTTTTCCTATCTTTTCCGTTGGTTTTAGCTTATACTTGCATTTTCTCCTTCTCGTCGCTGCCACTGTAATTTTCGCGGCTACATATAAAAGTAAGGATAAGTCACACACAACTTTTGGTTTTGTGGTATTCATTAATAGTACGTTATTTGTTAGTTGAAAATTTGATCAATAGGCTTGTACATAAACTTTAATTAGGATGATCATAAAGGAGAGGGATAAATTAAAATATTTTTTTAAAATTGAATGCAAAATTGTATGCATTTATTGAGATATTTTAATTATATTTGTATTTATTATTGTGTATATTTATATTGTAAATTTTTAAAAATATTGAATTATCCGAAATACCGTATTGTGTTGTTTTGTTTTGTTTTGTACCAAAAGAACCGTATAACCGAACTGAACTGTATTGAAAATTATAAGAATTGTATTGAACTGTACTGAAGTTAATAAGAACCGAACTGTACTGAAATTTATAAGAACCGAAATTTTAATATAATACGGAGATTTATAAAGGATCGAATTGGACCGAACTGTGTACACCCCTATTATGAAGTGGATCCCAATTCCAAGAATTTCTCATCAAAGATGAAATTAATAGAAAAAAACAGCCCCAATAAATTGTTCCTACCGACCTTGATATCAATTTGAATGTTTTTTTTTTCCACTAATTATATTTCCCTTTTCGTACCCATCCCATAAAATTTACTTTAAAAAAAAAAAAAAACCATTCATTAAAGTGAATTAAATAGTAAAATAGCTAAGAACGGATGCGGACATCCCATAAAATTTAGTTAACTCGCTTAACTTACCACATTTCCATGTTTATTAGATAATTAATCATTTTGTCTAATAGTACGAGTCATTTTTATTTTGATTTTGTACGCATCTTAAAATAATAGTGACATTATTTAATCTTATAAATTTTTTTAAAAATAATAGCTCACTTTATAATAAATTCTAAAAAAAAAGTACTTGAACTAAACGGGGTGGAATAATTGTATGACATAATTTTTTCTATTATTTACTTATTTTATCCCTTCATTTATAATATTAAGCATTAATAGTATTATTTTGGAATTGTAAACTTCATTATATATAGTAAAAATATAAATTCATTAGGGTTCTATTTATATTGAAAATGCAAACTTCATCATCCAATTCTATTTCTTTGACAAATAGTATAATCCAATTAATTGAATTTTTGTTTATTTTTAGACAATTAATTAACGGTATTATGGGCAATTTACAAGTTAATTGTAAAATGAAAATAGAAAGTGCATGGACTATGTAATGTCCCAAAATAATGATGACCCGAATAGTGTGAAAAAGAACCGGATAAATTGGACATATAAATAAATTTATTAGTTAATGATAACTGGACACTCTTGAAAGAGTTTGGTTTCGTCTTATCACCCTTCTAGGAGATCGGTTTCGTCTTATCACCTTTCCAACAGATCGGTTTCACTTGCTCTTGAGTACTAAAAATAGACGAATACTAGTTGAATGACACTAAAAGTAAATAAAATTAATTGAAAAAGTGATTACGTACTCATATAATTACATTAATTGGTAAAATCACATTATATATAATAATTATATATAAATTATTGTGTTAAAAATATACGAGTACTAATTGAATAACACTATAAGTAAATGAAATAAACTCATAAGGTGATTATATGCTTAGATAATTATGTTTATTAATTGGTAAAATTTTATTAAATAGAATAATAATGATGTATATTTATATTATTAATTTATATACTTATATAAATATTGTGCCAAAAATAGATGTGAGTACTAATTGACTAACACTAAAAATAAATAAAATCAATTGGTAAAGTGATTAAGTAATAAATTGCTTAATAAATAATAAATATCAATTCTTTCTGTATAATCGGTTTTAAAACAGTTCGGTTCAGTTAAATACGTTTTTTGATTCGATTCTAACAAAATATCTAGATTTATTTTAAATAAAATCAGCGTGTATACTCCTACACGCAGGGACTTCAAAATGAGTAAAATCATAGTATAATGACCGAATGTGTAGTTTTCAAAGTTTGTGGGCTTAATTAGGAAAAATCAAATAGTTTAGGACATAAATATATATTTTTCCATAAATATATATATATACATACATGCATATACAAGGAGTTAATTAAACACACACATATATAAATACATACATGGAGTTAATTAAACACATGCATATGGGTATTTACGAAAATAAAATAGCAAATTGAAAGAATTGGATTTTTTAGCATAATTGCATTACTGTAATTTATGACCCTCTCATTATAAAAGCCAGAAATTTTATTTTATTAGATTTTGTTTTTCTTTCTCTTCTTTCTTTCATACGTATATATTACATATAACCACGCATGCACTATATTCAGCATTTTTAGTTTTCTAACATTAATTTAATTTAAGCCTACCTGGCATTTATATATTAATTTAATTTTTTTATTAAATAATTAGGTTAAAATATACAAAAATATACCTATAAAAAAATAAAATTTTGTACCAAGTACGAAATCATAGTTATAATTTCCATAAGTAATATCTGACACTAATTGATAGGGGTGGCAGTCGAGGCAGATATCCTAAAAAAGTGGTCATTCCGTTACCAAAAATTGTTTAATTTTAATTGATGTAACCATAGTCCATCCACCAATGATTAATTATTATTATTATTATTATTATTATTATTATTATTATTATTATCTAGATTTCCTTAAAAAGAAAAAAGAAAAAATCTGATTGTAGATTTTTATTATATAAAATTTGTTTTATTGTAATCTCCCCACCTTTCATTTTCTCACAAATTAAGAAATGTTAGTTTTTATAGTTGTATGACATAATTTTTCCTAATTTTATCCCTTCATTTAATCATATTAAGAATTAATAGCACGCTCTTCTTATATTAATTTATTTAACTATCTTGAAATTGATGCAAGTTTTTATTTTGAAAGAAATAAGTTTATTAGCAAACAGTCTCTGAAGGCCCAACAACATCTATTCATGGGCTGGAGCACCTAATGTGTTTGCCCTTTACTAGATTTTATTATAATTTTTTATGTATAAAAGGCCTATATGTAGTTATTGGTGTGCAAAATCTAAGCCCACCTGGCATTTATATATTAATTTTATTTTTTATTAAATAATTACCTTAAAATATACAAAAATATACACATAAAAAATAAAATTTTGTACCAAGTACGAACTCGAAATTATAAAGAATTTCCATAAGTAATATTTGACAATAATTGGTAGAGAGGGCATTGGGTGTGGATATCCTAAAAAATTGCCCATTCCGTTATTAAAAATAGTTTAATTTTAATGTACTCATAGCTACCCAAAATCCATTATTTTTTAAATCAAAACCTGCATAATATTAACCAACAAAATTGGCCTCAGTCATTACAATAGCTTTAGTAGAAACAGGAGGACTAAACGAAACAAAAGGACAGGCAAGAGAGCAAGACTCCCTAGCAATTCTATGGGCAGCCTTATTGGCTTGTCGCTTACGAACTTAACAGAAAAATAAGAATTCTGTTGGCTGAGAGATAAACATTCATAAAGGACTATACCAAATTCTACTTCATCTTTTTGTTGCACCATGAAACATCTACCACAAATTTAGCATTTAACTCAAAAATAACACAAGAAAGATTTAGGGAACTCACCTACTTAATCGCTTCTCTAAGCCCAATTACTTCAACCTCCTTGACTGACACTACTCCATGCATATGCCACGAGAAACAACCCATAAATAACCATGCACTGTCTCGTAAAATACAACCTACTTCAGTTCGACCCAATTCCTCGAATATTGCAGCATCATAATTGCACTTGTAAAAACCAATAGGAGGCTTCACCCAAACTTCATTACTTGGAGTATCATTGACCTTAACCTCCTTATCTTCTACTGTTTTTGCAGCAAGCCATTCCTAATGGTAATTAAGACAAGTAGATACTGTTCTAGAAGGTAACATAGAATTCCCCTCCCACAAAAGGTAATTTCGTTGACCCCATATACCCCATAAAACCATGCTCAAACGTCTAATAACCAGCATAGGAGCTGAACTGATGACCTGATGCAAAAACCAGTCACCTACCATTTCAATAGAACCAGCATTAACCAAAACATTAGGCTCTTCCCAATATGCTACTGCAAAGGGATAAGAAATAAAAGTATGCCATGCATGCTCAACATAAACTTGACATTACACAGCCTAGGGGAACATCAACCCTTTCTCTTCGTCAACTTGAGTCGGGTAGGAAGATTATTACTACAAAACCATCATAAAAAAGATCACACCTTCGGAGGAACCTAAATCTGCCAAAGTTTCTTCCACCCTATACTACCTTGAATCAGTTCAACACCATGTGAAGCATCAAACGCAATTCTATATCCTGACTTCACAGTATAAGAACCATCTTTCGTGAAGTTCCAGATCAATTTAACTTCCCTATCCCCACATGGAACTAACACCCTTCCCAATAGCCCTTACATCTTGTTCATGAAACAATTCCTTTAACAACCCCTCGTTCCACTTACGTCTGTCCTACATCCAAAGCGAAGACACAACTAAATCCCTCAATCCTTTAATCATAGGAGTAATCCGCCTAAAGCTCGGATTCTTTGTAATCCATGGATTTTGCCAAACCTGAAACTATTACCATTATTAATCCCAATCTGCTACCATTAATAATAATACTCCTTGCACCCCAAACACTCCTCCATACAAAACTAGGACTCCAAGAAAATTGTGATGAGGAAAATATCTAGCTTTGAGTAACAGGGTGACCAAAGAGTGAGGCTAAGTTAAAAGGTTCCAACCATGCTTCTCAAGGAAAGCTTGATTGAAACTATGAGGATGACAAAAACCCATACCCTCATCTTCCTTCCCATAACATAACTTATCTCATGACTGCTGGTTAATTCCTTGCTTACTACCTGAATTTGAACCTTACCAAAATGAGTTCTTTATCCTTTGGTGCTCTTCACACAATAAGATAGGGAGTTGGAATGTACTCATACAGTAAGATGAGATCGCTTGAGCTACTGCTTTAATAAGAACCTCATTCCTTGCTTTGGATAAAAAGCGAGTCGTCCACCTCTATAGCTGCCTCTATAATCTATCCTTTAGAAAACCAAAGATGGCTGTTTTTGATTTACTGATGAGAGACGGTAAACCAAATATCTTCCTGTATCAAGAGAAGTAGAGACTCCCAAACTAGCTGAGATATTAGCCCAAACCTCATCTAGAACATTGGGGCTAAAGAAAATACCTGATTTTTGAAAATTAATAGCCTGACCAAACTTTGACTCATAATCAAGCAGCACCTTCTGAATAGCTGCTCATTCTTCCATAAACGCTCGAAAAAATAGAGAGCTATCATCAGCAAAAAAAAGATGTGAAATACTAGGAGCTCCTCGACATACTTTACAGCCATGCACCTTTCCATGCCTTTCTGACATTAAGATAAGAAAGGAAAGGCCTTCCGCACAAAGAATGAAGAGAAAAGGAGAGAGCGGATCACCCTATCTCAGCCTTTTCCCAGGATTGATAAAACCAACCTCAACGCCGTTAACAAGAATCGAGTAAGAAACCAAAGTCACGCAAAGCATGATAAGATAAATCCAAGCACTAGCAAACCCCATATGAGTCATCACATCCTTTAAAAACTACCAACCGAATTTGTCATAAGCTTTGCTAACATTAATATTCAAAGCAAGCTGGCCAACCCGAAGCTTAGTTTTCCTTTTCATATGATGAATCAATTCAAAAGCAACAATAACATTGTCCAGAATAAACCTACCGGGTACAAAGGTTGACTGAGTATTAGAAATAATCTTTGGCAATAAAAAAATTAATAATTATATATCATGGTCTATCATTTTTTGTAGCTACTTTCTGGAGGAAGGGTTGATATGATATGTTTTTCTTCAGAAGTTACTGAAACATTTACAATTTTGTTGAAAGGTGAAGAAGGTTCTATGGTGAGAATGTTTAACTAATAGACTCGGGGCAATATTCCATTTGCAATTATTGTGTTATATATTGTTTAAATGTTTTAAAAATTTTATGTGTTTGTGTATATATATATATATATATATATATATATATTTATTTATTTATTCATTTATGTCACCATAAGAAAAATAATGATTTCTGACGAAAAATTCCAACGAAATGTCACTATATTCCATGATGGAAATTACAGACGGACAAAATCATCGGTCATTTGGTCATAGTAAAATATACCGACGGAAAGTTTTTATCGTCGGTATATTTACCGACAGAATCAATAACTCCATAGGCATTTTTTGAGATGGAAGTTCTCAATCTCTAGTTAAATTTTATGATGGAATTTGTTTTCAATAGGTATTTTTTACAACAGCAAGCACAATTCTGTCGGTAAAAGAACTACATAATGAAAATTCTGTAGGTAAGTTTGCAGTGAAATTTCATTGGTAAATTGACCTACAGAAACCATGTTTCCGTTGGTATATTAGTTACAAATTGTAATTTTCGTAGGTAATTTCGCCTACAGAATGTATATTTCTGTCCATAAATTTACTTATGGAAACCATCATTCCATTAGTAAATTTAACTAAAGAAACTCCAATTCCATTGGAAAAGTTGGTATTTTTTTTTAAAAAAATTTAACTTCTAAATTGAAAGTTAATGAAAATATAGTATAAAAATTATAATGGACAAAAATAATGTAATTAAAAATGTATTAATTATGGAAAGTAATTATGGTAAAAACAAAATAGTAATGCATCAACTTAAGTAATTACAAATACTAAATAGTTTAAAATCTCTAACTAAGTAGTTGGAGATGTGAGGCGATCAGACTGCTATGATAAACTGCTGCCTCTTGCCTTCATCTCATCTATCTCATGACACAGCTGAGCTATGCATTCAATTGGCTGTTGCAATTGCGATGTCAATATCTGTACTATATTCCAAAGTTCAACTACTTCACTAGTGAATGTGGCCTGTTTACTAGATGAAGCTGTGGTGGATGTGGAGGATTAAGAATAGAAAGAGTTCACAAAAGTCAAGTAAAAAAATCCATAATCAGGGATCCCTGCCACCAACCGCATCATAAAATGTCTGAGTCTCATCAACATGTTCAAAATTATATGTTTATCGCTGAATAGTCTCTTGTACTTGCTCTTGTCATAAAACAAATTCTTTATATTAATTAGAGCTTAATTTTAACTGATATGATGAAATCAAAATAATAGTAAAGCATATTTTTAACATATATGGACTCCTCTGACTCGAGTGTTGACGAATGTCATACTATCATGCTTTCGTGTGTGGGTGTGCATGAACACCTCATATAGTGAGGCCTCCTGCCCAAATATATTTCCTGCAAACAAATAAAGCATCACAATTGAACTACAATTTCTTTTCTATTAAGTTTAATCCAAATTATTACTATACAATTTTACTGAAATTCCATCAGAGTTTCCCCCTAAAATTGTACAAAATCTCCTATATAAAAGTTGAAAAATAGTTCTATAATTTTTTTTATCCTGCCATTCAACTCAAATTTAAACTCCTTACGCCATATTTTTTCCATTATCTGTTCAATCATTCATTTTGAGAATCATCAATTGTCGAATTTATTGTAATAAATGAACTTTTAATCATAAAAGTAAGGTTTTTAAATACTTACAATTTGGCCATAATTTTTGATCAGCTGCATTCAATAAGTCAAAGAATTTTTTTGCATTTGGGTTTGGTTCTTCCTTAATATTATGTATATTTTTCTTAAGTGAATAGCCGGTTGCATCATAAACCATTTGGGGGTAAAGATTTTCTATTGCACCCATATTATTTGTCATAAATTTATCACTCCCTTGAAATTCACTTACATTTACTGACAATCTAATTTCATTACCCCTGAGGTGCTACAAATTATTGATTACTCATATCGTATCCACTCAAAATAATTTAGTACAAACTATTTTCTTAGCAAATGTAGATGTGCTTCATCAGTATAAATATAATAAATGTGTTTGCACTTTTTATATTTTTAGGCCGTCCATGTATGCAAGTTGAGAATTTATATAACCAATAAAACCTTGAACCCCTTGAACAAACTCAGGATTAATGTCACCATTAGATTTTAATCTTCTATACATCCATGATCTATTAATTTTACTCATTATCACAAAACTGTTATTTAATAAACATGATTAAATGGTTTGAATTAACTAGAATTACCTTGTTCAATATATATCTTTACATAAAAAGTCAAATAAAATAAAATTGAGAGAGGAAAGTTAAATTGTGCATACATGAGAAGTATGCATGTAATGGCCTAAAAATCCGGTTAGTCGTAAATAATATTTTTTAAGTTTAAATAGTACACGTGAGGTGGAAAATGCATCCGAAGGTAAAAATAATATTTTATTTGGTCATAGAAAAATACTAGTCACGACAAGTCTAATGCTAAAATTTGAAGTGAAAACGAGGTCAAATAGGTTTTCAAAAGTCAATAATAAGAAAAGGTTACGGTTTCGATGTGAATAATAATCGGTTTGACTTTAGGATTGACCAAAATTTTAAAAATAGTAAATGATCTCTGAAAAATTATTTGAAGGCATAGATTGACTCCAAATAATGTGGAGAATAAAATGATAGTCAAAAAATAATTTTACGATAATACTGAAAATAGGTTAAACGAACATGTATTAGTGAATCAGATCGAAAACGGTCTCCGATTGACTTTAAAACTTTTGTGCAAGCTAGTTAATATATTTTAGGAATTACAGAATTATTTTTATGAGGAATTGAACTTTGAAAGTGAATGAATCAAATTGAGGCCAAGAAATGAGTAAATGAACATTTGGTCTTAGAATTGGGTTGATCCATTTGGTTGGACTAAGCCCAACCTATTTAGAGGACCTATAAAAGGTGAAAAATATAAGAAGTTGGTAGAACTCTCTTCTTCCTTCTCTCCTCCTTGCTTGGCCGAAGCTCCCTTTCTTTTCTTCTCTACGATTTCTTGAATTTTTTCCTTCAAATTCCACCAAATTAAACCTTTCCAAGTTAAATTCAGCCCCTCTTTTCATTGATAAGCATCTCTAGAGTTCATTTAAAGTGATAGAAGTGAAAAAAAAATGGAGAGAGAAAATTTATGTGACAAAGGTAAGGTAAGCAAAATTGGATTCTATAATTTGATTTAATGCTTTCTATGGGTAGATTGGGATATGTAGAGCATAGATATGTGATTATATTGCATAATAGATAAAAGAAATTAAAGGATTCTTACCTTATTGAATTCAACCATCTTAGGTTCAATGGGTGAGGAAGGAACTTCTAAGGCAAAAGGTAAGGAGAAGGAAGAAGGAAGAGTAAAGTGAGGAGATCAAGGTTCAAGGGTTAGTGGATACAAATTCTCTAATTTTCCATGATTTTTGAATGGAATGAAATGTATGTATTGCTATGCATTTGTGTGGATAATGCATGTATAATGGAAATTAAGGTTATAAACATGTTAGTATGATGATTTGAATGGTTAAAATTGAAAGAATAAAATTGTGTGACAAATTCTTATATTGGTTGAATAGGGTATTGAAGTTTACTATAGTGTGTTTTCATGTTTAAGCACATATATGAATGAATTTATGTTAATTGACATGTAATCTAGTCGATTAAATGATAAATGGAAGAAAAATAATTATACAGGAAGAGCTCATATGTCGGCCTAATGCTTTACAAAAAGGATTTAATGTGTAAATTGTTAATTTAATGATCATAATGCTTAAAAATGAATGTAGAGATGAAATGAAATGCATACTAATTTATTTAAAATTTTTAAATTAGAAATGGAATGCATACTAATTGATAATGTGTTATGTATCAATTAAATTTAATTGTATATATTATGTTTAAGTGACGTAATGATATAAATGAGATTAGAACAAAGAATAAGTGAAGTGGCATTGAAATTGGAGGAAAAGAAATTGAATGTATGAATGGCATTATGATGGCCGAATTGTGCATGGTTATGTACATCATGAATTAATGAAAATAATGAATAATGAGATTGCCCTTAATGGTCCGGTAGTCAAGTCTAATTCAGGATATAGATAGCTAGCCATAGGAACTATATATCGCTGTGCGGGGTATGACGACTCGCTTGGGTAGGTTAAAGATAGTCTACTATATTGATACTGTTAATATCATTGATACTGAAAATTTCTGTATACTATATACTATAGTGGGCCTGTGGGTTCCATGTCCCATATATCCGGACTAGAGATTACTATTGGGTTGATAGTAGGGGCAAATTACGAGAAAATGGAACTAAATGAGTAAAAATGAGGGTTAATTATTTCGGTGGTCACTGAACTTTAAGGGTTGCAACGATTTGGTCACTAAACTTCAATTTGTAACAATAAAATAATACATCTATTATTTTGTAACCAAAAAATCAAAATGATCGAAAATTCGGTTTCGGCGGCAAACGAGAGCTGCTTAAAGACAGTGAAAATTGATTCTTTTTAACCATAAAGCCACGTCGGATCAATGTCAGATCCGACGTGGCAAAAAATTTAACGTTTATTTTGCTAATAGGTCAGGTTCCGGTTGCCATTTCCGATCATTTTGATTTTTTGGTTACAAAATAATAGATGTATTATTTTATTGTTACAAATTGAAGTTTAGTGACCAAATCGTTGCAACCCTTAAAGTTCAGTGACCATCGAAATAATTAACCCGTAAAAATGATATTATATGAAAAATGGAATGAGAAAGGATGAAAATGTAAAGTTTAAAAGAATTAGGGGGCAAAATGGTAATTATGCTTATTAATGAGGAAAAAGGGAAAACTATGGACAAATGAGTAATTTGATAGCTAAATAAGTGAGTATGGGATAAAATGCGGAGTAAATATGAAATTATGCATAAAATATAATTTAGGGACTAAATGGTAATTTTGCATGTTAAATAATGAAAAAGGTATGAAATATGAACAACTAGTGGCATAATCGTAATTATAGTGAAATTAAGGGCAATACCATAATTTAATGAAAGTTGATGGACTCAAATGCAAATTGGCTTGGTAAAGTGTAATTAATAAGATAGTGGGAGTTATTGTATAATGTAATTGAAAAATGATGATAATAATAATTATAGTATGTTAGTAACAAAAAAAAAAAATTGTATATGTTATATTGATATTAATAATGGAAAAATATATAGTTAATGCATGAAATTAAGTTAAATAAATTTTTTATTTGTACATGTGTTCATGTAAGTAATGAATGAAAAATTTTGGATATATATCTATCATTGAGCATAATTAATGCCCAACACGTAGTTTATTTAATTGTGTGCAGGTATAGAATAGGATCTTGGAGCAAGCATACAAGAAGATTTTTGGAGATAGATTGGCAAGGCATAAATCATAGGATATTTTGTAGGTGCAGTTTTGGCATGTATATATGTATTTTGGATTATTGTGCTGGGTTATGTATTAGGTGCAGTTTTGGTTGTTATCGTTTTCTTTCCTTTTGTTCCTGGGATGGTAGTTATTAAGTGACATTTGCAAGTCCAAAGTCTTGATTATCTTTAATAATACCATCAGCTTATCAAAAAACAAAAAAAGAATTGTATAAGACATGTATGTAGGGATGAGCATGGTCGGTTGATCGGTCCATGAGTCCTAGTCAATTTTTTTTTTTCTTTTTGAGAAGAAAATGATCTCTTATAACTGAAAAGATCAAATACAAAAAGGGGAAACATCCCAGACTTTAAACGAATCAAATAACCTAGATGATCTTGCTAACTTATGTGCCTCCTTATTAAAGGCTCTTTTAATCCAAGTAACCTTAATATCAGGTCTATGCTGAAGAAAAGAAAAACAATCAGATAAAATAGAGCCAAACTCGGAAAAGTTCTGCTTAGGGTTATTAATAGCTAAGCAAACTTCTTGAGCGTCCAAAAGAATTGTGCCACCAGAATGGAGATTATCAATAATCCAAGCAAGGGATGAACGCAGAGCAACAGCTTCCGCGACTTTAGAATCAAAGAGCCCCGGTCTGTGTCCAGAAATAGCACACAAAAACTGAGCCTCCTGGTCCTGGAAAATAGCTCCAAAACCGCAAGACTTATCATCAGAAAAGGTGGCTGCATCCACAAAACAACTCCAACCGATAGAATTCGCTGAAGAAGAGCCAGCCATCCCACTATTGAGAGGAACAAAAACATTGTTAAAAACAGTTTGAGCATCCTTCCACTCTTTGAGAAAAGCCAAGGCAGATTTGACAATAATGTGAGGAGCCACAAGAGAGTTATTCCAAATAATATCGATTTTTTGAAATTTCAGTACATTAACCAGTCCATTACTATTGGTTAACCAGTCTATCGGTTTCGGATTTTCGGATCGGTTACCCAATATTTTTCGGTTAACCACTATAATTATAAATATAGTAAAATGTTCAAGATACTTAAAAATTAAAATTTTTTCACTATAATATAACATTATTTTTGTTAAAATAAAAATATTTGGTGGATATAAGCAAATTTATTTTTAAAAATTAATATTTAATAAGTAAATATATTAACCGGTCCATGATCACTTTAATTAGATAAATTGTTATACTTACTAATAGCCAATTAAAAAAACTTAAAAACTTTAAAATAATTAGTATAATGAAAAAAAATTATATGATCACCTTTAATTAGAATAAATTGTTATAAATTATTAATAAATTAATAAATTAACTAAAAATTCGGTTTCGGTTCTGTTAACCAGTTACATGAGTCAAAAACCATTAATCAGTCCATTAATATCGATTTTTTCAAAACACTAAACATTAACCAGTCCATTACAATCGGTTAACTAGTCTATCGGTTCGGTTTCGAATTTTTTTTTTGTTAACCGAGTTCATCGATTTTTTTGCTCACCCCTACATGTATGGATATGTAAATCTTATTATAGACATATATGATGTGAATGTGGTAATTGCTGTGATATTACGAGTATGATAGTGACATTGATTATATTGTGTATTATTGGATTGTTGTGCCCTTCGAAACTGTGGAATTATTTGGCATGCAAAAGGATAGGCTAGATATATAACAGTTATGCAATCAAAATTTTGTTTTAATAAATAGTAATATAAGACAGATATAGGTCAATAGGCAAGAGTTATGTAAAGAACAATTAAGAAGGAATAGACATAAGTATTAGTAACATAAACATTTGGGGTTAATTTCACCCATTGTCACTGAACTTATACTCAAATAACACTAATATAATAAAAGAATTTTTGTTCTCGTAAAAATCATTAAACTTAAAACATATTTACAGAAAAATCACTTTAATCGTTTTTCAACGATTTTTTTGGCCAAAAAATCCAACCGGCACGTACACTCAGCACCTCATGCATAAATAGCTTAACACGTGATATATCTTGTGGAAAAAATGACATGCAAGTATGCCACACGGCAAACTAATTTGTCGAAATGTACATGCGACATGGCACATGGCATGCTCATATATCATTTTTTCCATGTAATATGACACGTGTCAAGCTATATGTACACGGGAATACTAAGTGTACGCGCCGGCTAAACTTTTCGGCAAAATAATCGTTAGAAAACGATTAAAGTGATTTTTCTGTAAACATGTTTTAAGTTCAATTATTTTTATGAGAACAAAATTTTTTTTATTATATTAGTATTATTTGAGTATAAATTCAGTGACAATAGATGAAATTAACCTAAACATTTGTTATCAAGAAGGTGGTTAGAAAGCAAGTAGGAAAAAAAAATATCAGTCTTTAACTGTAACAAGATAATATACTTCAAACAATCATGGTAATCGCCTAATCGAACTATATTGTACGTACAGTATAGCATAAAGGTATAAGGGCATTATAATGAAACCTAGCTAAAATTGAAATTAAGTCCATTAAAAGAAGCACGATATCAAACCTACAGAGACATGTTTGAACGTTTGTGCATGTGTAGATAATTTAGCATTTTTTTATGTTAATATTTACAGATCAAAATAGTAGAGTAGATTCTACCTAATTAAATTGGATAAATTATCTTAAATAACGTATGATTTACTTTTTATAATGCTAAAGCTTGAAATTTATTATTTACAAAGTAGAATCATTTGCACCTTGTACTGAAGGTCGTATTTCTTTGGACCATAATTGAGAAGGTATTTTTATTACAAATCCTTAATTTATGTCCTCTCTCCCTTCAACGATCCAGGAGGATTAAGATTTTTTAAGATTTTCAATGAGCTAATCATTACGTCTTAGACATGTAATAATAATAATAATAATAATAATAATAATAATAATAGATAGATAGATATATAGATGGATAGAAGAAATATAATGCACAGGAGCCAGTGACCTAAAAGAGACATATGTCAGTCTTAAGTGAAATTACTCCTAAGTACAAAAAGATGCAGTCAAAAGCATCAATCTTTTTTTTCCTGATTTTAAATGAATCTGTCAAAACTGACTAAAAACTATACTTCCCAACAGCAGCAATGAAGACAAACTTGGCCTTTGTGATGGAGGGTAGTTTCTCAACCAAAAATATAGTCGAGCGTTTTTCAAATTAAGAAAAGATAAAAATAGGATTAATTTTATTTGGTATTATTCAATTTTGGCCATTATAATGAAATGCTTACTATTTCATGATTTATATATATATATAAAAAATACTATTATTTTATAATAAAAAAATTAAAAATGTTGAAAAATTGAGTCAAACTATACATGCTATTTAAAATGCCACTTACCGCATGTGACGTAAGACAAAATGGTAGTTATTTTTTTGGCTTTTATAAAGTAAGTAGAAAAAAAAAATAACTCGCAAAATTTCTATCCACCAATTATTATTATTATTATCATTATTATAATCATCATCTTAATGAAATTCATGCATTGACTTATTTGTATATAAAGCAAATAATATTTTTCCATTTAAAGGAATTACTTTTTATTTTGAAAATATAAAATTAAGGGTTAATTAAAAATTTAAGCTTGACTTATGAAAGCTTATGATATGATTTCTCATCTTTTCGTCCCTTTCAATCGAAAAACTCCGATAATAAATCTGTTAACTATTAATGAAATTGTTGACTTAGTATTAATGTGGATCACACTTATGCCAAATAAGATGCCAACTCAATCATTTCCTCCTCATTTTTTTCTTCTTCTGCTTCTTCTTCTTTTCTGTTTCACTTTAAATCCCAAATTCGTTTCCTCTACCCACGCGAATGCATTATCCGTTCCTTTTGTTGCTGCCTCTCCACAGCCACCGTCAACCATTTTGACGCCGTAGTATCTACTCCCGTCGTTGGTCAGTTCTTGCCATCGCATCAGGTCTAATAACCAACACGGCAACAACCGACCATTTGACCACGCCAATAGGGCAAACTCATCGACATAGTTTCACCGCATTAGCAGCCACTCTGGCCTCCACCACCTCCCAATGTGATGGTAATAACGGGTTTAAAGTTGGACCCACTATGGATATTGAATCCAGGATTCAGATGGCGGGTCTCCATTTTTTCATACATCATGTTGAGGCCAAGACTGCTTGCTTTTGGTTTTGAGTTTGATTTTGATTTTGAGAGGCAACAGAAAGGGAGTTTGATTTGGTTTTGAGTTTTGAGGTAGCAGCGAAGTAGAGAATTCATTTTGGTTATTTTTGCAGTTACTGATATTTGTTTTCTTGCTTTGGAAGCCTATCCAAAGGCATTTTTTTTCATGAATAATATGAATTTGCTTAATCAATTCCAACATTTTTGAGTGCCCATTATTTTGCTCTCTCTATAATGGTTATCTCAATTTTTTGAGGATTCAAACTTAGAATACTCTGCACCTTTCGCTACCCAAATTTCATTGGAAACGCCAAACAAAAACCGTTTTTAATAGAGCCTTGTTTTAAAACTCTAATTTTGATCAAGAAGCAAGCGAACTAGAACGGGAGTTATAGTTTGACCGCTTGGATCTTTGTCGTTGACATCAGAATCATCGGCATGAGAAGAAGAAGAAGAAGAAGAAGAAAGAGATGGCTGAGTTAGCAGCCTAATGGGCATATATGAAACCCACTTTAATATTCTATCAATAATTCCGTTCGTACTTAACGGATTTATTAATGAAATCCCTCAATTGAAAGAGATTGAAAGATGAGAAATCATATTATAAGCTTGTAATACCCTGTATGAGAGGTCCAAATTTGTAATTAACCCTAAAAATAATTGATAATAAATTGTTAATTCAGGGAAAGCAAGGACTAAAGTTCCAGTTTAAATACTTGCTTTATTTATTTTATAATAGTACTTTTTTAATCTTGGTCTCAGCCATGTCCTTAACAAGAACTTTCAGTGCATATATACTGAGATTGTATACACTCAGACTAGAGGGAGTTTGAATCTCACGAACCCCTTCCTCCGATCACTTATATATATATATATATATATATATATATATATGGCCTCAATTTTGTTAGATGTGGGTTTCCTCCACATGGTGGTGGGACCCACATAATTAAAAAAAAAAGAAGAAGGTCAAAAAGGGAGGCTTGAATTGCCGCAAAGAAAGAATTAAAATTCTTTCTTTGCGGCTGTGTTGGACAGCTTAGCTGTCCAACACGTTTTTAACGCGTTAAGGAAGGCCTATAAATAGGCCTTCCCAGTTTAGTTTTATATATCCTTCAGTTTTGTAAATAGAGAGAGAGAAGTATTTTAGAAAAATTATTGGGATATTTTTCTAAAAGGGGAGTGACAAAATAGTGAGTTTGGGAAATACTTGTGTGCTACTATTTTGGGTTTATCTCAAAATTATTGTGTTGCCTTTCTCTCTTGTACCCATTAATTTATTAGTGGAAAAAATATTTTTAGAGTTTGTCCCGTGGACGTAACACAAACGTTTTGGGTGAACCACGTTAAATTGCAGGTGTCTATATTTTGCTCTGCTAATTTATTTTTATTTATCCTCTGTGCCCAACAACTGGTATCAGAGCCAAGGTTATTTCTTAGTATGCTCTGTGGTTGCAGCATAGACTGATCTTCCACATCAGAAAAGATTTTTTCTTGAGTACTGTTTACATATACGGTACTATTCATACATACGGTACTATTCATGTATACGGTTACTATTCACGTATATGGGTACTATTCATCGAATTTCGATCTAAATGGAGGCAAAAAATAGCAGAATGATCTACTTAAATGGCTCAAACTACCACATCTGGAGTAAAAAGATGAAAGATCTTCTAGTTGTGACGAAGATGCATTTGCCGGTGTTTGCCACAGCTAAACCCGAAGGTAAAACCGATGAGGAGTGGGAGTTTGACCACGAGCAGGTGTGCAGTTTTATCCGACAATTTATCGAAAATAATTTGTTCAATCATATCTGTAATGAGACAGATGCCAGAACACTGTGGAGTAAGCTGGAGACATTGTACTCTTCAAAGACGGGAAATAATAAATTATTTTACTTGACCAAGTTGGTACAAGTAAGATACAGAGAAGGGACTTCCTTGCCAGACCACTTAAATGAGATGGAAGGGATCCAAGATCAGCTAAACAGAATGGGAGTAAAGCTGGATGATGAAGTATTTGCTTTATTGGTGTTAGCCTCTCTGCCACAGTCTTGGGAGACTTTGAAGATCTCCATCACAAACACCGCGCCCAATGGTATAGTCAACATGGAGATTGTAAAAAGTAGTATCCTGAATGAAGAAATGAGAAGGAGATCACAGGCCTCATCTTCTTCATCACAATCAGATGTTCTAGTTGTAGAATCTAGAGGAAGGAGACAGTCTAGGGAACAGAACCCTAGAGGCAAGAGCAGAGGGAAGTCAAATAAATATGCCAATGTTGAATGCCATCACTGTAAAAAGAAGGACCACATTAAAAAGTTATGTATAAAGTTCAAAAAGGAACAAGAGAACTGAAGCAGAGCTGTGAAGAGAGATGACAGCAGTGATGACGAGCACACTAATATCATAGATGAATTCAATATCATTTATGATGAAGATGTTATTAATCTTGTATCTCAGGAGTCCAGTTAGGTACTTGATAGTGGTGCTACCATTCATGCTACATTCCGTAGAGAATTCTTCTCATCATACACACCTGGAGATTTTGGTGTTGTTAGAATGGGAAATGAAGGCCTGTCAAAAATTGTTGGCAGAGGAGACGTTTGCTTGAAAATAGAGAATGGTACTAGACTAATTCTGAAGGATGTCAGGCATATTCCAGATATGCGCCTGAATTTGATCTCTGTACGCAAACTTGGAAATGAGGGATATTGCAGTTCCTTCATTTATGATAAATGGAAGCTTGCAAAAGGCTCATTAGTAGTGGCTAGAGGTGAAAATCATACGACTCTGTATGTAATGGAAGCAAAGCTCTCCACCGACACAGTAGCTGCCATGGAGAAAGACAGTACAATTGAACGGTGGCATCGGAGACTTAGCCACATGGGAGAAAAAGCAATGAAAAGCCTCGCCAAGAAGAAAGTATTGCCCGGTATGGATGAAGTATACTTAGACAAATGTGCTGATTGTCTATTTAGAAAGCAAAATAGAGTTGTTTTTAAAAGTTCTCCTCCTTCCAGAATGAAGAAAGTGTTAGATCTCGTTCACTCAGATTTGTGTGGACCAATGCCAAAGTCACTTGGTGGTGCTCAGTATTTTGTGACTTTCATTGATGATCATTCGAGCAAAACGTGAGTATATCTTCTGAAGAGAAAAGATCAGGTGCTAGATGTCTTCAAAGAATTTCATGCCTCAGTTGAGAGACAGACTGGGAAGAAGTTAAAATGCATCCGGACAGACAATGGTGGAGAATACACTGGGCCATTTGATGTTTACTGCAAAGAACATGGTATTCGGTATCAGATGACACCTCCAAAGACACCGCAGTTGAATGGCTTAGCTGAGAGGATGAACAGAACTTTGATGGAGAGAGTCCGATGTCTACTCTCACATGCAAAGTTACCAAAGAGATTTTGGGGTGAAGCTATTCTCATAGTTGCACACGTGTTGAATCGTTCACCTTATACTCCTCTCAAGATGGATGTTCCAGAAAGAGTATGGTCAGGAAAAGATGTTTCCTATGATCATCTGCGGGTGTTTGGCTGTAAAGCATTTGTTCATATCCCTAAGGATGAGAGGTCCAAACTTGATGCCAAGACAAGACAGTGCATTTTTATTGGCTATGGTCAAGATCAATTTAGCTATAGATTTTATGATCCTATTGAGAAGAAACTTGTTCGGAGTCGTGATGCTGTATTTGTTGAAGATGAAACCATTGAAGACATTGACAAAATGAAGAAGGATGTTCCTGATTCCAATGGCGACTTATCAGGTTTAAAATTAATTCCTCCAACACCGGTGCCAAGAGAAGTTGGAGATGAAGACCAGGTTTATCCACCTGATGATGATGATGCTCCTATAGAAGTTGGTTCTGAAGATGATGATGATGAAGATCAAGATGATGTTCCAGCACCAACACCTATGGCTTCTCCACCTCCACAAAGGAGAAGTGAAAGAACAAGATGGCCATCTTCCAGATATCCTCGTAACCAGTATGTGACTATTACTGAAGGGGGAGAACCTGAGAGTTATCAAGAAGCCATAGATGATGAATCCAAGCAGAAATGGATTGAAGCCATGCAAGATGAGATGAAGTCACTGCATGAGAATAAAATTTTTGAACTGGTGAAGTTACCCAAAGGCAGAAGGGCCTTGAAAAATAGATGGGTGTTCAGGATTAAGCATGAAGAACACAGTTCCAGTCCACGTTACAAAGCCAGACTGGTTATCAAGGGATTCAGTCAAAGAAAAGGGGTTGACTTTGATGAAATTTTCTCACCAGTTGTGAAAATGACATCTATTCGAACTGTGCTAGGGTTGGCAGCAAGTCTTGACCTGGAGGTTGAACAAATGGATGCCAAAACTACCTTCTTGCATGGTGATTTGGAAGAAGAAATATACATGGAGCAACCAGAGGGGTTCAAAGAAAGAGGAAAAGAGAATTATGTCTGCAAGTTGAAGAAAAGCCTCTACGGCTTAAAACAGGCACCGAGACAGTGGTATAAGAAATTTGAGTCTGTTATGGGGGAGCAAGGCTACAAAAAGACTACTTCAGACCATTGTGTTTTTGTGCAAAAATTCTCTGATGATGATTTCATTATCCTTTTGCTCTATGTGGATGATATGTTGATTGTTGGACAGAATATTTCCAGAATTAACAATTTGAAGAAGCAGTTGAGTAAGTCTTTTGCTATGAAAGACTTGGGGCTAGCAAAACAGATTCTTGGCATGAATATTATCAGAGACAGAGGCGTCAAGAAATTATGGTTGTCACAGGAGAGGTACATTGAGAAAGTACTTCAGAGATTTAATATGGACAAGGCTAAAGCAGCTAGTTGTCCTCTTGCTACTCACTTTAAGCGGAGTTCTGAACAAAGCCCTTCTACAGACAAAGAGAAGGAAGAGATGGATAAAGTTCTATATGCTTCAGCAGTTGGAAGTTTGATGTATGCTATGGTGTGCACACGACTAGATATCGCTCATGCAGTTGGAGTTGTGAGTAGATTCCTTTCAAATCCTGGAAAGTAACATTGGGCTGCAGTAAAATGGATTTTCAGGTACCTTCGAGGAACTTCCAAAATATGTCTATGTTTTGGAAATGACAAACCTGTGTTAGCTGGATACACAGATGCAGATATGGCTGGAGATGTGGATTCTAGAAAATCCACTTCTGGTTACCTGATTACCTTTGCAGGGGGAGCTGTGTCATGGCAGTCAAAGTTACAGAAATGTGTTGCACTCTCTACGACTGAAGCGGAGTTTATAGCAGTAACGGAAGCTTGTAAAAAGTTGCTATAGATGAAGAAGTTCTTGAAAGAACTTAGTTTGCAGCAATACAAATATCAGCTATTCTGTGATAGTCAGAGTGCTATTCATCTTGGTAAGAATGCCTCTTTTCATTCGAGATCAAAACATATTGATGTGAGATATCACTGGATAAGAGATGTAATGGAGAAGAAGCTACTACAGCTTGAGAAGATCCATACGGAAGAAAATGGGTCAGATATGTTAACGAAAATTCTACCAAGACGGAATTTTGAGTAATGTCGGCTGGCAGCAGGATTAGTGGAGTCCCCCACCATGTAGTTGGAAGAGAGAGAATTGTTAGATGTGGGTTTCCTCCACATGGTGGTGGGACCCACATAATTAAAAAAAAATAAGAAGGTAAAAAAGGGAGGCTTGAATTGCCGCAAAGAAAGAATTAAAATTCTTTCTTTGCGGCTGTGTTAACGCGTTAAGGAAGGCCTATAAATAGGCCTTCCCAGTTTTGTTTTATATATCCTTCAGTTTTGTAAATAGAGAGAGAGAAGTATTTTAGAAAAATTATTGGGATATTTTTCTAAAATGGGAGTGACAAAATAGTGAGTTTGGGAAATACTTGTATGCCACTATTTTGGGTTTATCTCAAAATTATTGTGTTGCCTTTCTCTCTTGTACCCATTAATTTATTAGTGGAAAAAATATTTTCGGAGTTTGTCCCGTGTACGTAATCCAAACGTTTTGGGTGAACCACGTTAAATTGCTGGTGTCTATATTTTGCTCTGCTAATTTATTTTCATTTATCCGCTGTGCCCAACAAATTTAGGGATTAATTATTTTTTGTGATCACTAAAGCATAGGAATAATAACATTCTGGTCACAATAAAAAGATATAACTGTGAAATTAACAAAGTTTTCGTAATTTTACCCGGAGTAAATTTGGTAAAACGGTATAATTTAAGACTTTGATCCTCTAATAATAAAATGTCACATCAATGCTACGTTATGCAGCCAGAAATTATAGGATCCAACCAATTTTTTTTTGTTGAAATTAAGAGGAACTTTTATATATATATATATATGTTGAAATTAAGAGGAACTTTCATAAATATATATATATATATATATATATATATATATATATATAATTGAAATGACAGCTTGCAAAATTAAAAATATTATTATACATAATTCTCATACCATTTCAGATTGCTTTTCTACAGTGCTAGACTTTTCAAATAATATATTGATATGAGCAATTTGTTCATCCAGCAATTTGTGTAAGTCTTGATAGACTTTAAATTTTTTGATACGATCAATTATTGTATTCAACAATTCCCGCAAGTCTTGATACGAGTCATGGGCTTTCCCAACAAAAAAACATAGCCACATAGAAAAAATAATCCACCCCAAAGGCCGAATAAGTAGCAACAAAAGCAAATTTATAGTTAGAGTTCCAGATAATAAACTTAAGTTGGCAATAATTGCAAAACATTTGGGCTCTTGAATACAGAGTATAATTTCCGCCATTGAAGCTATAAGATATGTTATTATAGCCACAAAAAATATCACCATAATACTATTATCCATTTCAATCATACATACTTTTGGTGATTGAAGCTTGATTTGTAAAAGAGCAAGCATTAACATATTTGCAGCGAGCAGAAATCCATGCTTTCCAATAATCAATTGTGGGTTCGATTTACTTTTTCTGCCATGATCCGAAAGAAAAAAAAAAGTTTATATTAAGACAATTTTTATAAACTACATATATTTCAAAAATAGAAAAATTCATTTTTAATTCCTAAACTTTTAGAGTTTTTTGCTTTTAATCTAATAAAAGTTGTAAAGTTTCGGCAACGTTACAAATTTTATTTGATTAAAAGAAAAGTTAAAATTGTATTTTTCTTTCAAAAATTGATGGCCTAAATGAATTTCTTTAACTATATATATTTCAAGATTTATTGTTTTATGTTTTGAATTTTATTTTAATTTTGTGATTTCCTACTTTGGTAATATTGTTATATGCTAATTAATGCATTTGTTTTAGATAAATCTATATGCATGCATGCGTAGTTAGTAAAAAGGTAATGAAACTGAGTAGAGAAGTTCATTTTCCGCTGTCCAAAAACACAGCCTCAGTTGAAGACTTGATAAGATGACATTTTATGTTTGTGATGAAACAATATCAGTAACAAAAGCTAATTGTAAACCAGATATGACAGAGAAAAAAACAAGAATTTTACTGACGTTTCACTGCTAGTAGTAGAACTGCCTCTTTCGTGCTCAATCTCACTCATATTCGATCTTTTTCTATTTTGGCTATATATATGGAGAAATGGCGAAGATGTAAATCGGCTATGGAGAAATGTAAATTGGGTTTAGCAGTGTTCGTGGGATGGATAGTTGGAAACAAAAGCAGTATTAATATAATTCTTCGTGTGATGATTTGTTTGTTTAGGGCGATAGAGCGAAAGTGAGGATACGAAGGGAGAAGGCATGTGGGTTATATATGTTCTTGAATCTGGAGTAGGTCCCCCTTGGGGACGAGCTCTGTCATTGAACACTGTTTGAGTTTTTTTTATTATTCACTCTCTCTTTCGTTATTTGGTTGTCATGCTGATTTAAATATGAATTTATATTGTTATTTTTTTTTTCAATTAATCAGCAAACTTCTCTAATGTCTCTTAAAGCTAATTCTCGTACTAATGACTAAAGTTTCTCCAAAAAAAAAAAAATGGGGGGGCCCAGATTCAAGCAAGACTTTTTGGATATCTGAAAAGTCCTCAATCTATAGAGAGAAATAAAAAAGAATAAAACAGAAGAAAATTTAAGGATTCAACTGTCAAAGCCTCTAGGAACGTGATTTTCGAGGCCGAGGGAAGCCAAGCTCCTGGAATGTAAAGTCAGATTATATACACTCAGATTTAAGGGAGTTTGAATCTCACGAGCCCTTTCGCTCCCAATAACTTCATATACGCGTGTGTGTATGTATGTATGTATATGAAGGTTGATTTTACTTACGATTACTCAATTTATCATTTATAGCGTAAAAATAATCGATTTTTTTTTCTGAATTAAATATCACTGAACTTTCAATATTTTTGCAAAAAAGTCATGTTAACCGGAATCTGGCGAGAACACTCGCCGGATTGATGACATGACATACCATATCAGAAACTACACATGTTATTTAACAATATCTCCAACAAATGCTACATCTAAATCAATTTAATCTACGGTCACTAAACTTATCATTTATCGCGCAAAAATAACCAATTTTTTTTCCAACTTAAAAGTTACGAACTTTAAACATTTTTGTAAAAAAAATATGTATTTACTATTCGTCGCCACGTATCATATGCCATTATACATGTCAAAATTAACCCAAACCCAACAATTCACCCAAACCCACCCAAGAAAAATTGACCCAAACCCAACCCAACTAAAAAATTGACCCATTTAAACCCACCCAAAATCTACCCACATAAAATACAACCCATTTGGGTCATTCTTCCTTGACCCAATGGGTGTTTTTTTTTTCATTATTTCTTGGATATTAAAAATTTTTGTCTTAATGAACAAGAATTTTTGATTATACTGTCCCACTGTATTATTATTGTGTAATGTGTATGCATATTTTGTTGGTTAGATTTGTAATGGCCGAGTTATCGGGTTAGTTGTGAATAGTATTTTTTATGGTAAATAGTGCACTGGAAACAAAAATTACACTCGGAGGTAAAAAATATTTTATTTGACCATCGGAAAATATTAGTCACAAGGAGACCGACGGTAAAATTTGGAGAAAAAATGAGGTCAAATAGATCTCAAAAATCAAAAATAAAAAAAAAGACCGGCTCGTTTTAAAGGGTAGCTGGTTTAACCAAAGTTTGAATAGACCTCTAAAAATAGCAAATGACCTCTAAAAATTGTTTTAATGGTATATATAGACTTAGATTAATATTTAGAAATTTTTGCCAGCAAAAAATTAATTTTTTGATAACACTGAAAATTATCGAAACGGACTGATTTAAATATACCAGATCGAGAAACGGACTCTGTTTAAGCTAAAATTTTGCAGGGAGACTAATTTATATATTTTAAGAATTATAAAATTAATTTTGGGAGAAATTGAGCTTAGAAAGTAAGTGAAATAATTTAGGATTACATAATTGGCTTAAAAATGAAAAAAAAAGTCAATTGGTTTATGAATTATTGTGTTGTTGTGCCCCTGTGTGTGACTGTAGATTATTTGAATTGCAGGAAGGGTATGTTATATATATAGCTATTATACTGCCAAAATTTTTACTAAATGAATAGTAAATTAGACAGCTATAATTCAACCGATATCCCGATTCGTTTGGATCTCCACCGACTCATTTGAACCAACATTTTTATAATAATTTTTTTAGTATCCCATTATTATATCGATAATTATTTTTCATTAAAAAAAATCAAATGGGTCGACCAAACCCACCCAACCCATTTGGATATTGACCCATATATTTTTGACCCATTTATGACCCAACCCAAACCCGCCCAACCCACCCATTTGCCACCTATATATGCCATGTTATCAATCCGGCAAGAGTTCTCTCCGGATTTCGGTTTGCATGACTTTTTTTGCAAAAATATTAAAAGTTCATGAGTAATATTTAAGTTAGAAAAAAAATCGGTTATTTTTATACGATAAGTGATAAGTTGAGTGATTATAAGTGAAATTGATCCCTATATGGCTATATATATATATGTCCTCAATTTAGGGGTTAATTAGTTTTGGTGATCACTAAAGTATAGGAATAACAACATTCTGGTCACAATAAAAGATATAACTGTAAAATTAACAAAGTTTTCGTTAATTTTATCAAGAGTAAATTTGGTCAGACGATATAATTTAAGACTTTGATCCTCTGATTATAAAATGTCACATCAATGCTATATTATGTGACCAGAAATTATAGGATCCAACCAAATTGATAAATCCAAAAACGTCTTTATCTGTAGGAGAGAGGTCGATCCGATCGGATGAGATAACCCTGCAATGAGAAGAGCCCGGTCGGACCAGGCGTGAGCACTCCGAAGCTTAAGTTAGTAGCCTTAGAGAGAGAATGTGCTTTAGAGAGATAATGGTGTGAATTCAATACCTGGTGCCATAGTTGGCTGGACTATTTATAAGAGATAGTCGAGGGGCACTTGAGTGCCTGGGGAGTGATTACTGGCTGTCAGAGTAGGTATCCGGCGACATGACAGGGAGCAGGTGGTAGGCATGGGCGCTGCCTTGAGCCAGGCGGTTGATGGGACTGGCGGTCACATCAGCCAATCGGGCATGTGCGTTGCCTAGGGGCTCGTGTCTGATACCTTTAGCTGATGGGCTTTGGGCCTTGCCAGTTTAAACGGGCCGACAGGATGGGCCTTAGGGCAAATGATATTTGTTGAGTTATCACTTGTCCCCCCTCAACGGGTCCGATCGGGCATAGATTTGCCTTTGTTGATCCGTTCGGATGGAATCAGTTATGGAGATTCCCGATCCGAAGATGCGTACTGGCGCGCATTTGAATTTGGGAGGCGCTTTTTCTGAAGCGACGCGCCTGCTAAGACAGTTGTTCTCCTTTAATGCTGTGAGCGTACCGAGGGCGACGCTTCGTTCTTCGCAGAGACATAATGTCATTTGACACGTGGCGCTTGCTGAATGGCGCGTTGTTTGGCATTTTTGAGAAGCTTTCGTCTATAAATAGAGGACTCTGTGAATCATTCCTTCTTTACTTTCGAAATCTCTAGCGAAGCTCTGCCAAAATCTTCCTTTGATTCCCAGATTTCTGCAACTACTCTTAACTTTTTCTTCGAATCCCCTCGAGTCTTTTTCATCAAGTAAGTAACTTTTTGCTTTTTTGCTTTCTTTGCGATTTTCCTTTTTCTTCTCACACCCATTTCATTTAGAAAAGAGAGTTGCGCTTTTCCTTCATTCTTTTTTGTTGAAGATGGCCTCAAGTAGTACTGAAGCATTAGACACAAGTTTTTTGGAGTGGTATGAGAATAAACCAGCCGCTGAACGGCATTCTCGCCTAACCGCTGCGGAAGTGGTCGAAATCCCATCCAAATACGACCTTCCTGATGAGATATCAGTACTGGCCTGCCCTAAATCGATGGCGGTGACTGAAGGGCCCTTCGGCCAAGACGGCGGCAAATGGTTCGTATGCCACCTCTGGAGCTTGGATGCAGGCCTGAGGTTCCCGTTGGGCGCCTTTGAGATGGCGATACTGAGGGGGTATGGTCTCGCCCCTAACCAACTACATCCGAACGGCTGGAGATCGGTGGCGTGCTTCAAAATCCTTTGCCAAATAGAAGTGGTGGCACCGACCCTGGAACTTTTTACTCATTTCTTCTACATCTCGGGCCGGAGCGACGGAACTGAGTACTTCTTTACAAGCCGCCCAAAGAGGAAATTGATGTTCGTCCCCACCTCCATGAAAGGGTACAGAGAACGGTATTTCTTGGTGGGGAGGAAAAGAGGATTTGGGGTACGCCTCACCCGATCGGCCAGGGTCGAAACTCTGAAGGACCTTGCCGCCGGTCAGGAGTTCTACGAGAATGATATACAAAAATTAATGGCCGCCGTCAGCAGGAATGGAGGGTCTTACGAGTCCAAATTCCTTTTGCGCTCGCTGTTTGGCTCTCCCGGCTTTCAAGATGCTGAGGACGTAGAACGTGAGCGTTAGGATCAGAAAAGACCCAATCATCGTGCATCATAACATTCATTGCACTTTATTAATGTTTCATGAAGAGAATTTGTGTACGAAAGAACTTATCTAGCTTATTTTCTGTTGTGCAGCTGAGATGGCTGGTGGGAATGAAGCCTCCAGACAACTTGGCGATCGGATCCGCCAAAAGCGCGAGGCATAGAAGAAGGCCCAGGAGCAAAGGAAAAGGAGGAAGTTGGTCCTGTCTTCCGAGCTTCAAGCCTCTAAGGGGGCGGCCGGTACTTCTACAACGACTCCGGCCATCGCTGCCGTACCAATCTCATCGGCACCCCCAGCTGCCATTACTGCGCCTGCCTCCACTGCTGCTGGACCAACGACTGTGCCTCGAAATGAGGCCTCTCCTCGGCCGTTACGCCGCCGGCGCCACACTCTTTGGGATGAGTCAGACGAAGACGATCAGCTGATCGGTGCTACTATCCGAGAGGCGGAAGAGGCTGCTAAGAGGAGGGCAGAGGAGGCTGCTAAGAAAAAGGCCGAGGAGGCGGCCAAAAAGAGGGCTGCTGAGCTGATCGCCGAATCGGATGCTCGGCTTGCGGCAAGAGGCAAAGCCGTGCAGCACGGCGAGTCTCCAAGGCGTTCATCCGATCGGCGGATCGTCCCTATGAAGGAAGTTCTGAGAGAGAACTTTGGCGATGACTGGTCGGTGGGCCAGGTGGCTAATTACATTTGCCGGGGTCTTCTCCGGGAGGACGATCATCGGGATGCTGGCGACGCCAGTCAGCTCAGCAGGGAAGCCCAAGCCATCGGCCAGTAGCTGATAGATGTAAGTATTTTACTGACTGTTTCTGATGCTTGTTTACACCTTTGTGTCTGAGTCTTTTGGTCTTGATTCTGTGTAGGCTGCCAGGAGGACACAACGGCTGCACATGATGGCCCATTTGTGGAAAGGGAGGGCCGAGTCAGGCGCCGTGGCCAAGGCGGAGGCAACTACGCGCTGCGAGGCGTCCAAAAAGGAAGCTTCTGACCTTCGAGCTGAGGTTGCCAAGCTAGAGGAGCGGTATGCTGCCTCCCAATCAGAGACAGTGGCCCTAAGAAAGGAGGCCTACCAGAGTGCTCAGGACCTGAAGGCTCGGCAGAGCGAGGCCGATAAGCTGAAAGGGGAAGTGGCCCGCCTGTCTGCGGAGGGTGCCCAGCTAAGGCGGTTCGAGGCAGATGCAACCCGACTGGATGCCGAGTGCAGAGAGTTGGCTACTGAGAATGCCAGGTTGAAGGCAGAGGGCGAGCAACTTCGGACAGAAGTGGGGTCCTTGAAGAAGTCGGAAGGGGAAAGAGAAGCTTCCTTCTCGAAGATTCTTGAACTTGAGCTTGCCACTCAAAAGGAGCGCCTGATTGATGAGTTGGCAGACGCTCAGGTGGAGCTGTTGTCCCGGCTAGTCCATGAAGATGGGCGGCGCTTCCCTGGGGCGGATCTGTCATGGATGGACGACCCGGCATCACTGCCTGTTCCCCCAAATGATGAAGACGAAGGCGCTCTCGAGGGGGAGATCACCGAGAGAACTTCGGGAGAAGGCCCTTTATTTCCGGAGACTACTCAAGAGGTTCCCTCTGAAGCGGAGCCTGTGGCGTCTTCAGTTCCCGAAGCCGAAGTGGAGGTTCCTCCTGTGCCTGAAGCCGAGCCAACGATACCTTCTCTTATTGGGCCTGTCTCTGAAGGGGGGGCAGTATCTGTACCGACGGCTGCTGACCCTTCTCAAGCCACCACCGATCCGATCGCTGAAGAAGTCGCTGATCCTCCTGGCGAAGTGGAGATTGTAAATATAGATAGTTAGCTTAGGAGTTTAGCTTTACTTTCTCCTCTTTCTCTTTTCTTTTTTTTTTTTTTATTATACTTGTAACAATTATTTACAAATTGTATAGTGGAGGCATTTGTGTTAATAAAACTGCATATTTCTGCAAATCAACGTCTACATAAATTTGTACTAAAATTTGCAATATGATCGAGCTAATTAAAACTCGTAATTAAAATTTGCATTAAATTTCACAAGTACTTCCTGAATTCAAATGACGTCAAAGCTTAGTGACCGATCGGGTCAGTCTGGCTTTTCAGATTGCATAAAATTTGCATTATTTTGCTAAGTGAAGCTCATGAAGCTGCATAAGAATTGCATAGCTGAGCTAGGTGATACTCATAAAGCTGCATAAGGGTTGCAAAGCCGAGCTAGGCGATACTCGTAGAATCGCATAGTTATTGCGAAATCGAGTTGGATAATACTCGTAGAACTGCATGAGGATTGCATAGCCGAGAGTACTCGTAAAATTGCATAAAAATTGCATAACCGAGCGAGAGAGATTAGATCCTCTATAATACAGATAATATTTGGGGAGGTAAGATCCTCCTTCGCAGCGGATTTGCTTATTAAGCTTGAGATGGGCATCAAGTCTAGCGTAGAACACTATATTATGTACTAATTGAACAGTCATGAAAGAGAGAACCTTTTTATTAATGAGGCAAATGCCAGGTTCTAATACATTATGCGACATGGTACTTCTTGAGTACCTCGACATTCCAGCTTCTTGGGATATCTTGCCCCTCCACTGTTCGGAGCCTGTAAGTGCTCGGGCTTAGGACTTTAGAGACCTCGTAGGGGCCTTCCCAATTTGGCATCAACTTTCCCACTCCGGCATTTCCCGAGCCCAACTCTGCCTTCCTGAGCACCAGATCACCTACGTTAAAAGTTCTGGACCTTACTTTTGAATTATGGTATCTGGCCACTCTTTGTTTGTAGGCAGCGATCTTAGCGTAGGCGTCCTCCCTCTTTCCTTCTATGAGATCCAGGTCCTGGCATCTCTCTTGAACGTTCATCCGTTCGGAGTAGAGAGCCGATCGGTAAGAAGGGAGGCCGACCTCAACAGGAATCATTGCTTCGGAGCCGTACACAAGAGAGAATGGCGTTTGATGAGTGCCTGTTCTGGGAGACATTCTGTATGTCCACAGGACACTCTGCAGTTCTTCAGTCCAGTTGCCTTTGGCTTGACCCAGTCGCTTCTTGAATCCCTCCAAGATGGTCCGATTGGAGACCTCAGTCATTCCGTTGCTTTGGAGATGAGCGACGGATGTGAACTTTAATTTGATGTTCAAGCCTTGGCAAAAGTTTATGAAGACGGAGCTGTCGAACTGCTTGCCATTATCTGCAATAAAGACATTGGGTAAGCCATACCTGCAGATGATGTTCTTCCATGTAAAGCTCTTGACCCTCTCGGCTGTGATGGTGGCTACTGGTTCAGCCTCAATCCATTTGGAGAAGTGGTCTACCGCTACTATGAGGAATTTCATCTGCTTTTTGCCTTGGGGGAAAGGTCCTAAGATATCCATACCCCACTGGTCGAACGGCCACGCGACTCCGATCGGCTGTTGGTCTGCTCCATGCTGCCTTATAATCCTGCCGTGTATTTGGCACTGCGGGCATATCCTTACTTTCTCCTGGGCATCCTTGAGCATGCTAGGCCAGTAATATCCCGTCTGAAGGGCTTTTCTTGCCATGGCTCTGCTTGCCTCGTGCGCTCCGCATATGCCTTCGTGGAGCTCTCTGAGGATGCAGTCGCCCTCTTCCTCCGCCACGCACTTGAGCCAAGGGTGACTGAAAGCTTTTTTATACAAATCACCGTTAATGATGGAGTAATTGAGAGATTTTCGAGATACCTTTCGAGCTTCGTCCTTGTCCTCGGGCAGTCGTCCTGTCTGGAGAAACTGCTTAATTGGGCTCATCCAGGTTTCACACTCTTGGTCGATCTCCATCATCTCCGGCTCGTCTAGGGAGGAGGAAGTCTGGTCTACAATGGCAATATTTTCCTCTATAACGCTCTGTACGAAAGCAGCCATCTTCGCCAGCCGATCGGCCTCTGCAGTTTGGTCTCTTGGGACTTTCTGTAACACCCATTCCGACCCAGCCTCTTCCAGTTTTGCGCAAGCAGCTTTAACTTTGGCTAAATACTGGATCATTGTGGCCTCACGTGCTTCGAAAGTCCCCAAAACTTGACTGGTTACCAGCTGGGAGTCACTCCTGATGGCCACTGACTCCGGTCGGATGGCGTGGAGCAGCCTTAGCCCTTGAAGGAGCGCCTCGTACTCTGCCACATTATTAGAAGCTTTAAAATTAAGCTTTATGGCGTACCTTATTGTGATGCCCAAAGGGCCTTTTATTACTATACCGACGCCTCCTCGAGAGTCGTTTGCTGCGCCGTCCACTGTCATTTCCCAGCTTTGTGGCTTGGGCTGACTTAGTGGTTCCTCACCCGCAAATTCGGCTATGAAATCTGCCAAAGCTTGGGCCTTTATAGCTTTTCTGGGCTCATATCTGACATCCCAGGACTGTAGCTTAATCGCCCATCCCACCATTTTACCTTCCAGATCGGGCGTCTGGAGTACCTTCCTGAGAGGATGGCCCGATCGGACGACAATTGTGTGCGCTTTGAAGTATGGTCTGAGCTTCCTTGCACACATCATGAGAGCAATAATAAGCTGCTCAACCGGCCCCTTTCTTAGATCTGCGCCTCTGAGTACTTCACTTACGTAGTACACGGGTAGCTGTTGAGTATCCTCCTCTCGGACCAGAGCACCTGCAACAGCTTCCTTAGAGGTGGCTAAATATAAGTACAGATTTTCACCTGGTACTGGTCGGCTAAGCAACGGTGGGTTGGTGAGGAATGCCTTTAACTCTTGAAAGGCTTGCTGGCAGTCTTCCCCCCAGATGAAAGTTTCACTCTTCCTGAGCTTCTTGAAGAAAGGCGTGCAGCGCTTGGCGGAAGAGGAAATGAATCGTCCTAAGGCTGTTATCCTTCCGTTCAACTTCTAGACGTCTTTTATGTTCCTGTGGGGTTGCATCTCGAGGATGGCCTTTATTTTTTCTGGATTCGCCTCAATCCCTCGTTGAGAGACTAGAAATCCTAAAAATTTTCCTGATGGTACCCCGAAGACGCACTTCTCGGGGTTGAGCTTCATCTGGAATTTATTCAAGGTGTCAAAAACTTTTGCCAGATCGGCTGGATGTTCCTCGGCGCTTTGGCTCTTGACGATCATGTCGTCAACATATACTTCGACATTCTGTCCGATCTGGTCTTTGAAAATCTTGTTCATCAGACGTCGATATGTGGCCCCAGCATTTTTCAGTCCGAACGGCATCATCCTATAGCAGAACGTCCCGTCGTCTGTGATAAAGCTGGTTTTCTCCTGATCCAGGAGCCACATCAGAATTTGGTGGTAGCCGGCATATGCGTCTAGAAGAGAGTAAATGGCGTGGCATGCTGTGGCATCTACCAACTGGTCTATGCTGGGCAAGGGATAGCTGTCTTTGGGACATGCCTAGTTAAGGTCGGTGAAGTCGACACACATCCGCAGTTTGCCAGACTTCTTCTTGACCAGCACCACGTTAGCCAGCCACTCTGGATAGTCTACCTCTCGGATGGTCCCGGTCTGGAGCAGCCTATCCACCTCTTCGGAGATGAACTTCCTCCGATCGGGTGCGTGCCTTCTTAACTTTTGGCGGATCGGGGGGAAGTTTGGGTCCACATTTAGCTTGTGGGTGATTATTTTGAGGTCCACGCCAGGGATATTTCTGGCTTCCAGGCGAAGGTCGCTTGATTGATGGTCAGGACATGCATGATGGCTTCTTCAGTTGTTTTATCCATGCTTGTCCCCACCTGAACATTTTTGCCCTTATCCAGCGACCTGGCCTTTGTGGCCTCTGCTGGGTCCATCCTGGGCCTTTCCGCCTGCTCTCGTTGCTCGAGGCCGGGCTCTACGACCATTGCTTCTCGCTGTTGCTTTATCATGGTGATATAAGCCTCCCTGGATGCTTTTTGGTCACCTCTTATGATGGCGACGCCTCCTGCGGTTGGAATCTTCATCACCATGTAGCGGATGGAGGTCACAGCTCCTGTCTGGAAAAGCAATGGCCTGCCGAAAATAGCATTGTAGGCGAACGTCATGTCAACAACCATGAAAGTTACCTTACAAGCGTGAGCTATCGCCTCTTGGCCGAGCTCGACAAAGAGCTCTACGGATCCCACTACGGGGATGGTGGCGTTGCCCAGGCCGATCAAAGGGGTGGCGTTCGGCTTCAGCTCTCCGATCGGCAGTCCCATGGCTCGGTAGGCCTGGAGAGTTAGGACGTTGACAGCACTGCCATTGTCCACCATAATTCTCTTTACATTGAAGTTATTTATCCGAGCTCTTACAACGAGAGCGTCCTCATGAGGGAACAGGACGTCTCGTGCGTCTTCGCTGGAAATGGTGACTGAGGCAGGCTGCTCTGCCTGGCGGGAGAGGTAGACACCCTTGCCTTTCCCTTTCTTGGGGAGATTTTCTCCGTAAGATGACCCTCCGGTGATTACGTTGATCACCCCGGCGTAGGGCCTACTTGGATCGGCGTTTCTGGGGTTCCTGCGCTCATCATCATCTGAGTCAGGATCGTCCCTCCTAGGCTTCGGCTGTCTACAGGGTTCGTCTCCTGTGGCCGGATCTACGAATCTCTTGAGGGCCCCACGGCATATAAGTCTTTCGATCTCCTTTTTGAGAGAGGTGCATTCGTCGGTTAAATGACTGACATCTCTGTGGAATTCACAAAATTTGCTTGTGTCCCTTACACCCCGGCTTCTTGCGGAGAGGTCCCTGGGCCAGTTGACCTTGCGGTGCTTCTCTTTAATCCACATCAGCACCGCGGTTGGGGTAGCATTGAGAGGGGTGTACGTCCTCTCCGCCTGGTCGTCTGGGCGCGGGTTTCGGTCTCTTCCCGATCCTCTGGCTTGGCCTGAATTTCTGGAACTTTGAGCTCCATCTTGGCCTTTAGCTATCTGATCGGAAGCGGGGGCTCTTTGAGTAGAGCGATTGTCCGGATATTGAAGGCGGTCCAGAACGCTGGTCCTTCCTCTCCTATTGGACCTAAGGGCATCATCCAACTGGATATGTTGTCTGGCCCTCTCCATCAGTTCGGCGAAGCTGGATGGGGGTCTTGTTGTGAGTGACTCGAAGAGTGGTCGGTCAGTGATGCCCCCTGATAAGGCGTTGGTCGCCATCTCAACACTGACATTTCTTACTTCAGACATGGTAGCCTGAAACCTGTCGATGTAGTCTCGAAGACTTTCATCTGTCCTTTGGTAAAGGTTGCACAGGTCGTTCACCGTCTTAGGCACACGTGTTTGCACAATGAACCTCGTAGTGAACAGCTCCTTTAACTGTCTGAATGACGTGACGGATCCCATGGGCAGCTCATGGAACCACGTCAATGCATCCCCTCCCAGAGTGGTGGGAAAAACCCTACAGGCTATTCTTTCGTCATAAGTATAGACCTGTACCTTGGTCAAGTACTCTGCCAAGTGTGTGGTAGGGTCTGTTTTGCCTGTATACCTTTCCATAACCACATCTCGCCACCTGGGGGGGAGCTCAGCATCGGTGATTTCTTTGCAGAAGGGGGAGGCAGTATTCCCACAAGTATTTCCTTCGAAGGCGCCTCTTTTGGGCGCGAGGACACCAAACTGCTTGAGCTTCTGCATAAGCCACTGGTCCTGCTTGTTCAGCGGGTTCTGTTTGCTCAGGGTCGTGGCGGTGAACTCGCCTTTGTGCTTTCTAGTTTGGCCGCGGCTCGGGGTGCACATGTAGGACACATCATCCCTCGTAGACAGAGTAGCGGACCTGTTGCTGTAGGGAGAAGCCCTACTTGCAGACACAATCTGCTTCCCCTTGTCGCTCTTGCCTGGGGTTCTGATTGCACTTTTCCTGGTTCCCTGAGCTCGGGATTCATTAATAATTATTCCCTTGTTCCGGTTTCTCCTGAAGTCTTCGCCCGCGAGGTAATCCTCTTGGGCTCTTTCAGAAGCAATCGGCATCTTACCCTTTTTAAGGGTTTGGACGATGCTTTTTGTAAAATCATTGAGGATGGCGCGCATGTCCCTCACAGTGATGGGAGTGTTCTCTGGTTGCCTAGCAGTGGCATTATCGAATTCGGGAAGGAGGTTTGTCCTCACAGGGGACCTGGTGGGCGCTGCCCTCTTTCTCGAGGTGCCTGATATGGCACGAGCATCGTCATCATGGTCATGGTCCATGGGGGTAGTATTCTTGTTGGATCTTGAGTTCGACATCTCTCAACGAAAGCACCAAATGATAAATCCAAAAACGTCTTTATCTGTAGGAGAGAGATCGATCCGATCGAATGAGATAACCCTGCAATGAGAAGAGCCCGGTCGGACCAGGCGTGAGCACTCCGAAGCTTAAGTTAGTAGCCTTAGAGAGAGAATGTGCTTTAGAGAGATAATGGTGTGAATTCAATACCTGGTGCCATCGTTGGCTGGATTATTTATAAGAGATAGTCGAGGGGCACTTGAGTGCCTGGGGAGTGATTACTGGCTGTCAGAGTAGGTATCCGGCGACATGACAGGGAGCAGGTGGTAGGCATGGGCGCTGCCTTGAGCCAGGCGGCTGATGGGACTGGCGGTCACATCAGCCGATCGGGCATGTGCGCTGTCTAGGGACTCGTGTCTGATACCTTTAGCTGATGGACTTTGGGCCTTGCCAGTTTAAACGGGCCGACAGGATGGGCCTTAGGGCAAATGATATTTGCTGAGTTATCACAATTTTTTTTTGTTGAAATTAAGAGGAATTTTCATGTGTGTGTATATATATATATTGTAACCACATTTTTATTACCTCATACTTTTGTAAGCACAGACATAATTAACTGCTTAAAGTTAGGGAATAAACTTCCTTATTTCAGTTTGGTGAAGGCCGGAGTCTAAAAGGCCAGCTAAAAGAATAAGAGAATTTTACTTTTAATATAACTATTATTTTTCTTAATATAACCGATTTGGTATACCGTTAATTTAATTTATAAAATTTGTGCGAAACTTGATTCTTGTAAAAATTTTCCAATATTGATTTTAAATTTTTATGATTTCTGATTTCTTAAAAATTAAAGTCGATTCTAGATTTTCTCAAAAAGGAGAAAAAAAAAATTTCTGATTGTAGATTTTTATTTTTAGTTATATAAAATTTGTTTTATTCTACTCTCCCCACCTTTCCTTTTTTAGTGCTCTTTCTCACCTATTGTACAGCCTAAATTAGTAAATTACTTCCTTGTCCTCAACTAAATTAGCCTAAAAATCAATGTTATTGAAACCGGACCGGATAAAGAACCGGCAAAGCTGAGGCTGCGTGGTTCGACCTGGTTCAATCGGATTTTTTTCTATTTTTTTAAAATATTATTAATTAGTATAATTTTTATAAATACTACTATTAAAAAAAATCAATCAAAACATTTAACATATGCCTCAAATATACTAGTAATAATATTTTTTTACCTTTTATTTTTTTAAAATTATTACTTGATTAGGTATTTTCTATTAAAATATTTTATTTTATGAGTTTTAATTTAAAAATTAAATAATTCAATAACTGTAGGTGAAATTAAAAAAAAGGATAGAAAATTATCTTTAAGTTCACCAATTTTAATAATTTATTCAATTTTTATTCTATTGTATTTTATTGAATTATTAAATCATTATATTGTTTTCATTAAGTTCAAATGTGATTAAATAGTAAAAAAATCAATTATTTGTTAAATAAAATTTATTAGATTATTTATTTTTATGAAAAAATACTTATTTTATTAATTATTTTAAACTAGACCCGGTTTTGGCCGGTTCAACCCGGTTTTGACCGGTTCTTCCCGGTTTTTTCCAATCCGGTTTTATGCAGTTGAACCAACCAGTTCGCGGTTCAATCGGTTGAACCGGTCGGTCCGGTCCGGTTTTAATAACCATGCTAAAAATGATTGGATCATGAATTATTTGATAACTTTACATTTCATATTATCTCTTGGAAAAAGTTAGTCTCCTCACTCGGCCAACAAGATTTTCCATCCCAAAATAATACTCACTGCGTTTATTTTTATTCATCATTTTTGTTATTTTTACTAAAATTAAAAACTATTAATTAGCCTTAAATTTATAATAAAATTTAACGGTTTAATATACAAATTTAAATCTAATTAATCAATTTCTATTGAAAAAAATTAAATTGAAAAAAAAATTTATTGAAATTTAACAGTGACAGATAAATAAAATTTAGATTTTATTTAAAAATAACAAACAAAAAAAATGGAAGAAGTAGCCTACTTTATAATAAATTGTAATGGCTGGAAAGGTACCCTAATTGTAATTGGCTTTATTGGCTTAAATGGGGTGTGTGTGAATTGATTGAGTGATAATGGACTAAATTGTAATAAAAGGAAGGACTTAATTGAGAAATTAAAGGAAAGTTAAGTGGTCAAGTTGTAATTCTGCATCATTAAGCTAATTGGGGATTAATTAATATTAAATGAAGATTAATTGAGTTAATTGAAGGGCAGGTCCTGAGGTGGGATCCGTGTGGCACTTCATTGTGCTGCCACCACCACCATTCTCATGCATATATATAGAATTGAGGAGAGCGAAAGGGCCACTACCTGCTTGAACCTTCAGCCATTTTCATTTCTAAACTCTACATTTTCTACTCTTCTCATTTCCGTGTGTGTTTCTTTGGAATTTCTCAAATTAATCTTTGAATGTTGCTATGATGATCAAGGGTTAACTTGTTAAAATTAAAAGATAAGTAGCTATTGCAGTTTCATCTTCTACTCTTTCTGGTTTTGGACTGTATTGGATTAAGGAGTTAATGATTGTGTCCAATTCTGGGAATTGGAATGGTATTTATAGTTGAAGGAACCAAGAAGAATAAGGGGAAAGCAAAAATCGGAGAAGCAAGTGCTCAGTAAACACTAGGAGCATAGGCGATGAGGTTTGAAAACTAACCCTATGAGTGTATTGGCATGATTTATATTTGCTTGGGTAGCTTGAATGAGCATGAATTAATTGGCAATCAAAATCCTTAATGATGTGAATGAATGAGTTGATTTGGTTTAAGGACCAAGAGCTTGTACTTTGTGGAATAGGCCATGAGACTAGTGTTGTGTTTATGATATTTAGAATGGAAAGTTAAGTATTGAGTTTATGTATGTGTGCCGTGTAAGTGGTATGAGAATGCTTGTTGATATGTGCTTAATTGAAGAATTTTAATGGCATGTGACTATGAGGGAAACCTCTTGCATAGTGGAACCAAATAAGGAATATGGAATAAATGATGTGTTTAATTCTATGCATTTTAAATGAGATACCAGGTATGTGTTAGTTGTTATGTTGTTGAAGAATGAGTTGGCTTGAATGACAAAAAGAGAATTGATTTTGAGGTCTTGAGAATGATATGAGAATTGAGGCAGGGAGCACAGCTGTGTTCTGGTAAAGCACAGTTATGTTCTGGTGTTTTTGCATAGGTCACAGTAACAACCCAAGAGATTACTACCGTGAGGTATGCAGGAATTCCATTCTGCCTGGTTGAGCATGGTATGTCACGGTGATACCCAAAATGGTTGTGACCGTGAGGTGCCATAGCTTGCATTCTGCTTGCCAATATGGTATATGTCACGGTGACAACCAAAACGGTTGTGACCGTACCTCATTTTACATTCTGTTTTGGAGAGCTCAATATGTCACGGTGACAACCAATCTGGTTGTGACCGTGAGGTACCCTATTTTTGTGAAAAATTCTTATTCATTAAGGGTAAAGCTTGGATGTTTAGTTAATGATTAATCACATATAATGACACTTAATAAGTGCTTAATGTTATTATTAAATGTCATGTTTGTATGTGATTGGTTAATTAGGAGTGGTTCATTATGCTATGCTTAAGCTAACTATTTCAAGAGTAATGTGACAAGTTTACATAATGCTATGAGGAATTTAAGCATGTGAAATCATTGTTAGTATACAAATGCCTTGTGGTAATTATTAAACTATGTGAGCAAGGGAACTGTTAATTAAAATGAATAATCTTAGCCTACGAGTCAAGTAGTGAATAGATAGACATGCCTATAGGGTTAAAGTTCTACAGCCCAATGCGTCCGATTCCTCTGAAATCACAAAGAGAGTTAAATTCTTGTTGGATTCTTTACTGTGAAATATTGATTTTATTGAAATTATTGTACCTTAAGGTACCAATGCGAGTGTATGTATCCACAGATATACTGAAACTATAGTACCTCAGGAGTACCAATGCGATACCCGTTATCCGCGATTTTGAGTTGCAGGCAAATCTAAACAAATGAGACAATGATAATCTTAATTAATTTGGTGTGTGTATACTTTGGATATGACGGATCTATGCTTAGCATATGTATGTTATTTAGAAGTGTGATTAAGTAGTGATGCTTTAAGTACAATGATATACATGCCTCTGTTTTGATAATTTAAGTATGGATTTTAGCATGATGCTTATGTGATATTTGCCTTATGTATTTGTATATATGTTATGTTTGTGTTTTCCCACTAAGCGTTATCGATTAGCACGGGTTTATTTCCTAATCCGTGCAGGTTGGACGCGAGGTGATTCGGAAAGACAAGCCCGCATTGTCGACGGTCAACACTAGGAGTATATCTTTAGAGTAGGTTTTAGGAGTTTGGCAATGTGTTTTGTATAAGTTCTGTATGATATTTTCTTTTGGTAAACTTAATATGTAAAGCTGTAATAACTTAAAAGTGATTAACCCTATGATGGTAACAAATGTATGTCTGTTAGTATGTTGGAAACTTATAACATCTGCTACATGTGAATGTATGTGCGATAATAAAATTTAATTGTACAGATTTTGGCATGCGAATTTGTTGTGAATGTGTGTATATTTGCTGTGTAGCGACTATTCTTGACTACGTTAGTTGAGCTAATCCAGTGGTCAGCAATGGGCGTTACATAAATTCTAATAAAGAAATATTTGAACTGAACAATAGGCTATAATTTGAGACAAATAAAAAAAGTAAAACTATTATTTTGAGATAGAAAAAATATAATTTTCTCCATTATATACATTAATAATTTTTTATAAATAATAATAATAACAACAATAAAAGTAACAACAAATCAAATTTATGTATATATACATATAATTGAAATGACAGCTTGCAAAATTAAAAATATTATTATACATAATTCTCATACCATTTCAGATTGCTTTTCTACAGTGCTAGACTTTTCAAATAATGTCTTGATGTGAGCAATTTGTTCATCCAGCAATTTGTGTAAGTCTTGATAGACTTTAAATTTTTTGATACGATCAATTATTGTATTCAACAATTCCCGCAAGTCTTGATACGAGTCATGGGCCTTCCCAACAAAAAAACATAGCCACATAGAAAAAATAATCCACCCCAAAGGCCGAATAAGTAGCAACAAAAGCAAATTTATAGTTAGAGTTCCAGATAAAAAACTTAAATTGCCAATAATTGCAAAACATTTGGGCTCTTGAATACAGAGTATAATTTCCGACATTGAAGTTATAACATATGTTATTATAGCCACAAAAAATATCACCATTAATACTATTATCCATTTCAATCATACATACTTTTGGTGATTGAAGCTTGATTTGTAAAAGAGCAAGCATTAACATATTTGCAGCGAGCAGAAATCCATGCTTTCCAATAATCAATTGTGGGTTCGATTTACTTTTTCTGCCATCCGTAAGAAAAAAAAAAGTTTATATTAAGACAATTTTTATAAAGTACATATATTTCAAAAATAGAAAAATACATTTTTAATTCCTAAACTGTTAGTTTTTTGCTTTTAATCTAATAAAAGATGTAAAGTTTCGGCAACTTTAGTTAAGTTGGGCATTGAATATTTGGCTCTTCAGTTAAGTTGGGTTCTAAATTTGTTTTTTTAGGGACTGGAATGGGCTCTTTCCTCCTGTTTCCTGGGTGCTTGTTGTGCCAGACATGTTTTATATGGCTCTAAAATTAGTTGTTCCTTTGTATATGATGCTGTTCTTTTGGGGATTGACAAATAACTTGAGTAGCAGCTGGCATAAATTAGAGGCTAATTGCTCTCAGGAGATGCTAATTTTTTAACCCTCTGCTGGAGTCAACTTTCTGAGATATGCTTGAGTGATCCGGTGAATATTGCATTAGAGTAAGGCAATTGGATGGTTTGTAGCTTGGTTTATTTCTAGCGGCCTGTAGACTAGCAAATGCTTGGCTTTTTTCCTCTGCTGGTGTCCTTGTATTAAAAGTGGTTGGATTTAGTTGCTGGAACATGGCACAGGAATAATTTTGGAGCGTTTTGATGGATCAATTTCACTCATAGTCACTCAACTTATCACTTATCACGCAAAAGTAACCGACTTTTTTTTCTTACTTAAATGTCATTGAACTTTTAACATTATTGCACAAAAGTCATGTTAACCGGAATCCGGCGACGACGCTTGCCGGATTGATGACTTTTTTGCAAAAATGTTAAAAGTTCAGTAACATTTAAGTTGAAAGAAAAAAAGTTAATTACTTTTGCGAGATAAATGATAAGTCTAGTGACCGTGGGTGAAATTAATTTAAATGTAACATTTGTTGAACTTATCAATCCGGCAAGAGTCGTCGCCGGATTCCGGTTAACATGACTTTTGTGCAATAATGTTAAAAGTTCAGTGACATTTAAGTAAGAAAAAAAAAAGTCGGTTACTTTTACGCGATAAGTGATAAGTTGAGTGACCATGGGTGAAATCAACCCCGTTTTGATGGATAAGGCTGATTTTGATCACAGAATGAGGCTAGAGATATGGATGATGTGGAATACTGGTTTTGATATTATACTAAAATGGGACTTTAGTGGGAATTCTATTTTCTGCGTTCAAGGCCTGCAGGTGTGAATTTGCAGGACCAATGGGTTTGGAGTCCTTGTAGTCTCCCATAAATTAGACTAACAGTTAGTCTGAAGGGGACTCCATTGCAATGTTGAGTTTGGTATGTTAAGAGGATAGTGTTGTCTAAGGCTTTGCATCTGAAGGTGGGGTATGTTGGTTCTGGATATGCCAAATTTGCTGTTGGCTGGTTTGTTGGCTGTTTGCCTCTGTGTACACTTTTCATTTTATTTGAAACTCTTTGGCCTATAAAAAAAAAAAAAAGTTTCGGCAACTTTACAAATTTTATTTGATTAAAAGAAAAAAAAAAAACTCTAAAAGTTTGGAGGGTTAAAATTGTATTTTTCTTTCAAAAATTGATGGCTTAAATGAATTTCTTTAACTATATATATATTTTAAGATTTGTTGTTTTATGTTTTGAATTTTACTTTAATTTTGTGATTTCCTACTTTGGTAATTGTTATATGCTAGTGCACTTTGTTTTAGATAGATCCTAGACTCATAAAAACTTATTTAAGGCCCAATAAGCATTGATGAGAAGAATAAAGAAGTAAAGTGCTCTTTACACAATTATACATAAAAAAATAAAAGTAACAAAAAAAAATACAATATCACAAATATTTCAGAAATATAACATTTTTAACTTTTTATTTCATTTATACAAAAACTTTTTACAAAAATATCACTTTCCCTGTTTCTCTCTCCCTCCCTCCCTCCCCTCTCGATCTGCATATATGGTGTGCCGCCGCCCCCATTCCAGTTGCTCGCCCTCCCTCGACCGCCGCCCCCACCGCCGCTTGCCCCCGTCGCGGCGCACTCCCTCGGCCATCGCCTTCACTCGCCAATCGCCCTCCTCGCGCGCTGCCTCGCTGCTGCTGCTTGCCCCGCACCGCTCATGCGGCTCACCGGTCGCCCCATGCCGCTTTCACTGCTGATTTGGTCAGTTTCTTAGTTGTAAGGTTAATTAGTACTTATCATTCAAAATATGATAATTAGTACAACACATATCTTCTTTTACCATTTTTACCTATTCCCTCTCTCATACTAATTTTTAGATCACCCATTGATGGTTTACAATTTCAGAGGAAGCTTAATTATGCGATGAAAACAGCCCTTTATAAACGAGAATAACGATTGACATCACGAGGTAAATTTCACTTTCATTTCTTATGAATTAGAAAATCGATTTTTTTTATTTCATTGTACTTCTTTCATCTATTGCTTATGTGTTTCTTCTCTGAATGTAATTTTTTCTTTGATATACCTGATTTTTCTTTAATATCATACTCTTAATGTATTTTGTTTTCGAAAAATCTAGTCTACCTTTTATTGATGAAAGATATATCGGACTTTTTGATCTTTGTGTGAAGCAATTAGATTCTTTCTGGGCAAAACTTATCTGACTGCCCAGCATTATGCTATATTCATCTTATTACTATTGTGAAAGAATTATGTTTAAAGACAGTGTCTATAAATAGCTTAAGTTTTGTGCAAACAGAACCATTAGGATAGTTTTGTGCAAACAGAACCGTTAGGATCTAATATGGTGATAGACACTCAATTAAAAATAATAACAAAGGTTTTGAATTCAATTATTCCAATTTTTTTGACAATTGTTTATTATATATCAAATATTTGAAAATCCCACAAGTGAATAACTATTAAAATTATAGATCACTATGAGAAACGCTCAAACAGACAGAGACATAAAGAATCTAAAGAAAATGAAAAAAATAAAAGTCAGGGGCAGAGACAAACAAAAAGCATGTAATAATTTATTGAAAATTTTTAGTGATGAGAGCATTTCGGATTCAAGTATACTTCTAGTATATACACAATATACATTTAGTATAATATATATATCTTATACACATATAGTATATATCTAATATACATTTAGTAAACGTCTAATATAAGTCTAATATACGTCTACTATACGTATAATATAAGTCTAATATACATCTTGTATACGTTTAACATACGTATTGTATACGTATAATGTAAGTCTAATATACATCTTGTATATGTCTAACATACGTATAATATAAATCTAATATACGTCTAATATAAGTCTAATACATGTCTAGTATATGTTTAATATACATCTAGTATACGTATAATATAAGCCTAGTATACGTCTAGTATAAGTCTAGTATACATTTAATATACGTCTAGTATACGTCTAATATAAGTCTAATATACGTCTAGTATATATAAGTCTAATATATGTTTAGTATACGTATAATATAAGTCTAATATAGTATTGCTGAACTTCAGTAGGAGTGTGCTTGAACCAATAAGGTTTTTGGGTGATGAGCTACTTTTATGGTGCCTTCATTGCCCATTCATAGGCAGGTTCCCAGCCTCATCTGCTAATATACAATTTGCTTGGCAACACTGCAAGGTGAGCTGCTTCAATGTGTTGCAATCTTCATGTCAATTAGACCACATTACCATCTTGAATAAATGCAATTGGACCTTCTTCATTGTTTGATTAAGTATTTGTTTCTTCAAGCAGAAACTTCTCCATGGTAAGCCATGGAATAGATTTTCTTTCATTATTGTTACACATAATATAAGAATATTGGTCATTATTTTAATTTCTTCAAGAATTTGTTTCTGCAATATCTATTTTGCTGCTTTTTTTATGACATTCTGCAGGTTTAATTGAAGAGCTCTAAGCTTCCATATTCAAAGGATTCATGGTTCGATTTTAACTTATGTGATCCGCAGCAACAAAAATAGAATTGTTAACTTTTTAGCGTTTTCTTTTTCTTTTTCATGATGTAACTTTATTTTTATTGAATGAAAGCTTATGACTTCGTTGTTCATAAGCATTTTAGTCATTTTTCCTGAATTGGAGTTTCAATATATGGTCAAGTGATTTTTTTTTTTTTTTGTAAATCCATTTTTGCATTGTTGTCTAGTACCTTACATATATTCTATTAAGTTGCTATTATGTATTCTTTTATTTTATTTTTAATGCCTTTTAATACTTTTTGATTAGATGGAAAATAAAAATAAATATTTTATGCTTAAGCACTATTGTAGCAGCATGATTGCAGCAGACTTTGCAGTTAACAAATGAACAAAAGCAAATGCCAGTGCTAGTTATAGCATGTAGCACATAAGATGTTTCAACATAAAATTAATTGATACTTGAGCATAAATGGAAAGCTTATCAGAATTTGAAATTGCAAGTTTTTATAAATAACTATAATTAATGAGTAGCAATAACTATAGCATAATGCGCAAGTCATTTTTATAGATATAGTTCCACACCTGTAGTTGATTCAAAATCTAATTCATATACTTGATTTTATTTGCTCAAACAAGAAGATTATTGTATTTTAAATACAATTTCAAATTTGAACAAATGAACATGTCATTTTCAAATTAGGAAAGTGAGATTATAAATTATAACCATGCTGGATTCTTCAAAGGAGTGACAACAGCTTTAATCTGCAGGTAATTGCTAAGGATGTAAACACCCTTTTCTCTGCCATGGCCACTCATTTTATATCCACCAAAAGGAATTGCAGCATTAAAAATGTCATAGCAGTTAATCCACATGGATCCTGCTCGAATTGCACGACTTAATATATTAGCAGTCTCTGTGTTCTGAGTGAAAACTCCAGCTCCTAGGCCATACCGAGTTGCATTTGCTCGATGAATTACTTCATCAAGATCCCTGCCAGTATATGAATTGATTAATATAAAAGCTAGATCATCATACACTACAAGAAAATGGAATTTTAGCGACGGAAATATAGCGACGGACCAAATTCCGTCGCTAATTAGCGACGGAATAACAATTCCGTCGCTAATTAGCGACGGAAATATAAATCCGTCGCTAATTAGAGACGGAAAAATAAACCGTCGCTAAAAATGGCGGGAGTACCTTCCCTCCATTTTTAACGACCGAAATAGCGACGGAATTTTATTCCGTCGCTAAAATTAACGACGGAAATCAAATTTCCGTCGCTAATATTATCTAAAAAATATAATTTATATTATTAGCGACGGAATGTAATTTCCGTCGCTAAATTTATTTAAAAATAATAATTTATAATTTTAGCGACGGAAATTAATATCCGTCGCTAAATTTAGCGACGGAAATTGAATTTCCGTCGCTAAATTTATTTAAAAATAATAATTTATAATTTTAGCGACGGAAATTAATATCCGTCGCTAAATTTAGCGACGGAAATTGAATTTTCGTCGCTAAATTTATTTAAAAATAATAATTTACAATTTTAGCGACGGCAGATCCGGCCGGCCCACCGACTTCCGCCGGCAGATCCGGCCGGCCCACCGACTTCCGCCGCCGATCCGAGCCGGACCACCCACCTCCGGTCTCCCTCTCTCCCTCCCCTCCCTCTCCCCTCTCTCTTCTCCTCCCTCCTCTCTCTGCCCAGCGACTGTGCCGCCGTTGCCCTCCTTCCGGCCGCCATTCCGGCTCCCCCTCCCCTCCCCGGCGCAGATCTCCCCTCCCCCTCACCTCCGGCGCCGTTTTCCCCTTCCCCCCTCCCCCTTTTCCCTTCCCTTCCTCCCCCGCTCCCCTCTCACGTTTTCCCTTCCCCCCGCCCCCGATCTCCCTCGCCGGCGAGCTGCGGTGGGTGCTGCGGTCGGCGACGCGTGGATCTCCGCCTCCCCCTGCCTGTGGTGCCTCCGGTGGCCTCCTGCTGTGGTGACCGGCGAGGAAGGTAAGGTAAGGTTACTTTTTTTTTTTCTTTATTTATTAATTATAAATTTTATTATTATTATTATTATTATTATTATTAACATTATTAGTATAATTGTTATTATTATTATTTAATGGATATGTTAATTATAATAATTATGAGTATTATTAAATATTTATCTTAATTATTATTATGATTATTGTAATGTTGTGCTAATTATTATTATGTAATGGGTAGGTTAATTAGTATTATTAATAGTTTTATTAAATAATTATCTTAATTATTATTATTGTTATTATTTTTATTAAGAAGTTGTGTTAATTTTAGTTATTATTATTATTGTTAATTGGGTATGCTAATTGGTATTGTTATTAATATTATTAAATATTTATCCTAATTATTATTCTGATTATTATAATTTTTATTAAGTAGTTGTGTTAATTATTATTGTTATTATTTAATGGGTATGTTAAGTAGATATATTATTAGTGTTGTTATTATTTTTATTAAGAAGTTGTGTTAATTTTAGTTATTATTATTATTATTATTCAATATGTTATTATTATTAAATTAAAATCAGTAAAATTTGTACCTTAATTAATATTATTATTATGTTAATTTGTATTGTTAATTTATTATTATTTATTTATGGTAATTGGTATTGTTATTATAATTATTTTTTTTTAATTTGTAAATATTCCCGACGGAAATTGAATTTCCGTCGGTAATTTTCCCAACGGAAATTGAATTTCCGTCGGGAATTCCCGACGGAAATTGGATTTCCGTAGGCAAATTTACCGACGGAAATTCAATTTCCGTCGGTAATTTTTCTCGACGGAAATTCAATTTCCGTCGGAAAATTACCGACGGAAATTCAATTTCCGTCGGGAAAATTTGCCTACGCCTAATTTCCCGACGGAATTTTATTCCGTCGGTAATTTTATTTCCCGACGGAAATTCCTTATTTTCCGTCGGGAATTTCCGTCGGGAAAAGCACAATTTCTTGTAGTGATATAGAATTATTTACATATAACTAGCTAGCTTACCTGTAGTTTAAGATTGTCTGTACAAGGCCAAAGATCTCATCCTTAGCTATTAACATATCATCCTGATTAGGACGAAAGGTCGAAATTATATTAGTTGTACTTTATCAGTAGCAGTTAATTTCAAAAACAGAATTCTAGCAGTATAAGTACAGTACCTTAAAAAAATAGGTTAACAGTTAACATCAAAAGTTTAATGCAGCATGGACCCTATAACAATCTACAACCCCGTTGCCATCTCAATTCTGTTGTTTTAATAATAGGATTATCATAATTTCAGCATTTGCTTCAAATATTATTGTTACTAGCAGCCATCCACATATCATATATTTACTGACAATTTTTGTTCCTCAAAAACAACTTCAAACATAACATCACAACAATATTTAAAAGTAAAATAAATTTTCAGAATATTGCCTATTTCACACTTCTCCATTTTCGAAATGCACAACGGATATAGTTTAAAACATGAAACTTTGAATTTCAACTCCAAATAAAAAAGCAAGCTCATATCATCCTTTATTCTAAGTGGTGGATATTCATCTCCAATAGTATATTTGATATCTAATACGCCATTTTCAATACCACTGCTCAGCTGTTTATTTGTTATATAAAAAAGATTATCATAGCTGTAACATGATGGAATCAGTATTCCATCAACTTGAAAATCCTTGTACTTATTCTCTTCACTCCATTTTTCATCATATTGCATCAAAACAGGGATTCCCCCATCATTGTAATATCCTATAAAATGCACGTACCAATCACAATACTATATTTAAAAATATGAAACTAAAAAATAACTTATAAAAACAAAATCATAAAATGAAAATAATTAAAGAAAACTAAAATTTTGAAAGTTAAAAAAAAAGGAGAAAATACATTCAATCATCATCATTAATGAAAAGAGCAAGTGCTGGACATTTGTGAAATATCAAACTAACCTATCTTACAAAATTATCAATTTCAAAATACAATAGCAACTAAACCCACAAACTATGAACAACAAAATCACTCATACAATGACTTTAGGAATACGTATCCACAAATCCAATCAAAAAATTAAGTAACGGAAAAACAATAATACATTAATAAAAAACTTACCAAATACAATAGACAACCAATGTCCACACAGTTAAGGCTGATTCACACGGTGAAAGATAAAAGAATTGAAATAGAAGTAAACAATGAAACACATAATCTGTAACACCCCTTACCCGTACGTAGTAAACCACACCGTGAACCGGTGGTCCATAACGACGGTTAAGGGCATTACCGAAACACGCAAAACTTATAAACCTTTAAGCTAAAATATGAGTTATAAAATTTCTTTCATTTTCAAAAACACATTATATTTAACTATAAATTCATTATACAATCGCACTGTAAAATATACTTCGTCAGAATTTACTATAGATAGACCATTTACATAACCAATATCATTTTTACAAAACTTATAATTCCAGAATTTCAAATCTTGCATACATTATCAAGACTATACAAATCCTACGCTAATATCTCTTCATAAGCTTGCATTGGCCTGGACTGCTGCGGAAAGTGTAACACCCCCTACCCATACCCGTATGAGTCGGGGTGTCACCAAGCAGATACTATACAAATAATATAATCATATATAAACATGTATACTGAATTACAGGATAATTAAAAATTTTCATAATACATCGCATGTTATCACTCATCATATATGTAATAATATTATAGGCCCAAATACAAATACACCAGCGGAAGCTATTTTCCAAACCAATATCAAAAGTTCTTTACATAAAAGAATCAACCATAATAAAATAAACTCCAAACTCTAAACCTTGCTGTGTTGGCTTGACTGCGGCAACTCACTCAAAACAAAACTTCTTATGTACCTGCACGGGTAAAACACCGTGCTAAGCGATATACGCTCAGTGGGGATATACACATATAATATAGACGGCCACTCACAATGGTCGTCAAAGTATAACACATTCATAATGGCATATGCAATAATTCATAACATAATATGTACCAATATAGGCACCAATTTACAACAATACATTCGGCATCTCATGTTTATATCCATATCCATTTTATCTTATTCAAATATTACCTTCGCATAGTCAACTTAGAACAAAACAAATCACATATCACATAAAGATCCTGCTGACTCATAATAGTGGATAACGAGTATACGCATAGCGATACCTTACGGGTACTAATCGACGCATAGTGATGCCTTACGGGCATGAATCGACGCATAGCGATACCTTACGGGTATGAATCGAAAACCATTTTACTTTAATATTTACAAAACATTTAAAAGGGAGGACCTTAAATAAGATCCAAACATATTAAAAAGAATCGCGAGGATTCAAACACATTTAATAGGGTTTGCGAGGAACCATACGGGGATCTGATCAGGATCCAATACATTCAAAAGGACTGCAGCTAAAAGACTCTATTAGGCATGCCTAACTATCCACTTTCTAGACTCTAGCAGGTCATGCATAACACAAGCTAAAATAAATCATCAATATAATATCATAAGTAATTATATAGCTTAACATATATTATTCAATCACACAACTAATCATGGCATGATATAGCATATGAACAGTAACTATATCATTCAAGGATGCTCATAACACACAATCAGCTTATAACTCTTTTATCTTATTCATATGCAACATGTCATTTCAAAATAAAGCTAAGTAATATAATTTATCAAAAATTCATAGCTATAAAATCAATTAAAGGATACAAATCATGTTAAAAGACACTCACATAGAACTCAACATACAAGTATACAATATATTATTCATTTCCACATTCATGGGTTTTCCATTCATAAACTTATATATCATAACATAAATTACATATATTTCCATTAGAAATACATTTATATACTCCTTTTATAATGTTAGACATGAGTTGGATAAGTGGTGAGAACTTCCGGGGAGATTCGGGATTGATTCGGGAGGGAAAAAGTACCTTTTCGGGGCAAAAATGAGGTTACACGGCGGTATGGAAACTCATACAGCCGTGTGGGACGTGAAATTTGGGTAAAAATGGACAGAATGGTTTTACACGGCGGTAAGGAATTCCCTTACCCCCGTGTAAACCCATTCTGCCTTACTTCGAGAGGCAGGCTCCAGACTGACATCAGGTCCAAACTTGCAATGCATTTTACACATAGTTAACGACATTTTTAGGAAAAACTTTATTCTTAACATTTGTTCCATATGATGTTAACTTTAAAATGGGATAAGTTTCAGGTCATTTAGACATCAATAACTCCAGATATGATCTAAAATCTATATACTGTTCCAGTGAACCCACCTAAGCAGGGAGGTCTCGGTTTTTAGCATTTTTGAAGATCTTAACTCCAGAATTAGCTCCAGCACTCTCTTAGACAATTTTAGATACGGATCTTAGCTTTCAGATTCAATTTGAATCAACTCAATTGGAGCTCTATAACTCTACGTATGACAAAAATATCACACTGAGTTCAGATAAAAACTGAATAAAATTTCAGAACACAAACATCAACATTGAACAAATAAATCCCAAATCTGAAATTTTTCACTTCAATTACTTAGATCCACAACTCCCAGCAATTTCCTTGCCCTTGAAATTTTGAGGAGATTTAACTAAACATAGATCCACCAAAAATACACAAAATAAATCCTAAATTAATACCCAATTAAAGAGTAAAAGAAATTGAAGAAAGAAATGAAATTATGTGTTAATCTTACCCACAAAAATGCTAGAATTACTTGATTTCTACCCACAAAACTTAGATCTATTCTAGGATTTTTTTTTGAAGAGAGAAAATGAAGAAGAATGAGGTGAAGAAGATGACAATGAAGGAAATGCAAATGACTTACGGGAATTCTTCGTTTCATGTACATTTCATTTTCTTTTTCCAAATTTGCCACATGTCACCTTCCTATTGGTGGCAACCAATTATTCACACCCAATTACCATACACTTCTCACACTCAATGCATTATCATATACAACACCCTACTTATGTGTGAATAAAACACACAATAATATCCCACTTAGATTCCTTCTACTATGCTATGCTTACTACACACAATCAAAACCCAACTTAAAACACCCTACTAATGTGTGAGTAAAACACACAATCACTACACCATTACTCACATCCTACAATGGTATATGCACGCACACATAAGTATTTTCCAACTAATTCACACCCTAATAATATATGTGTGCCCACATGTTAACATAACCCTTATAACATGCAATATACCCAAAGTACCCTTGTCACATGCAAAAATACATACAAATGTACACATATATATGTCTCATACTACTAGAGGGTAAACGGGGTGTGACAGAAAGACTCTCGAAAGACCCGATCAATAGTACCTACACGGATTAAAAGAAAATCCGTGCTAAGCATAAAGCTTAGTGGGAAACACATACACATAACAAGTAATATATCACACAAATAGAACATCATACATTATACGCAAAAGATCATACTTAACCGACCATGTCACATTAAGTACCATTTTAGGCATGTCATGATTTATTTAGCATTCTCATACACATAGACCATTAAGCAACCCATCTCATAATTCCAGAATATAACATACATAATGGTTGTATTATTATTATTTCCATTTATTAAGTTGCCTGCAATTCAAAGACGCGGATAATGGGTTTCGCATTGGTACCACCGAGGTACTATAATCACATTAAAATCTTATTTATGCATTGGTACCCTCAGGTACAATAATATCATTTCACATATAATAAAATCCAGCAAGAATTATACGCTTTATAATCGCATTGGGATTCCCAAGGAATCAGAGACATTAAACGCATTGGGCTGCAGCACTTTGACCCTATAGGCATGCCTATCTATCCACTACTTGACTCGCAGGCTTAAGTTATTTGATTATGTCATCCATTTCACATTGATCAATCTTCATAACACATATATCATTCATCACTTGAGCTTAACATCGCTCTCATACACATATATTTGTCATTCCATTTGCTATCCTTCACATAATTATATATTATTACTTTATTAGTTAAATTACCAATCTTAATCATACTCATTTATACATATTCACATACTTGATTCATTACACTTAAAACACTTATAGCTCATACATATTTTACACATTAGCATGCATAGTTCATCATGCTTAAAATACTCATTTTATAATGATAAATATGTATTAGACAAGCTATGGGAACTCGTGGTGAAGTTCGGGTGCATTTCGGGAAGAAAAACACCCTAAATAGACAAAACAGGGGGGGTCACGGTGACAATGAATTGGTTGTGACCGTGACATACTAAATTAAGCAAAACAGAAGCTAACTTTCGACACTGGTTCACACCACAATTTTGTACAGTGCAAACCGATATCTTACACTCAATTTCAAGCAAAGGTCCCTTCTTAACATTTCTTCCCTAATGTCTTATCTTTCAAATGGGACAAGTTTCAGGTCAATTGGATTTAAAATGAAGGAGTTATGGCCAAAGGAACACAACTGGTTCCAGAAGCCCTCCTACAGAAATGTAACTATAGTTATTGTCAATTTTGATGACCTTAGAGTCCTCAAATCAAACAGAGCTATTTATACAACATTTAAAGACACGGATCTTATGGTTCTAATACAATTGGTATCACCCGTTTTGGAGTTCTAAAACTCTGGATAGAACCTAATAACCGAAGAAAGGTCAAGTGTTTCTTAACACAATTTTCATGAAATCCTACTCACATGCACAATTTTAACAATCTAAAGCCAACACTCACTATCAACATCATAGATTCAACACATATCATTCAAATACATCTCAAATCATATTATTTATCATCAAATCAAACTAGTTTCCAAACCTTAACTCCTTTGCTCCAATAGCTTCAATGGTGGCACTTCTTGCTTTCGTACTCCCTCTTCAGTTTTGTCTCTCCAATTTCCTCATAAAAACATAGAATATCACTCCATATTTTTAATGAAACCAAGATGGAATTATAGAGATGAGGATCCTTACTTACCCTTCTAACTCAAATCTCTCCTTCAAACACTTGAACTACACTTTCTAATACTCATAGCTTGAGCTTGCAAGGGAAGAGAGGGAGGGTTGGCATGAGATGAAGAAGAAGAGGGAGAGAAGAAGACCAAAGGAAATTCACGTGAGGGAGGAGAGGGGAAGTGCAGAAATCTGATATCCCTTTCCTAAAATAACTCAAACTTATCCCATATGCCACATGTCTACTTCCTATTGGCCCTCCAAAGATTTTTATGACAATTCTCCCTTTTGGTCCCTTTCCTTACTTCCTTTCCCTCAATTGGCATTTCACTTTTCTATTACATACATTAGCCCACTTAATTAACTAATTCAATCAATTTAATCCTTAATTACAAAATGACCGAAATACCCCTACCTTACACAAATAAAACTAGTCACATTCTTTTACTACAATTAATCACTTCCTTCATCCAATTACACATTTTAATCACCAAGAATAATTCTCTTCGTGTCGTTAGAGGCACGATGATATAATTGTCCCATTTACAGAAACTCGCTGAAACTTTCGAATTAATGACGGTTGTATCCTTTTTGACACTTCCATTCATATCTCAACTACATTCGGTTTCCGTTATACCCTAAACCTACCCTAATCCGACTAGGGTGTGTTCGGGGTGTTACAAATCTACCCTCCTTAAAAGAATTCCGTCCTCGAAATTCACTTATATCCGATTTCTGAATATCAAAATCTTTATTACTACATTCACCCACGTTAACATTATACTTATCATATAATAATTACACTTTGTTTCTTACATAATCCACTTTATTACTTCCTGTCACATAATATGATTTATACAGCTTTTCAATGTTTACTTAAACTTCTGATTTTTTTTTCCTGGTTTCCAATTGTCATTATCTAGAAACAATAGTAATCTGTTTGAGAATCATCGACATTGCTATCCAAATAAGAAGTTGTCTCGGTAATAGTAATATCAACGGTCATTGTCACGATATGCCACATTACATAATCATCATACAATCCAAATCATTCTTACTAGTATCATTACATATATCAGAAAATCCTTCTTACAACATAAGCATCTCCAAAATTTTAAATTACAGATTGTTCGCATTCTATCACTATTGCATCCCAAATGTCATTTTCAATTCACCTTATCAAATCATATATACATATAACCCTCTCCATCGAATTATTCCTTACTCAACTTCAATACAATTATGACATACACATATTCCCAATATTCAATTCATCATATATCTTTATATATACCTTTGTCCTATGATTATCATGTCAATCTTTTCACTTAACTCTTTCCTCATAAAACATATCGTCCTTTAAATACAGATTCTCTCACATTCACTAAACTCTTTTCTTGATCAAAATAATTATAACAGTTCCCTCTAGATTACCAGGATCACTAATTACGATTGACTATCACTTCTGAAACATTACATGGATTTTACAGTATTTATCATTCGACTATCTTGCACAAAAGTTCACAATTTTATTCACTCTTATAAGCAAGTTCAGATCTATAGCCAATAAGTCAATCTAATCAGATACAATTCCATTTCTTTCCAAATATATATATATATAAATATTATCCCATTTTATATTTTAATTCCTTAACAAAGAAGGGTCATACCCACCAATTCTATAAGCACAGATTTCTTACTCATTCTTATACACATTCCGTGATCCTTCACTCTCTCTTTCTTTCTTTTCTTCTTCTCTTTTTTTTTCCAGTTGAAGAACTAATTCCTTATTACACTCACTCAACTTTGTTACACTCAATGTACATTTTGTCAGCTTCCTATCACTGGAGGCAAATGCACATGTCTGATGTTCATCAAGAAGGGTCAACAAAGATAGATGTAATGAATGCTAAATGATTTATATATGCAGAATGATGTAATATATTAATGCAGTTCAAATAATGGCAATGCAAGTTGCCCAACCCCCATGATGTATCACATTCAAATAATTGCTCTCATCAGTAAAGTAGCTGACAGGTGTACAGAGTGTCACAATCCTTAAAATACGTTCAATTACAGAAAATCCAGCATTGTCTCATCCTTTATTCCATATTTCCCCTCAGGGAAAACTTATACATAACCTATATTGTACTGTACACAATTTCTAACTAGAATCTCTACAGCTACGTCCAATACCTTAATAACAGGAAACGAATTCATAACAGACTGATCATAAATTATTATATATCACATTCAACTGCCTCATTGCGGATATCATCTACATCTACTCATTCTACCGCAACACTTATACAAAATTAAGACCTCTGCATTGGCCAATGCAAAAACTATACAGACTAAACTCTAAACTCTAGTCGTCCAGAACCGACTAAACCTATGCTCTGATACCACTAAATGTAACACCCCTTACCCGTACGTAGTAAACCACACCGTGAACCGGTGGTCCATAACGACGGTCAAGGGCATTACCGAAACAAACATGCAAAACTTATAAACCTTTAAGCTAAAATATGAATTATAAAATTTCTTTCATTTTCAAAAACACATTATATTTAACTATAAATTCATTATACAATCGCACTATAAAATATACTTTGTCAGAATTTACTATAGATAGACCATTTACATAACCAATATCATTTTTACAAAACTTATAATTCCAGAATTTCAAATCTTGCATACATTATCAAGACTATACAAATCCTACGCTAATATCTCTTCATAAGCTTGCATTGGCCTGGACTGCAGCGGAAAGACTCTCGAAAGACCCGATCAATAGTACCTACACGGATTAAAAGAAAATCCGTGCTAAGCATAAAGCTTAGTGGGAAACACATACACATAACAAGTAATACATCACACAAATAGAACACCATACATTATACGCAAAAGATCATACTTAACCGACCATGTCACATTAAGTACCATTTTAGGCATGCCATGATTTATTTAGCATTCTCATACACATAGAGTGTTAGGATCGTCGGGCTATTTAGACAGTGATTTTATGGCAACAATGAAGAAATAGCCAAAGTAATAAAAATAAAAACACACAAAATTTACGTGGTTCGGCAATATGCCTACGTCCACGGGAGGAGAGGAGCAATAAGTTCACTATCGTAAAATAATATTACAAGTGGAGAAAACTCTCAACCCAAAACCCAATTACACCCGCTCACAAAATGCTCTCTTAATTAGAGCATAAACACTCTCTTAACTCTCAAATTCTTATATTTCGATGCTCTTAACAAATGAGAAATGAAGCCTTTTTATAGGCTAAGTTGACATACTGTGCCACCGAAATATTATTTCGGTGGCAGCAATTTTTGACAAAGGATAAAAGGACAAATCTAAAAAGCCTAAATTCAAGGCATATACGACAAATCTCCACCTTGACTTGAATTTTATCTTAGTAATCTTAGCTCCACCTTCTCCAAATAACTTTAAGTGCTACGTACATACACCAATCAAGTCCAAGCAATGTTTGAACTTGGTAGTAGGAAGAGGCTTTGTTAACATGTCAGCTGGATTGTTTGCAGTACCAATCTTTTTAACTATAACATCTCCTTGTGCGATAATATCTCGAACGAAATGGTACCTGATGTCAATGTGCTTTGTTTTTCCATGAAACATCTGGTCTTTGGTTAGATGTATAGCACTTTGACTATCACAAAAGACAACTGTCACTTGATGATCTGAATTGAGCTCATTGTATAAGCCCTTTAACCAAATAGCCTCTTTGATAGCTTCAGTCACTGCCATATATTCAGCTTCTGTCGTAGACAATGCAACTGTAGATTGCAATGTAGATTTCCAACTGACAGCACTATTTCCAAAAGCAAATATGTAGCCTGTCAATGATCTCCTTTTGTCGAGATCTCCTGCATAGTCTGAGTCGACATAACCAACCAAACTACTATCACCACTACTGAACTCCAAACAGGTGTCAACTGAGCCTTTTAAGTATCTCAAAATCCATTTAACTGCTTGCCAGTGAACTTTACCAGGATTTGCCATGAATCTGCTTACAACACTAACTGCATGAGAAATATCAGGTCGGGTACATACCATGGCATACATAAGACTGCCTACTGCACTGGAGTATGGAACATGATCCATGTATTTCTGCTCTTCATCTGTTTGTGGTGATAGTGCAGCTGAAAGCTTGAAATGAGCTGCTAATGGAGTACTTACAGGCTTTGCATCATTCATGCTAAAACGCTCAAGCACTTTCTCAACATATTTCTTTTGAGTGAGAAACAACTTTCCTGCTTTTCTGTCCCTCTGAATCTCCATTCCGAGAATCTTCTTTGCTGCTCCAAGATCTTTCATCTCAAATTCTTTACTCAATAAAACTTTCAGCTTCTCAACTTCAGAAATATTCTTTGCAGCAATCAACATATCATCAACATATAACAATAAATATATGAATGATCCATCAACTAACCTTCTGAAGTAAACACAATTATCATAATAACTCCTTGAAAAATTATTACTGGTCATGAAGGAGTCAAACCTCTTATACCACTGCCTGGGTGACTGCTTAAGGCCGTATAGAGATTTCTTCAACAGACAAACATGGTCCTCCTTGCCTTCAACCCTGAAACCTTCTGGTTGTTGCATGTAGATTTGCTCTTCAAGGTCACCATGTAGAAAAGCAGTTTTGACATCTAACTGCTCCAGTTCTAAGTCATACTTAGCCACCATAGCAAGCAACATGCGAATGGAACAATGTTTCACAACTGGTGAGAATACATCATTGAAATCCACACCTTGAACTTGCTTGAATCCCTTTGCAACTAGGCGAGCTTTGTATCTTGCTTCTTCAATGCCTGGGTTGCCTTCCTTCTTCTTGAAAACCCATTTGCAGTCGATAATCTTCTTTCCTTTTGGTGGTCTAACGAGCTCCCAAGTGCCATTCTTATTCAATGACTCCATTTCTTCTTGCATAGCTATCAACCATCTATCTGAGTTGACTCCTGAAATGGCTTCTGAATATGTGGATGGTTCTCCAATATTGTTGATCTCCTCAGCTGCTGACAAAGCAAAAGCTACCAAATATGCATAATCTTTATATTTTGTTGGCTTCTTTATTTCTCTCCTTTCTCTATCTTTGGCAATAGAGTATGGCTGCTCCTGTTCAACTGAGTTAGGATCTGAATCACCTTGCTGAGAGCTGAATGGTTGTGAATTTGACTGCGAAGTAGAATCTTGCTGAGCAGGATAATCTACAACATCTATCTCCTGTCTTTGACCGGCCTCCACCTGCTTATCAGAACTGCATGGTACCAATACTTCATTTTTTGAGTGAAGCATGGAACCTTCATCAAATGTGACATCTCTGCTGATTATAACTTTGGATGATTTGTGACACCAAAGTTTATATCCTTTCACCCCTGATGGATATCCTAAGAAAATGCACTTCTTGGCCCTTGGTGCTAACTTGCCATCATTGACGTGCATATAAGCTGGGCAGCCAAAGATTTTCAAATTTGAATAATCTGTAGGTTTGCCAGACCAAGCTTCCTCTGGAGTCTTGAAACCAATTGGAACTGATGGAGAGCGATTGACTAAATAGCAAGCTGTTGAAACAGCTTCTGCCCAGAAACTCTTTGGTAATCCAGCATTTGAAAGCATACACCTTGCTTTCTCTATAAGAGTTCTGTTCATCCGTTCAGCAACTCCATTTTGTTGAGGTGTCATCCGAACTGTGTGATGCCTCACAATGCCTTCATTTTTACAGAAGTCATTGAACTCGCCAGCACAAAACTCCAAGCCATTATCTGTTCTCAGCCTCTGTATTTGCCTTCCAGTCTGCTTCTCAATCATGGTTTTCCATTGCTTGAATGTGGAAAATACTTGATCCTTATGTTTAAGAAAGTAAACCCAAACCTTCCTCGAGAAGTCGTCGATGAAGACAAGCATGTATCTGGCACCACCTTTTGATGGAACTTGTGATGGCCCCCATAGATCAGAATGGATGTAATCCAAGGTACCTTTGGTTGTGTGGGTACCTGTGCTGAAACTGACACGTTTCTGCTTTCCGAAAATACAGTGCTCGCAAAAATCAAGCTTGCTAGTATTTTGTCCACACAAAAGACCCTTTTTGCTTAACAGGGTTAAGCCTTTCTCGCTCATATGGCCTAACCTCATATGCCATAATTTGGTGACGTCGGTTTCAGACATTTGAGTAGTAATTGCAGCAGCAGCTCCTGTAACTGTGGTTCCTTGTAGGAGATAAAGTCTTCCAAACAGTTTAGCCTTCATCACCACCAGAGCACCTTTACTAACTTTCAGGACTCCACCTTCGCTTGTGTATTTGCATCCACCAGCATCAAGAGTGCCCAAAGAGATGAGATTTTTCTTCATGTCAGGAGCATGGCGAACGTCTGTCAAAGTTCGTACCACGCCATCATGCATCTTGATTCGGATTGTGCCCTTGCCAATAACTTTGCAAGCTGCATCGTTGCCCATCAAAACAACTCCACCTGCAAAAGATTCATATGTGGAGAACCAGTCCCTATTGGGACATATGTGATAAGAGCAACCTGAATCCATAATCCAATCATCTTTGAACCTGCACCTTTCACAGTTAGTGACTAAAAGAATATCAGATGTGGACTCATCTTCGGCAATACTAGCTTCGGCGGATTTTTCCCTTCTTTCTTCAGTTGATTGTTTATTTTTCAACTTATAACAATCAGCTTAAATGTGCCCCTTTTTATGACAATAGTTACATATCAAATTCTTATGTCTAGATTTTGACCTAGACCTACTACTGCCATAACTCTTATTTTTAGACCTGCCTCTAGCAACAAGGCCTTCTGCTACATTATCATCTTTACTACCGACAATTCCTCTGTCAATTATAATTTTAGAGAGCAAAGCTGTTTTAACCTCTGCCAAAGACACACTGTCTTTTCCATAAAGCATTGTGTCCCTAAAACTTTTATGTGACAGTGGTAATGAACACAACAATTTCAAAGCAGCATTTTCATTATCAACTTTAGCACCCACATTTTCTAAACATACTAAAATTGATGTATATTCTTCCAGATAGTTTTTAATAGAAGTACCTTCCTGCATTTGAAATGTGTAGAATCGCGTCATGTGGTACAGCTTGTCAGTCAGGGTTTTGGACATATACAAGGATTCCAGTTTCGCCCATAAGCCAGCTGCTGTATCTTCATTGATGACCTCCTGAAGAACTTCATTAGACAAACAGAGCTGAATTGTGGAAACTGCCTTGTTGATTATCTCCTCCTTCTTTTCTTCAGTCATTGACTCCGGTATTCTATTCTTCCCCAATAGAGCTTTTTCAAGCCCATTCTAAATTAAGATGGTGCGCATCTTAATCTTCCACAAAGAGAAATTTATGTTGCGATCAAATTTCTCAATATCAAATCTTGTAGTTGCCATTGCTTCAATTGCAAACTTCTTTTGATAAAAAAATAGCTCTCACTATTATACGTGAATAGTATGTTAGTGTTAGCCCTAGCCCCAATACATTGTAATAAAACACTTTAGCTAATAAATGAGGCATTTGTTTTCTCCATTGTATTCCTGTGCATGTCAATTGATAGAACTATCCAAGAATGTTGTTTCAGTTTAAGTTATCATGTGTGAGGCACATGGTTGTAAGACCTTGAAACAAATGAGACTTCATTCTAAATATCCCTAGTCAGTCATTGTTATGGGAATAACAAATGAATTAAGACTAGTATGCTCTCTCTGATAAATTGAGTTATGTCTTACGGATCATAAGGACAAGAGTGTCAATCAGAGATCATAGATAGATGTTTACAATATGGTATCTGGATTCGATCCATTAATGAGAACACTACATGGTACAAGTCATAAGTGTTTCTCATATGCAAGTTTTGTATCGGAGTTCTTAGACCTGAAATCTCTATGAAACTCTTTATGAATTACTGTGTACTTTGACATACACCTAATGTGCTCGTAATAGAGTGACAAGTATGGGTATGCTTGGGTATACATTGATTCATGTCAGAGAGCATGAGAGAAGTGAAGGGATTACCCCTCTCTATAAGAGAGAAAATATCATCGGCCACTTAATCAGTGAACTGAGAAGTGTATGGCCATACCGAGATGAAATAATGAGTAACCATTATTTATCTGAGAGTTCAGTGTCACTGGAATATCAAGAAAGGAATTAACTTACATATAAGGATGACTAGTTCCATGCCTTATATTAATTCTGATATTTAGGGGTAAGGGACTATGCAAAATTGCATTAGGTCACTAAATGCCATTTGCATTTTCATTTAATTTGGAATGCTATAATATCTTGCTAGAGAATATATATAGCCTTTGAATTAATTCATTAATTCATTGCCAACATTAAATGGACCTATAGGATCGCACACAAAGTATTGGGCTTAAAATATTTAAATAATGTATTGGGCATTAATTTGGGCTTTTAATTAAAGTCAAATTAATGTATGTAATGGGTATTAAAATTGCTATTGGACCTTGGCCCATGAGAGAGGAGAAATTCGGCCCACATGATTTAATTTCAATTAATTAATTATATGATTAAGTTAATTGAGTATTAAATCCTAATTTGAATTTTAAATTCAAAAGGGTTTAAACTAATATTTGTTACTTATCTCTAGGAAGTGTTTAAGATTGAATAAACTATCTTAAGGTAGTAAAATTCATATTAAAGACTTGCCATAAGATAAGGATAGATATTGGAAAAGAGAAAAAGGCTAGGAGAGGTGGTGTAGAGAAAGACTTCTCTCTCTCACTCTCAAATTTTTCTTTTGGCCGATTTTCACAAGGGGTAATTCTCTTTTCTGGTTTTCTTAGGTTATTAGGCATGAATAGCACCTAAAGGAAAGAAAAGAAAAAGCTTGTAGCTTCAATCCTAGCCATTACACAATACTAATAATTGAGAGCTAGCAATCTCGGTTTTAAGCCTTGCTTACAAGTGTGTGTGTGAACATAGAGAGGATTGGCATAAAGGCTATTCCTTGGCATTGGTGGTGAAGATTAAAGGTGGACAAACTCATCTTAGTTGCTGATCATCATCAAACTCAATTTGGAATAGGCATCTAAAGTTGTAAGTTTTAAAACCCTAAAAGTGCATGTTTCGATTCTTGTTATGGAATTGCTTGGCATGTATGATTCAATTTCGATGTTTTCCGCTGCGTGATTTTCATATTCATATCATATCATATTCCATCAATGGTATCAGAGCCTAAACATGCTTATTTTAGTACTTTAGATGCATGAAATAATTAATTAAAAATCGTTACTTTTAATACATGCAATGCTGAAATTTTCTGTTTTGAGTTTTTTGCATTGTTTTGGTGTAAAAACGATTTTAATTGATTAGATAGGTATTATAATTAATATGACATGTTAATATAATGTCCTAAGATGTTCTAGGAGCTTTTATTGGTCATATTTAATTGATAATACCTGATGGTATACGTTAATATTAAAACTAGGTGCTTTTGGCATGTTAATTGTTAGTTTAACAACTAGTTTTGAATATTAAATGTAAAAACGTTTTTGGCATGTTTGTAAGTGATTTTAAAGATTAAATATCAGGTCTGGACATTTTTAAAATTTGGTTTTAATTCTGGTCCATGACAATTTAATTGATTAATTTTAATATCACTTAAAACAATGACTAGTTTGTGTTTGTTACATGTTTAATCAACATTGTTTGTTTTGATTTGATTAAAATGGTAAAAACACATTTAGATCAGATTGGTACAATATATTAAATCATTTTTTATGACTTTATTTGAATTATTAAATGACTCATAAAATTGATTTAAATATTTGTGCATTTTTGTGGCATCACATAAGAATTAAACAACTAGTTTTGTTGTTTGTTTGTTTTTATATGTATGCCGTGTATCATATATATGTTCTTCATGATTTTTTTATTTTTAATTCATGTCGGTACATATTATATGTATTTTTAATGTTTATGGGCAGTATGACATAATATTAAAAATGGCAAAATTGGAAATTATACTAGAGTTGATTTATAGCACAAATCTAACTAGTTTGTGTTTTGGGCTTTTAAGAGAACTTATTCAATAAGAGGATTTAGTCCATTGGGCCTCGGCCTAGGCCCATCATAGGGTCATCTCTTAAAGGTTCAAGTACACAATTTCCATTAATGGGCTTGGCTAATTTAATTAAAATTGGATTTTGTTTGATCCATGAATGTTATGTATATTAATTTGCTTGTTTGGTGTGATGAATGGATATGCATGGTGCATTCATGGGCCCTGGGTTTTTGTAATTAATTATGGCCTGCGAGCCATTATGTATTATTGTAAAAGTTTCATTTATTTCTTAGAATAGAATTTACTTGAAGACTTTGTAAGTCAAGATGAAGCCCACCGGAGTAAAGAAGCCCAACTCGAAGATTCTTATGTAATAGTATAGAATCTTAGTTGTAGGTTTTTGGGCCCATGTTTGTCACGCTTTACTTTATGCAATTATTTATATATGCATGCTATAAATGGATGACAAAGCATATGCCATGTAAGCCGTAATAAAATGAATCCCTAATAATAATAGTAAGTCACAAAGTTGCCTTCCTAATTCGAAACATGTCAAGGCATCGATCATCGATCACGTAGACTGGAAGTCCTAGATACGCTCGATTATCTTTGTGAGGCATGGGTTGTGAATGTAGGTTGGACTTAACATGGAAATGGATGCTCGGACCTAGGCAACTAATAAATGGGTTTGTGCTATAACATCTTGAGATGTTAACCCATTTGATCCAAGAGTCATGTACGAGACATGATTGGAGTTTTTCCTACCTAAGTAACTTAACTTGTTAGGTGTACAAGCTCAGCTTGACTAATAAGTTGTTCTGAAAAGTGGATCTTGGCCCACATTAAATCACTAACGTGAATTATTTAAAGGGATATTAATTCGGTTTGTGGGATTATAAAATAAGACCTCATTTAATCTTGCTAAATTTTATTGTAGATTGAAAAATGGCATCATCAAACAACAATTTCTCATTGCGATCGGTCCTTGAAAAGGACAAATTGAATGGCACCAATTTCATAGACTGGTCTCGAAACTTGAGAATAGTGCTTAAGCAAGAGAAAAAGTCGTATGTTTTGGATGCACCCTTGCCTGTTGAACCTGGCAGGAACGCCTCTGCGGTTCAAAAGGAAACTTTTGAGACCAAGAAGAGTGACTCTAATGATGTGACCTGTTTGATGCTGGCCACTATGGTGCCTGACTTGCAAAAGCAATTTATGGACCAAGAGGCTTATGCGATCATGGTGCACCTAAAGGAGATGTTCCAAGAGCAAGCTCGTCACGAGAGATTTGTGACAACAAAGGCCTTGATTTCCTGTAAGATGGCTGCGGGTACTCCTGTTAGTACACATGTACTCAAGATGAAAGGGTATCTTGATACTCTAGAAAAGCTTGAGGTACAAGTGCCAAAGGAATTGGCCACTGACTTGATATTAGGATCATTGACTGATGATTATGATCCATTTGTAATGAATTATAACATGCATGCAATGAACAAGTCAGTCACTGAGATTCATGGGATGCTTAAGAATGCTGAAGAGAACATTCGAAAGACCAATCCCATACTGATGGTTCAAGGGGGCATTAAGAAGGGACCGGCTAAGGGAAAAGGAAAGGGAAAGGCAAAACCCAAGAATGACCTGGCTCGGTTCAAGTCAAATGGGAGTGCACCTCAGGCCCAATCCAAGCCCAAGGCGCAAAAGCCCAAGGAGAGCGAGAGCACTTGCTTCCATTGCAACAAAATAGGGCATTGGAAGAAGAATTGTGCTCTCTTCAAGGAAGAACAAAAAAGGAATGGAGCCAATGCGTCCAGTTCAGGTATTTTTGTTATTGAAATTATCCTTTCTATTTCTACCACTTGGGTACTAGATACCGGTTGTGGTTCTCACATTTGTTCAAATGTGCAGGGGCTAAGAAATAGGTGGTTACTTGGAAAGAATGAAGTGGACCTCCGTGTGGGGAATGGAGCACGAGTTGCTGCCATGGAGATAGGCGACTATCAACTCACTTTACCTTCCGGACTTTGTTTAGTTTTGAAAAATTGTTATTATGTACCTGCTATGAGCAGAAACATTATTTCAGTTTCATTGTTGGATTTGGATAAATTTGATTTTGTTATTAAAAATGGCAATGCTCATATTCGTCGCCAAGGCATTTCATATGGCAATGCCATGTTGCAAAATGGCCTTTATATCCTTGATTTACAAAACAAAGAGTCCATATACAACATTAATACAAAGAGGGTTAAATCAAACGAATTGAACCCTACTTACTTCTGGCATTGTCGTTTGGGACATACAAACGAAAAACGCATTTCAAGACTCCACAAAACTGGAGTACTTGGGTCATTCGACTTAGAGTCTTATGATACATGCGAGCCATGTTTGCATGGAAAAATGACAAAAAGTCCTTTTAATAAGAAAAGTGAGAGGACTAATGGCTTATTGGAACTAATACATACCGATGTATGTGGACCATTAAGTACACAAGCTAGAGGTGGTTTTAGCTACTTCGTAACGTTCACAGATGACTTCAGTAGATATGGCTATGTCTATCTAATGAAGTATAAATCTGAAACTTTTGAGAAATTCAAAGTGTTTAAGAACGAAGTAGAAAAACAACTTGGCAAAAGTATAAAAGCCATTCGATCTGATAGAGGTGGCGAATACTTAAGCCAAGATTTTGACGGTCATCTAAAAGAGTGTGGTATTATTTCACAGCTCACTCCTCCTGGAACACCACAATGGAATGGTGTGTCCGAAAGGAGAAATCGAACTCTATTAGACATGGTTCGATCTATGATGAGTCAAGCAAATCTTCCTATCTCTTTTTGGGGCTATGCATTAGAAACTGCTGCGTTTCTACTAAACCGTACTCCAACTAAAGCAGTTGAGAAGACACCATACGAGGTATGGACTGGGAAAGAACCCAATATGTCATTTCTTAGGATTTGGGGCTGTGAAGCACATGTTAAGAAATTAACATCTGACAAACTAGAGTCCAAATCCACTGTCTGCTTATTTGTGGGTTATCCCAAAGAAACAAAGGGATACTACTTTTACTCACAAGCCGAGAACAAAGTATTTGTTGCTCGCAAGGCTGTTTTCTTGGAAAAGGAGTTCCTTCTCAAGAAAGATAGTGGGAGTAAAGTAGAACTTGGAGAAATTCAAGCGCCACAAATTCCTATAGAGGATGAGTTGGAAATGGGATCAAGTTCACAACCACTTGTGGAACAAGAACCCATTACACAAGTACCTAGAAAGGTCCGGTAGGGTACGTCAGGAGATTCAGAGATATGGATTTCTAATCACCGACAGTGACACTATTGAGTTAGTAGATCGTGAGGATCCTACTACCTACCGAGAAGCTATTGAAAGCCCAGACTCGAAAAATTGGCTTGAAGCCATGAAATCCGAGATGCAATCAATGTACGATAACCAGGTTTGGACCTTGGTTGATCCACCGGAAGGTGCTAAGGTAATTGAATGCAAGTGGCTATTTAAACTCAAAGCTGATAAGACCTACAAAGGTAGACTAGTAGCAAAAGGTTTTCGACAAACTCATGGTGTAGACTATGATGAAACCTTTTCGCCTGTAGTCATGCTCAAATCCATTAGGATCTTGCTTGCCATAGCTGCATATCATGATTATGAGATATGGCAAATGGATGTCAAAACTGCTTTCCTCAATGGAAATTTACTAGAGGAGGTGTATATGACACAGCCTGAGGGTTTTGTCAATCCCAAGCATCCTAAGAAGGTTTGCAAGCTTCAGAAATCCATTTATGGTTTAAAGCAAGCATCCCGAAGTTGGAATCTTCGTTTTGATGAGGCAGTCAAAGAATTTGACTTCATCAAGAATGAAGATGAGCCTTGTGTGTACAAGAAGGTTAGTGGGAGCATAGTAGTATTTTTGGTCCTATATGTGGACGACATCCTTCTCATTGGGAATGACATTCCAACATTGCAAATGGTTAAGCAATGGTTGGGGAAATGTTTCTCGATGAAAGACTTAGGAGAAGCTGAGACAATACTTGGTATTCGGATCTATAGAGACAGATCGAATCGGCTTTTGGGACTAAGTCAAGAAAAGTACATAGACAAAGTACTAAAGTATTTTAGTATGGGAGACTCAAAGAAAGGGTACATACCTTTGGCTTTGGGAGTTCCTTTGACTAAAGAACAGTGCCCTAAAACCAAAGAGGAAAGGGACAACATGAGTAGAATCCCATATGCATCTGCTATTGGATCTATAATGTACGCTATGTTATGTACTAGGTTGGATGTTGCTCATGCACTGAGCATAACCAGTAGGTTTCAGCAAGACCCTGGTGAAAAGCACTGGTCTGCTGTAAAAGGGATTCTAAAGTACCTACGAAGGACTAAGGATCACTTCTTGGTGTATGGTGGTCAGGAAGAGCTCGTCATACAAGGCTATGCCGATGCTGCTTTTCAAACCAGCACTCAGGACTCAAGATCTCAATCTGGATTTGTTTTTATTTTAAACGGTGGTGCTGTCAGCTGGAGAAGCTCAAAGCAAGAGACTGTCGCCGACTCAACTACAGAATCTGAGTATATTGCAGCGAGTGAAACTGCAAAAGAGGATGTTTGGATTAGAAATTTCATTTCTGGATTAGGAGTTGTCCCAAACATCCTAGATCCATTAGAAATTTTTTGTGACAACAACGGGGCCATTGCACAGGCCAAGGAGCCCCGGTCACACCAGAAATCCAAACACATACTCAGGAGGTACCACCTGATCAGAGAGATCATTGATCGTGGGGACGTCAAGGTTAGCAAGATAGCAAGTGAAAATAATGTAGCAGATCCTTTGACGAAACAGTTGCGTCCAAATCTGCACGAAACTCATTTGAGAGCATTCGGTCTTAGGGCTATGCCCAATTGGGACTAGTGCTAGTGGGAGATTGTTAGTGTTAGCCCTAGCCCCAATACATTGTAATAAAACACTTTAGCTAATAAATGAAGCATTTGTTTTATCCATTGTATTCCTGTGCATGTCAATTGATAGAACTATCCAAGAATGTTGTTTCAGTTTAAGTTATCATGTGTGAGGCACATGGTTGTAAGACCTTGAAACAAATGAGACTTCATTCTAAATATCCCTAGTCAGTCATTGTTATGGGAATAACAAATGAATTAAGACTAGTATACTCTCTCTGATAAATTGAGTTCTGTCTTACGGATCATAAGGACAAGAGTGTCAATCAGAGATCATAGATAGATGTTTACAATATGGTATCTGGATTCGATCCATTAATGAGAACACTACATGGTACAAGTCATAAGTGTTTCTCATATGCAAGTTTTGTATCGGAGTTCTTAGACCTGAAATCTCTATAAAACTCTTTATGAATTACTGTGTACTTTGACATACACCTAACGTGCTCGTAATAGAGTGACAAGTATGGGTATGCTTGGGTATACATTGATTCATGTCAGAGAGCATGAGAGAAGTGAAGGGATTACCCCTCTCTATAAGAGAGAAAATATCATCGGCCACTTGATCAGTGAACTGAGAAGTGTATGGCCATACCGAGATGAAATAATGAGTAACCATTATTTATCTGAGAGTTCAGTGTCACTGGAATATCAAGAAAGGAATTAACTTACATATAAGGATGACTAGTTCCATGCCTTATATTAATTCTGATATTTAGGGGTAAGGGACTATGCAAAATTGCATTAGGTCACTAAATGCCATTTGCATTTTCATTTAATTTGGAATGCTATAATATCTTGCTAGAGAATATATATAGCCTTTGAATTAATTCATTAATTCATTGCCAACATTAAATGGACCTATAGGATCGCACACAAAGTATTGGGCTTAAAATATTTAAATAATGTATTGGGCATTAATTTGGGCTTTTAATTAAAGTCAAATTAATGTATGTAATGGGTATTAAAATTGCTATTGGACCTTGGCCCATGAGAGAGGAGAAATTCGGCCCACATGATTTAATTTCAATTAATTAATTATATGATTAAGTTAATTGAGTATTAAATCCTAATTTGAATTTTAAATTCAAAAGGGTTTAAACTAATATTTGTTACTTATCTCTAGGAAGTGTTTAAGATTGAATAAACTATCTTAAGGTAGTAAAATTCATATTAAAGACTTGCCATAAGATAAGGATAGATATTGGAAAAGAGAAAAAGGCTAGGAGAGGTGGTGTAGAGAAAGACTTCTTTCTCTCACTCTCAAATTTTTCTTTTGGCCGATTTTCACAAGGGGTAATTCTCTTTTCTGGTTTTCTTAGGTTATTAGGCATGAATAGCACCTAAAGGAAAGAAAAGAAAAAGCTTGTAGCTTCAATCCTAGCCATTACACAATACTAATAATTGAGAGCTAGCAATCTCGGTTTTAAGCCTTGCTTACAAGTGTGTGTGTGAACATAGAGAGGATTGGCATAAAGGCTATTCCTTGGCATTGGTGGTGAAGATTAAAGGTGGACAAACTCATCTTAGTTGCTGATCATCATCAAACTCAATTTGGAATAGGCATCTAAAGTTGTAAGTTTTAAAACCCTAAAAGTGCATGTTTCGATTCTTGTTATGGAATTGCTTGGCATGTATAATCCAATTTCGATGTTTTCCGCTGCGTGATTTTCATATTCATATCATGTCATATTCCATCATAGTAACCGTATATTTGAATAGTACCGTATATGTGAACAGTACCGTACAGGTGAACAGTGCAGTATAAATAGTACCGTATGAACAGTACCCCAGCTACAGTGCTCTGAACAGTATCCGCTACAGTGCTCTGAACAATATCTGCTACAGTGCTCTGAACAGTATCCGGCTACTGTGAATACAACAATATTTGAGCAAATGCAAAATTTGCACTTTCAACAGTACCACTATTCACCAAATTTCTCGTTTTACACCTGTTTTCGAAACGGATCGTACCGAAAAATTCCTTATATTTTTCTCGTCCCGGCACTATAATTGTTTCTCCAAAATTCGCTACTTTTCCGGACAGCACTTCCAATACAGTGTGAAAACTAGTCGAACCAAAGCTCTGATACCAATTTGTTAGGATCGTCGGGCTATTTAGACAGTGATTTTATGGCAACAATGAAGAAATAGCCAAAGTAATAAAAATAAAAACACACAAAATTTACGTGGTTCGGCAATATGCCTACGTCCACGGGAGGAGAGGAGCAATAAGTTCACTATCGTAAAATAATATTACAAGTGGAGAAAACTCTCAACCCAAAACCCAATATAGAGCATTAAGCAACCCATCTCATAATTCCAGAATATAACATACATAATGGTTGTATTATTATTATTTCCATTTATTAAGTTGCCTGCAATTCAAAGACGCGGATAATGGGTTTCGTATTGGTACCACCGAGGTACTATAATCACATTAAAATCTTATTTATGCATTGGTACCCTCAGGTACAATAATATCATTTCACATATAATAAAATCCAGCAAGAATTATACGCATTATAATCGCATTGGGATTCCCAAGGAATCAGACACATTAAACGCATTGGGCTGCAGCACTTTGACCCTATAGGCATGCCTATCTATCCACTACTTGACTCGCAGGCTTAAGTTATTTGATTATGTCATCCATTTCACATTGATCAATCTTCATAACACATATATCATTCATCACTTGAGCTTAACATTGCTCTCATACACATATATTTGTCATTCCATTTGCTATCCTTCACATAATTATATATTATTACTTTATTAGTTAAATTACCAATCTTAATCATATATACTCATTTATACATATTCACATACTTGATTCATTACACTTAAAACACTTATAGCTCATACATATTTTACACATTAGCATGCATAGTTCATCATGCTTAAAATACTCATTTTATAATGATAAATATGTATTAGACAAGCTATGGGAACTCGTGGTGAAGTTCGGGTGCATTTCGGGAAGAAAAACACCCTAAATAGACAAAACAGGGGGGGTCATGGTGACAATGAATTGGTTGTGACCGTGACATACTAAATTAAGCAAAACAGAAGCTAACTTTCGACACTGGTTCACATCACAATTTTGTACAGTGCAAACCGATATCTTACACTCAATTTCAGGCAAAGGTCCCTTCTTAACATTTCTTCCCCTATGTCTTATCTTTCAAATGGGACAAGTTTCAGGTCAATTGGATTTAAAATGAAGGAGTTATGGCCAAAGGAACACAACTGGTTCCAGAAGCCCTCCTACAGAAATGTAACTATAGTTATTGTCAATTTTGATGACCTTAGAGTCCTCAAATCAACAGAGCTATTTATACAACATTTAAAGACACGGATCTTATGGTTCTAATACAATTGGTATCACCCGTTTTGGAGTTCTAAAACTCTGGATAGAACCTAATAACCGAAGAAAGGTCAAGTGTTTCTTAACACAATTTTCATCAAATCCTACTCACATGCACAATTTTAACAATCTAAAGCCAACACTCAGTATCAACATCATAGATTCAACACATATCATTCAAATACATCTCAAATCATATTATTTATCATCAAATCAAACTAGTTTCCAAACCTTAACTCCTTTGCTCCAATAGCTTCAATGGTGGCACTTCTTGCTTTCGTACTCCCTCTTCAGTTTTGTCTCTCCAATTTCCTCATAAAAACATAGAATATCACTCCATATTTTTAATGAAACCAAGATGGAATTCTAGAGATGAGGATCCCTACTTACCCTTCTAACTCAAATCTCTCCTTCAAACACATGAGCTGCACTTTCTAATACTCATAGCTTGAGCTTGCAAGGGAAGAGAGGGAGGGTTGGCATGAGATGAAGAAGAAGAGGGAGAGAAGAAGACCAAAGGAAATTCACGTGAGGGAGGAGAGGGGAAGTGCAGAAATCTGATATCCCTTTCCTAAAATAACTCAAACTTATCCCATATGCCACATGTCTACTTCCTATTGGCCCTCCAAAGATTTTTATGACAATTCTCCCTTTTGGTCCCTTTCCTTACTTCCTTTCCCTCAATTGGCATTTCACTTTTCTATTACATACATTAGCCCACTTAATTAACTAATTCAATCAATTTAATCCTTAATTATAAAATGACCGAAATACCCCTACCTTACACAAATAAAACTAGTCACATTCTTTTACTACAATTAATCACTTCCTTCATCCAATTACACATTTTAATCACCAAGAATAATTCTCTTCGTGTCGTTAGAGGCACGATGATATAATTGTTCCATTTACAGAAACTCGCCGAAACTTTCGAATTAATGACGGTTGTATCCTTTTTGACACTTCCATTCATATCTCAACTACATTCGGTTTCCGTTATACCCTAAACCTACCCTAATCCGACTAGGGTGTGTTTGGATGAAGGTATTCAAAGCGTCAAAAACACCACATTTTTTGAATGTTGACTATTATTGAAGATAAAACTAAATTAGCTTTCCAATATTATCCATCTCTTTTATTAATATTTCATATTTATTCTCCATCTACCTACCAATTACGGCTGTTCATGAATAAATACTCCAGTTTTCTTATACTTGGTAAATGGTGTTTTAGTCCTTGATCTATTACATTACGGTCCTTGAATTTTGATTATCTCATTAAATTAAATTATGCGCTATTAGATTTTTAAAGGACCAATTTTATTAATATGAATGACATTATTGGTAATATTCTTTCTTTATCTTTCTCAATATAATGAAAAATTGAGGAAGATAATATAATTATATTTTTGTACATTAATATGGATATTGAGAATTCTTATCTTTTTTGATATGTTAATGTACATATAATTAATTTCATGTCCATTATGAATAATTTATTAGTTACCAAAGTGATAGAATTAAAAGGTTTGTTGAACATCGAAGTATATAACAGACTTGGCAATTATTGGCCAAACTCAAAAATCCGATCCAAATCAGCTGAAAAAGTGATCCGAACTCAACCCAAATCTAGAAGAAATCCAATGACTTGAGAATTTGAGGGTTGAACTGACCCGAAATCAAAATCTAAAAAATTTGCTTGAAAATATCAAAAATCCGAGCAGAATCCGCTACACAATTGTTTTCAATTAAAATTTATTTTATCATTTTTTTTTCTTTCTCATCCTTCATGTGTATATATGTATAAAGGACGCATACACTATATTAAGCTTATTAATTTTTCTAATTTTAATTATTTGAACTTTTAACTTGTAAACATAAACTCCCCTCAAACTTTTATTTTATTGGACAGTGATGGCCTTCTTGCCAGCATACATGAAAAGTCCTCAATTAATCTTTCTGTATCCAAGTTAACATTAAATTGCACAACCCATTCATAAGTCGAAGACGGTGGGCTCTAACATCAGCTTTAATATTATAAAAGATTCCCATTTCCAACTCACTGCTAACATTTAATGGGGAAATGTAAGATACTAAGAAACGAGGTTTCCTTGACTATCTTCATTCATTCCAAGACTTTGGCTATCTGAAAAGTCCTCAACCTATGGACAGAAATCAAAAGAATTGAAAAAAAAAAGAAAAATTTAAGGATTCAAGTGCTAAGTCTGCCCTTTTCTTTACACCTATCATATTATTATTATTATTATTATTATTATTATTATGTAAAAAAAATCCTTAATAACTTCTCAGATTCAAGGGAGTTTGAATCTCTCGATCCCCTTCCTTCAATCCCTTTATTTATTAATACATGTGAATAAAAGTATGGCCTCAATTTAGGCGTTTAATTATTTTTTGTGGTCCCTAAAGTAAGGATTAATTATAATTACGATCGTAGTTATCGAATTTTGGAGCTTATAACCAAATGGTTATAATAAAATAATTTGTAATATATACAAAAATTATCAAATTTTTATTTTATTTCACTTAAAGTAAAAATGACTGGAAAACTAATTTTTCGTCACCAGAGAGTCATGCAAATATGACATTTTATCAGTAATCTTCTAGAACGCGTTCAGTCAGCATACGATATGGTCCGCCTATATGGAGAAATCGACACGTCAGCAAATACACGTGTCATGCCAACCTGTACAAAAAGACAAAAAAGAAGTCTTACTGACGTGTACTTGCTGGCGTGTCAATTTTTCCATGTAGGCGGGTCATATTGGTATATTTGTCTGGCCATTCGATGACGAAAAATTAATTTTTCGGTTATTTTTACCTTAATTGAAATAAAATAAAAGTTTAATGATTTTTGTATTACAAATTATTTTATTATGACTATTTAATTATAAGTACCAAAATTCGATTACCACATACGTAATTAACTCCTAAAGTAAAGGAATAATAACTCTGCGGGAACAAAAAAAAAAAAGATACAACTGTAAAATTAACTTCAATCAAAACAAAGATGTCATACCAATAGCATCAAGAGGAAAATTCCAATACTATTACTAATGAAAATGGATAGATACACAATCATGATGGAATTAAGAGAAGCTAATGAGAAACAAGTCCATGAAAAAAGCCCTAAAGTGCATTATTTCATTCATAGATATGATACAACTTCATATATGCAAAAAGGTAAGCCACAGCTCTAGCAGGAACTCAAAATAAAGAAGAAAAACATCTGGTATCAAAAATTACATATTCATACACTTTCTGTTACCATCTCAGTTTTACTTTCTGCAAAGTTGGATACTTTAAATGTCTTGGTATCGACAATTCTCAACACCTTAAATGTCTTGATATCAGCAATTATTCCATCCAAATCTTTATATGAGATATAAGCTATCCACAAAAAACAACAGACCCACATCGTAAAAATAATCCACCCCAAAATTTGAATATTCAACAGTATAAGCAAATTTATAGTTAGAGTTCCACATAAAAAGTTTAAGTTGCTAATAAATGCAAAAGAATCTGGCTTTTCAATACGGAGCATAATCTCTGCCAATGAAGTTACGACATATATTGATAGAGTCACAAGGAATATCACTTCGCTCATTTCATTCGTAGGTCCTCTTAGTGAGAGGCTGGACAATAACCCAATGGTAGAAAACACAATTCCATGCTTTGCGACGATCCCTTTTGGTATTGACTATTTTTTTCTGCCATGAGAAGGAAACAAAAAAAGTTTAGGTTAAATCTTTCCAGTAACGAACCAATTAAGCACAGCCTGCACAGGTGAAGTTGAAGAACAGAAGTACGTAAGAAAACAAAACATAATAAAAACATTATTAATTTTGTGCTTGTAAACTAGAAATGAGAGACAAAACAAGAATTTTACTCACATTTCGCAGCTACAACTGCCTCCTCCGTGCTTGATCTCACTCATTTCTATCTTCTTCCTTATCGGCTATGGGAAAATGGGAAGCTTGAGAGAGAAAATGGATAAGGCTATTTACGAAAAACTGAGGCTATTTATAAGGTTGAGATGGTATCAAATAAAGTTAGTTGGGTTTCCCTTATTTAAAAAAACCCAACCAACCTTTACGAAGTTATGATCAATCCTTCTAATTTAAGTGGTTGGTTGGGTTTCCTTTTTTCTGCATATATATATATTCTCAACATTTTCGATGTCATTACGGAAATTTCTTGCCCGTGTCGAAATCCAAGTAAATTGTATGTTGTAATGTGATCCACAAACATTAATATTTGACTGGACATAAGGAAAATTGAAAAATCCACAAACATTTCCACAAACATTTTCACAAACATTAATTGATAACCTCCAACTCTCCTATAATTAATTGATGTTTGCTGATTTAGATTTTTCTTTTTCTTATTGTAATCCCCAACTACCCAGATGGGAGTAAAGTTGTATTGTTGGAATTTATGAGCCTATATAAATTAAATATGTGAATATTGTATATTATAAGCTATTAGAGTTTTAGTCCAAATAAAAGTGATCTGATTAAGTTAAAGTCAAATTGGACTTAATAGTCATTTTATTAAAATATAGAGGTTATATTATTAATGTGTAGAAACCTAAATAACTGAAACTAATTTATGATGGGCAAATTAGTAAATAAGTCAGTATATAAATAGGTTACAGTCCTGGTTGCACAGAGTAACCTAACCCTAATTTTTCTCTCTGGTATCCCATCACCTAAGAGAAAATCCAGAACTCTGTGTCAACTAGAAATCCTAAAACTTTCAGCATTTTTAATGGCCATGGATTCAAGTATGTTTTCGCATTTATTTTATTTTTAATGATTTGGCATGATCGATTTTTGGGCAATTATGTATTTAGCAATTTTCCATCAATTGGTATCAGAGCCTAATTCATGTGGAATCATTGAGAATTGATTTTAGGGTTTTTTGATGATTGAGGATTTTAATCAAATTTTTGTTTAATTTCGGTTGTTGTTATTTTTTATTATGCTGTTCAACCTCGTTTTTTATTATTCAGTAATCGGCATAATAACATTAGGCATGATTTACTGTTGCCACTATTTACCTTACATGGAATTTGGGTTTGGCAATTTTGATTACTTTTGGGTTTGGTCGTTTTCTTTTATCTCCCAGTGTAATCAATATTGCTTGATAAATATTATTTTTGTGTTTGGATTTCACGGCAAACAATTTTTCTCTTTGGGTTTCATGAATTTGTCTTCTTGTGCAAACCATATTATTTTAATTCTGGTTATGGTTGCTATGAATTCAGCTTTTACGGAACAATTGAATTGCAATGTTGTGCACTGTTAATGCATAAAAAAAAAAGAATCATGTTGCACAGGTGAGAGGTGAGGTTGAAGATGATGGCAATTTTATAAATCTTGTTATTTTAATGAGGGGTTTATTGTCATTGCATACAAAAGGCCTACTGGGCAATAATGACTCTCTACAGGGACGATTTGGTAATTCCACTATTAGGATACATGGGACGATTTGGTAATTCCACTATTACGATTGATAGGAGCTTAGTTAATGTATAATTGAGTATATGCTTTGTATGAGATTAGGATATTAATTGTGCAATTATCTGTATATTAGATGTCATGTGTGTTAGATTATGTGTATATCTGTTTGTATGTGTGATTGTTGTGTTTACAGGTCTTTTTGAGCATTAAATTGAGCAAACAAGTTGTGATGGTGAGAAAACAGGAGGTACTAGAGGTGGAGCACGAGAAGAGCAGAGCAGGATCCAACTAGGATGGGAAAGCACGAGTCGGACAGGCTTTGAGTAGAAAAAGAGAGAAGAAGAAAAGGGAAGAGGAAGTAAGCATCCGAGTAGGACAATTCATCCTACTAGGATTGTGGAGCACGAGTGGAAAAGGAGGATCATCCGACTAGGACCGAAGAGGAACACGACCAGGATGATGCGTCCGACTCGGACAGAAGAGCACGAGTCGTGCTAAAGCAGAGAGGAAACCAGAAAGAGAAAGAAGAAAAGGAGGAGGGAAAAAGGGCAGCGTGTTCTGTCGCGATCGTGGCACCGTCGCGATCGCGACAAAGAGTACCGTTGGACAGTTTTTGAGCCAAAAATCACTTGAAAAGCCACCTTCTTTCACCAAAAGTTGCAACTATTCTCAAGCGACATTTTCAAGGGACACAACTTTCAAATTAATATCTATAAAATATTAGTTTAATTGTAAATTGAGGGATAATGGATGATATGGAATTTTAGTTAAGTGATTTTCTGTATTTTGTAGACAGTTTTCTTTAGTTTTATGTTTTGGAAAAAGAAGATCAAGGAGAAGAAAATCTATTTCAAGAGATTGAGAAAAGGGTTGAAAGGCTTTTATCTTATTTTCTTATTTTTATTTCTTCTCCAATATTTTTATGAATATTATTTCAATGAATTTGCATGTTATAATTATTTCTATTTCCATCTACTTTCATGATCTTTCAATGTAGATTCCCTATTAATATATTTTGCATGATCTTTACAAGTTAAAATAATTCGAGAGTTTGCTTTATCTGACATCTAATAGAGTTTCATTATCAAGGTATATTTTGAGAAATCGGTATATTGAGATAATTGCTATAGGTTGATGATTATTCTTAAAATATGTCATTAGAAACATCTAATTCATTAATGAAAGTTGTGAGTTAGAATTTTAATTGCATATTTTAGGCATTTTAATTTATGTCGAGAGAATAAATTAGAATTTTAGTTCAACTTGGCTTGCATGAAAGATGAATAAATGTTAATCAAAATGATGGATCAAATTCATTATTTTTAGTTCTTCATTCATATATCCTTTATCTTCTTCTAATAAACATAAATTAGGTTCAATTAATTATTATAATAAAGTAGTTCAAATTTAACCATCAAATTTATTATCATTGTAAACAAGATTAAAATTGATTAGTAATAGTGTGTAAACACGTTCTTCGTGGGATCGATATCTAAAGTACTATTTCGGTACACCGTATACTTGCGGTCAATAAGCATATATAAAAAATGCTCAACAAGGATACATGGCAATTGTATCGTAAAATGGTTGTGATTTACGTCTCTTTGAGGTGCCATTATCCATTGAGCTATACTCTTTTATGTGCTTTGGATTGTTTCAGTATATAAATATGTGACAGAATTTATTTGTGTACTCATTTTTTTTTTAAATTTTCTTTTGGCAATAATTCATTTGAATTGTTATACTTTCACTTCTATGAATAAATTCTGTTGATATTATTATTGTGTCATAATTTTAATGTAAAATATTAATTATTCAGGATTATGATTAATATTTTTTACGTTTATTTGTATAATTAAAGTTTAGATTCACAATTGGCCTAAAATTTAATTACTGATATTTTAATTTATTTAATTGAAGCAATATGTTGCCAAAGTAACCTCTATTGTGTAGGTTAATTAAATCAAAATATTAGGAAGGAATATATATTTATGTTCGAAATTTTATGCGGATAATAACCGGAACAAAGGAAGGTTATTATTGTCTGGCCGAAATTAGAACATATTTGTGGTAATAAGTATGTGATAATTATTTGGGTTTCCATGTGAATGTTGAGTCGGTCCAAAGAAAGGCTTAATATTTGACAGGAATTTATTATCAATACTTGATTACTGCACCAAGATTACCACTTACAAATTGATTTTTCTGTCCAAAGACTAAATTTCAATGTTGTGTTAGGTGTATTGTGATGGGATTGGCTATTATTTTTGAATCTATTATTTTATGAAATTTTAAGTATTAATTGTGATCTTGATATATTTTTTGTTGTTCTCTGAATTCAGAAAATATCTCTACTGGTTCAATATCTGCAAATATTAACTCACTTCCTATGCTGAATGGCACAAATTTTAAGAAATGGAAAGAGAACGTTACTATCATTCTAGGTTATATGGATCTACACTATGCACTTCGGGTTGAGCCTCTTGCTCCTCTTACAGCTGAAAGTTCCTCAGAACAAAAGAGAAACTTTGAGAAGTGGGAGCGCTCAAATTGCTTAAGTCTAATGATCATGAGGCGTGCAATTCCAGATACATTCAAGGACACTGCGTCCAAAAATTAAAATGTCAAATCGTTCCTTGAAGCCCCTGAAAATTGCTTTGCTAAAAGTGAAAAGGCGAAAGCAAGTAGTTTGATAAACAAACTTGTTTCCATGAGGTATAAGGGCAATGGAGCAGATTGCATCCAGGCTAAAGGCACTAAAATTAGAAATTTCTAAAGATTTATTGGTGCATTTGGTTTTTATCTCTCTTCCTTCACAATTCAGTCAGGTTCAGGTGAGTTATAATACTCAAAGGGAGAAGTGGACTCTTAATGAGCTCATTTCTCATCTGATAAATGAGGAAGATAAGATAAAGCTTGGAAAAGCAGAAAGTACTCATTTGGCATTATCTTCTAAGGGCTACAATAAGAAAATGAAGAATGATACAGAAGCTGCTGATCAAAAGAAGCAACGTAAGGAAAATAAAGATAAAATTCAACAATCTGGTTGCTTCTTCTGTAAAGGAACTTCTCATAAGAAGAAAGATTGTACCAAATATCATGCTTGGCGTGCAAAAAAAGGTACATTTCATGCTTTTGTTTGTTCTAAAGTTAATTTAATTTCAGTACCTAGATACACTTGGTGGATAGATTCAGGTGCCACTACTCATATAAGTGTATCTATGTAGGGTTGCCTGAGCTGTAGAAAACCGAGTGATGATGAAAGATATATCTATGTAGGCAATAGCAAGCAAATTGTAGTTGAGGCAATAGGCACTTTTAAGTTATTATTAAAGACTGGAATTTATTTAGATTTGAAGGAGACTTTTATTGTACCGTCATTTAGGCAAAATTTAATTTCTGTTTCTGTATTGGAAAAATTAGGATATTATTGTTCTTTTGGAAACAGTCAGTTTAGTCTTTTTCAAAGTTTAAAACTTATTGGCTCTGGTTCTTTATCTAGTAATGATAACATATACTTGCTTGATACAATTGCTTCATATAATGAAACCATGCATGTGGGTACTAAAAGAAAATTAACTAATGAGAATTTTGTATCACTTTAGCACAAAAGATTAGGCCACATTTCTAAACAAAGAATTGAAAGGCTTGTGTCAAATGGAATTCTTGATTCACTTAATTTTTCAGATTCTGAAATCTGTATTGAGTGTATTAAAGGAAAACAAACAAATAAAAGGAGATTAGGTGCCAACAAATCTACAGAAGTCTTAGAACCAATACATACAAATATCTGTGGACCATTCCCTACTGCTTCTTGGAATGGTCAACGATACTTTATTATGTTCATAGACGATTATTCACGTTATGCGTACCTTTATCTCATTCATGAGAAGTTCCAAGCCTTGGATGTGTTCAAATCTTTTAAAGCTGAAATTAAAAATCAACTAAATAAAAGGATTATGGAGAATACTATGGTAGATATGACGGATCAGGTGAACAACGTCCAGGGCCATTTGCTAAATTCCTAGAGGAATGTGGAATTATTCCACAGTACACCATGCCAGGAAGTCCTAACATGAATGGTGTAGCTGAAAGACAAAATAGGACACTAAAGGACATGGTAAGGAGTATGATTAGTCATACTACTTTACCAGATTCACTCTAGGGAGAGGCATTAAAGACTGCATCTTACATCCTTAACAGAGTTTCAACTAAAGCAACGACCAAAACCCCTTATGAACTATGGACGGGTAAGAAATCCAGCTTAAAACATTTACACATTTGGGGTTGCCCAGCTGAGGCAAGGCCTTACAGGCCAAATAAAATAAAATTGGACTAAAAAACGGTCAGTAGCTATTTTGTTGGATACTCTGAAAGATCTCGGGGGTACAAATTTTATGATCCCACTAAAAGATTATTTTTTAAGACGAAAAATGCTAACTTCTTTGAGGATGTTGAATTTAGAGGGGGAGATAAGGTTAGAAATTTTGTCTTTGAAGAGGAATTTATTTCTCTTCCTACAGTTGTAATTGGCCATGATCAAGATCAAAACTTTCTTCCTGACATGATTCAAGAAGCAATGCTAGAACCACAAGACAATGTCGAAAATCTCCTGGATCCTGTTCAACAGGTTATTCCTGAACAACAACCTCAACAAGCTCAAGAACAAATGCCATTAAGAAGATCCACTAGAGAAAAAAGAAGTACAATTTCGGATGATTATATTGTATTTCTTCAAGAGCATGAGGTAGATAATGAAATGATGGAAGATGATCCAATCAACTTCCGTCAGGCCATTGAAAGCTCAAAATCTCAAGAGTGGATCAATGCCATGAATGAGAAAATAAAGTCCATGAAAGACAACGAGGTTTGGGATCTTGTCCCATTGCTTGAAGGTATGAAACCTATTGGTTGTAAATGGATATTTAAAACCAAAAGGGATTCAAAAAGTAATGTGGAGAGATATAAGGCTCGCCTTGTTGTCAAAGGCTTTACTCAAAAGGAAAGCATTGATTATAAAGAAACTTTCTCTCCAGTTTCATCGAAAGACTCTTTTAGAATAATAATGGCACTTCTGGCATATTTTGATCTTGAGTTACATCAGATGGATGTTAAGACAGCGTTTCTCAATGGTGAAATTGATGAAACAATTTATATGGAACAACCAGGAAACTTTGTTTCAGAACATTCAAAGCAAATGGTTTGTAAATTAAAAAAAAATCCATTTATGGACTCAAACAAGCTTCTCGTCAGTGGTATCACAAATTTCATCAAATTGTCATTTCTTTTGGTTTTCAAATAAATGCAGTTGATGAATGTATATATCACAAGTTCAGTGGGAGTAAGTACATTTTTCTGGTATTATATGTCGATGACATATTGCTTGCCAGCAATGATATAGGCATATTGCACGAAACTAAGAGATTTCTATAAAAGAAATTTGAGATGAAAGATCTTGGTGACGCCTCTTTTGTATTAGGAATTAAGATATACCGGAATCGCTCTCAAGGCATTCTTGGATTATCACAAAAGGGATATATCGAAAAGATTCTCAAAAGGTTTGGCATGCAAAATTGTAAACCAGGAGATACCCCGGTAGCTAAGGGAGATAAGCTTAGTCGCAATCAGTGCCCTAAGAATGAACTCGAGTCTAAGGAAATACAAAATATTCCTTATACTTCAGCTATAGGAAGTCTAATGTATGCTCAAGTTTGTACACGTCCGGATATTGCATAAATTGTTGGAATGTTAGGCAGATATTTAAGTGAACCAGGCATGGATCATTAGAAAGCAGCCAAAAGGGTTATTCGTTATCTACAGAGAACAAAAGATTATATGCTCACATATAAGAGATCGGATCAGTTAGAGATCATTGGGTATTCCGACTCTGATTTTGCTGGATGCCAAGACAGTCGAAAATCCACTTCAGGCTACATTTACTTGCTAGCTGGAGGAGCCATTTCATGGAAAAGTGTGAAACAATCACTCACGGCTTCTTCCACCATGGAAGCTGAATTTATAGCATGTCATGAGGCATCAAATCAAGGGATATGGTTGAAAAATTTTATCACAGGGTTGCAAATTGTGGATAGTATTGAAAGACCATTAAAGTTGTTTTGTGACAATAAATCAGCAGTGCTATATTCCAACAACAATAGGAGCTCTTCGAAGTCTAAACATATAAACATTAAGTTCCTGATTGTTAAAGAAAGAGTTCAGAGTGGTCAAATATCTATAGAGCATATTGGCACAAACTCCATGATTGCGGATCCGCTTACTAAAGGATTAGTACCCAAGGCCTTTCATGAGCGCACTGCTCACATGGGTGTTATACTATTAGATGATATATCAATTTAGTGGGAGTTTGTAGTTACAGATGCTTAAATTTATTTTGGTTGACATGTCATATGGATATTTTTATGGGTACATAAAGTTTATCATTCAGTTAAAGGTTTTATACAGTTTTCACTCTCTACTTTATTTGATCTCATTAAGCAATAAGGTTGGACTAGTTGGAAATAGGCATGTTAAAGATCACATTACATGATATTTCCATGCTACACATCCATGTTTGATCCATGTTATTGGTTATATTAATATATGTGACCATTGTTGGGTCTAGTTACGATAAATGTAACGAAAATCTCTTTGATCCTATATTGATATAATTCATAAACGGGATTGTCAAAGACAATTTCAGTTATAATAGCATTTTTGAGCTCATAAAGTATTATATAATATACAACTAATGAGGTTAGCACATATTTATATGTATAAGGTCCAAGTCGGAGATTGTTGGAATTTATGGACCGATATAAATTAAATATGTGAATATTGTGTATTATAAGCTATTAGAGTTTTAGTCCAAATAAAAGTGATCTGATTAAATTAAAGTCAAATTGAACTTAATAGTCGTTTTATTAAAATATGGAGCTTATATTATTAATGTGTAGAAACCTAAAAGACTTAAACTAATTTATGATGGGCAAGTTAGTAAATAAGTCAGTATATAAATAGTTTATGGTCCTGGTTGCACAGAGTAACTTAACCCTAATTTTTCTCTCTGGTATCCTATCACCTAAGAGAAAATTGAGATCTCTGTGCCAACTAAAAATGCTACTAAAAATCCTAAAACGTTCAGCATTTTTAATGGCTATGAATTCAGGTATGTTTCCGCATTTATTTTATTTTAATGATTTGGCATAATCGATTTTTGGGCTATTATGTATTTAGCAATTTTCCATCATGTGATGTTTGTGAGCTTAGAATTTTCTTTTTCTTAATGTAATATGCTGTGCATTAATGATCTCGGAGGGTTTAATTAGTTACAGTTTTAACCACGTGGTGGGTTCCCATCCATTTGCTAGTGGAAGATGTGTTTCTGCATTAAATGTCAATTCATCCATTTGAATTGTTGGCTGGTACAATTTAATCCAAATTAAGTTTATCATGAAAAATACTCCTGTGAGTTCTTGATGCAAAGAAATGTTCAGCTTACATTAGAGCTTGATTCCTCAAACGTTGTCTCTAGTTTGCATAGCCCACATGATAACAGGCCTTGGAGATTTAATAGCATCTTCAACAGGATTGAATGCATGTGTTTTGCAAAAATTACGTCATGTTAATTTTATTTGTAGGTCTAAAGATTGTAATCACATAGCTGATGCTTTAGCCAAGCAATTGCGGTCCATAGTGTTAATGATCTGATGGCCTGGTTATGCTAAATCCTCTATGTTGCCTCTTTTTTCAATAATAATTATTCTTTGGCTTATTAAAAAAAATTAATTATTCTTTGTATTAACTTATTTCATAAATTTATAAATAAACATTTATGATAGTAATAATAATTATATTGTTTATATTTTTCAAGGATTTTGAATGTTGTTTTAAGGCTACAAGAGCTGAAGGATAATAATTATAACAAATATAATTAAATGCGGAGGTAACATTAAAAATGGTACCTACCTCTTGTAGCGCAGAATCTCATTGCGGAAGCGTCTACAAGGATCTCATTTGTTTTTGGTCACCGGTCTGGCTTTTACCCACTCGGGATAAGAGCAACTTGTTCACAATCTAAATGCCCCTGAAAATAAGACAGAAAACTGTGAGTGGGAACGAGCAGCCTTGCGGCATGTACGTTTTCTCGTTACCAAATTATGAGGACCTCACCTCTATTTATAGAGGTCCTAATGGCTAGAGACCTAACTCTAGTTTAACTCAGACTCTTTCTGAGATAATATTTGGTAATTTAATTTAGATTAAATACCTCAATTTAATCTTGATAGGAACTCAATCCTTTATAGAGTCATGGGCGTATCCCAACTCTATCAAGAGCGTTTATCGTGTTAATGAAAAAGCAACTTGCTAAAATTGCGACAAAAAATAAATGGATCACAATCCCTCGTATACATTTATAATTGCGATGAATTTTTGCGCTTCATAAATGGATCGGGTTTAATTGGATTGAGTCATGACTTAATAAATTATAAATGAATTATGTTATAAACAGATCAAATTTTATGACATTAATTATAAGTTTGAAGTTATATGTTCCCTAAAAAAAAGTTATATGTTTTATGACTCAACCAGTCATAAATGGATAATTTTATTTTTTAAAATAAAGAAGGAATTTTTTCCATTTGCTGCAAATCATTGTGAGAATGTTAAAAACAATTAATGTACTTCAAGAATATTGAAAATTTTACTAATATTATTAGTTAATATACTTCCTAATATTAATTGCTTTTGCTTCAACTACCAGTCCACTGGACTAAAATTAGGAAGTATATTAATTAATATTATACTAAAAACAAGTTTTGTTCCATAAGACTAAAAGTAGTTTATTGTTCACCAAATAAACTTTATTGTTTTCAACTAGAAATATTCTTATGGAAATCAATAGTTAGTTTTACTTAATAGTTCAATAGTTATTACTTATTAGTTCAATAGTTATTAGTTAGGGATGTTTTTAGTAATGTTTTCAGTATAATATTAATTGCTTTTGCTTCAACTGCCACCGGACTGAAAGTAGGAAGTATAGTAAATTTTATACTAATAAATAAAAATAGTAAAGACCGACGAAAAATAAGATTTATTATCCAATAGAAAAATTGCTTGGTCATTTCTTTTTATTATTTTTTTTTTATTTTTGAAATGAATTAGATCACATCCATTTTAGTTAATACCCTTGAGCTGTTGGATAGGAGATAGTTTGATTGATAACTCTTAAACTATTTTATTGATTCTTAATTGATATTTATCATACATTATTATACATGTCATGAGAGACTTCTAGTCAAGTATCATGACTACCTAAATAATAGAAATTTTAGTGGTTTCCATTTTTACCCTTCCACAATAGGTTTTCGTGCAATCACTCCTTTCACCATTCTTCTAATCTCATTTATGAATTGAATATAGACATGTATCAATTTATTCATGAACTTATTATATTCTCATACTTTTATTTTTATACCTAAAATGCCGTTATAAATCTCATTCACCTTGCATTCAACCTTGGCCAAGGTTTTGTGAACAAAGATCGATGTATAGAAATACTTGAGATAAAACTCTTCACTCTAATGATGAATTTTTTATTAGTCACTCAACTACCTTCAAGTACTTAATGCTATACTCAATCTTCGAGCTATGTATATCCCTTTCGATGAGTAAAAGTATAGCAATCAAAATATAACACTTGCTAGCTATCTAAGATATTTTGGTGATATCAAGTCTAAGAATACTTTTACAACTGATATGATGAGATACTTAACCGATATAGTTTAATAACTATCCATTGTTCTTCTAACAAATATCTGTATGTTAACTTTGATCATCTCAATGATCAAAAATAGTGATAACTGCAACTTGAACTATTCAAGAAGTATAACATATGTTAGTCTATTCATATTAACAATGTCCTGTCTTATATTAGTACTATGACTAGAGATTATTTAGATATCAACACGATTGCATACAATAGGTATGTCATATCACGAACCCTTCATGATTATTTTTGTATTGTGTTCATATACCAAGAACTCCAAGGACTCTATTCTATAGTTTAAGTCATATGCATGCAAATGTTAATATACAAAAGTATTAAAGAATGTAAAATGTCTTCTTATTATTCACAAAAATGTTTATACATGGATAAAATCCACATTATACATGAGCTTTAGGACATATCACTAACAATTTGTAAATGAAATATTGCCTTATATTATGTATCATGGTTTAGATATTTGTACACTTTCTAATACTACCTCAGTTTGTCTTTCTACCATCACAGTTTGTCTTTCTGCAAAACTGAACACTATCTTGATACAAGCAACTTTTTCATTGAGCGTTTTATGTAATTCTGATGTCTTGATACGACCAATTAGTGAATCAAACATTTTGCGCAAGTCTTGATATGAGATAGAAGCTATCCATATAAAACAACACAGCCATATGGAAAGAATGATCCACCCCAAAAGTCGAATAAGTAGCATTACAAGCAAATTAATAGTTAGAGTTCCAGATAAGAAACTTAAGTAGCCAATAATTGCAAAACAATCCGGCTTTTGAGTAAGAAGTATAATTTCTGCCAATGAAATTATAACATATGTTACTATAGCCATAAAGAACATCACCATAATGCCACTGTCCATTTCAATCATGGATTCTTCGGGAAATTGGTACTTGATTTGTAAAAGAGTAGTCATTAACATAATTGTAGAAAACAGAACTGCATGCTTAGCAATGACCACTTGTGGCATCAGCTGGCTTTTTTTGCTGTTAAAAGGGGAAAAAAATTAAATTAAGGCAATTCTTATAAAGCACCATTATGTTTCAAGAATTAATGGCATATTATTCCTTAAATTCTCTAACTATATTGTTTTATATTTTGTATTTGTAGAAAGAGGACATTTGTGGAGATAGAATATAATAGAATAAAATAGAATAGAATAGAATAGAGAAATGGGGGGATGGGTTTATTTAAGATGAGGTGAAATGTTAAGCACAGTAAATGATAAAAAAACAAGATCAAATTCATCAGTTTCAGACATTAAAGCAGCTTCATTTGTTTTTATTAACAAAGCCTCTCTCTAACTCTTAACTATCCTTACTAACCTTTCACTGCAACAACTGCCTCCTTCATGGTTGATCTCTCTCATCTTCGATCTTTTTCTTCTTTGGCTAGTGGAGAAATGGCCAAGTTCGATGAATTGGTGTGTATTGGCTAAAAGAGCTAGTGTTAAATAGTTAGAGGGTTCGACAAATTTGCCTAAAAAGGGTGGAGCCAGTGGAGTATCCAGATTCGACATCCAGACTCTAAGTCATTTTGATCATCGAGATGATCAGCGGGATGTGGGGTATCCAACGCTAAATGTTGGTATTCAGTTTGACAGCCAAAAGTCTAAATTTTTCATGGAATTAACATCGCCATTTTTCTGATGTCGGGTCTCAAGTTTTGCAGCAAAAAAAATCTAGTTGAGCGTTTCTAATGTGAGGCCTGCACAGATAAAATTAAGAAAAGGCAAAGATCGACTTGGTAGGGCAGAGGAAGGATGTTAATTCTATGAAGAATTTAGAACTTTGGCTATTAAACTGAATACCAACATTTAGCGTTGGAATGTAATCTTATAAAGTAGGAGTCCTTATCCATTTCATATAGACATGATGATTACCTTATGAGTGAAGAAAAATGCGTCGAAAAAAGACAAGATAGAGTCAAAGACAAGAAGATCAACTCAATCTCTCTCTCTCTCTCTCTCTCTCTTAAGGAGGTCCCCCTCCAATCCGTTTTCCACCCTACCCATCAACCAACAACTAACACAAACTTTCCTCTCTCTCTCTCTCTCTCTCTACATTCCATATTCTAAGCAAACCCCACGACCATCACCATCATCATTACTCTTACCATTTCATGAAGCCTCCTCTCTCTCTCTCTCTCTCTCTCTCTCTCCTATAAACTTAAATCATTTAAGTATATGAGTTTCTGTTGATCTCAATAAAACAGAGAAGTTAAAAGATAAGAGTAATATATTCCATTCCAATTATACAGAAAGAAATGAGAAAGCCGGATCGTGAAAACATGAAAGCAAAGCTAAGAAAGGGGTTATGGTCACCAGAGGAAGATGAAAAGCTGATGAAGTACATGATAACAAATGTACATTATAATGTTTGAAATTGTCTGTACGAGATAATTACAACTAGAAATGTCAGTAGAAGTAGAAGGACTTAAAATCGAAACTTCTTTGCACCTTTTATCTAGGAATTAGGCCAAATTCTTACGGTTGGTTATTTTTGAAAATCTGCCTTCCTCCTTCTCTATTGGTTATACTTTCTATTGTTTATACTTTCATCCAACATGATCTAACCATCAAAACTCAGTGATCGAGTCAGGAAGAGCACATATAATAATTCTAATATAAAAAATTGAAAATTAAAAATACACTTAAATTAGACTATAAAAATATATTGCATTTAAAAAGGATAATGATTAAAATCAAATAAAAAGTCAATTTGGAGAAATTAGAAAAGTGACTATTATAATTTAAATATATATATATTTGAGAATTTTAAGTGAGGGTGTGAATTTGATGTTGATTGAACATCTGAACAAAATTTTATGCTTTAGCTACTCTCAGTTGTTTTTAGCCTAACTAATGAATATTTTATGAATTATTTAGAGTTGTACTTATAACCGAAAATAATAATAATGAGTTGGACTTGGTCCTGCGACTTGTCAATTACCATTACCAACCAATATTAGGATACCAACAAAACATTAATATATTGAATTCTAAATGGAAATTGTTTCTTTCTTAAGCCACAAAAATAAATAATGTACTGTTGCATCATAAACTATATTATTTTTTTCTTTTTTTAACAACTCATTTTTTTCTTTTTCTTTGGGTTAAAAATAAAGGTATATATAGTGGAAATCCCACTCGGTATTGAAATTTCTCATGCATTCAGATTTTTATTTTAAAATACAATCAAGAGAGACTTTAAGGTCTCCTTTGAAATCGATCATTCATAGATTTTTTTTTTTTTTATAATTTTGCAGAAAATAATATAGTGTTTGATACAACAGAAAATTTGACTTTGGACTATCCATGTATGCAAGTTAAAAACATGCATAGCCAATAAAACTTTGAACTCCTTCAATAAATTCAAAATTAATATAACTATCGGGTTTTATTTTTGTATACATCTAAAATCTATCAACCACCGTTATTCATTATTGCAAAACTGATATTTTAAAAATATAATTTCATAATTAGAATTAACTAGAATTACATTGCTCAACTAACTTCGAGAAACAGAAAATGAAAAAAAAAATAAAAATCTAAAACAAAATTGACATACTCTGAATAAAGAAAATAATAAGAATCTCACTTACAGTAGAGGATGCGGCCAGAACAGTGGACGCCTGCGAGGAGGAGGCGAGGACAGCGGATCACCAGAAAGAAGACCAAAAGAACATGAGGTGCCCTGAAATTAAAAAACAAACAAAAAATTATTACTGAAACCTTGATGACCGACCAAATAATAATAATAATAATAATAATAAACCAGAGTTATCGCTTCCCCTGCAAGTCAACGGATCTGCCAAATGCATTAAGACAAAACAACCAACGAAACTTGCCGGCTTTTTCTTGGAATTCTTCTCTTAAAATTAAGGCCTGCCTTCTTATATATTCTTCTTAATTCCCTTTAAGAATGGCTAACTCTGTCTCTCAAAATCTTGATTTAAAGATGGTCTTTATATTTCTCTTTCTGCCAAACATGACCCTTTCAAAATCTCTGTTTCCATGCAAAAACGACACCGTAGGACCTTTCGAGACATCCACGCCATTGATCATCTTCCTCGAACGTCTTCAAGAAACTGCTTTCATCACTTTTGGCGACAACGTTTCGACCCAAAATATTCCGTTTATTTGTCATTAAAACTCAATCTCCCAGCCACTGAAAAGGCATTTAACAGGCTACCAAGGACTGGAAACGGTACCGTTTCAGTTAAGGATTTGAGAGATTACTTGAAAAACTATTTTGAGAATTATAAACAAATCAAAATTGATCCAGAGATAAGCTTAAGATGAGAATAAAAATTATGACTGAAATCTTGATAAAACTAATTTATGTGATCTATTTTGAGAGTTGAGGATTTGAGAGTTTACTTGGAAAACTATTTTGAGGATGCAGGTAATTAAAGATGTTGTGTACTATGAGCCGCCGGATTTCTCGCCGGAGCCTGATGGGTTCTTGCCGGAAGTGAAGATTCCGGAGGTCAGAGACTGGGCTCTGGAGGTTCATTCTTCGTGGAAGAATTTGAGTAGAAAAGTCTCTGATGATGTCAAGAAACACCCTGAATTGCATACTTTTCTTCCCTAGCCGGCGCCGGTCATCATTCGGTGATCTCGATTCCGGCAGGTTTATTATTGGGATTCGTATTGGGTTGTCAGGTTTTGCTTTAACATGTTCTTCATTGAGTTTATGTTTTTGTTTTTTTCCTTTATTCCAATGCAATTATTTATATATCGTTTCCAATAAGTTCTTTCTCTTTTATTCGAAATAATATGCTGCCAATAAGTTAATTTTGCCAAAAGAAAATTTTAGTTGACTAGTATGTATTAAGTTGCAATGTTAGCATTTAATTAGAAAAATGCAAGACTTATCGGATTTGCTTACTTCTAGTGAATTTATAGTTGTATCAGGTATCATATTCTCCATTCGTTCCATAATATTTGTCACTTTTATTATTTTTATTAGGATTAAAAAGTATTAATTAGGTTTAAGTTTAATATAAAATTAAGAGATTTAATATATAAGATTAAATCTAATTGATTAATTTTTATTAAAAAAAAAATTCAATTGAAAAAAAAGTTTAAATTTTATTAGAAATTTGAAAATGAAAGATAAATGAAATTTGAATTTTAGTTAAAAGAAGGAGATATTATGAAATGAAAACATTTATAGTTGCGAAATATGGATTTCGGTTTTTTCTAGTTAACGAAATTATAGTTATAAGAGACATCGAATTTATATTTCGGTATTTTCTAGTTAACGAAATTATAGTTATAAGAGACATCGAATTTGGTTTCTAGTATTTCCTATAAAAGAAAACAAGTGCAATAACGAAAATATATATGTTTTAATCATTATTTAGGTATTTATAAATTTAAACCATATATCTAACTTTTTTTACTAAAATTATATATAAAGGGAATACCCAAAGACAAAATTACTTACACCACATCTCTAGTTGATTTATTTCTTTTGTTATATGAGATTAAAATAGGCAAACCCCACAATCAAATTCTTAAAGTTTTTTGGAATATTATATTTAATATCAAGAATTATATACTCATTCATTTTTTTAATACCATCTCAGTTTATCTTTTTAGAAAAATAAACGCCTTATTTAGATCATAATTTTCAATGATGTCTTATGGTTTAATGGCTTGTTTAAAAAGATGGGGTCTTTATGGGTAACTTGTTACATGAATATGCAAATTAGGGATGTGCAAAACTCGACCCGGCCCGAACAACCCGACCCGAAATATCTATTCGGGTAGGGTTATTCGGATAGTTAGGGTCGGGTATTAAAATTTTATAAATTTCGGGTTCGGTCGGGTCGGGTTAAATTCACCAAAACCCGAACCCGACCGAAAAAATATATATACCTCTTTTTTTTTTTTTTCAATCCCATCCCCACCCACTCTCTCTCTCTCTCTTTTTTTCGTTCTGCTTAGCCCCTTACCCTCTTTCTTCTTCTTCTTCTTCTATTTTTGTTCGATCTGGAATTTCCTCTTCTCCTCTCACTCTCTCTTCTTCTTCTTCTTATCAAATCTGCCTCTCCTCTCTTCTCTCTTCTCCTTCTTCTTCGATTTGCCCCTCTTTCCTCCCTTTTTCTTCTTCGATTTAACTCTCCTCTCACTCTCTCCTTCTTCGTCGATCTTGCTCCTCCTCCTCTTCTTCTTCTTTGTTGAGATTAGGATATACAGTTTTGATTTGATTTTTGTTTTTTTTTGCTGAAAATATGGATTTTATCTTATATTTGATCCATTTGATTTTTATTTTTGGTTTGCATAAATTTGATTTCTTTTTAATTTTTTTTTTGTTGGATCTTCCTGAGAAAGAATATTTTTTGGTTGGATTCTTTGGGTAGTTCGATTTGAAGGTTTGAATGTTGATTTTTTAGGTTTGTTTGAGCCTTGATTTTCTGGGTTTGTTTGAACGTTTTATGGGTTTCGAAGGCTGGATTTTCTGGGTTTGTTTGAAGGCTTGATTTTCTGGGTTTGAATGTTTCAATTTTGGGTGGTTCGGGTAGTTCGGTTCGGGTCCCGAAAAATGTCGGTTAGTTCGGTTCGGGGCCTTTATATAAGTTAGGGTTGGTTCGGGGGATGATTTAAGCAAAAATTCGGGTTTCGGGTTAATCGGGTTCGGTTCGGATTGACCCGAACCCGACCGATGCACACCCCTAATGCAAATAAATTTGCATTAAAAATATAATATTTGTTACTATAAATTATCAATTATTAAAAATAGCTTAATAACTTAAGTCTATATATGGGGGATGCGAAGTGGGAATCAGTCTCATGGCTTTATTATATTCTATTTTTGAATGAGTTAGAATTAATATTACCCATTATCATAAAATCTAAGCTTAATAAGCTTAAGATTACGTTAAATGCATGAACACGGTAGTAATAAACCCAATTAAATTTCACTTACTGTGTTTGAATTGAATGGGCAGGTTAATAGCCTTTAATTTGTTGGATAGGAGATGGTTTGATTGATGAGAAATCCATAAGCCAGCAAAGGAAAGCAAATGAAAGATGCTACTTGATATAATATTCTTGACTCTTGGCTCAAATATTATTAATGGTAATAATTGATATTTATATGAGAATAATATAATAATTTTACACTAAATGGTAAACTAATATAAATCATATTCCTATACCTATATTGTCTAGACTTTTATTAACTCAAAACTTCATATATAATTATATTTCATTAACACTACTCACAAACAGCTTATGCACATCTACAAATTTGTATGCTTCAGCTCTCTTAGTTTTCTCTAAAGCGTTACATTGTCTCATCAATATAGTTAAACTTCACACGCCCATTAATGATTAATCATGCAAGTTTCATGTCACAAATTTCAGACTTTTTGCAATTCTAATAATGAAATTGGATAAATATACAATCATGATGGAACCAAAAATTTACTTGTACAATTTCTCTTTTAGGATGTCTACATTTGGAATATTACCTTATGTATCATGGATTAGATATTTGTACACTTTCTAATACCACTTCAGTTTGTCCTTCTACCATTTCAGTTTCTCTTTCTGCAGAACTAAACACTTTAAGTATCTTGATACGAGCAATTTTTTCATTGAACGCTTTATATACTTGTAAGTATGATGTCTTGATACGACCAATTAGTGCATTAAGCATTTTGCGCAAATCTTGACGTGAGATATAAGTCATCCATATAAAACAAAATAGCCATATGGAAAGAATGATCCATCCCAAAAGTCGAATAAGTAGCATTAGGAGCAAATCAATAGCTAGAGTTCCACATAAGAAACTTAAGTAGCCAATAATTGCAAAACAATCCGAATTTTGAATAAAGAGTATAATTTCTCCCAATGAAGTTATAACATATGTTATTATAACCACAAAGAACATCACCATAATGCTACCATCCATTTCAATCGTGGATTCCTTTGGAAATTGATACTTGATTTGTAAAAGAGTAGTCATCATCATAATTGTAGAAAACAGAACAGTGTGCTTAGCAATGACCATTTGTAGTATCAGCTCGCTTTTTTTGCTGTTAAAAGGAAACAAAAAGTTTAAAATTAAAGCAATTCTTATAAAGCACAGTTATATTTCAAGAATTAATGGCAATATTATTCTTAAATTTATCTAACTACATTGTTTTATATTTTGTATTTGCAGAAAGAGGACATTTGTGGAGATAGAATAGAATAGAATAGAATAGAGATAGATGGAGGGATGGGTTTATTTAAGATGAGGTGAAATGGTAAGCACAGTAAATTGGGGGGGGGGGGGGGGGGGGGGGGGGGGCGGGGGGAGAAATTTATGGGTCAGAGAGGGACCCAAAAGAGAAAAATTACTAGTATTATAAAAAATAATGGCTAAAGGTGCATTTTTACTCCTGTCGTTTGGCAAAATGGGCAAATTTGCGCCTAATGTTTATTTTGAGGCAAATTTGCCCTTAACGTTTCTAAAATAGGAGATTTTTGCTCCTACTGTCAATTGCCGCTAATTTTGACCGTTAATACGTTAGTTGACTGTTAGTAGGACAAGTGTTATACATCTATTGGACATGTGAATCAAACGTTTGGGTGTCAAAAGTGTATTTTTGAACCTAACGTTTATTCAAACGTATAAATTTGACCCTAACGTTTGTAAAATAGGAGATTTTTGCCCCTGCCGTCAATTACCTGTAACTTTGACCGTTAATAAGTTAGTTGACCGCTAACGGCGGGGGCAAAAATCTCTAATTTTACAAACGTTAGGGACAAACTTGCACCAAAATAAAAATTGAGGGTAAATTTGCCTATTTTGACAAATGATAGGGACAAAAATGCACTTTTGGCCAAAAATAATTTTAAAAATAGAGATCATCGTCATAGTTATTCTTCTCCTTTCTCCCTTGTTCTTGATGAAACCCTTAGCCCTTAACCCCTCTCTTTCTCTTCTATAATGCTTTTACTTTCCTCGTTTCTGATGAAACTGAACACAAAGTTGGTTTTTTTTTTTTTGGCTAAGATTATATTTTTAGGCTTTGTTTACTTGCCGAATAATGACAAAACAAAATCAAATTCATCAGTTTCAGACATTAAAGAAGCTTCATTTGTTTTTATTAACAAAGTCTCTCTATAACTCTTAACTATCCTTACTAACCTTTCACTGCAACAACTGCCTCCTTCATGGTTGATCTCTCTCATCTTCGATCTTTTTCTTCTTTGGCTAGTGGAGAAATGGCCAAGTTCGATGAAACGGTGTGGGTTGGCTAATGTGGGGTATCCAACGCCAAATTGACAGCCAAAAAGTCTAAAATCTTCATAGAATTAACATCGCCATCTTTCTGATGTCGGGTCTCCAGTTTCGCAGCAAGAAAATCCAGTTAAGCGTTTCTAATGTGAGGCCTCCACAGACAAAATTAAGAAAAGGCAAAGATAGAGTGAGGAGGAGAGGAGGAAGGGGGTTAATTCTATGAAGAATTAAACTCTAGATCCTTTGTTTACGAATGTAATCAATAAGCTTCTGTCTTCTTGCTTAGACCAACATGCAAGCTCCTTTGTTGGTGTCTTGTTTATCACACAGCAAGGTTGTCTCATGTGGTTTGCTGATAAAATCCACTAGAAATGGCAATTCTTAGGAAGAAGATGAAGAAGAGGATGAGCTTGGATTTGGGAGAGAGAGCACTGGCAACAAGATATAAGTAGCTTTATTCCCAAGACTTTGGGGGACAGAAAAGTCCTCAATCCAATTACAGAAATAAAAAATAAAAAATAAAAATTTATTTCATGAGCTAAGTATCTATCCTTCACAACTACTTAATATTTTATAGAATTGAAATGAAGAAGAACTTTCCTTTTGTGACCACACTGCTGTCACCTTATACTTCATTAATAGTTATATAAATATTTTATGAATTACTTAGAGCTCAGTTGTACTTATAACTGAAAATAATAATGAGGTGGACTTGGTCCTGCAACTTTTCAATTACCATTACCAACCAATACATTATTATATTATATTCTAAATGGAAATTGTTTCTTTCTTAAACACCACAAAAATAAATTAATATACTTTTCACTAAGTCAGGATTTGGAGTACAAATTCAAAATAATCAAATCTAGGAGATTGTTTAATTAGATGATTTATATTATATGATTCCGTGACCTTTCAAAAACTTTAATATATATATATATATATTAATAATGCCCTTCATCCAGCAAGCAAATGACAAAAGAAACTATATATAATGCCCTTCATCCTCTCTTTTAACTTTTAACCAATAACATTTTCTTTTCATTAAAAAAGAAAAATGAATTCTTTCAATTATGAATGCAATATTCCTCTCAAATAATCTTATGAATTTTATCCTCGGTTTTGAGTTTATACTCTATGTAATTAGAAAAAATATCTATCTAGATAAAATTCTTGATGAACAAATACAATTGTGAATTGACACATAAAATAAATGGATCGAAAATTAAGTAGATATAATAGTTAATATGTAAAGATGACATTTCATTATTGCATTAGTGCAACGCTTGTAATTATCTTTCATTTTCCAAGGCTTCTAAGATATAAGAGAAAGCCGGCATGGCTAATGGCTGCCAACTCAAAATACAGAAAATATTCCGTCAACCTTTTCTATTGGTTACGCTTTCCATTGTTTATGCTATCATGATCTAACAATCAAACTTTAGCCTGGACTCTAAAGTAAGGAGAAGCGTATGTTATAATTTTAATACAAAAAATTAAAAATTAAAAATATATATAAATTATATTATAATAATATATTGTATTTACAATTAAAAAATTAATAATTAAAATAAAATAAAAATACGATTTTAAGAGAAGGCAATTAAAATAAAATAAAAATATGAATTTTAAGATGAGACAATTAAAATAAATTAAGGGAGTCGCTGATATAATTTAAATATATATAATTGAAAAAATTTTAAAAGTAAATTTGTGGATGTAAATACTATAAGCGAATCTGGCTCCGCCAATCAAGGGCCAACAGAGAGTGAAAAATAATTGATTAAACATACGATTGGCAGCTGACGACATGTGATTAAGACCTCGACCTCTGCTAATCTGGCCCAATTTGTCAAAGCCGACACTTGTCAGACACCGATGATTAAAATCCGTACAAGGTTCTTAAATGACAAAAAGAAACAGCTTCTAAGTGGATGAACAAAAGACAAAAGTACCAACGAAACTTGCTGGCTTTTTCTTAGTCTCCTCTTTAAATTAAGTTATGCCTTATTCTCCTTCCCTTACCAAAGTTTTCACCACCTTCCCCTTTAAAAATGGCTAACTCAGTCTCTGGATTGAATCCTACAGAGCATAAGAAAATTTCAGGAGTTAAGTCTCATTTCCTTTTTCAAAAAATAAGGAAAAAAAAAACAATTTGCGCTTTTCTCTTTTGTTAATTTGATATATACAACGGACTATACATACACAAATATTAATAATTGGATGAAAAATAAAATTTGATTTAAGGGTTAAAATCTATTATCTTATGGTATATTAAATGTATCGATCAATAATATTAAATAGAAAAAAAAGGGCCCTTAATAATCATTCGGTATTATAATTGATTGAAGAAAATAAGAAGAATAATTTGCTAACCGTCGAAGAGATATAATGAATCTAATTTTTTTAGACTGGATGCATAATACAACTATTCAACTATATATTGATATTTAGAAAAAATAAGTTTAAAAAAAACAGTTTTTTTAAAAAAAGATATTAATATATCATTAGTTTGGTGTATTATACCGATTTAGAGAAGTATTTTCTGGATATCATATTTTAAACAAAAAAGAAAAACAAATTTCATTAATCTAATCAAATTAAAGAGATGATACAATAGCACTAGAAGAATATTCTAGTAGGCAAGACATGCATTTTTAGCTAAGGATGAGCTACCATATTAGCTTCTCGGCTAATTTAAATCTAAAAATTATAAAATTTATTTTGAAAAAAGAAAAACATTGAAAGATGTATAACTTCACAATAAGAGTCTTTGGGCTATATTGAAAGTTTCCGATACTTTAATGAGTATGAAAAATTAAGTAAAATTCAAAATTTTAGAATTCAATTTGCAAAATAATTTAAAGATTATAGGGAAGTTCTATAATTTCGTTTATGGTATCAAAGGCTTGAATTAAATATTTTGACGTGATTTTATAGGTTTCAAACGTATTTAGAGAAGAAAAATAAATTTCGAAATGAAAAGAATTTGATTTACGGCGATATCATAAATTTAAAAAATCTAGAAAACACCCCAGAACCTAAAAGGAGTAAAATCAAAGTACAAAGGATCCAATGTATAGGACTTAAACTTTTATTTTATTGGAGACTTATGGCCTTTTTGCCAGCATATATGAAAAGTCCTCTGAAATTGCTTAATCTTTTTGTGTCCAAGTATAAATTAGGGTACAAAAAGGAGAGAACCTTTCAAATTTTACATGATACATACCATTTCACTGAAAAGAGCATCTTCAGATGTAACTTGGCTTTGTGCTATTTGAGTTTCCAAAGACACCTTTTTTTGGATAAGAAATGTTTCTGAGACATGGTAAGTTTCTTAGAGTGAATCACCACAATCGAGGGAATTCGATCTCTTCATTATTATAATTGGCATCATCCACTTTCTTCAGCAATAATAGCTTTCATGTTAGAACAATTCTCCACTTCCAATTCTTGAAGCTGCACCAAACATTTTTCAAAGAAAAATGAGAAGAGATTCGTCAATTTGTTGCATCCGTTGATTTTTAGAAGTCGCAGTTTGCTCTCCATGCTGTTTAAATTATCCAAAAACAATGTCTCAAATGTTGGAAAGGCATGTCAAAAGCCGACCTTTTTGAATCGATTACATGTTGACAGCCTTATTCTCTATTCCCCTAACCTCGCCCATACACAGAGTTTCGTCACCTTTCAACAACTCTTTAAGACGAAGCTCCCAATGAATATCTGTCTTGAGCCTTAGCTTTAGTGCTCTTGAAGTTTCATAATTCTCACCCAACTTCCATTGATCGCCTATGAATATTCTGTATACGTTCTGTTTTTCTTTCTCTTCTTTCTTTCGTATGTATAATATTATATATAAAGGAAAACCACGCATACACCATATTCAGCTTTTCAATTTCTCTAATAACAATTTGTGAACTTGGATGACCGAAAAGACAAAAAGAACCAACGAAACTTGCCGGCTTTTTCGCTGTCTTTCTCTGTTAAGAATGGCTAACTCTGTCTCTGGACTGAATCCTACAAAGCATATGCAAATTTCAGGGGTTAAGTCTCATTTCCCTTTTAATATTACCTTATGGTATATTAAATGTACCCATCATATAATCTAGTTGCGCAAATAATATTAAATTAGAAAAAAATGGCCCTAATAATCATTCAATATTATAATTTGATATAAGAAAAGAATAAGAAGAATTTGCTAACCGTTGAAGAGATATAATGGATTTGATTTTCTAGACTGTGTGCATAATATAACAATTCGATGATATATTCATATTTAGAAAAAATGAATTATAAAAATATTTATAAAAAAAAATATTAATATACCATTAGGTTGGTATACTAGACTGATCTAGGGAAGTATTTTCCAGATATCATATTTCAAAAAAAACAAATTTCATTAATCTAATCAAATCAATGAGCTGATATAATCGCTGTAGAGGAATATTATATTCTCTAGTTAAAGGATAAGCTACCATATTAGCTTCTTGGCTAATTTAAATCTAAAAAATATAAAATTTATGTTGAATAAAGAAAAACACTGAAAGATGTATAACTTCATAATTAATGGCATGAATATTAATCTTCTAAGCAACAATTCTAGGACTATTTTGAGAGTTCAAGATCCATTCCCGAGCAAAAGTGGCTACACATGGCAAAATTAATAATATTTTTATACATTTTCTGCTCCTATCTTAGTTTGTATTTCTACAGAGCCAGACTTTTTAAATAATATCTTGATGCGAGCAATTTGTTTATCCAGCAATTTGTGTAAGTTTTGATAAACTTTAAATGTCTTGATATGAGCAACTAATGCTTCCAACAATTCGTGTAAGTCTTGATACGAGACATAAGCTATCCACACAAAATAACATAGCCATATGCCAAGAATGATCCACCCCAAAGATCGAATAAGTAGCATCGAAAGCAAATTTACACCTAGAGCTCCAAACAAGAAGTTTAAGTTGCCGATAATTGCAAAACATTTAGGCTTTTGAATCCATAGTATAATTTTTGCCATTGAAGTTATAACGTACGATATTATAGCCACAAAAAACATCACCATAACGCTATTGTCCATCTCAAACATGGAACTTTTTGGTGATTGATACTTGATTTGGAAGAGAGTAAGCAGTAACATAGTTGTAGACAGCAAAAATCCATGCTTTGCAATGATCAGTTGTAATCTCAGCTCGCTTTTTCTGCCATTACAATGGAATAAAAAGTTTGGATTAAGACAATTCTTATAAAGTACAGATATTTCAAAAATTGATAGCACACTATTCTTAAATGAATTTATTTAACTATATTGTAAGATGTATTGTTTTATGGTCTGAATTTTATTTTAATTTGTGATTTCCTACTTTGCTAAGTGTTATTTGAAATTGATGCAAGGTTTTATTTTGAAAGAAATTAGTTAATTAGCAGGTGCGTAGGGAGAACATACTGAGTGGAGTCAATTTATCCCACTCAATTAATAAAAGTTTTTAAAATATCCTTAGTAATTTTCTTTTTTAAAATTAACCCCACTAAATAATCCAATTAACAATTGATTTCATTAAAAATTGATCCACTAATATATTAAATATTTCTATTAAAAATTAATCCTACTAAAATATTTTAATTTTTTTTTTCAATAATAATTTTTGACTGAATTTAATTTTTGACAACCGCGCTCTTTATTAACAAACAGTCAGCAGCCAAGTTCACTTTCAGCTGCCTACTAATGAACTCAGCACTGCTTGAATATCAGAACCTTGTAAGACCACATTTCATCTCTGTGATCAAATAATCTCAACAAAAAAGCTTAATAAAAACATTGTGGTTGTTAAACCAGAGATGAGGGAGAAAACAAGAAACTTACTAACCTTTTACTGCAACAACTGCCTCCTTCGTGGTTGATCTCTCTCTCATCTTCGATCTTTTTCTGATTTGGCTAGTGGTGAAGTGGCCAAGTTCGATGAAGTTAAAACTTAAAGAGGCCAAAACGCGGTGTAAACACGGTATAATATTGAAACACGGTGTAAAGCCTTCCTATACTACCACTAAGACAGGCCTCCCTGTTTTGGCCTGTTTAAGTTTTGGCTATCGTAAGGTCAAAGTTATCATTAGGTCATTTTCACAAAGCTTCTTTTTTTTTTTGGACACATTCGTGGGAATTAATTATAGCTGCAGTTTAGAATACAAAATGTGTGACTAGACTTCATAGAATTAAACTTTCGATACCCCCATAATATTGAAACATTTTGTTATTTCATAGAATTAAACTTAATTCTAAGCTGCAATTTAGAATACAAAATGTGTAGAAGTACATTAAATAACATGAATTTTTTAATTTATATTATAAAAAAAATGAGATAATGAAAAAGCAATAAGAAAAAAAAAATGTTTAGCACTCCTTAAATATTGTAGCTACTGTGAATATGGTAAATATGCGGTACATGGCAGTTGATACTTGATTTGTAAGAGAGTGGTCATTAACATAATTGGTACTTGATTTGTAAAAGAGTAGTCAATAACATAATTGTAGAAAACAGAGCTGCATGCTTAGCAATGGCATCATCTCGCTTTTTTCAGCTGTTAAATATATATATATGTTCCAGATAGATCTAGACTCCAGTTGCCCATCAAAACTTTAATAAGGCCTAATATGCATTGATATGAGAATTAAAATAAAATAAAATTGTGGCAAACGGTCTTTCAAAACACAAGAAGATGTATTCACGGGCTTGGGTTTTTTCTACAGATTTGGGTTTAATATTTTGACAATGAAGCCCATGGTGGAAATGGGTTATTAAATCTTTTATAAAAAGAAAATAAATAAAACTAAAAAAACGATCTGGATGATTTGAAAACCACCTTAACAGTGCAGCTCCGGTGCTAAAGTGCGTAAAAGTGTGTGTGTGTGTGTGTATATATATATTCATGGGTGCACCGGTGAGTAACATCGACGGGACAACTGGTGGTTCCTGCAAGTGTGCACAGTGCGCAAAGGCAGTGGATGTGCGGACGAGCAAACTCAACTGTTGGTCGGACATGTAAGTGACCAAACAATAGAAGTGTAATAAACCAGAAACGAAAGAGTAAACAAGAAATTTACTCACATATCGCAGCAAGAACTCCGTCCTTCTTTGTTGTTCTCACTCATCTTCGATCTAATTCTTTATATTTACTATGGAGAAATGGGCAAACTCGATGAAAATTAGATGGGTATATATATTGGCTAATTCACGCAGGATGAGACATCTTTTACTTTCTGGTCTTCAGAATGAAGGGTTTTTGATGTGTCTGATTCGTTATAAAAAAAGCTAAATATAAAAAGGAACATGTCCGTTCCCAAAAAGAGGAACATCTAGAAGTAAAAAAAGCATTAAAATGGCATCTGAAAAATCATAAATAGTGTAATATTTCTATCACGGATTACTACTTATGCGATTTATGTTTTTGTATGTACATCTGAAGTTTATATGTGGTATCGGTTCAAGAATGTATGATTTTCCATTAAAATATTTTCTTTCCTTTTAATCCTATTACGATTATGAAGCTGTTTTTGATGGTGTAATTAACGTATAAATTATGAAATTATTTTACTGTTAATGGCCACATCATGAAAACAAAAAAAAAATAAAAAATAAAAGAAAGAAAGAAAGAAAGTGCATAATCGTATATCCAATTTACTTCTATTTGATCTACTGATTCTACAGTTTCTACAGAAGTTATCATCCGTCGGTTCTTAAAATTTAATCAGTCATCCCAATTTTTCTGTCCCAAATTTTCATCAACAGAATTCTGACATGCACGCTAGCTCATTAAAATCAACTAACTCCGACTAAATCTTTTATGCAGCAATCATTACTCATTAGAATCAATTCCATGTTTCTCAGCTACTTAATCCATATATTCTTCTAAAAAAATAAGGCAATTTAGCTTCTCCATCTTTTTTTAAAAAAAATCTATTTTTGCTAGAGATTTTACCTATGTACTTTTTAAAATAAATAGTTCTCGCTCTAAACTTCTCAAAATATATATATATATATTTCATCTCTAAAATAGATGACAGGTGGAATTATATAATTAGTTGGCATATAAGATAATTGCCCTATTTTGAATAGTTTATATATGGGCAAAAATCTACAAAAAAATATTTAAGGGCAAAATCAAGGATAAACTTGCACCTTATCCCAAAGATTAACTAATGAACTGTAGGAATTTTGTTCTAGACAAAGGCTTATCAGCCATTTTGCTAGACAAAAGTAGCATACTGCAATCTAAAAAGTATTGCACTACAAGACACATTTCTTCAATTCTATCTGTAACTATCATCTGCTTTGTTTACCTTGCGTAAACTTGTATGGCAAGTATTTGCAGCAGGAAACTAATAGCTATGCAAATTATAAGAAAAACCAATTCTTCACGCATGTGTAGATATAGTGTGCACGCAAGTTTCTAATTTTATTATGAAGTGAAAGGTGTAGATTTAATATGTGAAAAATAGGAGGTTCATGAACTAACTAAAACTCCCTAAGTTGAACCGACTAGCAAATAGAATGATGCTCAGTTTGGACTCCAGTTCTGCTTAATTTGAAACTTGCAAGGGGCATATTCTTTCATGAAACTCAAAATTCTTTCTTTTTCACTTCATAATTTAAAAAACCAAAAGCAAATCAGTGAGAAATTACATGATATTATAATGAAAAAAAGTCACAATTGAGCTACAAAAAGAATAGTGACAATGGCTTTTACTATTAACATGAAGAACTAGAACACCAAAGTACATAAATATGATCATATTCCTTGTTCCTAATGAGAAAAATCAATGATTTCCTTATTGCCTCTCAATTTGTTAATACAAGTATCAATTATAAGAAATACCATTAAATGCTGAAATCCATCAAAAATTTGTTGTGTAATTAAATCAAAATCTAACCTTCAATGCATACTATGCACAGGCCCAATCTCCCCCAATTTCTCCGCTCCATCAACGGCAACGCCAACGCGTTTCACAGAATCTAACAACGGCAACACTCTCATCCTGTAATGAATCGGTCGAGAAAGCTCCTCCTCGAGATCGATATTGATGCTGGTAACGCCGATCTCTTTGAGCCGAAAACCTAGCTTCTCGCCGACGCGAGATGCGGTTTTGGCGTCCCAAAAGTCGTGGGATCGAGGAAAGCGATTGAGTCTGAAGCGATACTGGGCGAGGAATTCTTGCTCTGTGGAGGAGGCCATGGCTATGATGGTGGAGGTTGTGGGGTTAGTGACTTGAGCAGTGATTTTCCGGCAGGAGAGGACCAGCCGGAGCAGATGTTGATGATTCGCAGACATTATTCAGACAGAGTAGAGGGACGAAGAAACTGTTACTCTGTTAATTTTAAATTTTAATTGTGGGATTGATTTATCCGGTGGAAGTAGTATTACTCTAAAACGACGATGTTTTGAGAAAATATAAATTTCCTCTGTTTTTATTCTTTTTACCCCAATTTTTTGCTACAGTGGAAATGCTTTGTTTCTTTCAAATCAATTGCTCTATTGCTTTCGTCAGACGAACAGCGAATTTAACTGTCCGTACTTTAGCAAATGCTGTTAGATCAAAGTCGTTTGTGTAGAGTGGGAATATCCACCTCCGATACTTATCGGTCTTCTGTTTGCTGATTTACGTTCTTAATGAAATGTTTATTCAAAAAATAAAAAGAATTCGAACTCCTAATAACACTTGGACTAACAGCAAATGTTGGTGGGATAAATCCTTTATTGCTAAGAATAATAATAATATGATTGAACCAGGAGATGACTTGTTGGTTGAAATAAAGCGAGAAGGATGTGTTCGAACCAAATATTGAAACTATATGGTTTATTGTATTTTAAAATTTTATTGCTTTGACAATTTGCTCACTTCGAGGACGACTTTTTTCAAGTGGAGGGGAGGATTTGTCCTTGATGATCATGTACTCAAGGTAATAAATTAATCTTTCCCTTTCATCACTTAAATTAGCTTTTCACCCGTATTAAAAAAATAATTAATTAATACCCATTATAATTTATTCAAATATTATTTTATTATTTTTTAAAATTATATATTTCCACTTTATTAAATATCTTTTTAATACATATTATGGAAAAATAAAAAAAAATGTAATTAACATTCCTTAAAATTTAAAAATTGTTAAATTAAATAAAACAAAAAAAATTATCAAAAATTGTTGATAACCGGACTCTTCGAATAAGAGACCGATATGATTGCTCCGAGCACAGGCTAGAAGCCAAACAAGAGACCGGTATGGTTGCTCATGTGGACATTCGGCATATCAATAGCCCGGCCTCGATAATAGTTCGGTAATAGATTATGAAAAGCTATCATCAACGATTATTTTTCAGATATTGTGCAGATTCTGATCTTATAATGATGGAAAGTATCAAGAATCACTCAATAAATCTTCACAAATTGGGAATCAAGTATCAATCAAGAGATTAAGGTAATTTTCTTCTATTCGATATCTTACTTCCTATTTGGTATGACTCTATATAAGGGAAACTATCAGGTATATTCAACTCTCTCTGATTTCTTTACACAAGATCTTTATTTTGTCAGTTAACTGACTTGATCGTCGGAGTCTCCCTTGTCGAAATACCCGACGATTTTGTTATATTTTCAGGTGATTCAAGCGAAGAATTGCTTCAGGAAATCTAACTGTTATCAATTGTCAAATTAGATCAAATGAAGGAAGCATTTTTAGTATCAAAATTATCCAAGCTATTTTATTTTCATATTTTCTTCATTTCGATAATGGTTTTGTAAGAATTAAGGGATTCAAATTCTAAATATGTTATTTTTTTGCCCTTTTTACTTGATTTTTCAAAACATAGTTTAAGATAACCAATTAGTGTTAGTTTGAATTTTCTTAAATAAGTTATCAAATTTAATATTTGTCATGAGCATAAATATATGAAATTAAAAAAATTCGTCATTAATTATAAATTTAATTATATTCAATTTTAAATTAATTCGAGCTAGATAGTGGGATTATATTAAAAATATATCAACAAATAAATTTGGTATATAGTAGTAAGATAACTTGAAAATGAATTTCACAAAATCCTAAAAAGGAGGTGAAGACGTGAAGTAGAATTAACGCAGACGCGGTCAAACAGTAAAATCACCGCAGTAACATTTGATAATTGATGACGGATAAGCTAAATAGAAAAAGAGAGAAAAGAGAGTACTCTCCACGTTTCTTCCTACAAACGCTCTCCTCTTCACCTGCAACTCCCATTCTTCTTCTCCATTTCAATAAAAGCTCTCCTCTTTCTTCTTCTTCTTCGATATTTTCTAGATACCAATTCTCAACTTTTCATTTTTGCTTGTTTATTCTCTCTATAATGAGGAGATGGAAGAAATTCAAGGACATTTCTTACGTGTTCCCTAATCCAGATCGCAATCTCCATCGCTGGACTCAGCTCGCCCCAATCTCTACTCATTTCAACTACCTCAACGTCGGTTGTAACCGCCGCCGGGAGTCGCTCATCGGCCTACAAGAGCGCTACAAGTGGGACCATGGATTCGGCGGCGGTGGAAACAGAAATTCCGGCGATTACAATTCTGAAATACGTAAAATTAGGGCTGAGACTAATTGCCCCCGGTGTTATAAACATATGGATCTCCTTTTCTCTAATCGCCACTTTCCTTCCTCTAACAACCCTAATCTTGATTTGAATCCCAATCACCGTACTAATAATAATAGTAATAATAACAAAATTAGTAATAATTCTGATTCTTATCAGGCAGTTAATTTTTGCCCTAGTTGTAAAACCGCCTATTATTTTCGTCCCCACAAGACTGCTCCTCTTCAAGGTAGCTTTATTGAAATTGGGAGAGTTAGTAATAATACTTATAGAGCAAAGAACAGAATTTCCTCTTCCAAAGAAGCTAATTGTGAAGATGCTCAGGAGGATTATACAAATCCTAGTAATAATGCTCTTAGTAGTAGACTTAGGGCATCGTTTTGGGACACTCTCAGGTCCTATGCTGGGGACCCGCCGGAGAATTGGCCTCCTCCTGGTGGAAATGGTCTGGCTGTTCATACTCCCCCAGGCCCGCCATTTGCTCCGGGTGTGAATGTCATTAGGGCCAATGGACCTGGTGGTGGTAGTGATGGTGGTGCCAATGGAGCAGGTGGAGGAGGAGAAAAAAATGGTGGATGGGGTGGGTCTAATTTAGGGAAGGATTTGCCTACGCCAAAGGAGATTTGCAAGGGTCTTGATAAATTCGTTATTGGTCAAGACAGAGCTAAAAAGGTTTGATCTTTGGATTTTCTATCACTAGAATTTGTATTTGATTTCCGTTCCATTGGCACTTATATGTAGATCTGTTTTCTTTTTTTCCCTCTCACCGGACATCTTACTCAAATGCATTGATATATTCTCTACTATTTATCTGATTATATGATTTTCCATTATACATGATGATTATGGCATGTAGTTGATTCTGTTTCCATATAGTCGATTCATTGACAGTAATTCTAACTTTAATATCAGCACACAGTATTTTCTCAATCATCACAATTTGAAACTATACTTTTCATTAGTCACTGTTTCCAATGGGACATTGTTGACATGATCTTGTGTGATACATTTCGTCCGTTGCTTGCAATTGTACTCTGATCTGGCTATAACATGCAAAAGTAATATATGAATTTGAAAAAATAACCAGTCTTGTATGCATTGATTCATTCTAGATTGATAACATCAAATGCTGGATTGTGATATATAGTTACAGCATTTTGCATGTTGTCTTTCTGTATATTCATTTGATCAGCTTGCTCTTGAGCATTTTTATAGCCCATTAATAGTGTTCAGAATATGGTTTACATGTGTGCTGCAGGTGCTTTCTGTTGCTGTCTACAATCACTATAAGAGGATTTACCATGCTTCCTTGCAGAAAGGGTTAGTGATTATTAATTCTCACCATATTGTATTGCTGTCTCCAAAATTATTCATCCATAGATCATAAGCAGAGCAATCCACTTAATTTGTGGTGAAACCAGAACTAAATTTATAGCATTAGAAGATGTAAGTTCCAACTGCTGCGGCTCAATGATAAAGAGAGCTTATATAAGAGTATGGATCTGTTTTAGTCAGACTGTTGGAAGGAATATTCTAAATCTTTACCACTTTTATAGTTAAGACTTCATGGGGATCAGCTCAATGTTTTCATAGATGAGCACTTGCTTGTGGATTAAGTTCAAGGACAGGGCTAAACACAATCTTATAGGCTGCTCCATAACAACTGCTAAATTTCATTGCAGAAGAAATGTGAGCTAGTTGATGAAAGTTCAGAATCCAAAAAACTGAGGGGCCACTAGGTGTTGGAAAGAAAAGTATTATTATAAGCTCTCACGATCAGTTTGGAGATTTGGGTGGTGCATTTTATCTCTGGGCTCAACATAGCTCCCACCTGCTTTATACTCTGGTTGATGGCATATTGTTCATTCCCATTGATAGGTAATAGATTGATGAGAAATAGGTCATAGGAAGGAAAGTAATACAATTAACATCTCATGTTGTTTGTTTTTGGGGGGTGTATGGTGCCTAAGGTACGAGCATAGGTCGCCCCTGTCTATATATTCAAAGGGTAAGGGGAGAGAAGGTCTTACGCATGCTGGACTCAAAACTTTGCCACTCCGATAATAAGGAAATCATGTACAAAAACATTCCTGTTTCATTTTGTCTAGGACATAATAAGGAAAATAAACTAGTACTCCTTTAATAGGAAACTATGATTAGTAGAAAGAAACCTGGCTAACCTACTTAGATGGGACTATAATTTGTTTCACATGCATTTCATTTCGACCAAGCGTTCCAAAGAGGCCTACCTTATGAAATTGTGTTCCTATGGATAAAATACATTCCCACTTTTATTTCCATGTTGGAACCATCTACATACTAGGTAACAGTGGGCATAGGTCTTGGGAAGCAATATGATAGATCTCTAATGATGAATTGGGAATATTGGGATGGTGCGTGGTCAATTTGTCTAAACTTACATGCTGCGTGCCATAGATTCAGGGTGTTGGTATCCCATTCATCCCCATTGATAGCAGTATATTTTCACTAGTTTGAAGGCACAACATATTTTTGATCTTATTTTTGGCTTATGAAAATAGTGCTATTGATGCATATGTGTTCTAGGTCAGTATCAGAATCAGGAATTCCAGAGGCAATAGACGATGACAATAATGTGGAACTAGAAAAGAGCAATGTGCTCTTGATGGGCCCAACTGGCTCAGGTATGCTCTTTACACTTTGCTTACACCTTTTCACGTTAAGCAAGTAAAGTGTTGCAAACCACCACTCCGTGCATTTTTTTATTCTTAGCCCTTATATAGAGCTTTAGAATTTAGAATTTCAAACTTTCAGGTCTAACTTGCATGTGAAACAGGCAAGACGTTGCTCGCAAAAACACTAGCACGCTTTGTTAATGTGCCATTTGTCATTGCAGATGCGACAGCCTTAACTCAGGCAAGTCCATTTCATTATTAATTTATCATAACAAACCACTGAAAGTACCACGTTGTTTCTCTCAGTTAATTTTGAGCATCCAAGCAGAATCTTTAGCCATCATTTGGCTGTAGAAAATAGGTCAATTTCCCAAAATTGTTCCAAGAAAATAAGAAGATGAAATTTGATGTATAGCGTTAAAATATTTCCAAATGAAAAATTAGAAATCAGCTTTTAGATTTCCTTGTTTGCTCCAACCATTGGAAAATTGATACATGTTGTAATCAGTGTTTCATAAAAATAATGCATTGGATGCCAAAGCGTAAAACCTGGGATGGTTCGCGTATTTCTCTATCTTGCCTCTGTAATGATTACAATTCATTTAACCAAATATTATTGTTTAACTCTATAAAGTGAAACAACAAGGCAAGGTTGCTGGTTCTTCCTATTTGATTTAACTCTTTCCCTTCGTGAGACTTTAAAGGTCTGATTTTCTGCTGTTTATTATTGCGCAGAAAGTAGCAAGAACTTCTATTTATTTGTTTGTTTTTGCAGGCTGGTTACGTTGGTGAAGATGTTGAGTCAATATTGTACAAATTACTGACGGTATGCCTCTCATTTTGTTTCTTACGAGTTAATATAGATGCCTCTCATTTTTTTTTTTTATCTGTGAGTTGATGCTATTATTTTTCTTATGGTTGTGATTACACTGCATATGCTATTAGTTTGATCTGGAAGATTTACATACCTATTTCTGCTATTCTATTGGAATTTGGAGTTTTTTTGTTGTGCATTCATTTTTGTTTTTTCTGCATTTTATTGGACTTTTTTCTAAACATAAATTTCAAATTATCTGTTAAAAAAAAAATTATTCGTTAAGGTTTGGGGTAGGCTGCAATTTTAGTAAAATGTTGCCCTTGATTGTATTTGTACTTGAAGGAACAATTTGAGGGAGTTGAAATAATTTAACTTCTCTTTATATAGCTTGTCCAAGTATATCTAATTTCTAATCTTTGGACATTTTAGGTAGCCGAGTTCAATGTGCACGCTGCACAGCAAGGGATTGTCTATATTGATGAAGTTGACAAGATAACTAAAAAGGTTCTCTAAATCTTTTCTTATTATTTCGCTAAGTCAATGCTTATTCTTCTTGTCGATTATTATTTGTAATTATAATCATTCATCCAAATTCCTTGTAATTACAATAATTTGCAGGCAGAGAGCCTAAACATTAGTAGAGATGTTTCAGGGGAGGGTGTCCAACAAGCATTGTTGAAAATGCTGGAAGGAACTGTGAGTCACACATCTCTACAACTGCTGGCTGATTTCTTATTTGTTTATTTATTATCCTTTCACCAGGTTTTCTTTTCCATAATTTTTGCAACCTAACTGAAAATTTTAGGAATTCTTTTATAGATTTATGGAGGTGGTGATGATTTGGTGATTTTTTATGGTTCTGATAGTTATGATTGATGTATATTGTGAATATGTTGATTGAGGCTGTGACAATGGTTGACTGATAGTGGTCCTGCCTGATGATTAAATTGAGAATGGATTAAGTATAAATTGGCGCTCAAACTTAGCTTTCTGCAATCTAATTTTCCAACTTTTCTAATTTTTGACATATGTACATATGTATGTATGTATATATATGTGTATATATATATATATATATATACACACGTACATATGTATATGTATACATATATGTATACACATATGTATACATATATGTATACATATATGTATATATATATATATATATATATATATATATATATATACACATACCTGAATTTGATGCAATTAAGAAAATTCCTTCAGTGGGACTCCTGGGTTTTGCTCCTAGATCCTTCATATCTCTCCTTGACAAAAAGAAAAAGAATGAAAGATCTTTTTGTCAATCCAAGAATAAATATGACTTACATAAGCAAATAATTTTGGCTTTGGGACTGTATAATGCATTCAATTTCTGAAATATCTTTGCCAGTTTGAGGTGTTCCTATCCAGTAATTAAGAGATGCTTCTGCTGTTTTAGTTAGTAGTGTTCATGGACCATGTGTATAATCCAATTATAGATATGATTGGCCAAATCTCGGCCTCTTTCTGGGAGAGAAATTTGGATGCAATTAAATCCTCAACCGCACTTATAATTTTGATTCATATTCAATCATCAAGGCATTTAATTCTGTTTCTAGTGGACCATACTTAAGTGGTCTCTCTTATTTTTTCCAGTGGTCAGTTTTGCCTTTCTCTGAATTCACTCATCTTGTACAAGTCAGATTTTTGTGGTTCTCTACATTGCTTTATCATCCTTATGTCTTGTGGTAGTAATTCAAACATCTTAGAAGCTGATTGTTAATTTAATTGGACTTTAAAGTTGCATGAGAATGCCAATGTGTGCCATTATTTTAGGGATCTTACTCCAATGCCATAATGAACATCTTCCTCACTATTGTTATCATTTTGTTTAATATAACCTAAATACAGAAACTGAGTGCTTTACTGAAATCTAAATTGTCTGGATTAATCATGTGTTGCTCTCATGTTCTTATATTGCAAAAGTTTATATATAATAGTTTGATGGCTATAAAACTTCAGGGAGTTCATCTGTTATGCTTGAACTTTTATCATAAATTTGTTAGCAAATGGCATGCCAAGTGGATATCTTCTCCTGTACATCTTCTTGTCCTTCAACTTTTGTACAGTAACTATCTGTGATGGTGTATAAGTATGGTTTTTATTTTGTCCAGATGGTTAATGTTCCTGAGAAGGGGGCAAGGAAGCATCCTCGGGGTGATAACATACAGGTAAGCGTCCCAAGATCTGCATTTTCCTGCTCTCTAGATTTATTATGCCTTGCAGGTGCAGCTTATTTTCTGCTTATTTCCAGAATCATTGATTGATTTGCTGAGCAACTTATAGGAATACTTATGTTTGTATGTGCATCTATAGTTAAAGATTAAATCATGCATTGGCAGCAGTTGCTTGTATTGGAAATGCTGCTCTCATAGCCATGGTTGTGTGTAATGGAAATGGATCTGTCAAACCATACATAATAATTGAACAAATATTATATGCAACAAAAGATATTAATGAATATTGAAAGAAGTTGCTGATTAATAAATGTAACTAAATTATGAGTATAGATATGAAGGAAACACATGAAATGCATGATTTGTATTCACCATCATCAATCAGTTAAATTTTTTAGCTCAAACATAAGAAAAACCAGAAAGATTGAAGATTAAATTGATCACCTCCAAACACAAGTGTCTGACTAATAGGTATCAAAATTAATTGTTGTCATTGAAGAGAATTGCGAAAGAATGCTGCTTTACTTAATTTTAGCTATTTACCAAGTGAAACATAGTGTTTGTTTATAGTAAATATAGTGCTATTCGTGACTTTAGTTAAGTTGTGGGTTATGCCAATCTTATTGTCTAAGTTGTGGATCGTTTAGAAGTCGCATTATGGACTATATGCGTCCATAGCCGTGGATTCGGGTTGTAGGATCGCTTACAGGAGTTGTAGGACAATTATAAAGTGGACTTCAGCAATTGAAATTACTTAATGCCACAATAAATTGGAAATCTAGTCTGGAAAGGTATCAGAACTTTGAAAAGGGATCCTTGCAAACATTTTCCAAATTGAAGTGAAAAAAGTTGAAGTACTATAATAACACTTTATGAAGCCGGGTGCCCCTTGATCTGTAGGTTTTGGACCATGTTCTTACTGATGTTTATTGGGAAAAAGCTGTTGATAAGCAATTTCTACTTGTTTGTCTTGTTGTTTAGATTCATTATTTTCAACTGATTAATTAAAAATTTGTGGCTGACAAATTCAACTCTTTCTCGTGTGTCAGTTACTAGATATTGAGAATTAGAAAACTCATCTTTGCTGACAGCATAACTGAGAGAGCATACTAAATTGGTTGTCACTTTATGAATTTGATTTTCATTTTCTTAGTCTATGCTTACATGTCATGTAGATAGATACAAAGGATATTCTCTTTATATGCGGTGGAGCATTTGTGGATCTTGAAAAGACCATTTCAGAGAGGTACTCTTTGTTTACTTGTCATTTTCTGTTGAGAAATTATGTGAAATATCTTGGTTCTGTTTCAAGATGTTTTAACTTGAAAGTTGAAACCATTTTAATATTTATTAGGCGGCAAGATTCGTCAATTGGATTTGGAGCACCAGTTCGAGCTAACATGAGAGGTGGTGGAGTTACAAATGCTGCAGTCACGTCATCCTTGCTTGAATCTGTAAGAATGAATATCTCCTAAGTTGACTAGATGATAGTTTAGAAATTTAGCCATTGTGCTATTTTTCTTGTATTAAAATAAAGAGAAGTATGCTAGTCATTCAGCAGGAAGAAGCCCTGGTTGAAGTTGTTGCCATATGTAAATTAAAAATTTCGGTTTTCCATTGCAGGTTGAGAGTGCTGACCTCATAGCATATGGTCTCATACCAGAGTTTATTGGACGTTTTCCTGTATTAGTTAGTTTGTCAGCTCTTACTGAGGACCAACTTGTGCAGGTAATATATCATTAACACTGGTATAATTGTGAGTTTTTCTGCCTTAGCCATGTATTTTGATGGAATATCAATGTTCTATTTAGCCTATGATGAGTATTTACTAATGCCAAATCATCCAAGAAATAAAAATTCAGCATAATCTATCATCTTCTTAAGTTTTGGTATGACAAATGTAAGCCAAATATTGGGTTTTGATTTATTAGTTTTCATAGTTGAATTGTACTTGAAATAATTTTTTCAGATTTCTATTGTATTTACCCAAGTGTGTCACTAGGAATACATATACTTGACCTTAGTTGGGTCTCATTTGATCATGTTAATTGGGTTCAATCAGGATATGTAGGCACTGACCACATCTTTAATTTTACTAATTTGCTTGTTATGAAAGTTAGTCTAGAATTGTTTAATCATGGCCTGGACCCCGGTCAATGGTGCCGGCCTATATTTAAATCATGCCTGGTCCATATTAATAGAATTTTGAAGTTCAAATGTTTTATTCATCTAGCTGCCTGAGCCTCTAGTTAAAACCTTTAGCCCATCATGCTTAGAAAACAGGCTCAATCAGATTAGTGTTAAGAGACAACACCCTGCAAAAGCAAGCTTCTTAGCAGGTTGAGCCTGACTAATACCTGAGCTTGCGGCAATTCTGCATTGAAATGCATGGCTACATCTTTATATGTTTTTTCATAAATAATGCCTTCAACATGATGCATCTTCCATCATTATTTTGCTTGAAAATAAGATAGCTAGACTTCAATTAAAGCCTAGAATGTGCTTTTCTTTAATAAAATTTTTGAATTTTTGTTGACAGGTCCTGACAGAACCCAAAAATGCTCTTGGCAAGCAGTACAAGAAACTATTTAGCATGAATAAAGTATGATACTATGTTCTCTTTATCTCCCACTCTCTCTCCTCTCACTCTGTCTCTCTCTCACTGTTGGAACTTAAAATTTCAGGTGAAGCTTCATTTTACAGAAAAGGCTTTAAGATTGATTGCCAAAAAGGCAATGGCTAAGAATACTGGTGCGAGGGGCTTAAGAACAATACTTGAGAGTATTCTAACTGAAGCTATGTATGAGGTATACATGATTGATATGACTTGTAATGAAAATTTGCCACTAGAAAGCAACTGGTTGTTGGGATTTATACATATTGATTTTGTTGCTTGCATGATTCAGATCCCAGATATGAAAACTGGAAGTGATAGAGTGGATGCTGTTGTGGTTGATGAGGAGTCCATAGGTTCAGCAAATGCTCCTGGATGTGGCGGAAAAATCCTTCACGGGGATGGTGCATTGGAGCGTTACCTTGCAGAATATAAGCTGAAGGAATCAGTGGTATATCTCTATTCCTAATCTTTGAACCGAGGTTGATAAATTTAGTTATTAGGGGCAGAGTGATACCCATTTCAGTATGCATCTAGTGATTTGGTACTTGATCTTATTGGGTTTAAGGTTTAAAATGTAATGCTTGGTGTTGTATTAACTTGTGTTTTGTTTCTGTAGGAAAATGTAGAGGCTGTTGATGCGGAATTGCAAGAGGGTGAATCAGAAGTATCATCAAGAGCCATGAGCATGTAACACTGCCAATACATCAGTTAGCCATTTTGCCATTTGTAAAATTGATAATTGTTATTTGTACAATTGATTGTAATTATCTCCCTGTATAACAGCATAGCTTCTGGTAGAAAAATTCTCCGAATAACAGAAAAAGAAAAGGATAAAATGTACATTGCTAGTTTATGCAGCACATTGTACAAAATTGCTGGTTGAGTAATTTATCAATTTCCAGCTTCATTTTTCATCTTAGAAATCCAATAGTAGTAAGCAGCTGTCACAATGATTGTAAAGTACCTCTTTTTTTTTTTTCTTATTTGAAAAACAAATATAATCTGCTATTGAGCCCTGGAAGATTGGAGCCTTCGCACCTGTCTCCAAGCTCATCAACTTGCCACTATTCTATTAGATAAAAATTGATAAACAATAGTTATTCTCTGCAGAATTGGCTGTGGCCTATGCGTAACATTTGCACATCAAATTAGTCTAATTAGCTCAATTATAATTTAATGGCAGGCAAAAATTTGTGGTTTCTTTTAGTACAATGTTACCCTTCTACTGTAAAATTGGTACAATTGCGTCTCTACCGTCAAAATTTTATTAACTCTATCTAAATTTTCATTCATATAAATCTGACAGACAAAATTGGAGAACTAAGAAAGACATTTTCAAATTTTCACAAGCACTCTCCTTGCCACGTGTTTTCCATGTGTGTCTATAAGATTAATTCTGACGAAAAATGTAGCTAAGTTAACAGAATTTGATGGCAGAATCGAATTGCACAAATTTTATTAGTACAGCAGCAACATTGCACTTTTTGTTGAAGTACAAAGGGAATTTTACCTTTATCCTTTATGCCGAGTATCATTCAAGTGTCGCTCATTACCATATCAAATTCACATGAAAGGAAAATTGCACGGAGTTAATGGCATTTATTAGTACAAGGCAACATTGCACTGAAATAAACTACATAGCTAACATTGATCGTTTTGCCTTTGCCTAATTGAATTTGCAAACTATTCACTAAAATTGTTACCATTTAGTCATAAAAAATAAGGTCAGAGAACAAATATACCATAACAATGCTTAAAGAAATAAAACTTCTGACATCTAAGCTAAAGCTAATGGTAGTGGTTATTTTACAATTATATAAAGTGGCAAACAGAATTGCTAAAAGACTAAATTTCAATCCCAAGGGCCTCCTTTGACGGAAAGTTATCTACAGTTTGACATGAGACCATAACTTGTAAAATGAGTATATGTATTCAGTGCAAGAGAATAACTGCATTGTTTCCTTGCTCATGAATTTCCAAATTGTCATCATGCATGGCTATGGTTAATTAAATTGGATCGACTATAGCATTTTTGCAGTAGGAAGTGCAATACAACAAAGGGATTTCAACATATAAACATGAAGGCATAACTCACGTTGCCATTGATGAGGCTAGATTACCTGGACATATCCGATTCGATAAAGGCCTTGCAATAAGTCCGTCAGCGACCCAACCCATTGATGTACTATCGTTTCTAACATGGACAAATTCCCTTTGCGTATATTCCAGAGATATTTGTAGCTTTCCCCCTGGTCTGCAATCAGCAGAAGTACCTCTTGCTTCAATTCCTGCGTTTCTCTCCAACCAGTACAAATAATTCACTTGGAATAGTGCCTTAAGCATATCTTGTGCTGAACAACTTTCTTTAAGCACTACCTGATCCCACTCAATAATTCGAGTGCAACACAAAAAGAACACTGGTAAGCTTAATTTCAATCTTTAATAACTTCACTCTCAAATAGGAGAAATGAAAATTCAAGTGCTAAACCTTCTCTTTTTGGTAATGTTTTTAAATGGATATAACTATCTTATCTTTGCAAATGTGAATCCGCTATAAAAGCAGTAGTCTGTTCATTTCTTGTTTCCTTGACTATATGCTTTCTAATGGTGATTCAATATCTCCGCCATTTAAAGAAACACTAAGCAAATGAAAAGGCAAAAAATAGACTGAATTAGGATACAGCATTCTCTAGGCAATTGCTTCTTATCCTATTTTCTGCTTTTACCTAAATGGGACTTCACTCATTCCAAGACAGCCAACACCAAGAAGAAATTAGCAAGCAGATTGATAGTTTGAGTGGTGAGATTTCATGTTTCAGACAACACAATTATGTAGGGAACAAAAATAAATAAATAAATAAATAAAAACATGGGATTAGGAAGAAAAAAAGTACACGGGTGATACAAGAAAACCATATTAGCCTTAATCCTTGTTAAGCTCTTTAAGCTGAGACAAAAGACAGGAGCAAAATATGCAGATTCAAATATCTATAATATATATAAAAGTTGCAACCAGGGAAGTTTTTTTTTTAAAAAAAAATTAAAAAAAAATTAACCATTTATTTTCATATTATTGGCAAAATAACATCTTCTCTATTTTAGACAAATCTCTATGGTGTAAAGTTTTTTTCTTTTTTGTCTTGGGATGATTAATTTTTAGGACTATTAATATTTTACTTTGGAAAGAGTTAGACATATAGATACCCTAAATAATATAAAAAGGTAACATTTTCTTTTTCTTGTGTTATAATTTACTTTAACAGATTTACAATTTTTTGAATAAAACTGTGCTCAAGTTAAAATTTATTTGAACAGATTTAAAACTTTTTTAATATATCTGTAAAAACAATTTTTATTTCTTGTTTCTTGAGATTTAATTTATTTCCACATTGAATAAAACTATAATAAATTTATAAGGTTTTTTTCTAAAAAAATGTTAAAAAAACTGACATTAATACACTAATGTTTATTTTATAAATCTAAATAATGCAATGAGTTGATGTTAAAATTAATTGCGAAGACACCAATGAAAAATAAGTTTAAAAACTCAATATAATGAAATGAATTTAAATAAAATATACTGTAATCGTATAGTTAATTTACTCATGATAAATTTTCTATAATTTTTTATAAGTCATAAATTATAAAAATCATAAAATATATATTTTTCAAAACTAACTATTTACATACAACACGTGTGCACACTAAACTAGTATATAACAAAAAGTAAAATATGCACTCACACAGAATTGTCCCGTGTGCTCAATCAAAATATAGCCTTCATCTTTATACAGATCAAAAAGTTGGAGCACATCATCCTCACTGTTCACAACATCACTGAGCTTTGACCCCAACTGCAACCGCCTCTCAATTTCAGCAGCAGCATCCACTGCTTCGGAAGACAGTGCAACTGATTGTGGCTGAAATATTCCACAGCACAATAAATATGGTGTGACTTACACTTTATGAACTGGGAAGATGTTCACTCTCCAAACTATAACATTTCTCATGACATGAACAGCACCAATCATCTCAAATTATGAATTGAAACTTCCAAGAGAATGACAAATAGAAAGCAACTCACTTTGTTTGTAAAACTTATATTAAGATCTGGAAAAAGCGGTTCCTCATCATTAACCTCTTTGATTGGAGGCACTTGGCCACTGAGTAGATATTCACTAAAAACTAAGCCTGCGGAAACAAAAAGAGAACAGTTTCCATTATATAATGAGCTAAATTTAATGCAATAATTATGAGATACTCGAAAACAATGTTACTAATGGCAGCCCAGCCTTCCTATACAAATTAATAGCTAAAGGCGTAACCAAGCAGCGCCAAGTGAACGCAACGCACTACTCAAAATCAATTCAACTCCAAAAATTCAGGGCTCAAAATTTCAACTCAAGCTGTGGTAAGTGTTACATCTCAAACATGAACTCCGACAAATATGGCATTTAAGATACTTGAGCTCAACTGAAATGAACTTGATCATCAAAAATTAATTCAAAGCCTTTTGAAAATGTTACTTCCCTAGGAATATAGTACAATGGGGTAGGCATCTCTGGATCATGTTTTGGATAGCCTTCAAATTTGCTAACCATTCATGTTTAGTGCATCCAAATTGCAATGCATTAGGCATTAACTTTTTATGGTTAACTTGATTGCCTCCACACAGATTCACCTTTGTCTTGCAAATAATAGTGCCAGAGCAATCCATTCTAAGTCTTAATTATACTATCACATATGCTAAACATAAATGATAAAAGACCAATCAATTCCCATTCTGTATTGCATCATAATGACAGCTTGGCTAAATCTTTTATGCATAAACCAATCAATTATGTGCCCATGATATAACTTCATTTCCATCATATAAGTTCAATCGAGGAGAAAAGCAAGAAGTAACCAACATACTCCAATTAGGAGAAAAGATAAATGAAAGAATAGATAAATTACTTGCTCGATAGGGGTTTAAGGTCCTCAGTTGAATGGATTGGTATGACTTCAAATTGCAGAACATGTGGATCGATGTCACTACGCTAAAAGAAGCAAGTGCAAGGGGAATAGAAGAGCCTATGCAATTAGCCAGTCCTATACCAAGCATGATACCAAGAAACTTGCTCACCATTCCTTGAGCTTCCCCCTTTGCAATTACCTAGAATTAATAATTAATTTTAGAAAGAATAGCTATAAACCAAGGTAACAGGAATATTAAAGTAATTCAGGATATGCTAGAATCAGCTAAGCCACCATCCAGCTTGACAAATAGAATTAAAAACCTCCTAAACTCTATCTTCAAGCACATGATACGTCACATTTAGAATAACTCAAGTAACATTGTTATACCTCAGCAAAGTTCCTTTGAGCAGCAAAACCAGCATAAAAACAGCTCCTTGTAGCAGCCTAAAAAATGTGAAATTTCAGCACCTCTATATAATGGCATCAGGTTAATAATAGAATTTTTGTAACGGTTTCAGACTATAAACATGATATTTTACTTTAGGAAATGAATGCATGGCAAAAGAAAATACTAAACAAAAGGAGCCCAAACAAACATTTACTAGATATACTTGAAACATGAATGAAAAACACATCTGAAGAGAATATTGAAGTGCAAAATAAGTATCAAATGTTAAAAGATTCAGAAAATTGCATGATTTTGCTGATAATATATTCTTCTTGTCAAGATTAACAAGCACCATTTTATAGCAGTAATAAGGATGTAAAGAACTACAAAATTTTAGTCTTGTTTAACACTGCAGGACAGCATTCATAGGTTGAAATACCTGAATAAGAGCAGCAGCAGACCGTCCAGCTCCGGCAGCAGCACCAATGAAAACAAAGTGATGAGGAAAAGCAGGAGTCAAAATCTCCAATCCAAAGGCAGCATTTTCTAGAAGATCAGCAAACAACCTCCAACTTTTAGGATTGACATCAAAATGGCGTCCATATTTGGACAAGATGATTTTGCTAAGATATCCAATTCCATCCTTTAGGACCCAATTGATGGCAGCCGCAGTTGGAATAGCACCTTTCCCCAATCCAACAGCATAAAGCAATGCCTACTCATATGTTTATTAAAAATAAATGATAAAATATATAAATAGAGTGCAGCAGCACTACAAATTAAAGAGCATGAAATGAAGAAAAGCCTGACAAATGATACATAAAGAATGGTTTGTACCTGGGTAGCAAGAACACCACTTATTTGGCTGGCAATACCTTGGATAGCCCGCCATAGAGAGTAATCTAAGTAATCGGAGGTAACACTCTGAGGAAATCCTTCAGGAAGCATAAGGCGAGTGAAGAGGGTTTTGCATTGTAACCACAAATTTGCACCAATTTGCGACCATGACGATGATGCATTATAATGTGACAATGATGAAGGAGCAACAAGAAATTCATCCTTGAACAAATTAGGAATGAGCCTCATCCACTTGCTTCCTTTAACTTCCCAAACAGATTCTTTAGCCTCTTCCTCTTGAGAAAGAGTTGTTCGTGTGAGTGCTGAAGAAGCCGATTGTAAGTGGATGTAGCTCCAGAACACCAAAGAGCAGCATAAAAACAACACAAATGAGTCACACTTCTTTGAACCACCTCTATCATCATTCCACCACCATGGATCAATAGGGTTATTGTTATTATTATTGTTGTTGTTATTATTGTTATTATTGCAACCACCATCACCCTCCATAGGAAAACTAAAACAAAAGGGATTTCCTCTGGTAATTAATATTTCCTTATTAGACCCAGGGCCACACCTTGATGATGCCTTCAGATGAAGTATAGTATTTGCATTAAGTAGCGATGTTGAAAGACAAGGAAGAAAAGGAGGCATTGATGGCATGGAAAAGTTTCTTTTACTATTACTACAATTATGAATAGTCGGTAAAGAGCTCATAGTAATGGGAGGAGACATCCATGTTCCCCATAGGAACATGGATCTGCAACTATAACTCATTGTATTTTGACTCTCTTTCTTCTAGAAAAAGAACAAGAAAGGAAGGTCTTGCTTTACTGCAGAAAACTTGAAGAGAGAAAGGACATCTTAGCTTCAACTAAACTCAGGGGACATCTTCAAATTAAAGCCAAAAATTTAGACTTGATTAAACCCATGAAAATTAGTTTTCCTTGAAGTTAGACCTTCCAGTATCTTCAAGTAGTTCTACTAATAGACTATATGAGCGAGAACATTTCAAATAAAACTGTCAAAATAAAGCCATCCAAGCTCCCACCGACTTACTGAATTCCAACCAGGTAAACTATGCCTCATTTCCACATATTGCAACTTGAACTCATTGAAACAACGTGAGGCTTCTGATTGACCACTGACCACTAACAGACACTTGACAAATTAAAGAGGCTTTCGGCATGGGTGAAATATGAATAAAGAATGGACCTGAGATTGTCCACGTTGTTCTTTGTTTCTTGATAGGTAATCAGGAATGGCATCTTCTAAAAATGGAAGGAAGACATATTGACGTCGCCCAAGATATCCATTTTACAATTGGTGAAACAGCAACTAAAAGACACCCTATCTAGCTTGAGCCTGCACAAAATAAAGTTTTCTTCTGTTATTTTTCTTATGCAGCAATCTAAGCACGTATGAAATGGCCGAGGTTTAAGAATAAAAGAAGTGCTTAAAAAGAGGAGAATTTTGAAAAAGAAAATGTATCTTTTTTTGTTGTTCCTACACATTGTATACTGTATTAAAGTTTGGTTGACCGATGCTATAAGGAAGGAAGTGAAATGAACAGTAAAGCACCTCAAGAGTGAACCAGCTGAAACAAGTTTTGCAGAGATCATTAGCAAGAAGCACGAACATCTTAAACGACCAGTGCAGCTTTTATTATGCGGAGAGCTTTAAAATGGACTGCTAAAACATAAAGTTATAGGGCAGTTATCAATTTGCAAGCACTTTATTAGGCATTGATTCACATTAAGAATTCACAATAGAAAAACAAAAACCAAAACACTAGAACAGAATCTCACAAATCTCAGCAAGTTCATGCAATCATTAAGGAAAAATCACATACAAAATTACTTCAAATACGACATTATTTTCGCCTAAAGGAATTAAAGCTTAATAAACCATGAAAAATACAAAACACTTGAGAGATGAATAAGCAACTCCAAGTTTGATACGGTTCTACCTTTCCGGTGGCAGTGGCGCATGGCCGGAACAATAACTGGAATGTCGTCGGAAAGTATAGCTTCGGCTGAAGAAGATGCGAAGAGGTGAAGAAGTGCTCGGTAACGAATTGACAAAGAAGGGAAAAGGGAATAGAACTAAAGAAAAGAGACTAAGAGCGGGGATGTCATAGGGTATGTAAGTAAAGCACATTTTAATTATAAGGGAAAATCGAACCGAATCAAATTAATTGGGTTAGTTGGAACTGAACCGAATTAATTCGGTTAGTTGAATTTAGTTATTAAGTTATTAAAATATATAAAGTTAATTTATTAATTGGATTTGATAAATGATCCAAATTTCTTAAAAAGTGGTCATCTTGCTTAATAAAATTTTCAAAATCTAAAATTGCTGCAGTCTTGGTGGAATAAGAAGAGGTTTTCAATTTGGTTGGATTAGTATAAAAGTCTAATTAGGTTCAATTTTGAATTATGATATTTACTAAATTCGATTTTCGATATTCTGATTCGATCATAATTAAAAAAATGTTCCATGTATAAAATTTAGGTTTAATTTGCAAATTCGCCTCTCAACTTTTGGAAATTTCTCAACTCCAATCATGATTTTTTTATTTACCTCCAAAAGTCTAAACTAGGGATGATCATGAGGCGGAGATTATCCGTCCCCGGTAAAGACCCGACCCGAATGAGGTGAAAAATCTTCGAATTTTTTTCCGCGAGATGGGAGTGGAGAGAAAAAAATCTCCGCCCTTAAATTCAGGGCGGCGACCGAAAAATGGATCTCCGCCCCGAAAAAAGAAATATATATATATATATATATATATAAATATTTGTAATATTTAAATTGTACGGAATATTTATAAATATTTATACTTTAATTATATGAGATATTTATAAATATTTGTATTTAAATTGTATGAGATATTTTTAATCTTAAATTATCAATTATTAAATTTTGCAAGTTAAATTTTGTAACATATTTTTGATTTAGGTCGAAAATCTCTATCGAGTCGGAAATTTCTATTAAAAATTAATATTTTTATCGGGAACGAGAATCCCTGCGTGAGACGGGGATCCCCGCCGTGGCGGGGACGAGGGAATTTTTTCCCATAATTCCCAGCAGGGGCAGGGAAGGGGAATTCTCGCCCCGGCCGGTGATCACCTATAGTCTAAACCCTTTCTAATAATTTCGTAATTATAGAATATGAATAAATAGATGACAAAAATATTCACACAAATACAGCAAATAGTTGTTGGAGCAAATAAGCAAGGAATGCCGGAATGAGAAGTTGTGATTAATTTATTACTATTATGGTTATGAGGTGAAAGGCATTTTCCGAGCATGAAAGGTGGTATGAAGTGAATGTTATGCTAAAAGCCAAATTATTCGGAACATATTACTATTTTTTAATTCTTCTTATTAAAAAAGTTTAAAGAATTTTCAGCAATTTCATAATTTTTTTATATTGTTTGTACTTTAAAATTATATAATTTATACTTAGAGGATGTATTTTCTGAGATTTTAGTAGAACTTTTGTTAAATTAATTTGCATTAAAAAAAAAAAAGAAAGTAAAGAGCATTTGACATGATGCTTCCATGGCTGAAAATATTCCAAAATGCCATGATTTGTCCCATTCAAATGAGAACTATAACATGATAATCTATTTTCAAGAAGCCTGCATAGAAAGTTAAACGGTTAAAAATATAACTATTTTTTAATTAAATAAAATTTGAATTTTATACTCAAATATATATATATATATATATAAAATAAAAATAGATCTTATATAATAGATTTGGTGCTTAATTATGAAATATTCTCATAACACAATACTATACATAAAAGAGAGGCAATCCCTTACATTACATGATTCTTTAGTACAACATTAAATTTGAACTTAGGTTAATTTTTTAACTCTAAATTCTCTATCTTTATTAGTTGATTGAACTATCACTTTTTTCCTCCTCTTTTTTTTTTTTTTTTTTGTCTACCACCTCATAAAATAGCAATCGATTGTTCTTGTTATTTCTCTTCACAAGCACAAGAATACATAAGATGTTTTCTTCCACTTCTCTTTAGCTTAACACACCATATTCTATTATAGGATTTGGTTGATAATTTTTTGAATTAAAGGGTTTTGATTTGTTGCATGCATGTTGTTTTGATGGAATTCTGAAATAATTGAGCAAACAAGTGGCAAATTTTTGGGATTTATGAAGAAAAAAAAAATTAAATTGGATCAAGATTGAGGAGAAGAGGCTCAAGCATGAAGCATTCAATTCAAAAGATTAATTGTTCATAAATTATTGCTCTTCATTTGATACTCTTTTGGTTGTAAACATTATTAGGTAATGATTATCTTCTATTCCTTTTGTGTGCATAGAATATATATATATATATATATATATATATATATAATTGAAATGTGTATGTTTTTAATATCAAATATAAAAGGATATTATCCTTTTGAATCAAATAATTGGACACTTCCAATTTACAATTATTTTCCTATTTTATATGAATAAAAGAGCTTAATTTCATAGAGGGAGCACAATGTATATATATATATATATATATTACATTTTTAAAACTGGAGGATGAGATTTGAACTTTAATAAAAAAAAAAATAATCAAACTTTCAATTATTTGAATTATATATATTACAATCTACATGATATTTGTATTTACATATATTTTATTCTTCTGTTTGTATTTGCAACATATGTACATTTGCGGTTTCATTTGGCAACAAATGCATGGCCTAGTACAAACTAAAATTAATACATCCCCTTGTGGGTGATGATTCATTGAATAAAAAATAAAAAAATTAAAAATAAATTACTTTTTTGATTTATGTTCTGCATTGATTGCATACATTGAATATAAACTCTCTTATATTCAATTGGTTTAATATATTCCATCTATCCCAAAATAACTATAGTTTTTAATTTTTTTTTTTTTATGTTTTAAAAAATTCAAAATATCTGTTATTTTGAAAAGTTCAATAAAATATTAATTATTTTTTTCATATTTACACTGATTAATTTTATCTCTTGCATTCTTTCACGTACTAATTAAGTAGTTAATACTATATTAAATAAGAATATTTTTGTCAAACTATTACAAACTCATCTAAGAACAAGGCTATTAATTAGATTTATTGATATAAGTGTAGAAGTTTTATACCATCCACTATAGAAGAGACTTACCCAAATCTCTAATGTGGACATACATCTGTCATATAGATGCCTTATTATTAGAGACTTTATCTAAAAAAAAATTATTCTAATAGTTGTCTCTCTTCTTAATCTCCCATGAGGTTGTATATTAATATTAAAATTAATTAAATGAATATTAACTAATATTATGTATAAATAGTATATATTAATAATAATTAACATTAATTAAATAAAAACATAATTAAGAAAATAAATTATAAAATATGAAAAAACTATTTAAATTAATGATAAAAAAAATTTAAATTAATGGAAATAATAAAAATTACATTACCTTCAAAGAAAAAAGATTACATGACTAAGGACAATTTAGTGAGTATGGTGAAATTGTCATATATATTCCACCAAATCTATTTGTAATTGTCAATACTTTTCTCTATCTCGAAACTAAATATTATTCCAGATATGTTCCTCGTATGGAGCAAAAATTTCCTTCCTAAGATTTGGTTGCCGTAAGCCATTGGGCAAATTAGCATAAGAGTTGATAGTATTGTAGTTAACAGTATATGTATCTATCTCATCCTCAACAATCATATAATTATACAAGCTCTTATAATCATTTCAAGGTTCTCCTTGGACCATGATCGAGCATGATCACATATAATTGCAAAAAAGAATTGTAACACTCTGAATGCATGCTCGAATCATCATTTAGATTGATATCATATAGGCCGGCACTGAAAACTAGATATTATTCCGGATATATTCTTCATATGGAGTGAAAATTTTCTCTCTAAACTCCAGTTGCGTAAGCTATTGGGCAAATCATCATAAAAGTTGACTGAATTATAGTTAACATTATATGTATCCCTCTCATCCTCAGCAATATATCATATAATTATACAATATGATGCAACCTCTCATAATCATTCCAATGTTCTTCTTGGACAATGATCAAGCATGATCACGTATAATTGCAAAACAAAACTGCAACACTTTGAATACATGCTCCGAGTTATCGTATAGATTGATATCATATAGGCCGATGCTAGAAACTAGATATTATTCTGGATATATTCCTCATATGGAGCAAAAATTTTCTCCTTAAGCTCTGGTTGCGATTAACTATTGGGCAAATTATTATAAGGCTGACCGGATTGTAGTTAATAGTATTTGTATCCCTCTTATCCTTAACAATCATATAATTATGCAAGCTCTCATAATTTTTTCAAAGTTTCTTTTAGATCATTTTCAAGTAGGATCACGAATTATCGCAAAGCAAGACTGCAACAATCTAAATGCATGCTTTGAGTCATCGTTTAGGTCAATATCATATAGGCCGAAACTGAAAAATTGAGTAAATGATCAATTTGGGATCATATGTAGAGATTGTTTAGATGATGCCCTGGAAACACTAGCAGATACCGAACTCGTGACTCTCATAAATTGGAAGGAGTATGTACCCGTAAATCCGTTTGTGGGTTGAAATGGTGTGAAAAATAAATATGAATTTTGATTGCGTAAATAACACATAATTGAAAAATGGAAATGAAAATTAGAATTTGGTGTTTGAAAAGTTGATATTTGGGAATTTTGGAAGAAGTTCGGGTTTTACGTATAAAATCCAAAAGTGTTGGGGCGGAATTGATTTGGATCCATTTTATTTGTGTTGAATAAGAAGAAAATGAACACTAATTTGGAGAATCTAGAGATGTATATTTATGTAAAAAAATTATAAATATGGATTGATGTATATAGATTTTTCTTTTTTTTTAAAAAAAAAAAGACCATTAAAAGAAAAGTTGGCCAAACAACTAAATTTTCACTCTTAACATCCGATTGAAACAAATGAATTTCAAAAATTTTATGAAATTCATTCATAATTCTTATTTTTTATACTTGAAAATAAAAAAAAATAGGTATAAAAAATAGGAATTGAATTCCATGAAATTTATCATACATTTACAAAATTTCACCAAAATAAATGAAATTTGCAAATAAATTCATATTTTTAATGGTTAAATTTAAAAAAAAACTATAATACTCTTTTGATCATTTGTTAAAAATAAATTATTTTTATACAGCTAACGTAATCTGTACTTCTTCCCCCTCCCCACGGCTGTTCTTCTACCTCTCCTACCACTATTCTGCACTGAATGTTAATATATATATGATTTTTTTAAAAAAAATATATATTATCATTGATTCAGTATTTGTCGAAAATTTTAAAATGATGATTAATAATTGTTAATTTTATTTATCGTAAATAATTGGAAGAAAGTATCAAAATTAGGATTAAAGATATTTCTGGAAATAAAATAAAAATGAATTTTTTTTTATTCATTTATTTAAAACATAAAAATAAGGAATTTATTTTTAATTATATATTTTAGTAATTTTATTTCAAGTATAGGAATTCATTTATAAATAAATTCTATAATTTAAATTAATTTGTTGCAATCGGAGGCTTAACGTTTGAATTAGAAAATTCTGCCTGTTATATAATTTTTTTAAAAAAGTAAAAATAAAAATTATTTTTTACCAAATGTCGAATAAACAATGAATCCCTCAAATGAAATACTCCCCAATAAGGAGAGACGAGTAGAGAGACGCTTAGTGACAATTGGAGACATTAAAGTGTTTTGTTGCCGATGGTCTTATAAGATATTTATTTGAAGACGGAGGGAGTATGTACAGACACTTAAAATTAACTTTACAATGGTACGCAATTAATACATATTCTTAAATTAAAAAATAATTTTTTATTTTTTAGTAAGCATATTCAATTTTTTTTTTTTAACCTATATATGGTTTTATTCTTTTAACTCCTAAAATGAACTCAAACTATATGATTAGAATATTTGGAAATCTCAAACGGATCAGAATCTTAAAAAATCATATTAAAAAAGCTCGAATTATGGAATTTGATTCAATTAGATTTTTGGATTTCAATCCAATAATTGTGACCCATATTTGCAATGAGCAAATAAGGGATAGAAAGACGTAATTGTGTGGTAAACCAAAAGAACAAATAATCATTTTTTGAATAATAATTCTAAAAAAAGAATAATATGTTGTAGAATATTGGAATATTTCTACTAGATGACTAACGTTAGTACTCTAAGGCTCTGATTGGAACAATTGAATTCAATTTGTAGAATTCATTTACAAATGAATTTCTATATTTGGAATAAAATTATTAAAATATATAATTGAAAATGAATTCCTTATTTTTATGTTTGGAATAAATGAATTTATTTCTATATTATTTACTAAAATATCCTTAATGCCAATTTTGATATCTTTTTTCAATTACTTCCAATAAAAAAAATTAACAACCATTAATTATCATTTTAAAATTTATTATTAATTTAATTACTCTCAATTTTGATGTATTATTTCAATTTCAATTATTTTCAATTTGCAATTTTGATATTTTCTTTCAATTTCAATTACTCCCAATAAAAAAAATCGTACATACCGAATGAAACTGATAAGTAAAAATTCAATGGAGATAAGTAAAAATCTGATGATGGTGGTTTTGGATGACAGAAAAATAGTAATAGGAGAAGAAGAAGAACAGTGATGGAATAAAAATAATAACAGATTACGTTAACTATATAAAAGAAATTTATTTATAATAAATAAAGGGTATTATAGTTTTTTCAATTTTATCTCTTAAAAATGTGGAATTCATTTGCAAATTCCACCTATTTTGATGGAATTTTGTGAAAGCATAATGAATTCCATGGAATTTAATTCTATGAATTCAATTCCTATTTTTTTTGCATTCCAAGCATGAGAAATGAGAATTATAAATGAATTTCATAAAATTTTATGGAATTCATTTATTCCAAGCGGAGCCTAAGTGTACTAGTATTATAGTTATAATCAAATTTTATTACTGACTTGTTTACTAAGTCTTTATATCTATAAATATGATAATTGTAATTAAGTTATTAAATATACACAATAAAATTATCAGAAAATATATATTTTTCATTCATCTCTATATTTCTAATTTGATTTTAACTTTTATTTATAACACATTATAAGTACGATCAAGTCTCTACCATAAATTTTGATAATTAGAAGCTGGTGATTTACTACAACCTGGTTTGAAAGAATCAATATTTTAATTTCAAAAATTAAACGGTAAATAAATTTAATCCGTAAATTTTAAATTGTTCTAATTTTCATTAATCAATAAAATTGATTATAGATTAAATTATGATATAATGAATTTTATAATTTTTGTTATGAGTAATACAATTATTTGAAAGCTCTTGAAGAGCTGTAATGCCATTATTAGCATATAATTTATTATGAAATATATTATTTTTCAATATTTCTCAAAAAAATTTATTGATTTCTAAAAGATATTGACTGAAATGGATATTACTTTGAGATTGAGATTAGAATATTGAAATATGTATATGACAATATTTGTATCGAAAAAATATTCTTAAAAATTATTTGATTTTACTAACAAATAGAAATATTACACTACAAAAAAATGCCAATTAGCGACTGTTTTTTGCGACTGAATCATTTAGTTGCTAATTTGCGACTATTCTGCGACTGAAATTGTATTTAGTCGTGAGAATAAAATTAATGAATAATAATACACATTTAGCGACTAAAATAACGACTGTATTTTATGATCAGTCGCTAAAAAGTGGCGTGAAATTGCCGGGCTTTTTTTGCGACTATAATAGTGACAGAATTATTAGTCGCTAATTGTTAGCGACTAAAATTTGGTTGCTAACATTTATTTATAAATTTGCGATGAAAAAGCGACAATATTATGTGTCACAAGTTGAGGTATACAATTAGCGACTAAATTATGCTGTCGCTATATTAGTAGTTTTCATTAAAGAATTAGCGACTAAATCTTGTAGTCGCTAAATTTCGATTATGTTAAGACAGAAAATAACCTAAACCCCCAATTTTTTTTATCTCTCAAACCCAGAACTCATAAGCGACAGATCTCCCATTTTGAGCAATCCCTTGCCACCGGTGTGGAAGCCCATCGTCGCCGGTGGTGTAATCGCCGTTTGCTACTCCGACAGCTTCGGCGGTGTGAGAGGTGAGCGAAAAACTCATACAGCTCTCCAAAAATTTATTGTCCAATGCCCAACTTTTCTAATCTATAATTTTCTTGTTTGTTTGAGGTTTTTAAGAAGTTATAGTCGGGCGAAAGGAGGTGGAAGGAGAATAGAGCATAATTTCGGCCATCTGATCCAACTTCGGTGGAGTAAATAGAACCAATAAGGTATGTTCTATGTTGAGTACATGTTGAGTAAACAAAACCAATAAGATTTGATTCTGAATGTAGAGGATTTTATTGTGAATATATGGGTTTTATTCGTTCTATTGATCCATTCTCGTTACTGGATCTGCTGTGAAGTTTTAAGAATTAGAAGCTTATGTTTTGAATTATAATAATTGGTTGTGTTCTGTTTATTGTTGAAATGGATGCACGTTGGTCTAGAGTAGAGGATACAACAGTATGAAGAGTATAAAGTTCAAAGAGGATTTAGTGCTATAAAATACAGTAGCTGGTATGAAGAGTATTTAAGAAATTATGTTGAGAATAACAGCAGAATCATAGCCTCTTGGAATGTTATAGGGTTAATCTGTTCTAAGAATGTTTTCGCAACTAATAGGAATATTTTGTTTGACTTATTGTAGGTTGAGATTATGCATGTATGTGGACTGTTATAATCCAAACTTTGCTTGTAACATCCCGAAAGTTGCCCTAGTAGAAATGAGTGTCATTAGTGTAATTGTGTGCATAATAATTAGGGTTTACAGATTCGAACTTAATTGAAAAGAGATAAAGTAATGTAGTGGCTGAAGTGTAATTTACATGAATTAGTGATAAATGGGAATTAATTAGTGTAATGGTTATTAGCTAAAGATAATTATATATTAATGAAATGTGAGTGGGAAACCATGTGGATTGGTAGGAGCTGGCCACCTAGCTTTGAGTTTTCATTAAGTTGACACCTCATTTGAGCCATGTAAATATCTTGAGTGAGGATTGGTAAAATCTATCATTTGATATCCTTGAGCCGGCCTTCCTCTCAAAAGCTTACTCTCCTTTTTGTTCCTCTTTCATTTGCTTTCATTTGTCATGAAGTTCTAAGAATTGAGTAGTGATAGTTAAGAAGAGAAGTACTCAGCTAGAAAGGTATGTATTGGTATAGAGTTTGTCATCTTCATCTCCTTTTATTTCTGATTTCATTGTTAGCTATGAGTATAGTCTAATGGACTTGTATATGTATTGTATGTGCATGTGAGTTGAAGAGGCAAGTAGAGCTGCCAAAGGTAAAGAGAAAGTGATATAGAAGAGTAAAGGAAGGAGTGCTCCAAGAGGTTAGGGATTATGTGTGAAATGTGTGACTTGGTATGTTATTGTGTGTGAAATATTGTTAATGCCTTGAATTGATAGTGAACTAGTGTAAAAAGGCTATTGAAATGTAACTAGTGATATTGAAAGGTAGTGAGTAGTGAACATAATGTCATGATATATTGTATTTGTGATCTTGTAATTGTATGAATGAACATACTTGTAGAAACCGGGTTTTGAGTCAGCCTAAATCGGAGTTACCCAATGATGACAAATTGCCCTCACAGGCAAAAAGGTTAGAAATGATGATTTTCTTGTCAAATTTGTATTTTAAAATAAAAAAAATAAAAAATTAATTTTTTAAAATATTTTTAGTGTTTTTTTTAGTCATATTTTAAAAAAATTTAAAAATTAAAAAAAAAATCGAGCGTCGGGCCGCGGCAGAGTGCAGGCGCAGCGCCCATGCGTGCTGCACGCGAAAGGGCGACGCGCAGTGTCGCCAGTGCTGCGCTTCACTAAAAGCCTGTGCGCACGTGATTTCGCGCCTCCTCGCACGGAATCTCGCCCATCCTGCTGTGTCAGCTATTGAAATGATGTCATCTTTTCGGCAGTCGCGTAGGGAGCAATTATCGCAAGATTTTTCAATCAAGGCTTGCCACCTGTCCGCATCTTAGTGGCTCAGTTTACCTATAAATATCAGTCCCTTCTCCTCTCTCCCATTTTTCGTTTTGCTTAGGGAATTCATTTTTTCTTGCTTTGTTATACTTACTTCTCTCTTATGCGATTTTGACTTCATCTGGCCTCAATTCTTGTCTTTGATTTTGCGTTTTTTGAAGCTTTCAATATTCCCTTTCGATTTCAGGTTAGTGTCTTGCCTTCCTTTTCTTTCTTACAATGAGTGCTTCTGAGAGTTCATCTGAGAGGGTGAGAGTGGAGGAAGGCCTTTTGAACGACGATATCCTAGAGCCTCCTAGTACCAGCCAGCCAGATCAGCCGAAAAAGAAAGAGCTCAAGAGAAATCCCTGAGTAGGGAGCATTAGCTCGGTCGTAAAGAGTAGTGATATGTTAGAGTTGCATGAGAGCTTGGGGATTCCTGAAAGTTATAGGATCCGAGCTCTCGGGGCTAGCGTCCGAGCTAACACAAAGTTTTCGGGTAGGAAGACCATAGCAGTTTATGAGGCTGATTTTGAGGTTGAAATGAGCCTTCCCCCAACGGCTTTTGAGGTCGAAGTGATGAATTACTATGGTCTAACCATGGGCCAAATTCATCCAAACGCTTGACGAACTATATCGGCCTTGCAGATGTGGGCAGCCGACCATGACATCGACTTGACACTTCGGCGCTTCCAGGCTACTCAAGTGATCTTGCTCCGTGTAACTACCGAGGATCACAGCTATGTCCAGGCCCGATCCGGTTATGGGATCTTTAACGGGAACCCGAAATCCCTGAAGAATTGGAATAACCGATTCTTCATTGTTGAGAGTGATAGCGACTTCGGTTTCTGAACAACATGGGGTCGATATGTCAATAAGAACGACAACCCCCTTTATGGTACACGTTAAGAACGATAACCCCCTTTATGGTACACGTTGAGAGCGAAACAGATATAGTATTAAATTTAAATTTTCAAATATTTATTTTAATACACTTAAGTCTATATTTTTATATTTAATAAAATAGATACAAGAATTGTAGTTTAATAACTCAATTTATCTTAAAACACAACTATGTGCCGGTTAGATTAAGTATTATTTTTTAAAAAATTATTTCACTTAAAATGTCATTTTATAATATCAAGATAATTATTTATTTTAAATATCAATGCCACATTTATATTTTCATTAAATTTTCTTTTTTTTATAATTTTTCATTATATTTATTTTCACTATATATAAAATAGTAGTATTATAGTGTTTTTAAAATACTAATTAAAGCATAATAAATAAGAGTTCTCTCTCTTCCTTTCTCTCAAGAGTTTCATAGCCACCAAATTCTTAACCTAATTTTGGGGCTGCCGTCACTTCACTTTTAGTGCGGCAGCCCCTTACCTCACCTCTCTTATTTCATTTTTTTTTCTCTATAATAATTTTAGAGCAGTACAAATCTGAATTTTTAATTTTATTTGTTATTCTTTTATTTATTTTAAATTTTTTGTGTTTTTGGTTGTGTTATTTGATTTAATAAACTCAGATTTGTAATTTTTTTGTGTTTTTCTTTCCTTTTTTTTATTATTGTGCCAGATCTGAAATCATTTGTTTTTTGTTTTTATGATTTTGGTTTCAATAAACACAGATCTGTATAGATCTGGTTAGTTTTTATTTGTTTTTGAATTTTTCGTATTTTTTTGTTTTTATAATCTCAGATCTGAAAATTTCTGTATTTTTGTTTTTGAGTTTGAATTGTTATCAAATCTGAAATTTTTGTTTAGGTCTAGTTTTTTTATTAAAATTGAATGCAATTTAAATTTTTATAATGAAAGTTTGTTTTCCAAATTTGGAGATTAGTGTCTTCCTTCATGGAAGTTTTGTTGTCTTCCGTTATTGAAGTTTGGTTGTTTTCGTTTATCAAAATTTTCCTTTGAACAACAGATTGATAGAGTTTCCCGCTGTAAACCAGATTACGCATCACATGTTACCATTATTCACTGTTTATGTCGAAAAAGTTCGGAGATATAATCCAGCAACTTCATTTATTTCATAGATCTTATATACTTTTAATTTTAATAAGTTTATCTATACTTTTCACGTGTATTTCTTATTATATTAATGAAATTTTAATTTGCATTCAAAAAAAATATACTTTTTGATGAAATTGAGAAAAAACAATCGTTACTAAAAAGTTACATTTGACTCTGGAGGTGATAGTAATATTAGTATTTTATTCTATTTATTGATATTGAATTAAATGTATTTGAATTTGAAATGAATGTATATTAAAATATATATTTAAAAATTCAATAGGCCAAAAATAAAATAAAAACAAATATAAGTTTATAGAAAGAATATACTTTCCTTTTTTATTATTTTTTTCCCTATCCTCTTTGTCTTTACTATGTAATATTATAATACGTAAACATAGACTTTTTTTTTTTTTTAATTTTCAATTGTGGCAATCTTGACTATACTTACTTACAATCTTACACAAATTAGTATGCACATGTTATTTGTATTTTTATTTATTTTATTTATTTATGCTTTGTATTTGCAAGATAGAAACGTGTACTATTATTACGGTTCATTTGCCAGCAAAGGCTTGACCTAGTCGTTGTTCACTGCAAATTCGTCTCAATTTGAAATTTCTAAAAATTTATATTAGGTTGTTTTATTTTTAATATATGAAAAATTGAAAATTATACATGTATATTGTTTTTTCTCATGTTTTTTATGTATTTTTTTCCCATGATAAACATACAAATTATAATAATTTTTTATAATCAAATTATAATAAAATTGATAATAGTTGATATCATTAAAATATATTAAAGTTTTAAGATGATAATAATTCAAATATACCTCCTATGATAAAGGACTTGAAAGAATTATTTCAAAAGGACATGTAATCAGTGTTATATTTTATATACCAAGGAAGATAAATTGTCCTAATTAAATTAATAATATCTTAATCTCTTATAAACAAGCTTGCCACTTAGTTCCAAATTTATCATTTATAATCCCCGTTATGGGACTCTAGAAGAAATCTCTATTACTGAAGAATATTTAACAAAGGAGTTTGAAATGAAAAATTTTGGAAAACAAAATTTTGTCTTAGATTTCAAGTTATATATTTACTAAAAGGAATTCTTGTGTATCAAGCAACTCATATAGAAAAAGTCTTGAAACAATTTTATATGAATAAATTCTATCCATTAAGTATTCTAATGGTTGTTCATTTTCTTTATGTCAAGAAAAATTCTTTTCGTCTATAAAAAGATAACGAAGAGATTTTTGATCCTGAAATACCATATCTCACTGCAATAGGTGCACTTTTATATCTTACAAATAGCAATAGACCAGATATTAGGGGTGAGCAAAATTCGGGTAAAAATAAAAAACCGAACCAAACCGATCGATTTTTTAATTCGGTTCGGTTTTGAAAGTCAAAAACCGAAGACAAACTGAACCGGCCGAAATTTTTATATTATATATTATTTTATCCAATTTTTATATAAAAAAATTATTTTCTTATTTTTTTTTATCAATTTAAGGGGTTTGAACTCAAATTATATATGTAAATTTTTCAATTTGGATGTTTTTATTTTAGTTTTATAATTTGTAATTTTGTATATTTTTTTAGATAATTTTTTTAATTATAATTTTGGATTTTCGGTTAACAGAACCGAACCGACCGAAAATATCGGTTTGATTTGAATTCGGTTACTACATGTTAATCGGTTCGGTTCGGTTAAATACCAATATTTCGGTTATCGATTTTTTCAGTTCGGTTCAGTTATTGAACCGAACCGACCGTTGCACACCCCTACCAGATATAGCTTTTACAGTTAATTTGCTTGCAAGATTTAGTTTTGCACCAACTCTAAGACACCGAAATGGTGTAAAATATGTTCTACGTTATGTTCGTGGCATTTCTTACATGGGTTTGTTTTTCCCAAAACAGCAAAGTAGAATTGGTAAGGTATGCTGATGCAGGGTACCATCAGATCCTCATAAAACAAACAGGTTATGTGTTCACATATGTGACACTGCTATTTCTTGGCGATATATGAAGCAAATAATCACTACTACTTTCTCAAATCATTCAAAAATGTTAGCCATTCATGAAGCAAGTCATGAATGTGTATGGTTAAAATTCATGACTCAACACATTAAAGGAGCAAGTGAATTAGTGGTGGAAAACAAACCAACAAAATTATATAAGGATAATGCAGCATATATCTCACAACTCAAAGGTGACCATATCAAAGGAGATAGAACCAAATATATACCAGAGTTCTTCTATACCTATAAACTTATGAAGGACGAATAAATTGATATTTACAAAGTTTGCTCAAATGAAAATCTAGCAGATTTGTTTACAAAAGCCTTACTAAGTTCAATTTTCAAAAAATATGTGTACAATATTGAAATGTGCCAATTGAAAAACTTAGTATGATTCATTCTATTTTTTAGGGGAAGTATCTATGAATATTGTATTCTTTTTTCGCTAAATTTTTATCTCACTGTATTTTTTTGGCAAAATTTTAATAAGGTATGTTCATAGTATATAGTTATTCAAGGAGAAATATTGTAGAATATTGAAATATTTCTATTGGATGACTATTTTTAGTTCTAATTAGACTCTAAATCTACTAGAATTATATTGCTAATCAAATTCCATTACCGACTTATTAACTAAATTTTTGTGCCTATAAATATGCCAGTTATAAGTTATTAAATATACACAATAAAATTATCAAAAAAATATATATTTATTATTTCTTTTTATATTTCTGCTTTAATTTTAATTTTAATTTATAAAATAATAATAATAATAATAATAATAATTTTGATTTGGAACTGTAATCAATTAATTCTCCATAAAGCCAAAATGAAAAGCAAAGGAAGACAACCACTCACCACCCACTCACTCTCTCGCGCCTTCTTACGTAAGCCTTATCTTCAACTCCTATCTCTTTCAATTATTAATTGTCAGTTTCTCCCTTTTTTTCTTGGCTTTTTTTAATAAAAAATTACATGAAATTAAAATGACTCTACGTCTCACAATTTTTTAATTGATTAAAATTTATTTTATATTTTTCATTCTTAAATATATAATTATATAAAAAGCACCCTTTTACTCTAAAAATAATCCGGTACGTCAATTATAATAAATGTATCCAAAATATGAATTATTGAATGAAAAATAAAAAATAATTACTTTTTAATTTAATAGTCCATATGCATTAATATACATTCCATTTGACCTACTAAATTAATATTTACTATAAAGTTTTTTTCTTAAATTATTATATTGCAATATATATATATATATATATATATATATATATATATATATATATATTCATGTAAAGCTAAAATTGGTGTCATTGTCACCGTTCCTTTGACATTGCTGAGCCTGAGCATCTTTTATGTTCTGTTTTTCTTTTTTTGCTTTTATTCCTTTTACTAATTCACATAGTAAAATACATAAAATATATTATATATTTAGTAAATGTGAGTTGTTAAATTTAAAAAAAATAATATTTTTTTATTTTCGATTTAATTATTAAAAAATAATTTTGCATACTTTTACAAATTTAGCATGTATAGTAATTGGACAAACAAAATTAGTGGCAATTAAATGTTATAGCATAAGATTGTTAATGGTAAATCAGTTATTACTATGGATTATAAATGATAAATTTGGAACTAAGTGGCAAGCTTGTTTATAAGATATTAAGATATTATAATTTAATTAGTACAATTTATCTCCCTTGGTATATAAAATATAACACTGATTACATTTCCTTTTGAAATAATTCTTTCAAGTCCTTTATCATAGGAGGTATTTTTGAATTATCACAGCTTGTCATCATAGCTCTACAAGCGAAAAATAGTTTTCGTTTTGAGTTTGGCTTAATTATTAGCGACTGTTTAGATTTACCTACTTCTATTTCTAACATTCAGTTTGGATTTACTAAAAAATCTGCGAATATGGCTGCCCATTGTCTTGTTAAGGCAGCGTATTCTATGTCAGATTTTGTGATTTGGGACATGTTTCTTCCTGACTGTATTGCTTCAGCTCTTGCAGCTGATTGTTCTTAATGAATTTTCAGGTTGTTTTCAAAAAAAAAAAACTATTATAATTTTATTATAATTTGATTATAAAAAATTATTATAATTTTTATGTTTATCATGGGAAAAAATATATAAAAGAAGAGAAAAAACAATATATATGTGTAATTTTCAATTTTTCATATATTAAAAATAAAATATAAATAAAAATAAAACAACCTAATATCAATTTTTAGAAATTTCAAATTGAGACGAATTTGTAGTAAACAACTACTACTAGGTCAAGCCTTTGCTGGCAAATGAAGCGTAATAATAGTACACGTTTCTATCTTGCAAATACAAAGCATAAATAAATAAAATAAAATAAATAAAAATACAAATAACATGTGCATACTAATTTGTGTAAGACTGTAAGTATAGTCAAGATTGCCACAATTGAAAATTAAAAAAAAAAAAAAGTCTATGTGTACTTATTATAATATTACATAGTAAAGACAAAGAGGATAGGGAAAAAATAATAAAAAAGGAAAAGTATATTCTTTTTATAAACTTATATTTGTTTTTATTTTATTTTTGGCCTATTGAATTTTTAAATATATATATTTTAATATACAGTCATTTCAAATTCAAATACATTTAATTCAATATCAATAAATAGAATAAAATACTAATATTACTATCAATAAATATAATAAATGTGGCATTGATATTTGAAATAATAATTATCTTATTATTAAAAAATAACATTTTAAGTGAGATAATTTTTAAAAAAAATAATACTTAATCTAACTGGCACGTAGCCGTGTTTTAAGATAAATTGAGTTATTAAACTACCATTCTTGTATTTATTTTGTTAAATATAAAAATATAAAATTAACGTGTATTAAAATAAATATTTGAAAGTTTAAATTTAATACTATATCAGTTTCTCTTTTAAATATTGGCACATAGATACAAAAAATAATTAGTACTGTATCTCAATATTATAAAAAATATTAGTAATCGATTATATTATTATTTAATTATTAACGTCGAAAAAATGACAATATATAAATAAATTTAAAATATTAAAATAAAAATAAAATAAAAAATATATTATTTTTTTTTAATTTTAAAAAGTACATTAAATTTTGAAAAAAAAAATTAGGGAATAGAGATAATAACAAAAAATTAAGGGATAAAAATCATAAAGTTGAAAATATTAAGTTTGAGCAAACCAATGAGGATTTTTTTTATTATTGGATTCCAATTTCCAATCTATTCTCTCTCTTTTCTCAACCCATAAATTCTGATACAAACCTTACCTCATCTACAGCAGACATAAGTCATCCATCTTCCCCACACAATGTACTGTCTGCTAATTACCTAATTAGCGAGTGAGACATAGAGAGAGAAAAAAAAAAAGGAAGGAGCTTTTCTCCTTCCGAGTCCCAATTTTATATACATATGGATATGGCTTATACACATTTTATATCTTTAAATTTAGGTATAAAATGGTAATCATACCCATCATCATCAATCATCAACTGGGTTACAACTATTTCTTGTTTTTTTCTTCATTAACTTCTTCTTCTTTGAAATCAAAATCAATTGAAAGAAGAAAAAGAAGAAGAAGATTTTGATGATATTAATGCATTATCATCGATTAGATATCTTTAACTTGAGTAAGAGTATGGATTTTGGGAAATCTTGCATCTTCCTTGTTAAGAATTGTTCGTTTTCTTTTGCTGATTTCACTTGTTCTTCATCTTCTTCATCTGGGTTTTCTGATTTTTCTTCTTTTTCCAATTTGTCATCATCTTCTTTGTCTTTTGGAAGTGAATTTCCAGGGCCTAATTCCATGGATTCTAGCATCTTGCCTTCTACTTCCAAATTTGCTACTGCTCCTTTTATTTTACTTTAATATATATATACAATTTCTCTTTTCTCACATGTGTTGTATTGTATTGCCATACATATCAGACATTGTTTGCTTGAAGCAATTGCCCTCTTTGTCTCTAACAAAGCAAAAGAAAATGTTGTGTGCATCACTGACCCCCTTGTTTTGTAATCCTCTAATGTATCCTACTGCCACTTCAACAACAAGAACCATGTCAGCAATTCCCTGTCATCTTCAACCCATCAGGTATCTTCCCATTTATCTTTCTCTCTCTTTTTCTTCTGTTACTTAAAGTGATTGATTTATTGATTAAGCCTTGCTGTATATTGTTGAAAGAAAAACTGTTAGCATGTGTAGTTAAGGAAGTGTTGTGCATTTGGTAGTGTATGTCTCTTAGAATTTTAATCATCAATATATAAGAGGTGGAAGATGGATTTTTGTGGCTGTCAAACCCAAATATCCCTTTGTTCTTTACACCATGATGATCATCATCAGGTATGATCATAATCAACGTTGGATGTGGATGAGAAGAAGGACCCATTTCCCGGGGACTAAGAATGGGACTGCTGTTGTTTCCGTTTCAGCTTCAGCTTCAGCTTCCCCTCTTTCTACCAATCAGAGGACCCTGGGTTCATCCCGCCTGGATATTTATCAGGAGGTTTATTTGTATTACCAATAATTGTCTATTTACCTTACTGTATTCCTTTTATTTGTTAATTCTTTCAACAAAAGATTGTCTATTATGTTTCCCTCTTTTTCATTGGTAAGCAGATTCTCTCCTTGAGTTTAAATTAGTTAATGTTTGCTGCATTTACTTATCTTGGTGCCACAAAACACTTGCCAGGTGGTCAAATCTGCGCGCGAAAAGTTCACCAGTGAAATTTCCTTTCAGTCTAAGGACAAAGATATCTCTCTTGCAAAGGTATGCTAGTCCTTAATGTTATCCTCCTATGTTCTTGTCGGAGCATGATAATGCGACAAGTCCTTAATATATCTTTCTGTGTTCTTGTCGGAGCATGATAATAAGACATTTATTCTACAAGTATTTTAAATCATTGCTTGCATTATTATCCCGAATATGTTCCTTGATAATGCCGCTTGGGTATATTCGAAAGTATATGCATTGTGTCATTACATATTGAATTTTCCTTCCTTGTTTTCACCTTTAAGTGTGCAACTTTCTATGCTTTGATGGTTCTTTATTTTATTATATCTGACACGTGTTGGTGTAGGCTTTGTTGTACATTGCAGCTGAAGATGAGGCATTTATTGCTTTTAATAGAGAGATGGATGCTTGGTCGCTCCGAAATGAAAGAAAAGCTGCTTCAGCCCCATTGGATGACCGAGAGTGGGATTGTGTAGATAAAATGCATTTGGCTGGAAAGAACATTAATGAGTGGCTCAGTGAGCTAGATATATTAGCCAAAGAAGTTGAAGCAGAACTAGTTTCACGAGATATAGGCTGCCATTTGATTGAAGTTTTAGATGCTGTAAATCTAGTTCTATTTGAGTTAAGAGGCTTCAAAAGGTCGCCAGTTGTTGTAGATTCGAAGTATTCATACTTGCACACCGTACTCAGTACTGGATGTGGCAGTGGTAAAACTTGATCATGTTTATTTTACTCATGTGAAGCTGTTTACTTTTAATAAATTTTGTTCCGGTACATTTCAATAAATTTTCTTAGCCATTTCTCCCGCTTTCTTTCATTATGTTGACATTTATGGTTGCCTAACATATTATATCCTTTCATTACAGCAATTTTGCTTAGCATAATTTACATTGAAGTTTGTAGACGACTCAGTCTGACCATTGTGGGATCTCGAGTTGGGGAAGATTTTTTGATATGGCCCCAAACAGGGAACGTAGAGGTGCCTAAGTTTCAAATGCTTTTTCAAATCCTACTCTTAATAATGCTTCAATGAGTTCTTTCACAATTGTGGTCGCTGTCCTATTGGAAAAACCCATATGTTTTAACAAACTAGAAGTCATATTAGTTTATTTTTACATTTTCTTTCTTTAGGAGCTCTTCAAGGTGACTTCAGGGCACAGCTTGTTTGCAATTGTCAATGGAAGGTGTGTGGAGGACCCTAGATCCAAGGCATCAGATTTGACCAGTCACTCACTTTTAGGGCTTGAGATTGCTACAAAGTGTGACATTATTGGGATATCTCTGGCCAATTTGATTGTGAGTTGGAATTCATGCAGACACATCACTTCATTTTGTTTACTGTTATTAATATTGGTTATTCATGAATGTGCCAAATTTTGTAGCGGCTTCATTGGAAGCGTGCTTCAAGATCAAATCATGGATTGATGCTGACTTCTCCGCTTAGGCATGTTCATAATGCTGATGAAAAACATATCATGATGCATAAATCAACTATTCCTTTGATTCGGCCTCAAGATCTTAGGTAATTTCGTTGTTAAAGGCTTTAGCAATCCTTTCTCGCTTAATATTCTTGTAGGCAATATATTGTGTAGTTCTTGTGCCCATCTGTTCTGGCAGCTTGATTGTGCAAGATTGGTGGGGAAATTCTAGTAAAACATGTATCATATGATAAAGTTGAATGAGGTTTTACACCCAAAACGCTGAGAAGCTACAGACTGTTCTTATGTAAAACTAGTGATGTCAAAGCTTCTTTATTTTGCTAGGGTCTGTTTTTGCTACTGTTTCAGGGTACAGAGAATAACGGTGCAGATTTAAACATGTTACTTTTCAAATCTTCTCTACATGATGGCTTACATTAACTGCCCATCTCAATTGAAAATATAGAGCATATAATTAGTTGGGAACGCGGCATGGAATTTTCTTGTTTTGGTAGGAATTTTTTTGCTGTCAGGATGCTAAATGTTTTGTAGTTATGTAATTTCCTTCTAGTATTGGGGTATGTTTTTTGATTTAGTTTGAAATCATTTCTCCCATCTTTCTCTGAATTAAATTCTAGTTGATAAATTTGGGAGGAAATCTCATCAACGTCTTGTACGACTCACCTGTAAGTTTCCATAATTGCATATCTGCTATTGAATTTGCTGGTTTTATGTATGAGAATCAAATGATTTCTCATTAGCAATAGTCATTTATGTCACTAAATGAGGAATGTCCCAAATGCTATCCTGGATAGTTCACTTTATGTTTAACTTCAATAACTAAGTTAGTGGTCTTTGCTTGCATAGTTGTATTTGATAGAGTGACTTTCTTCTCAATTATACATTTTGCATATCATATTCACATAGTTTTGACTTTCTTCTCAATTATACATTTTGCATATCATATTCACATAGTTTTTCAGTTGGAGATCTTGATTTTGAATGGTGTTTCTTCATTGCGGAGTCTTTGATCTTGCTAAGTATATATCCCTGTTTTCATTAAGGTTCTGGATGATTATTTACGGAAGGGAAGTTAGCATTTGAAAAAAATAGACATAGAACTAATTACAATGTAAAATGAAAAGGAACTGAAGGCTGTTACTTAAGTTGTGAGCAGTTCCTGAGGTACTGTATAAGCAGAAAGGGGAAGAGAGACTAAAGGACAAGAATAAAAATTTTGCTTCTATCAGAATGAACCTCAATTAAAGAGCTCTGTTTTGTACAAAATTATTGACAGAGCTCTTTAATTTCACCATAGAATCTGTTCTACTTTTATGCTTAACATCATAAATTCTGTTTCAAGAGTGTTTTATGTTTTATAAAAAGAAAGTAGTATTAAACAAGATTGTTCCTTTATCTGGTGAGATGTGTTTTAACGTTCGTTTTTGCTGCCAGTTCAAGCTTATGGGAAAAATATTTGCTACCAACATATGGTTGCTGTAGCTGTTTGCCCTCTTTGGCAGAGGAAGGTTGCTTTGACTTTGCCATATTTCAGTTCTGTCTGTAGAAATCTGCTTTTTCTTGTTTGGCTCTTGCTTTTTAGTTTTTATTTGTCTTGCTTGAATGATAGGTTGTAGTTGGACAATATGAATTTTGGGATTAAACAAAACATCCCAAATTCAAGCACTCAAGCATTCGAATTCACATGCAATTGGGATAAGTCTACCTAGAAGTACTTATTCTTTATAGATGTCATTCTAAACAATAGATTGCTATACAGGCTAGCCATCATGGCTTCGGAAAGATTGCTGATTCTGCAGCCGCATAACTGGGCATTGAGGAGAGACCATGGGATGATGCTGTACTATAATAGGTATGAATTTCTAAAATTAATGAAGCTTAAAAATTGTAAGTTGTGGTATTAATGAGAAGTAATGTGATGATAAATTATCAGGGAATATGGGAAGGCTGTACAGGAGCTTAGCATATGCATGGCCTTTGCGCCCGAAGAAGAGGCAGAAATTTTAGAACCGTTTGTTGAGAAATTGCACTTGTTGCGGCTCGAATCCTCCTGGAAATCTATGGGACATGCAGGTCATCTTACAGTTCCTTGACCTCATTTTGTAAATTGTCTAGTCTCTCTCTCTCTCTTTCGTCCGGTGCCTGCTGGTGATAAATGTGAATTTCGGTTTGAATCAAGTAGTCCAATGCTCTCCATCAATGACATCCAAATTGCATGGCTATGAGCATGTTATGAGATATATCAGATATATTTCCCAGCGCTTGAATACAATATGGATGGCAACCAAGAGTCCTCAATATTTCTTTGCTCACCTTTTCCCTCTGTTTACTTCACATATCGAACATGCTGGAAATGCAACGTTTGGTATATATGCCATAACGCACAATACCATCTTTTCTTATAATACAGCATCTTTCTATACTGGAGATCGTTGCAGACTCACGTAATTTGCTGACCTTGTGAATGATCTTCACGGGATCAGCTTCGCATGATAACGGTCACAGCATTCTTCGATGGATCAAGGACGATAGAGGTTATCCGTTCTATTGTAGCAATTAACTTCATCACCTTCTGCCTGTGTTTTGAAACAGAGCAGCTCCACTCACACTATTGATTTCTGCACCACAAAACCAAAATCAGTTTATATAAAAAGGAATGTTTAGCTACAAGTGGAATAATGAGATAAAACTTCATACAATGGAATAATGATATAAAACTTCATGTGAATATGAACAGGTTAGAGTAATTTTATCTGGGGTCAGCCAACTTTCTCACAAGTAATGATTTTATTGCTATATTTTGTTCCTTAATATCTGTTACTTTTTGACAAAAATTTAAATTTCATTTATTTGTCACTTTTAAATTTTCAATATAATTTAATTTTTTTTTCAATGCAAATTGACCAATTAGATTTAAATTTGTATATTGAAATACTTAATATGTATTAAATCATTCAATTTTTTTTAAATTTAAGTCTAACTAATATTTTTTAATTCTAATGAAAACAACAAAAATGACACTTATTAAAAAATGGAGAGAGAAATTTGTAACAGTAAAGTCAAAAATGGGTCGTCGGTGCTTGTAGAAATTGTTGATTTAGTAAGTGATTAATTAACTATCTATTAGGATATGAATAAGGAAGAATAAAATAGAGTCTAATATTGAGCAATTTGTTCAATATGAGAAAAAAAAAAGTATTTTACTCATAGAGCATACACCTTGAGTTTTGAAAGAAATTATGAACAAATTGTAAGTAATGATTAGACTTTTATGCGTAAAATATTTTAGACTGGAGGTCAAAGTGAAAAGTGGACAAAAGTTTGGGATCAATTTGTAATTAAAAAAAGCTAGATATAAACTGGCCCAACCGACTAGATCCAAATCTGACAAAAGCTCGGTCCATAAATAAATCTAGATCCAAACCAGACCCAATATAAATTCGATCCGACCCATTTGGTATGTCGGTTTATTGATAAAGAGTGGGAAAACAAATAAACCGCCAAAGCCTAATCAAGGCAAAAATTTAAAAGGAGAAATCTTTGTGGAGCTAGAAATTCGAACCGCCAAACTCAGACTTTCACTCTCTATAAATATTTCCCTATTTGTATAAATCTAACGCAACGTCGTTTAACCATGGTCGTGAACCACAGGCCTCAAAAGAGACCCAAAAGGAACAGCCACAGAGTCACCGCCAATCTCTACGACTTCTTTGCTTTCCCGCCGGAGGAGGACAAGCGTACCGTCAAGCCATTCCGGCAGAGCATTAAGGACTTTTTAACCCGCCACGCGCGTGTCACTTTCCCTCCTCCGGTTTTTCCCTGCTTGCTGACGTGGCAGATCGTGTTTCGGGTCGGAGATCTGGTGGAAGGTCCAGATCTCTCGCCGGTTGTGGTGGTGCTTGATATTGTGGAGGAGGATGTCACCAGAACCACCAGATCCGTTTACTGTAATCAGTGTCGAGTCGTCGGTGAGTCGACTCTGTCACCGAGTCACAGCTCTTTTTTTTTTTTAATACATAAATAAATCAATATATTATATAAACAGGATAAGTGTTTTTTTTTTAATTATTTATATTTTAGTGTACTTAAGTAAATAAATAAATTGGGGTTTTGGGTTTATGTGGTGAAAGAAAAGGTTGGAGTAATCATCCAGTCTGTACAAAACGGTACCACTTCATGATTAGAAGTAAAAGCAGCAGCTCCAACGAAGACGAAAAACAGAAATTGTGCACAAAGTGTAGCAATTCGCTGGATTTATCAGATTCAAGGTGCAAAAGCAGCAATTTTGAATTGTTTTTACTGATACCCATAAATTTGGAAATGTTAATGTTGGTTGATTTTTGATGATTTTGATCGGATTTTAGGTGTAAATGGTGTGATTCAGTGGTTACAAGTAACGATATTGAAGATTGGGTTTATTCACAATTTGAAGATAACTCTCATGTATTGCATGGTGTTATTCACTCTAATGGCTTTGGCCACCTTCTTAGAATCAATGGAAGGGAAGGTGGTTCCAAAGTTCTCACTGGATCTCATGTTATGGACTTCTGGGATAGAATCTGTGCCATGCTGGCTGTCAGGTATGGCTTCTTTTTCATGTTTCCCTTTTCATATTTATAGTTTGTTTGTTTGTTTTTTCCCCCTTCTTATAAATGGCCAAGCATTGTTATCTTGACTGATTTAGAAGTTCATGGAGTAAATGATGAAGTTAAAAGCCACTGGATAAGCTGAAAGCGGGTAAAACTAGAAGTACTGGACATTTTGAATTATCGAACCTAAATCATTAGTTAAATCCTTTTATCGGGGTGTTAGCTTAAGCTCGAACTTGCCAGCAAATAATGAATTCAAATTTTCAGATCATTGAAACTAGCCAGCAAGTAATTTTGATTCAGTCAACGGTTCTATTGTGAAATAGAAAGCTGATAGGAGGCAAAGATCCCTACACATAGGAGTGATCAATAAAACTGAAAAACTGAAAAATAAAATATTCTAATTGAATAGTTCGTTTCTATTTAGGATTTCATTTTTGCATATTTCTGTTTCGGTTTAAAAGATAAGGCAATTTTCTGTTAAATTGCCTATGTGGACGCACATATTTATATGTATGAATGGATTATGGTTAACCTAGGCATAAGAGTTAAATGCTGTTTGCACTTCACTTATGGAGACAGGGTTCTCATGGGTATTTCTATCTCATCTGCTGTGTAGGAAGGTATCAGTGATGGATGTGTCGAGAAAATACGGAATTGAGTATCGGTTACTTCATGCAATCACCAAAGGTCATGCATGGTATGGCGATTGGGGTTATGAATTTGGACTTGGAAGTTACGGACTAACGTTAGATTCTTATGCGAAAGCAGTCGGTACTCTCTCAAATGTGCCCCTATCGCCACTTTTATTTCAAAGGCGAAGACCACGATCATCTTTGCAGGCTCTTATTACTTTTTATCAATCACTGTCTGACTCAGAACTTGTAACCCTGAAGGATCTTTGCTGCTTTATGTTGAGGCTGATTCAAGAGGGCAATGAGGCATCATTGCCTGAAGCAACAGGAAAAAAATTAGGTAGTACTTCAAATATATTGTGTGCATGGACAAGAAATGATGCAGAATGTGTTCAACAAGCTATGATCAAGGTTCTTGAGGCAGTGTCTGATAAGAATCATTGGGTTTCAAGGCATGCTCTTAAGGGTGCCATGCATAAAAGAGCATCTCCAGAGCTTCTTAATTATTGTCTTAAATACCTTGGAGGAAAGTTGGCAACTAACAGTATGGTTCAGGCCCGATGCTATCCTAATTCAAACGATGCAGAATACAGGTAGTCAAGGTTAATGGTATTATTTTATTGTTTTAAATCCATTTGCTTATTTATGCAAATAAATGAATTTTATCCGTTCTATATGATAACAGGCTTGTGCCGCTTAGTTCTGTGCATTATGGAGATGGTTTGTACAATGTATATCCATCAAAAGAGGGCATGAAGCACGATCTGAAATTCTTACTTGATTCATTGCTTGACCCCGAAGCTATGGTGACTTATGGACCTCAGATAACAAGAGAAAGTGTGCTTGATGCTGCAACCAAGCTTCTTGATTGCAAGCAGTTTATGAAGGACTACATATCTGACAAAACGATACCAAATAATTCACCTTCCATTCATATCTGGTGCCATCTAGATATCTTAGATCAACCTAAAGGTGACCCATCCATACCTGCAGAACTAGTTGTCCTACCTTCAAATGCAACAATAGCTGACCTGAAGAATGAAGCAACTAAAACTTTTCAAGAAGTGTATGCTATGTGCAAGAGGTTTGAAGCCCGAGAGCTTCTCGATTATGGCTCTTTAGATGATTCAATCACTCTAAAATTTCTAATTGGAACAAATGGAACGTTAAGGATTAGAGGAATATGCCCATCGAAGCAGGCGCTAAACCATTTTCGAATGGAAAGGGGAACAGAGAGGTGGACTGTAGATTGTGTTTGTGGAGCCAAAGATGATGATGGGGAGAAAATGCTGGCTTGTGATAATTGTGGTGTTTGGCAGCACACAAGGTGTGCTGGGATTGATAATTCAGATACAATCCCTTCAATATTTGTGTGCATGAGTTGTGCAAACTCATACAACAAGAAAAGTGAAAGTATCCAGAATTCGGAGGTACCTGTTATATCTCCAACTTGCAGGGTTGAGGCAATGAAAACGAGTGTTAATGTAACATTTTGTGTTCCCTGAACTGTATTTGTATATATTTTCTTTTTGTTAGGGTGAATTGTTAGGATTTTTCTGTCTAGGAGATTTTGATGGGAGATTTTTGGGGATCTTTTCCTCCCCATTGAGAGTTGCAGTGGTTCAGACTTTGTAATTAATTAAGACTCTTGTATGAAAATGGTAAATAATTGTATTGATACTAATTAAGTCAATTGTGGGTTTTTCCCTGGTGAGAATCAATATATTTATTCCCACAACTGCGCATGCATGAATAAAAATGGCGAAATAAATGATCAATGATTGAAATAAGATCAGAGGTGTACGTAGTCTTGACGATAAGGCCGAATTTAGTCAGTTGGAATGGGATTGTTTTTGTCTTATATGAGTCCTTTTTTAATTATTTTTATTATTATGGTAAAATTATAAAAAATTACTACTTTTTCTATTACACTCAATGCAAAAATTTAGGTGTAGGTGCATATGCGGTGTGAACGAATTTGCACCGTTGGATCAAATACCTACATGCGATCGAAGGACATAAATACATATACACAGTATCATAATTCACAAGCAGATATACTTTTTAAGGGAAACAAAAAATGGGAAAAAAAGGTAAATAAGAAAAAGATTCATGGAAGTCTGCTTACATCATCTTTTTGTACACTTTGATGGAGCATGAGAAATCTTTCCAATGGACAGCCAAATTGTATTTACGTACTTGCTCTTGAGCAATAATTCTCTCAATAATGTTCAGGTTTACTTGAAACCTCCGCAGCCAATGAATGGCATCGGTAATATTTTTAAAAATAATGTATTTTAATATTTATGAAATATTAAAATATTAAAAAAATTAAATATAAAAATTAAAAAATAAAATATATATAAATCGATTAGCTATAAATTAACCATTAACAGTAAATTTTTAAAATTAAAAATTATAATTTTAAATTTATTCGATTTTGTACCGATTTTACAATTAATTCTATTTTTTTCTAACCTCTCGTATAAAAGCATCTCATTTCCGTATAACCATAAAAATACAGGGGAAGGTTTAGAAAGAAGGCTTCAAAAGAATACACGGAATTAAAAAGAAAAAAAAAAAAAGAAATATATTTTTGTCTTTCTCGTTGCACAAAAGTCGATACTCGGTAACAAATGCAAGAGAGTGAGAAAGAGAGAAATATGTAGCGAGAGAGTTGCGATTCTCTCTGGCCATCAACACTCCGGCCGGTGAGGATATGTCCAGAGATCGCTGGGACTCTTTGGCCATGAAATCCGGTCAGTGAGAGAAACAACGCTAGAAGGGAAGTAAGGAATGGATAGTAAGAAGAGAGCAAGAATCAGAGAAAGATAATGTGCGAGGAAACGGCGCTACCTACAACTTTCCGGTCACATCTGTCATCGATTAGGGTCCAAAAGAATGCCAATGGATTGGAATTGACGAGAGTAGACTTCTGAGATCCGTGGAGAGTCGTACAACATGGCGGAGAACAGTCATCAGGATTGGGGCTTTCAGATCCGGCCAAACCATGGAGAGTGGGAGCGCGTGATGACTACCGTTGGACTCACCAACACGTTGCGCACCTGCGGCTATCACTGGTTCAACTCCGGTAGGCTAGGTGAGTCGCAGGCGACCGGCCGATATTTTCCCGGCGACCAGGATGGGTTGAAAGGAAGCATGTTCTACACGCAATAACAAATTGATAAGGTACGAAATTACCTACCAATCGCTGTTTATCCAAATTATATTACTTGAAATATTCCACAAATATCACGACATAGCATTTTAATTTGATCACTTTGAATTAGTACTAAGTTTCCACATATCTCTTATGAATCAGTTGAAGTACATTTTACTTTCCATATTTACTAACCTAGCTTGTTTACATTTTTGTTAACCAATTTTGGTCTCAACATATATTCTCTACTTGCTTTTTATTTTTTAACTATAATTAGTGGAACCGGAACCCTTCGCCAATTAGTTGAAAAGGCGACATAGGAAGCTTAGTTGTATGGCAATTCACTGAACCTTACATTTGTGTCCTAGGACAAGCTTATAAGAAGATGAAAATGAATAAGGCCTATGGAATTGGACAACAACTACAGTTTAGATTTCAAAATGTTCACGACTAGCAGTAACCAATTATATCCTGCTACCTTGCTTCTCGTGGTTTCGGGATCCTGTTTTGTCTGTTTTATTTCTTTTGATAATAGATTACTTGTATCTAATACAAATGATGTAGAATAGCTATCTTGGTTTTACTACTGATTGCTGCAGCACCACACATAGTACCAAACTAAATATAGAAAATCAAGTGAGTGCTGATTTGATCTTGAAGTTCAATAATGTCCTTTTATATGGTGAATCTTCCTATATCTCTTATTTTCTGTTTTATGCCCTGCTCTTTGTCTCTTTGCTTTTCCTATAAATTGTAAAGCTGTTGAAACTAGTATAGTTATTCATCCATGCATTGAACTTACTACTAATTGCAGCAGCACCATTGATAATATCCAATTGAATGTGGATGTCAAGCGAGTACTCTATGCAGAGCTTCTACTGGTTTGATTTTGGAGTTCAATCATGTTCTTTAGAAATGGTAAATCTTCTTATGTTTCTTTCTTCTCTATTTATGCCCTGCTCTTTGAATTCTTGCTTTTCTTATAACTTCTAACTACATAACCTAATTTATGCAATTTGTTGAAATAAACTTTTGCATCTTACCTTTGATCTCCTCTTAGGATAGCAATATTTCACTTAATTAGTTTATTCCCCGAGCAAATAGGAAAATAATGGCATTCATAAAAGAATCAAAATGTTGGTCTACAGTCTGTTTCTATATGTTTCCATTCAATATGCCTTATTTCTTCATTGTAAGTTGCAAGGTCCAAAAGTTAAAAAGAGGTTTTCCCATAAGGAAAATTAACTACTCCCTCCATTCCATATTAAATGTTCATTTTGAATATTTCACTAGAATTAAGAATATCATTAATTACTTTTACACTTTACTAATTTGCCCATTGAAAAAGATGGACTTCATTAATTACTCTATTTTTATCTTCATTAAAATGGGGGTAATATTGGAATAAAGTGTACAAAATTACCTTGTTTTTTAAAAGGACACTTATTTTGGAGTAAAAACTTCTTCCTAAGTGGACACTCGATATGGAATGGAGTACTAGGGGATATTGTATTGTGGTATTAGCTTTATTTCACATAGCATACAGATATTATTTGTCAAAGGCTTTTCATCTTCGCTTACTTTAACTCTCCTAATTGCATATAGGCACAATCAACTATTGTCCTCAATGATATGCGCTTTCTTAATTTAAATCCTTTCTGTCTGAATTAGTTAGTATTTCATCTTGGTAATAATTGATAGGTCAAGAAATGAATTATCCTCTCTTTTCCATATCGACTGCAATTATTTCTTCGTGGCAGAAACATCCTTAGTTTTGCCATCTTTATTGCTTATCTCTAGATGGTATTTGATTCATAGAATCTTTAATCTTTTGGATTGCAATGTTGTGTTTGCCTTTTTGTCTGCCCTTGGTTTTGGAGCCTGCATGTGGAAGGGGAGGTGCTAGTGTAACAAACATATCTGTTGGTCATGTTTGATTAAATGGACTTAAAAAGCCAATTGACTTAAAAGCCAATTAACTGAAGAGAGTGATGTTGGGAGCAAAACAATTGCACAAGAACTTCTTTTCAGTGTTTAAAATGAAAGGTCATAAGTGGATCAAGTTTTAGATAGGCTGTTGAGAGATGAACCAAATTTTATTACAATTGGCACATCAACATTAACATTTTCATTATGAATGTAAACTTGATAATTGGATGCTTAAAGTATTAAATGCCTTGTTTTGGTTATTTATGTGTTTCCTATATGGATGAGTTTGCAATTCTTTCTCATACGTAATGCAGGATTTAACTGCTAATAATGTATGCTTTATTAGTGGCTTGGAAATTGCTTCAGTTTGAAGAGTGCTCCACATGCAAGATAACTAATTGATTACTTGCGTATAGAAGCATTGTATTCGTGGCGGTTTTGCTTTTCAAATTTCTGTCAATTAATCGATTCAAAAAAGAAAATTAAATGATCCAATTGTAACGTCTGGAAAAGGGTAACGTTTGGTTTTCAGAGTATAAAAGGTTATGATAGGGCCCACTATTGATTCAGCACGTATTAATATTATGCCATTTATGTATGTCTCATAAATCAATGCGAGCACAAAAACATTCAGATAGGCCAATCCGTGGGCCTATTAAATTGAGGCCCATTATACTTTCAAATTGGGCAAAGCGGAGCATTTTTTTGAACTTAATAATTTAAAGTTTGAGACCCAACTCGAGCCCAATTTAAACATTAAATGAATGATTTATCAATGACGCCCATAAAAATAGAATGAATTACCGATTTTAGCCCTGACTATGCCCATTTAAAAAGGTTTGGCTAGAAGAGGCCTACTCAAAAATGTTTGGCAGGCCTATTGCAAGCCCATTTCAACATAATGTTAGGAAGAACAAGACCCATTTAAAAGAACGTTTGGGCTTAGGCTGAGTACGGGCCCATTTGAACAGAATATTTAGGGCCCCATTAAACAGAATGTCAACTAGGCCCATTAAAGGCCTATTACAACAGAATATTTGGGCCTAACAGGCCCATTCTAAGGAATTTTGGGCTCAGTGGGGTCCATTACTACAGAATGTTTGGGCCTCATTAGGCCCATTCCATGGAATGTTTGGGCCTAGTCAGGCCCATTACAAGGCCATTTACACAGAATATTTGGGCCTGATTTGGCCCATTCAAAGAATGTTTGGGCGCACATATGTTGGGCTCCAATGGGCCCATTTATAATAATGTTTGGGCCTAATCAAGCCCACTATGGGCCCATTTTCACATAATGATTTGCCGATTTTAATCATGACTGCCATATTCGGGGCCATATTGACGAACAAAGTCTTATTAGGACTATTATTATTTTGACATTGAAACGCATAAGGCCACTTAAATTTTCTTATTGGGCTCCTTGGTCTACTTTTAAGACCATGTAAATTCTAATTGGGTCCTGCTAAAGCATTTCAGAAAACAAATAAACTGTAATCTAATTGGGCTGCATTACAGGAGAACGAAAAGGCTACTACATTTTTAAATTGGGATTATATGGTAGAGGACGAACTTTGAAGTCCTATTAGTTGGACCCTCTGCCCGTACTGGCTCATTCCCTGTTTTGATATATACATTCAAATCAGGCACCACAAGCACATTTTATTCAAGTTGAGCCTACAGGCAATTCATGCCTACTAATCGCATATAGATTTAAATCGGGCTTGTCTTGGGCTGTTGGTTAATTGTTTTAATTTCGTCTAAAACCAACTCTTATTTTTAATTTTCCAAAAACAAATCTACTACCTTTCTCCCTTTTCGCTATTATACCTAAACACACAAATTACAACACTTGAACAAAAGATATTGCATCAAATTACATTTGAGAAGCACATAATAATAATAATAATAATAATAATAATAATAATAAAGAAACAAAGAAAGAAAGAAAATGATATTTTAAGAAAGCAGTTCCAAGATTAATCGTGCCTACAGTATTGCAATAGCCACCAGGGAGCCACCTTTGAACAAAAGAATACCTGTCCTTAATCAAGAAAAGCATATAACCATAGTGATACAGCTGGCATTATAGGTGCAGAAAATGTGATGCTTTGAATGCAAGCATCAGGAACTTACAAAGGCAGATAAAATATCATCTATTGATCTCCAACTGCAACCAAGTAATAGAAAACAAGGACAAAAATCCTATAAGCAGCTTATTTTAAGCTCAGGCACATATTTAACCACAAATATCAATGCATTTGTCTAATTAAGGGATCAGCAAAGAAGATGAATAAACTTAGGACGAAATACTCTGCAAAATTGCAGAATTCAATGAAATCATCTGTTGAAGGTCACTGAAGATCATATTAATGCAGATATATAATAGTAAATATAGTTTCAACAGTGAGTGAGTTCAACACACAATTTATTCAATTAAGTTCTTAACTCTTTTGCCAATACTAAGGAAAAAGTATCCGTTGAACAAGCAAGTTCTTAAATTTTTTACGAATACAAAGGAAAAAGTAACACCAAATAACAGAGAATAAAGTGACAATAATGTCTTATAAAGCTTATAACTGAGGGACATATTCCTCCTACAGCCTTATACAAGCTGGGTTCTCCTTTTTGTCATTTTCCTTTCTCATGCAGAATCCTGGCCATGATTATATCCATATATATAGAAAGAAATGATGCAAGCATATGTCTACTTATTACATGACAACACTCAAACATTTATTATAAAATCTTTCAAGAAACATCTTCAATAACTTCTCATATCCAAATAAATGTTCACAAGAATGTCTAATTCTAACAATAATAATAACAAACTTTTAACATTTCTTTTTTCAAAATAATCGATCAAATTCAGTAATAAAAATTATTCAATTGACACTTATTTTCAATTTCAAATGGAATTATAGACAAATTTATAAAATATCTAGTTTCTCTGAAAAAACAATGCACTTCAAACCTAATAAGACTATTATTTTATTTTTTGGATGTCATGGTAATGTAAGTGCGGATAGTACCCAACGTGGGGGGTTCGACTATTAAAGTTAACAGAAAGATTAAAGTGCTAACATAAATAAATGTCAAAGACACTAATTAATTCACTTGTGAGAAAGGAGAGATCAAGGACCAATAAAATCCAGCTTATTAGTGCCTTAGACATCTTTAAATTGTGGGGAACATCACCTGGATCCTACTATCCAATGAAAGAACCCACACATCAAAAAAGAAATTTTCAAACAGTTTGCCTCTGTTCCCGAATCTAGCTCATGCTAAAACCAAGACCTATGTGTTAATTGACAAAATCACATCACTGTTTATATCATGAATTTTTTAGGGAAAGCTTAGATAAGGATTTGAACCAAAAAATAATACATCATTAAATAATCAAGGAAATAATTGAAAAATTAAGCCAAAATCTCATACAGATCATGAAGGTGCGAGAGAAGATAGAATCATATTGGAATTGGCACCGCCCTTGCTCAATTTGATACAACCACAATTCAAAACCGACACATCTGAAACACGCATGCCTAGAAAGCGGCAATGGAGTCCACTCTTTTCACAGCAGGTTCAAGGTCATAGGCTTACGTTACCAGTTCATATAGAGAGTTAAAAAAAAAAAAAACTTTGACCTAGCATGACATCGAAAAGGAAGACCAATTAGATAGATTTGTTTGTATGATGATTAGACGCAGAAATGACATGAATCATTTGATAACTAACAAAAAAAAAAAGGCTGAGACATTTACTAGGTTTTGAGTCGCATGAACCCTAATTCAAGAAATTAGGTCATATATGAGGACATCCGGGCCGTTGTAGTAGTTTGAAACAATGAACTCGATATTCAGGTAAGGTGTGCGCGTATTTAAGGGAGGTGATGAAATAGGTCGATAGCAAATGCTTTGAACTTTAATCGAAGGATCTTATGTAGAGTGGGTAGGGACGAGAGTATTGAAGTAGTGACAGAGCGGAGAATCCCGACATTAGCTGAATCATTGAGATTGATGACAAACGCTTTAAGCTTCAATCGAAGGGACCAAAAAAACTGAGTAAATGTCTTGGGACCAAAAAAAAAAAAAAAAACCTCTCTATATATAGCTTATTATAATCGCCCATGGCTATAAGTTGAAAGAAGTCATTCTCAAAACACATTCAAATTAGTATTAATTACAAAGTTAGGCCTGAATTATAAGGTATTTTCAATGTTTATACCATATTTTAGAAGCTTACAATTTCGGTCCCTTTCAATTGAGAAATTCCGTCAACAAATCTATTAAATTCTAACGGATTTACTGTTTTCAGCATTTAACGAATTTGTTGACAGAATCACTCAATTGAAATGAATTAAAATATGACAACCGAAATTGTAAAATTCCAAAATATGATGCAAACATTAAAAAATACCCTATATTTTAAGCCTAAATTTGTAATTAACCCTTAAAATTATAAATTGGTTTGTTTTTTTCACACAAATTAACACTTACTCACAGTAGAAAGAGAAGCAAATAAAATAGAGGATGCTAAACTACCCAAAATTTTCATCCTGAAAAGATCTGAAAGCAATATTTAAGGGTTGAAATTAAAGGTGAGCAAAGAAAATCGAATATTTGGTTTATCACAAAATTGATCCGAAATCGAATCAATTTTTTCAAATGGATTCAATTTTGATTTTGATTTTTAATATTTTCTGATTATTATTTTGATTTAAATTTTTGTATACCGACTAACTATAAATTCACAAAAAAGATTAATTGATTTATATATATATTTTTTTTATTTTAAAATTTTTTCTTTTTTTTTTTAATCTTTCTAAAATTTACATAGAAGTATAGTTTAAATTATATTTTTACTTTTTAACTTAATTTTTTGTATTGTTCTATAAAATTCATATAATACTTTAAATTATATTTAAATTATATCATTCTCCTAATTATATAAAATAACTAATTTTATATTATATCTTGATGTCATTATTTTATTTGATAATATTTAATCATATTTTTTTATATTTTAGAATCTATATTTTAACATTTAATTTTATCTAAAATTATTCTAACTTGGAATTATACATGCTAATTTTCAACAAATATCAAAGTGACATTATAATATTAGCTATTAATTTGTTGAACATTTTTCTAATTAGTATATTATTTTCGTTTTGTGATTTTTATTTTGAATTACTTTGCACATTTGAAATTGAATAAAATTGAATTTTGATATATGTTATAAATTTTAGTGGTTATTTGAAAAATATTGATTAACAAAACTAAAAAAGATAAAATCGATGGACCGATTAACTGAACGTAACTAACTCATTAATAATTAATAATTTTAAAAAAATCGATATTAATGACCTAATTAATTTTTTTTTTGTATAACCTCCACTTATTTTCAACAAAAATTTACAAAAGATTTGTCCGTTATTAAGTAACAGGAGACTTCTGCCACTTGTTTATCCTTGCAATCCTTAAAAAGTTGCAACAAATTAGAAGCACACATTACAAGAAAATAACAAATTAGAGAGGCACACATGAAAATTAACTATTAAAGATAAAAATTATCGACGAAAAAAATGTCGTAAAAATAATCAATGGTAATTTTTCTGATAAAAAACGTCAACAAATTTACATATAGCATTTCGTCTGTAATTTTACTTACGGAATGAAGCTTTCAGTAGGTAAATTTACTAACGGCAAGGTAAATTTACGGAATGACTCACTGTGCCAGTAATTTTAGAAATGCTGATTAAAAAAAATTGAATAATAAAATTTAGCTGCAAAGGTTATCAAAAAGCAATACATGCAAACAATCAAAAGAAAAATGCTCTGCTATTTGAGTGTAACTGCATATTGGACGCAATCAATGAATTCAAAATACAATGCTACACCTCAAGTAGACTTCTGAATATCAGATGAAATTCTGAATAAACTATCATGCAACAAAAGTAGTATTTTACAATCACTTGTATAATTAATTCAAATTTAACTATAATTCAAGACTTACCCCCCTCATCGTTTATTTTACGATTGATTGTTTTTTGCTTTTGATTCTTAATTGTCGATGTAACCTTTATAAAAGATTGCGACAAAAAATGCCAAATATGTATCCATAGAACAGACTCATTATTAATATTCAAACACTATGAAAAATACCTGTTGGAATGAAGGAAATCAGCTTATGCTCTTTTTGGCTTCCCTCTGCAACAAGTTGATTTGATATAACCTTCTTCAGCTACCCAAAACAAACAAAAGAAAATACAAACTTAAATAAATAACTTGTATATCTTGTGCTTGTTAAAATACCCTAACGAAATGTCGTACCACATTGAAAATACTTCAAATAATTTTAAATGCTACAGGCAATACCTTAACTTTTTAGCAAATGTTGTTGCACTGATTGTGCGTCCCTGATACAGAAAGAAAGTTGGCTTAGAACAGGCCCAGCCATAAAGAACTTGTAAAGAAAGAACATTGGCTCGCTATGCACAGCAGAGAAGGTTTACATATGCAGAAATATAAACTTCTTGTTTGATATGCCGCCTTTCTCTTTCTGTTGATTGTCTTGTTCTTCCTCATCAGAGTCAGAGTCAGAGTCAGAGTCGAGCTTTTTCTTTGACTCAGCATTTTGAGCAGATTCATCCTATGTTTCATTTTAATGACTCAAAGTAAGAAAACATGAACAAGATGAATATTTTTTTGCAAGGCAGGAAAAGTAATTGACAAGTAATAAGGCTTCATACCTCAGCACCAGCAGCTTCTTGAAAGCTAAATTTCTCAAAAATCTTCCTAAAATCCTTATCCATTCCATCATCTAACTCTGCCTTTTCAGGAACATACTCAACTACAACTTGCTCCATAACCTACAAATATGAAACCAATTATACACCAATTTGAAATCAACAAAGCAGAACAAGATATCAAAGAACAACTAAAAATTCAACAATCATAGCCACAATATCAATTAAGCGCTACAAATAATATCACTAGCAAAGAAAGATGGAACAAATCCCCAATAAATGAACACACCTGCTGACTATCAGATTTCTCCTTCGCATCATCGCCGTTGGCGGCGGAGGCTTCATCGTCGCTTTCGTTGCCATTGGCGGTTACAGCGTTGTCGGAAGCCTTATTGTTCTTCTTCTTCTTGCGCCTGCGACGACGCCGCTCACTCTCCCGGGACTCCTTGGCAGTGGCGGTGTTCGAACTAGGGTTTGCAGTGGCCAGATCTCCATTTGATGCGACTCCGTTCCGGTAGGGCAAAACCTCCGCTGTCACGGGCTTATCAGCAATTGGTATCTTTCACAGAGGAAATGAAATTAAGGGGTTTTTGGTGAGCGAGGCTATGTTGCTATGGAGAGCTCTTCGATCGGCGGTGGCGACGATGGACGACCAGCAGCGCTGGTGGAAGAAGATGAACGAGAGAGATGTCCTCGCAAAACTCTCAACCATTTGCAAGAGATGTCCTTGCAAAACAGCAGGGGTTCGGTAATTTCTCACAAAATTGTTTTTGACTTCGCAAGGGTCAGCCCTTGCAAAATAGCAATCCATTGCTAATCTTTCGTAAATTTATTTTTGATTTACAAGGCATTTATTTATCAATTTCTCCCTATCCCTTGCTAATCTATGAATATAAAATTTTATTTTATTAATAATTATTTTCTTGTATTTTCCATATCAAATATCACATGTAAAGTTCAAAAATCTCTAATAAAAATATTTAACTTTCATAAAAAAAAAAATCATATATAAACAAAAATGCCTTCAACTTTTATATAAATAATTTAAGCAAATACACAAAAGAGAATCCATCATTACAAATTCTCACACAAAATTTATCCCAAAAACGTAATATAAAAAAAAAAAAAAAAAATATATATATATATATATATATATTAAATCTAAATCTAGCTATAGTATTCCGATTTGTTTTTTTCAGTTTACGAATTGCAAACAAGTTTAGTTGATTAATCCAAACCAAATTACTACTCACCTTATGCAAATTGGAATTTCATCAATTTAGTATTTAAAATTTACGTCAAACTTAATACGGTGCGCACACATGTAGCATACATATATTTAGATCGTTCGATTAAATAAATGTATATGATCGAACGATTTAAATGCACATATACAATAAATTAGTATTCGCTAACTTGAAAACCTTTGAAAAAATTATATATCTGTATAAAGTTATTATTTTTGGCACTTTTAGATGGTGCTTTGTGGATGTAACTATCATTCTTACAATAGGCAATTTGATAATGATTTGCTATGTGAGCAAATGATATGTAAAATAAATAAAATAGATAAGATGAGAAGTTCTTTATTCATAAAAAAAAAATAAAATAAAATAGGGCATGTAGCAGTATGGATGGTGAGCCATACAGTTTATTAAGTTGGAGTATATAATAAAACACCTACATAATTGAGTGTGTAAAATATTTATATCAATTTTTAGAGAGGAAATATGTATTATGCTATAAGGACATTGAGGTTAATTGCAATTAGAACAATATCTTAACTTCAATATTTATTTATATAGACTTATAGTATTTTAATAAATATGGAACGTTAAATAAAAAGAAATACTCTCTCTATCTTATTAAATTATCATTTTTTATACAAATCACCAATATTAAAATAATTATTATTTTTACTAATTTTTATGAAAACTCATATTAAATATATTAAAATACCTCCTTAATCTAGGCTTTCACAGTAAAAAAGGCATAAAAAAAAGAGAAACATTAAGTTATTAAATGCCTTGTTGATATACATGAAAGGTAAAATTAAAAATTATGCATTAAATGTTTTATTGAATATACCAAATGGAAATTGGGCAATTTTTTTTAAATAATATTTTTTTAAAAAAAAAATTATAAAATTGGTGTGTGTCAGAAAATATTTAAAAATATGGGATTGTTTTCGAAAACGCAACGATTTGTTGTATTATTGTGTCAGTAAATAGGCCCACAATAGGCCTGTTGGCTGCATTTTCAGGTGGAGCGACATCTGATTTGACTTCTTTCTTCTTTATCTTCTTTTTTTTTTATAAAAATCTGTGTGTGTGCATGTTTCCATTTGGAAATGGAAACAAGCACACAAACGACAGCTTTTCCGTTGAAAAAGCTGCCGTTTGTTATTTTTTTTAAATTTAAATATTTATTTATTTATTTAAAAATTTAATTATAAAATTTTAATTAATTAAAATAAAGAAATAATCCTTTTATATTAATTTTAAAAATTTATTTTAATTAATTTTTTTAAATAAATGAATAAATTTATAAAATCGACATTTAAAACATTTGTGCACATTTTTACTAGGGGTGAGCATGGTCGGTTAACCGATCAATAAACCACAATCCATTAACCAGTCCATTAATATCGGTTTTTTGAAATTTCAGTCGATTAACCAGTTTATTACCATCGGTTAACCAGTTTATCGGTTTCGGATTTTCGAATCGGTTACCCAATATTTTTCGGTTAACAACTATAATTATAAATACATTCATAAATAAAATTAAAATGTTTAAGATACTTAAAAATTAAATTTTTTTCACTATAATATAACATTATTGTTGTTAAAATAAAAATATTTGGCGGATATAAGCAAATTTATTTTTAAAAATTAATATTTAATAAGTAAATATATTAACCGGTGTATAATCACTTTTAATTAGATAAATTGCTATACTTACTAATAACCAATTAAAAAAACTTAAAAATTTTAAAATAATTAGTATAATGAAAAAAAAAGTATATAATCACTTTTAATTAGGATAAATTGTTATAAATTATTAAAAAATTAATAAATTAACTGAAAATTAGATTTCGGTTTGGTTAACCACTCACACGAGTCAAAAACTATTAACCAGTCCATTAATATCGGTTTTTTTCAAAATACTAACCATTAACCAGTTTATTACAATCGGTTAACCAGTTCATCGGTTCAGTTTCGAATTTTTTTTCGGTTAAGCGAGTCTATCGATTTTTTTGCTCACCCCTATATTTACCATTAAAATATAATATTTTATTTAATAAATTATAATTATTTTTTTAAATAAATGAATAAATTATTTCATATTAGAATTTAAAAAATTAAATTATGTATTAAATGAAATATTATATTTTAATGGTAAAAATGTACACAAATGTTTTAAATGGCGGTTTTATAAATCATATCAATATTTTTATTTTTATTTTTAATATATAAAATTAAATTATTTATTAAATAAAATACTGTATTTTAATGGTAAAAATGTGCACAAATGTTTTAAATGTCGGTTTTATAAATTTATTCATTTATTTAAAAAAATTAATTATAATTAATTTTTAAAATTAATATAAAAAGATTATTTATTTATTTTAATTAATTAAAATTTTATAATTAAATTTTTAAATAAATAAATAAAATTTTAATTTTTTTAAAAAATAACAAACGGCAGCTTTTCCAATGGAAAAACTGCTGTTAGTGTGCAGGTTTTCATTTCCAAATGGTAACCTGCACACACACCCAGGTAGACATGTCAAAATTAACCCAAACCCAACAACTCATCCAAACCCACCCAAGAAAAATTGACCCAAACTCAATCCAACTAAAAAATTGATCAATTTAAAACCACTCAAAATTTACCCACATAAAATACAAGCCATTTGAGTCATTCTTCCTAGATCCAATGCGTGTTTGTTCTTTTTTTTTTTTCTTGAATATTAAAAACTTTTGCCTTAATGAACAAGATTTTTTGCTTAGGTTACCTCGCTGTATTATTATTGTGTAACGTGTATGCGTATTTTGTTTGTTAGATTTGTAATGGCAGAGTTATCGGGTTAGTCCTGAATAGTATTTTTTGATGGTAAATAGCCCGAAACAAAAATTACACCCGAAACTAAAAAATATTTTATTCGACTATCGGAAAAAAAAATAGTCACAAGGAGTCCGAGAATAAAATTTGGAGAAAAAATGAGTTCAAATAGATTTCTAAAAGTCAAAAAAAAAAGGCTGGCCCATTTTAAAGGGTGTCCGGTTTGATTAGACCTCTAAAAATAGCAAATAAGCTCTAAAAATTATTTTAATAGTATATATAGACTTAAATTAATATTTAAAAATTTTTGACAGTAAAAACTTAATTTTTTGGTAACACTGAAAATTGTCGAAACGGACTGATTTAAATGTAACAGATCGAGAAACGAGCTCTATTTGAGCTGAAATTTTGCAAGAAGACTAATTAATATATTTTAAGAAATATAAAATTAATTTTGGGAGAAATTGAGCTTAAAAAATGAGTGAAATAATTTAGGATTAAATAATTGGCTTAAAAATGGAAAAAAAGGATCGCTTGATTTATGAATTATTGTGTTGTTGTGCCCCTGTGTGTGACTGTGGATTGTTTGAATTGCAGGAAGGGTATGTTATATATATAGCCGTTATACTGCCAAAATTTTTACCAAATGAATAGTAAATTGAACAGTTATAAGTCAATCGATATTCCGATTCGTTTGGATATCTACCGACCCATATGGGCCAATATTTTTATAATAATTTTTTTAGTACCCCGTTATTATATCGATAATTATTTTTCATTAAAAAAACTAAATGGGTCGATCCAAACCCACCCAAATCCATTTGGGTATTGACTCATTTATGACCCATATATTTTTGACTCATTTATGACCCAAGCCAAACCGACCCAACCCACCCATTTGCCACCTATAGACTCAGGTTTTTATAAAAAAAAAAGAGTGAAATCAGATGTTGCTGCACCTGAAAACGTAGCCGTTGGCTGCGTTTTCATGCCTATTGTATTGTGGGCCCATTTATTGACACAATAATACAACGATTTGTTGCTGATAAATCCAAAAATGTCTTTATCTGTAGGAGAGAGGTCGCTCCGATCGGATGAGATAAACCTGCAGTAAGAGGAGCCCGGTCGGACCAGACGTAAGCACTCCGAAACTTAAGTTAGTAGCTTAGAGAGATAATGTGCTTTAGAGAGATAATGGTGTGAATTCAATACCTGGTGCCATCGTTGGCAGGACTATTTATAAGAGATAGTCGAGGGGCACTTGAGTGCCTGGGGAGTGATCACTGGCTGTCAGAGTAGGTATCCGGCGACATGACAGGGAGCAGGTGGTAGGCATGGGCGCTGCCTTGAGTCAGGCGGCTGATGGGACAGACGGTCACATCAGTCGATCGGGCATGTGCGCGGCCTGGGGGCTCGTGTCTGATACCTTTAGTTGATGGGCTTTGGGCCTTGCCAGTTTAAATGGGCCGACAGGATGGGCCTTAGGGTAAATGATATTTGCTGAGTTATCAGTTGCGTTTTCGAAAACAATCCAATATTTCTAAATATTTTTTGACACACATCAATTTTATATTTTTTTTTTAAAAAAAATTTCCCATGAAAATTTGGTGGAATAATTTTTTTTTAAAGTGACAATTCGATGAAACAGAATATTTAAGCGTTTATATTTAATGTAGTTTTTATTTTCAAACTATATTTAATGTATTCGTGCATGAGATATGGCATCAAAAAAGTCACTTCTATTTATTTGTGGGTCCATTATTATATAATTTTAAATTAATTGATTTTATAAGTATAAAAATCAAAGGATGTTAGGCAAAATAGACTCTGCATATTATGCAATTTTTGTTTTAAATACAATTACGTCTTTGAAAAACTGAAAATAAGAAATTAAAAGGAACAAGCAACAAGTGAGCATATAGTAGAATAATAGAACAAACCAAATTTATAATGTTTTTCAATCAGCTTCAAGCAGGTCGTTAATTTCAAAGCGGCCTTAGTTTGCGAGAATCCCATAGAGCGAGAGAGAGAGAGAGAGAGAGAGGGAGGGGGGGCCAGATGAGCAATTTCAGCAGAAATGACGATGAAGAGAAAGGCTTGCTATGGAAACTTCCAGAAGTGAAGCTTAAGGATCTTGGAAAGGTCGGTCCAGCTTTCGGCCTCGGCGCCGGCTGCGGCGTTGGCTTCGGTGTCGGCCTTCTCGGCGGTAAAACATCTTCCATCTCTGCGACTTTCTGTTTCCCTTTAATTATTGCAGGAATGGTTGTTTTTGAAGCAATTCTGAATGGTAATTGATTAGGGTTTGGGCTGGGTCCTGGAATTCCGGGTTTGCAAGTGGGATTCGGGTTCGGAGCTGGATGTGGAATCGGGTATGGATTTGGGTATGGAGTGGGTAAAGGTGTTGCTCATGATCAGAATCGTCGATACTCTAATGTTGGCAATGTCTTCTCTAGTCCAAGAAATCTTCCAACTCAGTGAGTCTTTTATAATCTTTATTCTTTCTAATTAATCTTATAATTTGGAGTTTCTTTGATTACTGTGTGCATATGGCTACCAAAATGAGGTTTTTAATTTGGATGGGATACTTAAATTAACGGTTTAATTATTTGAATTTTGAATCTGTTAATATTACCTATTGAATGAAATAGTTGAGCTTGACTTGTGAACATTTCCTAGGCATTCAAATTCCTTCTATTTAAGTAAGTGAGGAGTATATAATTTTTGGAATCAATCAATTTTGGCCTAATTCATCTACAGAGATATGAAGTTGCCAAGCTTTATGATTTAGAGGCTTTAAGAGTCATATATATAGTTGAATTTAGCATTTTTCTTATCTCTAGACACCTTTTGTTCATCCAGTGATGCATGTAAGTTATAAGAATTACAATCATGTCCACAAAAAAGTATTTAACAGTAATGAAACTGACATGTTTCTTGTATCGATATGATCTTCGAAAAATTAAGATGTCCACATAATCAAACATGCTAATTTTAGGTCTCTGCAAATGCATTCTGACTTTAATTTTTCTCATACTAATTGATAATTTTCGTGTTAATTGATAACTAAGTCAGAAAGAATATTTTTAAGGAAAAGATGTAGATATTCGGAAGAGCGACTCGTCATATACCTTGATGGTAATTGGATCTCTGTCAATAGGAAAATGTTCTCATTTGTTAGCCAAGTGTAGTAGGAATTTCCTTTCTAGTATAGGATTGAACGTCTATACCTGGGGATTCCTATTGATTCAGAATCCTCTTCCTATTTAGGATGTAAGATCATCTTTACTATTCTTGTTTAGAAAATAATTAATTGTAATATTATCACTGATTAATGACAATCAATTATGCAAGTTTCATGAAAATGGTTGTCTCTTCTGTTTATTGTGTTTTTGGTGTTAGAGAGGAGGTTGGTGCCATTGTGGATGAGCTAGTAATCAACACCAAGAAGCTTGTTCAAGTGACTTCAAGAGAAATTGAGAAGTGGAGAAAATGAGTTATCAGTGTACGAGTTGGCACTAGTTGACAATTCGTATAATGCTATTTCAGACAGTCTGTACTAAGGTCTGTACAGATGCAGGTATTTTCTATGTGTTTTGAGATGTTATGGTGGCCTCTCTGTAGATTTAAGGTTTTAATATAATTATGAATACCTATATTTAAATTCATAACAATGCGTGCATGTCTAGTGGTGTATAGTTTGTTGAAGATTGATCAGTGTGTACATGTCTCATTAGATGCTAAGATGCATCTCTTACCACTTTAGGAATGGAATTGCAAAGATTGATGTGTTTCTCTCAATTTATGTTACTGATCCCTCCATTTCCTTGGGGTTTTTGCTCCCTCGCAGTTGGGCACGTGCATGGCAGGTTTGCAAAATAACCAACAATAATAATCAAAAGATTTAAATGCCAAACACACAAGAAATTAACTTAAACATCATATGATATATTAATGATTTACTAATTGAATTCAGACTGCTAAAGCTCAATCCATCTGCACAACAAAGCTAACACAGAATACTATTAAGAGGCAGCCAAAATGGCTATTCACAGACTGCTAAACCTATCATTAATAACATATAAAATGACATTAAAAGAAGGGTAGCCCCTAAGAACTAAGTTTGCTTCAAGCAGAATGGAAATTCAGTCATGGAGACTCCTAAAGTGCTGATTCGATCCATTGCTAAGAATCTGAAACAACTCAGAGAATCGCATCTGTCCACTTTACGTACCCCATTCTTTACCATGTTCTATTAACTGCTCTTCCATAATCACTTTCACCGAGATGCTGCAACAAAACGAATCTTTAGACCAGCTTCAAACATTCATTTCCAGTTATTCTGTCGTGCAAAACTGAGCAAGACATTATTACTAGTCATGGCTTCTAATCAACAATCTCAGGCCTCTAATTCATAACTGTAAGAGGAGATTCTGAGAAAAGCTAAAAGCTGTGAAAAGTTAAGAAAATGTACCCTCTAATGCTATACTATACCTTCTGATTGATTATCCTGCTACAGTACATGAGTTTACAAATTAAACAACTGCATAGAAAATCACATGTTGCATAATTACGAGACGCCGGCAAATGCACCGATCAAGTATTATCTCCGGATTATCATCTCACAGAGATTACAATTAGTTAAAATATATCCTGAAATTGCAAAAGTTATTTGAGAAAATTGGGGTATTTGAAATGGTTTATCTATCAACTAAAACTGTACTAACAAACTAAATTAACAAATAAAACTTAATCAAAAGGGCAAATAAATGACTTATGACTTCAAGAACAAGGATTGTCAAGACATTCTATCCTCACCTAATACCCTCATGCATTGGATTTCCTGACTTCCTTTGCATCAAATAGCTGAAGCTAAAATATAAAGACAGTGTATGCCATTCAAAGGTGAGTGTGCTGATTGAATTGCTTAATTACAAATTAAATGATGGCTTCCTTAACATTACATGAATGGAAACCAAGGATGTCTTTTTGTTAAATTGGCATTGTCCTTATATTTTGGATGTCTTTAAGTTTCTCTTCCCATGTTTGTTGGTCGTGGGTTCCTCCACATGATGGGCCTCACACATGTTTGAAAAAAAAATTGAAAAGTCAAAAAAAAAGGGAGAAGGCAAAATTCAAATTGAATTGCAGAGTCTGCTTTCAAAAATTGCGGCCGGGTATACACGTAATAAATAAAACGACTTTTCATGTATATCTACATTTACATGATGTATTAAGATTTTATTGATATCAATTTTGTTTCAGAGTTGTAAAGTTTTGAAGTCAATGATTTTCTCAGGAAATCTAAATAAAATTTAAACTATTATACATAAAATATAATTATAAACTTTTTAAGGCATAAGTACATAAAAAAATACTATAGGATTAACTTCAACAGTCCAATGAAGGAGAAGAATGTAGAAATGATGCACTGTGCTATTCAATAAACAAATTTCCGCTCGCATGTATTGAATTAGCACTCAAAAATAAAAATCTTTTTATTGTATTGGAACGAACGGGACCTATAATTGATTATTTATTATTTATTTATTTATTTTTTAAATAAAGATAACAATTGTGAAAGCAATAAAACTACAAAATCAGTTATTTTGTTTTTTTAATGCAAATTAAACTAACATTAATAAAATAAAAAGTACATATGCAGAGCACAAATAAACTTATAAAATTTAAAAATATATAAAATGTACGAAATTAATGAAATTGCTTAATTATATTTCTGAACTTTTCCGATGAAAACAGTGAATAATGGTAACATACTGCTGATAATTTAGTTTTTAGCGAAAAACTCAGTCCATCTGTTGTTTAAAAAAAAATTTCATACAGAAAAATAACAAAACTCCCATAAAGAAAGATACAAAAACTTTCATAAAGGAAGACAATAATCTCTAAATTTGGAGGATAAACTTGTATGATAAAAAATTTAAATTGCATTCAAATTTAGTTAAAACGAACTAGATCTATAAAAACACAAATAAAATCTGAGCAAAAATAAAAAATAAATTTAAAATAAAAATTTCAGATTCGATTTTATTGAAACAAAAAATATAAAAACAAAAAACACAAAATTTTAGATCTAACACTAAAAAAGTCCAAACACGAGAACAAAAACATAAAAAAAAATTTAGATCTAAGTTTATTGAAACCAAAAAACACAAAAAAAAATCAAACACAAATAAAAAATAACTCAAATTTATACAAATTTGAAACCAAAAACAAAAAAACAAAACACAAAAAATTTAAAATTTGACATAAAATTTTAAAAATAAACCAAAAAACACACAAAAAAAATTTAGATCTGAATTTATTGAAACAATAAACATAACCTTAAAATACAAAAAAATTCAAATATAATAAAAAGCCAACAAATAAAATTAAAAATTCAGATCTATAGTGATAACAACCTAACTCTTCAGAAGCTCTCCTCCGGCAAGTTACCTGAAAAGAACTTAAAAACACCGTCGATTTTCGATAGTGGAAGCTCCGACGATCAAGTCAGTGACTCAGAGAAAACTAGGTTATTTCAATAGAGTCTAGAGAGAGTTTATGTACCTGTGATCTTCCTTTTTATAGAGTCCTTCATTTGCTCCTAAATTAGAAGATATCTCCTAATTAAGAGGAAATCGTGCTGATTTCCTGATTGCAAGTTGTTTCCTTATCTGCACCCGGTCAATGAATGATTCCTAGCACTTTCCTTCTTTGATATCCCAGAATCAGGGCACTATACAGGAAATATCCGGAGTTAATGACTTTCCATTTACGACCACCGAACTATCCAAGAGAGCCGAACTACACGCTCGTTTAACAATCATTGTGACTTTATACTTGCCCGGTTTACAACCTCAATGGGGAGAGAAATACCGAGCTCTAGTTCCTCAAAGCCCGGTTATCATAAGTCCCCCCCAAAGAAAATGACATTCATGTCATTGAGTTGTGAAAGGACGCGCGTGAGCCGTAATTATCCGATTTCTAGGTCTGCCATCCGCGTGGCTCCTCAAAAGGTGAGAACAGATGCCTCGTTCATCGTGAACCAGCTGTTGTGTCAGATCCTGCAATAATGGCGCCTCTTCGGTTGTCGCGCAAGAAATAACCGTTGTCCTTGTCCCCAATAGAATCCTGCCACCTGTCCTTTCCTAAACGAGGCGAGACTCCTATAAATACCTGCTTCTTCTCCCTCTTCTCACTTTCGTTCTTTTGGAGCATTTCATCTTTTTACTTTCCTCTCTTTTTTGAAGATTTGTGCGATTTGCTATTCGCTTGTTCTTTGTTTGTTCTTCATCTGTTCTTCACTTGTTCTTCGAGTTTGATCTCTTAGCCTCCCCAACAAGATCGCAGGTTAGTGTTTTACTTATCTTTTTACTGTTTCCCGCAATGAGTGCCTCAGATAGTTCCACTGAGAGGGAGGAAGTGGAGAGAGGTCTTGCTACCGAGGACATCCTCGAAGGTCCCAGCTCTAGCCAGCCTATTCCGGTCAGGAAGAAATCACCAAGGAGAAATCCTCGAGTGGCGAGCATCGGTTCAATCATAAAGACAAACGAGATGCTAGAGCTGCGTGTAAAATTTGGGATTCCTGAGAACTATAATATCCGGGCACCTGGGTCCCATGTGCGAGCTCCAGCTAAGTATAGTGGAAAGAAAACCATCGTTGTGTATGAGGCGGACTTCGAAGCCGGAATGAGCCTTCCCCCAACTGCATTCGAAGTGGCGTTGATGAACCACTACGGCTTAACCATGGGGCAGATCCATCCCAATGCCTGGCGAACAATATCTGCTCTACAGATGTGGTGTGCCGAGCATGACATCCCCCTCACTCTTCGTCTATTTCAAGCAACTCATGTGGTTGGCCTAAGAATATCAACCGAGGACCACAACTATGTTCAAGCCCGAGCTGGGTATGGAGTTTTCTCTGGGAACCCAGAGTCGCTTAAGAATTGGAAGAACCGATTCTTCATTGTCGAGAGTGATTCGGACTTCCCCTTCCTGACCACATGGGGTCGTAGGGGTGTGCAACGGTCGGTTCGGTTCAATAACCGAACCGAACCGAAATAACCGAAAACCGAAATTACAATATTTTACGAAACCGAACCGAACCGAATTTGCATAATAACCGAATTCAAACCGAACCGAATTTATCGGTCGGTTTGGTTCGGTTAACCGAAAAACCGAAAATCCAAAATTATAATTAAAAAAATTATCTAAAAAATTATACAAAATTATAAATCATAAAATTAAAATTAAAAAAAATCAAATTAAAAAAATGTACATATATAATTTAATTTCAAACCCCTTAAATTGATTAAAAAAATACAAAAATAATTTTTTTAATGTAAAAATTGAATAAAATAATATATAAATTTAAAAGTTCGGTCGGTTCGGTTTTTCTTCGGTTTTTGCCTTTCAAAACCGAACCGAACCGAAATAACCGATGTACCTATAAATTTAAAACCGAAACCGAACCGAATAACCAAACCGAATTTAAAAAATCGGTCGGTTTGGTTTGGTTTTTCGGTTTTAACCAAATTTTGCTCACCCCTATGGGGTCGGTTTGTGAACAAGAACGATAACCCTTTGTTTCTATCTGATGAGGAGGAGCAAACCTTAGCTCGATGGAGAGCGTTGACTGCTCAGAAGATAGACATAAAAGAACAACTAATGACCGGCTTGGCCCGGTCAGAAAGACCTCGGCCAAGAAGAAAAGGTATATTTTATTATCAGTACTTCTGTTCTAATATTTGCTCATTGTTCGGTTTTTTGCAGAGATGAAGCGAACTGAGAAACCGAGCATGGCCGAGATGATGAAGGCTAAGAGGCGAAAGAAAACAGTGGCATCTACTGCGGGCGAGGCGGATCAAGGGACACCGGCTGGACCTATGGCACAAGGGGATCCGGAGCAACTGTTGAATCACAGCTCGGCCCAAACAGTTTCTGAAACTCAACTGACTCCTATTCATTCTGCTGAGGCCGTGGTGGCTCTGCCAACAGTACAGACCTCTCCTGGGCCAATATCTCCGGATGAAGGCGGCGCAGGGTCCTCGGGTCCAAACCCCCAAAGAAAAAATATGAGGGCCCTTGCAGATGAACTGTGCGAAATGTGGCAACAGGAGGGGCAGGGCTATTCCGAGGAAAACCCGGCCTTCTGTGACTTCGTTCATCAGCTGGCTTGCATCCCCGATAGAGTTTCACCTCTTGTTCGCCTGAAGGCGGAGGAGCTCGGTGAAATCATAAAGAGGCACCAAGTTCAGGTATGTACTGATAATACCAACTCGGTTTATGAGTTCCTCGGTTCTCTTATTTATTAAATACTTTTGTTCGCAGAGTTCTATTTTGGCCGGGGCGGTCATGGTAAAAATGAACCGGTTACTCATGGCCTATCATCGGGAGGCCGGTAACGTGGCTGGGCAACGTCTCCGAGCAAGTGCTGCCGAAGGCAAACTTGAAGATGCTGAAAAAAGGGCTCTCGATGCCGAGGGCAAGATAGCCGAAGTCGATAAAAAGAACTCCGAGCTGAAAGAGAAACTTGCCGTTGCCGAGCAAAAGAGAGACGAGATTGAGATCGAGCTTGCCGGGGTGTACTCGGAATTAGAAGCTGCTAAAAAGGACAAGGAAATTGCGGAAGAAAAAGTTGCCGACCTTGAATATAAGTCCTTAGACTTAGCAGTAGATAAATGTATTACGTTCAGCCAAAAACTTTCCGATGCTGTCAAAGGGCGATACCCTGACATGGATTGGGCTTGGCTGGACGAGGTGTACCCCGATGACTGATCTGCCATGTATTTTCTGTTATTAATGCAAATCAAAAATTTTTGTTGCCGTAATTGTTTGTGTACTTGTATTATTTTATCACTTCATTATGTGATCAACCGAGCTGATTAAAAAGATGCACATTATGTGTGCAAGATTGTATTTAAATCGATGTTAATCAAAACAGAACTGTGTAACTGATTGACGTATTTGCCAAATGAGAGCCGAACTCATATTCAAAGAAATATGCATGAATATACCTCTTTTATTTATGTGTTTGCTTAGTACAATAACATTTATGGCGATATAGCCGAACTAGGCAACATAACATATGTAAAACAAAGCTCTATGGCACAGCGGCCGAGTGAGCGTATACAGCCGATCTTACAATAAAAAATTATACTTAATGGCGCAGTGACCGAGTGTATCAAATCTGAAATAGCCGAACCACAGGTGTTCAATTACTGGAAATATGCTTTCAGATTGGAGATGTTCCATGAGTGAGGGAGAATCTTCCCAGCCGAGTCCTTCAATTTGTATGCTCCTCCGCGCACCTCATGAATTATATATGGGCCTTCCCAGTTGGGATTTAGCTTTCCTACTCCTGCCGAAGTTTGTGCAGCTACGACTTTTCTAAGGACAAGTTGCCCAATCCGGAAAGTCCTAGGCTTGACATTCCGGTCATGATAAGATGACATTCTCTGTTTATATACCGCTGACCGCATTTGGGCGAGCTCTCTTCGTTCTTCTACTTTGTCAAGGTGGCAGAGCAAATTATCGTCATTTCGATCTTGATCCAAGCTAGACGTTCTCAAGCTCGGCATACCAATCTCACAGGGAATGACTGCTTCAGTTCCGTATGTGAGGGAGAACGGTGTTTCCCCTGTTGCCGATCTTGGGGATGTTCGGTAAGCCCAGAGAACGTTATAGATTTCGTCAACCCAGAGACCTTTTGCTGTCTCCAGCCTTTTCTTTATCCCTGCAACAATAGTTCGATTAGTTACCTCTGTCATGCTGTTCGACTGTGGGTGATACACTGATGTGAAACATAGTTGAATTTTCAACTCCGAACAGTAGTTCCTGAAAGCTGTACAATCAAATTGCTTCCCATTGTCCGTTATGATGGAGTACGGGATTCCGAACCTTGTAATGATAGCTCTCTGCATAAACTTAATTATGTTTGCTGGCGTGATTGTGGCCAAGGGTTCTGCTTCTACCCACTTCGTAAAGTGATCAACTGCTACCACCAGAAACTTCCGTTGCCCGGTTGCTATAGGAAAAGGCCCCACTATGTCGAGACCCCACTGGGCAAATGGCCATGGGCTATGAATCGACATCTGGGAAGAAGGCTTCTGATGATTCAGATTACCGAATCTCTGGCATTTGTCGCATCTTTTGACGAGCTCCTTAGCGTCCTTCTCCATAGTTGGCCAGTAATATCCTTGTAACATGGCTTTCCGAGCTACAGCCTGTGCCCCCTCATGAGCTCCACAAATTCCCTCGTGGATTTCTCTCAGTACATAATCTCCTTCCTCCGTACTCAAGCACTTGGTCCATGGGGCTGAAAAGGACCGTCTAAAAAGTTGGTCGTCTACGATGGCATATCTGCTGGCCCGCCTGACTATCTTCCGAGCTTGTAACGGATCCTCGGGAAGATCTCCATTATTCAGATACTGGTAAATCGGGAGTCGCCACCCCTCCATCGGTTCCTGCATGTGCACCTTGTATGTTTCATGGGTCGGGGCTGTTATTATAGACCAGATGATGTATGAGTCAAATGACTGGTCTCGGTGGCATGCCTGCTTGGCTAGAGCATCTGCTTCCTCATTTTCAGCTCGGGGAACCTGCTCGATCGACCATGTGCATCCCTTTTTTTCCAATTGGGAGAGGAGCGCAGAAATCAACTCCTTATATCTGACCATCATGTGGTCCTTTGCTTCGAACTTCCCGAGCATCTGGCTAACAACAAGCTGTGAGTCAGAGTAAATAATCAGGGAGTCTGGTCTTACCTCCGTGGCTAGCTGTAGCCCGAAACTGAAAGCTTCGTATTCTGCGCATTATTGGTCGCCTGGAATGCTATGTGGGCCATTCCACGAATTACCACTTGCCCTGGCCCAATCAATATGACCCCGGCTCCCGCACCTACAGATGAAGATGCTCCATCCACAAACAACTTCCATGAACACGGATGTGGCTCCGGGACACTTGAATGTAGTTCGGCAACAAAATCAGCAAGGATCTGGCCCTTTATCGACGGACGGGCTTCATATCGTACATCAAATTCTCCCAATCGGGCCGCCCATTCTGTGATTCTCCCGGATGCCTCTGGTTTCTGTAGCACTTTTCGGAGGTTCGAATTAGTGCGTACAACAACAGTGTGCGCCTGGAAATAAGGTCGGAGCTTGATGACGGATGTTACCAGGGCGAAGGCCAGCTGCTCAAGTATGTGGTATCGCAACTCGGCACCTCTCAAGACCTTGCTAGTGTAATAGATGGGAAACTGCTGACTACCTTCTTCCCTTATCAAAACCGAGCCCAAAGCTCCCGCTGAAACTGCGAGGTACATGTATAAAGTTTCTCCTGGTTTTGGCCGACTTAATAGAGGTGGGGTAGTAAGAAAATGTTTCAGTTCCTCAAACGCCTTCTGACAATCCGAAGTCCACTCGAAACTCTTTACTTTCTTCAGAGTGCTGTAAAAAGGTAGACATCTCTTCGCCGAACAAGAAATGAACCTCCCGAGTGCTGTTATTCTCCCATTGAGCTGCTGGACTTCCTTTATCGATGTTGGTGACTTCATTTCCAGTATAGCTCGAATTTTTGTTGGGTTCGCCTCTATGCCCCTTCTTGAAATCATATATCCCAGGAACTTCCCAGACTGTACACCGAAGGCGCATTTTTCTGGGTTCAACTTTAAACCAAACTTCCTTAGAACTCCAAAAGTTTCCGATATCTCGGTCGGAAGGCTCGCCGCCGTCTTACTCTTGACTATCATATCATCTACGTAGACCTCAATGTTTCTCCCCAACTGATCGGCGAACATCTTGTTCATAAGTCTCTGGTAGGTGGCCCCTGCGTTCTTTAGCCCAAATGGCATGACTCGATAGCAGTAAGTAGCTCGATGGGTCACAAATGCTGTTTTCTCTTCATCATTCTTGTTCATAGGTATTTGATGATATCCTGCCGAGGCATCCAAAAAGGCATATTCATCAAAGCCCGAGGTAGAGTCGACCAGGAGATCGATATTAGGCAACGGATAGCAATCCTTAGGACACGCCTTGTTCAGGTCAGTAAAATCCACACACATCCTCCATTTCCCGCTCGCCTTCTTTACCAACACCACATTCGATAACCAGTCCGGATATAGCACCTCTCTGATAAAGCCGTTTTTCATCAGGATGTCAACTTCTTCGGACATTGCCAACTGCCGATCAGGAGCATGATTCCTCTTCTTTTGCTTGACTGGCTTACAGTTCGGCTGTACATTGAGAGTGTGGCATATTACCTCAGAGGATACGCTCTTGATGTCCGAGGGCTCCCAGGCGAACACGTCTTCGTACTCCGACAGAACGGCTACCAAAGCCTCCTTCTCCCTGCCCGTTTTGCTAGCGGCGATCTTAACGACTTTTCCCGGTGATAGCTCCACATCCTGCAATGAGTCTACGGGCTCGGCGTTCCTGGTTGTTGGGATGTCTAGTGGGTCCAAAGGTAGAGCTTGATCGGCCTCCTTTAACATAGTGACATAGGTTTCCCGAGCTGCTTTCTGATTACCCCTTAACACGGCCACTCCTCCCTGAACTGGTATCTTTACGAGCAGCTTTCTCATAGAAATATATGCATCCACACCGATGAGAAGAGGTCGGCCGACGATCACATTGTACGCCATCGGTATATCAACTACCATGAAACAGGCCTTGCAGTTGCAAACACTGTCTTCATCCCCGAGCTGCAAGTTCAGCACCACGGAATCGTCTACTTTGATCGGACGCCCAGATATGCCAATGAGAGGAGCAGACACGGCTTCTAACTTGTTGGTGGACATGCCCAGCGCCTTATATGCTCGTAAAGAGATGAGATTTACCGCGCTTCCAGTATCTACCAAAATCCTCTGAACCAGGAAGTCTTGAATTAAAGCCTCAACAACCAACGAGTCAGTATTGGGACCCCGAACATGATTTTCATCTTCTGCTGAAAATTTGACCTCATAACTCTTTTCAGCCAGTCCCACACCCATGGAGAACACCTCTTTGGCTTTCCTCTTTCTTGAATGTTCAAAAACATCATAATGTTTTCCCCCTGCTATGACATGAATGACTCCAGCTGGGGCTTTTTTGCTAGAACCTGCCCCATTGTTCGCGCCGCGCGGTGAAGGCGACCTCTTCCTTGTACTTCTTTCATTATCTTTTACGAACTGACCGAGCCTACCTCTTCGGACAAGATTATCAATCTCGCGCTTCAGCTGCCTGCAGTCGTTCGTTAGGTGGCCCTTGTCCCTGTGAAAGGAACAATAAAGGCTCTGGTCTCTATTCGGATCTTCGATCATTGGGCGTGGCCAATCAAATCTCTCATTTTCTTTCATCCATGCTAGAATCTGGGACCTTGGTGTGTTTAATGGTGTGAACCTTTCGTCTTGTTTGCCCCTGGGAGCAGACTTCGAAACAAGGAAAGCTCGGTGTGAGCTACTGGAGGTTCTATTTCTGCCTTCATCCCGGTTATTGTTGCCTCTCTCCCGGTTTGCACGGAAACCCTTGTCTGATTCTCGGCCCTGCGAACTGTAACGGAGACGACGTGCTTCATCCATGCGGATATACTTATGAGCTCGGGACATAAGTTCGGTAAAATCGCCTGGTGGCTTTTTGCTTAAGGAGTCGCTAAAGTCCTGACACCTCGTGTTCCTTATGAGTGCATTAATGGCTACCTCCAAGTTCAAATTTTGGATATCTATGGCCACAGCATTGAATCTCTCGACATAAACCCGGAGTGCCTCCCCTTTCTCCTGATAAACCATTGTGAGGTCGGCTGAAACCTTGGCCGGTCTTATTGCAGCTACGAACTTAGCTATGAACATGTCGCTAAACTGTTCAAAACTGTGGATGGAATTCTCCGGGAGGTTTCGAAACCAGATCTGCGCAGAGTCCGTAAGAGTTTGCGGGAACACCTTACATAAGGCAGCATCTTCCGTTGTATGGACTAGCAAGGTGTGATGAAATTCGTCAATGTGAGCTCGGGGATCCGAGCTACCGCTATACTTTGGTAAATTTGGCAATCTGATCTGCGGGAATGGAGTCGTCAGGATATCTCGAGACAGAGGGGACCGAAAGCTACCCTGGTACTGCAAAGTATTTCTATTCTGGAATTTCTGCATTCTTTCCTCGAACATTCTTTCAAACTGTTCAGCCGTCATTGTGACGGTTGCTCCCGAAGCTAATGTGCTTGGCAAAGAAGGTGGAAGTTGGGTATTCTGGGCGGGAAGTTGTGCTTGGATGGGTGTTTGTGTTTGGAGTGTTGCTGGGGCGCTGCCTTGGGGTACTGTTTGGGGTGACTGAGCCGCTATAGCGGATAAGGCGGTTAAGAGAGTTTGAGCGACTTGAGGGGTGATGCCCGGAATCACGGGAATAGGCATGGGTGCCGGTGTTGCTACCGGAGTTTGTTCTTGTAACTGGGGGAGGAGTTGTCGCATCTGGAGTGGGGAAATTTGCTCAGTTGAGGCCGGCTGTGAGTTGAGGGAGAATTGGCCCAGGTTGTTTGTTTGGGGCTGGGGAAGTGCAAGTTCAGTATTTTGTGTATTGGAAGCAGCGCCAGTAGGGATAGGTAAATCAGGAAAAAGGTCCATTGTCCACTGAAATCTGAGGAGTGTTCCACGCTCACCGCACCAAATGATAACAACCTAACTCTTCAGAAGCTCTCCTCCGGCAAGTTACCTGAAAAGAACTTAAAAACACCGTCGATTTCCGATAGTGGAAGCTCCGACGATCAAGTCAGTGACTCAGAGAAAACTAGGTTATTTCAATAGAGTCTAGAGAGAGTTTATGTACCTGTGATCTTCCTTTTTATAGAGTCCTTCCTTTGCTCCTAAATTAGAAGATATCTCCTAATTAAGAGGAAATCGTGTTGATTTCCTGATTGCAAGTTGTTTCCTTATCTGCACCCGGTCAATGAATGATTCCTAGCACTTTCCTTATTTGATATCCCAGAATCAGGGCACTATACATGAAATATCCGGAGTTAATGACTTTCCATTTACGACCACCGAACTATCCAAGAGAGCCGAACTACACGCTCGTTTAACAATCATTGTGACTTTATACTTGCCCGGTTTACAACCTCAATGGGGAGAGAAATACCGAGCTCTAGTTTCTCAAAGCCCGGTTATCATATAGTAATTTAAAAATTATTATAGAAAAAAACAAAATGAAAGGGAGAGAAAAGGAACTGCTGCTTGAAAATGGAGTGACGGCAGCCCTAAAATTAGATAAAAAATATGGTTGCTATGGATCCTAGCAAGAGAGATGTTGAACGCTAGGTTTCGATGTGAGTTAGTAATTTGGTTCTTATTTTAACTGAACTTTTATAAAAATTAAATTGGAGATAATATAAACATATAAGGCCGAAAAGGAAATGCATGTATATTTGACGTGGATCATAGTCAATTGGATATTAAACTATGTATTTTCAAAATAAAGTAATTAGTAGGATAATTTTTTTTGTGATTGAGAAATAAACTGCCGTACGTATTAGCTTAACTCTAAATCTGGAGGTGAGAAAAATCTCTTGCAATCCCAATAATTTTAATTAAATTGATGTTTCGTCTGCCGAATTGATGGATTAAATAATATTATTTATATGGAATGAAATAATTCAATAAGCTATCCCAAAGATGTGATGCCTGATGTTGAGATAACATAATAAGCTGCAAGTAATTACTAATATATATAATGTAATAAGTGCACCATTAGAAGAAGAATTAAGCAACAATTTGTTTATTGATATTTTTATAAAAAGATAGAAAAACTCCTATTTGAAACAGAGAAATGTTGAATTGAGCGAATAATAAAATCAGCAGCAGCAGCATCTGCTTCTTGAGGTACCATATTGGCATATTTCTTGAGAGAAGCCAAAGTGTCAGTGTAAGAAAAGAACTTATCACGAAGAAACATGCCTGATGGAAGGAACTTTTTTATTGATTTAGTTTTAGTATTGTAATAATACCAACCATATAAAAACCCAATGCCAAAAACGATACCATCTTCCCAACCCTTATAAACATCAAATCGCAGATAATAAGGTCTTCTATTGAATAACTCCCGAATCCTGCTTGTGTATTCAATTTTGCATTCTATTACCCACTCCCTTTTCTCATAATCCCTCAATCTCCATATCTCAATCTGCCTAGAATCTGCCCGAGCTGCACATAGCTGTCCTTTCACAAGTAATAATTCAGTGTTTGGAGACTTCCACTTATAGGTATCATCATCAGTTTGGTTGGAAAATAAGGGATAACGAATCCACCTGAAGATTTCCTTCTTAATATCAAATGAAACCAACGTGTCCTCGCAGCCCAAATGCACATGATCTCCATCTGCGCAGATTGCCATCCGTCCCCTTAACTCTACAAAAGGAGGAGGACGTTCATCAATGTATCGCCATGAATATGATGGTAACGTTCCCAATTCAAGGACTCCAGTTTTGTGGGAACAGAAGTGGAATACCTTATAAGTTTGTTTTGTATTGTCGTACCCCAAAGCATAAACCCCAATATAAGACTCTTGATCTTCATCAGTGGACAGAGGCAGAAGTTGTCCACCTCTCAAAGGATTGAAAAGAAAAAGATTTGGATTTTGAGCATAAATTCTTTTGATAAAAAAGAAACTGTTGTCGTAGAAGAGTTGGGCAAAACCAATAGGGATTTGGGTAAGTGGAGATGCAAAAATACGCAATGTATTAGCGTTACCTGATTTCACGGTAAACATCTCCAGTATCTTAGAGACGACCGTACCATCATTAAGCAACAATTGTGGATCTTGATTACAGTAACTTTGAGCAAAAGATTCACTGTCAATCAATTCAAGCCATGATTTGCAAACGCATCTGCAGCGCCTTAGCAGTGTTTTGAGACTGCTCCTTAAAAAGATATTGAACATCAAATCAACGGGAAGATCAATCCAAGATTTAGGGCGTTTCTGGATGCCTTCCATGATCACTCTTGTGGTTGGACCTGACGATCAAATCAATACAACAATACATCATATATACTTAATTAATACGTCGAGTATAATTAGGAATCCTAAACCTAGTGAAACTATACAAACAATATAGGAATATTCAGATATATTCAATTCCTTCTCACCTCTAATTAAAATAATATTTGTTAAGAGAATTGGGATTATATTATATTATTGAGATAAATACATAATTGTATAATGCCTATAAGCTTCTAATTTGGCCCCATCATTTTGCGGGAAAATTGATTCTGAAGTCTACCCAACTAAAGAAGAAAAATTAGAAAATATAAGGGTGCGTTTACTTACAGAAAATAGTTTTCTATTTTCTGTATTCTATTTTTTTAGAAAATTGGAGTATTTATTTTTTATAAAAAATTTAGAAAACGTGTTTATTTATCAAGAAATGAAAAATTAGAATATTTATTTTCTATATATATATGTATGTATATATACATATACATATACATATACGTATGCATATCAATAAATGAAAAATTAGAGTAATTATTTTCTATATATATGTACATACATACACATAAATGCATATGCATATCCACGTACATATCAATAAATATTAAATTAGAATATTTATATTCAATATATATATGTGTATGTATGTGTATATATATATATATATGTGTGTGTGTGTGTGTATATGTGCATATGTGCATGTGCATGTGTGTATATATGTATATATACATACACACACACACACACACACACATATATATATATATATATATATATATATATATATATATATATACATATACACATATATATGTGTATATGTATATACACATATATATACATATACATATGCATGTGCATTTGCATGTATGTGTATATTTATATGCATATGCATGTGCATGCATATATATATGTGTGTACACACACACACACACACACACATATATGTATATATATGTATAAATATGTGCATGTGCATGTATATGTATGTACATACCTATGTGTATATATATGTGTGTGTGTGTCTACGTACACACACATATATATATATATGTATATACATATGTATATAAGTACATACATACATATATGTATATGTATGTATATATGTATGTATGTATGTACGTATATAAGTACATACATACATACATACATACATACATGTCTATGCATACATATATATACACATATATATGTATGCACATACATGTATATGTATGTATATGTATGTGTGTGTGAATATATACACACACATGTATATATGTATTAAAATGATTTAGAAAATTTAGAAAATATTTTTTATTAGTTCTCCAATCTGTTCTTTATTTTAGAAAACTGAAAAATGTATTTTTTATTTTCTATTTTAAAAAATTGACTAAAATAAACATTATCTTTATTTTCTGTTTTCTGTGAAAAATTTTTCTGGAAAACTGGACCAATTTTCTGTAAGTGAACAGGTCCTAAAGAACTGTATTAGCCTTTTTAAGCAATTATATACACAGAGAGAGCATGTTGAATTTACTTTTATTAATTTTCGTCTTATTAGGACTCTATTTGCTTTTGTAATTGTAAGCAATTATATTACGCAGAAGAATTGGCTAAATCCTGATAATTTATATGTGATAATTTATAGAGCAGAAAGCATTAACTAAATAACACAAAGATAAATGAAATGATGAAAGAAACTTGATCGATCTTCGAAACATGTTTAAGGTTTAGTCTATAATCCTTTCACTCAACTTTGAATTTATAGTTCAAATCTAGCTGAAATTCAGCTGACATGCTACATTATCTAGAGCGGTGTCATGACAAACTAGTTATGTGTCATATGTCAATTTAAATTATGTGACCTAGGTGACGAGATATTGTCATATTGTCTAAATTTACTATAAATAAATAAAAATTCAAATTATTTCTTAGTTAAATTTATACCTTGTCTAAATTTTAGATTAATTGGACCCGACTGACCGTAGATGGAAGTGAGTTCTTGATAGTAGGAAAGTTAAGGACAGTGCATTAATGAGAAGATAAATGGAGAATATTGAAAGATAATATTGTATCAAAATTCGGTTATTTATTTATTAAAACAAATTGAGATGTATTTACAAATATTTAATTGTTGGGCACAGCGGATAAATAAAAATAAATTAGCAGAGTAAAATATTGACACCAGCAATTTAACGTGGTTCACCCAAAACGTTTGGATTACGTCCACGGGATAAAGTCCGAAAATATTTGTTCCACTAATAAAATTAATGGGTACAACAGAGAAAGGCAATACAATAATTTTGAGATAAATCCAAAATAGTGGCACACAAGTATTTTCCAAACTCACTATTTTGTCACTTCCCTTTTAGAAAAATATCCCAAATATTTTTCTAAAATATTTATCTCTCTCTATTTACAAAAACTGAAAGATGAAATGAACTAAAGTGAAAAGGCCTATTTATAGGAAAAATAAACGCGTTAAATGCGTGTGGACAGCTTATTGTAAGCTGTCCACCAAGGCCGCAGTTGCAATCTTTGAAGGAAAAATCAAAGATTGCAGCCGCAATCTTTGATTTTTCAACACACCCTCTTTTATTTTATTTTTTTTTTTCAAATGGAGTGGGCTCCACCATGTGGAGAAAACCCACATCCAACAATTCTCCCCCTTCCGACTACATGGTGGGGGGCCTCGCTAGTCCTGCAGCTAGCCGACAATACTCAAAATTCTGTTTTGGTAAAATTTTCGTTAACATGTCTGACCCATTTTCTTCCGTATGGATCTTATCAAGCTGTAGTAGCTTCTTCTCCATTACATCCCTTATCCAATGATATCTCACATCAATATGTTTTAATCTCGAATGAAAGGAGGCATTCTTACCAAGATGAATAGCACTCTGACTATCACAGAATATCTGATATTTGTATTGCTGCAAACCAAGTTCTTTCAAGAACTTCTTCATCCATAGCAACTCTTTACAAGCTTCCGTTACTGCTATAAACTCCGCTTCAGTCGTAGAAAGTGCAACACATTTTTGTAACTTTGACTGCCATGACACAGCTCCCCCTGCAAAGGTAATCAGGTAACCAGAAGTGGATTTTTTGGAATCTACATCGCAAGCTATATCTGCATCTGTGTATCCAGCTAACACAGGTTTGTCATTTCCAAAATATAGACATATTTTGGAAGTTCCTCGAAAATACCTGAAAATCCATTTTACTGCAGCCCAATGTTCCTTTCTTGGATTTGAAAGAAATCTACTCACAACTCCAACTGCATGAGCGATATCTAGCCGTGTGCACACCATAACATACATTAAACTTCCAACTGCTGAAGCATATGGAACTTTATCCATCTCTTCCTTCTCTCTGTCTGTAGAAGGGCTTTGTTCAGAACTCAGCTTAAAGTGAGTAGCAAGAGAACAACTAACTGTTTTAGCCTTATCCATATTAAATTTCTGAAGTACTTTCTCAATGTACCTCTCTTGTGACAACCACAATTTCTTGACGCCTCTGTCTCTGATAATATTCATGCCAAGAATCTGCTTTGCTGGCCCCAAGTCTTTCATAGCAAAAGACTTACTCAACTGCTTCTTTAAATTATTAATTCTGAAAACATTCTGGCCAGCAATCAACATATCATCCACATAGAGCAAAAGGATAATGAAATCATCATCAAAGAATTTTTGCACAAAAACACAATGATCTGAAGTAGTCTTTTTGTAGCCTTGCGCCCCCATAACAGACTCAAATTTCTTATACCACTGTCTCGGTGCCTGTTTTAAGCCGTAGAGGCTTTTCTTTAACTTGCAAACATAATTCTCTTTTCCTCTTTCTTTGAACCCTTCTGGTTGCTTCATGTATATTTCTTCTTCCAAATCACCATGCAGGAAGGCAGTTTTGACATCCATTTGTTCAATCTCCAGGTCAAGACTTGCTGCTAACCCCAGCACAGTTTGAATAGATGTCATTTTCACAACTGGTGAGAAAATCTCATCAAAATCAACTCCTTTTCTTTGACTGAATCCCTTGACAACCAATCTGGCTTTGTAACGTGGACTGGAACTGTGTTCTTCATGCTTAATCCTGAACACCCATCTATTTTTCAAGGCCCTTCTGCCTTTGGGTAACTTCACCAGTTCAAAAGTTTTGTTCTCATGTAGTGACTTCATCTCATCTTGCATGGCTTCAATCCATTTCTGCTTGGATTCATCATCTATGGCTTCTTGATAACTCTCAGGTCCTCCCTCTTCAGTAATAGTCACATACTGGTCACGAGAATATCTGGAAGATGGCCATCTTGTTCTTTCACTTCTCTTTTGTGGAGGTGGAGAAGTCATAGGTGTTGGTGCTGGAACATCATCTTGATCATCATCATCATCGTCTTCAGAACCAACTTGTGTAGGAGCATCATCATCGTCAGGTGGATAAACTTGATCTTCATCTCCAACTTCTCTTGGCATTGGTGTTGGAGGAATTAATTTTAAATCTGATAAGTCACCATTGGAATCAATAACATCCTTCTTCATTTTGTTAATATCTTCAATGGTCTCATCTTCAACAAATACAACATCACGACTCCTGACAAGTTTCTTTTCAATAGGATCATAAAATCTATAGCCAAACTGATCTTGACCATAGCCAATAAAAATACACTGCCTTGTCTTGGCATCAAGTTTGGACTTCTCATCTTTGGGGATATAAACAAATGCTTTACATCCAAACACCCGCAGATGATCATAGGAAACATCTTTTCCTGACCATACTCTTTCTGGAACATCCATCTTGAGAGGAGTACAAGGTGAACGATTCAACACATGTGCAACTGTGAGTATAGTTTCACCCTAAAATTTCTTTGGCAACTTTGCATGTGAGAGTATACATCTGACTCTCTCCATTAAAGTTCTGTTCATCCTCTCAGCTAAGCCATTCAACTGCGGTGTCTTTGGAGGTGTCATCTGATGCCGGATACCATACTCTTTGCAATAAACATGAAATGGCCCAGTGTATTCTCCACCATTGTCTGTCCGGATGCATTTTAACTTCTTCCCAGTCTGTCTCTCAACTGAGGCATGAAATTTTTTGAAGACATTTAGCACCTGATCTTTTGTCTTCAGAAGATATACCCACGTCTTCCTCGAATGATCATCAATGAAAGTCACAAAATACTGAGCACCACCAAGTGACTTTGGCATTGGTCCACACAAATATGAGCGAACGAGATCTAATTCATTCTGGAAGGAAGAGAACTTTTAAATGCAACTCTATTTTGCTTTCCAAATAGACAATCAACACATTTGTCTAAGTGTACTTCATCCATATCGGGCAATACTTTCTTCTTGGCGAGGCTTTTCATTGCTTTTTGTCCCATGTGGCCAAGTCTCTGATGCCACCGTTCAATTGTACTATCTTTCTCCACTGCAGCTACTGTATCGGTGGAGAGCTTTGCTTCCATCACATATAAAGTTGTATGATTTTTACCTCTAGCCACTACTAATGAGCCTTTTGTAAGCTTCCAATTGTCATAAATAAAGGAGCTGCAATATCCCTCATTTTCAAGTTTGCGTACAGAGATCAAATTCAGGCGCATGTCTGGAATATGCCTGACATCCTTTAGAATTAGTCTAGTACCATTCTCTATTTTCAAGCAAACGTCTCCTCTGCCAACAATCTTTGACAGGCCTTCATTTCCCATCTTAACAACACCAAAATCTCCAGGTGTGTATGATGAGAAGAATTCTCTACGGAATGTAGCATGAATGGTAACACCACTATCAAGTACCCAACTGAACTCCTGAGATATAAGATTAATAGCATCTTCATCATAAATGATATTGAATTCATCTATGATATTAGTCTGTTCGTCATCACTACTGTTATCTCTCTTCACAGCTCTGCTTCGGTTCTCTTGTTCCTTTTTGAACTTTCTATAGAACTTTTTAATGTGACCCTTCTTTTTACAGTGATGGCATTCAACATTGGCATATTTGTTTGACTTTCCTCTGCTCTTGCCTCTAGGGTTTTGTTCCCTAGATTGTCTCCTTCCTCTAAATTCTGCAACTAGAACATCTGATTGTGATGAAGAAGATGAGGCTTGTAATCTCCTTCTCATTTCTTCATTCAGGATACTACTCTTTACAATTTCCATGTTTACCACACCATTGGGTGCAGTGTTGGTGATAGAGATCTTCAAAGTCTCCCAAGACTGTGGCAGAGAGGCTAACACCAATAAAGCAAATACTTCATCATCCAGTTTTACTCCCATTCTGTTTAGCTGATCCTGGATCCCTTCCATCTCATTTAAGTGGTCTGGCAAGGAAGTCCCTTCTCTATATCTTACTTGCACCAACTTGGTCAAGTAAAATAATTTATTATTTTCCGTCTTTGAAGAATACAACGTCTCCAGCTTACTCCACAGTGTTCTGGCATCTGTCTCATTACAGATATGATTGAACACATTATCTTCGACAAATTTTCGGATAAAACTACACACCTGCTCGTGGTCAAACTCCCACTCCTCATTGGTTTTACCTTCGGGTTTAGCTGTGGCAAACACCGGCAAATGCATCTTCGTCACAACTAGAAGATCTTTCATCTTTTTACTCCAGATGTGGTAGTTTGAGCCATTTAAGTAGATCATTCTGCTATTTTTTGCCTCTATTTAGATCGGAATTCGATGAACTTCTTCGATCCAAAAAAAATTTTCTGACGGTGAATAGTACCCGTATACGTAAATAGTACCGTATGTATGAACAGTGTCGTATACGTAAACAATACTCAAGGAAAAATCTTTTTTGATGTGGAAGATCAGTCTATGCTGCAACCATAGAGCATACTAAGAAATAACCTTGGCTCTGATACCAGTTGTTGGGCACAGCGGATAAATAAAAATAAATTAGCAGAGTAAAATATTGACACCAGCAATTTAACGTGGTTCACCCAAAACGTTTGGGTTACGTCCACGGGACAAACTCCGAAAATATTTTTTTCACTAATAAAATTAATGGGTACAAGAGAGAAAGGCAATACAATATTTTTGAGATAAACCCAAAATATTGGCACACAAATATTTCCCAAACTCACTATTTTATCACTCCCATTTTAGAAAAACATCTCAAATATTTTTCTAAAATACTTCTCTCTCTCTATTTACAAAAACTGAAGTATGAATTGAACTAAACTGGAAATGACTATTTATAGGAAAAATAAACGCGTTAAATGCGTGTGGACAGCTTATTGTAAGCTGTCCACCAAGGCCGCAGTTGCAATCTTTGAAGGAAAAATCAAAGATTGCAGCCGCAATCTTTGATTTTTTAACACATTCTCTTTTATTTTATTATTTTTTCAAATGTAGCGGGCCCTACTATGTGGAGGAAACCCACATCCAACATTAATCTATTATAATAACTGCTTTTTCATGTATAATGGATTATTATTGATTTGTTACCTGAAAGAATATGAACTTGATTTAAGTTATTTTTAAGCGAGATAAGAAAAAAATTTGGTGCAACTCTAATGTGTTGCTATCAAGGTTTTCAAATTTGAGTGGTAAAAAAAACTAGGGAAAAAGATTTGGGCAGTGAGGAGACACTGGAGTTTATTACTAGTCATGTCTTCCAATCAACAATCTCAGGCCTCTAATTCATAACTGTAAGAGGAGATTCTGAGAAAAGCTAAAAGCTGTGAAAAGTTAGGAAAATGTACCCTCTAATGCTATACTATACCTTCTGATTGATTATCCTGCTACAATACATGAGCTTACAAATTAAACATATGTAAGGGGGGAACAGGGTAAGGGGTCGCAGTGAATGAGATTGCGGAGGAGAAGAGCAGACAAGGCGTGAATGAGATTGCAAGTAATTACTAATATATATAATGTAATAAGTGCACCATTAGAAGAAGAATTAAGCAACAATTTGTTTATTGATATTTTTATAAAAAGATAGAAAAACTCCTATTTGAAACAGAGAAATGTTGAATTGAGCGAATAATAAAATCAGCAGCAGCAGCAGCAGCATCTGCTTCTTGAGGTGCCATATTGGCATATTTATTGAGAGAAGCCAAAGTGGCATTGTAAAACTTGCCCTGAAGAACCCAAGCTGGTGGAAGGAACCTTTTTATTGATTTAGTTTTAGTATTGTAATAATGCAAACCATATGTAAACCCAATACCAAAAACGATACCATCTTCCCAACCCTTATAAACATCAATTCGCATACCAGGTGTTCGATTGAATAACTCCCGAATCCTGCTTGTGTATTCAATTTTGCATTCTATTACCCACTCCCTTTTCTCATAATCTCTCAATCTCCATATCTCAATCTGCCTAGAATCTGCCCGAGCTGCACATAGCTGTCCTTTCACAAGTAATAATTCAGTGTTTGGAGACTTCCACGTATAGGTATCATCATCAGTTTGGTTGGAAAATAAGGGATAACGAATCCACCTGAAGATTTCATTCTTAATATCAAATGAAACCAAGGTATCCTCGCAGGCCAAATGCACATGATCTCCATCTGCGCAGATTGCCATCCGTCCCCTTAACTTTACAAAATGAGGAGGACGTTCATGAATGTATCGCCATGAATATGATGATGACGTTCCCAATTCAAGGACTCCAGTTTTGTGGGAACAGAAGTGGAAAACCTTATAAGTTTGTTTTGTAGCGTCGTACCCCAAAGCATAAACCCCAATATCAGGCTCTTGATCTTCATCAGTGAACAGAGGCAGAAGTTGTCCACCTCTCAAAGGATTGAAACGAAAAAGATTTGGGTTTTGAGCATCAATTCTTTTGATCAAAAAGAAACTGTTGTGGTAGCAGAGTTGGACAAAACCAATCGGGATTTGGGAAAGTGGAGATGCACTTATACGCATTGTATTAGCGTTATCTGGTTTCACGGTAAACATCTCCAGTATCTTAGAGACGATCTTACCATCAATAAGCAACAATTGTGGATCTTGATTAGAGTAACTTTGCGCAAAAGATTCGCTGTCAATCAATTCAAGCCATGATTTGCAAACGCATCTGCAGCTGCTTAAGAGTGTTTGGAGATTAGTCCTTAATAAGATATTGAACATCAAATCAATGGGAAGATCAATCCAAGATTTAGGGCGTTTCTGGCTGCCTTCCATAATCACTCTTGTGGTTGGACCTCACGATCAAATCAATACAACAAGTATATTTATACATCATATATACTTAATTAATACTTCGAGTATAATTAGGAATCCTAAACCTAGTGAAACTATACAAACAATATAGATATTTTGATATATTCCTTCTCACCTCTAATTAAAATAATATTAGTTAAGTCAATTGGGATTATATTATATTTGTATAATGGCCATAAACTCCTAAAAAGAGTGGTCTCTTCCCCTTTAAACGCATATGTTAGCTATTACTGTCAGTACGGAACAATCTTTCTCCTAGATTCCTATTCAATTTTTCACGTTATTCCTATTCATCATCATATTCAGGCAACACAACACAGCAGCTCCTCTTTCTTATGTAAGGCTAAGGCTACAGATCCCAATCTGCGCACATGGAGATCCTGTGTGCTTGGCCTGGTGGGATCAGCCTTTCAGAGTTTCGTTTCATAATATTTTCCAACCAAACTTATATGTGGAAGTCCATGTGAAAGGACGGCTATGTGCAGCTCGAGCAGATTCGAAGCATTGAAAATTAAATAAATCACATAAAAAAAGTGTTTTGAGATTTTTCTTCATTAATTTGATAATTAATTAATTTATTCCTTAATTAAAGAGACTTATGACATTTTAATAAAAAATCAGTATTTTGATAAACATGATCAGTATTTTAGTGACAGTTAAAAGATTACTTTTCAATATTATACTTTTTAATTAGATAAAAAAATTAATTTTAATAAAAGACTGTGTATTATCAATTAAATTATTATTAGCAATATAGATTTACAATTATAATTAGACGAACATAGTTTTTAGAGATAATTACGAAACAATAATTAATAATAATGAAATAATATTTGAGCCATACATGTTCTACATTACACTCAATTTTTTTTTTTATTTTTTACTTTTTAAATTTATTTTTTAAATGATTTTTTATTCTCTTTCTGTAGCCACTGAGTCAATCAACCAAGAATGGCCTGAAAAATTCTGCATTGAAAAAGAAAGAACCAGGCCAGAATCATGATATTCACTGTAGTTTGGGATCAGTCTACCAGAAGCTGTCTGACTAACTGTAGCGAAATTCTATGAAGAAGATGAGCCAGATGAACTGCTTGCTTTGAGTTTAGCAGAATTGAGCAAAGCAACAAGTTGCTTAAATTGATCTTTGGTTAGTAAGGGTGCCCTATCGTCAGCTTTCATTAGAACTGTTCACATCTCCACCTTTTTCAAAGGTTCCAGTGTTCACTTGATCCTCCATTTTTGCCTTTGGTAACCAATAGGATATCCATGTTTCTTGTATCTTTTGTCCACAGTGTGATTGTTCGATCCACAGAAAGAACAAACTGGCTTTTTAGCTCCTGCATTGGATCTGGTCACTCAAGTTGTTGGGTCACTGACTTTAGTTGCTTTTGGATCTAGCTGAAATTGCCTCTCTTGTTGTGCAGTCAAACCAAACACCTTGTTTATAGGAGGTAAAGGATCCATGAGCATTATTTATGATCTAACTGTTGCAAATCCATCATTGAGACCTTTGAGAAATCTGATAATGCAATCAGATTGATAATATGATCTTTAATAGCTATCGTTGCTCCCCAAGAACAAACCGGATTGCAGGTACAGACTAGTAGAGGTCTAACTGTAACATACTCATCCCAAAGGATTCTAAGACGCGTAAATTAATCACTTGCATTCATGTTACCTTGCTTTAAGCTACAGATTTCTTCTTGTAGATCTGAAATTCGAAATAAATCTCCCTGCCCAAAACTATCCTTCAAATCCTTCCAAACATCTATAGCATTATCGATCCAACAAACACTTTAATTGTGCAATTGACAGAGATAATGAACTCTTGATCCAACCATGAATAGTTGTATTGCACCACTTTTGCCAAGCAGCATAGTTGGTTGCCTTTCTTCGAGGAACTAGAATGGTTCCATCAACAAACTGTCTTTTGTTTTTGGAAACCAAGGCAAATTTCATTTCTCTGCAACAGAAGTGGTAGTTAGATCCTGTAAGTTGAGGAGAAACAAACACCATAGATTGATTTTCAGTTGGATGCAAGAAATATGGTGAAGAAGGAGATTCTTCTTTTGGTCCCTGGTTGTTATTCACCATTATTGAAGAAATAGAGTATGCAACCCCAAAGCCTAATGAACAAATACAAACAATAATTAGTGCATTGGGATGTCAGCAATGAAATGCTAATATTGACTTTGGCAATTTTTATAATTATTAGCGTTACTAGTAACTGCTGAGAAAACAAAAAATTTCAGAACTCAACCCTTTCCAAAACTAATATCCCATCAATTTGGTTGAAGCCATTGATAGATCAAACCATTCTTTTTCCTTTTCTTTTTCTTCATTCAACATAAATGTACCAATTCCTAGTTGAAAATCTATGACAAAGTGTCCACTCAAACATTAAGCAGAAACGAAATAAATAAGATAGATGCAGCATTGACAATGTTGGCAATAACAGATTCTCAAAATAATTACACGTACCTGTACATCAGGATATTGAAAATCATCTATGGTTCCATCTAAAGCTGCGATAAAATCTGGACCCATGCTAGTTAATTTCAGAATTGCATCGATAGCTTCCAACCTCACATGAGGGTGGGGATCTTGGAGTGATGTCTTACCTCATACGGTAGTGGGGATCTTGGAGTGATGTTAAGACAGAAACATTCTGCTTAAGGTTCTTTGTCATCAGAAGCAGCAAGAGTATAATGAATAAACCTCTTAAAAAACCTGCAAAAACTCACAGATGCACTTAACGCCAAAAGGTTGCACAACTTGTCTAAAATAAACCATACTCCTCAATTGCGTGTAAAAGAGAAGAATACAATGCACCAAAAGAATGCCTATGTTTTAAAAGTTCACCATTGACAATAACAGAAAGACTTGTCAAAATGTGAGTCAAAAGCCAATTAGCAACAATAACCCCAATGCAGAACTTGTATACCATCGAGTAATATTAAGGTATACGCTGTAGCGCAATGAGAGCGGTACGGCGCTTCTCCCACTCTGGAGCTGCTAGGAACCACAGTAATTCGATAATCGAGGCATCAGAGCAATATCAGAATTACTAATCTCCCTAGTTTCCCAAATTTCTGGCATCTCCTGAAAATCCCAATTCTTTATCTTCAATTGTCTGTGTCAACAATATTCTCGTTGACAACATAAACAACCTATTCACAAATTGAGAAAACTTGCTCATGCATTCTTTTTGTCCACAGTTAATTCAACAACAAAATGTATAACAAAGTGCCCAGTCTATACTCTCCACTCTGCAATTAGTAACATTTTGTTAGTTACTTGTTCATACAAAGAATGCAGCTGGGGTTACGAGGAAGTTTACTCAATTTGTGAATAGATTGTCTATGTCCCAATTTGTGATGCGACTGTAGCTGGTCGATTTATAGTTGGGCCAGTGGGATCCAAGGAGGGAACAGGGTAAGGGGTCGCAGTGAATGAGATTGCGGAGGAGAAGAGCAGACATGGCGCGAATTTCGGCGTTAGTCGAGGATGAAAGAATTTGAGAGAGTATCAGAATAAGCAAGTCGATTTGAGTTTTTCACAAAGATGAAAGAGTGCCTCCGCCTCGATAGGTCGGGCACCAGGAGGATGGCGACTTGCTGCAACTGAATTGGATTGGCAGCCATGGATAACGAGTAGAGAGTGAACTTTGAGGGTTGTGAGAGGTGTGGTTTGCTTCCGGTGACTGCAGAGATGGATAGAAAATTGAAGGGAGAGTGGTTTGGCAGAAATGGAGGGGTTGGATATTTTTGTCTCCGTTTTGTTTTTTTACTGTTGTGTACAGCTTGTCCCCAATGCATAGAAATAATTCATTAGAATTTGCAGTATTTGTTCCAAAGATAGTGATGCCTGTTGTTGAGATAACATAATAAGCTGCAAGTAATTACTAATATAATGTAATAACTGCACCTTTAGAAGAAGAATTAATCAACAATTCGTTCATTGATATTTTTATAAAAAGATAGAAAAATTCCTATTCGAAACAGAGATAAGTTGAATTGGGGGAATCATAAAATCAGCAGCAGCAGCTGCTGCTTCTTGAAGTACCAAATTGGCATATTTCTTGAGAGAAGCCATGTACGAAAAGGACTTACCAGGAAGAACACAGCCTGGTGGATGGAACCTTGTTACTGATTTAGTTTTAGTATTGTAACAATACCAACCATATGTAGACCCAATACCCAAAATTACACCATCTTCCCAACCCTTATAAACATCAATACGCAGATCACGTGATCTATTCAATAACCCCCCAATGCTGCTTGTGTATTCAATTTTGCATTCTATTACCCACTCCCTTTTCTCATAATCTCTCAATCTCCATATTTCAATCTGCCCAGAATCTGCCAGAGCTGCACATAGCTGTCCTTTCACAAGTAATAATGAAGTAGGGGTATAAGTTTGGTTGGAAAATAAGGGATAGGAATCGACCTGAAGATTTCCTTCTTAATATCAAATGAAATTATGACAGAGAAGTCCTTATCCTGGCAGCCCAAATACACATGATCACCATCTGCACAGATTGACATCCCTCGCCTTAACTTAAAAAAAGGAGGAAAAGGAGGAGATGCATGAATGTATCGCCATGAATATGATGATGACGTTCCCAATTCAAGGACTCCAGTTTTGTGGGAATTACAGAAGTGGAAAACCTTACAAGCTCGTTTTGAATTGTCGTACCCCAAAGCATAACCAATATCAGGCTCTTGATCTTCATAAGTGGGCAGAGGCAGAAGTTGTCCACCTCTCAAAGGGATGAAAAGAAAAAGATTTGGGTTTTGAGCATAAAATCTTTTGATCAAAAAGAAACGGTTGTGGTAGAAGAGTTGGACAAAACCAATTCTAGTGATTAGGGAAAGTGGAGATGCACTTAAACGCAATGTATTAGCGTTATGTGGTTTCATGGTAGACATCTCCAGTATCTTAGAGACTACCATACCATCAATAGGCAACAATTGTGGATCTTGATTAGAGTAACTTTCAGCAAAAGATTCGCTGTCAATCGATTCAAGCCATGATTTGCAAACGCATCTGCAGCTGCTTAAGAGTGTTTTGAGATTAATCCTTAAAAAGATATCGAACATCAAGTCAATGGGAAGATCATTCCGAGATTTAGGGCTTTTCTGGCTGCCTTCCATAATCACTCTTGTGGTTGGACCTCACCATCAAATCAATACAACAAGTATTGATGTTAAAACTGCCAAATTGATGGATTAAATATTATATATATGGAATGAGATAACATACTGCAAGTAATTACTAATATAATGTAATAAGTGCACCATTAGAAGAAGAATTAAGCAACAACTTTTTAATTGATATTTTTATAAAAAGATAGAAAAACTCCTATTTGTAACAGAGAAAATTAGTTGAATTGAGGGAATAATACCAATCAGCAGCAGCAGCTGCTTCTTGACGTACCAAATTGGCATATTTCTTGAGAGAAGCCATGTATGAAAAGAACTTGCCAGGAAGATCAGAGCCTGGTGGATGGAACCTTGTTACTGATTTAGTTTTACTAATGTAATAAAACAACTCCAGTATCTTAGAGACGACCATACCATCAATAAGCAACAATTGTGCATGTTGATTACAGTAACTTTGAGCAAAAGATTCGCTATCAATCAATTCAAGCCATGATTTGCAAACGCATCTGCAACTGCTTAAGAGTGTTTTGAGATTAATCCTTAAAAAGATATCGAACAACAAATCAGTGAGAAGATCAATCCAAGATTTAGGGCGTTTCTAGCTGCCTTCCATAATCACTAATCTTGTGGTTGGACCTCACGATCAAATCAATACAACAAGTATATTTATACATCATATATAATTAATTAATACTTTGAATATAATTAAGAATCCTAAAGCTAGTTAAACTATATACAAACAATATAGGAATATTCAGATATATTCCTTCTGACCTCTAATTAAAATAATATTTGTTAAGATAATTGGGATTATGTTAAATCATTGAGATAAATACATAATTGTATAATGGCTACAAACTCCTAATAAGAGTGTTCTCTTCCCCTTTAAACGCGTATATTAGCTATTACTGTTAGTATGAAACAATCTTTCTCCTAGATTCCTATTCATTTTTTCACATTATTCCTATTCATCATCATATTCATGCGACAAAACCCAGCAGCTCCTCCTCCTTATGTAAGGCTAAGGCTACAGATCCCAATCTGCGCACATGGAGATCCTGTGTGCTTGGCCTGCTTGGATCAGCCTTTCATAGTTTCATTTCATCTTAAGAAGGAAATCTTCAGATTGATTCCTTATCCCTTATTTTCCTACCAAACATATATATGGAAGTTGATGTGAAAGGACGGCTATGGGCAGCTTGAACAGATTAATCCGAAAACTTTTGGTGCCCGAACCAACCCACCCGACCTTCTCAATTGTATACATAAAAGAAAAAAAAAAAAACCCAGCAACAAACAACAAATCTAACAAAAAAGAAAAATATCATAAACTGGGCAAATCACTAGCTACCATGAAATTTAACTTTATAATTTCTATCATAAACTGAAGTAAAATATGCATCATTACAGCATAAACCCAAACTCCTTGTTTATAGGAGGTGAAGGATCCATGAGCATTATTTGTGATCCAACTGTTGCAAATCCATCATTGAGACCTTTGAGAAATCTGATAAAGCAATCAGACTGGTAATATGATCTTTAATAGCTATCGTTGCTCCACAAGAACAAACCGGATTGCAGGTACACACTAGTAGAGGTCTAACTGTAACATACTTATCCCAAAGGATTCTAAGACGAGTAAAGTAATCAATTGCATTCATGTTACCTTGCTATAGATTTCTTCTTGTAGATCTGCAAATCGAAATAAATCTCCCTGCCCAAAACTATCCTTCCAATCCTTCCAAACATCTATAGCATTATCGTTCCAACAAACACTTTGTGCAATTGACAGAGATAATGCACTCTTGATCCAACCATGAATAGTTGTATTGCACCACCTTTGCCGAGCAGCATAGTTAGTTGCCTTTCTTCGAGGAACTAGAATGGTTCCATCAACAAACTGCAGTTTGTTTTTGGAAACCAAGGCAAATTTCATATCTCTGCAACAGAAGTGGTAGTTAGATCCTGTAAGTTGAGAAGAAACTAACACCACCGATGGATTTTCAGTTGGATGCAAGAAATACGGTGAAGAAGGAGATTCTTCTTTTGGTCTCTGGTTGTTATTCACCATTATTGAAGAAAAAGAGTATGCAACAAAAAAAATTTTCAGGCGAAAAAGAACTGCACATCATGAACGGAAAAATATAGTAAGATCAAGATAATGATCCAGACAAACTTTCCCAAGTAAAAAATCACATCCAAACTATAGATATGGTAGGTACCATCAATTTGGTTGAACCCATTGATAGATCAAACCATTCTTTTTCCTTTCAATTCTTTTTCTTCATTCAACATAAATGTACCAATTCCTAGTTGAAAATCATATGACAAAGTGTCCACTCAAACGTTAAGCAGAAACGAAATAAATAAGCTATAGATGCATCATTGACAATGTTAGCAGTAACAGATTCACAAAATAATAACACGTTCCTGTACATCAGGATATTGAAGATCATCCATAGCTCCATCTAAAGCTGCGAATAAAATTTGGACCCATGCCAGTTAACTTCAGAATTGCATCGATAGCTTCCAACCTCACACGAGGATGGGGATCTTGGAGTGATGTTAAGAAAGAAACCTCCTGCTCATGATTCTTTGTCATCGAAAGCAGCAAGAGTATAATGAATAAACCTCTTGAAAAACATACAAAAACTCACATATGCACTTAATGTCAAAAGGTTGCACAATTAACTTGCCTAAAATAAACCATACTCCTCAATTGCGTGTGAAAGAGAAGAATACAATGCACCAAATGAATGCCTATGTTTTAAAAGCTCACCATTTACAATATCAGAAAGACTTATCAAAATGTGAGTCAAAAGCCAATTAGCAACAATAGCCCCAATGCAGAACTTGTATACCAACGAGTAATATTAAGGTATACGCTGTAGCGCAATGAGAGCGGTGCGGCGCTTCTTCCACTCTGGAGCTGCCAAGAAGGCCTGCAAAATCTCATAAACAACAGGAACCACAGTATCCCCACCATAATCGAGGCAAATGTTTCAGAGCAATATCATGATTACTGATCTTCCTAGTTTCCCAATTTTCTGACATCTCCTGGAAATCCCAATCTTCTCTATCTTCTTCTTCAGTGTCAGACAATATCCTCATTTCCTCATACATTCTTTTTGTCCACAGTTAATTCAACAGAAAAATGTATGACCGAGTGCCCATTCTCTTTCATGATACTCTCCCACTCTGCGATTAGTAAACATGGATTATGTTACTAATTGCAGAGCCGGAGAGTCTGGGCACTTGGTCATACATTTGTTGTTGTGGACAAAAAGAATGCAGCTGGGGTGATGAGGAAGTTTCATCAATTTGTTAATAGGTTGTTTATGTCCCAATTTGTGAGGCGACTGTAGCTGGTCGATTTATAGCTGGGCCAATGGGGTCCAAGGAGGGAACAGGGTAAGGGGTCGCAGTAAATGAGATTGCGGAGGAGAAGAGCAGACATGGCGTGAATGAGATTGCAAGTAATTACTAATATAATGTTATAAGTGCACCATTAGAAGAAGAACTAAGCAACAATTTGTTTATTGATATTTCTATAAAAGATAGAAAAACTCTTATTTGAAACGGGGGAATAATAAAATCAGCAGCAGCAGCTGCTTCTTGAGGTACCAAATTGGCATATTTCTTGAGCGAAGCAATGTAAGAAAATAACTTACAGGAAGAACACAGCCTGGTGGATGGAACCTTGTTACTGATTTAGTTTTAGTATTGTAATAATACCAACCATATTTAGACCCAATACCAAAAATTATACCATCTTCCCAACCCTTATAAACATCAATACGCAGATCAGGTCTTCTTTTCAATAACTCCCGAATGCTGCTTGTGTATTCAATTTTGCATTCTATTACCCACTCCCTTTTCTCATAATCTCTCAATCTCCATATCTCAATCTGCCTAGAATCTGCCCGAGCTGCACATAGCTGTCCTTTCACAAGTAATAATGAAGTATAGGTATAAGTTCGGTTGGAAAAAAAGGGATAATGAATCCACCTGAAGATTTCCTTCTTAATATCAAATGAAACTATAACAGACAAGTACTTATCCTGGCAGCCCAAATGCACATGATCTCCATCTACGCATATTGCCATCCGTCGCCTTAACTTAAAAAAAGGAGGAGGACGTGCATCAATGTATCGCCATGAATATGATGATGACGTTCCCAATTCAAGGACTCCAGTTTCGTCGGAATTACAGAAGTGGAAAACCTTATAAGTTTGTTTTGTAGTGTCGTACCCCAAAGCATAAACCCCAATATCAGGCTCTTGATCTTCATCAGTGGGCAGAGGAAGAAGTTGTCCACCTCTCGGAGGATTGAAAAGAAAAAGATTTGGGTTTTGAGCATAAATTCTTTTGATAAAAAAGAAACTGTTGGGGTAGAAGAGTTGGACAAAACAAAATCTAGTGATTAGGGAAAGTGGAGATGCACTTAAACGCAATGTATTAGCGTTATATGGTTTCCCGGTAAACAACTCCAATATCTTAGAGACGACCATACCATCAATAAGCAACAATTGTGGATCTTGATTAGAGTAAATTTGAGCAAAAGATTCGCTGTCAATCAATTCAAGCCATGATTTGCAAACGCATCTGCAGCTGCTTAAGAGTGTTTGGAGACTAATCCTTAAAAAGATATCGAACATCAAATTAATGGGAAGATCAAACCAAGATTTAGGGCTTTTCTGGCTGCCTTCCATAATCACTCTTGTGGTTGGATCTCACGATCAAATCAATACAACGAGTATAAATCGGAATCCTAAACCCAGTGAAACTATACAAACAAAATAGGAATATTCAGATATATTCCTTTCCTTCTCACCACTAATTAAAATAATATTTGCTAAGATAAATGGGATTATATTATATTATTGAGATAAATAATACGTAGCTGTATAATAGCGGATTAATTTCACTCATTATCACCTAACTATTAACAAATTACATAAAAATCATAATAAAAAAATTATAAAAACCATTGAATTTAACATTTATATATAAAAAATCACTTTGACCGGTTTACGGAAAGAGACTCACCAAAAAATTTACTCAGCAAATTCAATCAATTGGACTTGCGCATGTGGTAGTACACGTATTGCTAACTCAGTATGCTACATAACACTTTGTCCATGTCATATGTCATTTGGCATGATAACGTGGTATCCAATCCAATTTTTCTTATCCAAATGTTCGCTGACGTGGCACGAATGCTAACTTTACATTATTCGGCATGTTATGTGTGCAATACATGCTGATTGGATATGCAAAGTATATTTTTTGGTGAGTTATTCATCGAAAAACGGTTAAACTAATTTTTCTATATATAAGTGTTAATTTTAGTGATTTTTAAGAAAATAATTTTTTTTTTATTATTTTTGCGTAATTTGAGTAATAATTGGGTGATCAAAATCGATTTTGATGTTTGGTTTCTTTTTTTAAGTCCAGGTAACGAGAATGTTAAATATAAGCTGCTCTTGATCAAGGGGTGTGCTATGTAATATGCAACAAGTTCTTGCCTCTTTAATTTTCTTAATTTAAATGATTCATATGAAGAACTGCTATAACCATAGCAATACTCACCGTTTTATATTTATTTAGTTAGTTAGATTAGTTTTGTCTTTATTAGCTGGATAACTCTGTATATATATTGACTTACTCTAATACTCTGTTTTTTAGATGATGAAATAAAAGAGGTATTTTTCATTTACTTTCTAGCTCTTCTTCTCCTCGTTTCTTAAGCTTTGATGGAAACTTAGGGTTTGAACATGGTATCAGAGCCATTTCGGTTCTTTAATTCATAGAAGATAGTTTTCTTCTGATTTCATTCTTTGGAGTTTAGTGTTATTCCGATTTGTGTTACTAGATCGTGATTTTCTTTTTCCGAAGATTTGGATTCTTGATTGCTAGATTTGAGATCTGGAATTTCTTCAATGGCGCCTACTGGAGATGATGTTGAAACTGAGAGGACAGGTGAAGAAAGTCGACGGTTTGTTCCACAAGCTCCAAGAACTCATGTAGAGGATGATCCGTTGCAACTACATAGTTCAGATCACCCTGGAATGGTTTTGGTGACTACTCTTCTTACTGTACACAATTACATGAGTTGGAGTGTTTCTGTGATAAACTCGTTGGAAGCAAAGGATAAGCTGGGTTTTATTGATGGCTCGGTTAAACCGCCACTTGACAATGCACGAGAATACAAGCGCTGGAGGAAGGTGGATTGTATGATCAAACAATGGATTCTAAATTCCATTAGCAAAGAAATAGCAGAAACCTTCATTTACAGTTCTACTTCCAAGATTCTATGGGATTTATTGGAAGAAAGATTTGGAGATAATAATAATACGCCTCAAATATACCAGATCCAGAGAGAAATAACCTCTATTGAACAAGGAAGCAGTTCTGTTACAATTTACTATAGTAAACTTCATAAATGTTGGGATGAGATCTCCAGGTTGCAGCCTATTCCAATGTGTTCTTGTAATGGTTGTAGCTGTCAATTAAGTAAGAACCTTGAAGAGATTGATACCAGAAATAAAGTTGTTCAGTTTTTGATGGGGCTGAATCAAAGTTTTGATAATATTAGGAGTCAGATTTTAGCATCTGATCCTTTACCAAATGTTAACAAGGTGTATGCTATGGTGCTTCGCATAGAGAGACAACGGGAGATCAACATGATGCGTGATAATGTTGATGGTAGTGCTATGCTTGTTAAAAACTCTGGATCAGATAAGCATAATGGAGGGAAAGGAGGTTTTAAGAAGAAAGACTTTAAGAAGAAAGAAGATAAATTTTGTGATTTTTGTAGAACAGAGGGTCATGAGAAGGATAGTTGTTTCAAGTTACATGGTTATCCAGAATGGTACAAAGAATTAAAACAGAAGAAGGGCAATGGAAAAGGGATAGGCAAAGATAAACAAGCTTATATGGTTGAAACTCCATTTGAATATGATGAAGAAGGATCGAAGAATAATAGTATACAGAATTTGCAAGAGCTTATTCAGCAAGAAATTACAAAGGCTCTCAAAGGGAAGCAAATGGTGGATTCACAGAAGTTGAATTTTGCTCAAGTAGAGTATGCAGGTATGTCATTGGAAAATGTTCCTTCTACAAAATCGAGATGCTGGATTATTGACACTGGTGCATCTACACATATTTGTTCAAATAAAACTTTGTTTCAAACTTTAATTCCTGTTGAAGGACCTACCAAAGTTCACTTTCCCAATGGTATTGTCACTCACGTGGCATATAAAGGCACTGTTCATTTCTTTTCTTTAACCCTGCTAAATGTTCTTTACATTCCCACTTTCAACCATAACCTGTTATCTGTTAATAAACTATCCAATTCTTCTTCTCTTTTCTTCCAATTTTACCCACATTCTTGTTTGTTACAGGAATTGAAGAGTGAGAAGATTCTCGCCAAGGGCCATGTTGTAGACAACCTATATGTTCTAGATCAAAACTCCTTTTCTGATATTTCATTGTGTAAACATAACCATTCCAATTTTTCCTTTCCTTCTAAATCTTTTGAACGTGCATGTACTATAAATAATGCTTCTGTAACTAGTAGACAGATTTGGCACCAGAGATTGGGTCATCCATCTCCATTTGTAATGAAACATTTATCCATGTTTAATGGAAATACATATGATTTTGATAAGATTGCAGATATTTGTGATGTATGTCCCATGGCAAAGCAGACAAGGTTGCGGTTTCCAGTAAGCCATTCTAGAGCAGTTGCAAAATTTGAAATTGTACATGCTGATGTGTGGGGTCCATATGCTCATGCTTCTGTATCAGGCGCACATTACTTTTTAACTCTTGTTGATGATTTTAGTAGATGCACTTGGACATATCTAATGGCACAGAAGTCTCAGACATCATCACTTTTATCATTGTTCATTAAAATGATAAAGAACCAGTTTGCAGCCAGTCTTAAGATACTTCGGTCAGATAATGGAGGGGAGTTTATTAGTTATCATTGTCAAGCTTTATTACAGGAGAATGGAATCATTCATCAGAAAAGTTGTCCCTATACTCCTCAGCAAAATGGAGTGGTTGAACGCAAACATAGACATTTGCTGCAAGTGGGGAGAGCTTTGCTTCATCAGGCTTCTTTACCAAAAATTTTTTGGGGTCATGCTATTCTCCATGCTACTACTCTAATCAATTTGTTGCCTTCCTCTGTTCTTAATTGGCAGAGTCCTTATCAATTGCTATTTCAAAAGGAACCCTCTTATGCGCACCTCAAGACTTTTGGGTGTTTATGTTATTGTACTAACAATAGACCCCACAAAGACAAATTTGATTCTCAGGCTATTAAAGGTGTCTATGTTGGAGTTGCTTCTGGGCAAAAGGCTTGCAAGGTTTATGATTTGGAGAATAAAAGCTGCATTGTTACTCGAGACCTGATTTTTTATGAGGAAGTTTTTCCTTTTAAACAGGACTCCACAAATATTACCTCTTTACAACCAGTTTCGATTGTTCCTATTGATTTGGATGATTTTTCTATTCCCAATATTCATGAACCAGAGATTTCTGTTTCACCTACGGGTTCTTCCTCTGAATCTATTGATGCTCAAGCAGTTCCTTCGGCTTCGTCTGGTCCGATTGTTGTTCCTAGGAGAAGCATGCGGCAGTCAAAACCTCCAGCTTGGCTTAATGATTTTCATACTAATTCAGTTCATGATCCAGTTGTTGCTATTGCTGAAGTTCTTAAGCCTACATCATATACTCCATCCACCTTTCCTTTTATTCACTCTAGCAATTTTTCGACTGACTATAGATGTTTTTTAACCAATTTATCTAAACTCACAGAACCCAAATCTTATGCAGAGGCAAAAGGGAATATACATTGGGAATGTGCTATGGCTTATGAGATAGCAGCTCTAGAAGGGAATCAAACTTGGGTTCTTACTGCCTTGCCGATTGGAAAAAGGGCAATTGGATCAAAATGGGTGTACAAAATCAAGCTTAAACCTGATGGTTCTATTGACAGGTACAAAGCAAGATTGGTAGCCAAAGGGTATAATCAAATTGAGGGGCTTGATTTTACCGATAGTTTCTCTCCTGTTGCTAAAGTGGTTACTGTCAGAGTTTTCCTCGCTATGACAGCAGCTAAAAATTGGGAACTGCATCAGCTAGACATTAATAATGCGTTTTTACACGGTCATATTGATGAAGAGGTATACATGTATCCACCTGATGGTTATTGCAAGGCTTTACCTGAGCAAGTTTGCCGTTTACAGAAGTCTCTTTACGGCTTGAAACAAGCCTCGAGACAGTGGAATGTTGAATTGACACATCAACTTCAGTCTTATGGTTTTAAGCAATCTTTTCATGATCATTGCTTGTTCACTTTACAATTTGATGATGTTTTTGTGGTTGTTTTAATCTATGTTGATGATATGCTTCTTACTAGTAATTCCCCAACTGAGATTTTGAAGGTTAAACGGTTCCTTGATGCAAAGTTTACCATCAAAGATCTTGGTTTTGCTCGGTACTTTCTAGGATTGGAGATTGCACGATCTGTGGAGGGGTTGTATGTGAATCAACGAAAATATGTTTTGGATTTAATCCAAGCGGCTGGACTTCTAGGAGCCAAACCTGCTACCACTCCTCTTCAGAAAGGTATTAAATTGACTTCTACTTCTGATTCTGGGGATTTATTGATAGATGCTCAGCCATATAGAAGATTAGTTGGGAAATTACTATATCTTGGCTTTACTAGGCCAGATATTACGTTTGCGGTACATCAATTAAGCCAATTTGTTCAAGCACCACGAACTTTGCATTGGCAGTGTGCTATACACTTGCTCAAGTATTTGAAGAATGGTCCCTCCTTGGGTTTATTCTTTCCTGTTAACAATTCTTTTACTTTATCTGCTTATTGTGATGCTGATTGGGGTGCTTGTTCTGATTCTAGAAGATCGGTTACTGGTTTTTGTGTATATCTTGGTTCTTCATTGATTTCTTGGAAGAGCAAGAAGCAACCTACTATTTCACGCTCTTCTGCTGAGGCTGAATACCGTAGTATGGCGATGACAGTTTGCGAACTCCAGTGGCTTAGTTACCTCTTACATGACCTTGCTCTTATCTTGCCTCTTCCGATTTCTTTGAAGTGTGATAACAAAGCAGCTCTTCACATAGCTGCCAATCCGGTTTTCCATGAACGGACAAAACACATCGATATCGATTGTCATGTTGTTCGTGAGAAGTTAAAACAAGGATTTATTGATACGACATACTTGGCTTCCTCTTTGCAAATTGCTGACATCTTCACAAAAGCTTTGAGTGCTCCTTTGTTCTTTAAGTTTTGTCGCAAGTTGGGACTGGTTGATTTCCACCATTCTCCAACTTGAGGGGGGGCTGAAGAACTGCTATAACCATAGCAATACTCACCGTTTTATATTTATTTAGTTAGTTAGATTAGTTTTGTCTTTATTAGCTGGATAACTCTGTATATATATTGACTTACTCTAATACTCTGTTTTTTAGATGATGAAATAAAAGAGGTATTTTTCATTTACTTTCTAGCTCTTCTTCTCCTCGTTTCTTAAGCTTTGATGGAAACTTAGGGTTTGAACATCATAAACATCCTTTACATAAATATTTTTGTTAGGACCTTATAGAAATTACATGTGATATTTGAATTTGAAATGGAGGAAAAAATAGAAAAAATATTATTAATAAAATCAGATTTTATATTCACATACTAGCGAGGGATAGCTAGGAATGAATAGAGAATATTCAATTTTGAAATTAGCAAGGGATAACTATTTTAGATAATTTTATGAGAGAGGAGTAAGGGATAACTACTTTGCAAGGGATATCTCTCGCAAAATAAAAAAAAAAAATAATAATAGCAAGAGAATAGTAAAAGACAACTATTTTGCAAATCCATTCCTTCCAAATCTTTTAGACATTTGGGTAAATATTACTGTTCTTGGTACTGTGTTAAGAAATTTAATTTCTTTTAAGCGATATTTCATATTTAATTTTTATCTTATATATAAAGCATATCGTTAAAATAGACAGCATTCGATTTTAAATTAGTTAAGCATTCGATTTTAAATTAGTTAATTTCATATATTTAAAAATGATAGGTTAAAAATGCCGGATCAAGGCGAAAATTATTTTCTTTGTTCTCTTTAATTATGATGCTGTATTCATTATTTTTTTTGGAGGGGAAAACTATATCAGTTAATAATTTACATAAAAATGCATTATTAATAATCTTACCTGAAATTAAAAATTCATATCATGTCATCCACAAAAAAATAGAAGTGATGAGAATTTGGATAGAACAAATCTAAGATTATCCAAAGGAGAACAACCAGCCAACATGAACAGCATTCCACGTCATCACCATAATCTTCCACGTAAGCAAAACAGACCTATCAAAGTTCATCTCCAGATTTCACATCTTATTTCACCAACCAATCAAAAACCATGAAAATGAATCCTACGTGGCATGTCCACATCCACCAGCTCAAGCATATAGTATCTCCCTTGTCATAGTTTAATTTCACTATAATCAAACAAATCCCACACAAAGAAAAGCTTTAGCAGCAGAGAAAAATGGCTTCCACGGCGGCTGCCTCCCTCGGAGTGTCGGAAATGCTCGGAAATCCACTCAATTTCAGTGGCGCCACCAGGTCTGCAGCTCCTACATCATCAACTACGACCACTTTCAAGACTGTTGCTCTCTTCTCCAAGAAGAAAGCTGCTCCTAAAAAGGCGGTCGCCGTTGCACCGGCCAACGACGAGCTTTCCAAGTGGTATGGTAAGTATTTAAAGTGTTTAAGATATCATCAATTTTATATATGTTTTTCTTCAATTAATTTCTTTGGCCATTAATTAGCTTATACACACTTTGTTTTGATGGTGGTTTTCAGGTCCTGATAGAAGAATTTTCTTGCCGGAAGGACTCTTGGATCGGTCCGAGATCCCGGAATATCTCACCGGAGAAGTTCCTGGAGAGTAAGATCTTATTATTCTGTGCTTATCTTCTTAATTATTCTTGGATTGTGTCAAAATGAATTAAATTCTGTTATTTCGAAGTAATAGTAATAGTAAATACATTATTTCAAAAAAAAAAAGTAATAGTAAATACATTTTACCGTATTGTTAATTTTTTTTTTTAATTAAAGTGATTAAAACTAAACATGTCAATATATTTAATGGATGCACTAGATTCACATAGAAATCAATTTTTTTTTTAATAGAGATAATGAAATTCGAACTTGATCGAAAAAAAAATTAATCAAACTCTCAACTTTTTGAATTACATATGATTATCACGTAGAAATTCACGTTAAATTTATGATTGGTTGAGAATTTAAAGAAGGAAAAGGTAAAACATGTTCGAATCGCATAAAAAATTAATAATTTAAAATTTCGCTTAAGGTCATTTAATCATAAATAAAATAATAAAAAAAAAAACTTTTGAAAATAACAACTTACATAATTTATTTTTGCTATGGTGGTAATATACTATTAACTTGGTATATATGAATAATCTCATGAATCCTATTTAGAGAAGAAATTTACAAGAAAGAAATGGATGCTAGAATTATGATTGTTTTTGGATTTGAGGAAAAAAGAATGTTCTTTATTAATTAATTAATTTTTGTAAGTCATACATTTTTAAGCATTTGTGTTTGATGTGAAATGCAGCTATGGTTATGATCCTTTTGGACTTAGCAAGAAGCCAGATGACTTTGCAAAGTATGTTCATCTCTCTCTCTCTCTCTGTTTCTCTCTCTAATTGATAAATAATAATAATAATTATTATTATTTTTAATTTTGAATATTACAGATATCAAGCATATGAGCTGATTCATGCAAGATGGGCCATGCTTGGAGCAGCTGGATTTGTTATCCCAGAAGCCTTCAACAAATTCGGTGCGAATTGTGGGCCTGAAGCCGTGTGGTTTAAGGTACTGCAATTTATTTATTTATGTTATTAAAAATTTTGAATTAATTAAATTAATTTGAAAATTAGAAGGTAATGTAGCTAATAAAAATGATGTATTATTCAAATTGCAGACAGGAGCTCTGCTTCTTGATGGTGGAACGTTGAACTACTTTGGAAACCAAATCCCAATCAATTTGATTGTGGCTGTCATTGCTGAGGTTGTTCTTGTTGGTGGTGCTGAGTACTACAGAATCACCAATGGCTTGGTATTCTATACATCCTTCTCCTGTCATTCTATATATATAAATGATTTTAGGTTTGAAAAATAATGCAAAAAGCTAAGAAGATGGTTATGGTGGTGACTGTAGGATTTGGAGGACAAGCTTCACCCAGGAGGTCCATTTGACCCATTAGGGCTAGCAAATGATCCAGATCAAGCTGCAATATTGAAGGTGAAAGAGATAAAGAACGGTAGACTTGCAATGTTTGCAATGCTTGGTTTCTTCATCCAAGCTTATGTTACTGGTGAAGGCCCTGTAGAGAACCTTGCTAAACACCTCAGTGATCCTTTTGGCAATAACTTGCTTACTGTTCTTGCTGGTTCTGCTGAGAGAGCTCCTACTCTCTGAATATTCTTTCTTAATACTCAACTATCTTAATGCATTGTACATCTCCTCAATGGAACATATTAAGGGCTTTTGAACCCTCAAACCCTGCTTTTTTTTTTTTTCTCTCTTCATTTATAGAGGACTGCCTTTGCTTATTCACCTATATTGCTTGCTTGCTCCTCCTCACTAGCTAATGAAAATTATCATACCAAAATCAAGTGGCTCTAATTTGCTAACCCTAATCACTAATCTGGTCGATTTGACTCAGTTGTGGCTATTATTGATTGAAGGGGAGTTTGTTGTAGAAGGTTTAAGGCAACTAGTGCATCATGGATAAAATGTTTTCGACAACTCTGGCCATACTTAAATGTTAACAACTCTTTCAGATTTCTTCTAATTCTTAAAATTTGAGATTCAGAATCTCCTCGTGTATCCCTTGCTATAAATGGCCCCGGGCAACTCAGGGATAAGATAAGGAATGGACACATTGAACAAGGACAATTTGGAAGTTTGGTTGGATTTTTCAGTTTGCAATCAAATTAATTCGATTCTCAATATAAAATGCAGTTTAATTAGTTCAGGTCCATTCTCAAAAGTCTTCAAACCAACCAATCTGAAGATGCCAAACTTTGATAAATGACAGTAGTTTAAGATTCAAGTATTGTAGATTAATATATAAACTGATAGAACCAAAAGACCGAACATCATTCAGTTAGGTTTCCTTAGTAGCTAGTTTCAGTTTAGCTTTTAGAAAGAACTACTTCAGTCATTTTATAATAACTCCAGAATTAAGGCAAAGGATAGCAAACAGAAAGGCATTAATAAGCACAAACTTGAGTGCTTTTTCAAAATAGCTTATTTTGACAGACTAAACCAAAGAGCACAATGAATCAAACAAGTGCATAACTAGTCGAAGAACCTGTCAAATAGGTAGCAATGAAATGAAAATCAAGCAAATTATTAAACGCGTTAAGGCCTAAAGATCTCTGTTATTATTGTGCAGGATTTTATTCCTTTCCTGATCGTTTTGGATACGTAATTCATGAAATATATGTTCCATTACCCCCAGTTCAGATGTCCTGGTTTATCAAACCCGGCATCATATCGAGAAAAATTTCTATCGTAAAAAACATAACTATGAGCTACGTAAGGAAACGGCCATTTTAATTTAAAAACCTTGAAATGCTACTTTGGCATGTTATATATCAAGTAAATTCTCCTACCATGACATTGCAAAACAGCTAAAATCAAAGCAAGACTATCAAAAATCCCCAAGAAGATGAGGGTAGAATAATAAAAAGAAAAAGAGTGTCTCCACAAATAACTTTGATTCAGATCACAAAAAGAATTAAAACCTTAGCTACTCAATTAGCCTTGATGTGTTGCTGAACAACATTAAGACCTTCACTCTCCTCTCCATAATCCTGCAGAAGAAGCAACCATTTCATTAGAGAAAGAAAATAACACAACCATAAGAATCGAGTACAATTAAAAGATATAGAAAATAAACACGTGCCTTGACCACAACGCAAGAGCAGCCAACTACTTTCCTGGCCTTGCCCTCTGAATCAATCTTACACAACTGCAATAAAGGATCCAAGGTGATGTAGCATGAGCTAACCATATAACTATTTAAGATAGATATAGGGATATTAATAAAATGATGACATTTCAAGTAAGCAACCATAAGCAAACATCAACGAGAGCCGCATAATTCAAAGGAAAGAGAAACTGATAAATACATTTTGAGCAAAATAATTAACCAAGATAGAGCCATATATTTAGGATTGACTCCACCAAACAATTCAGAGTGGGAGATGCAAAGTAGCACAGTACAAGTTAAACTCATTAAATTCAAAAGCAAAAGATACAAATTCTACTCCACAAAACTTGAATATTGAAACATGTACATAAAATTATAGCAAAAAGACTAAATAAATTTGAAGAAATATTAATACTTACCCCAGCCCATTCACCGAGGGTTTTAGCATTAGGAACAGTCAAAAGGCCAACGCCATGATCAGCGCAAAGAGCTTTAACAAGTTTGATATAATCAGGCTGATTACAATCCTCAGCCAAAACACAAAGCTGGGCAGCATGTTTCTCAATAACTTTTGCACCTTCATGAAGACCACGAATAAGCCCACCATGAGCCAGTGATTTTCTCAACACTAACTGCAATGAAGTCATCAAGTCCATGGCCTCTCCCAGAGGCTGTGCAGCTGTCTCCACAGCAACAGCACCATCCTCACTGCTCAAAAGTTATTGATTTTTATGTAAATTTTAAAACCCAACGCAACATGCACATAACCAATTTCATAAACAGAAAAAAGGTTGAAACTTGTAGTTATAGATCGAATTGCAGTAGCTGAGAAGAGAATCACTCACCCCGACATGGCTGCGTTGGTCTCTGAAGGAAAAGAAAACTTGGCCGCCTCTGTAAATGAGGATGATTTTGTAAACCTTCTGTTACTTAAATTCCGCAGAGTATTTGTAGGGTTAGGGTTTTGTGCTACCTTGGGCCTCACAGATGGCCCAGCCCAACAAGTAATTTTTTTCTTATTATTTGTTTTATATACACTAAATAAGAAAAATATTTTTATGTAAAAACAAATAATCGGTTATTGTTTTAAGTTGATTTCTTATGATTTTATAAAAACAAAAATGGAAAAAGAGTTTTATACAAATAGAAAATGAGCTGATTATTTATTTATTTATTTATAAAAACTTAGTATTGTTTTCTTATTATTTTATAAAAATACAATTTTTTTCCAACAAAAATACAATTGGAAAAAGAGTTAATTTCTTTTTTTTTTTTTTCATTTTTATATGGAAAAATAATTTTACTTATAATTTATTTTAGAAACTAGCCTATAATTTAAATAATTAAAAGTTTAACTATTTTTATTTTATTTTATTAGAATTCGAATTTCACTTTACTCCACTCAAAAACAATTTTATTGTAAAAAAAAATTGAAAGAAATAACAGGAAAATCAATCCCTCTTCCTTTTTTTATTTTATTTTATTTTTTTAAGAAAAAAAATTAAATAGGAAATAAAAACCTGTAAGAAACAAAAAATCAAAACTCGTTAGTGTAAAAATGTATTGCCTTAGGATAAGTTGCAACGTTTCCAGGAATGTTACTATAAGCTTCAGGGAGGGCTTAGTAGAGACTGGGAAGTACGAAATGAACATAGCATACTCAAAACCAAATATCAGTCACTCTATCTCCCATTTCGTACCTAAAAAATCCTTCTTCTCCTCACATTTCAAGCTCAATGCCATTGGATTCAACTTCATATTTCGTCAATCCAAAATTAATCACCATGTCCAACATCAATATCGATTGAACCATGTTTTATCTTCGAATAGTGCTCATTTCATTGTGGAGGACGATCTCCAATCATTTCTCCAGGTATGTATTATGGTTGTTTGCTTTACTTGTTGGGTTTTGGTTAATTCTTCAGAAAGTTCTTTTTTTTTTTAATACAATTTCTCTTGTGCTGCTATTTGAATTTGGCTAAGAGCTTGATTAATTTCAATTTCTCCTTTTTGCTCTGTCCGTTGCTTTACTTGAGATGGGTTTTGGTTAATTCTTCAGAAACTTCCTTCTTTTAGTTAGTTATAAATTCACTTGTTGTGCTATTTGAATTGTGCTAAACAGCTTAAGGAATTTCTCCTTGCTATCTCCTTTGCTTGGCTTGAGATGGCTTGTTCCTATGATAATTTCATTGCTGTTATTTGAATTGCTGAGAAAGCTTGTTGAATTTCTCTTTCAATTAAATTCATCTTTTGACAGATTCTTCCTCCTGATCTTCATCAAGTTCTTTTGCATGATCCCAGACGGGCTCAACTCTTAGAGGTCAGTAACAAAAGATGTTCTAATATTGTCTTCTTTTTTTCCCTCTTCTTCAAATATTATGTTGTAGTATTTTATTCTGCAAAAATGAAATAATATTATGTTATATTATTTCTTTTATTTAGAGGAACTTGTGATTCCTAGCATTGTCAACAGATTGAGTGATATAGGACATTTGCTTTTTATGTTTTCTAACTAGCCTTAATAAATATACTGGTCTACTTAGAATGACAATTATGTGCGGATACATGAAGGTTATATTGGATTTGGGTCGCTTGCCGGAGGCACGCTATCTAGGTGGATTTGGCCAGAATTTAAGGAATACTGAGGTGAATTTCATTCTTTTGAATCGCGTTTCCGTAATCATTCCGTGCATAAATCAAATGTACTCCTATTTTTGTATCCCTCTTCCTTTATGCGTTTCTTTTATCTTCTATCTCCTGCCAGTTGATCATTTTGATGTACAAAGGTTGGAACTGGCTATTTGAATTGATAAACATCTATAGCAAAATGTGGTGCATTTGTTAAAACTTAAAGAATTGGAGTATGCTTAAGTGATAAAATGATTCTTCGATGAATTTTGATTGACAACGCATGCTATTTATTAGTTAGGTATCGATTGAAGAGTTAGAGTATGCGCAAAATGCTGTTGGAGAATTTGGAGGTGATAATAGAGCTGGCATTGAAGGAACCTTGCATCGAATATCTGCAATCCGAAGTAGGAAAGGAGTGGTAGTTGGTTTGACTTGCCGAGTTGGCAGAGCCATAAGTGGTCATGTCGACATGGTTCATGACCTTCTTCTTTATGGGAAGAGCATTCTGTTTGTTGGAAGGTACTGTTGTTCTTATTAAGCAGATACTATTTGTTTGGCAGTCAGATCTCGAGTGCAAGGAGTATAGTTTATTTGCAGGATATAAATGGCATTCTGATAATGCCATCATGTTATCAGCAGCTCAGAAATGAGTTAAATATTTTTCCATTATTTTTTTGTCATTTACATATGCTAAACTGCTATTAGTTTCCCATATTCTATTTCAATGCATATCTGAAAAGCTCTCTGTATGGCAAACCTTTGCATCGTGTAGATACATTATCTTGCAGAATTTTTAATTCAACCGTTAACATATTTGCACTGCATTATCCTTTGACAAATTACTTTGTTTTAATTCCTGTTAACTTCTAAAGGCCTGGTGTCGGCAAGACCACCGTTATGCGAGAGTTCGCACGTGTGCTGTCAGATGAATTTAACAAAAGAGTGGTATGTTCAGTTTTATGGTATCAAATAACATCATCTGTTTCTCTTTCCAATTATTAGACTGCATTTTCACATGCTTATATCTACTTAACTGGAATAGATTATTGTTGATACGAGCAATGAAATTGGAGGGGATGGAAATGTTCCACATGCAGCAATAGGTGGTGCTAGAAGAATGCAAGTTCCAGAACCGTCTCTGCAACATGTGGTCATGATTGAGGCAGTAGAAAATCACATGCCTGAAGTTATTGTCATTGATGAAATAGGCACAGAAGCTGAAGCTCTTGCCTGCCGTACAATTGCTGAGCGAGGCATTATGCTTATTGGCACTGCGCATGGAGAGCGGCTTGAAAATATCATAAAGAATCCAACTCTTTCTAACCTGGTTCGTTCATGCCAAGTTTTCTTGAAACACCCTGACACTGCAAAACCATGTTGTCTGAATGTCAAATATTTCACCTGGTTGTAGTTAGATATGAGCACTTGCATGGTGTTGGTAAATTAATTAGTAATTTGCATTATCTTTATCCTTTATGTATGATACTATTTGTATTATTTAAGATATAATACACATTCTATTCTAGTTCTGGGTAAAGATTTTTGATAGTTGCTTTTGTTTTTTCAGATTGGGGGAGTAGAAACTGTTACCTTAGGAGATGAGGAAGCACGGGCTAGAAGAAGTCAGAAAAGCGTACTTGAAAGAAAAGGTCCTCCGACATTTTATTTCTTGATTGAGATGAGAGAAAGGCATTATTGGGTTACACATCGGGTATACATTCCAACTTCTTTTTTCTTAGTATTGCATAATGTCTTCATCTAGAAACAATGAATAAGGCTTCTATCAGTGACCTTCTATTAGAAATGTGGTAGCATAACATAGGCATAGGAAAAGTTTTAACTTTGGCCTACACTTGTCTTGGAGATAAGGTCTTGTTTATGTTTATTCCTTCTCAGAATTCTACATGTAGTTTTATATTTTAGTGGGATTATTTTAGAATATCTTATATTTTTTGTAAGGGTATTATATTTTTCACAAAGATGCTTGTTTTCAGTTGAATACAAATATAAGGGGAATAAGAACCTAAGACTTTACATTGGTATCAGAGGCAGATGTGTGATTTGAACATTTGTTGTTGTGATAGAACAAGAAGCGCCATCGATAAAATACACTTTCTGTTTAGAGTGGAGACCTAGCTGAACTTATATTATTGATCACTACCAATTCCGTGATGAAAACACTACCAAATTAAACTTTTCACACTGTGCTTTCAGGGTGTGTTCACAATGTCGGCATTGTTAGCTTTGACATAAGCATTTTGATCTTAATTTAAATTTTTTTTCCTTAATTTGCCTCCCCCCCTGCAGACTGAGAAGAGTGTAGATATGTTGCTCCGTGGAGAGAAACCATTAGTTGAGGTAATTCTTTCTGTAGCCTTGTATTCTAAAATTTTGGAAAATTAACTGCAATAGACAAGTTTAGAGTCTGTCTGGACAATGTGTAAGAAATTCAAAATCCTTTTCCACCAACGTATTCCTTAGATGGAAGCCGTGAATTTTTATTTGTTGTTGCTGTGTATTTGGGTTCTTAGAACTGGAAGATTAAAGTTGCTGATTAAAAGAGCTGGAAAGCTACCATTTACGACTCTGTTTTAGTTGAAGCTGCAGAATATAAGTGCTGAGTAACAGACACATGTCAACTTACCAACTATTGTTACAAATGATGTTTCCTTTGCAAAAACATATACGATTTTCTTTGATTGTTTATTTCTTTTGCTGTGGTCATTTGATTGTATTTCAATCTTCAGCTGCACAGCCACTGACAAATGCCAAATTCTGGTGATTTGCAGGTTAGGAAAAGGAACAATGAATCCAAGGTTGTAATAGAAAGATGGAAGACATATGACGGAAATGCTATTTAGTATTTCTACCACTTTTTATTATCATGCAGCTGATGAGCTCTCTTTCTTTCCATGATTAAACCATATATCAATCTGCATTAAGTGAAGTAACGAACATTCTTCGATTCCCAGTTGCAGAGACTTGCTGATTTGCAGAGTTTATGATGTCTTGCTTCATGTATCCTGATGCTAAGTTGAATCAAGATCCGAAAGGAAGAGTATGCATGCATATATATTGATTGAAACAGATGAAAGGTTTAGAATCTGAGTCTCAATATCCCGCTGCTCTTTCTTTTAGCATTGATTGACCGGATAGAATCAGATATATGCAAGAGAAAAGCAGCACCTCTGGCAGTTCACACTCTGTTGCAAATTTAGAAAGCAATATAAACTCATTTTGCTGGTATCAAAATCTGAGAAGAGAAATGGCAAGCTAATTGGTACTGTGCAAAACCAAACCTAAATGTGAACGTATAGTCTGTTTGATATGATTTATTTGATTTCTGGTCCATTTGATTCAGTGTTCATCTAAAAGTTTGGTCCATTTGCTAGGTTTGAAATGATGCTGTTTTTATGCTATATGTATGAATATATATTAAGAAAAACATTTCTTCAAATTTAAAATATACAGGCTCAATAAATGTAAGCGGAAAAGCCACTAACCAATTAAATCAAACCGGGTGAAATGGTTTGGTTGTCCATCGTACTTCAATTTAGTTTTGGATTTTAAAAGTTAGATTTTCGATAAAATCAAAGTGAATATTTGCACACCTAAAGCTAATTATTAGAAATTGAAAGATTACTTGGAATATTTGATGATTAGAACACTGCTCCGTGGGGAACAACTATCTCACCGGCTAGGTCAGTCCTGCACATCCTATCATATAAGGCTATAAGCGTGATAGCTTTCATGGAGTCAAACTTCAGTTTGAATTAATAAAGTATTGGCATTTTTATTTTCATTTAAGTTTATATACAATAAGGCAAGGGTTCAAAATCAAAGATCTTCCTAGAGCTGGAGATGGTCACTCAAAACAAAACAGACAAGAAACGGCCTAAACAAAGAAAATGTACATTGTTGTTACTCAAAATGTAACACTTAAATTTCCCCAAAAGTAGATGTTGGCATGCCCGAGTTAGTCAACTTCATGGCAAGTATAACTATACAGAACATTTCACAGCAGTTTCACAAATGCAACCCAGAAAAGAGCAACTCTAACTCTTCTTCCTGTGAAAAATTCCTCTGAACAGATAGAAGTTGCGATATTTTGTGAAGAACCCGCAGCCGATGGGTCACATAGCTGCTGTGTGGAGGAAGTTGCTTAATTCTCTGCATTTCTTGATGGACTGCTGCCTTCTTCTCCTCATTTCCCATCTGCTGCCATTGAGGTTTAGAATGGGCACTGGTAGTGCTACGGCCATCCATCGGTCAGTTTGATTCATTAACCGAACACTGAATTAAAATAATCAGTTCTGCAATGGAGCATAACATTTCAAGCCAAGTTAAGGATCTATTTCTCTACAATATTATTACATACACTTGGGTAGTTATATTCATGAACTTTTTTAAGTTACGAGCAACCATGTTATATGGGATATTGAACTGAAGTGGTTAATGGAATACTAAGAGAATTCAGTTCATTTTGCCTTATCATCTATTTCATGCTCTATAGTCTATAGTTTAAAATGCTACCTAGCACTTGATTATATATGTAGTGATCACTTTGAGAACAAATGTAGCCATTGCTAGCACTATAGTCTATAGTCTACAACAATTTTCTGGTTTCAAGATTCTGCTGGGTCAAAACAACTATCATAAACTATGCCTGTAATTGAGCACAACCACCATTAACTCCTTATGAAAACTACATGAAAACCATCCAATTAATCATATCGAAATGAAAATTACTTAAAAGAATTCAAAGGTGGAGTCAAAACATAATTAAATACAAAGCCAAAACCGTCTCAAGAACAAATTACAAACCAACAAACATGATCCAGTTTCTTCAATCTATAGGAAGAAGCTATTATCATTTAATTTTTGAATTTAAAGCATAATTAAAAAGAGAGAGAGAGAGAGAGATTTCAGTTCACATACCTCTCGACAACCTGGCTTCTATTCATGCGGTCTGAATTGAAGCAACTGAAGTCTCCAATAGCCGGTCGGCCGCGACTTATTGGTGGTGGTGGTTGATGCGAATGGTGGCCGGAAGAGAGGTTGGAGACTAGGGGATTAAATGGGAAGCATGGGAATGGGGTTAGGGCGTCGAAAGAAAGAGCAGCAGAGGTACCAAAAATTAAAAATATTTAACATAATACTCAAAACGATGTAGTATTTGGGATATTCGATTTGGTTTCATCCTCTACCCAAAGGCACCACTACACTACCCCTAAAACGACCAAACGTATTCATTTTATTGGCAATGATTTATCTTAATTTTACTTATTGTCATATAAATATGTTGAATTTAATGCAATTCAAATGAAGTTTTTTTTGATATTGATAACTTAATTCATAATTCGCTAATTTGAAATGCAATTTCTATAATCAGAGCCTTCAAAATTTAAATATTATAATTTTATTGTTATATGATTTTCCAATATTTTGATCGGCTTGATTCTTAATTTGAATATTATAATTTTATTAATTTATGATTTTTTAATATTCAGTCAGCTTGATTCTTTTAAGTCTATTAGACCGTTTAATTTAAAGTTGAATACGATCGAATTCACGGTGATCAGGGCCACCAAAATTCAAATATTATAATTTTAATGGTATATGATTTTCTAATATTCGGTCGGCCCAATTTTTTAAGTCTACTAGACTGTTTAATCCAAATTCAAATACTACCTATGCTAATCAGAGTCTCCAAAATTTGAATATTATGACTTTGTTTGTATTCTTTGATATTTTGTTGGTTCGACTTTTTTAAATTTAATGAACCGTCTAATTTGGAGTCATATATACTATCGAACCTATAACTGTGAATAATCCTTTTAATGATATATGCTTTACGCACGAATCAATGAATGACTGAACATAAAATTTTATTTAAGAGAATCCAAATTTTTTTATCATTCGAATTAACAACCATTACTTTATTGTTACAAAATAATTTTGGTTGTAATCACATTTGGAGAACCGTATGATTATTTTTCAGGCATCATAGCCGAAACTATTTCTTTCTTATTTACAATATTGGCTAAGAGATAAAACATGTGTGGCACAAATTCGATTTAATTGCATGGTCCATTGGGCTCTAATGAATAACAAAATAAACTCTATTAAAATTTTCAAAAAAACCTAAAATAAGCAAAAATTGTAAAAGAAAGAAAAGAAAATAAAGAATGGCGTGCCTCAGTGGAAGTAGCTTGCTTTCATTGAATAGTTATTCTTCGGCTTTGTCGTCAAGAACAAGAAGAGTAAGGCTAATTATGGCCGCACCACCACCAACATCTATTAAAGCAGAGGCCTTGACTATTGAGAAATCAGGTGTCAAGATTGTTAGAAACCCTCCTGAGTCCAAACTCACCGAACTCGGCGTTCGTTCTTGGCCCAAGTACGTCCTAATCATTTCTACTAATTTGATTTTTTCTTTTTGTCTTTTTCATGTAGAAATTATCTTAGGGTCTGTTTGGTTGAATTCCATTTAGAATTCATTTGCAATTCCATTAATTCATTGTGTGTTTGGTATGAACAAAGAAATCAAATAGAAAAAACTATTGTTTGGATAGAAATTAGAGTTAATTTTATTGATTGTAGTGAACAGACTTTGATTTTTATTGAAAAGTGAGTCAAGTTTAGGTTTTGTTTCAATTAGGTTATTGGGGCAATATTTTGGTGAAATTTGGCTGGAAATTTGAAGTTACAGCTCTCTAGGATCTGTCTAATGAATCAAAAATGGAATGGGGAATCAGTGGAGTGTTGCTCTAGTGACCTTACTGAAACTGAACTCAAATTTTTCAGTAACAAACTGAAACTAGTTATACAGCTAAAATCTGATGCTGAATTGGGATAAATTAAGATTATATGAGCTGGTTGAAAGATGAATATTCCGCGAAACTCTTGGCTTGGTTTGATTGTTATGCCTCATGTGTATCCAAGAGTCAAATCTTTTCAATATAGATGATTGATTGTTAATTGGGTATGCTTATGTGCTGTTACTTGTTAACTATTTACTTTTGACATTCAGTGACTCTTGGCATGGTTTGATTGCTATGCTCGTGTCTATCAAAGAGTCAAATCTTTTCAATACAGATCATTGCTTGTTAATATGTTATGTTTATGTGCTAACTATTTACTTTGCAAATTGTGAAACTCTTTTGGCATTCAATCTGCATACTTGCGATGCGATTGCTTGTATTTTGTGGCGAGGGGTGTTCATATTTACCTTATGTGGTAATTTTGAAATGGTAATTGTGGTAATTTTGAAATGGCTAATTGTATATTGTAAATGACTAGGTGGGGTTGCCCTCCAAGCAAATTCCCATGGACGTATTCTGACAAAGAAATATGCTATCTTTTGGAGGGTAAAGTAAAGGTCACCCCAGATGGATCCAATGAGCCTGTTGAAATTGCTGCCGGTGACTTGGTAGAGTTCCCCAAAGGAATGAGCTGCACTTGGGATGTTTCAGTAGCTGTAGACAAGCACTACAAGTTTGAGTAAATTATCTAATCAACTCGATGTAGTCTATGCCGTCCCTCTCTATCTCTCTTACATGAATAAATATTATGTGAACTATTTGCTGTGAGTTAAGAGAAAATCTAAGGCAGGATTAGCTAATTTTGAAGTGAAAGTGTGCTATGTGCTCTTACTTTTGCTTCATTAATTGGCTTAAATTGGAGTTTAGCTTGAACAGGACATTCAAGAGAAGTGCTAGCGACCTTTTCCTTCCTATCTTCTATTTCATATTCTCCATCTAGATGATATGTGGACAAGTATATTGAAGTATTTGGGCTCCATGATTGAAAAAAAAAAAAAAATTTAAGAACTTGTTATCAAGATAGGGGAGAAGATGAAAGGAAAATGAAAAAGAAAAAGTAGCTAGAGCTGTTCAACATTCAATCTGTGGCTTATTCAAAAAACCTTGGTTCTTTGGAATATCTTAATTAGTATATGGTAGTGCATGGTTAGAGTACGCAAGAACTCCGAATCATTCTTTTGAAACTCTCCCTTTCATGATAAATGATATGCTTGCCCTTTCGTGCTCGGCCAATAAGGGGTAAATCTAGCAACCATTTATGACATGTTTCCAGCACTTTTATACTATCATGGTCTCATTCATGAGTTATGGAATAAGTACATATGATGGATGTTAATTATTTGATACTTTATCAAAAATAAATAAATAAATATCATAAATCTCATAATATGGGATAATTTTCTGTGTAGAAAATCACATTTGGTGTCATTTTTCTGTGCAAGTTAATTTCTAGACATTCTAAATGGACAAGATTTTCATGTTGACTTTTACTGCCACATTAAGACGGTAGAAAATTGTTTTATTCCTTGAATTTATTATTTGAGCTTATACAAAAATAATAAATAGTAATTCAGTGCACTTACATATTCACCGTTGTATAATATATGTCGATATGATTCAACAGTTTAGGTGTACATTTATATAATATATGTTCATATGATCCAACAGTTTAGGTGTACATTTATTATCGCATGCCAAAAATAATAGTTTTTTTTTTCTTTTTTCTTTTTTTCTTCATTTTCCTCTTTTCTTTTAAGGAAAAAAAAAAAAAAAAAAACGAGAAAAAAGAAAGAAAGAAAAAAAAAATAGCACTAAGCTGGAACTCTTCGAAAGAAGCAGGCTCCAGATGCATCCCCTAGTAAAGCCAACCGGTCTTTCATAGGAGCCATCTCAAACCAGCAAAAATCTGCATCTTGATCCAAGTCTATATTAGCCATACTATCAGCAAGGACATTCACCTCCCTGTAAATATGAAGTAGTTGCACATTCCAATTTCTGTTCAGAAGAGCACGGATTCTACGAATTAAGTCCTCATGTTGCCAGGCTCTATTGTGAGAGTTTTGAAGAACCTGAACAAAACTTCTGTTGTCAACCTGGACCACCAAATTGTGCCAACCTCTATTCCAACCTTCTTGCAAATCTAGGAGAATACCCCAAAGCTCTGCCCTATAAGCACAGCAAAGAGCCAAACGAGTAGCATAGCCTCCACGCCAACTACCTCAACTACCACGAAAAATACCTCCTGCTGAAGATTGACTACACCCAGTTCTTTAACTGTGATAAATTTTCAGACATTACTTATCCACATTTAATTTATTTCACTAGATGTGTGCCACTGTCAAAGACTAAAATAATTTGGGATAATTATACAAAAAACAGAATTTATTCTTTTTCTTCCCTTACGATTGAAATCTTTGATTTTATTAATTATTTTAATGCAAACGTTTTGAATAGACATGTCAAATTTGGTGCAATCCAAAACATCCATTAAAAAAAAATTCATCCGTACTTAATTCAACACATAAGCATGTTATTTGGGCCAAATCAAAATAATCCACAAAATTTTGGTCCAAATGGATTTTTTCTAAGTGTCCAAATGGATCTAAACACCCAACATACAACAATTCTTTCTTTTCCAAAAAAAAAAAAACTGGGCATATAATCAGGTGTTAGTCTAGCCCCACACCCAATCTGAACCAAAAAGAATATTTATGTCAAATCCAATCCAGCCTATGCACGCAGTAGACCCATCATCAACTAAGTTTGATCCATCTCAAATCCAATCCAGCCTTCACTAGACCTGACTTTTATTTTTGTGGGTTTATGCAAAAAAAAAAAAAAAATTAAAAGTTTGGTTAAACCCGATCTGAACCAAACCTAGCCTGATTAGGTTCGGTTCGATCCAAACCCAATCTAGTCAGCACCTATGGGCTTGGACCATGCTTGCCCGTGCCATAACTTCTTTTTATTTATGCGGGATTCGACCAAATATGTGTAGGAAAAAATCTAAAAGCTCGGTTAGGCCTGACCTAAACTAAACACAATCCAGCCCATACCAAGCCTGCTTTAATAAAAGGCGGGCTTGGACCAGAAAAAATTTTAAAAGCCTAGTTAGGCTTGAACACAACCTAGCCCAACCTAACCAAAAAAAGTTACTTGGAGTCGATTGGAAAAAAGGCAAATGTCCGGATCCGTAACCAGAATGGATACACCCAAAACCAAAAAAAATAAAATTTATTTTACTAATTTGAATTTTTTTATGACCCAAAAAGTTGATTATGGACTTGTCTCGAGAACCCATCCAACTCGAAATTGAAGTGATCCTTAATGATTCGAAAATAACTCAATCCAAAATAGTAATTAGGTATTGGATAAAGAAAACTTGATTTGCATTGATTAATTTTGTACTTATGGATGCTTAAAATATTTATGTCCCATTTGTGTCTTCCAAACCCGTCTAATCCGTTTGGGTCTTGACCCATAAATAATGGCCTTTATGGATTGAAGTGATCCAAATCTGCTCAATTCATATCATTTGCCACTTATAATTTTGCATAATTTTCATGTATACTTGGATGAATATTAGATTTCAAAAAGCTCACTTTGCCTTTCAAAAAGTGAAATAGCTTAGTAGAAGGAATGAGCTCTAGTGGCACCATCGATTTGCTAGCTCAAATTTTGAAGAGATATAATTAATAGGACCGACGTAGTCAATTTTTGTTTAGAGGTCAAAATTTATCATAACCAAATAAAAATTTATTCGCTCTAACATAATGAAAATCACTTAAAATTTGATCATAATATACACAAAATTTTTTTAGAATTATACAATTGTCATCTAGGAGTGCCCATATTTTTAAAGTATTGAATGATCACTTTAATATTAATACTATCAAATACATCATTTTCAATATATATAACTAACCAATCATTTAATAATTGATCTCCTATTCGACTTTGCATATGACTTTTCATTATGTTCATAACATAAAATGCACTTTCAACTGTTGTTGTTGGGACCGATAATATCAATGGTAACTTTATAAGCAAATCAATCAAAGGATACAAAATATGCAATTTCTTGTTCTGACTAACTTTTGAACAAGAGATCCGATTCCTTCTAATTTTGAGAATTTATCATTGGAACACATATCAATGACACAAGTGTCAAGTTTGATTTTCAAGTGAACAAAGCTGTATCTGTGAAAAATTATGCGGATAAAACTGAACAAGGCAAACCAATATTTTCTTGTTAAAAGAGGAGAATAAATCATTTGAAATTAAGCAAGACACACATAAAAGCAATTCGGTATTAATTTATATAAAATAACTGTTTAGCTCTTAAAGTTCAAAATTAACGACAGTATAAAACAATTCTACTCAATGATGATGCAAATTTGAAATTTGTTGAACTTTGCGCCATGATCATTCTCTTTTTTGAAACATATCATCCATCTAACTAATTGATTGCATTAACAATATTTTTGATCATTCCCAATACCCATTTCACCAACTGTAAAGTTAAATGCAAAATTAAAACACTATATTGCTTCGAATAAAGCACAAGTTCAACCATACTTTAACAATTAATTAATCCAATTGAATATAAACATAAACTTTAATTATTAAAATTATAATTAGTTAACATGAACTTAGATTTAAGTATCTAATTAATCGATTGGTTAATGGTTAATCTGTTTATATGTTATTTTACACACATATATAAATATTTTTACATATATTCATATTCTGCTTTCATATTAAAAAGTAAATGGCAAATAAATTAATATTTATATAATTTTATTTTAATATATTGTTATTAAATTCGAATGATTTGTATTTTATATTTAAAATTTAAAAAATTTATATTTTAATTTGATCGTTAGATTGAAATTTTTTATATAAAATTTATGTTTTTTTTAACAGTTAACTAAAAGGTTAATAATAAACTGACATATTTAACCATTAATCAATTGTTAATGAGTATATTTATCAGCTAATAGATTATTAATGGAATGAAATCTAATTTTGAAAAATCAAGAACTAATTAACCATATTTAAGCAGTACATGCCCCCATCATTTATCCAAACTAGTAGTTCATGTTTCATGAACAAATATAGTTATTGTAATTTTTTTTTATCATCTGGTAATGCTATGTTCTTCAAATCCCATCTCTCCGACTTTCTCGCGTTTTCATTCCCCATACTGTTGAGTTTAAGCCCATGATGCCCATCAGAAAAGATGAATAATCAAGAAAATGACCTTCAAGAGCTACAGAACCTCCAAGAAAATGAGCAACGACAACCAGAAGAAGCAAAACCACGCTTACAACAACTACTACAACACGAACCTCCACCACTCACGGCCACCATGATCTCTTCTCCACCTCCAAAACAACCTCCTAAACCCCCCTCACGCCAATTAGATTCTACCTCTGACTCCTCTTACGGCTATGTGTTTTCTCCCCCTCAAGTCAAACAAGAAACATACCAATCTCCCCCGCAAGACCATACCTCTCATAACTATGTATTCTCATCCCCAGATGTCAAACCGGCTAAGCCTTCATCTCCACCATCGGCACCTGAATCAACTTCGATGCCAGCGATTAAAACCCACTCCGACGAGGTTGTTAAACCAGCTGAAGATGTTTTTGTTGGCGACAGTATCCAGGGAGGGAAAAAATTTTCAATTTCAGAGAGAATGAGGGATAATTTAAAGAGAAGGGCTTTGCTGGGTTTTAGGATTTTTGGATTTGTGTTCTGCTTAGTTTCTTTCTCGATTATGGCTGCCGATAAGAATCAAGGTTGGGCTCTTGACTCTTTTTATCGATATAAAGAGTTCAGGTTTGTTGGCTTTTCTAGTATCAGTTATAGATGACACCATTTTCACTTGATATTAGTACAAGGTGCAGAGAATAAAAGTTATGGCCTTAGAATTGATCTTTCGAAGTTCTATTTTGTAATTACAGGTATTGTATGTCAGTGAATGTAATGGGTTTTGTGTACTTGGGTCTGCAATCGTATGATCTAGCTTATTCGTTGGCCACCGGGAAATTTGTAGCCCGGTATAAGCTTCGATTTTACCTGGATTTCTCTCTGGATCAGGCATGTCCTTTTCTTTATGTCATTATTTTACTTATTAATTGCTCTACCTAACCTAAGGCCTCTAATTCATGTCACTCTAATTTTGGGTTGGCTGTGTATTTCAATTAGGGACCACTAACCATGGACGGTGGATTAATCACTGATTCCTTATGTCGTATTTGATACAATTTCACAGCTGGGTCATTGTGGGCCATTATGGAGTTACAGATGTGACCATTTCTTGTTTTTTTATTGGTGATTCTTGGACTACTTTTTGGAGACTTTTTATCTACTTTTTACTAGAATTTTATTTTATTTTTTTTATCAGCTACTTTTTCTTAGAATAATGCTGGGCTGAGATAAGGTGCTTGCTCCCATGTGTTGCATGCGAATTTGCTCGTGAGCGATCAGACAGTCCAGATACACACGCATACTGTATTACTATTTATGATGCTGGGTTTTACTCTCTGAATTGATATTGTAGCTAGTATTCAGTTTGGATTTTGAAGGGTGGAATTTCATAAATTTAATTTGGCTTTATTGGCTAAACAAGGGTGGAATTTGATAGCTAATCCAAATTCTTTGGTTAGTAGGCTGCTCAAATCTAAATATTTTCCTACTTGTAATTTTTTAGACTCTTCACTAGGACATAATCCTAGTTTTATTTGGCGAAGTATTTGGAATGCTAAGCATGTTCTTCAGCTTGGTTGTCGACGGAGGATAGGTAATGGTAATAATGTGAAGGTTTGGAATGATGCTTGGCTACCCAAGGATCATGCTCTTTATGTTCAGTCTGACTGTCCGGTAGGGTGTCATGAGATGAGAGTTAGCGACTTATTTATTCCAGGAAGAATGGAATGGGATGTTGAACAAGTTCTAGATATGTTCTCTGTGGATGATGCTAATGCTATTTTGTCTATTCCTTTGACTGATGGGGCTCATGGTGACAGGGTTATCTGGCATTATGAGAAAAGGGGTTCTTACTCGGTGAAAACGGGTTACAAGAGTTTAACTAGCGACGAATTTAATAATTCTGGTATTATGAATAGAGAGACTTGGCACAAGTTATGGAAACTTGATATCCCTCCATGAGTTAAATGTTTTATTTGGCGAACTCTTTCTAATTGTATCCTGACGCGCGAGAAATTATTTTTGAAAGGCATGAATATTACTAATACGTGTGCTATCTGTGGGGAATTTGGAGAACATTGTATGCGTGTGTTTCTTGATTGTAACTTTGCTAAAGCTTGTTTTGCTTGTGTGGGAGTGGATTTGATTGGCTTGCATTCAGCCAGTTTTGAGGATTAGTTTAGCTTTATGTGTGCAGGTAAGGATGATAGCTTTATTAATAAAGTCTGTATGATTCTTTGGGGTATTTGGAGAGAAAGGAATGCGGTGGTGTGGAACACTAAGGTGCCAAATCTTAATGCTACTAGCTTGTCTTGCATGAGTTTTCTTCATGAGTGGACTCAAGCTCGATATAAGGAAAGGGTGGGTGGTCAGACTATTGCCTTGGCTGAAGTGATGAAATGGAGCAAACCTATTGGGGGATATACCAAGATTAACGTTGATGCAGCTGTGAATTCAAGTAGTCATCGTGTGAGCTTCGGGTGGGTATGGAGAAATGAGTTTTGCCAGTTCTTGGGGTGTGGGGTGAATCAAGTGAATGGTTGCTTTTTCAGTCAAGTTTTTGAAGCTCTTGGTTTAAAAGAAGTTTTGTCTTGGATCATTAGGAATAAGGTGTCTAAAGTGTCTATTGAGATGGATGCTAAGTTAGTTGTTGATGTTTTTAATTTTCATAGGCTTGACATGTCAGAATTTGACATTTTAATTTCCGATTGTATTTCGTTTTGTAACATGAGGCATGATCTTTCTTTCTCATTTGTTAAGAGGTGAGCAAATGATATTGCTCATACTTTAGCTAAGTCAGCCCATTTTTATGCTAGTCCCATATTTTGGCAGGACGCAGCTCATTTTTTGGGTGTTTATCTTCCTAATGATTTAATTTAATGAGGTGGTTTCAGTTTTAAAAAAAAAAAATCATGAACTAATTAACCATATTTAAGCAGTACATGCCCCCATCATTTATCCAAACTAGTTGTTCATGTTTCATGAACAAATATAGTTATTGTAATTTTTTTTCATCATCTGGTAATGCTATGTTCTTCAAATCCCATCTCTCCGACTTTCTCCCGTTTTCATTCCCCATACTGTTGAGTTTAAGCCCATGATGCCCATCCAACCCACATCAAGAAAAGATGAATAATCAAGATAATGACCTTCGAGAGCTACGGAACCTCCAAGAAAATGAGCAACGACAACCAGAAGAATCAAAACCACGCTTACAACAACTACTACAACACGAACCTCCACCACTCACGGCCACCATGATCTCTTCTCCACCTCCTAAACCCTCCTCACGCCAATTAGATTCTCCCTCTGACTCCTCTTACGGCTATGTATTTTCCCCTCCTCAAGTCAAACAAGAAACATACCAATCTCCCCCGCAAGACCATACCTCTCATAACTATGTATTCTCATCCCCAGATGTCAAACCGGCTAAGCCTCCATCTCCACCATCCGCACCTGAATCAACTTCGATGCCAGCGATTAAAACCCACTCCGACGAGGTTGTTAAACCAGCTGAAGATGGTTTTGTTGGCGGCGGTATCCAGGGAGGGAAAAAATTTTCAATTTCAGAGAGAATGAGGGATAATTTAAAGAGAAGGGCTTTGCTGGGTTTTAGGATTTTTGGATTTGTGTTCTGCTTAGTTTCTTTCTCGATTATGGCTGCCGATAAGAATCAAGGTTGGGCTCTTGACTCTTTTTATCGATATAAAGAGTTCAGGTTTGTTGGCTTTTCTAGTATCAGTTATAGATGACACCATTTTCACTTGATATTAGTACAAGGTGCAGAGAATAAAAGTTATGGCCTTAGATTTGATCTTTCGAAGTTCTATTTTGTAATTGTAGGTATTGTATGTCAGTGAATGTAATGGGTTTTGTGTACTTGGGTCTGCAATCGTATGATCTAGCTTATTCGTTGGCCACCGGGAAATTTGTAGCCCGGTATAAGCTTCGATTTTACCTGGATTTCTCTCTGGATCAGGTAATTAGTCCTTTTCTTTATGTCATTATTTTACTTATTAATTGCTGTACCTAACCTAAGGCCTCTAATTCATGTCACACTAATTTTGGGTTGGCTGTGTATTTCAATTAGGGACCACTAACCATGGACGGTGGGTTGATCACTGATTCCTTATGTCGTATTTGATAAAATTTCACAGCTGGGTCATTGTGGGCCTTTATGGAGTTGAATGTGTTAGAACAGATGTGACCATTTCTTGTTTTTTTATTGGTGATTCTTGGACTACTTTTTGGAGACTTTTTATCTACTTTTTACTAGAATTTTATTTTATTTTTTTTATCAGTTACTTTTTCTTAGAATAATGTTGGGGCTGAGATATGGTGTGTGTTTTGTGCGTATTTGCATGTAAGCGACCATACAGTCCAGATATACACGCGAACTGTATTACTATTTATGATGCTGGGTTTTACTCTCTGAGTTGATATTGTAGCTAGTATTCAGTTTGGATTTTGAAGAGGGTCACTTTGCTAATGAAGATCACTGTCAGTTATTCACAGTGTTATTAAAGTACTTTAATGTGCAAGGGATGTGACATGCAACTAAAGTTAAAGTGAGGAACAAAGAAACTATTCACTGGTTCAGTGTAATGCCTGGATTAGAGCATGAAAAGTTGTATTTAAAGTTTGCTTGAATTGCAACTTTTAGGCCCTTAGATTTTATGCAGTTTAGTTTATGCAAATGCTAGACTAAAGTAATTATTTCAAATTGAACTATTTAGGTGGTGTTTTAATTGACACTTGAACTATGTGTATCGTTAGATAACAGAGATGGAATCCCAGGATTTTGACATTGATACGTCTTGGTTCCCAACAGAATAGAAATTTTGATAACGATAAAGACAAAGAATTAGGTGAAAAGATAGAACCTGATGCATTGTGACATGTCGGTGAAGGGTTTGCTAATGTCTGACACCTCTACTCATTTGAAGCACATATACAGACTCATTTGAGTTTTGCTGACTAAGAGGCCAAGTGCTAAGAAGGAAGTCGGATAGAGAAATGAGTAAAGCAGTTAGCATGCCGATGGTTTATGTGTTTCTACATTCATGCCGCATCACGGAAGGTGTATAGGTCTGGCAACCCTTATTTAGCCCTGTCCTGAAGCACTTTCTCCTATCTCTGATATTACAAATAAAATCATTAGGAGCTCTCTTGGGCAGTTGAGTTTGACATCTCCATATGTACAGGTGCTTTGTAATTTTCTTTCCACAACTTGTAATATCTTCCAATCAGGACACTTCTGCTAACTTATAGGTAAGCTTGAAGTCACTCCCAGTTAGTGTGCGGAAATGAAGCCTTCAATCTTAACCTTGAAACTCTCCATTGAGCGGGAGAGGCGCCAAAGAGGCAGAACACAGTTTACGCTTTCATTACTTGATCTCATAGCTCATCATCATGCTAATTGCTTAAATGGAATTCTGAACTACTTTATTTGGTATTTTTGCAGCTTCTGACATATCTTCTCTTGTCAGCATCAACATCAGCTGCCTTTCGAGTTGAAGATTGGGAATCCAATTGGGGTAAAGACAAGTTCCCAGCAATGGCAAGGTCATCTGTGGTATTATCTTTCTTGGCATTTGTGGCCTTTGCATTGAGCTCTCTTGTATCTGGTCATACCGTTTTCACTTCCAAATCTATGTAGTTTGTTATCTAGGTGTCAGCGATGTACCACTATTTTTAACCGATTCAAATTTAGTTGGATTATGAATCATCCTCTTTATATGAATTGGTTGGATTGTGCTTGGATTGGAGGGTACATGTAATTATAAATAGGTTTGGGCATTAAAAATAAAATCCGTTGCGGGTTTTGGATTTGATACGAGTTTAGTATCTTGGACATCCGCTATTTAAACCCGTTTATATTTTTAGTTATGAAGAATGGGTACCCGTAGATGTACATTTCGTTTAAATACATTTATTTGAAAAATAATTTAAAATTATAGGTGTGAGCAAAAAAAATTAAACTTTTCATTAAACAATTAAAATATAATAGTTTGCCGTCACGTTCTATTATTGTGATATTTATATATAATTTTAAGCTAAAATTGTTTACGTTGATTTTTATTTAGTTGTTAATTTAAAAATTCATTAAATTGTGGTTTTTAATTTCTTAGTTGTTTTAAAGTTGCAAGTTTATTAAATTTTATAATTTTTATTTAAATTCATGTATTAGTTAAATGGGTAATTATAAAAGGACGGGTATATGCAAAATTAAATATTGGTAAAAGAAATTAGAACGGGTATGGATACATTAAAATTAAATAGGTTTAGTAATGGATCGGCCAATTTTTGAGGATACCCGCTCAACTACCATCCCTAAATCCTAATCTCTATTTAATCTCTTAACAATTGTTTTAAAGCAAATTATAAAATTAAACCTGAACTATAGGATTTTTCAATTTTGGATCCGATAAAAAATATTTTACAATCTCATCCCCAAATTTCAAATATCATTTTAATTTGGAGAATTGGTTGAATTTTTCAAGAAATTTCCGAGAGAATGGGATTCAGATTTCTTTACAAGGATGGAACAGCCACACGAAAGTTACCCTCTCCATTAGAGAATCTAGACATGCTCTGTATGTTGGAATTAGGGAACTGCAAAAACCTTGTCCCACTGCCACAATTTGATGTCAGCCTATCTGATTCTAGTCCACATTTGGAATATTTGCGTAAGCTGTGCCTTAGTGTCTGCCGTCTATCTCATTTGCCTAGCAGCTTGCAGTGCTTTTCGCCTTTGGAGTCCTTGGAATTAGATGGAAACAAGAAAGAGTACATAGGAGTAAGCTTTGTCAACTTCTCGGAGCTACAATACCTGCATTGCCACCGCAACTGTCGAAATTACATGCAAATAATTGCACATCATTAACAACAATTTCCATCTCAGAAACTGCAGACGGAAACATTTGTGAGTTCTTTTTCACAAATTGTTTGTATTTGGGTTCTGATGCTCGCAATAACATCTTTGTTTACCCACTGCAGAAAATGCTGATGTATATGATCAGGTTGGTCAGTCCTTTCTTTTATCTGTAATTTAATTCTTTTTAAGGTTATTGTATTGTGTTAAAATTAACAGACAATGTTTAGGTGTTTTCTGTGCTACCCGGGCCGTCCAGCCTTTGCTTCCCATGGAGCAGAATTCCAGCGTGGTTCGTGCTTCGTAGCTGTGGATCTTCATTAACAGTTGAGCTGCCTTCGTATTGGGTTAGAAGTGATTTTTCGGGGTTTGTTGTGCGTGCTGTGGTTGCATTTGAGCCCCATTTTAAGGACAGCAGTTTCCAGCTTAGATGTAGTTATCATTTCCAGAACCAGGGTTGTGATTGCAAGGGATCTAAACTGTGAATTTGGTGGCTGGTTAGGAAGTTTAATGGGTCTGATCACCTGTTTATTGTTATGGAAAGAAAGAGAATGAAATGGAAAATACAAATAGACACGATTAATAAAATAAAAATGGAAAGGAGATAATGGGCTTTCCAAGTTTAATTAATTGTCTACAACTCTTTCAATTATATTTAATTATGTTTTAAATTAAAGCCAATAGTACAATTGGATTGAATTTAAAAATATATTTTCTTTATTTATTGTTTTCTTTCATAATAAACTTTCAAGGAAATTACGAAAAGAAAACCCAGAATTGGATGCTTTTTTATGTTAAAACTCTATTTTTCTTTAATGCAATTTGAAACTTAATGTGTTAGGTTTTCACCAATTACTTGATGAAAATTGTAGCCACTCATAATATTTAGAAAATAATTTTAAAATCTCTAAATAACTCTAATTTTGTTTAGAATATGTTGAAAATTCATAATATTGAACAAAGTCGCTTTGATTGATTTTATCATATATTTAGAGTAAATTTATAGGTTTTAGATATAATTTGAAAGAAAAAATAAGTTTTGGAAAAGAAATAAATTGAATTGAAATAAGAATATAAAATTAAAAAATTAAACTTTAATTGGTCATTTTTTATGATGTTAAATTTTTAACAAATTAATACATTCTTTATATATATATATATATATATGTGAACATGCAATAGGCAGGAAGATGACCATATATAATCTTTTTTATTAATTTTTTCAAACAGAATGACAATCTATGCAAAAAGAGGTTGTAAAGAGAGACTTTTCTTCCATCTAAAGGTTGCAATAAAACAATTGTTTCTCTCGGATATCATTTCCTTGTCATTCTGTTGGCATTTCCTTGTACGTCTTTACGCGGACATGGGTAGATGAAAACATAAATTAAATTTACTTTAATGGAAAATGACAATATAAAGTAGATTGTTGGAAATTTCCCTCATTTGCCTCCTTTTTTGACCTCCCTTTGCAACGGATGTAGTGGTGATGGTTTCAGTATCTCAGAGTTGAAGCTCAAATTTGTTATATAAACGTGCACATCCCTTCATCTTTATGAAGGAAGCTTTCATGGATCTTGCTCTTCTGTTTTAACTTCTATCTTATTCTTCAGCATTTTCCTTATTATTAGTTTCCAGAGTCTCATGAATTTAATAATTAATCAAAAAAATTATACTATTTGTTCAGCGAAATCATGCAATGTATATATTCTTTTCATTTCAATATTCCAGATTGTTTATTTTTGTTAGCTTCTGATGTCTATTTTCTTTGTTTCTTGAGCTGAAAGAAGTGATTTTGGCATAAAGAATATAGTCATCTTCTTCATCTGAAAGAATCTCGTCGCTCTCAGTATGGCATCTTCTTCATCTGCCATTTCTAAATGGACTTATGAGGTGTTCCTTAGTTTCAGAGGAGCCGATACCCGTAATAATTTTACGAGTCATCTTTATGATGCTTTGTGTCGTAGAAAAATTAGGACGTTCATTGATAATGATCTTGAGAGAGGTGAAGAAATCACACCCGCTCTTTTGAAAACTATTGAAGAATCCAGAATTTCAGTGATAATATTCTCTAAAAACTATGCATCTTCCCCGTGGTGTGTTGATGAATTGGTCAAAATACTTGAATGCAAAGAAGCTTATGGGCAAATTGTTTTACCAGTTTTCTATCATGTAAATCCATGTAATGTAGAAGAACAAAGTGGGAGTTTTGGAAATGCATTTCTTGAGCTTGAAAAGAATTTTAAAGAGAAGCTGGACAAGGTGTCAATGTGGAAAGCTGAATTGACCAAAGCTGCCAATATATCAGGATGGGATTCCCACATCACCAAGTAAGTGTATCATCCTCCCATTTTCTCAAAGGCTTTGTTTGGTATAGCATAGCAACTTTTTGTTTTTTCGGTTGAATGGTTTCATATGGAAATTAAAAACCTTGCATGGTTTGAATGGATTGCAAAGTTAGTTTTGTTGATGCTCGTCAATTGAAAAATAATGATATCAAAAGAAAGTGTTCATTATACAATGAGTTTAGGCCATGTAGTGTCAGAGTTGCCTTGAGAGAGATTACGAGATTAAACCTTATTTGAAGCCTATAAAATAAATTCTCGATAACATAAAGAATCAGCAGTTCTTTTCTCTTCTTTCGATATATATTTTTTTCCCATTAAAGTTTTTTGTTTTATTATGCCAGGCCTGAGTCCAAACTTGTGAATGAAATTGTGGAACACATCTTGAAGAAATTGAATGATAGGTCTTGTGCCATTCCAATGGGCCTAGTTGGAATAGATTCACGCATTGAACAAGTTAAAACTCTGCTGTTCCGGCCAACTGTTCTTGCTATAGGCATCTGGGGCATGGGTGGTATAGGTAAAACAACAATAGCTGATGCTATTCTCAATAGTGTCTCAGGTCAATATGAAGCTTCCTACTTTCTTGCAAGTGTCAGGGAAGAATCAGAAAAATCTGGTGGACTAATTCATTTAAGAGACCAACTCCTTTCGGAGTTATTAGGGGAAAATATTCGCATTTCCACTCCTACTATAGGATCCACTTCCATAAAGTCTAGGCTTAAATGCAAAAAGGTTCTGGTTGTTCTCGATGATGTGAATGATGTAGCTCAAATGGAGTTCTTAATTGAAAAGGGTGATAATTTTGGTCCAGGTAGCAGAGTTATTATAACATCTAGAAACAGACAAGTACTTAAGAATGGAGTTGATGAGATATATAAGTTGGAGGGATTGAATGATTGCGAAGCTCGTCAGCTTTTTAGTTTTTATGCCTTTAAGGAAAACTATCCCAAAAAGGATTATGTGGAGCTATCAAATAGGGCAGTGAATTGTGCTGGAGGCAATCCATTAGCCCTCAAAGTTTTGGGTGCCCTGCTATTTGATAAAAGCATTCAAGAGTGGGAAAGTGCATTGTGTAAACTTGAAAGGGTTCCTGTGCAGAGAATTCATGACTCGTTGAGAATAAGTTACGATGTACTAGAAGATGAAGAGAAGAGTTTATTTCTCGATATCGCGTGCTTCTTCAAGGGAGAACAAATTGATACTGTAAGAAGAATACTAATTGGTTGTGATATAGGAATTAGCGTTCTTGCCGATAAGTGCCTCATCACTATTTCAAGCAACAAGATAGAGATGCATGACCTGTTGCAAGGAATGGCTCATGAAATTGTTCGACAAGAATCAATTAACGAGTTTGGCAAACGCAGCAGATTATGGAATCCAAGGGATGTATATCAAGTGTTGACTAAAAATCTGGTAATGATACTTTATTTATTTATTTTATTTGAAAAAATAAAGAGTACAAATAATCTTTCTATTTCATGTTACTGTCTTATGTTGGCATTTTCTTTGTTTGTAGGGAACTGAGAAAGTTGAAGGAATACTCTTAGACATGTCTAAAATAAAAAAAATGAAGTTGAGTTCTAGAGCCTTTGCTGGGATGCATAATCTTAGATTGCTTAAAATTTATGATTCTAAAGTTGGAAATATCTACAATGTGCACATTCCTGATGGGCGGCTTGAATCTCTTTCTGAGGAGTTAAGGTATCTCCATTGGGATGGATTCCCTCTAAGATCTTTGCCATCCAATTTTAATCCAGAGAATCTTGTCAAACTTAATCTTGCTTATAGCAATGTTCAACATCTGTGGAGAGGGGTGCAGGTATATTATGCTACTGCATCACCTTTTTAATTTTGATAATGAATTCTTGAGAATATTAATGCTAATTTAGTGCAGCCATTTCTTAAAAGTGTAAACTTGTATATATATATATATAAAAGCTCACTGGGGCATGAAAAGCACATGACTGTCTTGTCTCGTGCTGCATATTAAAGCCATCCGGCCTAACAGTTTCATTCTTGTAATTAGCATACAAAGTACTTCATATCTCATGAAACAACTGTATATATCATTTTTGCAGAACGTTGTAAATTTAAGAGAGATGAACCTTGGCAATTGTCAGCACCTTACTGCAATTCCGGACCTTTCACGGGCGGAAAATCTCGAGAGGTTGAATTTTGATTACTGTACGAGTTTGGTAGAAATTCCTTCATCTGTTCACTGTCTACACAAGCTTGTTGATTTGGACCTTAGATACTGCACAAACCTTACCAACTTTCCAAGTAGAATTAATATGAGATCTCTCAAAACTCTCAACTTTTCTGGCTGCAAAAATCTTAAGAAGTGCCCAGAGATTAAAGGGGAGATAACATATTTGAATTTAAATAGCACAGCAATTGAAGAACTTCCTCAATCAATTGGGTCTCTTGGTACCCTTGTTGCATTGAATTTGAAGGACTGTAAACAACTTAGGAATCTCCCAAACAGCATTTGTTATATGGAGTCTCTTGTAATTGCTGATTTCTCTGGCTGCTCAAATATCACCAGATTCCCGGATTTTCCAAATAATGTGAGATATTTACACTTAAGTGGCAGTGCAATAGAAGAGCTTCCTTGTTCAATTGGTTTTCTCTCTAGACTCTCCACTTTGGATCTAACAGATTGCAAAAGGCTTAAGAATCTTCCATTTACGTTTTCTAAGTTGAAATCTCTTCAAAAACTCATTCTTTCTGGTTGCTCATGGATAACCACATTTCCTCAGGTATCAAGGAATATAAGGGTGTTGTATCTAGATGGGACAGCAATAAAGGAAATTCCATCATCAATTGAATGGTTCTCTGAACTAGTTGAATTGCATTTGCGAAACTGTACAGAATTTGAGATTCTTCCTGGCAATTTTTGTAGGTTAGTATCTCTGAAAAAGCTTAACCTCTCAGGGTGTTCGAAATTTAAGATTTTTCCAGAAATCTCCAAGAGAATGGGATTAAGATTTCTTTACATGGATGGAACAGGCATAACAAAGTTACCCTCTCCATTAGAGAATCTGGAGATGCTCTCCATGCTGGAATTAAGGAACTGCAAAAACCTTGTCCCAGTGCCACAATTTGACGTCAGCGTATCTTATTCTAGCCCACATTTGGAATATTTGCGTAAGCTGTGCCTTAGCGGCTGTGGTCTATCTCATTTGCCTAGCACCTTGCAGTGCCTTTCGTCTTTGGAGTCCTTGGAACTAGATGGAAACAATTTCGAGTACATAGGAGAAGGCTTTGGAAAATTCTCGGAGCTACAATACCTTGGCTTAAGGTCTTGTCATAAGCTTAGATCATTACCTGCACTGCCACCACAACTGTCAAAATTAGATGCAAATGATTGCACATCATTAACAACAATTTCCATCTCAGAAACTGCAGACGGAAACATTTGTGACTTCTTTTTCACAAATTGTTTGTATTTGGGTTCTGATGCTCGCAATAACATCTTTGTTTACGCACTACAAAAAATGCTGATGTACAGCAAAAGACTATATGGTCAGGTTGGTCAGTTCTTTCTTTTATCTTTAATTTAATTCTTTTTAAGGTTATTGTATTTTGTTAAAATTCATAGACAATGCTTATTAACACAATATATTTTTATAGGTGTCTTCAGTGCTACCCGGGCCGTCCAGCCTTTGCTTCCCATGGAACACAATTCCAGCTTGGTTCGTGCTCCGTAGTTTTGGATCTTCTTTAACAGTTGAGCTGCCTTCGTATTGGGTTAGTAGTGATTTTGCAGGGTTTGTTGTGTGTGCTGTGGTTGCATTTGAGCCCCATTTTAAGGATAGCAGTTTCCAGCTTAGATGTAGTTATCATTTCAAGAACCAGGATGGTGATTGCAAGGATCTAAACTGTGAATTTGGTGGCTGGTATGAGTGGAAGAATAGGAGGTTTAACGGGTCTCATCACCTGTTTATTGGTTATGATCCTTGTCTAGATGCCACAAAGAATGATTATCTTGGAAAATTCAGTGAGGTGTTGATAAAATTTTACACTGAAGATATGGACAACAATCCTCTATGTTGCTGTGATGTGTTGAAGTGCGGTGTCCGTCCGCTTTATAAGCAACACGATGATGCTTCCCATCATCAAGGCCTAGACTTAAGAGCCACAGCTGCAAGATGCCGGGGCTCAAATAAACCGAAACCTCCAGCTGCAAGAGGCCGTGGCTCAAATAAACCGAAACCTCCAGTGATCATAACTAGGGAGAGTGCTAATACACTGCAGGCCCATATTCTTGAAGTAGGAACTGGATGCGATGTTTCTGAATGTGTGAGCAATTACGCCCGGAGACGGCAGCGGGGGATTTGCATACTTAGCGGAGCTGGAACTGTAACGAATGTTAGCATGAGGCAACCAGTGGCAGCTGGAGCTATTGTCACTCTCCATGGCAGATTTGAGATTTTATCTTTATCAGGATCTTTCTTGCCGCCTCCAGCTCCACCGGGAGCTACTAGTTTAACAATATTTCTGGCCGCAGGAGAAGGTCAGGTGGTGGGTGGAACCGTTGTGGGGGAGCTGACAGCAGCTGGGCCTGTGATTGTTATAGCAGCATCATTCACAAATGTTGCTTATGAAAGGCTGCATTTAAATGAAGATGAACAAAAATTAGGGATTCAGAGTGGCAGTGGTAATGGTGGCAGCGGTGGAGTTGGAAACAATTCGTTTCCTTATGAGGGAGGAATTTCGGGTGGGTTACATTTCTTTAATTTGCCAGTGAATATGCCAGGAAACATGCAATTGCCGGTGGATGGATGGGGTGGGAGTTCAGGGAGTTATGGGGTTGGTGTGGGAGCTAAAAGGAACCTGGAGTTACGGGGTTGGTGAATAGTAGAATTTGATGTCAGCCTATCTTATTCTAGCCCACATTTGGAATATTTGCGCAAGCTATGCCCCAGTGGCTGTGGTCTATCTAATTTGCCTAGCAACTTGCAGCGCTTTTCGTCTTTGGAGTCCTAGGAATTAGATGGAAACAATTGGAGTACATAGGAGTAAGCTTTGGAAACTTCTCGGAGCTACAATACCTTGGCTTAAAGGTCTTGTCATAAGCTTAGATCATTACCTGTGCTGCCACGGCAACCGTCAAAATTAGATGCAAATGACTGCACACCATTAACAACAATTTCCATCTTAGTAACAGCAGAGGGAAACATTTGTGACTTCTTTTTTGCTAATTGTTTGAATTTGGGTTCTGATATGCTCGCAATAACATCTTTGTTTAAGCACTACAAAAAATGCTGATGTATAGCAAAAGATTATGTGATCAAGTTGGTCAGTCCTTTCTTTTAACTTTGATTTAATTCTTTATAAGATTATTGTATTGTGTTAGAATTCATAGACAATGTTTAGGTGTCTTCTGTGCTACCCGGGCCGTCCGGCCTTTGCTTTCCATGGAGCACAATTCCAGCATGGTTCGTGCTTCGTAGTTTAATCATCATTAACAGTTGAGCCACCTTCGTATTGGGTTAGTAGTGATTTTTGCGTTGTGTGTGCTGAGGTTGCATTTGAGACCCATTTTAAGGACAGTAGTTTCCAGCTTAGATGTAGTTATCATTTCAAGAAAAAAGAATGGTGATTGCATGGATCTAAACTGTGAATTTGGTGGCTGGTATGAGTGGAATAGGAGGTTTGATAGGTCTGATCACCTGTTTATTGGTTATGATCCTTGTCTAGATGCCACAGAGAATGATTATCTTGGTAAATTCAGTGAGGTATTGATAAAATTTTACACTGAGATATGGACAACATTCCTCTACGTTGCTGTGATGTGTTGAAGTGCGGAGTCCGTCCGCTTTATATGCAACACGACGATGCGTCCCATCATCAAGGCCTTGGCTTAGTAGCAAATAAACAGGCTTAGTTAATTTTGGGACTCATGCTAAACTTTAATCTTATGCAATTATGGGCCAAAAAGTCCCAAAATTAACTAAAAGTATAATTTACTTTTTACCGTAATACTAATACGAATTAATATTAACTTGTGTTAACTGCTAAAACGTTTAACAATTTTATTTACATTTTAAATTATGAATTAAAAAATCGATTAAATTGATCTTCATTTTTTTTTTTAATTTTTTAAATTCGATCTCATTAAATTTTTCGCTCAAAATATAACAAAATGCATTACTAAATCCTTAAATTTTAAACTTAAAATTATATTTACTGTTAAATTATGAACTAAAAATTAAAATTAAAAAATTTTAAAAAATTAGAGTTCGATTTAATTAGTTAAAGTAACGTGGAGTTATGGGGTTGGTGAATTTTAGGAATTAACCCAGTCAAGTCAACTTTCCATCTGAATAGTACCAAAATTGAGCAGTCGCTTTACCAAATCGAAAATGGCGAGAACCACTGCTGCTACTACCCTAAATTCAAAATACTCAGCAAAGCTAATACTTCTGTTGGCTGCTTTGCTGCTATTGCTCATCTCTCTACTCCCATCTTCACTTTTCGCTCCAAATCTTAACCTCAAAGAAGCAGAAGAAACCATCACCATCATCATGCCTCCCACTGAGATTTTCGGAGTTAAGATTCAAAAGAATGTTCCTCAGTCCCGGCTTGATGAGCTTGGTGTTACCGCCTGGCCCAAGTATGTTTTTCTTTATTTTTTGTTTTTTGTTTCATGCTTATTTTTCATCAAAAGGATTTGTGATAACAAATTTTGGGGTGCCATTGAGTGCGTTCGCCTGATCAGCGTGTTACTGTTCATATCTGATCGGACTGTGTGCATGCCCTGCACATCATATCGCGATTCTAAAATTTTAGGGAAATTCTTAAAAAAAAAAAAAAAATTGAAAATGTGTTAGCTTTTCACTAATTTCTTATGAGAATATGATGAGGAAATTGCGAATTCTTTTTATTTTTTCCCTCTATATATACATGAAAAATCAAATGAAGGATTTAATTGAAAAGAGTGGAAAAAATGAGGGTTGAAATTTTAAGAAAAAGAAATCTGATCTTATTTTATTAGTAATTATTTTCTTTTTCTAATTATATATATATATATACAGGGGCGTAGCCAGAAATTAAATTCAGTGGAGGCAAAAATTATTGCCTATAAAAAATTCACTCACATAAAAAAAAAGTAATAAAAAATTGATACGTATGTTTATTGAAAACAATTTCTATATTTTGATTTTGTTTTATCAATGTTTCACATTTTTTTCAAGCTGTATTATGAGTACTATTAGAACCTTTTACATGAATATTTAATTTCTTATTTTTATTCTAAGTATTGAAATCATACGTAATAAATGAATCACCTTTTTCTTACTTTTCAATCACAATTTTAAAAAGATAACGTAAATAAAATACTGCATCTTTTTGTATATTATATTTCAACCAATTAAAATATTTTTTATACCAATTAGGATTAAAATGACAAAAAATATTTTGAAGATTTTATTATTTGAAGATATACTTTTCTTATTTTATCCTGATTATTAGAAAAATATTCTGAGATTTTAATTCTCAATCCAAGATTAGCAAAAAAATTATTTAAATTAATCTCATGACTAGCTTTTTTTGAACTACTTTCTTGATTTTTATTTTCAATTTATTGGTCAATTGTTTGCTCAAATAGTGATTTTATTTTAATCACAAATTTATCCATAACTATTTTAAAAAAAATGACAATTTTAACTACAAATCTGTAATTCTATTTATTTCATATATTGAAAATTTTGAACCTAACTCCAATTAAAATTAAACCTAATTCCTATTTATCCAATATCACACTACAATAAAATTAAGCTACTTATTTACTTTTATAAAACAAATTATAACTTATACAAACTAATTTACAAGGCTAAATTGAATCAAAAAATTACAAATAATTAGGATTTTTATGCATTGAGATTTGAGAATAAAAATATAATAAAAGGAGAAAAAAAATTATATTATTATGCACTTTTATAAAATTGAAGTAAAAAATTTGTAATGAAACTTTATTTTTCTCTGTTAATTTTTGCGTTTTCATCTTCTATCTATCCACATTTTTTTGCTGTTGAACTATATTTTTGTTGTTAGTTTTTTAACTTTTCTTTTAATTTTATTGTTTTTCTTTTACAATTGCATTTTTTTACATTTTATTTTTAATGTTTTGCATTCTTTTAGTACAGGCTGTGCAACAGTCAAGTGATTTTTTGGATTTTTTTTTTATTTTATATTTATATTCTTTTATAAATATATATGATTCAATTATGCACTTTACTACCAATTGTCCCATTTATTTCTATTATTATTATTATAAAATATAAATATTGTGATTAATTTTTAATGAAAGTATTTGAATATATTAATGGGGTCAAATTTTAATATAATCAATTGCTAGTGGGGTCATTTGGTGAGATTAATTTTGAAAAAAAAAAATTACTAAAGGTATTTTAAATTTTTTTCTCAATTGAGTGGGGTCAATTGACCCCACTCAATTCTAGCTCCTTACGCCCCTGCATATATAAATAAGAAGGCTGTGTAATAGGTTATATATTTTTGGATAGGTGGAGCAGTGAGGCAAGGGAAATAGCATGGACGTTCAAATCAAAGGAAACAATGTACATATTGGAAGGGAAAGTAAGGGTGTATGTAGATGGGCATGAAGGTTCTTTTGAAATTGGTGGTGGTGATTTGGTTGTTTTTCCTAAGGGAATGAACATTATGTTTCATGTCCTTCAATCTGTCACCAAGCACTATAGCTTGGATTAGTGAAGAGATTGAAGAGACTTAATTAATCTCCTACTTGTAGAGACTTCATTAATCTCTTATTTGTAATATACTAATTTTATGTGCTAGTAGTGATGCAGAAGAGTTGGCCTTTCAATATTTGGAGTGAGACGAATGAGCAATTCGGCCATAACGTTTGTTACGGGTGTCCGATTGCTTGTTATAATATATTTTCGAAAATTTCGTTTTGAGCCGGTCGAGGCATAGCCCCTCGTAACAGCTATTTTGGACCTTAAAAAATGAAGTTTAGTCTATCGTTTTTTAATTTGAAGTTTTAGGAACATATTCGTAATTTTATTTATTTTTTTTATATAAATTGAAAGGGACTTTTGTATTTTGAATAAGATTATTCCGTTCGGATACTTTCGCAGCGTCAAGTAGTTAGAATGATTATTAAGTAATGAAAGGTAATTTAGTCATTGAATAATATTTTTGATAATATTGAAGTGATTTAATTATTTGCTTAATCTGTAGTGTTCGGAAAGTGAAAAAAAATGACGTTTAAACTTGAATGAGTGTAGTATTAGTTTAACTCGGGAATTCGAACATGAGACTACAAATTTTTAACATGTAGATAATGTTAACCAGAAATTATAAATTCTGTGAGCAGGTTTTCTTCAGCAGCCTACACAAGATGGGTCTTTTGTCAAAGTGCATGGTTATTGAAACCGGACCGGACCGGCCGGTTCAACCGGTTTAACCGCGAACCGGTTGGCAAACCGGTCGGTTCAACATCAGAAAACCAGACTGGAAAAAAACCGGATTGAACCGAAAAAACCGGAGAACCGGCCAGAACCGGCTAGAACCGGTCAAAAACCGGTCAACAATTTATTATATGTTTTTTTTTTATTTTTTTTTTGAAAAAATGCTTTTAATTTAAAATAATTAATAAAAATTAGTACTATTTTCATAAAAATAAAAAACAAATAATCTAATAAGTTTTATTTAGCAAATAATTGATTCTTTTACTATTTAATTACTTTTGAATTTAATAAAAATAATATAATGGTTTAATAATTTAATAAAATATAATTGAATAAAAATTGAATAAATTATTAAATTTGGTTAACTTAAAAATAATTGTTTACCCTTTTCTTTAATTTCACCTAAAGTTATTAAATTATTTAATTTTTAAATTAATCAAGTAATAATTTTTTTTAAAAAAATAAAAGATGAAAAAAATATTATTATTAGTATATTTGTGATATATACTAAATATTTTGATGGATTTTTTTTATTTGAGTAGTAGTATTTATAAAAATTATACTAATTAATAATATTTAAAAAATAGAAAAAAACCCGGTTGAACCCGGTCGAACCGATCGAACCACGAACCCTCAGCCTTGCCGGTTCTATATCCGGTCCGGTTTTAATAACATTGCAAAGTGCAGAAGTCTTTATCTCCTGTTTTACCTTTAAATTTTCTATTTCTTCTAGCTGTTTGCTCCGTGCTACTTATTCTCACTCCACTTTGTGGCACAAAGAATATATATATATATATATAAAAGAACAAATAGGCAAGAAGATGACCGACATGTGACCATAACTTTCTTTGTGCTTTTCAAGATTTATAATTAATTAAATAAATAAAAGGAGGCAGGTAAAGAGGGAATTTTCCATTTAAGAAGACTTGTAAAGTCAACTCAGTTCTCTCTCTTGCAATAAAACAAGTTCTTTCTTTGTTTTTGAATCATAGTGTGTTGTGGCTATCTGTTCTTTTCTTTTCTTTTTTTCGTTTGAATCACAGGATTCGGCAGATATTAAACTCGCATCTTGGAGTTAAAGTTCGACTTAATTTGTTATATAAACGGTGCAGATCTATTTCATCTTCCCACGGTAAGTGAAACAAAATAAACTTTATCTTTGTTATTATTCTGCATCTTCGTTATTATGCCTGTTATTTCCACACTAACATGAATTTAATAATTGCAAATTAATTATAATATTTATTTAGCCAAATCATGAATTTAATAATTGCAAATTCTTTTCACTTTAATCTTTGGAAAGTTATATATTATTTGAGCATCTTTATTTATCTTTTTTTCTTATTTTTTTTTTTTTGATTTTGCTCTAGAAGTTGGCATAGATCTTTTTTCTCTCTCGATGATGGATTTATATATCATATCAATTATGAGTAAGGTTGTCAAATTCGGACCGGATATAAAATCAGAAAAGATAAAACGTAAAGCCAATTTCAGTATACATCTGACTCTCTATCCCATCTCTCTCCCTCGTAAACAATTAAATGAAGGAATACTTAGAATACTTATTGAAGTTCAAAAAAAAAAAAAGAATGTACTTATTGAAAATATTTCCTAATATACCCTCAATTAATATCTAGTTTTCATTGATGTATGTTACATAAATCAAGATAATTATTATTTTTATTTGAAAAGTTGCGGAAATTAAAAAAAATAAAAGCTTAATATATATACGGACATTTAAACTTGAGTCAATAATTTATTTGAACACATAAATTTTCACAATGACCTGTTGAGAACATTTATTTGTCAATTTTGCAAATAATAAACACAAATTCACATTAAATTTAAAAAATTAAATCGTGTGACATTAAATTATGATAATCGGCATCATACAATATAAAATGCATCAAAATACCTAAGAAAATCGATTCATTGTGTTTTCAATTTTTGCTATGCATGTGGAACATATATTTTCATCACAATAGTTCAAATGCTATATTAATATAATTAAAGTTCATGTGCTTCAATTTTTCAAGAATAGCGTTAATTTTTATTGATTACAAAATAATTAAATAAGGGCATATTAGACAATTAATATGCTAATTATAATTTAAAAAAGAAAAGCGGATTATTTTGTAGGACAAACTAAAATGAAAAATAAGCATATATTTGTAGTACTGAGGAAATATTAAATCTCTTTAATTTACAGACGTATTTTGTCAATCTAGATGAGATTGTTGTCAATATTTGTGTTCTTGAAATTTAAATATGCATTTCAAATAGTAATGCTTCTATTTGTTTATTTTTTTTTAGGATTTATATTTCATCTAATTGCAGGGGATTGCCTAGTTTGGCTTTGGTAAAATACTAAGTTGGGATTGAGATGTTTAAAACTGAAAATCATCATAAATGTTCTTATGATGGTTCTCTTTTTGCTTTTGCAGTGATGTCTATATTCCATGTTTCTTGAACAGAAAGAAGTGATTTTGACATAAAGAATATAGCTGCTCTCTATTATGGCATCTTCTTCGTCTGCCATTTCTAAATGGACTTATGATGTGTTCCTTAGTTTCAGAGGAGCCGATACCCGTGATAATTTTACGAGTCATCTTTATGATGCTTTGTGTCTTAGAAAAATCAGGGCGTTCATTGATAATGAGCTTGCAAGAGGTGAAGAAATCACACCCGCTCTTCTGAAAACTATTGAAGAATCCAGAATTTCAGTGATAATATTCTCTAAAAACTATGCATCTTCCTCGTGGTGTGTTGATGAATTGGTCAAAATACTTGAATGCAAAGAAGCTTATGGGCAAATGGTTTTACCAGTTTTCTATCATGTAAATCCATCTCATGTAGAAGAACAGAGTGGGAGTTTTGGAAATGCATTTCTTGAGCTTGAAAAGAATTTTAAAGAGAAGCTGGACAAGGTGTCAATGTGGAAAGCTGAATTGACCAAAGCTGCCAATATATCAGGATGGGATTCCCACATCATCAAGTAAGTGTATCATCCTCCCATTTTCTCAACGCTCTGTTTGGTAGCAGAGCACGTTTTATATGGAAATTAAAAACCTTGCATGGTTTGAATGGCTTGCAAAGCTAGTTTTGTTGATGCTCGTCAATTGAAAAATAATGAGATCAAAAGAAAGTGTTCATTAAACAATGAGTTTATGCGATGTAGTGCTAGAGCTGCCTTCAGAGAGATTATGAGATTAAACCTTATTTGAAGCCAATAAAATAAATTCTCGATAACATGAAGAAGCAGCATTTCTTGTGTCTTCTTTATATAACATAAAGTTTTTTGTTTTATTATGCCAGGCCTGAGTCCAAACTTGTGAATGAAATTGTGGAACACATCTTGAAGAAATTGAATGATAGGTCTTGTGCCATTCCAATAGGCCTAGTTGGAATAGATTCACGCATTGAGCAAGTTAAAACTCTACTATTCCGGCCAACTGTTCGTGCTATAGGCATCTGGGGCATGGGTGGCATAGGTAAAACAACAATAGCTGATGCTATTCTCAATAGTATCTCAAGTCAATATGAAGCTTCCTGCTTTCTTGCAAGTGTCAGGAAAAAATCAGAAAAATCTGATGGACTAATTCATTTAAGAGACCAACTCCTTTCTGAGTTATTAGGGGGAGAAAATCATCACATTTCCACTCTTACTATAGGATCCACTTCCATGAAGTCTAGGCTTGGATGCAAAAAGGTACTTGTTGTTCTTGATGATGTGAATGATGTAGCTCAAATGGAATTCTTAATTGAAAAGGGTGATATTTTTGGTCCAGGTAGCAGAGTTATTATAACATCTAGAAACAGACAAGTACTTAAGAATGGAGTTGATGAGATATATAAGTTGGAGGGATTGAATGATTGCGAAGCTCTTCAGCTTTTTAGTTCATATGCCTTTAAGGAAAACTACCCCGAAAAGGATTATGTGGAGCTATCAAATAGGGCAGTGAATTGTGCTGGAGGCAATCCCTTAGCCCTCAAAGTTTTGGGTGCCCTTCTATTTGGTAAAAGTATACAGGAGTGGGAAAGTGCATTGAGCAAACTTGAAAGGGTTCCTGTGCAGGAAATTCATAATGTGTTGAAAATAAGTTATGATGCCCTAGATGATGAAGAGAAGAGGTTATTTCTTGATATTGCGTGTTTCTTCAAGGGAGAACAAATTGATACTGTAAGAAGAATACTAGATGGTTGTCTTATAGGAATTAGTGTTCTTGAAGATAAGTGCCTCATCACTATCTCAAAAAACAGGATAGAGATGCATGACTTGTTGCAAGGAATGGCTCATGAAATTGTTAAACAAGAATCAATTAATGAGTTAGGCAAACGGAGCAGATTATGGAATCCAAGGGATGTATATCGAGTGTTGACTAAAAATCTGGTAATGATACTTTTTTTTTTTTTGAAAAAAATAAATTGTACAAATAATCTGTCTATATTTTGCATGTTACTGTCTTATGTTGCCATTTTCTTTGTTTGTAGGGAACTGAGAAAGTTGAAGGTATATTCTTAGACATGTCTAAAATAAAAGAAATGAAGTTGAGTTCTAGAGCCTTTGCTGGGATGCATAATCTTAGATTGCTTAAAATTTATGATTCTAGAGTTGGAAATATCTACAAGGTGCACTTTCCTGATGGGCTTGAATCTCTTCCTGATGAGTTAAGGTATCTCCATTGGGATGGATTTCCTCTGAGATCTTTGCCATCGAATTTTAATCCAGAGAATCTTGTCAAACTTAATCTTGCTTATGGTAATGTTCAACATCTGTGGAGAGGAGTGGAGGTACATTATGCTACTGAATCTTCATTCACCTTTTTAATTTTGATGCTAATTTAGTGCTGCCAATTTTTTGAAAACATCATCTGACTTTAAAGTTCAAACTTGTTAACAAGGATATCATATATATATATATATATATAAAGACACACACACACACATCAAAAGCTGGCTTTAGAGCATAAGAAGCTCATGACTGTCTTGTCTCTAGCTGAATAATTAAAACCATTCAACTTAACAATTCAATCTTGTATATCTCATGACATGATTTTATATATCATTTTTGCAGAACCTTGTAAATTTAAGAGAGATTAATCTTAACAACTGTCAGCACCTGACTTCAATTCCAGACCTTTCAGAGGCTAAAAATCTCGAGAGGTTGAATTTTGATTACTGCAAAAGTTTGGTAGAAATTCCTTCATCTGTGCAGTATCTAGACAAGCTTGTTGATTTGGACCTTAGATACTGCACAAACCTTACCAACTTTCCAAGTAGAATTAATATGAGGTCTCTCGCAACTCTCAACTTTTCTGGCTGCAAAAATCTTAAGAGGTGCCCAGAGATTAAAGGAAAGATAACATATTTGAATTTAAATAGTACTGCAATTAAAGAACTTCCTCGATCAATTGGGTCTCTTGGGAGACTTGTTGCATTGAATTTGAAGGACTGTAAACAACTTAGGAATCTCCCAAACAGCATTTGTTATATGGAGTCTCTTGTACTTGCTGATTTCTCTGGCTGCTCAAACATCACTAGATTCCCGGATTTTCCAAATAATTTGAGATATTTATACTTAAGTGGCAGTGCAATAGAAGAGCTTCCTTGTTCAATTGGTTTTCTCTCTAGACTCTGCACTTTGGATCTAACGGATTGCAAAAGGCTTAAGAATCTTCCATTTACGGTTTCTAAGTTGAAATCTCTTCAAAAACTCATTCTTTCTGGTTGCTCATGTATAACCATATTTCCTCAGATCTCAAGGAATATAAAGGTGTTGTATCTAGATGGGACGGCAATAAAGGCAATTCCATCATCAATTGAATGGTTCTCTGAACTAGTTGAATTGCATTTGCAAAACTGTACAGAATTTGAGATTCTTCCTCACAGTTTTTGTAGGTTAATATCTCTGGAAAAGCTTAACCTATCCGGGTGTTTGAAATTTAAAATTTTTCCAGAAATTTCCACGAGAATGGAATTGAGATTTCTTTACATGGATGGAACAGGCATAAGAAAGTTACCGTCTCCATTACAGAATCTAGAAATGCTCTCTATGCTTGGATCAGGGAACTGCAAAAACCTTGACCCAATGCTACAATTTGATGCCAGCCTATCTGATTCTAGTGAACATTTGAAATATTTGCGTAAGCTATGCCTTAGTGGCTGTGGTATATCTCATCTTCGTAGCAGCCTACAGTGGTTTTCCTATCTGCAGTCCTTGGAATTAAGTAGAAACAATTTCGAGTACATATTGATAAGCTTTCAAAACTTGTCTGAGTTACAATACCTTGGCTTAAGGTCTTGTCATAAGCTTAGATCATTACCTGCACTGCCACCACAACTGTCAAAATTAGATGCAAATGATTGCACATCATTAACAACAATTTCCAACTCAGTAACTGCAAAGGGAAACATTTGTGACTTCTTTTTCACAAATTGTTTGAATTTGGGTTCTGATGCTCGCAATAGCATCTTTGATTATGCACTACAAAAAATGCTGATATATGGCGCAAGATTATATGGTCAGGTTAGTCAATCATTTCTTTTATCTTTAATTTAATTCTTTTTATGGTTATTGTATAGTGTTAAAATTCATAGACAATATTTATTAACACGATATATTTTTATAGATGTCTTCTGTGCTACCCGGGCCGTCCAGCCTTTGCTTCCCACAGAGCACAATTCCAGCGTGGTTTGTGCTTCGTAGTTCTGGATCTTCATTAACAGTTGAGCTGCCTTCGTATTGGATTAGTAGTGATTTTGCGGGGTTTGTTGTGTGCGCTGTGGTTGCATTTGAGCCCCATTTTAAGGACAACAGTTTCCAGCTTAGATGTAGTTATCATTTCAAGAACCAGGATGGTGATTGCAAGGATCTAAACTGTGAGTTTGGTGGCTGGTATGAGTGGAAGAATAGGAGGTTTAATGGGTCTGATCACCTGTTTATTGGTTATGATCCTTGTCTAGATGCCACAAAAAATGATTATCTTGGAAAATTCAGTGAGGTACTGATAAAATTTTACACTGAAGATATGGACAACAATCCTCTACGTTGCTGTGATGTGTTGAAGTGCGGAGTCTGTCCACTTTTTAAGCAACACGACGATGCGTCCCATCATCAAGGCCTTGACTTAGTAGCCACAGCTGCAAGAGGCCGGGGCTCAAATAAACCGCAACCTCCAGTGATCATAACTAGAAAAGTGCTAATACACAGCAGGCCTGATGAAGATGTTGATCCAGGAAATGATGGGCAGGCCCAAAGTGTGGAGGGTGTACACAAGAAGGTAGGGCTGTGCAAAACCAAACCGAAACCGAAAATCGAACCGAACCGAATGAATTTTGGTTGAGTTGGTTCGGTTTTTTCAGTTTTTGGTTCGTTCGGTTCTAAACCGAAATAAAATTTTGGGTATTTTGGTTCGTTCGGTTTTTATGATTGTAAACCAAAATAACCGAACCGATCGAAATTTGTTAAGCTCACTATTTTGCTCTTATATATATATATATATAATCTAAACCTAAATATACACTATCACTACAAGAAAATTGATAAATAGCAACGGAAATTTGGATTCCGTCGCGAAATAGCAACGGAATGAATATTCCGTTGTTAATTTTCATTAACTTTTTGACATATTACAATGGAAAAGTATTTGGTTATTTTCGGTCGCTAAAAGAGGAGGGAACGTTTGGCGCGTAAAAATAGCAACGAAATTTAGCAACGGATTAATATAACCGTTGCTAAATATAGCGCGAAAGAGAAGTGGATGAACCTGGACGCAAAAAATAGCAACGGATTTAAGATTCTGTTGCTAAATGGAGAAATATAGCAACGGAATTTGTATTCCGTTGCTAATTTTTTCAATATTAGCAACCGATAATATTTCGATTGCTATTGTTGAAAATATTAGCTATTTTTTGAAAATTTAGCAACGAAATTAACTTTCCGTTGCTAAATGGGAAAATTAAATTTTCCTACTCCAAAATAGCAACCGAATTAATATTCGGTTGCTAAAATATAAGCATTTAGCAACCGAATTAATTTTCGGTTGCTATAATTTAAGTCTTAACACTCTTTTGCAACGGAAATAGGGAACCGTTGCTAAATGTTAAGCTTATAGCAACCGAATTTTATTCGGTTGCTATATTGGAAGAATTTAATTTTTGTAGTTTGGAATAGCAACCGAAAAAAAGTCGGTTGCTAAATTTTTAGAATATAGCAACCGAATATTTTCGGTTGCTATATGGCAAGAAGTAGAGTGAAATAGCAACCGAACTTGTATCGGTTGCTAAAAGTTTAGCAAATAGCAACCGAATGGATATTCGGTTGCTATTTTTTGATTCACAACATTTAGTTGCAACGGATATCCATTCCGTTGCTAAATTTTTAGAATATAGCAACTGATATATTTTCGGTTGTTATATGTGAAAAATGTAGTACAAAATAGCAACTGAATTGGAGATCGGTTGCTAATTGTTAAGCATTTAGCAACCGATTAATTAATCGGTTGCTATTGATTATTTCTTAATGCTTTTTTGCAACGGAATGTGTAACCGTTGCTAAATGTTTGGAATGTAGCAACCGAATGAATGGGAAGAATTAAAATTTGGCATTTTAAAATAGCAACCGAATAGTATTAGGTTGCTAAAAGATTAGAATTTAGCAACCGAAACTCTTTCGGTTGCTATTTTTTAAGTATTCAGACTATGTTGCAACCGTTGCTAAAGTTTAGAATATAGCAACCGAAATTTGTTCGGTTGCTATGTGTGAACAATTAAACTTTTGTATTCTAAAATAGCAACCGAATAAGAATTTGGTTGCTACTAGTTATGCATTTAGCAACCGAATAGATTTCGGTTGCTACAAGTTAATTATTTAGCAACCGAATTCGGTTGCTAGTGTTTAAGGGTTAATTTTTTGTATTCCTTTCTTTACCTAAACCCTTGCGCAGACTCCTCATATTCTTCGTGTCTTCCCTGCTCCGGCGTGCCCACTATCCCACACATCTGACCCCAGCCGATCTCCTCAGCCACCGATCTCTTCTTCTTCTCAAATTCTTCCCTGCTCCGGCGTGCCCAATACCCCATACATCAGATCCCCAGCCACTACTCCCCCACCGATCTCGTCAGCCACTGATCTCCCACCCCGCAGCTTCTCCCCCACTCGATCTGACCCCAGCCGCTGCTCCCCCCACCGATCTCTTCTTCTTCTCCTTCCCTGCACCGACCCCCAGACACTGCTCCCCCCACCGATCTCCTCACCCACCGTTCTACCACGTCGTAGCTTCTCCCCCACTCGATCTGACCCCCAGCAGCTTCTCCCCCACTCGATCTGACCCCCAGCCGCTGCTCCTCCCACTTTCTCCACTTTCTTGCAGAACTCGTCAACGGGTAATGTGTATTGTTCAAGTATTTAATCATCATTTCTGCAATATTTTGAATATAATTTTGTTTAAAAGAGTCTCTTTCTGGTTGGGTTTCGTTTTTTGCCATTTTCAGCTGACCCTTTATTCCGTTTCTCAGGAGAATTCGTATTATCTCTCTCTGTGTGCTTTCCAGCAAGAAGTTCCGTTTCCCATATTGGATTGTATTAGTAAGTTTCTTTGATTTCTTAATCGAACTCTGTATTCAGATTCTTTGTTTTTCTTTTTCATCAAAATTGATTGTATATAAACCTCTTTCTCACTGCTTCACGTTTACCAGAATTAACCCAACCATAATTCAATAAGCTTTGTTTGTTGATTTATTCTATTTTCTTGCTTTTTTCTTTTAGTTTGTGAGTTCAAAATAACGCCAAAATAATCATTCATGGCTTGGTTTTTCTTCCTTGCCCTTTTCTAGTTTAACCACTCCATATGGCTTTTATAAAAGCTTATATAAGCAAACAGATTGCTGTAATTTGGATGTGCTTTTACTGGAATATAGGGAATTATATTGTCATTACCTCTTGCTCTGTTTTGTTTTTAAATTGGTTTAGCAAATTCAAATATCTGCAAAATTCCACTCTTTTATCTGAATGCTGAGATATTAGTTTAATGAAATAAAATAAGGGAAATGCATTGAGTAGTATCTTCACAATTGCAACTATTAAAACTAGGTTCAAATTATTCTTAATAGTTGCCACCCAGCCAATCACACACTGTATAGTAAAAAAACTTAAAAATTGAGTTTTAATTGAATCCATCTCAGCCATGGACCTTAAATTGACGTCATGTAATTGGCTTCTAGCTAATTATGTACATTAGCTAATTTTTGTGGATTTAATTCTCTTTTTTCCAATTTCCACATGCACAGACCCATTAAAGGAGCAGTCCAATTAAATCTATTAAAATGGAATCTTATGTAGGGCTGTGCAAGAACCGTCGAACTCGAATAAACCGACCCGAATTACCTATTCGGGTAGGGTTATTCGGGGTATTCGGTTCGGGTCGGTTCTTTAAAAAGATGATAGTTCGAGGTCTGGTTGGATCGGGTTAAAACCTTCAAAATCCGAACCCGACCGAAGAGGGTATATAAACCCTCTTTATTTTTTCCCTTTCCCCAATTGCCCCTCCCTCTCTCTGCATCCCACTTTCTGCCCCCCTCTCTCTCTCGATCTCACCTCTTACTCTGCCCCTCTCTCTTCAGCCCTCACCACCCACCCACAATCCACGATCTCTCCCTCTCCCTCCGTCTTCTTCGCCGTCGCTGCCGATCAGTCTTCTCCGCCGTCACTGACGATCCGGCGCTGGTTACCCCTCTCTCTCTCTTTCTCTCTCTCTCCTCTTCTCCTTCGTCTGTCTTCTTCTTGAACTTCATTTTCTTCCCTCAGATTTGATTTTTCCTTCTTTTTCGACCTCGTCTTCTTTGAGTTTCCATTTTTATCCCTCAGATTTTCTTGCTCCTTCGTTTTCGCCGCCTTCTTTTTCTCAAATCTGATTTCATGTGTTTTTTTTATGGATTTGTGTTTTGTTTTTTGATGGATGTGTTTATTTGTTGTGAATTGTGATAGATTTGTGTGTGTTTGATGGATTTTTGCTAGATCTGTTTCTTATTTAGTTGAAAAATCACAGAGAGGAAGAGATCTGTGAGAACTGGGAAGGATGAGATGAAGATGGAGATGGGAGATCGGGTTAACGGGTCGTTCGGTTCGGGGCCCGAACATTAAAGGGTTATTCAGTTCGGGACCCTAGTAATACATAGGGTCGGTTCGGTTTGAAAAATGGGTGCATTTCGGTTTTCGGGTTGGTCAGGTTCGGTTCGGGTTGACCCGAACCCGACCGATGCACAGCCCTAATCTTATGTGCATAAAAAGTCAATTTTTTAACTGATATAGCATTGAACATGATTATTTGGTGTATCTGCTATAATGGTTTTCCTATTGCTGACATTCAAATTTTCAAATGTTTATTATTATGCTTATCTTTTGGGACAGATAATGGTTTCTTATGTTTGTATTATCTTAATCTGTTAAATGGCATTTGATCCTGGTTTATTCTTGCAGACCTATGAAGAAAATCTGGAAGTGCATCGCAGATGGGCTAGACAATTAAGTTCACCAGTTAGTATATGTTACGATCTCACATCGAATAACTATATGGGTAGTTAGTGGCTTATAAGTGTGATGGGCACCCACCACTACTAGGAATTCCTTTTGGTGGAACAAGGGGCCTTCCCACTTATGGGCCTGATGTAACCCTTAGGCTTGTGTGGGCAAGTCTGCCAAGTGTGTGGGTATGACTTGGGCTTATGGGAGCCTGGGTCATAACAATTGGTATCAGAGCCAGACCGACTCTGCGGTAGGCGGCCCAGGAGAGGAACCCAGGAGAGGAACCCAAGGAAAGGGAGAAGCCGCCATTGGGAGAAGCCGCCAGTGGGTGACAAAGCCGCCGTGGACGTCGGCTGTTGATGGGAGGGGTAATGTTACGATCTCACATCGAATAACTATATGGGTAGTTAGTGGCTTATAAGTGTGATGGGCACCCACCACTACTAGGAATTCCTTTTGGTGGAACAAGGGGCCTTCCCACTTATGGGCCTGATGTAACCCTTAGGCTTGTGTGGGCAAGTCTGCCAAGTGTGTGGGTATGACTTGGGCTTATGGGAGCCTGGGTCATAACAGTATACTTACCTGATAATATTTTATCATGTTAGCTTAATACAAGTGTTCTTAATTGATAGGCACGTGATAATTTGATTATATTACAGAATTTTATACACGTTACCGTCTCTGGATGCTTGTTAATGTATTTAATCATTATGGAGCTGTAGATATCCTGCATTTTGAAACTTTTTGCTGCCTAGCATTCCATTCTCCAGTTTTATTACCTGGAATGTAGTGGAATCTTGATTTAAAAAAATCGTATTTTCTGTTTTATTACCTTGCCCAATTAAATTATCAGCGTTATTGCATATTTGGGTTGTCTGCTTGAAGTTTTGACTTTTTTTTTTTAAAGTTCTGAAATTTCTTACAACTTGGATGAAACTTTACAAATTACAAGCACCGCATAAAAGTGGAGGAAGCTCACAGGTATGGCTTCAAAACAGCTTTTTTATTTTAATAACCTATTATTGTTTTAGTTATGTTGTTTGCTGATGGAATTCATTTATATGCTACACAGAACAGTTGTATTTATATATATATATATATATATATATATATTAAATATAAATACAGAGAATCTTTATTTTTGAGTTACATGTTTTTACACATATATATACTCTACACCTATGACTTTACAGCATTTTTGTAGAACATTTGATTGTTGCTTATAGCATTTTTTATGGAACATTTGATTGTTGCTTATAATATTTTGATGAAACATTTGATTGAACTGGTTGAAAATAGAATTAAATAGTCGTGAACCTATTGAATATCGGTGTATTCATTTGCAATCTCTAATCAAATATCATTTCATAGTTTGCCAATGCATTTTCACAAACATTTATGCGAAGCTGCATGTCTATTTTTATTGCATCCATCACTCTACTTTTTTGGTTGTTTGTGCTATTGTTGTATCAAGGTATATAGGCTGTAATGATTCGACCTGCGGGCTACTGGTTTCCAAAGGATAACTCGGTTATCATGGTTGAGTGCCACGTACCTTGATACAACTTATTTTTATGCCATGCTTTAACTTGATTTTATCCAAAGGAAAACTTGCTGAAATTTCTGACTTCTAAATTTTGGTAATTTCTATTTACTACAGTAGCAATAAAGAGGAGGGGTTGCTGTTATGGATATAGTATTTTGAAGTTAAATTTCTCCTTGTATTGGACCACTCTCTTTTTTGCATTCTAAAGGTATTAAGTTTATGATTTCTTTTTATTTGAATACTATTTGCGTTCCTGGCAAGTACACTATTTTTATATGTAATATTACCTTCGATGTTACTATTTTGAAATCAATTCAACATGGCTGATTGCATTTATATTTATTGGTTGATAATTAGTTGGCACTGTATATTACATGACTAAAAAAGTGTCAAATATGTCTGGATGATATACATGTATTTGCACACATGTATACATTGATAAACCTTGTGCATGAATTTAATCCATAAATCTCATTATGAAGTTTTTTTATTTGAATAACAGTTTCGCAAGCATGAGTAATGTTGATAGATCTTGGATGTATAGGCGATTAATGCCAGATGGTTTCATTAATCTTGAATTTGCTGAGCGAGTTCAATCATTCATTCAATATGCAAGTTCGCAGCCTGCATATATGGTCAAAAAATTAGATGCCCGTGTAAAAAGTGCAAACATATCCATTTTCTCCATACTGATGAAGTGCATATACATTTGTTGAAAAAAGGATTTGTACCAAATTATTTTGAATGGACACGACACGGGGAGCCAATAATCTGTAGCACGTCTAGGGGTAATCAAGAATATTCATCAGTAAATATAGATGGGCCTGAAGGGGGAGCTGGAATCAAACCAAATAATGTGGATGTGAACGAAAATCTTTATGCACAAATGGTTTATGATGCAGCTGGTAATTCCTTTCAAGAAAATATGCAGAATCTTGAGGAGCCAAACCCAAATGCAAAAAGATTTTTTGACTTATTAGAGTCGGCCGATCAAGAATTATGGCCAGATTGTGAGAAAATGACTCAACTGTTTGCCATTGCCCGAATATTGAACATAAAGTTTGAGGGTCATATTTCCGAACGAAGTTTGGATAAAATCCTTACATGGTACAATGATTCATTGCCTCCTGATCATAAAATGGTTGAGAATTTTTATGAAATAAAGAAGCTTATTCGGGGTCTTGGTTTGCCCGTTGAACGAATAGATTGTTGCCGGTTGGGCTGTATGCTGTTTTGGAGAGAAGATGTGGATTTACAAGAGTGCAAATATTGTAGTCAACCTAGGTTCAAATCAAGAAAGCGCGCTAGGTTGCAAAAATTAGTTCCTTGGAAGCGAATGTACTATTTTCCATTAACTCCGAAACTTCAAAGACTGTATGCATCTGATGTTACTGCATCTCACATGAGATGGCATAATTAACATGAACAGTTTGAAGGAAGCATGAGCCATCCATCTGATGTGCTCGCATGGAAACATTTCAATGACACCCATACTGAGTTCAACCTTTTGGTCAATCCGGACAACAATATTCATCATGGCCAATCATAATTACTCCATATAATTTACTTCCGTGGATGTGTATGAATGAGGCATACATGTTCTTGACAGTGATTGTGCCAGGGCCTATAAATCCAAAGCATAAAATTGATGTATTCTTGCAACCACTGATAGCTGAATTGAATCATCTTTGGGAATTTGGTGTTGAAACATATGATGTGTCTCTTAAGCAAAATTTTCAGATGAAGGCAGCTTTGATGTGGACTGTGAGTGATTTTCCTGCATATGCTATATTGTTTGGATGGAGCACCGCAGGGAAATTGGCTTGTCCTTACTGTGGCAATGATTCTGATGCATTTCATCTTCCCAATGGGTGCAAAACATCGTGGTTTGACAATCATAGAAAATTTCTTCCTATGGATCACCCATTTAGGCGCAATAAACAAAAATTCATTAAGAACAGAGTAGTACACACACCTCCTCCACCTAATAAATCTGGTGAAGATATATTACGGGAGATTGATCAGTTAGGGCTTCTGAAAGTTACAGAACTTGAAAGTGAAGAGGTTAATAGGAGCATAAGTTAAAATTTTGGTTGGAGAAAACGGAGTATATTTTGGGATTTGCCATATTGGAAAACACTGTTGATACGTCACAATCTTGATGTAATGCATATTGAGAAAAATATTTTTGATAATCTTTTCAACACAATCATGAACATTGAAGGGAGAACAAAAGGACAATGCAAAATCGAGAGCTGATTTGAAAATTTTTTGTAGAAGAAGTGAGTTAGATAAAGATCCAAATATGAGAGAATATCCAAAAGCATGCTATACTCTGGACAAAAAGCAGAAGCAGACTTTGTGTGAATGGTTGAAAAGTTTAAAGTTTCCAGATGGATATGTTTCAAACCTGGCAAGGTGTGTTGATATGAGAAACTATAGATTATTTGGAATGAAAAGTCATGATTGTCATGTGTTTATGTAGAGGCTAATTCCAATTGCATTTCGAGAGCTCTTACCGAATAATGTTTGGGAAGCTATAACAGAATTAAGTTTGTTTTTCAAAAGTTTAACAACATCTGAAATATAGTTGTTTGATCTGGAAAGACTAGAAAGGGACATTCCAGTTATCTTGTGCAAATTAGAGACAATTTTTCCACCGAGCTTCTTTGATTACATGGAGCATCTACCCGTACATTTAGTACACGAGGCTAAACTTGCTGGTCCAGTTCAATATCGATGGATGTATCCATTTAAGAGGTAATTTTAGTTCAAATTTAACTAGAACTTTTATAAATTTATACCAAATAATTAAATATAATTACCATACTTGTAATGTAGGAATTTACATCACTTGAAGCAAAATGTCAAAAATAAGGCCAGGGTTGAAGGCTCCATATGCAATGCATATTTAGTAGAGGAAGCAAGTACATTTTGTTTCCATTATTTTGAGTCTCATGTCATCACTCGAGAAAGAAAAGTTCCTCGTAGTGATGATGGGGGTGTGCGGACAGCCGATGATAGTTTATCTATTTTCACATATCCTGGCCGACATCATGGACACTCAATAAGAAGAATGTTAACAGAGAAAGAAATGGAGGCTGCCCATGGTTACATTTTATTGAATTGCCAAGAAATTCAATCTTTTATACAGTAAGTTGAAGTGGTATTCCAAATTGTCCAAGTTTTTTTTCACATAGATTAGAGTGTTATGCTAAGGTAATTTACAATTTTTGTAGTGAATACGAGGAATTGTTGAGTGAGCTAATGCCAGGAAAATCACAGGATGACATCAACAAAGAAGTGGATAAAAACTTTCCACGTTGGTTCGCAAACTACGTAAGCTAGCAAAGTGAAATAAATTGAATGCTTTAAGAAATTACTGTTACAATTACAACATATTATATGAATTGATTAAATTTTCGGTTTTATGATGTAGGCTTCTGAAAATATAATAGAAAACAGGCTCATACATGATCTTGCAAAGGGGCCTTTGCGAACTGTTAAATCATATCCTGTCTAGTTCGTGAATGGATACAAATTTCATACAGAAAATCATGGGCATAGCATGGCAACAGTAAATAGTGGGGTTTGTATACAAGGGAAATTGATGGATTATTTTGGCAAAATTGTTGAGATAATTGAAATTGAATATCCCGCATTGCCGATAAAACGGTGTATACTGTTTAAGTGTGAGTGGTTTGATCCTACTCCTAACGTCGGAACAAAAGTATATAGTCGATATAATCTCACAGAAATCAACCAGAGGAGAAGATTTAAACAATTTGAACCATTTGTGTTGGCAATGCAAGCGACCCAGGTGTATTATGTCCCTTATCCCAGCTTACGAAGGGATAAGTCTGATTGGTTGGCAGTTGTCAAAGTGAAACAAAGAGGCGTATTGCATGGACAGGCAAAGGGACAAAGCAAAACAAATGAAAGTGAGGCATTTCAGGATGAAGAACTGGATGTACCTGAAATAAATGCATGCTTCGAGAATGAACTTTTAAATGACCCAAATAATGAATTTGTTGAAATTTTATCTGGAGAGGATGAAGAATCCATAGGCGGTCAGAATCCTGAAGATGAGCTTGACTTTAATTCCGAATACTCAGAAACATAGGATGATTTTGATGTGCAATTAAGTGATGATAGCAATTAATTTGTGTACGTGTTTAATGTCATACCGAACATGTTTTATTATTGCATTTATGCTGTATTTTCATATATGCTTTAATTATATTGTTTTATTTTAACAAGTATAAATTCAATTCTTTGATTTTCAGGTTGAGAATATGCCACCAAAAAGAAAAAAGTCATTGCTGCCGCCTAGGCTCCGATTGGCCTTGAGTGATGACAACAATGTTCAAGTGCAATCATCTCAGATTGCAGGGTCATGTTCAAATCCTCACCGGAGTGAAGCATCACCTTCACCAACAACCAATCCCGATAACAGTCAAAATTTGCCTAGCGGTTTAGCATCCAACAACCCAAATGTATCCACACATGAAAATGCATCTACTCCAGCATTAGATCCTGACTCTATGCGCACGCATGTACCCGGTTCCGACGTTGAGGATGCGGAAGGAGTTCTCCAGCCTGGTGCGAAGGGAGTTGATGGAAGAATTTAAATTAAGATTATCAATGACATGTAAGTTACATTATAAAAATTTTTGTATTACAAGATAGAAACAATAGTACGTACTGTTGGTATGGGTATTTAATTTCAAATTGATTTTAATTTATTCATGTTAACAGGTTTATTCCATCAGGTATTTGTTCAAGAAACATTAGAAATAAATTCAAGGAGAAGATAGAATTTGAGGGTTATGCATGGAAGAATCTCTCTCTGTAGACAAAAGATTTTTATTATCAGGAGTTTGAGGTACACAAAATAAATTGCATTATTCTTTTCGAAATAATTGCCCACATACATTAAAAAAATATTTGTTGTACTTGACAATAATAATATCATGTTCTTTTTTTTGTGCAGAAAGAATTTTTCTGGGATTCCAAATTTAATGCTGTTATTTACGAAGTTTGGAAAAAGCGGGCTCGCCAACGGTATAAAGAATTTCTGTCCAATTTACGCAAGGGTGGTGCACGGCCTACTTATATTTCTGAGGAAATTTGGAATTATTGGCAGCAGTATTGGGCATCTCCCGAGGCAATGGCAGTTTCAGAGAGGAATTCTTCAAATATACGGGGAGGCGCAGATGGTGACAGTTTAGCCGTGCACACTGGAGGAACTTTGAGCCATCACGAGCATGCGGAAAAATTGGTAAGTATCTCAATTTTATTCATCAAATGTATCTTTATTATGAATAATGATAGCTTTAACATATGTCTGTTAAATGGATGGCTTCGTTGTTAAAATTATTTTTTTTAAATCTCTCGTTAGTTGCATTATTTCTCAAGAATATATTGTTGTGCCCTTGCCGGGGCTGTGAAAATTTATATTTGCAGGTTTGGATAGTGTAATTTATAAGCTGTTATGCTGCCGAAATCTATACAAAATGAATAGTAATTAAAACATTTATAGGCCATCGATAACCAGTTAATGTAAATGTTAAGAATCTTTTGCTTTATATTTGAATTTGAATCTCTTACAATTAGTATTTTGTAACAAGTAGCCCAAAGATGTCATAAGTATAAGAGGAAATGACATCATTAAATTTTAAGTTAAAAAGTTAATTGCTTTAAGGTATTATGCCTTTCACCCTTAAGATGTTGAATAAGAAATAGTTTTTATTAAAGCATTGAATGTGAATTATGCCTTATATTGCTTCTTATGTAGGCAAAGTCTATGGGTAGGAAGCTTACATATCCCGAATTGTTTATGCACACTCACACAAAAAAGTATGATGGACAGACATTCATCAATACTCGTTGCAGACAACTCAATGTATGTAAATTTTATACATCAATTTTAATTATTTTCAAAAAATATTGCTAATTATTTATAACTATTGTAATGACAGGAGCAAATACAAGAGACTCTCACTCAACAGCGGCAGAGTTCTGAAAGTGTGGATGAGAGTCGTATATTTCTTGAAGCTATTGGTGGTAAGAATAATCGTGGAAGAATTTTCGGTTTGGGGTTAATTGCAAACACTTGCCATCAGACTGCCTCTGCATCATCCATTCCTCCTTGCAGTAAGCGGTGTGAGTCTTCTCACAAAGTCGTTCAGTTAGAGACCGCACTTTCCTTACTCATGGATACTGTAACCCAATTGAAAAATCGGGTAGAAGATTTAGAAATAAAGGGTGCTTACCAGCCAGATCGTCCTCCCTCACCTCTACTTACATAGCATAGATTTGTAGTAGTTTGTTTTGTGTACTGAATTTATGTTGTTTTTGTGACAAATTTTATGAATTTATACGTTACAATATTAGTTATACTGAATTTATATTATTTTTGAGATGGTTTTTATGGATTTTTATTTTACAATAATATAAATATATTTTCGAAATTTTATTTACTGTATATTATAATTTTTATATTATATTATCAATAAATATTATCAGGTTATCAGAATTTGATTTATATTTATTTATAATTTTAAAATTTCATAGAAAAAAATACAAACGGAATCCTAAATTCGTTGCTAAAAATAGCAACGAAAATTTTATTCCGTTGCTAAATTAGCAACGGATTCCCTATTCCGTTGCTAAAATTTCCTATGAACTACACGGTTTAAACCCAGCATTTAGCAATCGAATGCCATTTCGGTTGCTAAATTTAGCAACCGAAATGTTATTACGTTGCTAAATTTAGCAACCGAATACCATTTCGGTTGCTAAATTTAGCAACGGAAAAATATTCGATTGCTAATATTCACAATTCATAACCAGATTCTTGGTTGAACTTAGCAACGAAAGAAAATTTCCGTTGCTAAATTTACCCATCGCCGAAATAGCAACCGATTTTTCCATTGCTATTTTCATTTAGCAACGGAAAATTCACATATTCGGTTGCTAAATTTCGTTGCTATTTCCAGATTTTCTTGTAGTGTATAGTTATATTTATTTACATGTATATTTTTTTTAATGAAAGTTTATTGAATGTATTATTAATAAAAATTTATGTTGTATTTATTTTTAATGTATATTTTTTTAGAATAATTTTGCTTAGTATTTATTAGAAAAATAATATGAAAAATTTATGTATGTTTTTTTCTTTTAGTTATTTTAAATGGATTTATTTTGTTGAATATAAGTTAATTTAATTTATAAATTCATATAAGTTAAAAATCTAAAAAAAAACTTATATTTGTGAAGAACCGTTTGGACTGAACCGAACCGACCGAAATTATTTCAGTTTATTTGGTTTCGGTCCTAAAAATTTCGATTCGCGGTTCGGTTCTAAAAATTTCTCAAGTTCGATTTTCGGTTTATTCAGTTCGGTCCAAAATCGAATCAAACCGAATCGACATTTGCACACCCCTACAAGAAGGAATAGCAAGCCCACAAGGGATAAGGAGGCTGCTGAGCTGGAGGAAGGTGGTTACACATGAGGAGGAAAAAGAGGAGGAAGAGAGAGTAATTATAAATAGTTTTCTGATCATAATAGGGGATGCTTTTTCTGTTATTTTGGGAAGAGGGAGCAGAGGAGAGGATTGAGCCTTTCTGCTTTGGGGGTGAAGGATCCTGTACCCTTACCATTTGTGTGTTTGTTCTTTCGTAGTTTCGTAACATAGATTGTAATGATCTGTCAGTCTTATTGCTGAGGACTTACTGTTGTAATTGAGATTTATTCATCAATATAGTTTGCTTTCTCTCTTTGGTTGGTTGTTTGCGGTTTGAGGTTGTGGAATATAGTCATTAGCGTAGCTTATTTGATCTAAGTTTTATCATTGGCCCGACCTGCCAGATACCAATGGAGACTTGTCAACAATTTTTGCAAGCCAAAATAGAAGAAAATGGCCAGCGGATTGGAGAGCTCATTGGGAGCATAAATGAGATGAACAAGTCCATTTTTGAGTTTCAGGCCGATAGGAAGAAGGATGAAGAGTTCAAGGGGTTCGTAATGAATTGGATCAAACGAATCGATAAACAGTCCCAATCAGCGGAGGTTGTCAGCTCACCTGGAGAAACGACGGCGGAGAAAACTCAGCAGGGGCAGAACTCTTTTCCTAGAATGAATTACCAAGTTAACACAAATTACCTCGATGATCCTCACCCATCGCTAAGAAAAATAAAACTCCCCATGTTCAATCGGTTTGACCCCAGGGGATGGATTATCAGAGCGGAGACATACTTCTGCATTAATAAAATTGCCCCAGAGATGCGAGTCCAATTGGCTGAAATCTCGATGGAGGGAGCTCCCATTAATTGGTTTCTAATGCTTCTGGACATTTATCCAGATTTGACTTGGGAACAACTTAAGGGAGAAATGATGAGGAGATTTAGTAACACATTTTCCTCTAGTCCATTTGAGGATTTGGCAAATCTGCGACAAACAGGCACATTGGAAGAATATATTGAGCTCTTTGAAATGGTAGATTCTATAGCACCGGGGTTACCTGAGCAACAATACATTGGGAATTTCGTTAGTGGCTTGAAGGATAAGGTTAAAAGCTGGTTGAAGGTTCACCAACCTACTGCACGTGTGGAGGCCATGTGACTGGCGCGTTCTGTTGAGGCGACGCTGCAGTTCGGCAAGGGAGGGGGGCATCGGTCGTTGCCGCAATAATTTAAGGAGAGGGACAAGATTAGTAAAATTCCCATGACACAATTAAGCTGGACTGGGTCTGGTCGTTTTGGGCCAGTGAGTCCATCATCAACTAGTCTCCCAAGCCCAACTCAACACAAACTTGCCCCAACTGCGTCCACCCCACATCGAGTCCTCTCTTCTCCTTCAACAGAATCACAGCGTTGGGCACAACGAAGAACCGGGTTGCGTTAGCTGTCCAAGACCAAATGGGAAGAGTGGCGAAGGAAAGGCCTCTATTTCCAGTGCTGTCAGACACACTCTCCCCAACACAAGTGTCCACAAGCACAGCTGAAGGTCATGTTATTGGGCGAGGGAGAGGAGGTTGAAGACGAAGAGGAGTACTACGAAGCAGAGGCAGAAATTGAGGAAGTACGGGTAGATGGGGAGTGCAAAATTTTGGAGCTACAAGGCATTGGCGATCTCATGGGGGCAGGAGTCTTGGAGGGCACATGATTAAACACAATCAAACTGTTAGGCACAGTTAATGGTGTTCCAACGTTTATGTTGGTAGATAGTGGCGCCACTCACAACTTTGTATCAGTCAGTTGATTTTCATGTTGGGTATACAAGTACGTACCATTGAACCACTGGAATTAAAATGGGGGATGGGCATATGATTGGGATTGACAAGTAGTGTTCAGGGCTAAAGCTCCAAATGAATGATTATGTAAGTACTGTTGAGGCCTTGGTGACTGATTTAGGAGGGTTGGATGTTATTTTGGGCGTTGAATGGCTAGCAACTCTTGGGGATGTAACAATAAACTAGGCATTGGGAAAATTGAAATTCTTAGACTATGGCAAATGGGTGGAGCTGAGGGGGTATCACAAGGGCACAGGGAGTCATTCATCCTCTTCAAGGGTGGGTTAAGAGCCATTTGCACCAATTAGTAGGGGATAGGGATAGAGATGGGATTGTGCCTTTTCCGTGGGAATCATTGAACCATTTAGAAGTAAATCAATAGAGTCAGTCAGCTAAGTTATGTAGCAGGTACCAGACGGTTTTTCAGGAACCTGATGGCCTACCCCCCAAGCGGACGGTGGAACATAAAATACTCCTACAGCCAGGTCAGGGGCCAGTTTATGTCCGACCCTACTGATACCCACATCACCATAAAACGGAGATTTAATGACAGGTGCAAGATATGCTGACCAAGGGTATCATCAGGCCAAGCCAGAGCCCTTTTTCCAGTCCAGTAATTTTAGTGAAGAAGAAGGATAATTTGTGGCGCATGTGCATAGACTATAGAGCCCTTAATAAGGTGATGGTACCGGATAAATATCCGATACCTGTGATTGAAGAACTTTTTGACGAATTGAAGGGAGCAAGATTTTTCACTAAGATGGATCTCAAGTCGAGGTATCACCAGATCACAGTGTGTGTAGGAGATGTGAAGAAGACTGCCTTCCGAACTCATGACGGTCATTACGAGCTCTTGGTAATGCCCTTTGGATTGACGAATGCTCCAGCCACATTTCAATAAGCTATGAATGATATTTTTCGGCCTCTGCTCTACCATTGTGTCTTGGTATTTTTTGACGATATACTGATTTAAAGTAGGACTTGGGATGAACACGTGAAGCATGTGGAATCGATCCTTAACCTTTTAGCCGCCCACCAGTATGTGGTCAATCCCAGGAAGTGTTACTTTGGGCAGGCTTCAGTAGAGTATTTGGGACATGTGATTGAAGGCGCAGGAGTACGGGTGGATGTCAAAAGACAGAAAGTGTCCAAGTTTGGCCGACACCGACTACAGTTAAGGGAGTACGGAGATTCTTGGGCCTGACCGGTTATTATCGAAAATTTATCGACGGCTACGGGAAGATAGCCAAGTCACTCACTGAGCTAACCAAGAAAAGGACTTTCAAATGGAATGCTGCAGCACAGGAGGCATTTTACCATATGAAGCAGAAATTGACTTCAGCTACCATATTTGTTTTGCCCGATTTTTCAAAACCCTTTGAGATAGAATATGATGCTTCGGGGTGTGGTATAGGCGTAGATCTTATGCAAGACCGGCAACCCATTGCCTACTTCAGTAAAGCATTATCTGCTCAGAATTTGCTTAAGTCCGCCTATGAGAAGGAAGTGATGGCAATAGTGCTTGCCATACTACACTGGCGGCCTTATCTCTTGGGCAGCATTTCATCGTCTATACTGATTAACAGAGTATTAGACAACTGCTTCATCAAAGGATCACAACTCAGGAATAACAAAACTGGCTGGCTGGCCAAATTGATGGGTTACAAATTTGAAGTCTATTATAAACCCGGTAGAGAGAACAGTGCAGCTGATGCCCTGTCCCGTGTGACTAATCCTGGAGATTTATAAACTATGACTGTTAGTCCTCTTTGGGTAGAAGGGCAGGAGTTGTTGCAAGGGGTTGACACGGATCCTCAGATTCAATGCATCATGCAAGATTTGCACACGAATCCTTCTTCCCATCCGGATTTTACTGTGCATCATGGGAGGTTGCACTATAGGTCTAGGTTGGTTATTTCATCTACTTCTTCATGGATTCCTTAACTATTAGAGGAATTTCACACTAGTCCCTTAGATGGCCACTCTGGCTACTATAGGACTTACAGGAGGTTGGCTGTTGTTCTTTACTGGTTTGGCATAACAAAAGCAATTCAGAGGTTTGTCCAAAACTGTGATACTTGTCAACGTTACAAAGCCTTCACCTTAGTACCTGGGGGTTTATTGCAGCCACTGCCAATACCAAAAAATGTTTGGGAGGAGGTTTCGATGGACTTCATAACTGGACTGCCAAGGTTAAAAGGGTTCGATACAGTTTAGTGGTGGTGGACAGATTGTCTAAATACTATCACTTCATTCCTTTAAAATACCCTTACACTGCCCGGGCTCTAGCTGAGATTTTCCTTTGAGAAATCATTCATCTTCATGGGCTGCCCAAGACAATATTGAGTGATAGGGACCCCCTGTATATCAGTCGGTTTTGGCAGAAAATTTTTAAGTTACAAGGAGCCAAGCTCAACTTTAGTTCAGCGTACCACCCTAAAATTGATGGCCAAATGAAAGTTGTTAACCGGTGTCTAGAGACTTATTTGCATTGCTTCACAACTGATCAACCAAAGACTTGGTCATATTGGCTTTCTTGGGCCAAATTCTGGTATAACTCAACTTACCACAACTCCACCGGTACTACACCCTTTAAGACGGTGTATGGTAGAAAAGCTCCGATAATTTTTCAATATGTTCCAGGAGAAAGCCAAGTAGCTGCTATAGGGAGGGAGTTGTCGGACAGAGACGAAGCCTTGTGCCAACTCAAGGTCCAACTAGCTCGATTCCAATCCAAAATGAAGAGTCATGCTGACCGGCATCGTCGCCACGTTAAGTTCTGTGTGGGTGACTATGTCTTCGTCAAATTATGTCCCCAAAGGCAATTGTTAGTCACATCTAGGATCAATCCTAAGCTAGCTCCTCGATTTTATAGCCCTTTTCAGGTGCTCCAGCGTGTTGGCATAGTAGCATACAAGTTGGACTTGCCTGTTGGAGCGAAAATTCATCCAGAGTTTCACGTGTCTCTTCTGAAAAAAGCTCACGGAACTGCACAAGAGTCAGCTATCCTTCCTGCTGGTCTGGAGCCGGATGAGGTGAGTAGTCCACTTCCCGAATGCATTTTAGCTTATCACACCATCACTAAATATGGTGAAACTACTCACACCATCACTAAATATGGTGAAACTACTCCCCAATGGCTTATCAAGTGGCAAGATGATGGGCCAGATCATGCTACTTGGGAAGATGTTTTCACCATCCACAGCCAATTTTCCCATCTTAGTCTTGAGGACAAGACAGTTTCCCCACCCTCGGCAATAATGAAGATGTTGATCTAGGAAATGATGGGCAGGCCTAGAGGCCTAAAGTGTGAAGGGTGTACACAAGAAGGAGTAGCAAGCCCACAAGGGAGAAGGAGGCTGCTGAGCTAGAGGAAGGTGGTTACGTATGAGGAGGAACAAGAGGAGGAAAAGAGACTAATTATAAATAGTTTTCAGATCATAATAGGGGATGCTTTTTCTGTTATTTTGGGAAGAGGGAGCAGGGGAGAGGATTGAGCCTTTCTGCTTTGGGGGTGAAGGGTCCTGTACCCTTACCATTTGTGTGTTTGTTCTTTCGTGGTTTCGTAACACAGATTGTAATGATCTCTCAGTCTTATTGCTGAGGACTTACTGCTGTAATTGAGATTTATTCATCAATACAGTTTGATAATGGGCCCATATTCTTGAAGTGGGAAATGGATGTTGGTGGGTTGAAACCAACAAAAATAAAATTCCTACTCTTAACTAGATTTAACTTGTAAATAGATGAGTAGGGTCGAATCCACAGGGATTGGTCGAGTTTTAATTATTTAAATAACCAGAAAAAATAATAAAAATAAAAGGGGATTTTATATCCAAAGAATAAAAAATACAGAATTAAAATAAGAAAGAATAAAATGAAGAAAAATAAATAAAAATAAAAATAAAAATAAAATAAAAGATGAAAAACTCCAGTTAAAGGTATCCGCCGCACATGATTCAATTTACTGATCATGGATAAAAAGATACTCTAAAATCATGCAATGGATCAGTTATAGTCGTTGGCTTCGCGCTCCCAACCTAATTGTTCTGTATTAATGAATCAATCAAGTAAGACTGTAATTAATTCCTAGCCAACAAATAACCCTTAATACGCGCAAAAATTTAATTTATTAACAGTATTAAGGAATAGAAAGAGCTGACCTAAGCCAACAGACCTCACGCGAGACCGATTTAAATCAAATCATACATTTACTCAATATAACAGCCCTTGTGAGGAAGCTACACTGATTGCCACTTGTTATTGATTTTATCAAACAATTACGGATTTGACAATCTCAATTAGCTATATGCTATTTAATTAAATGAACAATGGGACCTTATTGTGCAAATAATAAATAACAATCGAGATGGAGTTTTCTTAAATTACAGTAAATTACATGAACATCATATGAATTAAAGAGAAAATTAAGTAAGAACAATCTCACAGTAACGAAAAATCCTGGCTTTAAATTAAACCTTTAACTAGAATAAAAGTTTAGTCAATCATGGTCAAGAATAAAAACAAAATAAAAATAGACAAATTCCTAATAGAGATGAAAGAACAGAGGCGACGGCGGCGGCGACTACCAAAGTTACTGTTCACGTTTCTCTTTATCCCTTTTAAAAGGAAACCTAGAAAATTTAGGTAAGTAGTTTATTCATATGAAAACTTGGAAAATAAAATAAAAATATTAAAAGCAATTTAATCTTCCTAAAAATACTGTCTATTATCTTCTAAATTATGGTCTAATTATCTCCAAAAATCTGATGAAATACAGCTGGCGGCTAGAGTTAATTCGCGCGCACAAATCTGATAAATTATTCTGCTGTCCTGTTTTTCCCTTAGCCTTGTCCAAGGCTAAGGGTCAGATCTGTATCTTTTCCCTTATTTGCACCAAAATTGATCCCAACTTCTTCAACTCTTCCAAATCAGTCCAATTATCTACAAAATGCTCTTTTTTTACCAATTTGATCCTAAAATTATTAAAATCACAAAACAAGTAAAAAGTCTCAAATTGGCCAGAAATTAATGCAGAAAAATAGAAGAAAGCCAAGTAAACATATGTAAAATTAAGCACTTAACAAATTCCCCTATACTTATCACATGCTTGTCCTCAAGCATCAATTAAATCACAAATACAATCATTTCAAAAGTTCATTTATCCAAAAACAAATTCTAATTCCATAAGTTTCAACTAAATCGAAATGCAAGGTAAAAGAGAGATAAAAGTTCAAAATAATTTCCCACAAAGTCAAATCAAGATATGGGTTTCTCAACTACTTTTTTCAAACTAGAAACAACAAAGTTTTAAATCTTAAGCATACAAAAATTTATCTCTCAATTCAAGATTAAATTAATGCATAAAAGAAAACTTATCAAATCAAATTAGACACTTTAATTTCACATTTTTCAATAGATCAAGGAACAAAGATACCCAGAAAAAATATTTTTTAAATATTTTTCTTTCTTTTTTTCTTTTTTTTTGAATTAACTCTCTTAGACTATAATGGACGTGAGAGCACCCGGTTCTGACCCACATACACCCATTTTTTCTAGTCCAAGAAAAAGTTAAAATGCTTACAAGAAATGTAGAGATCCTTTTTACGCGAGGATATCCGGTTCTGACCCGCATACACCCGGTTACTTAGATCATACAGTTTTAAGCAGCTACTAGCTTTACTCTTAACCACCTTTTAAGCGGACAGCGGAGTAAAATTTATTACAATTTTTTTCATTTATATATATATTTTTTATTCCTGGTAACTAAATTCCTCAATCTAAAAGCACATAACACCAAACAAGTGTCAAATATGATTTTAGCAATTTTCTAAAATGCAAAGAATCCAATTTAAGAACATGCAACAGTTATGTTTCAACTTAAAAATTGAACCTTGATATTTTTAATTCAAAAAGTAATCAAGACTACCATAAATTGTATGAAAAATGGTAAATAATTATGAATACTACTCAAATATGCCTAACAAATCAATAAGTCAAAAACTAAATGGTTAAAGAATTATCTTCAGACAAATGCTTTTCTCTAAGATTGGAAATGAAACTTAATAAATGTTAATGGACAGGAGAAAATTCAAAAAATATTTTCAAATAAGCAAACAATTATGGGATAAATGTCATACTGTTAGCATTTAAAATAGCACCTAAATGCAATAAAATAGGTGAATATCAAGCCACAAAATTTTTTTCCATATAGTTTTAGCTTAAATTCACAAAAATTATCCACAAATGTGCCAATGCATCAGAAAAAATCAAATTACAACAGCCTAACCAAGTTAAAAATGGACCTCAAGATCAAAAGAATCATAATAACTCGACAATCCACCAAAATTCTTGTAGTCCACCAAAATTAATTAAATTCCAGCAGCAAAAATCAATGCAAAGACCAATCATTTTCACATAACAATTTAGTAAAAGTGATTACAAAATTAACAAAATCAACAGAAATCACCACAAAATCAGCACTTCTATCCAACCCCCCCCCCCCCCCCCCCCCCCCCACACTTTCTCCTCGCATTGTCCCCAATGCGGAATAACAACATTCGTGGGGTAAAGAGTAACACAAATAAATAAAATGAAATAAATAAATTAAAAAAAATTAAATTTAGAAAACTGCCCTATTTTGAGTAGAGGTGCTCTGTTTTTGGTTTGCTGCTATTGGAACTCGGTGGCTGGATCGGGCTATGGTGGTGCACAATTGGGGCTATAGTGGCGCGTGATCGGAGCGGCACTAGGTGGCTGATTGGGCGGTGGCCGTTTGTGCTGCGCTGTTGGAGGTGGATCTGCGTGCGATGGGATGCGGGAGCTATTGTGAGACTGGTGCAACGGCGATGGCGGTGGCTGGCTAAGCTATCGCGAGTGCGATCTGGATGTACGGAGAGATCTCAGCGGACTGGGTACTGGTGACATGGTGGCTGGATCGGGCTGGAGGAGGACGCTGCGCGTGCGGTGGCTTGTGATCAGAGTGGCGCGGATCTGGTGGTTGCGTTCGCAAGGCTATAGTGGAGATCGGCGGCGCGAAGGGGTGGAGATCGGTTGCGCTACGGGTAAAAGACCCGATCTAGTGCTGCACCTGAGTAGGGGGGTTGATGCGCCTGAGTAGGGGGGCTGATACGCCTGAGTAGAGGATTGAGCCTTTCTGCTTTGGGGATGAAGGGTCCTGTACCCTTACCATTTGTGTGTTTGTTCTTTCGTGGTTTCAAAACACAGATTGTAATGATCTCTTTATCTTATTGTTGAGGACTTACTGTTGTAATTGAGATTTATTCATCAATACAGTTTGATAACGGGCCCATATTTTTGAAGTAGGAAATGGATGTTAGTAGGTGTCGAAATCAACAAAAATAAAATTCCTACTCTTAACTAGATTTGACTTGTAAATAGCGATGAGTAGGGTCGAATCCACAGGGATTGGTCAAGTTTTAATTATTTAAATAACCAGAAAAAAATAAAAATATAAAAGGGTGTTTTATATATAAAGAATGAAAAATACAAAATTAAAATAAGAACGAATAAAATGAAGAAAAATAAATAAAAATAAAAATAAAATAAAAGATGAAAAACTCCAGTTAAAGGTATCTGTCGCACAGGATTCAATTTACTGATCATGGACAAAAAGATACTCTAAAATCATGCAATGGATCAGTTATAGTCGTTGGCTTCGTGCTCCTAACCTAATCGTTCCATATTAATGAATCAATCAAGTAAGACTGTAATTAATTCCTAGCCAGCAAATAACCCTTAACACATGTAAAAATTTAATTTATTGACAGCATTAAGAAATACAAAAACTTGACCTAAGCCAACCGATCTCACGCAAGACCGATTTAGACCAAATTATGCATTTACTCAATATAACAGCCCTTGTGAGGAAGCTACACTGATTGCCACTTGTTATTGATTTTATCAAACAATTACGGATTTGACAATCTCAATTAGCTATATGCTATTTAATTAAATGAACAATGGGCCCTTATTGTGTAAATAATAAATAACAACCGAGATGGAGTTTCCCTAAATCACAATAATTAACATAATAAAAGTTTAGCCAATCATGGCCAAGAATAAAAACAAAATAAAAATAGATAAATTCCTAATAGAGATGAAAGAACAGAGGCGGCGGCGGCGGTTGCCAAAGTTACTGTTCACATTTATCTCTATCTCTTTTAAAAGAAAACCTAGAAAATTTAGGTAAGTAGTTTATTCCTATCCAAACTTGGAAAATAAAATAAAAATATTAAAAGCATTTTAATCTTTCTAAAAATACTGTCTATTATCTTCTAAATTATGGTTTAATTATCCCCAAAAATCTGATGAAGTATAGCTGGCGGCTAAGGTTAATTCGCGTGCATAAATCTGATAAATTATCTTGCTGTCCCATTTTTCCCTTAGCCTTGCCCAAAGCTAAGGGTCAGATCTGCATATTTGCACCAAAATTGATCCCAACTTCTTCAACTCTTCCAAATCAGTCCAATTATCCACAAAATGCTCTTTTCTTACCAATTTGACCCTGAAATTATTAAAATCACAAAACAAGTAAAAAATTTCAAATTGGCCAGAAATTAATGCAGAAAAATAGAAGAAAGCCAAGTAAAAATATGTAAAATGAAGTGGTTAACAGATGTGATGTTTTTGAATGTGTGAGCAATTACGCCCGGAGATGGCAGCAGGGGATTTGTGATTGTTGGCTCAAAGGCTAATTCACAGATTTTGATGTATTACAAAACATTTACATTTAATCAAATTAGGCTTTTTCTAACTTATATTGTGCAGGCCTACTTAATGCATTTGATGACAAGTGCTCCATCAATTACAGAACATACGTATTCTACATCTATTAGAGCAAACTTACAACATTAAGGTTTATTAGGAAATAAAATTGTAAAATTACTATTGAAGGAGTCACACGATCAACGTCACGTTATATGCATTATTCACCGCATTTAAATATTTTTCAAATCACATGTTTATTCAAAATAAAATTGTTTACTTCCAAAAATTAATTTTTCATGTACATGTCTCTTTAAAAAAGGAAATACAAATTCTGGATTTTTTTTTCAAATTGAATTTAACACTTACTGCATTCAGATGTTTTTCAAAATCATATCTTAAATTATTTAAAATTATTTCTTTCTAAAAATCAAATTTTCTATATACATGATTTTTGGCAAAAGGAAATAAATAAAATCTAGAATATTTTCAAATTGATGTTTTAATCTAAGAAAAGAAAATTTCTGAATTATAATTTTCAAGCTGATTTTTTCTAAGGAAACATAAATCTGGAAAATATCTCAATTATTTTTCCAAAAATATTTCTTTGATTTTGGAAGCAAAAATCGTGATTATCATCTCAAGCTGAATTTGTTAACTATGGAAGCAAAAAATATGGGGTATTTCTTTAAGCAGATTTTTTTTTCTAAAATCTCTTCAAATATTTTTAAAATATTGATTCACACTCAATGGTCATATTTTCATGAACTATAAAATGAGTTTTTGTTGAAATGATAAATATGAGAATGAAAACACATTTCTGTTGTGGTTTAATCTGATTCTAAGTTTTCATTTCATCATGTGCATTCACGACCACATCTCTCAATATGATTATAGTTTTTATATTGTAATCATGTTAGTGAGTTTTATCAAATTTATGAGATAAAATTTGTGAGGTTAGGTTGCTAAAACCTAGAAAAATAAACTAATAAGTGTTTAGGTTCTTTTACTTGGGAAAAAGGGCTAAGTGTTTTGATCATTTTACTTGAGAAAAATGATTAAGTGTTTTTGGAGTTTTCACTTGGAAAGAAAAACTTGGGTAGTTACTTGTAACAGGTTTTTGACTCTTACCCCGTAAATAGAGCCATATTAGAAAGAGAGAAACTCTTTAACACCTTTTCGTACTAATCCACAAGATCTTATTCCTTCTGCAATTCGTGAGCACTTTACATCTAGCATGACTCAAACTTGTGATACTGCAGCAGCAAGTCCAACAATCTCTACCTCCACCTCTGACCAATCAATCCACTTCCTAACACTTCATCGCCACCATCTCCTACACATATGTCTCATCCTACTCCCAATTTATTGTCCACCGCATCTGGCACTAATACCCAATCTTTATCCCCAGATCCACCTTTACCCACACGTCATCCCATGGTTACACGAACTCATGATGGTACTAGAAAACCCAAAGTTATTTTTTCTTTACATAGCACTGTTTCTAATGCTCTTCCTCAGGAACCCAAGTCTTTACGTGAAGCTTGTCAAGATTCCCATTGGCAAAAATCTATGCAGGAGGAGCTTAATGCTTTAGTCCGAAATCAAACATGGACTCTTGTTCCTCGACCACCTGGTGTTAATGTCATTGGTTCTCGTTGGGTTTTCAAGGTCAAACAACATGCAGATGGTTCATTAGAACGGTACAAGGCTCGTTTAGTTGCACAAGGCTTCAGTCAGAGACCTGGTATTGACTATGGTGATACTTACAGCCCTGTGGTAAAACCTGCAACTATTCGCACTATTCTTAGTTTTGCTCTTTCTAAAAATTGGGCTATCCATCAGTTGGACGTTAAAAATGCATTTCTCCATGGCTTTCTTAATGAGAATGTTTTCATGAAACAACCTCCTAGCTTTGTCAGCACCACCCATCCAGACTATGTTTGCAAGCTTAATCGGGCTTTATATGGTCTCAAACAGGCACCACGTGCTTGGTATCATCGGTTTACTTCGTTCATATGTTCCAGGGGTTTTGTTAATAGTAAAGCTGATTCTTCTATGTTTGTATATCGCCGGAACCAAGACATGGCTGTTATTCTTCTTTATGTGGATGATACTGTTCTTACAGGTTCTTCCACATTATTATTATCATCTATCATCACTTCTCTACAACAAGAATTTGCTATTTTAGATTTGGGGGACTTGCATTTTTTTTTGGGTATTTCTGTTACTCGCTCTTCTTCCGGCTTATTTCTTTCTCAGTCTAAATATGCTCGGGAACTTCTTGAGCATTGTAATATGTCTGCAGCAAATTCTGTTTCTACTCCAGTTGATTCAAAGTGCAAATTATCATTAACTGATGGTGATCCTCTATCTAATGCCAAGGAGTATCGCAGTATTGTTGGTGCCCTTCAATATCTTACTTTCACACGTCCTGACCTCACCTTTGCTGTTCAACAAGTCTGTTTATTTATGCATGCCCCACGAACAACTCATATGCAGGCTGTTAAACGAATTCTTCGGTATCTCAAAGGAACTATTAATCATGGTCTTTTACTGTCCCCAAGTTCTATCAATAAAATGATAGTCTATTCTGATGCTGATTGGGCGGGTTGTCCTGACACTCGTCGATCCACCTCTGGTTATTGTGTGTTTTTTGGCTCAAATCTCATATCTTGGTCTTCCAAACGTCAGGCCACTGTCTCTCGATCCAGTGCTGAAGCTGAATACCGGGCTGTTGCTAATACTGTGTATGAAGTTTCATGGCTTCATTCTCTATTGTCTGAACTTGGGCATAAACTATCATCTGCAACTTTGGTCTTCTGTGACAATGTTAGTGCTATTTTTCTAGCATCTAATCCAGTTCAAAACATGCGTACTAAACATGTGGAAATTGACCTTCATTTTGTGCGCGAGAAAGTAGCTGCTGGGACCATTCGAGTTCTTCATGTTCCATCATCTCTTCAATTTGCAGATATCATGACAAAGGGCTTACCAAGTGTGCTGTTCTCTGAATTTCGTTCCAATCTGAACGTCCAGTCCCCTCCCGTTCCGATTGCGGGGGGATGTTAGTATACATATTTGGAATTTCTTAATGTTAGCATTATGTATATATGGTATCCTTTAATTTAGTCAATTGTACATATATAGATTATATTCTTAGGCATATTCGGTACTCTGTAATTCTATATATATTGTCAATAATATACATCAAGACACAGAAAGTCTTGTTTCACTTTCAGTCAGTCCTTTCTTTTATCTGTAATTTAATTCTTTTTAAGGTTATTGTATTGTGTTAAAATTAACAGACAATGTTTAGGTGTCTTCTGTGCTACCCGGGCCGTCCAACCTTTGCTTCCCATGGAGCAGAATTCCAGCGTGGTTCGTGCTTCGTAGCTGTGGATCTTCATTAACAGTTTAGCTGCCTTCGTATTGGGTTAGAAGTGATTTTGCGGGGTTTGTTGTGCGTGCTGTGGTTGCATTTGAGCCCCATTTTAAGGATAGCAGTTTCCAGCTTAGATGTAGTTATCATTTCCAGAACCAGGGTTGTGATTGCAAGGGATCTAAACTGTGAATTCGGTTGCTGGTTAGGAAGTTTAATGGGTCTGATCACCTGTTTATTGTTATGAAAAGAAAGAGAATGAAATGAAAAATACAAATAGACACGATTAATAAAATAAAAATGGAAAGAAGTCTAAAAGAAGAAGAAACAAATATAAAAACATGATTATCGGTGTCTTTTATTTTAATTACGGATTTGATAGAAAAAATTGCTTTGCAATTTATCACATCAAGGAGATAATGGGCTTTCCAAGTTTAACTAATTGTCTACAACTCTTTCAATTATATTTAATTATGTTTTAAATTAAAGCCAATAGTACAATTGGATTGAATTTAAAAATATATTTTCTTTATTTATTGTTTTCTTTCATAATAAACGTTCAAGGAAATTACGAAAAGAAAACCCAAAATTGGATGCTTTTTTTATGTTAAAACTCTATTTTTCTTTAATGCAATTTGAAACTTAATGTGTTAGGTTTTCACCAATTACTTGATGAAAATTGTAGCCACTCATAATATTTAGAAAATAATTTTAAAATCTCTAAATAACTCTAATTTTGTTTAGAATATGTTGAAAATTCATAATATTGAACAAAGTCGCTTTGATTGATTTTATCATATATTTAGAGTAAATTTATAGGTTTTAGATATAATTTGAAAGAAAAAATAAGTTTTGGAAGAGAAATAAATTGAATTGAAATAAGAATATAAAATTAAAAAATTAAACAAACATGAAGGGCGCATGTTTAATTGGTCATTTTTTATGATGTTAAATTTTTAACAAATTAATACATTCTTTATATTATATATATAAATATTAGAACATGCAATAGGCAGGAAGATGACCATATATAATTAATCTTATTTATTTATTTATTCAAACAGAATGACAATCTATGCAAAAAGAGGTAGTAAAGAGAGAATTTTCTTCCATCTAAAGGTTGCAATAAAACAATTGTTTCTCTCGGATATCATTTCCTTGTCATTCTTTTGGCATTTCCTTGTAAGTCTTTACGCGGACATGGGTAGTTGAAAACATAAATTATATTTACTTTAATGGAAAATGACAATATAAAGTTGATTGTTGGAAATTTCCCTCATTTGCCTCCCTTTTTGACCTCCCTTTGCAACGGATGTACTGGTGATGGTTTCAGTATCTCAGAGTTGAAGTTCAAATTCGTTATATAAACGTGCACATCCCTTCATCTTTATGAAGGAAGCTTTCATGGATCTTGCTCTTATGTTTTAACTTATATCTTATTCTTCAGCATTTTCCTTATTATTAGTTTCCAGAGTCTCATGAATTTAGTAATTAATCAAAAAAATTATACTATTTGTTCAGCGAAATCATGCAATGTATATATTCTTTTCATTTCAATATTCCAGATTGTTTATTTTTGTTAGCTTCTGATGTCTATTTTCTTTGTTTCTTGAGCTGAAAGAAGTGATTTTGGCATAAAGAATATAGTCATCTTCTTCATCTGAAAGAATCTCGTCGCTCTCTAGTATGGCATCTTCTTCATCTGCCATTTCTAAATGGACTTATGAGGTGTTCCTTAGTTTCAGAGGAGCCGATACCCGTAACAATTTTACGAGTCATCTTTATGATGCTTTGTGTCGTAGAAAAATTAGGACATTCATTGATAATGATCTTGAGAGAGGTGAAGAAATCACACCCGCTCTTTTGAAAACTATTGAAGAATCCAGAATTTCAGTGATAATATTCTCTAAAAACTATGCATCTTCCCCGTGGTGTGTTGATGAATTGGTCAAAATACTTGAATGCAAAGAAGCTTATGGGCAAATTGTTTTACCAGTTTTCTATCATGTAAATCCGTGTAATGTAGAAGAACAAAGTGGGAGTTTTGGAAATGCATTTCTTGAGCTTGAAATGAATTTTAAAGAGAAGCTGGACAAGGTGTCAATGTGGAAAGCTGAATTGACCAAAGCTGCCAATATATCAGGATGGGATTCCCACATCACCAAGTAAGTGTATCATCCTCCCATTTTCTCAAAGGCTTTGTTTGGTAGCATAGCAACTTTTTGTTTTTTTGGTTGAATGGTTTCATATGGAAATTAAAAACCTTGCATGGTTTGAATGGATTGCAAAGCTAGTTTGGTTGATGATCGTCAATTGAAAAATAATGATATCAAAAGAAAGTGTTCATTATACAATGAGTTTAGGCAATGTAGTGCTAGAGTTGCCTTGAGAGAGATTATGAGATTAAACCTTATTTGAAGCCTATAAAATAAATTCTCGATAACATAAACAATCAGCAATTCTTTTATCTTCTTTCGATATATATTTTTTTCCCATTAAAGTTTTTTGTTTTATTATGCCAGGCCTGAGTCCAAACTTGTGAATGAAATTGTGGAACACATCTTGAAGAAATTGAATGATAGGTCTTGTGCCATTCCAATGGGCCTAGTTGGAATAGATTCACGCATTGAACAAGTTAAAACTCTGCTGTTCCGGCCAACTGTTCTTGCTATAGGCATCTGGGGCATGGGTGGTATAGGTAAAACAACAATAGCTGATGCTATTCTCAATAGTGTCTCAGGTCAATATGAAGCTTCCTACTTTCTTGCAAGTGTCAGGGAAGAATCAGAAAAATCTGGTGGACTAATTCATTTAAGAGACCAACTCCTTTCGGAGTTATTAGGGGAAAATATTCGCATTTCCACTCCTACTATAGGATCCACTTCCATAAAGTCTAGGCTTAAATGCAAAAAGGTTCTGGTTGTTCTCGATGATGTGAATGATGTAGCTCAAATGGAGTTCTTAATTGAAAAGGGTGATATTTTTGGTCCAGGTAGCAGAGTTATTATAACATCTAGAAACAGACAAGTACTTAAGAATGGAGTTGATGAGATATATAAGTTAGAGGGATTGAATGATTGCGAAGCTCGTCAGCTTTTTAGTTTTTATGCCTTTAAGGAAAACTATCCCAAAAAGGATTATGTGGAGCTATCAAATAGGGCAGTGAATAGTGCTGGAGGCAATCCATTAGCCCTCAAAGTTTTGGGTGCCCTGCTATTTGATAAAAGCATTCAAGAGTGGGAAAGTGCATTGTGTAAACTTGAAAGGGTTCCTGTGCAGAGAATTCATGACTCGTTGAGAATAAGTTACGATGTACTAGAAGATGAAGAGAAGAGTTTATTTCTCGATATCGCGTGCTTCTTCAAGGGAGAACAAATTGATACTGTAAGAAGAATACTAATTGGTTGTGATATAGGAATTAGCGTTCTTGCCGACAAGTGCCTCATCACTATTTCAAGCAACAAGATAGAGATGCATGACTTGTTGCAAGGAATGGCTCATGAAATTGTTCGACAAGAATCAATTAACGAGTTTGGCAAACGCAGCAGATTATGGAATCCAAGGGATGTATATCAAGTGTTGACTAAAAATCTGGTAATGATACTTTATTTATTTATTTTATTTGAAAAAATAAACAGTACAAATAATCTTTCTATTTCATGTTACTGTCTTATGTTGGCATTTTCTTTGTTTGTAGGGAACTAAGAAAGTTGAAGGAATACTCTTAGACATGTCTAAAATAAAAAAAATGAAGTTGAGTTCTAGAGCCTTTGCTGGGATGCATAATCTTAGATTGCTTAAAATTTATGATTCTAAAGTTGGAAATATCTACAATGTGCACATTCCTGATGGGCGGCTTGAATCTCTTTCTGATGAGTTAAGGTATCTCCATTGGGATGGATTCCCTCTAAGATCTTTGCCATCCAATTTTAATCCAGAGAATCTTGTCAAACATAATCTTGCTTATAGCAATGTTCAACATCTGTGGAGAGGGGTGCAGGTATATTATGCTACTGCATCACCTTTTTAATTTTGATAATGAATTCTTGAGAATATTAATGCTAATTTAGTGCAGCCATTTCTTAAAAGTGTAAACTTGTATATATATATATATATATATATATATATATATATATATAAAAGCTCACTGGGGCATGAGAAGCACATGACTGTCTTGACTCGTGCTGCATATTAAAGCCATCCGACCTAACAGTTCATTCTTGTAATTAGCATACAAAGTACTTCATATCTCATGAAACAACTGTATATATCATTTTTGCAGAACGTTGTAAATTTAAGAGAGATGAACCTTGGCAATTGTTTACTGCAATTCCGGACCTTTCACGGGCTGAAAATCTCGAGAGGTTGAATTTTGATTACTGTACGAGTTTGGTAGAAATTCCTTCATCTGTTCACTGTCTACACAAGCTTGTTGATTTCGACCTTAGATACTGCACAAACCTTACCAACTTTCCAAGTAGAATTAATATGAGATCTCTCAAAACTCTCAACTTTTCTGGCTGCAAAAATCTTAAGAAGTGCCCAGAGATTAAAGGGGAGATAAAATATTTGAATTTAAATAGCACAGCAATTGAAGAACTTCCTCAATCAATTGGGTCTCTTGGTACACTTGTTGCATTGAATTTGAAGGACTGTAAACAGCTTAGGAATCTCCCAAACAGCATTTGTTATATGGAGTCTCTTGTAATTGCTGATTTCTCTGGCTGCTCAAATATCACCAGATTCCCGGATTTTCCAAATAATATGAGATATTTACACTTAAGTGGCAGTGCAATAGAAGAGCTTCCTTGTTCAATTGGTTTTCTCTCTCGACTCTCCACTTTGGATCTAACAGATTGCAAAAGGCTTAAGAATCTTCCATTTACGTTTTCTAAGTTGAAATCTATTCAAAAACTCATTCTTTCTGGTTGCTCATGGATAACCACATTTCCTCAGGTATCAAGGAATATAAGGGTGTTGTATCTAGATGGGACAGCAATAAAGGAAATTCCATCATCAATTGAATGGTTCTCTGAACTAGTTGAATTGCATTTGCGAAACTGTACAGAATTTGAGATTCTTCCTGGCAATTTTTGTAGGTTAGTATCTCTGAAAAAGCTTAACCTCTCAGGGTGTTCGAAATTTAAGATTTTTCCAGAAATCTCCAAGAGAATGGGATTAAGATTTCTTTACATGGATGGAACAGGCATAACAAAGTTACCCTCTCCATTAGAGAATCTGGAAATGCTTTCCATGCTGGAATTAAGGAACTGCAAAAGCCTTGTCCCAGTGCCACAATTTGACGTCAGCGTATCTTATTCTAGCCCACATTTGGAATATTTGCGTAAGCTGTGCCTTAGCGGCTGTGGTCTATCTCATTTGCCTAGCTGCTTGCAGTGCCTTTTGTAGGTCCCAAAGACACTCAAGAGGGGAGTGAATTTGGTGTCTCAAAATTTTCTGCCTGATTTTCTAATGGATCAGATTTAGCTTTTTAAAGACCAGAATATGAAAACAGAATAGAAAGAATGTAAAATTGTAGAATAAGGATCAGAAAAGTTTGCACACAGAATTTATAGTGGTTCGGCCAACATGCCTACATCCACTCCCCAAATTTCACTTACTTGAGCCTTTCTTCAATCTAAACTCTTTTAAAGGCAAGAGCTAAAGCCAATATACAATTCTAAAATTTGTATATCTACCCACAATCTTTTTCCCAAAGTAAAAGATTAAAAACCTTACTATAATTCTTTCTTCTAGGTTTCTAGCCAACCTAACTCACAATCTTTTTCAATAAAAATTTCCTCACACTAAGATTACAACAAAAGCTATAACCAAATTGAGGAGTATGAGTAAAGAATGAAGTACAAAGATGTAGAAAGTGAAAGTAACAAATTAAGCTTTTTCTCTTAAGAGGTAGAAATTATTTCCAAACTTTTTCTAACATTCTAATGGGTAAAACATCATGTATTTATACTTAAAAGATTAGTTTTGGATGCTTAAAATAAAAAGTAGCCGTTTTTGGACGTTAGAGAGCCAATCAGAAGGGATAAAATCAAACTAGCCGTTTTATGACCGTTATTTTGTCTTTTAGTGCGATTCTGAATTTTGTCCAGAATTCTGATACAAGCAGAAATTCAGTTAGAAATTGGTAGATAGAAATTAATTTAGAAATTCTTTTAGAAAACTGATATACAGAAATTCATTTTCTAAAAAATAATTTTTTGACGAAAAATCAGTTTTGATTACAAGTTCATTTTCTAACATAAAAACATTTTTGTGCAATTTTAAAACTAAAATGTGTATGCATGAGATAGAATGTTTTGCCTCAATTTGATATTACATTTTAATAGCCTAAATTCCTAACAACTATGGCAGTAAATAAATTTTACAACTTAAACCCATGCTGATAAAACTTGTTATTTAGAAATGTGATCATCCTCAGATAAATTCATAGAAAGTTTCCTGCAGAAATTTGTTTAGACTAGAATTCTTAATAGAGTTTATTTAAGGTTTGATAATCATCAAAATTAGAGTGTGGTCTTGGGCCAACAATCTCCCACTTTTTGATGATGACAAAACCTTAATAAACTCCAATTAGAAGTCTATCTAGGTTAGTAAAAACATGCTCCCCCTGAATATGTGCATGGGGGTAAATATAAAAATATATATATTCCCTGTGCAAAAAATATAATCATTTTAAAAGAATAACTATACCCTTTGAGAACCACAATCCTTTTAATAGCAACACTATATAGAGCAACAATTCATCTCTATATAGATCAACAATTTTAACAAGATAATTCAACATCTATGGATAAACAGTAATTCATCACCAATATTCATCATCAGCAAAATCAAAACAAACCAACTGTTGATGTTCAAAAACAGCTCAAAAACAGCACAGAACATAATATCCACAAAACACAAAATAAACATCCATATATCGTTCTCCCCCTTTTTGTCAACATCAAAAGGAGGAATAAGCAAATCCAAAAAGAAAGTAAAAAGTAGCAATTAGTACCTCAGGGATCAACATCCATTGGGTTGAGGCTGTTACCAGACTGTCCTGGTTTGGGTGGATTCCTAGTCCTCAGGAGGATGCGATTGGACTTGCGATGAGTGAACACAGGCTCATCAGGAAAAGAGGTGTCTTCTTCTTCGTGAGGTACAGGAGATTCGGACTTGGGCAAAGGAGATGGAATTGAAGGACCTTCATTTGCATTGGAAATAAGCAAAGGAACTGTGGCAGCTAGCTGGCTGAAAATGTCTCCCAGTTTGTGAAACAATGCTGAGGCAGAGACGATGTGTTCCTCGAATTTCTTTAGCTGATTGTCATCCATATAATGCACAGGAAGATCAACTTTAGGAGCAGCAGGAGCAGACTCTGTCTGAATGCTTGGAGATTTCTCAACTGCCGCAGCAGGAGGACTTGAGGGTGCATTGTTGGAAGAAGAACTTCCAGATTTAGTGCCAGTAGGGTTATCCTCAGAGGAGAACTGGCTCCCTGGTTTTTCTGCAAACTCAGCAAGATGTTCAGCACTAACAGACTCAGAAGGGTTAGGAGACTTACCAGACTTGGTTGATGAAGCACTGGACTCAGATGGCTTCGAAACAGGGGAAGGCTCTTTGATAGCCACACCAGAGGAGGTTTTCATCCAGCTTAAGAATTCCAAATACTTGGATTGCATGGCCTCATCTAGTTTTACCAGTTCTTTTCCCTTGGTTGTGACTGGTGAAGATTCAACATTCAATTTTTGTTTTCCAGCCTTCTTGCCAGCCTCTTTGTAAAATACAAAGTTAACTTTTTCAAGCTTAAATGATTCCCCATTCGAGGTGTCAGATACCAACTTCCAGTGTTCAAATAAACGGGTAAGAATCATGCCAAAAGGTTGCTTTTCATCAACAGATCGAGTGGCCATATAGTTGAATATTAAACATGGCAAATTAAAGTCCTTTTTAGTGTAAAAATGCCAGAGAAACACAATATCACAATCCGAGAGATATGACATGCTACCAACCCTTGGGGTTATGTATTGGCTCATACATTTATACAAGATTTTATAATGAGACAACAGATTTGAAGCTAAGGGATTCTTGGAAGCCCTACTGCCATCACTAGAAATTTTGGCTAAAAAAGCGTCTTTATTGAGTTCAGGAAAATCAAGTATCCTACTTTCTGTTCTAGTACATATAGACCCACTGAATTTAATAGAAAATACCTTTGCAATCAGGTTCGGTGTTACCGTGAAAGTTGTTCCCTTGATAAGCACCTTGAAGCTCTCTGTTCTAACCTCAAATCGTGAGGCGTAGAACTCCTTGACCAGTTCTGGGAAGAAGGAATTTCGACGAAACGAAAAGAACCGCTTCCATGACTGCGACTCCACATAATGAGCGACATATGGAGCATTGTGCGCTAGATCATCCCATATTATGATTTTAAAAGGCATTATAGAGAGGGATTTAGTGGGTAAGGAAGATTTAGACTTGGTGGGTTTGACAGACGGAGGCGGATTAGGAACGAGGCTAGGGATTTGATCATCGGGAGTTTTCTCCGATGGGATGGAGGTGGTGTGTGACGGAGATCGCCGGGGATGTCGTTTGGCTAGCGATTTCGATCTCCCTATTTGAGAATAGATAGGGTTTCTTCTTGATGAGAGAAATTTAGAAAGAATAAACAAGAGAAGAGAGTTAGTAAGAAATAAATAAGAAACTTGAAAACTAATACTTACAGTAAATAGAAGATGAAAGGACGTGATGGTTATCGTGCTCAGTGCAACCACTTCTCATAGGGAAACTGCATTTGTGCAGTTATCGAGAGGCGGGAAGACAGGGATTTTGAGCAAAAATACCAAATTACCCTTTAAATTTTAAATGGATACAATAAAAGATAGGATCAAAGGGACTTTGCACCCTTATCTTGTTCACTGTGATACTCAATCTATCAAATCACGTTTAATAACTGTCAGAATAAAAATCAAAACATAAGAGAAATAAATCAAGACATATCTTTATAATGATTAAAATAGTTTCGTTGTTTAAGAATAGGTCCAGAAATCATACCAGAATTTTTACTATTCTGACATTCCCATACATAGCTTTCTTCTTAGTTGACAAAATCTGTCTTCTTTGAGAGGCTTAGTGAAAATGTCGGCTATCTGATTTTCTGTAGAGACAAATTCTAGCAAGATATCTCCTCTTTGCACATGATCTCGTATAAATTGATGTCTAATTTCAATATGCTTTGTTCTTGAGTGCAAGATAGGATTTTTTGATAAATTTATTGCACTTGTATTATCACAGAATATTGGAATGTTGTCAAATTCTATCCCATAATCTTTCAATTGCTGTCTAATCCATAGAATTTGAGCTACACATCCACCAGTGGCTATGTATTCTGCCTCTGCTGTAGATAATGCTACAGAATTCTGCTTTCTACTTGACCATGTGATTAGAGAATTTCCCAGAAAATGGCAAGCACCAGAAGTACTTTTTCTATCAATTCTACATCCAGCATAGTCAGCATCTGAGTACCCGATCAGATTAAATGAAGTGTTCTTAGGATACCAAAGTCCTAATTCTTGTGTGCCAACCAGATATCTTAAAATTCTTTTTACTGCAATCAGATGAGATTCCTTTGGAGCTGATTGAAAACGTGCACAGAGACAGACACTGAAGTGAATGTCTGGTCTACTTGCAGTTAAATATAGCAGAGACCCAATCATTCCTCGATATAATTTTTCTTCAACAATTTTTCCTTTCTCATCCTTATCAATCTTTATTGTTGAACTCATAGGAGTACTGGCAATTTTTGCATCAGACATTTTGAATTTCTTCAGCAACTCCTTAGTATACTTTGATTGACTTATGAAAATACCATCAGCACATTGCTTGATTTGGAGACCCAGGAAGAAGGTTAACTCACCCATCATGCTCATTTCAAATTCCTTTTTCATAATTGCTTCAAATTCTTTGGACAAGGAAACATTAGTAGAACCAAAAACTATATCATCAACGTAAATTTGAACAATTAAAATATGAGATGATTTATGCTTTATAAAAAGAGTGGTATCTACTTTACCTCTGTTAAAACCATGAGCAAGTAAAAAATAGCTTAACCTTTCATACCAAGCTCTGGGAGCTTGCTTTAAACCATATAAAGCTTTCTTAAGTTTGTAAACAAAATCAGGATGATCAGAATTTTCAAAACTTGGAGGTTGTTCAGCGTAGACTTCCGCATTTAATAAACCATTTAGAAAAGTACTTTTAACATCCATTTGATATAATCTGAAATTTTTAAAACATGCAAATGCACATAAAATTCTAATTGCTTCTAATCTAGCAACAGGTGCAAAAGTTTCATCAAAATCTATACCTTCCTCTTGGTTGTAGCCTTGGGCCACCAATCTGGCTTTATTTCTGACAACATTACCTTGTTCATCCAACTTATTCCTAAACACCCATTTTGTTCCAATAATAGAACAATTTGAGGGCCTAGGAACCAGATTCCAAACCTTGTTTCTTTCAAATTGACTTAGCTCTTCTTGCATAGCAATGATCCAATTTTCATCAGTTTGAGCATCAGTATAATTTTTAGGTTCAAGTTGAGAGACAAAGGCAACATTACCATAATATTCATGCAAGGCTCTCCTGGTCATCATTTTCTGAGATGGATCACTCAACAGATTATCCTTTGAATGATATTTGTGGAATCTCCAATCTTTAGGTAGCTCAGTTGATTGATCAGACTGTTGTTCTATCTGGATTTCTCGTTCATTTCCTTCCTGTATTCCAGAGTTATCTTCAGTTTCTTCACCTTGATCCATACTTCTATCATTTTGATCTTCCTGCTGATCTTGTGATTTCTCTGTTTCAGCACTTTGTCCTTCTTTATCTTTTACTTTCTCGAAACCTGTTTCATCATCAGACAAACTCTTTTCTCCAACATTCACGTTAGTAAAATCAAATTTAACATTTATTGATTCTTCTACTTTAAGTGTTCTTCTATTGAATACTCTGTAAGCTTTTGAATTTAAAGAATATCCTAAAAATATACCTTCATCTGACTTTGCATCAAATTTAGCTAAGTTACTTTTATCATTAAAAATGAAACACTTACAGCCAAATGGTTGAAAATAACTGATGTTGGGCTTTCTTCCTTTCCATAGTTCGTATGGGGTCTTTTCCAGCACAGACCTGATCAAAATTCTATTTAAAATATAGCAGGCTGTATTAATTGCTTCAGCCCAGAAATACTTCGGTAGGTTGTTCTCATTTAGCATAGTTCTGGCCATCTCTTGAAGAGTTCGATTCTTCCTTTCTACTACACCATTCTGCTGAGGTGTTCTTGGAGAAGAAAAGGTGTGATTAACACCCGAATTACTGCAAAATTCTTCAAACTTCTTGTTCTCATATTTTCCACCATGATCACTTCTGATATTTGTAATCTTATATCCTTTTTCATTTTGAATCTTCTTGCTTAACTTTTTAAATGCTTCAAAAGTATCATCCTTATGAGCAAGAAATAGCACCCACGTGTACCTTGTGTAGTCATCCACCACATTTAAAACATATGACTTTCCACCAATACTTGAGGGATTAATTGGACCAAATAAATCCATGTGGAGCAGTTCTAGAGCCTTCTCAGTAGACACACCAGACTTGGATTTATGAGAGTTCCTGGTTTGCTTCCTAAACTGACACGCATTGCACAAATAATCTTTGTCAATTTTTATCTTTGGAATACCCTTCACCAGATCTTTTCTCATCAGCTTCTCAATCACGTGAAAACTTACATGACCCAATTTTCTATGCCATAAAATACTTAAGTCTTCTTTTGAGATTAAACATTTAGCTTCACTTTTCTTGATGTCTTCAAGACTGACTAAGTAGATATTTCCAGATCTCTGACCCTTTAAAACAGATTTTCCAGATTCAACATCCTCAACTCTACAATGATCAACTTCAAAGATTACTCTTCTCTTCTTATCACATAACTGACTGATACTTAATAAATTATACTTCAGTCCTTCAACAAGAGAAACATCTTCAATAACTGGATTAGAACCAATTGATCCAGTTTCAATTATTTTTCCTTTTCGATTGTCACCAAAACTAACAGAACCACCAGTAGTCTTCACCAATTTTGAAAACTTGGTTCTGTCACACGTCATATGCCTGGAGCAGCCACTATCCATATACCATTTTTCAGTCTTGGTGCTCCTTAGGCAGACCTGCAACAATTTCAAACAGTTTTAGGTACCCAATTCTTCTTGGGTCCTACAGGGTTAGCAGTAACTGTTCTAGAATTTTTAATCACCCATTTTTGTTCAACAAAATTAGCATTGTTCTTGTAAAAACATAATTTTGAAATATGCCCCTTTTTGCAACAATAAAAGCATATAGCAGAAGAATTAGTTGCTAATTTTTTATAAGATGCCGCCTTATCAACCCTTTTTGTAAAATATTTTTTCTTATAAAAATTCTTTGATGAACTTGCATGAATTGATTTCACATTTTCAACAGTATTATTATTACACACACAAACTTGTTTTCCTTTGCATTTTTCATATAAAGATGCATATTTTGTTTCTAAATCAGAAAAATCATTTTTTCATTTTATTTCTGATTGCTTAGAGTTCTCATGTTCCAAACTCAATGCATCAAAATTCTTTTTCAATTCAGTATGCGTCTTCTTAAGCAGGCAATATTTGTGATGCAATTCTTCAAAACAATCAAGCATTTTTTCATACTCATTTCCATCAGAATTAGACTCTGAATCACTTACCTCCGATTTTTCAGAGTTATCAGCTGTGTCCTTTACTTCTTCATCTGAAGATGAATTTCGCTCTTCACAATCAGAGACTGCCATCAAACCAATATCATCAGAATTTCTAGATTCTCCTTTGCTTGAGCTTGATTCTTCACTGTCACTCCACGTGGCCTTCATAACCTTCTTCTTGAATCTTTTCTCCTTTTTCTTTAAATTTGGGCATTTGGATTTGATGTGACCTGGTTTGTTGCATTCATAACAGACGATATCTCCTATGAATTTTGAAGAGTTTTCTCCCTTGTGATGAGAGAATTTTTGATGCTGTCTTCTATAGGACTTCCTTCCTTTTCTGTATAGCTTCTTGAATTTTTTGGTGATCAACGCCATTTCATCATCTCCTGTTGAATAGTCACTTCCAAACTCTGCCTTGAGGGCAATAGCTTTTAGTTTCCTGTCTTTTTCTTTCTCTGCATCTTGAGACTTAATATACAACTCATGTGAAATAAGAGATCCACAAACATTATCAAAGTTAAGTGTACTGAGATCCTTATCTAATAAAATTGAAGCCTTTGCTTCCCATCTAGGTGTGAGACCTCTTACTAGCTTAGCAATTTTATCATATTCATTAAGTTTTTTGCCAAGTGCTTTAATATCATTAGTCAATTTTATGTACCTATTTATTACCTCAGAGATTGATTCCTCAGGCTTTATCTTAAAGCTTTCATAATCAACCATCAGAACATGCAATCTTGTATCTTTAACTTGATTTGTACCTTCATATGTTGCTTCCAGCTTGTCCCATATCTCTTTGGCAGTGTCGCATCCAGAGACTCTGTTAAACTCATTTGTTTGCAATGAGCAAAACAGAATACTCATAGCTTTGGAGTTTAGTTGCACAAGCTTCTTCTCTACTTCAGTAAATTCTTTTCTCATTTTTAACACAGTAGTGGCACCAGAAGCTCCTGCTTCAGTTGCTGGTTTCCTTGGAGGCTCATATCCGTCTTGAATAATATCCCAGCAATCCATGTCTTGTGATTGGATGAAGTGCCTCATTACAACTTTCCAGAATGGATAATTTTCACCACTGAGCATAGGAGGACGGTGAACTGAGTGTCCTTCCTTAAAGGGCGTAGCAATTGGAGCGTCAGCCATTCTTTGGATCACTCAAGGATTTTAAGCCTTAGGAAGATTGAGAACTGCTCTGATACCAAATGTAGGTCCCAAAAACACTCAAGAGGAGGGGGGGTGAATTGGGTATCTCGAAATTTTCTGGCTGATTTTCTAATGGACAGATTTAGCCTTTTAAAGACCAGAATATGAAAACTGAATCGAAAGAATGTAAAATTGTAGAATAAGGATCAGAAAAGCTTGCACACAGAATTTATAGTGGTTCGGCCAACATGCCTACATCCACTCCCCAAGTTTCATTTACTTGAGTCTTTCTTCAATCTAAACTCTTTTAAAGGCAAGAACTAAAGCCAATATACAATCCTAAAATTTGTATATCTACCCACAATCTTTTTCCCAAAGTAAAAGATTAAAAACCTTACTATAATTCTTTCTTCTAGGTTTCTAGCCAACTTAACTCACAATCTTTTTCAATAAAAATTTCCTCACACTAAGATTACAACAAAAGCTATAACCAAATTGAGGAGTATGAGTAAAGAATGAAGTACAAAGATGTGGAAAGTGAAAGTAACAAATTAAGCTTTTTCTCTTAAGAGGTAGAAATTCTTTCCAAACTTTTTCTAACATTCTAATGGGTAAAACATCATGTATTTATACTTAAAAGATTAGTTTTGGATGCTTAAAATAAAAAGTAGCCGTTTTTGGACGTTAGAGAGCCAATCAGAAGGGATAAAATCAAACTAGCCGTTTTATGACCGTTATTTTGTCTTTTAGTGCGATTCTGAATTTTGTCCAGAATTCTGATACAAGCAGAAATTCAGTTAGAAATTGGTAGATAGAAATTCATTTAGAAATTCTTTTAGAAAACTGATATACAGAAATTCATTTTCTAAAAAATAATTTTTTGACGAAAAATCAGTTTTGATTACAAGTTCATTTTCTAACATAAAAACATTTTTGTGCAATTTTAAAACTAAAATGTGTATGCATGAGATAGAATGTTTTGCCTCAATTTGATCTTACATTTTAATAGCCTAAATTCCTAACAACTATGGCAGTAAATAAATTTTACAACTTAAACCCATGCTGATAAAACTTGTTCTTTAGAAATGTGATCATCCTCAGATAAATTCATAGAAAGTTTCCTGCAGAAATTTGTTTAGACTAGAATTCTTAATAGAGTTTATTTAAGATTTGATAATCATCAAAATTAGAGTGTGGCCTTGGGCCAACACCTTTCGTCTTTAGAGTCCTTGGAACTAGATGGAAACAATTTCTAGTACATAGGAGAAGGCTTTGGAAAATTCTCGGAGGTACAATACCTTGGCTTAAGGTCTTGTCATAAGCTTAGATCATTACCTGCACTGCCACCACAACTGTCAAAATTAGATGCAAATGATTGCACATCATTAACAATAATTTCCATCTCAGAAACTGCAGACGGAAACATTTGTGACTTCTTTTTCACAAATTATTTGTATTTGGGTTCTGATGCTCTCAATAACATCTTTGTTTACGCACTACAAAAAATGCTGATGTACAGTAAAAGACTATATGGTCAGGTTGGTCAGTTCTTTCTTTTATCTTTAATTAATTCTTTTTATGGTTATTGTATTTTGTTAAAATTCATAGACATTGCTTATTAACACGATATATTTTTATAGGTGTCTTCAGTGCTACCCGGGCCGTCCAGCCTTTGCTTCCCATGGAACACAATTCCAGCTTGGTTCGTGCTCCGTAGTTTTGGATCTTCTTTAACAGTTGAGCTGCCTTCGTATTGAATTTTGCAGGGTTTGTTGTGTGTGCTGTGGTTGCATTTGAGCCCCATTTTAAGGATAGCAGTTTCCAGCTTAGATGTAGTTATCATTTTAAGAACCAGGATGGTGATTGCAAGGATCTAAACTGTGAATTTGGTGGCTGGTATGAGTGGAAGAATAGGAGGTTTAACGGGTCTCATCACCTGTTTATTGGTTATGATCCTTGTCTAGATGCCACAAAGAATGATTATCTTGGAAAATTCAGTGAGGTGTTGATAAAATTTTACACTGAAGATATGGACAACAATCCTCTATGTTGCTGTGATGTGTTGAAGTGCGGTGTCCGTCCGCTTTATAAGCAACACGATGATGCTTTCCATCATCAAGGCCTATACTTAAGAGCCACAGCTACAAGATGCCGGGGCTCAAATAAACCGAAACCTCCAGTGATCATAACTGAGTGCTAATACACTGCAGGCCCATATTCTTGAAGTAGGAACTGGATTCGATGTTTCTGAATGTGTGAGCAATTACGCCCGGAGACGGCAGCGGGGGATTTGCATACTTAGCGGAGCTGGAACTGTAACGAATGTTAGCATGAGGCAACCAGTGGCAGCTGGAGCTATTGTCACTCTCCATGGCAGATTTGAGATTTTATCTTTATCAGGATCTTTCTTGCCGCCTCCAGCTCCACCGGGAGCTACTAGTTTAACAATATTTCTGGCCGCAGGAGAAGGTCAGGTGGTGGGTGGAACCGTTGTGGGGGAGCTGACAGCAGCTGGGCCTGTGATTGTTATAGCAGCATCATTCACAAATGTTGCTTATGAAAGGCTGCATTTAAATGAAGCTGAACAAAAATTAGGGATTCAGAGTGGCAGTGGTAATGGTGGCAGCGGTGGAGTTGGAAATAATTCGTTTCCTTATGAGGGAGGAATTTCGGGTGGGTTACATTTCTTTAATTTGCCAGTGAATATGCCAGGAAACATGCAATTGCCGGTGGATGGATGGGGTGGGAGTTCAGGGAGTTATGGGGTTGGTGTGGGAGCTAAAAGGAACATGGAGTTACGGGGTTGGTGAATAGTAGAATTTGATGTCAGCCTATCTTATTCTAGCCCACATTTGGAATATTTGCGCAAGCTATGCCCCAGTGGCTGTGGTCTATCTAATTTGCCTAGCAACTTGCAGCGCTTTTCGTCTTTGGAGTCCTAGGAATTAAATGGAAACAATTGGAGTACATAGGAGTAAGCTTTGGAAACTTCTCGGAGCAAGCTTTGGAAACTTCTCGGAGCTACAATACCTTGGCTTAAGGTCTTATCATAAGCTTAGATCATTACCTGTGCTGCCACCGCAACCGTCAAAATTAGATGCAAATGACTGCACACCATTAACAACAATTTCCATCTTAGTAACAACAGAGGGAAACATTTGTGACTTCTTTTTTGCTAATTGTTTGAATTTGGGTTCTGATATGCTCGCAATAACATCTTTGTTTAAGCACTACAAAAAATGCTGATGCATGTATAGCAAAAGATTATGTGATCAAGTTGGTCAGTCCTTTCTTTTAACTTTGATTTAATTCTTTATAAGATTATTGTATTGTGTTAGAATTCATAGACAATGTTTAGGTGTCTTCTGTGCTACCCGGGCCGTCCGGCCTTTGCTTTCCATGGAGCACAATTCCAGCATGGTTCGTGCTTCGTAGTTTAATCATCATTAACAGTTGAGCCACCTTCGTATTGGGTTAGTAGTGATTTTTGCGTTGTGTGTGCTGAGGTTGCATTTGAGACCCATTTTAAGGACAGTAGTTTCCAGCTTAGATGTAGTTATCATTTCGAGAAAAAAGAATGGTGATTGCATAGATCTAAACTGTGAATTTGGTGGCTGGTATGAGTGGAAGAATAGGAGGTTTGATAGGTCTGATCACCTGTTTATTGTCAAGATGCCACAGAGAATGATTATCTTGGTAAATTCAGTGAGGTATTGATAAAATTTTACACTGAAGATATGGACAACATTCCTCTACGTTGCTATGATGTGTTGAAGGGCGGAGTCCGTCCGCTTTATATGCAACACGACGATGCGTCCCATCATCAAGGCCTTGACTTAGTAGCCACGGCTGCAAGAGGCGCCTCAAATAAACCGAAACCTCCAATATCATTATAAAGCATCTCTGCTTGGATTAGTTAGATGAAATTGTTAAGTCTGTTTTGCTGTTTAGTCTTTCCACTTGAAGCTGTCTGATAAGATGTCAATGGCGATTTCCTTACTTAACTGAACCTACTTAGGCTTTGCTATATAGTCACCGGGGGAGGTGCGGTGCACTGCTGCTGTGGGGATTCGAACCAGGATGCTCAAGAGGCCATGAACCGATGTTGAAATTGACTAATCATAATAAGCCAAAAATTTTCTTATGTATTTAATTACTCATGTTAAACTTTAATCTTATGCAATTATGGGTCTTGCCAATTAAAGTCCCAAAATTAACTAAAAGTATAAATTACTCTCTAAATCAATTAAAATTAGAATTCACTTTTTACCGTAATACTAATACGAATTAATATTAACTTGGGTTAACTGCTAAAATCGTTTAACAATTTTATTTACATTTTAAATTATGAATTAAAAAAATCGATTAAATTGATCTTCAATTTTTTTTTTTTAAATGCGATCTCATTAGATTTTTCGCTCAAAATATAACAAAATGCATTACTAAATCCTTAAATTTTAAACTTAAAATTATATTTACTGTTAAATTATGAACTAAAAATTAAAATTAAAAAATTTTAAAAAATTAGAGTTCGATTTAATTAGTCAAAGTAACGTGAAGTTATGGGGTTGGTGAATTTTAGGAATTAACCCAGTCAACCTTCCATCTGAATAGTACCAAAATTGAGCAGTTGCTTTACCAAATCGAAAATGGCGAGAACCACTGCTGCTACTGCCCTAAATTCAAAATACTCAGCAAAGCTAATACTTCTGTTGGCTGCTTTGCTGCTATTGCTCATCTCTCTACTCCCATCTTCACTTTTCGCTCCAAATCTTAACCTCAAAGAAGCAGAAGAAACCATCACCATCGTCATGCCTGCCACTGAGATTTTCGGAGTCAAGATTTAAAAGAATGTTCCTCAGTCCCGGCTTGATGAGCTTGGTGTTCACTATAAGAAATTTGTGAAATAGCAACGGAAAAATAGCAACGGAAATTTTTTCGTTGCTAAATAGCAACGGAAAATCATTTCAGTTGCTAAATAGCAACGGAAAAAAAATTCCGTTGCTATTTTCGGTCAGGTTTTTCTTATATAGCAACGAAAATTTTTTTCGATATTTTCGGTCGCTAAAAGAGGAGGGAAAGTTTGGCGCGGAAATTTAGCAACGGTTATTAGCAACGGAAGGTGTTTACCGTTGCAGTTTGGCGCGGAAATTTAGCAACGGTTATTAGCAACGGAAGGTGTTTACCGTTGCTAAATATGGCGCGAAGCTAGCGCGGCGAAATTTGGAGCGAAAAATAGCAACGGAAATTTTTTTCCGTTGCTAAAAATATTTTCGTTGCTATTTTAGCAACGGAAACTTTTTCCGTTGCTATTTTAAATTTTCCGTTGCTAAATGGAGAAAATTAGCCACCCAAAATAATTCGGTTGGTAAAATTGAAACAATTAGCAACGAAAATTATTTCGGTTGCTATAATTTTATATAATTAACAATAATTTGCAACGGATATTGAAAACCGTTGCTAAATGGGCATAAAATAGCAACCGAAATTAAATTCGGTTGCTAATATCGATACCTTTAGCAACGGAACATTTCGTCGTTGCTAAAGGTTCCAAAAATAGCAACCGAAAAATTTTCGGTTGCTAATTTGTGAAGAAATAGCAACCGAATAATTTTCGGTTGCTAATATTGGAACGTTTTGCAACGGAAAATAATTCGGTTGCTATTTATTTCGTAGTAACGTTAAAACGGAATAATAAAACGGTTGCTAAATCATGCGAAAATAGCAACCGAATTAATATTCGGTTGCTAATATTGAAAATATAGCAACCGAATATAAATTCGGTTGCTATTTCTATAATTTGCAACGGATTCATTGAACCGTTGGTAAATTATTCTAAAATAGGAATAAATTTTCGGTTGCTATATTTTGTAGGTAGGACTATATTGCAATGGAAAAATCTAATGAATAGCAACTGAATTTAAGTTCAGTTGCTAATATTGAAAAAATAGCAACCGAAATAAATTTCGGTTGCTATTGTGTAAAAAAAAAGTTGCCCGCACATCTTGCAATTAGCAACCTGCAAAATTTTACGTGTTAAAAATACCAACCGAATTAATTTTAGGTTGGTAATAAGTCAACGATAGCAACCGAATTCCTTTCGGTTGCTAAATCTTAGGGTTAATTCAGATTTTAGTATCCTGTTTTGATTCATTTCTTTTTCATCCTATCCCTTGCGCCGACCCCTCTCCTTCATATCTCCATCGCCGCCTCTGCTTCCCCTATCTCAGACGCCGCCCACCGCTGCTCCCCCACTGCCTCCCCCGATTTTAGACCGCTCCCCCGATCCCTTGAGCCGACTCCTCTCCCCCACCGCCTTGCCCTCTGCTCCCCCGATCTCCCCCTCCCCCTCCCCCACCGCCTTGCCCTCTGCTCCCCCAATCTCGAACGACGCCGTTGCTCCACCGATCTCCGACGCCGCCGTTACCCCATAGTATTGAATCATCAGACCTGCCCACCGCTGCTCCCCCACTGCCTCGCCCCCCCACTGATTACGGGTAATTATTTTTTACAGACATCAATGCATTCGTTTTTCAATTTTGAACTTTTCTCTTTAATAAAAATTTGATGTCTCTCACGTTCTTTTTATTGTTTAAGATTTTTCATTTCACTGTTGTTTTTGATTTAATCTCCAGTTATTATCTCCAGTTCCGAAGAGGAATAAAGAAGAGCAAAGAGAATGGCTCTTCTCTTTTCTTTCTGCGATCAGATCTTAATATAGCAAATCTTTATCAAAAAAGGGTATGTTCCACTTACACTTCCAGTTCCCATTTTCAGTTTAACGAAATTTAGCTATCTTCGGTTTAGTAATCTTTATTTTTTCTTTGCGAAGCACGACAACACTCTGGATTTTCTTGTGACTTAACTATTTCTTTGCTTCTGTTCGTGGGTCCTTTATTTATCTGCTGATTTGTGATTTCTTGTTCTTGAGTTGACTCTGTTCCTGTACTATCGACTGATGTGGAATATTGCTTGTTTCTGTTATATATTGCTTATGCTTGGACTAGTGTTTATGTAGTTCAGACCATCTACGCTTAATCTTTCAAAGTTTTTTTTTTTGAAAAGTATATTCACATTCCACCATACCAAAAGGTGATCAGATTCACTGTTTGTTGTTAAGATAAATGGATCCGCTTTTCTTTCTCTAATCTGGCTCTTATAGAAGAGGAAAAAGGGCTCTCTTTTTTTATAATTTAATAAATATGTGGATTCAAATTCTTCAATTTAATAAATAAAGTACCCATATATTTATAATTTTCAATATCTGACCCTGTTTAATTTCCGTTTTACTTTTTTTTTCCTATTTAACACAAGAACACGTAATAAAATTGTTTGTAATTATCCAATGTTATTTTTAAAAAAAAAAAAAAAGAAACGAAGAAGAAATTTGTGTCAGAAAAGACTTTAGCATGTTGGATTCGGCCACTTAACAAGCTTAAACACAGGATTAAGATAACATTTGTTTTCAAGTAGCTCTAAAAATAGATGGCTCTGCTCTGTCAATAGCTGATATATTACTAAACTTTAAATCTACTTTGGAAAATGTATAATGTGGTTATGTAATTTGGGTTCTAATTTTGCAATTATGACAAATTATTGGGATAATTAATAATAAAAAGAAGAGCACTTAATTTTCTTCTCCACTGCCATGATGAAAAGGGTTTGATTAGTTTGACAAATTAAATAATTGCATGGGACTTGAATTAGAAGCTACCCTATTAGGTAGTAAGCCTAAAGTCTCTTCAATTTGTTTGGTGAATTTTATGTTTTAGAGAAACTAATTTTACTATCTAACTACCTCTCTATTAATTTGCTTGCTCTATTGCAATTTTGGCTATTTAATTTTTATTATTATATTTCTCTTCAATTGGTGGTTTACAGGGCAACCTAATTGGCTGACATCGAAATTTGAAATTGTCGTCCTACGTAAGTTACATTTATGCACAATTATTTTTTATACTAACATTGTTTGATGCATAAGTTTTTAGATGATGCATCCCGTCCTCCTACTATTATTATTTGATTTTAAAGTTTATTAATATATCAGCCCTTCAAAGGAGCAATCAAACTTATAATCAATACAACTTGATGCTACTAGAATATTAACATATCTGAATCTCTATCATAATTTTCTGAAAACATTTTAAGTGGTTATTATTATTATTATTATTATTATTATTATTATTATTATTATTATTATCATGGTTTTTTGATTTATATGTAAATTCATATTATTTTGATTCTATCTGTACGTGGAGGGAGTTTGGTGGAAGCTGGCTTTTTTCATTGCATTTCACCTTCCAAGGTCATGTATCTTTATCCATTTAATAGTACTATTATATCTTATTTCTGTCTGCTCCGATGTAACTTAGCTCGTACACATTGATAACTTGAGTGTTTTTTGTTTTTGTTGCCTCTTGTTTTCCTAAACTGACTAGCTAGAATTTTAGTAGTGACTCTGCCTGAAAATTGCACCATTTTTGTGTTACATGTTGTTCAAGTTATTTTCAGAGATAAAATGCCATTGGAAAACATAATGATACTATTTTCGCAAACACCGATTCATGAAATATCCTTTATTTTTTAGTAAACACTGATAAAAGCTAAATAATCATTATCCTCTCTTCAATAATAGATTTACAAAATAAAAGGCTAAATAATCATTCCATCCTCTCTTAAATTAAGTAAACTGAACTTAAACTTCAATTTAAATATAAGAACTGCATAACAGATTTAAAAATTAAAAGGCTAAATATATGCTAACACCACTGATTTGAATGATTCACTATCTGATATCAGCACTTATGAGAACCTGCATATCTATTTTTGTTGCATTGATCACTGTAGCTTGCATTTTGTTTGTGCCCCTGTTGTATCAAGGTATATGGGCTGAAACGATTCGACCTGCGGGCTACTGGTTTCCAAAGGATAACTTGGTTATCATGGTTGAGTGCCACGTACCGTGATACAACATAATTTTATGCCATGCTTTTACTTGATTTTATTTGAAGTATAACATGCTGAAAAATCTGACTTCTTTTGGTAAGTTCTATTCAATGCAGTAGCACCAAAGAGGAGGAGGGTGCTGTGTTGAGTTTTCTATTTTGGAGTTAAATTTCTCCTTGTATTGGGCCAGTTCCTTTTTTGCATTATAAAGGTATTAAGTTTGAGATCTCTTTTTTAATTTAATATTATTGGCGTTATTGGCAAGTACACTATTTTTATATGTGATATTACTTTCAATGCTACTATTTTCTTATGAATTCAACAGGACTGATTGCATTTATATTATTTGGTTGATAATTAGTTGGCACTGTATATTATATGATTAAAATAGCCAAATATTTCATCTCTAATATACATGTATTCGTATACATGTTTACATTGATAGACAATTCGCATTTATTTAATCCATAAATCTCATTATGAAATTATCTTATTTGAATAACAGTTTTGCAAGTATGAGTAATGTTGATAGATCTTGGATGTATAGGCGATTAATGCCAGATGGATTCATTAATCTCGAGTTTGCTGAGGGAGTTCAATCATTTATTGAATATGCAAGTTCGCAGCCTGCATATATGGATGGTCAAAAAATTAGATGTCCATGTAAAAAGTGCAAACACATCCATTTTCTCCCTACTGATGAAGTGCATCTACATTTGTTGAAAAAAGGGTTTGTTCCAAACTATTTTGAATGGACACGACACGGGGAGCCAATAATTTGCAGCACGTCTAGGGGTAATAAAGTATATTTTTCAGTAAATATAGATGGGTCTGAAGGGGGATCTGGAATCGGACAAAATAATGTGGATGTGAACGAAAATCTTTACGCACAAATGGTTTATGATGCAACTGGTCATTGCTTTCAAGAAAATATGCAGAATGTAGAAGAGGAACCAAACCCAAATGCAAAAAGATTTTTTGACCTATTAAAGTCAGCTGACCAAGAATTATGGCCTAATTGTGAGAAAATGACTCAACTGTCTGCCATTGCTCGAATATTGAACATAAAGTCCGAAGGTCATATTTCCGAACGAAGTTTGGATAAAATTCTTACATGGTACAATGATTCATTGCCTCCTGATCATAAAATGGTAGAGAATTTTTATGAAATGAAGAAGCTTATTCGGGGTCTTGGTTTGCCCGTTGAACGAATAGATTGTTGCAGGCTGGGATGTATGCTGTTTTGGGGAGAGGATGTGGAATTACAAGAGTGTAAATACTGTAGTCAACCTAGGTTCAAACCAAGAAAGCGAACTAGTAAGCAGAAATTAGTTCCTTGGAAGCGGATGTACTATTTTCCACTAACTCCAAGACTCCAAAGACTGTATGCCTCTGATGTTACTGCATCTCACATGAGATGGCATAATGAACATGAACAATATGATGGAAGTATGAGCCATCCATCAGATGCGCTCGCATGGAAACATTTCAATGACATCCATACTGAGTTTGCATCAGAAAGTTGAAATGTGAGGCTGGGATTATCGACAGATGGGTTTCAACCTTTTGGTCAATCCGGCCAACAATATTCATCATGGCCAATCATAATTACTCCATATAATTTACCTCCGTGGACGTGTATGGATGAGGCATACATGTTCTTGATAGTGATTGTGCCAGGGCCTACAAATCCAAAGCATAAAATTGATGTTTTCTTGCAACCATTGATATCTGAATTGAATCATCTTTGGGAAGTTGGTGTTCAAACATATGATGTGTCCCTTAAGCAAAATTTTCAGATGAAGGCAGCTTTGATGTGGACTGTGAGTGATTTTCCTGCATATGCTATGTTGTCCGGATGGAGCACAGCGGGGAAATTGGCTTGTCCTTACTGTGGCAATGATTCTGATGCATTTTATCTTCCCAATGGAGGCAAGACATCTTGGTTTGATAATCATAGAAAATTTCTTCCTCCAGATCACCCATTTAGGCGCAATAAACAAAAATTCATTAAGAACAGGGTGGTACACACACACCTCCTCCTAATAAATCTGGTGAAGATATATTACGGGAGATTGATCAGTTAGGGCTTCTAAAAGTTACAGAATTTGAAAGTGAAGAGGTTAATAGGAGTATAAGTCAAAATTTTGGTTGGAGAAAACGGAGTATATTTTGGGATTTGCCATATTAGAAGACACTATTGATACGTCACAATCTAGATGTGATGCATATTGAAAAAAATATTTTCGACAATCTTTTCAACACAATTATGAACATTGAAGGGAGGACAAAGGACAATGCAAAATCAAGAGCTGATTTGAAAATTTTCTGTAGAAGAAGTGAGTTAGATAAAGATCCAAATATGGGGAAATATCCAAAAGCATGTTACACTCTGGACAAAAAGCAGAAGCAAATTCTTTGTGAATGGTTGAAAAGTCTAAAGTTTCCAAATGGATATGTTTCAAATTTGGCAAGGTGTGTTGATATGAGGAAGTTCAAATTATTTGGGATGAAAAGTCATGATTGTCATGTGTTTATGCAGAGGTTAATTCCAATTGCATTTTGGGAGCTCTTACCGAATAATGTTTGGGAAGCTATAATAGAATTAAGTTTGTTTTTCAAAAGTTTAACGGCCTCCGAAATACAGTTGTCCGATATGGAAAGGCTAGAAAGGGACATTCCAGTTATCTTGTGCAAATTGGAGGCTATTTTTCCACCTAGCTTCTTTGATTGCATGGAGCATCTACTGTACATTTAGTACACGAGGCTATACTTGCTGGTCCTGTTCAATATCGATGGATGTATCCATTTGAGAGGTAATTTTAGTTCAAATTTGTCTAGAACTTTTAGAGATTTTATACCAACTTCTTGAATATAATTATCGTAATCGTAATATAGGAATTTGCATCATTTGAAGCAAAATGTCAAAAATAAGGCCAGGGTTGAAATCTCTATATGCAATGCATATTTAGTAGAGGAAGCAAGTACATTTTGTTCCCATTATTTTGAGCCGCATGTGATAACTCGAGAAAGAAAAGTTCCTCGTAATGATGATGGGGGTGCGCGGATTGGTGATGATAACTTATCTATTTTCACATATCCTGGCCGACCACATGGACACTCAACAAGAAGAATGTTAACAGATATAGAAATGGAGGCTGCCCATGGTTACATTTTATTGAATTGCCAAGAAATTCAATGTTTTTTACAGTAAGTTTAAGTTGTATTCGAAATTGTCCAAGTTCTTTTTGTCAGGAAATAGAGTTTAATGCTGAGATAATCTACAATTTCTGTAGTGAATACGAGGATTTGTTGAGGGAGCTAATGCCAGAGAAATCACAGGATGACATCAATAAAGAAGTGGATAAAAACTTTCCACGTTGGTTTGCGAACTACGTAAGCTAGCAGAGTCAAATAAATTGAATGCTTTGAGAAATTAATGTTAAAATTACAACATATTATATGTATTGATACTATTTTTGGTTTCATGATGTAGGCTTCTGAAAATAGAATAGAAAACAGGCTCATATGTGATCTTGCAAAAGGGCCTTTGCGAACTGTTAAATCATATCCTGTCTACTTCGTGAATGGTTACAAATTTCATACAGAAAATTATGGGCATAGCATGGCAACAGTAAATAGTGGGGTTTGCATACAGGGGGAAGTGATGGATTATTTTGGGAAAATTATTGAGATACTTGAAATTGAATATCCCGCATTGCCCATAAAACGGTGTGTGTTGTTTAAGTGTGAGTGGTTTGATCCTACTCCTAGCGTCGGAACAAAAGTACATAGTCGATATAATCTCACAGAAATCAACCAGCGGAGAAGATTTAAACAATTTGAACCATTTGTGTTGGCAATGCAAGCGACCCAGGTGTATTATGTCCCTTATCCCAGCTTAAGAAGGGATAAGTCAGATTGGTTAGCAGTCGTCAAAGTAAAACAAAGAGGTGTTTTTCACAGACAGGCAAAGGGCGATAGCAAAACAAATGAAAGTGAAGCATTTCAGGAAGAAGAAACGGATGTACATGAAATAAATGCATGTTTGGAGATTGAACTTTTAAATTATCCAAATAATGAATTTGTGGAAATTTTATCTGGAGAGGAGGAAGAATCTGTAGATGGGCAGAATTCTGAAGATGAGCCTGACTTTAATTCCTAATACTCAGAAACAGAGGATGATTTTGATGTGCAATTAAGTGATGATAGCAATTAATTTGTGTACGTGTTGAAAAATTCTAATAGTAAATGCTATGTGTACTATTAATTTACTGAAGTCACATCCTTTACTGCAATGAAATGGTAAATACATATCTATGTTGTGGGACTCTTGATCCATGAGATATTTGGTATTAATGTTCCTTGTTGTAAGTCCAGTGCAATAAACTAGTAATTTTCACATTAGAAGAGATTTTAAGCATCTATTGTTTAAGACTGACTGCATGTTTAATATGTTTTGGCATTTACATTGACCACCAACTTTAAATATCATTGTAAAAAGAATAATAAAAAATAAAAGGTGAGCATGAGAAATATGAAATAAAACTGTCAGTTTTACATTTTCTTTGAAAGTGTTTTTAGACTGTAGCTATTGCTGATTATGCATTCAAACTCTTTGGTTTGTTAATCAAAGTGTTTCAATCTCCTTGCCTTTCCATTCACGCCTTGTCCATTAGTTAGTGTAATTTAATTTGTTCTTTGAACTAGTTGATTAGGAGATATATATTTGGATTTAGGTAAAAATGTAACTTGACATTTTAACTTGGAATTTTAAGGTCCATGTGATCTATACTTAAGAGATTAAATCATGGCTAACTACTGATGTATGAAATATTGTTGCAATCACCAAACATGCTGCTAGAGGATGGCTTTTCTTTATGTCTCTAATTTCATTATATGCACTAATAGAAGAGTTTGACAGTATATTGTTTTATAATTGTAGGTTATCTTTCCAGCTATCGTAGAGAGTTAGCTTCTTGTACTGGAGCTCTTCAAACATCAATTAGCCAGCATCTGTCCAAGGAAGAGGAGCAGGTACTTGTCCATGTTGTTAATTCTATGACAATTTCGCATATTTCTTATCATAATTTGAGCTTGTTTATTTGGATGAGCTGAATATTTAATTCAGTATCTAGGAAGAGGTAATGTATTCTACATTATGTGCGTTGCTATTTCAATTGTTCAGTTCAATGACATTAATTTTCTTTGGCAGCATATGAGTTCTGAGGTTTGTGAGTCCTAAGATATTCAGTTGGCATGTTTAGAATTTATTGTTAGGACTGTGAGCTATTAACTCTACCTCAACAAATGGCTAGCATTATTTTTTTTTTAAAAAAAAAAGAAGAAATAGCAAGGTGAAATCTTATTTGGAGATAGTTTTATGGATCTTTATGTGTCCATGAGAGAGTCTCTACAGGACCCTTTCTCTGCTGCAGGTTATAATAAATGCTATTGTAAGTTTGACCAGGGATTGTGATTAAGGCCAGTACTTGATTTTTTTTTTCTTTTGTGTTCAAAAGTCAGAATAGAATTGTGTAGGCTGCCATGATATGATATTATTTATTTTTCACATGAAAATTCTAAGTGTAAAACACAATGGTTATTCTAAATGATCCAGACAATTCGATGTTTTAACCTGTTTAACAAAATTATCCTTATTAATACTGCTACATTTAATTTCTTGTGTATTTATCAAATGGTGAAATGAACGTGGGTGTCCTTTAAAAGTTACATTAAGTAACACAATTAATGTTCCATATGCCTCTTCTTGCAACAGTCAGGGGGAGATTGCTGTGCGAATAATAGCGTTGACTATGTTGTGCATAGGTTATTCATATTTTTTTCCTATTGAAAAATTCTAATGTCTTACAAACAGAGGATGATTTCTTTGATTTTCAGGTTGTGAAAAATGCCACCCAAAAGGAAGAGGCCATTGCTGCCTCCTAGGCTCAGATTATCATTGACTGATAATGAAAATGTACAAGTGCACCCATCTCATGTTGTAGGGTCACATTCAGATCCTCACCGGCAGTGTTCAGAAGCATCACCTTCACCAACAGCCATCCCCGATGCCACTCCTAATTTAGCTAGCGGTTCAGCATCCAACAACCCAAATGTTTCTTCACATGAAAATATATCTACTCCAGCATCACATCATGACTCCATGCCCACGGATGTACCCGGTTCCGATGTCGAGGATGAAGAAGGAGGTCTTCAGCCTGGGGCGAAGGGAGTTGATGGAAGAATTTACATTAAGATCATCAATGACATGTAAGTTAAATTATTAAAATTTTTGTATTACAAGATAATAACACGAGTACATATTGATCGTATGGTAATGTAATATCAAAATTGATTTTAAATTGTTCATGTTAACAGGTTGATTCCATCAGGTGTTTGTTCAAGAAAAATTAGATTCAAGTTCAAAGAGAAGATCGAATTTGAGGGTTATCTATGGAAGAATCTCTCTCTGCAGACTAAAGATTTTTATTATCAGGAGTTTGAGGTATCCAAAATAAATTGCATTATTTCTTTCAAAATAACTGACTTCATACATTAAAGAAAATATTTATTGTACTCCATAACAATAATACTATGTTTTTTTTCAGAAAGAATTTTTATGGGATTCAAAATTTGATGCTATTGTCTACGGAGTTTGGGAAAAGCGGGCCCGCCAACGATATAAAGAATTTTTGTGTAATTTACGTACTCGGGGTCTACGACCTACTTATATTTCTGAAGAAATTTGGAATCGTTGGCAGCAGTATTGGACAACTCCCGAGGCAATTGCAGTTTCAGAGAGAAATTCTGCAAACAGGCGGGGAGGCTCAGATGGTGAGAGTTTAGCTGTGCACACTGGAGGAACTTTGAGCCATCACGAGCATGCAGAAAATTTGGTAAGTATCTCAATTTCATTCATCAAATATATAATTTTTATGGATAATGATAGCTTTAATATATGTCTGTTAAATGGATGGGTTTGTTATGAAGATAAATTTTTTGTTTAGCTCTCATTAGTTGCATTATTTCTCAAGAAAATACACACGTCAGTTGATGTCATGCATTCTGTCTTAAGATTTTAATCACAATTTACAAGTAAAATAAGTATTGTATATTTTGTGGCTGTATGATGATCGGCGTTTTGGAAATATATGAATATAGGATGAATATATTGTTGTGCCCTTGCCGGGGCTGTGGAAATTTCTATTTGCAGGTTTGGATAGTATAATTTACAAGCCGTTGTAATGCCGAAATTTATACCAAATGAATAGTAATTACGACAGTTATAGATCATTAATGTAAATGTTAAGAATGTGTAAAATGTGTAAAATGAATAAGTGCATAAAATGTTAAAGAGTTTTTGAAATAGTATATCCATTTCCAACTTTTCATGTTAGTTGCCTGTTTAATGTCTTCGCCTTATATACTTAATCCTTCAATACTCAAATTTTATCTTCTTAAAGTTCTACTTTGGTTGATTGCATGATTTTGCTTATTAAATTTTGCAAAGAAAACATATTGTTGTCTGCATTGAATTTGGAACACTTTCATTTGTATAAGTATGCTTATTTTATACACGGATTAGATTTTTCATTTGAACTAGTTTGATCTATTTGTTCAAATACTGATTAATAAGTAGTTTAGTTTCAGCCATATGCTTACTTGGAATATTATGTCAACTTAGTTATGTAATGTTGTGGTTGTTAACAATAGGGATTAGATTTCAATAATTGTTTTTAACATGCTTAACCAACATGTTCCTTAAATTGCTTCTTATGCAGGCAAAGTCTTTGGGTAGGAAGCCTACATATCCTGAATTATTTATGCATACTCATACAAAAAAGCATGATGGGCAGACATTCGTCAATACCCGCTGCAGACAACTCAATGTATGTAAATTTTATACATCATTATTAATTATTTTAAAAAATTATAGCTAATTAATTGTAATTATTGTAATGGCAGGAGCAAATACAAGATATTCTCACTCAACAGCGGCAGAACTCTGAAAGTGTTGATGAGAGTCGTGTATTTCTCGAAGCAGTTGGTGGTAAGAATTCTCGTGGAAGGATTTTTGGTTTAGGGTCAATTGCAAATACTTGCCATTCAAAGTTATCTGCATCATCCATTCCTGCATGTAGTAAGCGGTGTGAGTCTTCTCAGAGAGTTGTTCTGTTAGAGACCACAGTCGCTATGTTGATCGATTCTTTAAATCGGGTTGAAGATTTGGAAACACATCATGATCCGCAGTCAGATCGGCCTCCTTCACCTCCACCTACGTAGCATTTGTAATATATCGTTATTTGTATAGAATTTATATTGTGTTTGTGACAGTTTTACCAGTTTTTACTTTACAGTGATGTTATACTGAATTTACTTTTGTGATGTTTTTCCGGATTTTTATTTTATAATATTATAATATATTTTCGGAATTTTAATTATTGTGTATTACAATTTGTATATGAGATTATATTATCTATAAGCATACATTATTAATATATACAGGATTTGAAATATATTAATTTAAAAAATATTTTTTTTTTCCGTTGCAAAAATTAGCAACGAAATTATTTTTCCGTTGCTAATTTTAGCAACGGAATTAGTATTCCGTTACTAGCGTATTATATTTATCTAATAATATAAATCTTGTACTGTTGAAAATAGCAACGGAAAATAAGTTCCGTTGCTAATAATAGCAACGGCAACGCGTTTCCGTTGCTACGTGAATTATAATTAAATACGAAAAATAGCAACGGAAATAGTTTTCCGTTGCTAAAATAGCAACGGAATATTTATTCCGTTGCTATTTTAGCAACGGAATATTAATTCCGTTGCTAATTTTAGCAACGGAAAACTATTTCCGTTGCTAAGTGAATTATAATTATATTAATAAAATTTGAAAAATAGCAACGGAAATAATATTCCGTTGCTATTTTTAGCAACGGATATTTTTCCGTTGCTATTTCGGTTGCTAAATTAGCAACGGAATAATATTCCGTTGCTAAATTTAGCGTCGGCCAAATTAGCAACGGATTTTTCCGTTGCTATTTTCCGTTGCTAATTTTTAATAGCAACGGAAAATCAGCAAATTCCGTTGCTATTTTCCGTTGCTATTTCGCACCCACGTGTACCTTGTGTAGTCATCCACCACATTTAAAACATATGACTTTCCACCAATACTTGAGGGATTAATTGGACCAAATAAATCCATGTGGAGCAGTTCTAGAGCCTTCTCAGTAGACACACCAGACTTGGATTTATGAGAGTTCCTGGTTTGCTTCCCAAGCTGACACGCATTGCACAAATAATCTTTGTCAATTTTCATCTTTGGAATACCCTTCACCAGATCTTTTCTCATCAGCTTCTCAATCACGTGAAAACTTACATGACCCAATTTTCTATGCCATAAAATACTTAAGTCTTCTTTTGAGATTAAACATTTAGCTTCACTTTTCTTGATGTCTTCAAGACTGACTAAGTAGATATTTCCAGATCTCTGACCCTTTAAAACAGATTTTCCAGATTCAACATCCTCAACTCTACAATGATCAACTTCAAAGATTACTCTTCTCTTCTTGTCACACAACTGACTGATACTTAATAAATTATACTCCAGTTCTTCAACAAGAGAAACATCTTCAATAACTGGATTAGAACCAATTGATCCAGTTCCAATTATTTTTCCATTTCGATTGTCACCAAAACTAACAGAACCACCAGTAGTCTTCACCAATTTTGAAAACTTGGTTCTGTCCCACGTCATATGCTTGGAGCAGCCACTATCCATATACCATTTTTCAGTCTTGGTGCTCCTTAGGCAGACCTGCAATAATTTCAAACAGTTTTAGGTACCCAATTCTTCTTGGGTCCTACAGGGTTAGCAGTAACTGTTCCAGAATTTTTAATCACCCATTTTTGTTCAACAAAATTAGCATTGTTCTTGTAAAAACAAAATTTTGAAATATGCCCCTTTTTGCAACAATAAAAGCATATAGCAGAAGAATTAGTTGCTAATTTTTTATAAGATGCCGCCTTATCAACCCTTTTTGTAAAATAATTTTTCTTATAAAAATTCTTTGATGAACTTGCATGAATTGATTTCACATTTTCAACAGTATTATTATTATACACACAAACTTGTTTTCCTTTGCATTTTTCATATAAAGATGCATATTTTGTTTCTAAATCAGAAATATCATTTTTCCATTTTATTTCTGATTGCTTAGAGTTCTCATGTTCCAAACTCAATGCATCAAAATTCTTTTTCAATTCAGTATGCGTCTTCTTAAGCAAGCAATATTTGTGATGCAATTCTTCAAAACAATCAAGCATTTTTTCATACTCATTTCCATCAGAATCAGATTCTGAATCACTTACTTCCGATTTTTCAGAGTTATCAGCTGTGTCCTTTACTTCTTCATCTGAAGATGAATTTCGCTCTTCACAATCAGAGACTGCCATCAAACCAATATCATCAGAATTTCCAGATTCTCCTTCGCTTGAGCTTGATTCTTCACTGTCACTCCACGTGGCCTTCATAACCTTCTTCTTGAATCTTTTCTCCTTTTTCTTTAAATTTGGGCATTTGGATTTGATGTGACCTGGTTTGTTGCATTCATAACAGACGATATCTCCTGTGAATTTTGAAGAGTTTTCTCCCTTGTGATGAGAGAATTTTTGATGCTGTCTTCTATAGGACTTCCTTCCTTTTCTGTATAGCTTCTTGAATTTTTTGGTGATCAACGCCATTTCATTATCTCCTGTTGAATAGTCACTTCCAAACTCTGCCTTGAGGGCAATAGCTTTTAGTTTCCTGTCTTTTTCTTTCTCTGCATCTTGAGACTTAATATACAACTCATGTGAAATAAGAGATCCACAAACATTATCAAAGTTAAGTGTACTGAGATCCTTATCTAATAAAATTGAAGCCTTTGCTTCCCATCTAGGTGTGAGACCTCTTACTAGCTTAGCAATTTTATCATATTCATCAAGTTTTTTGCCAAGTGCTTTTATATCATTAGTCAATTTTATGTACCTGTTTATTACCTCAGAGATTGATTCCTCAGGCTTTATCTTAAAGCTTTCATAATCAACCATCAGAACATGCAATCTTGTATCTTTAACTTGATTTGTACCTTCATATGTTGCTTCCAGCTTGTCCCATATCTCTTTGGCAGTGTCGCATCCAGAGACTCTGTTAAACTCATTTGTTTGCAATGAGCAAAACAGAATACTCATAGCTTTGGAGTTTAGTTGCACAAGCTTCTTCTCTACTTCAGTAAATTCTTTTCTCATTTTTAACACAGTAGTGGCACCAGAAGCTCCTGCTTCAGTTGCTGGTTTCCTTGGAGGCTCATATCCGTCTTGAATAATATCCCAGCAATCCATGTCTTGTGATTGGATGAAGTGCCTCATTACAACTTTCCAGAATGGATAATTTTCACCACTGAGCATAGGAGGACGGTGAACTGAGTGTCCTTCCTTAAAGGGCGTAGCAATTGGAGCGTCAGCCATTCTTTGGATCACTCAAGGATTTTAAACCTTAGGAAGATTGAGAACTGCTCTGATACCAAATGTAGGTCCCAAAGACACTCAAGAGGGGGGGGGGGTGAATTGGGTATCTCGAAATTTTCTGGCTGATTTTCTAATGGACAGATTTAGCCTTTTAAAGACCAGAATATGAAAACTGAATCGAAAGAATGTAAAATTGTAGAATAAGGATCAGAAAAGCTTGCACACAAAATTTATAGTGGTTCGGCCAACATGCCTACATGCACTCCCCAAGTTTCACTTACTTGAGCCTTTCTTCAATCTAAACTCTTTTAAAGGCAAGAGCTAAAGCCAATATACAATCCTAAAATTTGTATATCTACCCACAATCTTTTTCCCAAAGTAAAAGATTAAAAACCTTACTATAATTCTTTCTTCTAGGTTTCTAGCCAACCTAACTCACAATCTTTTTCAATAAAAATTTCCTCACACTAAGATTACAACAAAAGCTATAACCAAATTGAGGAGTATGAGTAAAAAATGAAGTACAAAGATGTGGAAAGTGAAAGTAACAAATTAAGCTTTTTCTCTTAAGAGGTAGAAATTCTTTCCAAACTTTTTCTAACATTCTAATGGGTAAAACATCATGTATTTATACTTAAAAGATTAGTTTTGGATGCTTAAAATAAAAAGTAACCGTTTTTGGACGTTAGAGAGCCAATCAGAAGGGATAAAATCAAACTAGCCGTTTTATGACCGTTATTTTGTCTTTTAGTGCGATTCTGAATTTTGTCCAGAATTCTGATACAAGCAGAAATTCAGTTAGAAATTGGTAGATAGAAATTCATTTAGAAATTCTTTTAGAAAACTGATATACAGAAATTCATTTTCTAAAAAATAATTTTTTGACGAAAAATCAGTTTTGATTACAAGTTCATTTTCTAACATAAAAACATTTTTGTGCAATTTTAAAACTAAAATGTGTATGCATGAGATAGAATGTTTTGCCTCAATTTGATCTTACATTTTAATAGCCTAAATTCCTAACAACTATGGCAGTAAATAAATTTTACAACTTAAACCCATGCTGATAAAACTTGTTATTTAGAAATGTGATCATCCTCAGATAAATTCATAGAAAGTTTCTTGCAGAAATTTGTTTAGACTAGAATTCTTGATAGAGTTTATTTAAGGTTTGATAATCATCAAAATTAGAGTGTGGCCTTGGGCCAACACCTTTCGCCTTTGGAGTCCTTGGAACTAGATGGAAACAATTTCTAGTACATAGGAGAAGGCTTTGGAAAATTCTCGGAGCTACAATACCTTGGCTTAAGGTCTTGTCATAAGCTTAGATCATTACCTGCACTGCCACCACAACTTTCAAAATTAGATGCAAATGATTGCACATCATTAACAACAATTTCCATCTCAGAAACTGCAGACGGAAACATTTGTGACTTCTTTTTAACAAATTGTTTGTATTTGGGTTCTGATGCTCGCAATAACATCTTTGTTTACGCACTAAAAAAAATGTTGATGTACAGCAAAAGACTATATGGTCAGGTTGGTCAGTTCTTTCTTTTATCTTTAATTAATTCTTTTTATGGTTATTGTATTTTGTTAAAATTCATAGACAATGCTTATTAACACGATATATTTTTATAGGTGTCTTCAGTGCTACCTAGGCCGTCCAGCCTTTGCTTCCCATGGAACACAATTCCAGCTTGGTTTGTGCTCCGTAGTTTTGGATCTTCTTTAACAGTTGAGCTGCCTTCGTATTGGGTTAGTAGTGATTTTGCAGGGTTTGTTGTGTGTGCTGTGGTTGCATTTGAGCCCCATTTTAAGGATAGCAGTTTCCAGCTTAGATGTAGTTATCATTTCAAGAACCAGGATGGTGATTGCAAGGATCTAAACTGTGAATTTGGTGGCTGGTATGAGTGGAAGAATAGGAGGTTTAACGGGTCTCATCACCTGTTTATTGGTTATGATCCTTGTCTAGATGCCACAAAGAATGATTATCTTGGAAAATTCAGTGAGGTGTTGATAAAATTTTACACTGAAGATGTGACGCCCCTTCCCAACTGTTATATTAGGTCAACTAATATAGTCAGGAATGACCGTTACACACACATAACACATGCACTTTCTTATCATCAAACTCATATTGAAACCTGTACAATAAAATTTCTCACTTCGTATTCACATTATCATGCATTTCATGCCAATTATTTATAGATCATTCTCTATAAGCATACACTTATTAAGCATACATATATAACCCATAAGTTAGTATACTTAGTCATCATATTATTGCATGCCTTTACATACTCGTATACACATTAACTATACCAAACTTATACATAGTTATACAAAATTTCCACAATGCAAACCCTAAAACCTACACTGGTAGCACTCCTAATGTTGACCGTTATTATGCGGGAGAGTCCTTCGATCACCTCACTTCCGTACCTACACGGATTAAGGTAAACCCGTGCTAAGCGATAACGCTTAGTGGGGAACGCATGCACATAACAAGTAATACATCACACAAATAGAACATCATACATTGTACGCAAGAGATCATACTTAAATGACCATATCACATTAAGTACCATTTTAGGCATGTCATGATTTATTTAGCATTCTCATACAAATAGAGCATTAAGCAACCCATCTCATAATTCCAAAATATAACATACATAATGGTTATATTATTATTATTTCCATTTTATCATTAAATTGCCTGCAATTCAAAGACGCGGATAATCGGTTTCGCATTGGTACCACCGAGGTACTATAATCACATTTAAAATCTCATTTATGCATTGGTACCCTCAGGTACAGTAATATCATTCCACATATAATAAAATTCAGCAAGAATTATACGCATTATAATCACATTGTGATTCCCAAGGAATCAGACACATTAAACGCATTGGGCTGCAGCACTTTGACGCTATAGGCATGCCTATCTATCCACTACTTGACTCGCAGGCTTAAATTATTTGATTATGTTATCCATTTCACATTGATCAATTTTCATAACACATATACCATCCATGATCACATTCTCTTTTACACATGCACTTAACACATCAACTATTTACTTCACTTACATACACATTACACTTCTCAAGTTTACATGTTCATGGTCATTAATTACATACTTAGTTAAGTTCAAGAATCACCATGTCATAGGCATATACACATCACTTGAGTTTAACATCGAGCTTAAACACATATATTTATCATTCCATTACTATTCTTCACATAATTATATGTATTGTTACTTTTGCTAATAGATTTTATGGATTATTTTTAGGTTGAAATAACTGTTTAGTAACTAATTTTCATTATCTTTTAGTTACACTTTTTAATTCTTTCCTTTTGATTGTTAATTTGGCTTAATTGTATTAATCTTGGTGGTTTTAGGTTAATTTTATTAATCTTCAATGATTAATGAGTTAGGAGTTAAAAGAAATATCCATTGGAAGCTTTAGAGATCCCAAAAAGAGTGTTAAATGCTGAAATAAAGCAACCAGAATGTTTCACCAGCTAAGGCTGTGATATTTTGAGTAACAGACTATTTCACCACCTGAGGTGGTGACACTGGGCAACAATCACCACGTGAGGGTGTGACAGATTATTTCACCACCTGAGGTGGTGACACTGGGCAAAAATCACCACGTGAGGGTGTGACGACGAGAATAGAAACTTGAATGAACTGTTTTAACTCCTTTCCAATTTCAACTCTGTTTTGTTTCTTCCAAAACAAACTTTAGACCTCCCCTACTCCATTTGGGACACTTATATGAACATTTATACTCAATCAAAATGTCCATGCATCAATTACACACCATGATCAAACAAATCAACAAACATAATTTACATAATATACAAGTCTAAGGTTTGTTCCCAAACCTTGTCGTCTTAGCTCTTATTTTCGTTGAGTGCTCGCCTCTCCAACTTTGGCCTTTCCTTTATCCCTTTTCAATTCATCAGCTACAAAAATAATTCAATTTACAAGTTTAAGCTCAATCCAACAATATCCCATTCAAACCAATCAAAACTAGGAAGAAAGAAATAGATGATGAGAATATGTATACTTAATCACTTACCTTCCAAATTTGGAACCTTAATCCTTGTTTTTAGCTACTCAAAACATGCAACCAACTCACTCTTCAGCTCACACTCTCACTCACAAATGAACAAAAGAAAGACATAACAAAATGCAGAAATGAGTAAATGAAGTCCCACCGAAATCACCACCTTCCCCTTTAACAAAATCATGCAAAATGGTGAGTTGTCCACCCCACAATTAGCCACACAAAGCTTCCCTTAACACCTATCCTCCACTCATCCTTTATTTAAGCTTATTTTATTATTAACTACTCAATCTTTACTTAATTAAACAACCTTTAATTATCCATGCAAAAATTTGCATTCCAGCCACTAAACTATACCTAATCTTTTCAATCCAGTCCTCCATCTATTCAATTAAGTCCTAAAATACACATTCAACTACACACACATCCCCCGAATTAGGTCAAAACTACTAGGACACATTCTTGGGCACTACAATTCTCCCCTCCTTAAAGAATTTCGTCCTCGAAATTCATACCTGTGTCAAACAAATAAGGGTGCTGCTCTCGCATAGCAGCTTCTGGCTCCCATATTGCTTCTTCTACCCCATGATGCTGCCAAAGTACCTTCACCAGTGGTATTTGCTTGTTCCGAAGTTGCCTCACTTCCTTTGCCAGTATTGCTTTTGGTTTCTCATCATAGGTAAAGTCCGACTGAACTTCTACTTCTTGCACAGGTAACACATGAGATTCATCCGATCTATACCTTCTCAACATGGATACATGAAATACATCATGAAGCTTGGCTAATGCTGGAGGCAATGCCAGTCGATATGCTACGGGACCCACTCTTTCTAGAACTTCATACGGCCCGATAAATCTTGGACTTAATTTTCCTTTCTTACCAAATCTGAACACTTTTCTCCAAGGAGACACTTTCAGAAACACCTTGTCACCTACTTCAAATTCAATATCTCTTCGCTTTAAATCCGCATATGACTTCTGTCTATCACTAGCTGCCTTTAATCTCTGTTGAATAAGCCTTGCTTTCTCTTCTGTATCACGAACTAAATCTAGCCCAACAATGTTGTGCTCATTCAATTCTATCCAACAAACTGGTGTGCGACACTTTCTTCCATACAATACTTCATACGGTGCCATGCCAATACTAGTCTGATAGCTGTTGTTATAAGCAAATTCCATAAGTGGAAGATACTTATCCCAACTCTTAGAAAAATCCAGAACACAAGCTCGCATCAAATCCTCCAGAATCTGAATAATTCTTTCCGACTGTCCATCGGTTTGTGGATGAATAAGCCTTTGCTTTCCATGGAGCACAATTCCAGCGTGGTTCGTGCTTCATAGTTTAATTATCATTAACAGTTGAGCTCCCTTCGTATTGGGTTAGTAGTGATTTTTGCGTTGTGTGTGCTGAGGTTGCATTTGAGCCCCATTTTAAGGACAATAGTTTCCAGCTTAGATGTAGTTATCATTTAAAGAAAAAAGAATGGTGATTGCATGGATCTAAACTGTGAATTTGGTGGCTGGTATGAGTGGAATAGGAGGTTTGATAGGTCTGATCACCTGTTTATTGGTTATGATCCTTGTCTAGATGCCACAGAGAATGATTATCTTGGTAAATTCATTGAGGTATTGATAAAATTTTACACTGAAGATATGGACAACATTCCTCTACGTTGCTGTGATGTGTTGAAGTGCGGAGTCCGTCCGCTTTATATGCAACACGACGATGCGTCCCATCATCAAGGCCTTGACTTAGTAGCCACGGCTGCAAGAGGCGGGGCCTCAAATAAACCGAAACCTCCAATATCATTATAAAGCATCTCTGCTTGGATTAGTTAGATGAAATTGTTAAGTCTGTTTTGCTGTTTAGTCTTTCCACTTGAAGCTGCCTGATAAGATGTCAATGGCGATTTCTTTACTTAACTGAACCTACTTAGGCTTTGCTTATAGTCACTGGGGGAGGTGCGGTGCACTGCTGCTGTGGGGATTCGAACCAGGATGCTCAAGAGGCCATGAACCGATGTTGAAATTGACTAATCATAATAAGCCAAAAATTTTCTTATGTATTTAATTACTCATGTGAAACTTTAATCTTATGCAATTATGGGTCTTGCCAATTAAAGTCCCAAAATTAACTAAAAGTATAATTTACTCTCTAAATCAATTAAAATTAGAATTCACTTTTTATCGTAATACTAATACGAATTAATATTAACTTGGGTTAACTGCTAAAACGTTTAACAATTTTATTTAAATTTTAAATTATGAATTAAAAAATCGATTAAATTGATCTTCAATTTTTTTTGAATTTTTTGAATTCGATCTCATTAAATTTTTCGCTCAAAATATAACAAAATGCATTACTAAATCCTTAAATTTTAAACTTAAAATTATATTTACTGTTAAATTATGAACTAAAAATTAAAATTAAAAAATTTTAAAAAATTAGAGTTCGATTTAATTAGTTAAAGTAACGTGAAGTTATGGGGTTGGTGAATTTTAGGAATTAACCCAGTCAACCTTCCATCTGAATATACCAAAATTGAGCAGTTGCTTTACCAAATCGAAAATGGCGAGAACCACTGCCGCTACTGCCCTAAATTCAAAATACTCAGCAAAGCTAATACTTCTGTTGGCTGCTTTGCTGCTATTGCTCATCTCTCTACTCCCATCTTCACTTTTCGCTCCAAATCTTAACCTCAAAGAAGCAGAAGAAACCATCACCATCATCATGCCTCCCACTGAGATTTTCGGAGTCAAGATTCAAAAGAATGTTCCTCAGTCTCGGCTTGATGAGCTTGGTGTTACTGCCTGGCCCAAGTATGTTTTTCTTTATTTTTTGTTTTTTGTTTCATGCTTATTTTTCATCAAAAGGATTTGTGATAACAAATTTTGGGGTGCCATTGAGTGCGTTCGTCTGATCAGCGTGTTACTGTTCATATCTGATCGGACTGTGTGCATGCCCTGCATGTGTTAGCTTTTCCCTAATTTCTTATGAGGATATGATGAGGAAATTGCGAATTCTTTTTATTTTTTTTTCCTCTATATATACCTGAAAAATCAAATGAAGGATTTAATTGAAAAGAGTGGAAAAAATGAGGGTTGAAATTTTAAGAAAAAGAAATCTGATCTTATTTTATTATTATTATTATTATTATTATTATTATTATTATTTTTTTGGTCAATAAGTATGTGATTTTAATTGAAAATGTATGTTCATATTTCTTTTAATTAGTACCATTTTTTAAGGAGAATGAGTTGAATTATTTGTTTAATTGGTCACTTTGTTTATGAGGGGCAAATTTTTAACCCATTAGTACATTATTTTCTTTTTCTAATTATATATATATATAAATAAGAAGCTTGTGTAATAGGTTATATATTTTTGGATAGGTGGAGCAGTGAGGCAAAGGAAATAGCATGGAAATTCAAATCAAAGGAAACAATGTACATATTGGAAGGGAAAGTAAGGGTGTATGTAGATGGGCATGAAGGTTCTTTTGAAATTGGTGGTGGTGATTTGGTTGTTTTTCCTAAGGGAATGAACATTATATTTCATGTCCTTCAACCTGTCACCAAGCACTATAGCTTGGATTAGTGAAGAGGTTGAAGAGACTCAATTAATCTCCTATTTGTAGAGACTTCATTAATCTCTTATTTGCAATATACTAATGTTATGTGCTAGTAGTGATGTGGAAGAGTTGGCCCTTCAATATTTGGAGTGAGCTGAACGGGCAATTCGGCCGTAACTTTTGCTACGGATGTCCGATTGTTTATTATAATATATTTTCGGAAAATTCGTTTCGAGCCGGTCGCATTTTATCGATGCATAGCCCCTCGTAACAACTATTTTGGATCTTAAAAAATAACGTTTAATCTATCGTTTTTCAATTTGAAGTTTTAAGAGTATATTCGTAATTTTATTTATTTCTTTCATATAAATTATTTGTTACCCTATCTTGAAAGGGACTTTTGTACTTTGAATAAGATTATTCCGTTTCGGATACTTTCGCTGCATCAAGTAATTAGAATGATTATTAAGTAATGAAAGGTAATTTAGCCATTGAATAATATTTTTGATAATATTGAAGTGATTTAATTATTTGCTTAATCTGTAGTGTTCCGAAAGTAAAAAAAAAATGACTTTTAAACTTGAATGAATGTAGTATTAGTTTAACTTGGGAATTCGAACATGAGACTACAAATTTTTAACATGTAGATAATGTTAACTAGAAATTATAAATTCTGTGAGCAGGTTTTCTTCAGCAGCCTACGCAAGATGGTCTTTTGTCAAAGTGCAAAAGTCTTTACCTGCTGTTTTACCTTTAAATTTTTTATTCGGCTAAATGTGCATTTTTTCCCGTATCGTTTGCCAAAATGAACAAATTTACGCTTAGCGTTTATTTTGATGCAAATTTGCCTCTAACGTTTGAAAAATTAGAGATTTTTGCCCCCGCCGTTAACGGTCAACTAATTTATTAAAGGTCAAAGTTACCGATAATTGACGGTAAGAGCAAAAATATCATATTTTACAAACGTTAGAACCAAATTTGTACGTTTAAAAAAACGTTAAGGGCAAAAATACACTTTTGACACCCAGACATTTGATCTATCTGTCCAATAGATGTATGACACGTGTCCCACTAACAGTCAATTAACGTATTAACGGTCAAAGTTAGCAGCACTTGACGATACGAACAAAAATTTTCTATTTTACAAACGTTAAGAACAAATTTAACTTAAAATAAACATTCAAATCAAATTTGCCCATTTTGTCAAAGGCAAAAATGCACTTTTAACCTTTCTATTTCTTCTAGCTGTTTGCTCCATGCTACTTATTCTCACTCCACTTTGTGGCACAAATAATATATATATATATATATATATAAAGGAACAAATAGGCAAGAAGATGACCGACGTGTGACTATAACTTTCTTTGTGCTTTCCAAGATTTATAATTAATTAAATAAATAAAAGGAGGCAGGTAAAGAGGGAATTTTCCATTTAAGAAGCCTTGTAAAGTCAAGTCAGTTCTCTCTCTTGCAACAAAACAAGTTCTTTCTTTGTTTTTGAATCATAGTGTGTTGTGGTTATCTGTTCTTTTCTTTTCTTTTTTTTTTGTTTGAATCATAGGATTCGGCAGATACTAAACTCGCAACGGATGTACCGGTGATGGTTTCAGCATCTTGGAGTTAAAGTTCGACTTAATTTGTTATATAAACGGTGCAGATCTATTTCATCTTCCCACGGTGAGTGAAACAAATAAACTTTATCTTTGTTATATTCAGCATCTTCATTATTATGCCTGTTATTTCCACACTAACATGAATTTAATAATTCTTTCAAAAAAAAAAAAACATGAATTTAATAATTGCAAATTAATTATAATATTTATTTAGCCAAATCATGAATTTAATAATTGCAAAGTTATATATATTTTTTCTGACATGGCAATGCATTTCTTTTATATTATTTGAGCATCTTTATTTATTTATTTTTTTCTTAAATTTTTTTGATTTTGTTCTAGAAGATGGCATAGATCTTTTTTCTCTCTCGATGATGGATTTATATCATATCAATTATGAGTAAGGTTGTCAAATTCGGACCGAATATAAAATCAGAAAATATAAAACGTAAAGGGTTAAAGGTTTCGTTGAAACTAAATCGGAATTGAACTGCAGTTAAGACTATAATTAATATATATTATTTAATCATATTTCAAATGAATAATTTTTATAATAAAATGTTTAAAATATTAATATTTGTCATAACAATGTTTTTATTAATATAATAATCATATTTTAATTGAAAAAAAGACAACTTAATATATAATATTACGATTCAATCTTAAAGCCAAAATATACTAAAGTCTAAAAATATTTAATATTTATAGATTAAAATTCAATAATTGATAAATTTAAAAAATAAATTATAAAAATAATAAATTAAGGTATCAATATGCAAAAGTGAAAGGAATAATATGAAATTTGTTCGAAAAAGTTAGAAAAAAAATAAAAGAAATTAAACCCCGCAGAACATAATCAGACCGGACCAACAAGCTGGTTTTAAGGTTAAATTGGCCAGTTCAAACAGTTTTCTTCTAGTTTTATACTTAGAGGCTTTTATAATGTATCGGACTGGATCAGGATCCGGTTCAGCCAAAAGCCAATTTTAGTATAGTATATTTCCTATGTTTTTAGAAATGCTTTAGAATACTCTCCTCTATTTTGACTCTCTATCCCATCTCTCTCCCTCGTAAACAATTAAATGAAGGAATACTTAGAATGCAATTTATTGATTATATTTCCTAATATACCCTCAATTAATATCTAGTTTTTCATTAATATATATTACATAAATCAACATAATTGTTTCTTTTATTTGAAAAGTTGCGGAAATAAAAAAAAAGAATTAATACATATACGGACATCTAAATTTGAGTCAATAATTTATTTAAAAATCTAAACATTAACAGTGACCTATTGAGCAACTGTACTTGTCAATTTTACAAATAATAAAAATAAATTCATATTAAATTTGAAAAATTAAAGTATGGACGCTAAATTATGACAATTGACATCACAAAACATAAAAATAAAAAAAAAATAAATCAAAAGATATAAGAAAATCAATCCATTGTGTTTTCGATTTTTGCTGTGCATGTGGAATATATATTTTCATTACAATGGTTCAAATGCTATATTAGTATAATTAAAGTTCACGTGCTTCAATTTTTCAAGAATAGTGTTAATTTTTATTGATTACATAATAAATAAATAAGGGCATATTAGACAATTCATATGTTAATTATAATTTAAAAAAGAAAAGAGGATTACTTTGTAGGACAAACTAAAATGAAAAATAAGCATATATTTGTAGTACCGAGGAAATATTAAATCTCTTTAATTTATAGATGTTGATAGAGTTGGGATACGCCCATAACTTTATAATGTATTGAGTTCCTATTTAGATTAAATTGAGTTATTTAATTTAAATTAAATTACCAAATCCTATCTCAGGAATGATTCTGAGTTAGAGTAGAGATAAATTTTTACCCTTTAGGACCTCTATAAATAGAGGTGAGGTTCTCATAATTTGGTAACGAGAAAACGTATACGCTGCAATACTGCTCGTTCCCACTCACTTTATTTTGTGTTAATGTTTCAGGGACTTCTAGATTGTGATATAGCTGCTATTATCCCGAGTTGGTAAAAGCCAGACCGATGACCAATAAAAGAAGATTCTTGTATCGCTTCCGCAACGAGATTTACCGCATTACAACAAGTATGTATTTATTTATTTCTTTTATTTCTCCATTATTTTCCCTTCATTGGTATCAGAGCCACGTTTTATTGCATCCTAGCATGCGGCTTAAAAATTAATCATAAAATTTTATGAGTAAAATCTATAGATTTAGGAAGCATGAAATGCAACAAATTTTTTTTTTTTTTTGTGAAAAATATATATGCGCGTATATTTTGGCTCAATTTCGTGTATGTGTACATCGAAACCCGAGGGATAAAATTGAATATTCGAAACGCTAGTCTATAATTGAGATTTTTATTTTTGACCATACCACTGTGTTCACAGACCTCGAAAACCACCGGCCGGCCGAAATCCGGAGACCTAACTCAGCCGGGAAGGTGGCTTGTGGCTTGCACGCGCCACCACACGTTGGGCGCGTGGGCGGTGGCCCACACGCGCACAAACACGTGTCAAGGAGTGACGCGTCCTTGACACGTGGCCCAATAGTCGTGAGCCACGTGGCAGACCGAGGTCATGCCACGTGGATTTGACGTGTCCCCTGGTGCCACGTGGGCGCCAGGTGGACCAATAGGGGGTCGACACGTAGCAAGGCAGAGGCATGCCACGTGTCATCACCGTACTCGTGTACCAATCAGAGTCTGCCACGTGTCAAGCCACGTCACTGCCACGTGGCAACCACGTGTCCATATGTTGCCACGTGGGCCCGTGGATGTCGGACACATGTCACGTTGTCGCATTGACACGTGTCTGACCGAAGGGAGTGTGGCGCGTGAGCGCGTCCTCCTCCTTCTCGTCGGCGCGTGCGGCTTGCTCCGGCCTCCAAATCAGCTTCGATTTTTTGCGAAAATATTTTTCAAAATTTGTCTGATTTATTGGTCTATTTTTCAAATTTTTTTGATGACCATAAATATTTTTTGTTTATTTTTGAAATAAATATTATGAAATAATTATGGAAACTGTGTTTTCTATTTTTAAAATATTTTGAAATTTTTTTTTATATGTTTTCTGTCCTTATTTGTTGATTGAAATGTGTTTCAATCATATGTGTTTATACATGAGTGTATTAACCATTTAAATTTCTGTAATGTGTTCAGAAATGATGATAAGGATACCTATGATTCCTAAAACCCCGCATGGGATTGTTTTAAGAAATGCAAGATTGCATTCATGAAGCAAAATGAGAATGCGGAAGAACATTCGAGCTGATGATATTGATGCTATAGTGCATCATATATTGACTATGTATGAACAAATGCAGGAGTGCATTTGGATAGAAGGTTTAAGCTTAGGAAGGGATGACAGAGATAAAATCAAAGCGTTAGTTAACTCTTTTGAATATCATCCAGTCCTGAGAGAGCTTTTGGAAACTATTTGGTACATAGGAGATAGAGTTTATAAGAAATCTATCATCCATTTTTTGGCTAGAGTTGCCAAAAGAGTAGTGTTGAGGAACAACATTCCATCTGTGATGAAATTAAGAAGTGGACGTAAAGTGCATCGTCCATGACTTCATCAGCGAACTTATGAGTTCCCTTATGAGTTGATAAAGTTGGTCAAATAATCAGTCCCTGTGTCAGTAAAGGTTTTGAGGAGATCTAGTTTTTTTTAGTAGTTGACATGAGTGTCAATTATAGTTAGCGTTTGATATTATAAGATTTATGTTTCCTATTATTATTATTATTTGACATATGTGTCTTATTTGAGGATTATTGGATTTATTTATTGTTTGAATGAATGAATTTATTTCTTATGGCATTTAATTATTTTTTAATAAATGTGTTTATTTTAAAATGTTAATTGCACTGCAATATTTTATGAGTAAAATGTTTGCATGTTTATTAAGTAGAGACTTAATAAAATAAAATCAATAAGATATCCCTCATAAGTTTAAGAACTTAGTAATCCAATAATTCTGATTTACTATGCAAGAAATCTTAACCTATAAAGTTGGACATTAGAACTTAGAAGGTAATTGGTACTCTAAGTAACATTTTCGAATTTGAGTCTAATAGAAAACTTTATTAGGTTATTATTTCAGGTGTATAGTAAATTGCATGTATTGCCTAATCAGAATTATTAACGTGCAACTTTGTTCCATTTGAATCAGAGGATGCAAATGGCATCTGCTTCCAAATCAATTATCGCTGAATTAAATAAAGACTTGAAATTAAATGGCGAAAATTATGAAATATGGAGTATGAAGATCCAGTATGTGCTAGAGGAGCAAGGGGCTCTCGAAACCTTGAGTTCGGTTATCGCTGAACCCGAGGATGGCAACATGGCCCAGCATAGGCGGGACCGAGATGTATATCTGGCATGGAAGATAAAGAATTCCACTGCTCGTATCATTCTCCTAAGTGCTATAAAGGATGATATAACTCAGTAATTTCGCAAATATCAGAATGCAATGGATCTGTGGATCGCTTTGCGGGAGAAGTTTGGAGGAGTGACTCTAACTAAACTCCGATCTTTGACGATCAAGTTTGATACCTATCAGAAGAAAGCTGATCATTCAATGCGAAAACATCTCAGGGAGATGGAAAACATGATGAGCGAGTTTAGTGAATATGGTCATAAGTTGATCGACGAGCAGCAAGTGCAAGCTGTCATCCGTTCCTTACCCAAGAGTTGGGAGCATATGAAAATGCAATTAACTCATATGGATAGTGTGAAGACATTTGAGGATGTCACAAGACATTTGGAGCTAGAAGAGGACAGACTGTCATCGATTAAGGTCAATGCTGGGGTGCATGTTACACAGTCCCGTTCTGGTGGAACGAGTTCAAACCAAAACAAGAGGAAGGGCTTCAAAGGTCGGGATAAGGAACCTGCCAAGAGAAATAAAAGGCAGAAGAAAGAACAGAATTCTAAGAGGTCCAAAGGCAAGAAAAAGATAAACATTTCAAAAGTGAAATATTTTAATTGCCAACAGAAAGGATACTATGCAAGAGACTGCACTGTGCCCAATCAGGTACATTATTCTAACTCAAAAGTGAGTGAAATTTGTATATCTAGTTTTGTATTTCTAACTGAATTTCATCCTTTGTGGGTGGTTGATTCAGGAGCAACGGACCATGTAGCAAAGGATCGAGATGCCTTTGTAGAATTCCGGAGAATATCATATGGAGCAAAATATATATATGTGGGAAACGACACAAGAGTGCCGGTTCAAGGGGTTGGTGCGTGTAGATTAGTCTTACGCAAAGGCTGAACCTTACTCCTACATGATGTGGTTTATACTCCAGATATTCGTAGGAATTTAGTTTCTGTTCTTGTGTTATTAAAACTTGATTTTGATTTACACTTTAAAGATGACAGTGTGCGCTTATGTTTGGATAATGTCTATTATGGTTCTGGTTTTATTTCGAACAATTTCATTGTTTTGGATATCGATCCTAACTTTATGAATAATAATAGTTTTTCTTTAATCTCTTCTACTTCACATAATAATGAGAATCATGTGAAATTATGGCATGCTAGATTAAACCATATTGGGCAAAATCGAATGATTCGGTTAGTCAAAACTGGTTTACTAGGTGATTTGAATGAGGTCGAATTACCTACCTGTGAGCATTGTCTTAAAGGAAAACTAGTGAGAAAACCGTTTAGAAAAGGAACTAGAGCTGAATTTCCATTGCAATTAATTCATTCTGACATTTGTGGTCCAATGAATGTGAGGACAAGGCATGGGGCCTACTACTTCATCACATTTATAGATGACTATACAAGGTATGGTCATGTCTACTTATTTCTCACAAGTCAAAAGCATTGAATTGTTTCAAAACTTTTATGAACTTAGTTGAGAATAAATTAGATAAAAAGACAAAATGTTTAAAAACTGACCGAGGTCGGGAATATCTTTTAGATGAATTTAAAGCTTTGTGTTATGAAAAATGGATTGAACAGCAGTTGTCCATTTCCAGAACTCCACAACAAAACGGTGTTGAGAAAAGGAGAAATATGACTCTCCTTGATATGGTCAGATCTATGATGGCAGAGGCAAATTTGCCTATCTCCTATTGGGGAGATGCTTTATTAACTGCCACATATGTTCTAAACCGTGTGCCCTCAAAATTAGTCTCATCCACACCTTATGAGTTATGGACTGGTCGGCAGCCTGACCTATGCCATCTACGACCTTGGGGTTGTGCTGCTTACATCCATGGTACCTCAAGCAAATTTGGTAAATTAGGACTAAGAGGTAAAACGAGTATCTTTGTGAGATATTCTGAAGTATCAAAAGGATATGTATTCATGGGTGAGCAAGAGAATGGTTCTGTAATTGAATTTGAATCACGAGACGTCATATTCTTGGAAAATGAGTTTCCAAAGGTGGGGAAGTGAATCAAGATTTCACTTTCTATGAAACTCAGGACGATGAACCATTAGGATCACTCCATCCGAGTGGGAGGAAATTAGAGGAAGAAGGTCAAGATCTTCCTCTTGTACAGGATCCGGATGTTCGAGACCCTGATTTGAGTGGGAGCATTCCTGACTCCAGTGGGAGTATGGAACATGGTCCCAGTGGGAGTATTCCTAATTACGATGAATATATGAGACATGTTTATCAAGATTCGAAACTGCGTAAGTCTAAGAGGATAAGTGTTATTTGCCGACAATTTGAGATCGAAGGCTTGAACGAAGCCCTTTTGATTACCCCACAAGACGAGGAAGAGCCTAAAAACATAAAAGAGGCCTTCTCATGCCCAGCTAAAGAAAAATGGATCAATGCAATGGAAGAAATAATTGCATGTATGAGATCAAACCGTGTTTGGGAACTGGTTGATCTACCCAAAGGACGCAAACCGATTAGGAATAAATGGATTCTCAAGGTAAAGCGAAAATCTGATGGCAGTATCGAAAGATACAAAGTTCGGCTAGTTGCTAAAGGGTTCACACAGCAGGAAGGGATTGATTATGAGGAGACTTTCTCCCCTGTTGTGAGATTTACGTTTATAAAGTTAATTCTTGTTATTGTGGCGAGTTTAGACCTAGAGTTACATCAAATGGATGTAAAGACTGCTTTTCTCAATGGAGAACTGAATGAAGAAATCTATATGGAACAACCATGTAGGTTTCATCGAAAAAGGCAGCGAACATAAGGTTTGCCGATTGAAAAGATCAATCTATGGCCTGAAACAGTCTTTTAGACAATGGTATTTGAGATTTCATGAAACAATCATGTCGAATGGATTCAACATGATTGATGAAAACCATTGTGTGTATAACAAAAGTTCTAAAAATAACTTTGTCATTTTAACGTTTTATGTAGATGATATACTAATAGTTGGAAATGACAAAGTGTACGTAAATCAAATTAAAGATTGGTTATCGTCCAACTTTGAAATGAAGGATATGGGTAATGCAGACTACATTCTTGGAGTTAAGATTTCAAGAGATCGTTCGAGAAGGTTGTTGTCCCTTTCTCAAGAGACATATATCAACAAAGTCCTTGAACGATTCAATATGCAGAACTGAAAACCCATAGACTGCCTCATTGCCAAGAATCAGTATCTTAGCAAAGAGATGTGTCCTAAGACGCCAGATGAAGTAGAACGTATGAGAAATGTTCCTTATACCAGTGCCGTGGGTAGTCTTATGTATGTAATGTTGTGTACAAGACCTGATATTTGTTATGCAGTGGGCATGGCAAGTAGATATCAATCTAACCCGGGCGAAGCACATTGGAAAGCAGTTAAGAGGATACTTAGATACCTCAAAGGTACAACAGATTATTCTCTCTGTTATGAAGGCAAGGATCTGCAATTGAGAGGATACACTGATGCTAATTGGGCTGGAGATGTGGACGAAAGGAAATCCACTTTAGGTTTCATATTCTTGCTTGGCAAGGATGCCATCTCGTGGAGTAGTGAGAAACAAACCTGTGTAGCCTTATCAACAATGGAAGCTGAATTCGTAGCTTCTGCAGCTGCAGTACAAGAGGCAGTTTGGCTAAAACGGTTGATGGACCATTTAAGAGTAACTATCTCGGAGAGACAAGTGACAGTCTATAGTGACAGTCAATCGTCGATAGCTTACACAAAAGATCCGAAATTTCATAGTAGTACTAAGCATATCGATATAAAGCATCATTATATAAGAGATGTAGTTGCACGGGGAGATGTGAACTTACAGTACATATCTACGCGTGATATGATTGCAGATCCGTTGACTAAACCTGTAACGAAAGATGTGTTTGAGATACACATTAGATTTCAGGGTTTGCTTAGAATTTGATATGTACTAACTTTATTTTTTGTAATCTCTTAACATTATTATTTGTGAATAATAATAAAGTTCATTGTTGGCAATACATGAGTGTAAATGTTTAATGTGTGAACACTTACTGTTAATTATTTGAGTTTGAGCATGTCAGACAGAAAAGTAGTCCACTCACAAGGGTGTTTACCTTAGTTTTGTCGATGAGTTGGCAAAGACTAAGATGGGGCGAGTTTTGAACAAATGAGTATGCTCGAGAGCCTGTTCAAAATGAAAGTGCCGTTTTGCAGAAATTACAAGATATGTTTTGTTAAGGCGCAAGATAAAGTCATACATGAGATTGTATGCTTTGGATTGAGATCCAAAATAAGGATCGTATGGAATCCGATGGTTAGTTATGTGTAACTACCATGTTTTGTCTTAAAAGCCAGAAATAGTTCTTAAGTAATCGAACAAAAGTTAGGTGTTTCGGTGCATCGCAACCTTATGCTTTTGTATAATGTTTTATATCCACATTATTTTAATGTGAGACATGCGCTCCTTTAAGGGAAGGAAGGAACACCATAACACATGTTTTATACCGTGTGTGTTCAAGTGACCAAAGGGATGAGAATTTAATACTATTGATCTCAACTTTCCCTATTGTGAGACCCTGTTTATATATCGACCCTTAGAACCCTTAACTTATCTCTGAAGTATGGTTCAATGTGGCTAGCTTGGTTAGTGTCCAAGAGGTCTGGAAAAAATTTAGGCCTGACGGATCTAACTAGAAAAGCGAGTTGAATAATGATGGATGGCATATAGTAAGAGGGGAAGATAACTTTATGATCACATTCATAAGAATTCGTGGTTCACCGACATATCTATTATTGTTTTTATGAGTAGAAACATAATAGTGAACACGAATGACGTTTTATGAGATCATGAGTTAAAACGGTGATTGTGAGAAGGTGGTTTAGGGTTAGGCATACGTGAAATAAATTATCGCCTTTTTCGAGAAGCTATATATCCCTAACAGGTGTATAGCAATAGTGCTCTCGAGATATACTGGTCGCACAATCTATTAGTCTGTATAACTGGAGATTATATATGGAATGTGTTCTGTCATGTGCGAGTGGGAGATGATAGAGTTGGGATATGCCCATGACTTTATAATGGATTGAGTTCCTATCTAGATTAAATTGAGTTATTTAATCTAAATTAAATTACCAAATACTGTATCAGGAAGGATTCTGAGTTAGAGTATGGACAAGTCTCTACCCTTTAGGACCTCTATAGATAGAGGTGAGGTCCTCATAATTTGGTAATGAGAAAACGTATACGCCGCAAGACTGCTCGTTTTCACTCACTTTATTTTGTGTTAATCTTTCAGGAACTTCTAGATTGTGATATAGCTGCTATTATCCCGAGTGGGTAAAAGTCAGATTGGTGACCAATAAAAGAAGATCATTGTATCGCTTTCGCAACGAGATTTACCGCGCTACAACAAGTATGTATTTATTTACTTCTTTTATTTCTCCATTATTTTCCCTTCAGATGTATTTTGTCAATCCAGATGAGATTGTTGTCAATATTTGTGTTCTTGAAATTTAAATATGCATTTCAAATAGAAATGTTTCTACTTGTTTAATTTTTTTTTTTAGACTTATATTTCATCTAATTGCAGGGGATTGCTTAGTTTGGCTTTGGTAAAATACTATTTCTTTTTTATTGGGAAATGGGAGAGTGACCTCCTACTAAGTTGGGACCATGTTGGAATTGAGATGTTTAAGACAATTGACTTAAAACTGAAAATCATCATAAATGTTCTTACGATGGTTCTCTTTTTGCTATTGCAGTGATGTCTATATTCCATGTTTCTTGAACAGAAAGAAGTGATTTTGACATAAAGAATATAGCTGCTCTCTATTATGGCATCTTCTTCATCTGCCACTTCTAAATGGACTTATGATGTGTTCCTTAGTTTCAGAGGAGCCGATACCCGTGATAATTTTACGAGTCATCTTTATGAGGCTTTGTGTTGTAGAAAAATCAGGACGTTCATTGATAATGAGCTTGAAGGAGGTGAAGAAATCACACCCGCTCTTCTGAAAACTATTGAAGAATCCAGAATTTCAGTGATAATATTCTCTAAAAACTATGCATCTTCCTCGTGGTGTGTTGATGAATTGGTCAAAATACTTGAATGCAAAGAAGCTTATGGGCAAATTGTTTTACCAGTTTTCTATCATGTAGAGCCACGTAATGTAAGAAAACAAAGTGGGAGTTTTGGAAATGCATTTCTTGAGCTTGAAAAGAATTTTAAAGAGAAGCTGGACAAGGTGTCAATGTGGAAAGCTGAATTGACCAAAGCTGCCAATATATCAGGATGGGATTCCCACATCATCAAGTAAGTGTATCATCCTCCCATTTTCTCAAGGCTCAGTTTGGTGGCAGAGCACCTTATTTTTTATTTTTTATTTTTTTTCGGTTGAATGGTTTCATATGGAAATTAAAAACCTTGCATGGTTTGAATGGCTTTCAAAGCTAGTTTTGTTGATGCTCGTCAATTGAAAAATAATGAGATCAAAAGAAAGTGTTCATTAAACAATGAGTTTATGTCATGTAGTGCTAGAGCTGCCTTCAGAGAGATTATGAGATTAAACCTTATTTGAAGCCTATAAAATAAATTCTCGATAACATAAAGAAGCAGCATTTCTTGTATCTTCTTTATATAACATAAAGTTTTTTGTTTTATTATGCCAGGCCTGATTCCAAACTTGTGAATGAAATTGTGGAACACATCTTGAAGAAATTGAATGATAGGTCTTGTGCGATTCCAATGGGCCTAGTTGGAATAGATTCACGCATTGAACAAGTTAAAACTCTGCTGTTCCGGCCAACTGTTCTTGCTATAGGCATCTGGGGCATGGGTGGTATAGGTAAAACAACAATAGCTGATGCTATTCTCAATAGTGTCTCAGGTCAATATGAAGCTTCCTACTTTCTTGCAAGTGTCAGGGAAGAATCAGAAAAATCTGGTGGACTAATTCATTTAAGAGACCAACTCCTTTCGGAGTTATTAGGGGAAAATATTCGCATTTCCACTCCTACTATAGGATCCACTTCCATAAAGTCTAGGCTTAAATGCAAAAAGGTTCTGGTTGTTCTCGATGATGTGAATGATGTAGCTCAAATGGAGTTCTTAATTGAAAAGGGTGATATTTTTGGTCCAGGTAGCAGAGTTATTATAACATCTACAGACAGACAAGTACTTAAGAATGGAGTTCATGAGATATATATATATAAGGTGGATGGATTGAATGATTGTGAAAGCACTTCAGCTTTTTAGTTTGTATGCCTTTAAGGAAAATTATCCCAAAAAGGATTATGTGAAGCTATCAAATAGGGCAGTGAATTGTGCTCAAGGCAATCCATTAGCCCTCAAAGTTTTGGGTGCCCTGCTATTTGATAAAAGCATTCAAGAGTGGAAAAGTGCATTGAGCAAACTTGAAAGGGTTCCTGCGCAGGAAATTCAAAATTTTTTGAAAATAAGTTATGATGCCCTAGATGATGTAGAGAAGAGTTTATTTCTCGATATTGCGTGTTTCTTCAAGGGAGAACAAATTGATACTGTAAGAAGAATACTCGATGGTTGTCTTATAGGAATTAGTGTTCTTGAAGATAAGTGCCTCATCACTATCTCAAAAAACAGGATAGAGATGCATGACTTGTTGCAAGGAATGGCTCATGAAATTGTTAAACAAGAATCAATTAATGAGTTAGGCAAACGCAGCAGATTATGGAATCCAAGGGATGTATATAAAGTGTTGACTAAAAATCTGGTAATGATACTTTTTTTTTTGAAAAAAATAAAGAGTACAAATAATCTGTCTATATTTTGCATGTTACTGTCTTATGTTGACATTTTCTTTGTTTGTAGGGAACTGAGAAAGTTGAAGGTATATTCTTAGACATTTCTAAAATAGAAGAAATGAAGTTGAGTTCTAGAGCCTTTGCTGGCATGCATAATCTTAGATTGCTTAAAATTTATAATTCTAGAGTTGGAAATATCTACAAGGTGCACTTTCCTGATGGGCTTGAATCTCTTCCTGATGAGTTAAGGTATCTCCAATGGGATGGATTCCCTCTAAGATCTTTGCCACCGAATTTTAATCCAGAGAATCTTGTCAAACTTAGTCTTGCTTATGGTAATGTTCAACATCTGTGGAGAGGAGTGGAGGTACATTATGCTACTGAATCTTCGTTCACCTTTTTACTTTTGATGCTAATTTAGTGCTGCCAATTTTTTGAAAACATCATCTGACTTTAAAGTTCAAACTTGTATATCTCATGACACGATTGTATGTATCATTTTTGCAGAACCTTGGAAATTTAAGAGAGATTAATCTTAGCAACTGTCAGCACCTGACTTCAATTCCAGACCTTTCAAAGGCTAAAAATCTCGAGAGTTTGAATTTTGATTACTGCAAAAGTTTGGTAGAAATTCCTTCATCTGTTCGGTATCTAGATGAGCTTGTTGATTTGGACCTTAGATACTGCACAGAGCTTACCAAATTTCCAAGTAGAATTAATCTAAGATCTCTCAAAACTCTCAACTTTTCTGGATGCAAAAATCTTAAGAGGTGTCCACAGATTAAAGGAAAGTTAACATATCTGAATTTAAATAGCACTGCAATTGAAGAACTTCCTCAATCAATTGGTTCTCTTGGTACACTTGTTGCATTGAATTTGAAGGACTGCAAACAACTTGGGAATCTTCGAAGCAGCATTTGTGATATGAAGTCTCTTGTATTGGCTGATTTCTCTGGCTGCTCAAATATCAATAGAATCCCGGATTTTCCAAATAATGTGAGATATTTATACTTAAGCGGTACTGCAATAGAACAGTTTCCTCCCTCAATTGCTTTGCTCTCTAGACTCTCCACTTTGGATCTAACAGATTGCAAAACGCTTAAGAATCTCCCATTTACGGTTTCTGGGTTGAAATCTCTTGAAAAACTCGTTCTTTCTGGTTGCTCATGTATAACCATATTTCCTCACGTCTCAGGGAATATAAAGGAGTTGTATCTAGATGGGACAGCAATAAAGGAGATTCCATCATCAATTCAATGGTTGTCTGAACTAGTTGAATTGCATTTGCAAAACTGTACAGAATTCATGATTCTTCCACGGAGTTTTTGTGAGTTAAAATCTCTGCAAAAGCTTAACCTATCCGGCTGTTCAAAATTTGAGAATTTTCCGGAAATATCCAAGGGCATGGGATTGAGATTTCTTTACATGGATGGAACAGGCATAAGAGATTTACCCTCTCCAATAGAGAATCTACCCATGCTTTCTATGCTGGAATTAGGGAACTGCAAAAACCTTGTGCCAATTGCACAATTTTACGTCGGCCGCCAATTTGATTTGACACGACATTTAAAATTTTTGCGTAAGCTATGCCTTAGTGGCTGTGGTCTATCTCATATTCCTAGCTGCTTGCAGTGCTTTCCGTCGTTGGAGTCCTTGGAATTAGATGGAAACAGTTTTGAGTGCATAGGAGTAAGCCTTCAAAACTTCTCCGAGTTACAATACCTTAGCTTAAGGTCTTGTCATGAGCTTAGAGAATTACCTGCACTGCCACCGCAACTGTCAAAATTAGATGCAAATGATTGCACATCATTAAAAACAATTTCCATCGTATCAGTTGCAGTTGAAGGCAACATTTGTGACTTCTTTTTCACAAATTGTTTGAACTTGGATTCTGATGCTTGCAATAACATTTTAATTTACACACTACAAAAGATTCGGATGCATAGCAAAAGATTATATGGTCAGGTTGGTCAGTTCTTTCTTTTATCTGTAGTTTAATTCTTTTTAATGTCATTGTATTGTGTTAAAATTCACATGCGATGTTTATTAACATAATATATTTATATAGGTGTCTTCTGTGCTACCAGGGCCATCCAGCCTTTGCTTCCCATGCAGCACAATCCCAGAGTGGTTCGTGGTTCGTAGTTGGGGATCTTCATTAATAGTTGGGCTGCCTTCGTATTGGGTTTATAGTGATTTTGTGGGGTTAGTTGTGTGTGTTGTGGTTAAATTTAAGCCCCATTTTACGGACAGCAGTTTCCGGCTTAGATGTCATTATCATTTCAGGAACCCGGATGATGATGATTTCATGGATCTAAACTGCGAATTTGGTGGTTGGAATGGGTGGAAGAATAGGAAATTTGATGGGTCAGATCACCTGTTTATTGGTTATGATCCTTGTCTAGATGCCACAAAGAATGATTATCTTGGAAAATTCAGTGAGGTGTTGATAAAATTTTACACCGAAGATATGGACAACAATCCTCTACATTGCTGTGATGTGACAGAGTGTGGAGTCTGTCCACTTCATATGCAACACTGCGATGTGTCCCATCATCAACGCCTTGACGCCGCAGCTGCAAATTCAAACCCCCTGCCACTGGGCTCAAAGAATAAACCGAAACCTCCCGGGATCATAACTAGAATAAGTTCTAATACACAGCAGGTCTGCATTGAAGTAGGACATGGATGCGACGTTTTTGAATGTGTGAGCAATTATGCCCGGCGACGGCAATGGGTGTTTAGTGTACTCAGTGGAGCTGGAACTGTAAGTAAGATTAGCATCAGACAACGAGGGGCGGATGGAACTATTGTCACTCTCCATGGCAGATTTGAGATCTTATCTTTATCTGGATCTTTCTTTCCGCCTCCAGATCCGCCGGAAGCAACTAATTTATCAATATTTCTTGCCGGAGAACAAGGTCAGGTGGTGAGTGGAAGCGTTGTGGGGGAGCTGATGGCAGCTGGGACTGTGATTGTTATAGCGAAGTATTCTTTTCGAAAGGCTGCCTTTAGATGAAGATGAGCAGCAATTGCAGATTCAGAGCAGCGGTTGTGGTGGTAACAGCGGTGGAGTTGGAAACAATTCGCTCCTGATGTGTCCCATCATCAAGGCCTTGACTTAGTAGCTGAAGCTGCAAATTCAAACCCCAACGATTCACTAAATTGCCGCCTTAGAGGCTGGTCACCGGGCTCAAATAATAAAACGAACTAGAGAAAATGCTAATACACTGCGTGGCTGCATTCTTGAATTAGAAAATGGATGCGATGTTCTTGAATGTGTGAGCAATTACGCCCGGCGACAGCAGCGGGGAATTAGTATACTTGAGGGAGCTGGAACTGTAAGGCTAGCATCAGGCAACCAAGGGGCAGCTCGAACTCGAACCTTATAGTTTAAGGTAGCGACAACAATTCTCTAATTACCTACCAAATTGGGATTGTGAATTAGCTTGTATGGAAATTTCTTTTTTAATTCGGGTCCATAAGATTACTCATGAACCTTATGTTTTTTATTTTCAAAATCTGCTTCTGCACATTAAATCTTTTTATTATATACAAGAATTAATGCTGGTCCTTTTTAGTTATACATATTTGATAATTGATGCCATATTAATACTAAAATGGTAGCTAATATTAATATGTAGCCGCAATAATAATATACATGTAGTAAATAAAAATTCTCAAACTTTAAAATTTTTGATCGGAGAAATTTATAAGATATAAAGTCAGTGTATTGTATATATAGACAAATTTTCATGTAAGTTAAAACGTAAAGTATATATAAATAAATATATAATTTTTGTGATAAAAAATTTTATTATGTAGATAAAAATTTATGCCAGATGACATAGGTAAAAATTTTATGAATTTTTTTATTTTTAAAATATTTTTACATGGCATCTTCTCACTTATTGTTATGCGGCAACTTACATGTGTGGCTGACGATGCGGTGGCCTATATGTTATGCACTTGCATCAGATTAGTGATGTGGTATGCCAATAAAAATTTTCAGTAGAATTTATTATGAATCCAAGTCTAAATGATTTTTTTGAAATATTTTTCTAAATTTGAAGTAGTTTTTTATTAAAAAATTTTAATTTGTCACTTTTTAATTAAAATTGGAATAGTTCAATGAGAGTGTGTGTAATTAACCTTCATAATTTTAAGAATCATTTTAATTTTATTTGTTAAAATTTTACTATAAGTATGTAAACACTATAAATAAATTATATGCCCAAGTCTTTTGAACTCTGAAATTATATATTTTTTAAAAAAAACGAAAAGCAAAGCAATTATATATCTCTATGTTTTAACCTTTAATTTTTCAAATACAGCTGTAATATCTAATCATATTTTTTTTTTTAAAAAAAAATGAAGAATTCTGAGATTTCGTTTCTATTGAATTTAAAACTAGACGCTTGAATGTGCCATATCTTCTCAACAGCTAAATGAACAAGAGTGTTCAATTAACTCCAGCATGATGATTTGTTTCACTTGCTTGTTTAAGTTTAGCTGATTAATTGACCGAGTCACAATCATTTTTTTATTGGAACTCCATGTGAATACCCCTGAACCTAGAGTAAATACACAGCCTGAAGTGCTCTTGCTTTCATCAATACAACCAGCCCAATCAGGTTTTTTTTTTTTTTTTTTTTTTGAAACCAAGCAAAAACTTCATTAAGAATTCAAATCCTTGGCGAGGTAACCACCCAAGAAAGAAGGTGCTTCCTGCCAATAAGTGGGGCTAGCATATAAATGGGCTGCCTTAGCTAGAGCATGAGCAACACCATTTGCTGACCTCTTAACAAAGGAGACAGAGATATCCTGTCCCATATTACAAAGAGAAATACAATCAGAAATCAAAATACCAAACTCAGAAATATCGTGACTATGAGATCTACAAGCATCAACAACCACCTTAGCATCCATCTCAACAATCACTTTAGACAACCTATTTCTAATAATCCAAGACAATACTTCCTTCAAGCCCAGAGCTTCAGAAATATGACTAGGGTAACAACCCCCTAGTTGATTAACCCCACACCCCAAAACTTGACCAAACTCATTTCTCCAAATCCATCCAAAGCTCACCCGGTGGTTACTAACCTGCAAAGCAGCATCAACATTAATTTTTGTGTATCCCCCATTCGGCTTGCTCCAACTCCCTACACCCATCGAACCATCCCGACATTCATTCAACCCGTTCATATCTCGTGCTTGCGACCACTCATCAAGGAAAGCCATACAAGACATAATAGTAACTCTAGGATTTGAAATCTTGGCATTCCACAGCACCTCATTCCTCTCTCGCCAGATTCCCCAGAGTATCATACAAACTTTATTTATACAGCTGTCATCATTACTTGCGCAAAGGAAATTGAACCAATCCTCAAAATTGATAGAGTGGGTATGAATTAGAACCACACCAGCATGATCAAAACATACTTTAGCAAAGCTGCAGTCAAGAAACACATGCTCACGATGTTCCCCATCTTCCCCACAAAAAACACAAGTATTAGTAACATCTAAGCCTTTCAAGAATAATCTTTCGCGAGTTGGGATACTATTAGAAAGAATTCGCCAGATAAAACATTTAACTCGAGGAGGAATAGCCAACTTCCACATCTTGCTCCAACACTCTCTATGCACAGAACCAGAATTATCAAACTCAGTGTTAGTTAAAGCCTTGTAACCCGTTTTCACCGAATAAGAACCCTTTTTCTCATAATGCCATATAAGCCTATCACTATAGGCCCCATCAACCAGAGGAATAGCCAAGATTGTATTAGCATCATCCACCGAAAACAAATCAAGGACCAATTCAACATCCCATTCCTTTCTTCCTGGAATAAACAAATCACTCACTCGCATATCTTGACAACCTTCAGGACAAGCAGAATGAACAAGAAAACCATTATCCCTTGGTAACCATGCATCTGTCCACACCCTTACATTATTCCCATTACCAATCCTCCATCGACAACCAAGCTCTAAAACATGTTTAGCATTCCAAATACTACGCCAAATAAAACTAGGATTATGTCCTAGAGATGAATGCAAAAAATCAGTAGTAGGAAAATATTTAGATTTGAGTAGCCTACTAACCAAAGAATTTGAATTTGCTAACATATTCCAACCTTGTTTTGCCAATAGAGCCAAATTAAAATAATGTAAGTCCCTAAAACCCACTCCGCCCTTATCCTTCGAAGCACATAATCTACTCCATGAGAACCAATTAATTTTCCTTCCTCCATTAGGTTTCATACCCCACCAAAAAGAGTTCATCATCTTCTCTAATTCATCACAGAGAGTAGTAGGTAATAAAAAAGCACTCATGCAAAAAGAAGGGATGGCTTGACCTACCGATTTAATCAGAATCTCTCTCCCAGCTTGAGATAAAAAACGCCCTTGCCAACCCTGAATCCTTTTCCACAATCTCTCTCTAAGGAAAGCGAAAATAGCCCTCTTCTTCCTACCAATAAGAGAAGGGAGGCCAAGATACCTACCCGTATCCAAAGAATTGGTGACTCCCAGTATATGAGAGATATGATTTTGCAAAACAGAAGACACATTGGAGCTATAGAGAATCCCAGATTTCTGAAAATTAATTGCCTGACCCGAGTCCTTCTCATAAATCGAAAGGATTTCCTGCAACACTTTAGCTTCTTTCTCCTCAGCTCTAAAAAAGAAAAAACTATCATCCGCAAAAAATAAATGCGATATAGTAGGAGCCCCTCTACAAATAGTACACCCATGTAAATCTCCCCTAGCCTCAGCTTTCTTGATTAATGAGGAAAGACCCTCCACACACAAAATAAATAAGTAAGGAGATAGTGGATCCCCCTGCCTAAGACCTCTTTCAGGTATAATAGGACCAACCTCAATCCCGTTCACCAAAACAGAATATCTAACTGTAGAGACACAGAGCATAATCCACTTAATCCATTTGGAATCAAACCCCATCCTGACCATAACACTCTCCAAATAATCCCAACTGATCCTATCATAAGCTTTAGAAATATCAATTTTCAAAGCAGCATAACCCACTCTACCCCTAGTTCTTCTTTTCATAAAATGAATCAATTCAAAGGCAGAAATGACATTATCCTGAATGGAACGCCCATGAACGAAAGCAGATTGCAATTCAGAAATTAAATGAGGCAACAATCTCTTTAGTCTGTTTGCTAAAACTTTAGAGATGATTTTGAAAAGAACATTACATAAAGATATAGGCCTTAGATCTTTCATAGATTTAGGAGGATCACATTTAGGAATAAGAACAATTAGAGTGTTATTCAATTCAGCAGGGAAACTCACATTTTGAAGCCATGAACAAGCTGCTCCAAAGATATCCGGCCCAATTGAGTTCCAAAACCGATGATAGAACGCTGGATTAAGCCCATCGGGACCTGGTGACTTGTCCGGGTGCATCTGGAAAACTGCCTTACGAAACTCATCAATGTGAAAAGGGGCAAGAAGAGCATCATTCTGCTCTCTAGTAACACAAGACTCCACGTACCGTAGATCCCGTGAATTAAAAGGTGATTTTGCTTCAAATAATTTCTGAAAATAGTCCTTAGCCAGCAACCGAATTTCGTCGGGATCATCAATCCAAACCTCTGCTTCATTTTGAAGACACCCAATTTGATTCTTCCTTCGACGAGTCGAAGCCATCTTGAAGAAAAAGCTGGAGTTAAGATCCCCGCCCTCTAACCAGACAATCTTAGCTCGTTGCTTCCAATATGACTCCTCCTGAACCAGTAAAGAAGCTAAAAGATTACGTTTTTCCTTCAAAAGAATAGCATCATCAGATGAAGTAGAAAAACGCAGAGCAGCTATATCCCTTTTACACTGATTAATCTTCACTTTAAATTGCTCCCTATAATTCTTACCCCACCTGTCCAAGGCCGAAGTACAAACTTTAATTCTATCCAGCAAATGAAGCCCAGTAGACCCAGCCCAAGAAGCTTCAACCAGGTTTATAAGCCCGGCCTCCATTAACCAAGCATTCTCAAACTTAAACTTACAATCTCTAGCAAAGGAAAGAGCAGGCCCTGAGACAGTGCTTAGCTCAATGGGACTATGATCTGAAACTGCAGCCAATAAATTACGAATCTTTACGTGAGGAAAAATAGACAACCACGAATCAGTGACCAGAATTCTATCCAGACGTTCTTGCACCCAATTACTCGACCCTCTCCCTCTTTCCCATGTAAAAGGATACCCTTCCAATGGTAAATCACAAAGATTACAATCCTCAACAGCATTACGAAATCCTCTAAAAAGCCAATTTGGGTGTTCCACACCACCCTTCTTATCCTCCTTGAGCAATAAATCATTAAAATCCCCCATAATACACCAAGGAAGGCTAGATAAGCTCTTAAGATGACGTAAGAGATTCCACGACTCCATTCTTCTAGACCTATCTGGGAAACCATAAAAACCCGTACAACGCCATATAACACCATCATCCCCTCTACACTCCAAGTCGATATGGTTATTAGAATAGCTAAGAAGTTTGAAAACATGGGTTTTACGCCATAAAAAAGCAAGACCACCACTATGACCATTGCAATTCACAACAAAACAACTCTCAAAACCCAACTTATTTTTTATTTCTTCAATTTTATTAGAATGAACAAGAGTTTCAATTAAAAATATAAAGTCTGGCTTCCTACTCCTAACAAGCTCACGAAGAGCAAGCACTGCACGTGAATTTCCCAATCCACGGCAGTTCCACGTAACGCCTATCATTGCCCCCGGCAGGCCCCCTCGAGGCCGGCCGATACAGAAGAAATTCCTGGCTCATTCCCTAAGACTTGAATACTCTCATCTTGCGAATGGACAGCAATAGTTTGTGGATCAACTTCCATTATAGAACTAGCAATTTTTGTTTGGAGGCCCATATTTACTTTCTTGCGCTTGCGGGCTTCCTCAAGGTCCAAGCCCACTTCCTCATCAATAGTATTCTCATCAATTAAATGACCCTCCTTCAGCATACCTGTACTTCCCATAATATGATTACTAGCAGATCCCGCTATACTTGGGATTGAAACAACTGACTTACCTTTGACTGCAGAGGAAATCTCGGCATTTTGAACCTGGATTACATCAAATCCTTCCCCGATTTCACGCTTACCATAGCCATCCTCAACCCAACCCACACCCGAATCACGAAACCACAGATCACCACCTTGCCCTGACGATCTTCGTGTATCCGCCTTCAGCCATAACCCCCACCCCTTTTCCTTTGGTTTAGTAGCATCATTAAACATTAATGGACAGAAAAAATCGGAATGCCCAAGGATACCGCATAAAAAATAAAAGGTGGATAGTTTCTCATATTTGAACTGCACAACAGACCAATCACCCCCAACTTTCCTAATTTTCTTCCTTCTTTTAAGAGGAACTCTCACGTCTAAGCTAACCTTGATTCTCATGAAACTCCTCCAGACTCCTGAATTATTGTTAATGTCATAGTCTAGAAACTCTCCAATAAAATTACCCAGTTGTCTGCCTACAACCTCCGACATGTAACCCACTGGAAGTTCAAAAACTTGAACCCAAAAAGCTGCACGGAAAAGAGGAATGGAGACAGGAACCTCCCCTTCCACCAGGTGATGCAGCAAGAGCAGATGACCATCAAAAGTCCACGGCCCTCCCTCACTCACACGTTTCATATCAATACTATGAAAGAATTGAAATAAAAAGAGCTCTGAATTAATCTCTCTAATGGAAATACCTTTACCAGGTCTCCACAAACTAGCCATCCTGTGACGCATTGCATTAAAATTAACTGATCTTTCAGTAAGGAACCTCCCTACTAAGCAAAACTCTGAAAACTCCTGCTTTTTCTCAACTGCATCAGTTGCGATGATTAGCTCATCATCTTCATCAGCAGACATAGATAGTTGAACCATATCAGTATCCATAGCCAAAAACCCTTGTTACGAGAACAAGAAAAAACAAAACTCTCAAACTAGGAGAGAAAAAACACTACGCTAAATTTTTTTGGATTAAAATATCAGCCCAATCAGGTTTTAGTAGGCCCCAATAACTGATTAAATTTATAATACAAAAATATAAAAATACATAAAAAAAAATTGTCATCATATATTTGGAAGTGGACCATCCAGTTTTAGCCGTACACGTGGCCATTCTCACCTGTTCATAAATTGTCATCCTACAATTGCGAGATAAAAAAAAAAAAAAGTTAAAATGAATAAGAGGAAATTACACCAAATGCCAGCTTTTTATATATTATTTCAAAAATACCACTTTTTGAAATTCCTTTCACAATTATACATTATTTGTAAATATATTTCATAAATGTCTTTATTTTTATTTTGGTCTTTTGTATTTTCTCTTCTTTCTTTCACTCGTTTCCTCCCGATTCACGTTTCCCTTGTTTCCTTTTTCTTTTTTGTTTTCCCTTATAAATTTCTATATCATTTTCAATTATAAACTGAAAATCTCTCTATTATTCGATTGAATCCATCTATCATCTTTCTTATTCGTTTGAATCAATCTATCATCTCTATTTCTCGCTCTGGCAAAATCTGTCTACTTCGATCTTTTCTATTTCTATTTTGTCCTCCTTCTCAATCCGAAATCAGCTTTCACCGTCTGAATATTGGTGTTATACTGTAACAAATTTCATCGATTCTGGATTTCAGAAGCTTTTCATCAAATTGAGTATTCAACGTCCGAAATCGACATTCAACGTATAAATATTGGTGATATCAGCAGTAAGTCATAATTTTTGGTTTTGAGATTGTTAATTGCATTTGGTTGTTTCTGAAGTTTTTGATCGATATGACGAATCGTGAGTCGGCTCGAAGTTGACGACTCGTAATGATTAGATTCTGTCACGAGCTGGCACAAAGGTGACAGAGTCGTAACGATTGAATGCATTTGCAAATTCTCTTAAATTTCAATATTTTGGGTTTAATTTATTTCCTTATGCTGCGAGATTATAGTTTTATATTTTTAGATATTAACTATGATTTATATGTGTATTTATGTAGGATATTGCAATGATGGAAAATGGAGGAATTTTAGTTTTGATGCAATATGATAGTACCGGGATTTTTAAGTTGATGGAATACTAATTCCATCAGGTTGCAGTTTTGATAATTTTGTAAATTTAATAAGTAAACAGCTGTATCAAGGTATTGAAAATAGCAGATTGGACATCAAATATGTTATTGGAGATGGATATCCTCCACTTAAAATAAAAGATGATATGACATTGCTATTCTATTTGTCTTTGAAGATCAAAGAAAAATGTTTCAAATCATATTTATTATGCATTACAAAAATGGAAATCTATGAAACTGGTAATTTTTTGAAATTGCCTTTGTGAATTTTAAATATTATTGTGATGCTAATATTTAACGACAATAAATTTTCATTATTTTTATTGTACGTAAAAGCTCCAAAACAGTTTCAAGTGATCTTGGAATGATTGAAGTTGAACTTGAAGCAACAAGTTTAATATTGAATGAAGTTATACAACCTGTCAACCAGGATGAAGCAATTGTAAACATGATGAATTATGCTAGCTTAGTGAGTAAACAAACTGTTGAAATTTTGGATAACAGAGGCAAAGAGGTAGAAGGAGATGAAGAAGAATTTATGACAAATCCAAGGGTTTCAAGAATTGAGGTTAGACAGATTTTTAAAGACAAGAATATGCTAAAAACAGCAGTAACCCTTTTTGCAATAAATAATGATTTCTAATTCAAGGTGTGTAGATCATGTCAGAGTAGATATAGGATTTGTTGCTTGGATGAGGCATGTATATGGCAATTAAAAGCTTCAAAACAAGGTAATACTAAGATGTTCAAAATTAGAGTGTTCAAAAGTACTCACTCCTTCAGTTTGAAGCTAAGTTTAAGCAGTAAAAGGCAAGGTACATCATCTATTATTGCTGGGTTAATCAAATCAAAATATGTGGATGTAAAGACTGTGTACACACCAGCTGACATAATACGCGATATGAGAAATGAACATGGAGTGAATATCAACTATATGAAAGCTTGGAGGTCAATGGAAAGAGCTATGAATATGATTAGAGGTAAACCATGTGATATATATTCTTTATTACCAAGATATTTGTATATGCTTGAAAAGACAAAGCCTGGTTCTGCAATTCATCTAGAGATTCAAGTTAACTTGTCATTTTTATATTTGTTCATTGCTTTAGATGCATCAATAAAAGGTTGGAAATATTGCTTGCCAATTATAGTTGTAGATGGTACTTTTTTGAAGGCAGCATATGGGTGCACTTTAGTAACAGCTTCAACTCAAGATGCTGGTGGAAAAATATTTCTTTTAGCAATCTGCATAGTTGATTCAAAGAATGATGCTTCTTGGGAGTGGTTTTTTAGTAAGTTTAGGCAAACATATGGGACAAGAGATCAAATGTGCATCATATCTGATAGACATGAAAGTATACATACAGCAGCTGCAAGGGTATATCCTGGTGTTCCTCATTACATTTGTGTATATCACTTATTGAATAATGTGAAAAGAAAGTTCAAGAAAAACTCGAAGAAACTCAAAGATTTATTATTTAAAGCTGCTGAATCATACACAAATGAGGATTTTGATTATTATATGAATGAAATAAAAAAGGTTAATGGTAAAATAATGGAATATCTGTCTATGGTTGGTTACGAGAAATGGTCTAGGTTGCACTCTGTGAATAGCAGGTATTCAACTATGACTTCTAATATTGTGGAGTCAATGAATGCTGCAATCAAAGCAGCTAGAAATTTACCAATAACAGGCTTAATTGAGTACATGCGCAATTTGACTCAAGAATGGACTTATGCAAATAGAAATATAGCCATGTCAACATTCACAAAACTAACTAAGAAGTATGAAAATCAATTGAAGAAAAACTTCATTTCATCTATGAGAATGAAGGTTTGATCCTTATTTCTTTTTTATCTTTTTATTTTTGTTAGTGAAGAAGGCATTGGTTGTCATTTATTTATATTTTTTCATATAAATAAATGAGTTGTTTAGCTATGCTCTGTTTTTCTGGTTATAGTTGTAGTGAGCTGCATACATAGTTAGTTTAATGAAGCAATACTGCTGCTGCTACTTGATTTTTTATACCAAAATTTTGTCAATATAAATCATGGTGGCTGTATTAATTAGTTCAAGTTTTGAGGAGATTGTTGTAAAAATATATATATTGATGTATATTATGTTCATTTGATGTATATTTTTTATATATGAGAAGCATGTTTATAAGTTCTTGATAATATATGAAGTTTATTTTGGCTATTGAATGATTAAAATATTTTTGGTATAAAAAGCATGAGATTATATACTTTTAGAAATCTGACATATACTTATAGTGAGACTTTATTTTGTAGTTGGAATACTGAAATAATGGGTTTTGGTCAGAGTTTGGTTGTTGAGGAGTAAATGTGTGACGACAAAGTCAAAAGGAAGAACAAAAGTTCATTGATCTTTGTCTCCTCCCTTTGAAATTATTCTATTTATAGACGACAATGTAGCTTTCTCAATTATTAGATTTGGTGTGGTTTGCATCTGCATGTTTTTTTTTTAAACTATAATGTGAAATAAAAATATTAAAGGAAGTAAAAGATATTTTGCCACAAAGATTTTGTATAGTATAATTGTAATATACGCCCACTATACAACCACTGATAATTTTGCTTGATGTTTATGTTGATGCTGTTGTATTATGTTGCCTCTTATCTGCTATTTTTTTTGTTGATGGATATAATGTATTTTATGTTTTTCGGTTGTTGTAGGTGATACCATCTAACAGTGATATTTTTAGCGTCTTAGTTCAAGAAAAAGCATACAGTATAAACTTTAAAGAAAGAGCATGCACTTGCAACAAGTTTCAATTGGATGGATTACTATGTGCACATGCTTTAGCAGTAATAAATGATGAGCATATAGACTGTTATGAGTTCTGCTCAAGCTACTACACCAAAGAGACAATGTTTGCAACATACGAAGCAATCGTGCGTCCTATTGATAATCAGATGTATTGGAACATTCCAAGTTACATTGGAGAGGAAATTGTACTACCACCAATAGGAAAACTCAAATCAAGAAGACCTAAGAAGAGGAGAATCAAAGCAGGCTGGGAGTCAAAGATCAAAATTAGGTGCAACAAATGTCAGAAATACGGGCACAATCCAAAGACATGTAGAGATATTCCTAAATAGTGATGATACTTTTTTTTTTTACAATTTTTGTGATTGTTTCATTCTTTATATAAATCATATCGTTTACAACAAATGTGTAAAATTCAAGCACAATCAACAGACTTTTAGAGATATTTCTTAAAAAGTGTTGATAATTGTTTAAAATTGTTCAGTTATATGAAAACGACATATTCAGTAAACAGATTGTAATTGATGCTTGTAGGTCTTCTTATGATGTGTGTAGGATATTTGATCATACTCTTCTGTCACGACTTGTGAATTTCTTGCCGAGTCGTGATGCTGGATTTGTCTCTTTCACGAGTCGTCAATTTCTTATCGATTCGTGAAGCTTGCCTACTGTCACGAATCGTCACATTGGTATAGTATAGGGCTAATATACATATAGTATACCTTTAGTATACGTTTCGTATAGGTCTAATATACATATAGAATACATATAATATAAGTCTAATATACGTCTAATATAGGTCTAGTATACGGATAATACACATATAGTATACTTCTAGTATAAGTCTAGTATAGGTCTCATATACGTATAATATACGTATAGTATACGTCTAGTATATGTCTATTATAGGTCTAGTATACGGCTAATATACATATAGTATTCATCTACGTATGTCTAATATATGTCTAATATACGTATAGTATACGTATAATATAAGTCTAATATACGTCAAAATCTTAAGTTTGTTGTAAACTTTTTTTTTATTATTATTATTTTCTCGTTAGGAGGATTATAAAGCACTAACAATATTTTAAAAAACAAAAATAAGTTTACAGTGAAATACTGTAAGATTCAAGTTTAATGCACAATATTATTTTAATTAGGACAAATTGAAAAAGGAAAAATAAATTGTATATTCAGATTCTTTTCTAATATAAAAATCTTGCAACTTTAATTTAATTCACTCCTCATATTTTTTAATATATATATATATATATATATATATATATATCTAGAAAATTGAATTTTTCATTAAAATTGAAGATAAATCAACAACAAAAATTAAAATCATTTTGATTATGAATTAAAATTTAGAAATAATATCGTTATGAAACTGTAAATTAAGAGATAGGTCAAAATTATATTTCGACCGGCAAATAAAGGCTCGTATTTTGATAGCTGTAAATTTACTTTTTAACATCACTAACTCTTATTTCCGTTCCTCAATTTATTTAATGCTATTTAATTTTGCTAGAGCAATTTTATCATATGTTCAAGGGTTTTTTTTTTACATAGATTATGGAATTTATAATAGGCATATTCAAAATTTACAAAATTCCATGCTATACAAAAATAATGTTGTCTCACTATTACAAGAAACAATACATTCAGTCTACAACAACTTGAGCTTTCCTTTTCCCAATAGTTTGTTGGTGTCTCCTTTTTAGTGGTGCTTTATCATCACTTGTAATATTGTGTTGCTGCTTTTTCAGTCCATGGTGGTACAGTAATACTGATAGCCTAAGTCTGTGTAAATCCACATCAAAAGTATCTGTTGGAATTCGTTTTCCCTCTATGAGATATTCTGCAAATGATGCCACAAATAGACCACAATCCCTACAAAAATATAACCAGAAATGCATTTAAGATCCAATAATGGAGGCACCAAATATCAAGTATGAAGTATATATATAAAAAGCCAAATGTAAAACTTACATCTTGCTTTGTCTTGGCAGATCTTCAATATATTCAATTTTGAAAGGATCCCTAGTTGATTGACATATCCCAATAAATTCCAAAAACAAAGGCAAGATCACACTATAAGCTTTAGATGTCTCAAGTGTGGATGCTTTGCATGTAGGTGATCTGAGAGAATCATAAATATATATTGTTCTTTCTAAAATTGACAAATGTCCAAGTACCCAATGGTACTTCCCTGTAATATTTATAGGAAACAATACATGTTCAACTTCTGCCCAAGGTCTGCTACAGTACAAGCAATGACCTAAAATATAATCAACAATAGACTCCTCCTTCTCTATTAAGCTCAGTTCCATTCCCTTTTTCAAGAATCTTTTGTAAAATTTCTGAATGAGTTGGTCAAATGTGTTGTTTGTTGTGGTGAAGTTCAAACAAATACCACTTGAATATTTACCTTTTTTCCTCAAGTAATAAAAGATGATATTCATATGCTGCAGTTAATTATGTGTACATAAAAAAAATTAAATTAGTATATAGACAGTACACATAATATATATCAAGTATATGCACAGTGTACAATAAATATACTCACATTATATAGAGAGTTTAGCATATAGTATACAGAAAGTATTTGGGAGACTGTTACTTAAGATGAACATACAAATATGCAAACATCCTCAAAAAACTACCATGTCTAATAAAGAAGAGGCACTTCTGAAGCTGAAAGCAGATATTTTCTTAAATATCAAGTATATCCATAAATCAAAGTGTAAAGACAATAGTATACCCTTATTATACATTAAGTAAAGATCAAGTATACAAATAGTATACATCAAGTATACTTACAGTATACTATATACATACAATACACAACAAGTTTTCAAACATTATACTATTAGCATACATCAAGTATATGAAAAAATTCACATTATAGCAGCCATCAGGCATGACGGGTTTCACAGGCATAATCACATAAATAAAGGCAGATAACATTTGCACATACCAAATTTTTCTATATGGGTCTCCCTAATATGCATATGTATGAGAAAGGTTGAAACAATATGGCAATCAGTTCTTTTACTTGAATATGCAATTATGCAACCATCATCCCTTATGCAAGTTTATGATTTTCCCAAAGTTGGCACATAATATGTATATATAAATATATACACACACACACACATAATTCATTAAGTAAATATTGTAAATATACATACACTTGAGGATAGAGGTTGACCACCATATAACAGGTAATGGAACCATGACTTCTGTTTAATTTCTTCAATTTCAAAATCAAAAGAGGGATTCAGAATATCATGTTCTGAAGAATAAACCTTTCTCCTGAATAAAATAAATAAGCATAGGGTCAAGGCATATTAATAGACATTAACATAAACAAAGCATTAGAAGTTTAAGATTTTATTACCTATTGTTGGTTAACATCCCACTGTGCACAAAGTCATTGAAACTTGTGATCAAACTATAATCAGGTGAATCCCCAATATTGTTGTCAAATGGCACTAAACCTTTCACCAAGTTCTTACTGCAACTGATCTTTTCTTGCTGTTCGCTTGAACCAAATTTGTTAACATACGGAGATATGATCATAAATGAAGGTTTAATATCCCTTTTATCAACAGTTGGTGTCATGTCATCAGAAGGTTTTTCATATAAAACAATCTCATTTCCACTTGCAACAAACTTTTCACAATCCTATTTAAAAAATTAAACCAAAGAAAAAATTATAAAAGAATTTAAAATATGAATGACAATTAATCATTTTATACTTGAAAACACGCACATGTTTATTGTTTTGGTATGCATTATTGATAGTAGTTTCATATAATTGGTCAAACAACGAGCTATCTGACGCGTACTCAGCAAGTGTACTGAATCGGCAAGTAATATAGCGGAATATTATTAAGACCACAAGTTATCGAACCCAAGGGACTGTGTTGTGCAAGTGTTTGACAATTAATTATATGCTAAAGAATTCCCAATTATTTTGATGTGGTGATTGTTTAACGCAGAAGAATTAATAATCTAACTGATGATATTAATGTCTAAGAATATTAACGATTTAATAATACAGCAATTTGATAAAATAACTAAGAGATCTTACTAAGGAATACCCATTCTCCCCAATAATATCATGTGAATACTTGATTCAACAATTTCATATACAATCAGTGAATAATCTAGCCTATACCATAGCTTGCCTTTCGGATCGAGCTTCTCTAAAATATGCACTTACCAATCCGGATTCAGCACATAAATTAACATTATTACAGATCTTAAGTTCTAAGTTAAATAATCTTACCATTACGGATTCAGATATCAAACTCATTTATCTTCCACCATTCTGAACCTATTGAAATAAACATTCACAGATTTTAACTACCAATTCGGATTCATCAAATCAATGAAAGTTGATTAAAATAGAACAGAACATGTGTATGTATTCATGGGCTGATTGCAATCAAAGTTTATCTTGGTAGATCTCCCCTTAATTTGTATTCAAACCAGCAACAACAGATAATTTCAGAGAAGATAAAACTGAAATATATTTGTATGTATTTTTGAACTAATTACCATTAAAGTTTATCTTGGTAGATCTCCCCTTAACTTGTATTCAATTCAGCAACAACAAATAAAATCAGAGAAAATACAACTGAGTATATGCATAATACAATCCATACAAAATATTCACATGATTTACTGGGGAATTAAGGCATCCCTTAACAAGAAATAAAATTACTCACTCATATTTGAAATAAAAACTGAATTAAATAGAGATAAGTTGATATTACCCATTTGAGATCTGAAAATGAAATTCTTACAACAATAAAATTGATGTTCTTCCCGTTCAATCTTTTCTCAAAACTTCAAAAATAAATAATAATCTTCACCTATCTCTGATTATTCCTTTCAGATTTAAATAACAACAGCTTAAATTCAAGCCAAAACTATATGAAAAATCCTAACTTAAATTGCAGAGAAAATAAATTTTCTTTTTTTGTTTCCAGAAAAAATCGACTCCTCCACTTTCTAACTTCAGTCCCTAAATAACCGTTCAAAATTCAAAGTCAAAAGGTGGCCTTCAAAGTCTTTGATTTTGTGCAGATTTAGTTCACAAATAGGTTACACGGCGGTATGAGAGTCTTTCCCCGCCGTGTAAATTGCCTCTGGTCAATAATCTTGACATTTTGCTCCCCTTGTCCAGTGTCGTATTTGTTGGGATTTTTACGCTTCACACGGCGGTATGAGGTTTCCTCACCGCCGTGTAACCTGTTACGTAAGTGATGATCTCCGTTGTACACGGCGGTATGGACATTCCTTACCGCCGTGTAATCCCCTTCTGCTGCTCCCAGTTATTTTTATTTCACACGGCGGTGAGGAATAACCTTACCGCCGTGTGAGTTACCTAAAAACGCCAAAAACAACATAAAATCTTAATTTAGTATACCAGACAACATCTAATAAAATTTTAACAAAAATATACTGAAATAAGAACTTCTAAACTCAAAAGTAAACTGGAAATTCGTATAAAAACAACATACAATTTGAACTTATCACTATCCATTTCGTCGGACTTTAACATAGATGAACTAGTAATACCATATTTTGTTTTAACCTCCAAATTGATATTATCAACAACCTAAAAATATAGTATCATGCATTATTAAAACAAATCACAAATCAGATTTGATAAACTTCAAAAAATATAATTGAGATGTGATAATAACATAATTAATATACCTCTTTATCTCCAATATTTTCATTTTGTACAGTAGGTTCATCTTGTAATGTATCATCGCTTTTTTTTTTTGCATCATCTTTGACATTTTTTCTGTATTTTCTTCCACATTATCAAAAAACTGATCACAATAAAAGAAATGATAAGAGATTGATTTTTATTCATAGTAAATTTATTAGGTGCAAAATTTTTCATAATAAGTTAGTCATAATCTGAATAAAAATAATTTTATAATAATTTAGTAGAAATCCAAATAAAAAAATTAGAACTGACCAGATATAAGCACTGATCTTCTCCTAGACCTTCATCATCAAGATGCTCTTCTTCAATATCATGTTCTTCATTGAACACATTATTGCGCGATTGCTGAATTATCAAAAATTTTAATGAAAATTATATAAAATAATATGATATTAAATATTATAATGATCAAAACGATAAAAAGCAACTGATGTGTGCCTGGGAAGTATTCACTGAATCCGGCTTATGTGAAAGCTCAGAAAGCATATCAGTAACTTTTCGAAAATTCAATTCAAAATAATCTTGCATTTTTTCAATGCTAGACTCCACATATTTCCGCAAGCTTCTGATTTCTTGTCTCACCATCTTTATCTCTCTGCCATATTTTTTGCTTCCTTGTTCTTTTGGACGTGCAGGTTCACATTGAGGTAGAGAAGGTGTATCATCATCAGGGTGTAATTCTACATCAGCAATTTTTTTTCCTTCTCTTCCGTCAAACATTCCATCCAAGTTTAGATTCTGAATCTCAGATTCATCCGGCAATATATTCTTCAATTTCAGCTAAGGTAAAAAGGAAAAAAATAAAAAGAAGATTTCAAATAAATTTCAGTTCAACAAATATTAATAATTAATAAATTTTGTTAAATCATTATCTTGAGTATATTAATTCAACAAATATCATTAGGGTGTAATTCAACATATACATTAAAGACATTCACAATTTTAAAAATAATAATAAAAAAAAGAACAAGAAACTAACAATTGTAAGATTATATAGCAAAAAGACAGATAATCTAGAGAAAAGTTGGTGTCTCTTTGTATTTGGGAGATTGAGGCTGAGAAGGAATGACAAAATATTTATTTCTATGATGTGATAAAAAATAAAAGAGTTTATCATATTGTAAAGAGACGAATTTGCAATAATAATAAAATATAATAAATGTAAATATAATAAGATAACTTACATTTTTTGCAGGCACACTGAACAGTATGCTTGAGATCTCCTTTTGGCTGAAAATAACTTTTTTTTCTGTCCATCTTAGGATTCTTGGAATTTTTGTAGTTGCAACCACTAAATATTCTGAAATATGTTGGCAACACTCATAAACCAAAATCTAGAATGCATATGCAAATCCATAAACCCTATACATGGACACTTTCTCTTCTTTCTTGGCAGGCTTGCCTCTTTTCCTATGCAACTTCCCTTTTAGGCTTCCAATAGTCAAATTGAAGACATCTATTCCCCAAGGGTAATCATCAAAACAACCAATATCAATGAATCTAATTTTCTCCTCACTAACAACTTTATGGTTATTATGTGCTAGAAGAAAGCAATGTATAAAAAAAAGCACTGCTAACTTCACAACATCCTCATCATTCTCAAAACATCCTTTCGTAAAACAATTAAAAATAGAAAGCTTTGTTATCTTGTTGCAATCACCAAAATATTTATCAACAAGTCTACTTTTTTCATTTGATGAGCTCATCTTCTTTCTTATTCCATTGCACTTCAAACCAGTGACTAGTGCAAATTCTTCTAAACCAAAACTTAGATCTACACCATCATATCTTAATCGAAATTTCTTTTCATTTTCAGCATGTACTTCTCTTAAAAATAATGAAAGAAATAATTGATTATGTAGTACAATGTCAGGTAATTCTAGGAAGTAGCCAAAACAAGTGTTTTTGAACTTTTCCAATTAATCAGCTGTAGCTTGCTCTTTATAATAGATATTGCAGAAGTGTTTCGTGCAAAATTGGACTCGAACACTTTGAAAATCATCATTTTTCAAAATAAAGTTTCCAACCTGTAGTAACACACAATATACATCAAATGAACACAATATACATCAAGTAGTAGTCAAGTATGAACACAATATACAAGAAGTATACAGCTAGCATATGTGCAAAATACAACAAGTATGTGCTCCATATACAGCGAATACGCATCTAGTATACACATAGTATATGTCTAGTGTATGCCTAATATACGTCTAATATACATCTAGCATATGTCTAGTATAAGTCTATTATAAGTCTAGTATACGTCTAGTATAAGTCTAGTATAAGTCTAATATACGTCTAGTATATGTCTAGTATAAGTCTAGTATACGTCTAGTAGAAGTCTAGTATAAATCTTATATACATTTAGTATACGTCTAGTATAAGTATAATATACAGTTACTATGTAGTATACTTCTAGTATACGTCTTTGTATATGTCAAGTATAGGTCTAGTTTATGTGTAATATAAGTCTAATATACGTCTAATATGTCTCGTATACGTGTAATATAAGTATAATATACGTCTAATATACGCATACCATTAAAAAGAAAATGTTAGGTTCTTGGATTCTCAACTAATGCTCTTGAAACACCATGTTACAAAGAAAATGTTAATCACTCACTATTTAGACCACAATGGTATGTTAATCAATCACTACCTAGACCACGATAACTGAATAATATATACTACAAATAAATTTACAACAACAAATTTAGGTCAGAGATATCTGGTGGACTTTATCTCTCAGTGTAGAAATGCATTAAGAACTTAGATTCCATAGGAAACCAAGGTCGGTAATATGATATAATTAACATGTTGTTCAACATCCCCTCATATGCTACTGATAAACAGAAAAGGCGAGAAAGAGAGCAACACAGCAGAAACAGAAAATAATAGAAAACTCCATATAAATGTTTAATAATAAGACAATCAGTTTTGCATCAGTTTCAGAAAGATAAATCATGGATATTAAACCAAAATGGAGATGGTTTCTCTGCGATCCAATCAGACCTCCCTGCATGAGAAGAATCGCAAGCTTTGCATCTAAGTGGCTTTTTCTCAAAAATCAACATAGTGTTCATTAATATGCATCTAGTATACAAACAATATACATATAATACACAACTAATATACGCACAATATGCACCTAATATACATCTAATATATATCTAATATACATATAGTATACAAACAATATACATCTAATACACATCTAATATATACATAATATACATCTAGTATACGCATAATATACATATAATACACATCTAGTATACACATAATATACATCTAGCATACAAATAATATACATATAATACACAACTAATATACATATAATATACAAACAATATACATCTAATACCCATCTAGTATACACATAATATACATCTAATATACGTATAATATACATATAATACACAACTAATATACACACAATATACAACTAATATACAGACAGCATACATCTAATATCAGTTTATGCAAAACAAGCGATTGAGTATAAAACAAAAAGCTTTATTTACAATTTCCAATGATAAAATAAAAACGCTAGTTGTTGCTTCTAGTGCCCTTCAACATCTAAATGAAAGTTCTAAGCTCCACCCAAAAGCTTCAACATCTAATATACATCTCGTTACACTAATATTAGCCCAGTTACAAGTCGACAGCATGGTAGCGACTCGAAACACTAAGCTTTTGTCACGAGTCGTCACCATGGTGACCACACATAACACTAATTGTTCATATAGCAAAATATAAAAAGCGTAAAAGTAGAAAATGATACCATAAGCAAATTATAGATTATAAAGTGCAATAGGCTAATCAACACATACGAAATCTTAATAAAGCAATGGTTATCTATACACTACCAGCACAAATCTAGTAGCTTTTTACAGAAATAAATGCACAAAGGATATAACATAAATGCATTCTCAAATCATACCTTTGTTTTCTTTGGATTTTGAGTTTCATATTCTGGAGTTGATTTGTGTTTCTTCTCCTCTTTGTCTCTTCTTTGATTACTAAATCTGTGTCAGCACCTGGATTCTGCAATTTGTTTATAATTTGTGACGTACTCCTTGGTGCAGGAGATGAACTTGTTCAAGTTTGAACCATTTTAGCTGATATTTGATCTGTAAATGAAGCACACTTCAAATTTAATAAAAAAATATTTAACTATTTCTTAAATGTAGTTTTGAATTCATTTTATTCGTGAATTATAGATACTAACAGCTCGGCAATTCCTTCAAACATGAATAAAAAAAAATACCTCAAAGCATGTGTTAATATATGTTAATTTGATTTTTAAGTTAATGAAAAGCCAAGAATACATGAGAAAAACTTTTATAACGAATTGATTCTTTATCTATAAAAGAGTTGACAGTTAACAGATAATAGTACACATTCGCTCTCTAATTAAATCCACAAGATTAGTAAAAGGACTTAAAATCTAGGTATACAAATTCCCTTCCCAGTCTCTTTCATTAGCAAACACGACTCTCTCAATCAATTTGCGTTTCGACTTCTAATAAAAAATCCAGGAAAACGAAAATCAATCAAAATTATTTTTATTAACAATCAAATAGAATGTTTGACATGTTGAATCCGACTTCGATTTTAACCATTAAAGAGAGGAAAAAAATGGAGTAAAAAATATAACAGTCAAGAAAATAAACCGAAATGGAAACTGAGGGAGAGGAGAATGTCGGTGGTCTGCAAAGCAAATCGAAACTGAGGGAGAGTGAAGCTCGTCGAGATAGAGATCACCGGTAGTCGATATAGTGATCGTCGGTGGTTGAGAACGAGAAAATCGGTAGGGCAGAGCGTCGAAGGAGGGAATCGAAATAGGGAAATCGGGAGAGTAAATTTTTGAAGTTAGGGTGAAAAGGGAAAGTGGTATTTCTCTAAAAAAATTTTATACAAATTAAATAAAAAATTTAAGATGTTATATTTTTGAAATATTTGAATTATTGTATTTTTTTTGTTATTTTTATTTTTTTTGTGTATAATTGTGTAAAGAGTCCAATGAATAACGGGGAAGGGGATTTGGGGAGGCCCATTGGCCATTTGGAGAATGCCCAAACGGGTTCAGTTTCAAAGGGACAGTTTTGGACGGGGTTAAAATGGGTAAAACTTTTAGTTGAGCGGGGTTTTGGGCTTTGGCATATTTTGACAGGTATAATTAACATATATTCGGAAACTTCCTTGATTTTTTTCTTGGTATTGGTCTTCTGTTTTTTGGTCGACTTTGAAAAGTAAAAAATAAATCATGCGAAATTCATTTATTTCTGCTTGAATTAAAATATTCTTTAATGTTTAATTAATAGTTAGATTATTAGATATAAATTGCTTGGTTTTAATTACTATCAAAAATAATAATAACGATAATAAAATTAAAAAGCAAGTTTATTGTGAAAATACAAAAATAAAGCAATAATAGAGGTGAGAGTGGGACACAATTAGTTTATCTCTTTGTCCTATGGAAGAAGACTTAGACAGTGGAAGTCTTCGGTCTTCCTGCTTTTAAATTCCTCTCCATTTTCTTCATCTCTGCTGCCTATTTGCTGCTATGGCTTCTTCTTCTTCTTCTTCTTCTTCTTCTTCTTCTTCTTTCATAGCAAAGACATATGATGTGTTCGTTAGTTTTAGAGGTGCAGACATTCCATTTCTAAGCCATCTTCAAACTGCTTTCCATTGGAACCATATTAACGCCTTTGTGGATGAAGATCTTGAAAGAGGAGAAGAGATCACATCTTCCCTCTTGGCCAAAATTGAAGATTCATACATCTCCGTTGTCATTTTCTCAGAAAATTATGCATTTTCGCCATGGTGTTTGGATGAACTGGTTAAAATCCTGGAGTGCAAGAATAATATGGAGCAGATTGTGATACCAGTCTTTTACGGTGTAGATCCAACTGATGTTCAAGAGCTCAGAAGGAAGTTTGGTGCTGCAATTTTCCAGCATACAAATGATTTTAAGGATTGTTTAGACAAGGTGGAGACTTGGTCTCATGCTCTCAAGGAAATAGCCCAATTCTCAGGCTTGGCTTCCCATCACACCAAGTAAGTCTTTCCTTTTATTCTTCAATTATGATTTTGGTTTGTTAGCTTTTAACACTGCTCTTATTGGTAATCTTCAATTCATAGCTATTATGAATTTTCATTAAATTGGCCCATGCTATTTCAGCCCAAATTAGACCCATGCTATTTAGTATATCCTGATTGTATTAAGAATTAATTTTTATTAAAAAAGAGGATTAAATCAGTTAAATTACAGTTTCACCTGTTGGGATTATCATGCGATCCGTTTGTATTATTATGCATCCATTTGGACTACCATACAACCTATTTGAACCAACATACAACCTATTTAGACTAATATATAGCAAACTCATGAATTGACCTAATTAACCCGTTTAATATCCATAAATAATGGCCTATTTATGAGTATCTATTTTTGACCCATCTAAATCCGTTCAATCTGAACCATTTGCCACTGTTAAATAATATTGAAATTTAGCGATGTGCAAAAAGAAAAATATATCATTAAATTAGTACACAAAGCTATATAAATTTCATTAATGAATTGGGATTTCTTTGGTTTTGTAATTTTTTTATTTGGATATTATGCCGGGTTGGGATGTGGATAGAACTAATTTTATGGAGGATTTACTAACCATTTTTAAGATTTCACTATTATTCTATATATTAATTTTTTTCCTTTTATGCATGACCAGGCCTGACTCCAAGTTAATTGATGAAATTATTAACCATATTTTGGAAGAACTACTTCGAATGAATCATCATAGTAATTCTGATAATAATGAAGGATTAGTTGGGATTGATTATCGGATCAAGTATCTGGAGTCGTTATTATGTCTTAGTTCTTCAAAAGTGCATATTGTAGGTATTTGGGGAATGGAAGGTATAGGTAAGTCAACCCTTGCCAAGAAAGTATATGATCGAATTAAAGGTCATTTCAGAATCCAATGTTTTGTTGAAAACGTCAGGGAAAGATTTGAAAATGGCAAACTCAATAGTGTGCAGAATGAAATTCTTTGTACAATATTTGGAACAACAATTGCAAATAAAGCCAACTGCACTACGTTGTCACCTTCCATTGTGAAAGGGCTTAAAAGAAGAAAAGTTTGTCTTGTTCTTGATGATGTTAATGATACAAGGCAAATAGAAAATTCGATAGGAAAACCCGATGTATTTGGCCGTGGAAGTATAGTAATTATCACAAGTAGAGATCAACAATTGCTTAGGCTTGTAAAAGCTGATCAAATATATAAAGTTGAGCCATTAAAGGGTATTGAAGCTCTTCATCTACTTTGCTTGCATGCTTTTCATCAAAGTACTCCAAAGCCTGAGTACAAGGCACTGTCAGTAAGGGCGGTGAATTATGCTCAAGGAAATCCGCTGGCTCTTAAAGTTTTAGGTTCAAATTTACACTCCAGAAGTGTGGAAGAGTGGGAAGATGAATTAGAAAAACTTAAGTATATGCCTAACAACAAAATCGAGAAAATTTTGAAGATAAGTTATGACAGACTGGATGAAATGGAGAAGGAAATATTTCTTTATACTGCATGTTTCTTCAAAGGGGAAAATAAAGATCATGTTGTGAGAATGCTAGACATGGCTGTTTCTGAATTTGGAATTAGAAGTCTATGTGATAAATCTCTCATATCAATTATTGGAAACTGCTTATACATGCATGACTTGCTACAACAAATGGGCAAGGATATTATTTGCGAAGAAAATGAGCTCGGAAAGCGCAAGATCCTGTGGCGTCATAAGGATATTCGTCACGTGTTGACTAATGATGAGGCAAGACGCAAATGCTTTCAACCTTTTTGTTTTCCATCGTTTCATTTTAACAAGAAATGTATTTTTTCCAAGAGATAAAAGTTTAATGCATTCACTGTTTGAATTGTCACATAATTTTATTTTTTGTTCATTTAGGGGACTGGAGCAATTAAAGGTATATTATTAGACATGTCCAAAAGCAGAGACATTGTACTAAAACCAACAACATTTGAAAGACTGCATAATCTCAGGTACCTTAAGTTTCACCATTCATCATGTCCAATATTTGAATTTAAAAACAAAGTATATGTAGTTGGAGAGCTCACTTGTCTTCCTCCTGAGCTAAGGCTTCTCCATTGGGATAGATGCCCGTTGAAATCTTTGCCATCCAATTCTTCTCTAGAAAATCTAGTTGTACTTCGGATGCGTCAAAGTGAACTTATCCAACTATGGAGTGGAACTCAGGTACGTAGGCTGTATTTACAATTGCATCTCTATAAAATCTGGAAATGATTTATGAAGTTTAGGTATGATAATATTAATATCTTCTTCTTTTGTCTCCCACTTACAGCAACTTGGGAATTTGAAATTGATTGATCTTTCATTTTCTTGGAAGCTAAGAAGACTTCCAGACTTTTCAAAAGCCCCAAAGATTGAGATATTAAATTTGGAAGATTGTTATTCGCTTAAAAATCTACCAGAAAATTTAAAATCTCTGCTACAACTCAATTTGCGTGGCACCTCTATATTTAGAATATGGAATATGGAATGTCTCGAATATTTAGACCTACCAAAAAGCTTTTGCAATATGCCAAATAACTTGGGGAAATTAAAATCTTTGAAGACCATTAGAGCATATGGTATAAATATTTTAGAATTTCCCGACAGGCTTTGCAGTGTGTTCTCATTGGAAGAATTATTTATTGGTGGCAATAACTTTGAGAGCATACCTGAAACCATCAAACAGCTCTCCAATTTGAAAATCCTTGATCTACGATACTGCGAGAGACTTCAATACCTACCGGAACTTCCACTACTGAATTATCTAAATTTAAATGGTTGTACATCTTTGAAGTATGTGTTTGGTTCATCCCAATTATTACATAAGCAGCAAAAGCTCAGACACTTACTACTGGGTAATTGTTTGAATTTGAATCAAGAAGAATGCAATCAAATCATTGACTATGCAATTTCATCATATCTTTATCAGGTATCAATTTTCTTCCTTGTACTCTTATATTTATGAGAATTGCTGTGGTTGTTATTGTTACTAAATACATGAATTTAATATCTTTTATTGGTTTTCTTTAAAATAATCAAAATATTTTAAATTATACAACTTCTGTAATTTTTTTTATAATCAACAAAAATATTTGACTTATTAGAACGTAAATATTTAATTATTTGGGTTTTGGGAAATAAATATAAATTTTCTTAAAGATTATGATAATAGATATTGATTTCGATTAAAATTTTAAACGTTAAAGTCAAGGCAAATACGGAAATTTAAAGATAAAGTTGAGAAAATAAAATGAAGCAAATATATAAAAGTTTAGGGTTAATTTTATGTAGAAGAACATTCATTTGCTACTTTTATATATAATATAGATAAATAGATATTCATTATTTCAGATTTAATAGTCCTACTTATTTTAAAGGCATAATACATATTTTAGCTTTTAAAGTTTGCAAAATAAATCTCTAACTTATAAAAAATTATTCGATCCTTATAGCGACACATGTCTACGTGCAATAGGACACTTTTGTCAAACTTTAGAAGGTAAAATATGTATTATGCCCATTTTAACCTCAGATCAAATTATAATTATTGACTTTTTTTTTAATTATTTCTTATTTTTTTGGTAAAAAAAACAATGTCTCGTTTTTCACAGATACCGCGCTGGAGTTTTATGTTATTTATTCCAGGAAGAAAAGTGCCGCAAAAGATTAAATATAAAAATAAGAGTGGATCTTCTGTGTCTTTCTCCTTCTCATTCCAACAATTGGAGGAGCTCACTTTTTGTTTCTGTGTTGTCTTTGACCCCAAATGGGATTCTTCTGTTGGAGGCTTTAGATGTGAAGCCATTCTCAAGGATGAGTTGGGAAACAAATCCCATGCTTTAGATTTATATAGATCTTTTACACCTGTCGGGTTCGTTCCAATTGACGCAAGACATTTTTGGCTGGGGATTGATAGTAAGACACATTTGTTGCTGTGGCATGATAGTTTCTATACACAGAGTGAGGTGGGAATTGGTGGGCCATGTACTGTTCACTTTAATTTCTCTACTGATGAAGGTTGTGATGGCATAATAGGTTGTGGGGTTCATCCACTGTTCGAAGACAATAATGATAGAACAAAAGAGGAGGATGAGGACGAACCACCAGCTAAAAAATATAAACATACAGAAGAGGAGGATGAGGAGGAACTACCAGTTATAGACAATAATGATGACAGTACAGAAGACAGTTCAGAAGAGGAGGATGAGGAGGAAGTGCCAGTTAAAGACAATAATGATGACAGTACCGAAGAGGAGGATGAGGACGAACTGCCAGCTAAAAAACAGAAACATAGTTGAAGGTAATTAATTTTCTCAATAAATCACAAGTGCACTCTACTTGTTTCTTATTGTCATCCTCCTTTACTATGATAGTTTCCATGTTCATCTTGTTGAGGTCTTAGTCCTATTGGCATTGCCTTGCTATTGTGTAGGAGTCGTGTTCACCCCACCTAGATGAACTTAATTAACACTGGTAGAGTTAGTTTTATAATTGAAGCCACCTATTTGTGTTTTAAGCTCTCTTGCATATGATTCTTGTGTGTTTTTATTGAATTTCATTTCTACAATAAGTCCATATCTTTACGTAAAAAAAAGGTCTAATTCTATATTAGTAAGTTTGAAACTAAAATCATGCTTGAAGTGTTGAATTTACAAATTAAAAAAAAAAATCTTTATGGTAAAATACTTAACAAAAATAAACAGATGATAAAGGATGAAACAAAAGAAGAATTGGATCATATGTAGAGAATATGGGTAAATATCAAACTACTACTCCAAATACTAATTAGGAGAAATTCCCATGTGCTAAAATCTAAATTGAATTCAAAATTACAAACCCAACATTGGTATAGGTGAGTCGAATTCTGGTTCTAGCATGGCGGCAGCACAATTAATTATGTTTCTCCTTCACCTTCCATGCATGTTTTGAAATCTGCTCTGATTGCATCGTTCTTCCCCAAGTTCAATATTTGTTAGCTGTTAATGAAGTTTGTTGATTGCTGTTGAGATTCACATGCTTATGTCTAGAATTCATTCCATGTTTTTAAGAAGAGATTTCCAGGTTCTCTCTAATTAGCATGTTAATAGGTTACAGGTTACAGATTGGTAGATGCTAGTCGAATTCAGACTTCCCCATGGAGTCTTTTCTGACCCAATTGATTATGTTTCTCCTTCACCTTCCATGTATTGAAAATTGCTCTAATTGCATCGTTCTTCCACAAGTTTAATATTTATTCATCTCCTTTATTGCAGTTTATTGGTTGGTGTTGAGATCCGCATCAATGTCAGTTCCAACATCTTCTCTACACAGATCTCATTTAGGAAGAATAAAGAGAATCGAAATTGTATAGTAAAATTTTGTTTATAAAGTAAATACGTATAATTTTTAATATTTTAGATATAAGTTTAGCCATTTATCAATTATTTATTTAAGAGAGTTGATAAATTTTTAAAATATTTGGAACAAAAGAAAGAGTATTCTTTTTTTAATTATAAGGAAGAGATAATAATTTTAAATTACAACTCTAAATGTCATTAATATATAATAATTGAATTTGAAACCATCCATACTCTTAATTGAATTTGAGATTATGCTGTCGTAATAAGAGAGTGAATTTAATTTTTAATATTCTAATATATAATCTGTTAATTTATAATTAAAAAAGATAAAAATAAAAACAAAAACAAAAACGATTGAATAGCTATCCATACTTGAATTTAATTTTGTGGTCCATACTCGCATTTTGCATCAACAAAAATTATATATATATATATATATAATTTTATTGTGATCACATTTTTAACTTGGTCATAATTGTATGACAATAGGTGAAATAATCCGAGAATAAATTCAATTATTTGTTTGATTTGTCATTTTTTTAGGAGGATTAAATTCTCTAAAAAATTAAAATATATATTTTTTTCTAATTTTATATATATATATATATATATGAATGAACAGGAAGATGACGGACATGTGGCCATAACTTTCTCCGTTATTTTTCAAAATTTATAATTAAATAAATAAATAAAAGAAGATAGATAAAGAGAGAATTTTCCATTTAAGAAGACTTGTAAAGTCAAGTCAAATCTCTCTCTAGCAATAAAACAAGTTCTTTCGTGCACAGTAATTTTATTATCTTGCACGATGTAATTATGGATGTATATCCGATTATGATTTGATCTCTAAATTATTACTTCTTCCGTTTTTTATTAATTATTACTTTTATTAAAATTAAAAAATATTAAAAAAAAAATAAATTACATTAAAAATTTAAAAGTGACATATATTGATAGGAGCAGTTACAGTAACTTAAGGTTATTTTTATGATTACAAAATAAAGTAATAAGTAGAATCAATTGCTATAAAGCATGCTGTACGGTTATTTTTACTGTTTTAACGCATTATGTTTTAAAAGAAAAGTAATAAATAAGAAAATTATTGAAAATGTTAAAATATTAATTAAAAGTAAAAACAAAATTGAAATTTTTGGATCCCAAATAGGTAGGATTTTTCTATAAATAATATACTTTAAAAAAATATTTGAATTTTTTGGATGCTTTGAAAAATATTTGCAGAGTTGAGACTTTTTAAATTTTTCCAACAAAAAGTTGCAGAAATGGGATTTCATTTCCACAATACTTTGTTGCGGAAATGAAATCAATTTTTTTATTTTAAGCTTTTCATTCCATTTGAAATGGAAAGCTTAACCGATTTTTCTTTTCTTTCTTTTTTTTTTATTTTTTTAATAAAAAATATAAATTTTTTTTTATAGATGAAAAAATATAAATAAATTTTATTATTTTTTTATTAATATAGAAAAAATAATTTTCTTTTATTAGTATGAAAAAAATAATTTTTTTTTACTTAATTTGATAAATATAATAAAAAAAAATTATAGGTTAACATCATCAACTGACATATTGGAAGTTTAAAAATTGTATGGTAAATGTTCTAAACTATAATAACTGCTCAAAGACTTTTTTTATGTTTAATATCTACTCCTGCACATTAAATTTTTTTTCTATATACAAGAACGCTGGTCCTTTTTTGTTATACAGATTTTATGCCATATATAGTATTGGATGTTCTTGGACAATAATTTTATTTATCTTGCAGGTTGGAATTTTTGATGTATATCTGAGTATGATTTGATTTGTGACCTATTATAATGTTGAGAGGAGCAGCTGATAGCGACTGCAGGTTGCTTCCATTGTAATATCTTGAATCAGTGGATTACTAATATTGTGTTGTAATTTTCACTAAAATCTGACATTTGACAGTGACTGGAAGATTATTATTGAAGCGAAAATCAGAAATCTATTGGTGAATAACTTTTATGCACCACTCATGCATTATTCTGTTGTTAAATATCTTATTTTTATCTTCTTCTGCTGTCCATCATCCTTATAACTGGTTAAACATAATAAATGAGGGAATATAGTAGCTTTCAGTGAGTAAATTTCTTGATATATTCTGGGGTTATTTCGAATTGTTTTTTTTCCCTGTGTACTAGTTTGAAAGCAGAGTGTGTTATGGTGTGCAGAGGCACGCACCGTTCCCTTCTTTTTGCTGAAAAATTAGAAGAAATATTGATTGTTGGTGGATGAGATTGCGATAGTGGTCCCTCTGTGCATTAATGGATTCTTCAAAGTATCAAACACGCTAAACTGTATTTTCGACCACAGTTTGATTATTTGGTTTCTGTCCACATGTTTTTTGGACTAACTGCATATGGACAGAGAGGAGCTAAGAAATTGTTGAGCTTTGGGCAATGTTGCAAATTATGGAAACTTACAAGAGATTACAATTACAGTTGAAATTCTTCAAAGTATCACACCCTAAACTCTATTTTCAGCCACAGTTTGATTATTTGGTTTGTATCCACATGTTGTTAGGACCTCTTTGGGGAAAAGAAAATATCTTCAACTTTACGTGGACAGAGAGGAGCTAAGAAATTGTTGAGTTTTGGGCAATGTTGCAAATTATGGAAACTTACAAGAGAAAAATTTGGCCAATGTTGAAAATTATGGAAACGTACGAGAGGGAACAATTGCCGGTGAAATTGCAGCATTCTACGATGAGGCCAAATCGAAAGTCCTTTTCGGTATACAATGCTTGTGTTGCATATGTGTACTATTAACTGATCTAACGATCTAAACTTTTCTTTTCTCTGTTATGATCAAATTGATCATTAGAGTTTGGTTTCCTATTTCACCCACTTAAAAAAGGAAGAAAAATTGTCAACATCAATGAGTTCTTGATTTTAATTTCTTGCCTTCTGAAGTTTCAGTTATAAGTGATCAAACACTCAATCTGATGCTTAAGGTCCATTTTTGTTGAGAATTTAACAAAAATGGATGCCTTTTCTTCCTCTTTCTTATCTACTATTTCACCTTCAAAACTCTTTCTTACCTCTGTAAAACCGCAGCCTTTGTTTCAATTCCCTCTTGTTTTGAATGTATCATCTGTTAGAATTGAAGAAAAACCTCAGACCACAACAACACGAAGTACAAGGACAAGAAAGACATCATCATCATCGGACAATTCAACCTCGTCTTCGCCTATAAAAAGCAGTACTAATGTGAAAATTCAGAATTATACAGCGAGAGCAGAACCAACTTTACCAGCAATGGTGTTTACTGCAATGGATGACATGATTAACAAGTTCATAGATCCTCCTATAAGGCCATCAGCGGATCCTCAATATGTACTCCATGACAACTTTGCTCCGATCAACGAGCTTCCTCCAACGGAGTGTGAAGTAATTGAAGGATCACTTCCACCATGCCTTGATGGTGCTTACATTCGGAACGGCCCAAATCCACAGTTTCTCCCTAGAGGCCCTTACCACCTGTTTGATGGGGATGGTATGCTTCATGCCATCCGAATCTCCAAAGGCAAAGCTACTCTATGCAGCTGCAAAAATAGATAAAATGAGCAGTTGCGGATACAAAGCATCTCATAAAACAAAGGTTGTATCTAAAGGTAAATATAATATTATATAGAGATAAGTCAGAGCAATAAAATTTGCAATGTTTATGCACATGAATTATTAAGCCTTACCTGCTGAATCATCATCAAATACCAGATTGAGTGATTGACAGTCTGAGAAGTACTGTTTGGCCAAAGACCTGAAATCAATGGTAGGTTCAGCTGATTTCATACAGGGAACGCACAATGGTGCAGAAATTGAGATTAAAGAAGGACCATTGAGCAAGGAGTCGGGTTCACATAAACAACCTGGGTTCCCTACCAAGTCCACTAGATACTCCTTGAAAAAGAGAGAAATTACAATTTGTGAGATGCTATTTGGACAATGCTACTCTAAAAAAAATGTAGTCTAGTTTACAAATATTTAAAATTTACCGTGATAACCAGAAAATGCTTAATCAACTAAAGGCAATTCAAACTGAGGAAAACCTAAGCATAAAAGAGAACCCATACATTGGAAACTAGCATATATTAGCATATTAAATTTGTTCAACCCTCAGCAAGGTGCAAAACAAACATCAAGTTTTTAATTGTAGTGCCCTTACCTAGAAGACATACTTGAAATGAATTTATCCTGCTCAAATGACAAGTTCAATGTCATGTTCTATAACTCAAATGTTCAACCATTCTACAGGTATTAAATTCACATGTTGCTACATGTAATTAGCTATTGAATCCCAAGATAACTTGATCCATTTAATGTCTTCAGATTGTTAATGATCAGAAGTGAACACTACAAGAAAAAAAGCATATCCCGACGGAAATTCCAGACGAAAAATAAGGAATTTTCGTCAGGAAACTAAATTGCCGACGGAAATTCATTCCGTCGGCATATTAGTTGTCGGTAAATTTACAGACGGAATTGCCGACGAAAAAAATTTTCCATTGGGAAATTTACCGACGAAAATTCAATTTTCGTCGGGAAATTTTACAAATTAAAAAAAAAATTAATAACAACAATACAAATTAACATAAATAAATAATAATAATAACAATACAAATTAACATAATAATAATATTAATTAAGGTACAAATTTTACTGATTTTAAGTTAATAATAATAACATGTTGAATAATAATAATAATAATAATAATAATAATAATAATAATAATAATAATAATAACTAAAATTAACACAACTTCTTAATAGAAATAATAACATTTAAATACTAATAATATATCTACTTAACATACCCATTAAATAATAATAATAATAATAATAATTAACACAACTACTCAAAAAAAAATTATAATAATCATATTAATAATTAGGATAAATATTTAATAATACTTGATAACAACCTAATTCTTCAGAGGCTCTCCTCCAGCAAGTTACCTGAAAAGAACTCAATAGAGTTGTCGGTTTCCGACAGGGGAAGCTCCGACGATCAAGTCAGTCCCTTAGAGAAAATTAGGTTATTCTTAATAGAGTTTAGAGAGAGTTTATGTACCTGTGATCTTCCTTTTTATAGAGTCCTTCCTTTGCTCCTGAATAGGAAGATATCTCCTAATTAAGAGGAAATCGTGCTGATTTCCTGATTGCAAGTTGTTTCCTTATCTGCACCATTTACGACCACCGAGCTATCCAAGATAATCGAACTACACGCTCGTTTAACAATCATTGTGACTTTATACTTGCCCGGTTTACAACCTCAGTGGGGAGAGAAATGCCGAGCTCTAGTTCCTCAAAGCCCGGTTATCATAAGTCCCCCCCAAAGAAAATGACATTCATGTCATTGAGTTGTGAAAAGACGCGCGTGAGCCGTAATTATCAGATTTCTAGGTCTGCCATCCGCGTGACTCCTCAAAAGGTGAGAACAGATGCCTCGTTCATCGTGAACCAGCTGTTGTGTCAGATCCTGCAATAATGGCGCCTCTTCGGTTGTCACGCAAGAAATAACCGTTGTCCTTGTCCCCAATGAAATCCTGCCACCTGTCCTTTCCTAAACAAGGCGAGACTCCTATAAATACCTGCTTCTTCTCCCTCTTCTCACTTTCGTTCTTTTGGAGCATTTCATCTTTTTACTTTCCTCTCTTTTTGAAGATTTGTGCGATTTGCTATTCACTTGTTCTTTGTTTGTTCTTCATCTGTTCTTCACTTGTTCTTCGAGTTTGATCTCTTAGCCTCCCCAACAAGATCGCAGGTTAGTGTTTTACTTATCTTTTTACTATTTCCCACAATGAGTGCCTCAGATAGTTCCACTGAGAGGGAGGAAGTGGAGAGAGGTCTTGCTACCGAGGACATCATCGAGGGTCCCAGCTCTAGCCAGCCTATTCCGATCAGAAAGAAATCACCAAGGAGAAATCCTCGAGTGGCGAGCATCGGTTCAATCATAAAGACAAACGAGATGCTAGAGCTGCGTGTCAAATTTGGGATTCCTGAGAACTATAATATCCGAGCACCTGGGTCCCATGTGCGAGCTCCAGCTAAGTATAGTGGAAAGAAAACCATCGTTGTGTATGAGGCGGACTTCGAAGCCGGAATGAGCCTTCCCCCAACTACATTCGAAGTGGCGTTGATGAACCACTATGGCTTAACCATGGGGCAGATCCATCCCAATGCCTGGCGAACAATATCTGCTCTACAGATGTGGTGTGCCGAGCATGACATCCCCCTCACTCTTCGTCTATTTCAAGCAACTCATGTGGTTGGCCTAAGAATATCAACCGAGGACCACAACTATGTTCAAGCCCGAGCTGGGTATGGAGTTTTCTCTGGGAACCCAGAATCGCTTACGAATTGGAAGAACCGATTCTTAATTGTCGAGAGTGATTCGGACTTCCCCTTCCTGACCACATGGGGTCGGTTTGTGAACAAGAACGATAACCCTTTGTTTCTCTCTGATGAGGAGGAGCAAACCTTAGCTCGATGGAGAGCGTTGACTGCCCAGAAGATAGACATAAAAGAACAACTAATGACCGGCTTGGCCCGGTCAGAAAGACCTCGGCCAAGAAGAAAATGTATATTTTATTATCAGTACTTCTGTTCTAATATTTGCTCATTGTTCGTTTTTTTGCAGAGATGAAGCGAACTGAGAAACCGAGCATGGCCGAGATGATGAAGGCTAAGAGGCGAAAGAAAACAGTGGCATCTGCTGTGGGCGAGGCGGAACAAGGGACACCGGCTGGACCTATGGCACAAGGGGATCCGGAGCAACTGTTGGATCACAGCTCGGCCCAAACAGTTTCTGAAACTCAGCTGACTCCCATTCATTCTGCTGAGGCCGTGGTGGCTCTGCCAACAGTGCAGACCTCTCCTGGGCCAATATCTCCGGATGAAGGCGGCGCAGGGTCCTCGGGTCCAAACCCCCAAAGAAAAAATATGAGGGCCCTTGCAGATGAACTGTGCGAAATGTGGCAGCAGGAGGGGCAGGGCTATTCCGAGGAAAACCCGGCCTTCTGTGACTTCATCCATCAGCTGGCTTGCATCCCCGATAGAGTTTCACCTCTTGTTCGCCTGAAGGCGGAGGAGCTCGGTGAAATCATAAAGAGGCACCAAGTTCAGGTATGTACTGATAATACCAACTCGGTTTATGAGTTCCTCGGTTCTCTTATTTATTAAATACTTTTGTTCACAGAGTTCTATTTTGGCCGGGGCGGTCATGGTAAAAATGAACCGGTTACTCATGGCCTATCATCGGGAGGCCGGTAACGTGGCTGGGCAACGTCTCCGAGCAAGTGCTGCCGAAGGCAAACTTGAAGATGCTGAAAAAAGGGCTCTTGATGCCGAGGGCAAGATAACCGAAGCCGATAAAAAGAACTCCGAGCTGAAAGAGAAACTTGCCGTTGCCGAGCAAAAGAGAGACGAGATTGAGATCGAACTTGCCGGGGTGTACTCGGAACTAGAAGCTGCTAAAAAGGACAAGGAAATTGTGGAAGAAAAAGTTGCCGACCTTGAATATAAGTCCTTAGACTTAGCAGTAGATAAATGTATTACGTTCAGCCAAAAGCTTTCCGATGCTGTCAAAGGGCGATACCCTGACATGGATTGGGCTTGGCTGGACGAGGTGTACCCCGATGACTGATCTGCCATGTATTTTCTGTTATTAATGCAAATCAAAAATTTTTGTTGCCGTAATTGTTTGTGTACTTGTATTATTTTATCACTTCATTATGTGATCAACCGAGCTGATTAAAAAGATGCACATTATGTGTGCAAGATTGTATTTAAATCGATGTTAATCGAACCAGAACTGTGTAACTGATTGACGTATTTGCCAAATGAGAGCCGAACTCATATTCAAAGAAATATGCATGAATATACCTCTTTTATTTATGTGTTTGCTTAGTACAATAGCATTTATGGCGATATAGCCGAACTAGGCAACATAACATATGTAAAACAAAGCTCTATGGCACAGCGGCCGAGTGAGCGTATACAGCCGATCTTACAATAAAAAATTATACTTAATGACGCAGTGACCAAGTGCATCAAATCTGAAATAGCCGAACCACAAGTGTTCAATTACTGGAAATATGCTTTCAGATTGGAGATGTTCCATGAGTGAGGGAGAATCTTCCCAGCCGAGTCCTTCAATTTGTATGCTCCTCCGCGCACCTCATGAATTATATATGGGCCTTCCCAGTAGGGATTTAGCTTTCCTACTCCTGCCGAAGTTTGTGCAGCTACGACTTTTCTAAGGACAAGTTGTCCAATCCGGAAAGTCCTAGGCTTGACATTCCGGTCATGATAAGATGACATTCTCTGTTTATATATCGCTGACCGCATTTGGGCGAGCTCTCTTCGTTCTTCTACTTTGTCGAGGTGGCAGAGCAAATTATCGTCATTTCGATCTTGATCCAAGCTAGACGTTCTCAAGCTCGGCATACCAATTTCACAGGGAATGACTGCTTCGGTTCCGTATGTGAGGGAGAACGGTGTTTCCCCTGTTGCCGATCTTGGGGATGTTCGGTAAGCCCAGAGAACGTTATAGATTTCGTCAACCCAGAGACCTTTTGCTGTGTCCAGCCTTTTCTTTATCCCTGCAACAATAGTTCGATTAGTTACCTCTGTCATGCCGTTCGACTGTGGGTGATACACTGATGTGAAACATAGTTGAATTTTCAACTCCGAACAGTAGTTCCTGAAAGCTGTACAGTCAAATTACTTCCCATTGTCCGTTATGATGGAGTGCGGGATTCCGAACCTTGTAATGATAGCTCTCTGCATAAACTTAATTATGTTTGCTGGCGTGATTGTGGCCAAGGGTTCTGCTTCTACCCACTTCGTAAAGTGATCAACTGCTACCACCAGAAACTTCCGTTGCCCGGTTGCTATAGGAAAAGGCCCCACTATGTCGAGACCCCACTGGGCAAATGGCCACGGGCTATGAATCGACATCTGGGAAGAAGGCTTCTGATGATTCAGATTACCGAATCTCTGGCATTTGTCACATCTTTTGACGAGCTCCTTAGCGTCCTTCTCCATAGTTGGCCAGTAATATCCTTGTAACATGGCTTTCCGAGCTACAGCCTGTGCCCCCTCATGAGCTCTACAAATTCCCTCGTGGATTTCTCTCAGTACATAATCTCCTTCCTCCGTACTCAAGCACTTAGTCCATGGGGCTGAAAAGGACCGTCTAAAAAGTTGGTCGTCTATGATGGCATATTTGCTGGCCCGCCTGACTATCTTCCGAGCTTGCAACGGATCCCCGGGAAGATCTCCATTATTCAGATACTGGTAAATCGGGAGTCGCCACCCCTCCATCGGTTCCTGCATGTGCACCTTGTATGTTTCATGGGTCGGGGCTGTTATTATAGACCAGATGATGCATGAGTCAAATGACTGGTCTCGGTGGCATGCCTGCTTGGCTAGAGCATCTGCTTCCTCATTTTCAGCTCGGGGAACCTGCTCGATCGACCATGTGCATCCCTTTTTTTCCAATTGGGAGAGGAGCGCAGAAATCAACTCCTTATATCTGACCATCATGTGGTCCTTTGCTTCGAACTTCCCGAGCATCTGGCTAACAACAAGCTGTGAGTCAGAGTAAATAATCAGGGAGTCTGGTCTTACCTCTGTGGCTAGCTGTAGCCCGAAACTGAAAGCTTCGTATTCTGCCGCATTATTGGTCGCCTGGAATGCTATGTGGGCCATTCCACGAATTACCACTTTCCCTGGCCCAATCAATATGACCCCGGCTCCCGCACCTACAGATGAAGATGCTCCATCCACAAACAACTTCCATGAACACGGATGTGGCTCCGGGACACTTGAATGTAGTTCGGCAACAAAATCAGCAAGGATCTGGCCCTTCATCGACGGACGGGCTTCATATCGTACATCAAATTCTCCCAATCGGGCCGCCCATTCTGTGATTCTCCCGGATGCTTCTGGTTTCTGTAGCACTTTTCTGAGGTTCGAATTAGTTCGTACAACAACAGTGTGCGCCTGAAAATAAGGTCGGAGCTTGATGACGGATGTTACCAGGGCTAAGGCAAGCTGCTCAAGTATGTGGTATCGCAACTCGGCACCTCTCAAGACCTTGCTAGTGTAATAGATGGGAAACTGCTGACTACCTTCTTCCCTTATCAAAACCGAGCCCAAAGCTCCCGCTGAAACTGCGAGGTACATGTATAAAGTTTCTCCTGGTCTTGGCCGACTTAATAGAGGTGGGGTAGTAAGAAAATGCTTCAGTTCCTCAAACGCCTTCTGACAATCCGAAGTCCACTCGAAACTCTTTACTTTCTTCAGAGTGCTGTAAAAAGGTAGACATCTCTTCGCCGAACAAGAAATGAACCTTCCGAGTGCTGTTATTCTCCCATTGAGCTGTTGAACTTCCTTTATCGATGTTGGTGACTTCATTTCCAGTATAGCTCGGATTTTTGTTGGGTTCGCCTCTATGCCCCTTCTTGAAATCATATATCCCAGGAACTTCCCAGACTGTACACCGAAGGCGCATTTCTCTGGGTTCAACTTTAAACCAAACTTCCTTAGAACTTCAAAAGTTTCCGATAGCTCGGTTGGAAGGCTCGCCGCCGTCTTACTCTTGACTATCATATCATCTACGTAGACCTCAATGTTTCTCCCCAACTGATCGGCGAACATCTTGTTCATAAGTCTCTGGTAGGTGGCCCCTGCGTTCTTTAGCCCAAATGGCATGACTCGATAGCAGTAAGTAGCTCGATGGGTCACAAATGTTGTTTTCTCTTCATCATTCTTGTTCATAGGTATTTGATGATATCCTGCCGAGGCATCCAAAAAGGCATATTCATCAAAGCCCGAGGTAGAGTCGACCAGGAGATCGATATTAGGCAACAGATAGCAATCCTTAGGACACGCCTTGTTCAGGTCAGTAAAATCCACGCACATCCTCCATTTCCCGCTCGCCTTTTTTACCAACACCACATTCGATAACCAGTCCGGATACAGCACCTCTCTGATAAAGCCGTTTTTCATCAGGATGTCAACTTCTTCGGACATTGCCAACTGTCGATCAGGAGCATGATTCCTCTTCTTTTGCTTGACTGGCTTACAGTTTGGCTGCACATTGAGAGTGTGGCATATTACCTCAGAGGATACGCCCTTGATGTCCGAGGGCTCCCAGGCGAACACGTCTTCGTACTCCGACAGAACGGCTACCAAAGCCTCCTTCTCCTTGCCCGTTTTGCTAGCGGCGATCTTAACGACTTTTCCAGATGATAGCTCCACATCCTGCAATGAGTCTACGGGCTCGGCGTTCCTGGTTGTTGGGATGTCTAGTGGGTCCAAAGGTAGAGCTTGATCGGCCTCCTTTAACATAGTGACATAGGTTTCCCGAGCTGCTTTCTGATTACCCCTTAACACGGCCACTCCTCCCTGAACTGGTATCTTTACGAGCAGCTTTCTCATAGAAATATATGCATCCACACCGATGAGAAGAGGTCGGCCGATGATCACATTGTACGCCATCGGTATATCAACTACCATGAAACAGGCCTTGCAGTTGCAAACACTGTCTTCATCCCCGAGCTGCAAGTTCAGCACCACGGATCCGTCTACTTTGATCGGACGCCCAGATATGCCAATGAGTGGAGCAGACACGGCTTCTAACTTGTTGGTGGACATGCCCAGCGCCTTATATGCTCGTAAAGAGATGAGATTTACCGCGCTTCCAGTATCTACCAAAATCCTCTGAACCTGGAAGTCTTGTATTAAAGCCTCAACAACCAACGAGTCAGTATGGGGACCCCGAACATGATTTTCATCTTCTGCTGAAAATTTGACCTCATAACTGTTTTCAGCCAGTCCCACACCCATGGAGAACACCTCTTTGGCCTTCCTCTTTCTTGACTGTTCAAAAACATCATAATGTTTTCCCCCTGCTATGACATGAATGACTCCAGCTGGGGCTTTTTTGCTAGAACCTGCCCCATTGTTCGCGCCGCGCGGTGAAGGTGACCTCTTCCTTGTACTTCTTTCATTATCTTTTACAAACTGACCGAGCCTACCTCTCCGGACAAGATTATCAATCTCGCGCTTCAGCTGCCTGCAGTTGTTCGTTAGGTGGCCCTTGTCCCTGTGAAAGGAACAATAAAGGCTCTGGTCTCTATTCGGATCTTCGATCATTGGCGCGGCCAATCAAATCTCTCATTTTCTTTCATCCATGCTAGAATCTGGGACCTTGGTGTGTTTAATGGTGTGAACCTTTCGTCTTGTTTGCCTCTGGGAGCAGACTTCGAAACAAGGAAAGCTCGGTGTGAGCTACTGGAGGTTCTATTCCTGCCTTCATCCCGGTTATTGTTGCCTCTCTCCCGGTTTGTACGGAAACCCCTGTCTGATTCTCGGCCCTGCGAACTGTAACGGAGACGACGTGCTTCATCCATGCGGATATACTTATGAGCTCGGGACATAAGTTCGGTAAAATCGCCTGGTGGTTTTTTGCTTAAGGAGTCGCTAAAGTCCTGACACCTCGTGTTCCTTATGAGTGCATTAATGGCTACCTCCAAGTTCAAATTTTGGATATCCATGGCCACAGCATTGAATCTCTCGACATAAACCCGGAGTGCCTCCCCTTTCTCCTGATAAACCATTGTGAGGTCGGCTGAAACCTTGGCCGGTCTTATTGCAGCTACGAACTTAGCTATGAACATGTCGCTAAACTGTTCGAAACTGTGGATGGAGTTCTCCGGGAGGTTTCGAAACCAGATCTGCGCAGAGTCCGTAAGAGTTTGCGGGAACACCTTACATAAGGCAGCATCTTCCGTTGTATGGACTAGCAGGGTGTGATGAAATTCGTCAATGTGAGCTCGGGGATCCGAGCTACCGCTATACTTTGGTAAATTTGGCAATCTGATCTGCGGGAATGGAGTCGTCAGGATATCTCGAGACAGAGGGGACCGAAAGCTACCCTGGTACTGCAAAGTATTTCTATTCTGGAATTTCTGCATTCTTTCCTCGAACATTCTTTCAAACTGTTCAGCCGTCATTGTGATGGTTGTTACCGGAGCTAATGTGCTTGGAAAAGAAGGTGGAAGTTGGGTATTCTGGGCGGGAAGTTGTGCTTGGGTAGGTGTTTGTGTTTGGAGTGTTGCTGGGGCGCTGCCTTGGGGTACTGTTTGGGGTGACTGAGCCGCTATAGCGGATAAGGCGGTTAAGAGAGTTTGAGCGACTTGAGGGGTGATGCTCGGAATCACGGGAATAGGCATGGGTGCCGGTGTTGTTACCGGAGTTCGTTCTTGTAACTGGGGGAGGAGTTGTCGCATCTGGAGTGGGGAAATTCGCTCAGTTGAGGCCGGCTGTGGGTTGGGGGAGAATTGGCCCAGGTTGTTTGTTTGGGGCTGGGGAAGTGCAAGTTCAGTATTTTGTGTATTGGAAGCAACGCCGGTAGGGATAGGTAAATCGGGAAAAAGGTCCATTGTCCACTGAAATCTGAGGAGTGTTCCACGCTCACCGCACCAAATGATAACAACCTAATTCTTCAGAGGCTCTCCTCCAGCAAGTTACCTGAAAAGAACTCAATAGAGTTGTCGGTTTTCGACAGGAGAAGCTCCGACGATCAAGTCAGTCCCTTAGAGAAAATTAGGTTATTCTTAATAGAGTCTAGAGAGAGTTTATGTACCTGTGATCTTCCTTTTTATAGAGTCCTTCCTTTGCTCCTGAATAGGAAGATATCTCCTAATTAAGAGGAAATCGTGCTGATTTCCTGATTGCAAGTTGTTTCCTTATCTGCACCATTTACGACCACCGAGCTATCCAAGATAACCGAACTACACGCTCGTTTAACAATCATTGTGACTTTATACTTGCCCGGTTTACAACCTCAGTGGGGAGAGAAATGCCGAGCTCTAGTTCCTCAAAGCCCGGTTATCAATACTAATAACAATTCCAATTACCATACCCAATTAACAATAATAATCATAATATGAAAAATTCTATTAATAAATTTAATAACAATAAAGTGTTAAGAATTATAAAATTAAACAATATTTAATATTTACCAATATTCATCTAACATAAATAAATTAATAATAATAATAATAATAATAATAATAATAATAATAATATTCATTATTTAATTATCTAAAAGATAAAAAACTGTACCTGACGCCGGAGGAGGAGGAGGAGGAGGAGGAAGGGAAGGGGAGGGGAGGCGCGTCGATCGGCGCCGGAGGGAGGGGGAGGGGCGGTGGTCGGCGGCGGCTGGGCAGAAGGCCAGAAACGGGGAGAGGAGAGAGAAAGAGAGAGAGAAAGAGAGAGAGAGAGAGAGAGGGGGAAGGAGGAGCAGGAAAAGAGCGAGGGGAGGGGGGGGGAGGAGGGGAGGGGGGGAGGGGTGGTGCGCCGATCGGCGCCGGAGGGAGGGGGAGGGGCGGTGGTCGGCGGCTATTGGGCAGAAGGCCAGAAACGGGGAGAGGAGAGGGAGGAGAGAGAAAAAGAGAGAGAGAGAAAGAGAGAGGGAAGGAGGAGCGGGAAAATAGGGAGGGGAGGGAGGGGGAGGAGGGGAGGGGTGGTGCGCCGGAGGGAGGGGGAGGGGCGGTGGTCGGCGGCGGCTGGGCAGAGGGCCAGAAACGGGGAGGGGAGAGGAGAGGGAGGAGAGGGAGGAGAGAGAAAGAGAGAGAGAGAGAGAGAGAGAGAGAGAGAGAGATTTAATTTTAAACGGTCCGAAACAGCAGAAAATGATTTAATTTAGGTCCGCTACAAGTAGTTACGGGTTTCACCCTATAATGACTGTAAATCGCACAAATCACTTCATTTTAACATGTAATGGCTCCCGTAACTCAACCCGAGTCAAAAGTTACGATCTCTCAAAGTTTTCGATTTTTCAGCTGGTTGAACCGGTCCAAAAAATTTTCCGAAATCTATTCCACATCAAATTAAATTATTTTTATGACGTAATTTCTTTGTCATATATTAACATTACAACTAACTGCGACGAAAAATTATTATTGTCATAAATTGATTGTATTGTTGACGAAATTGTATTTCGTCATAATATATTCCTTTTTTGTAACATATTTATTTATCATAAATAACTTTATTGTGACAAAATAATTTTATCGTCACTAATTCATTAAATTGTGACAAAAATAATTCATGTCATAAAAAATAAATATTTCATGACGAATTTATATGTCGTAAATAGTCATTTTTTTCGTTATATTTTTTCCCTCCAAAAGAAAATTGTTGGAAATTTTTCCTTCATATCAAAGGTGACGAAATTATATCTCGTTACAATATATTTATTTTTTGTGACACATTTATTTGTCATAAATAAAATTATTCTTTAAACTAAAATTTTCTAAACAAAATAATTAATTAGAATTTTTTTATATCGATACATTATTTGTGACGAAATGATTTTATTAATATCACTAATTTATTCAATTATGACAAAAATAATTCGTCACGAAAAATAAATATTTTGTGAGGATTTTATACGTTGCAATAAACTATTATTTTGTCATTAAATTTTTTCCTTCCAAAAAAAAAGGTGAAAAATTATCTCTGCTAAAGAAATCATGACGAAATATATTTTTCGTCACAAAATTAATCTATTAGTGACGAAAATTAAAACATAAAATGACGTAAAATAATTTTGTCACATTAATAAATAATATGGTGACATTTTAAAAAATTCGTCATTGTAAGTTATAATTAGTGACGAAATTTTATGCGTCATAAAAAAATTTGTCACAAAAAGTTAAATTTCTTGTAGTGCAAGTTCTTTGAACACTGGAAACTTGCAACTGATGCTACTGTTGGTGATCCTCTCAAAATTGAAAAGGTTAGCTTCATTTCCTATAAGGATACCAGCAAGAAAAGCCAAACTGGTAAGAGAAAGTTTGTTGAGGAACATGTTGAAAAATCTATCTCTGAGAGCTCTTTTGGCAAAGGAAAAGAATTACTCGATATCGGATTTATGAATTTAGATGAACATGTAAAATCCAGATATTTGTAGTTTCTTGCTTGGATAAAATCACCTGCAGCTATCACTATCACAGAGCCTAAGGTAGAAGATAAAACCAAGAAATCTAAATCTGAGGAATCGGCTCCCACATCTAGCAAAGCTCTATTTTCATCCGGTGAAAAATCTGGTAAGGCTTCTAAATTGGATGCTATTTCTACTGATCATTCTGCTTCCGAGTCTGCAGATAAATCTTCTGATAAATCTGAACATAAATCTGATGAGACATCTGATCAAAAATCTGCTGAGCAATCTGAACAGAAATCATCTGAGAAATCTGATGAAAAATCCGGTCAGAGTGAAAGTTAAAAGTCTGCAAGTTCCTCTAGCAGTCCAACAGCATCAAGTCTGGGTCCCCTTCTTCAGAACAAGTGCCTGCAAGTCCTCCTACCTTTGTAGTTGAGAAATCTTCCAGTACCCAGTCACCTATTAAATCTGCTGAACCACCAGTTGAAGAATCAAGATCTGCATCACACTTTGTTGTCAACCATTCTACGTTTAGCAAGTTTGCTTCTGAAATTCGCTCAGCCTCTGAGTTATTTCATGATTTGGCCATTGTTTTTGGCAAGTTGGCTGATATCATTCCAGGTTTGTTTTCTTCTACTGTTGAACCTGTTGTGCCTACTGTCTCATCTTCTGTTCTCTCTATCCCTGCTGCTGCTGTTCAAGAACAGCCTTCTCCATTTGTTCCTGCTAGATGCAAATCTGCTCGAACTGCTATCCTGAAGGTCAAGAATCCTCCCAAACCAGGACAGCCAGGCAGCAGCTCACGGCCTATGGATATTGATTCCTAGTTTCTTTATTTGCTTTTGACCTCTTTTTGTTATTAGCACTCAAGCACTTTGGACTATTTTATTATTTGCTGATATTGCTTTTTGGGTTCAGGTCCCCCTTCCTTTTTGATTGATGACAAAAGGGGGAGAAGTATGAAGTATTTTATGACTTTATGGATGTTTATGGTTGTTTGGAAATCTAATCAGTCTGCTTATAATTTTATATAGGGGATTTATAATTTTTTTTCTCTCTGTAAATACCCCCTTGCATATATCCAGAGGGAGCTTTTTAGACTAACCTAGATAGACCTTTAAGTGGAGTTTATTAAGGTTTTGTCATCATCAAAAAGAGGGAGATTGTTGGCTCAAGGCCACATCCTAATTTTGCTGATTATCAAACCTTAAATAAACTCTATTGTGAATTATTTTCTAAGCAATTTATGCAGGAATTTCTCTACATACATTTCTAATGCGAATTATCAAAATTCTGAAGATCAAGTAATGTCAAGAATGGACTTAATAAGTCAAGTTGGTGAGATGTCTTAGTTTGTTAGGAATTAGGATACTAGATTGTAAAATCAAATTGAGGTAAACTATTCCTACTCATGCATACATATTACAGCTTTAAAATTGCATAAAAATATTTTTAAGTCAAAATATGAGTTTCTGATCAAAACTGATTTTTGTCAGAAAATGGTTCTTTAGAAAATGAATTTCTATCTATCAGTTTTCTAAACGAATTTCTGTCAGCTAGATTTCTAGACAAAATCTGTTTTCACTATAGGATAAAAATAACGGCTAGTTAACAGCTAGTTGGAATATCTTTTCTCTGTTTTACCCTCCAACAGCTAGAAACGGCTAGTTTGTGTTTCAAACACTTAGAACTGCTTTTTTTAGTATAAATTCATGGTGTTTTACCCATTAGAGGGTTAGAAAAAGTTTGGAAATAAATTATGTCTCTTAAAAGAAAAGCTTAATTAGTTCATCTCACTTTCCACATCTTTGCACTTCATTCTTTACATATTCTTCTCAATTTGATGATAATTTTTGTTGTAATTATTTGTGAGGAAATTTTTTTGTAAAAGATTGTGAGTTGGGTTGGTTAGAACGTAGGAAGAATTCTAGTAAATGTTTTAATTTTTTACTTTGGGAAAAAGATTGTGGGTAGATATACAAATATAAGATTGTATATTGGCTTTAACTCTTGGCCTTAAAAGAGTTTAGAGTAGAGAAAAAAACTCAAGAAGTGAATCTTGCGGAGTGGATGTAGGCAAGTTGGCCGAACCACTATAAATTCTGTGTGTTAGTTTTTCTGCTCTTTTCTGACACTCTGCATTTCTACTATTCTGTTTTTATATTCTGAATTTTGGTTTCTCAAAATTGTTCTTAAAGTTATTCTGGAAATACTTACAACAAATTTCATACATACATTTTTCAGAACTATTTTTTGAGGTTTTGATTGTAAAAAAATTTGCAAAAATCTGGACATTGCTTGCATTGCATTTCTGTATTTATAGTTAGAATTCTGCATTTCTCTACATTACTGTTTCACTAGAAAAACAGCCAGAAAATTTCGAGACACTACCCCCGCGTGTCTTTGGGACCTACATAGTACACTATTTTTATTTTATTTTTTTAAAAGAAGCATAGTACATCAATATTTTTAATCTTAATATGGAATTCTACTTGGTAAAACTTTTTTGGTACAAAACCTTTTTTTGGTGAAGCTTTTATTAAAAGCTTCGTGTTGGGTACATTAAAAATGCAACATGTCTTATGTTTAATTTCATTTGGCGTGATATTTATAATTAAAATTAGATATTATTATGTGTATTCTGTAAAAATTAGAAAAGGAAAACGAAGCTTTGTCGGCAGAGAAATGAATGGAAGGGCATTTATGTGAAATTCACGAAGCAAATGTGGAGTAATTTAGCCAACCTAATCTGCTTTTGATAGTTAAATATATTTACAAATGGTGAATGGGGTCATCACGCATGCAATGTTCTTGCACTTTATAGAGCGTGGTAAAGCAAAAGGCAGGTATTAAAATGAGGGGAGGAGTGAGTGAGGGGAAGAGCATCCACTTCTGAAAAAGCAATGGCAAATAGAGCAGTGGCAATGGCTCTTGTATTGTGTGTGCTGTTAGCGATTTTGAGCACAAAGTGTAGTGCAGCTGCTTATCTTGAGAAGAGCAACGCCACCATGAATTGCAGTGGGCGACTAGACGAGTGCCTGATGACGGAGGAGATGGAGTTGGTGAGTTACTATTACAACGCCATTCGAATTCTACAAACTAGTGATCCTGTTATTGACTTTAGCAAGAATAAAAACCAATGGATCCCATGTAAACCAGGACAACCGAAGCTGCATTGCAAGTGTCCTAAGTACAAACCTAAGTGTTAGAAGTTTACTGTTTTTATTTTTATTTTCTATGGATTGTTTTACTCTCCAGTCTTTTCTACTACTAGACCCACTGTCTTGAACATTAGGCAACAAGAATGTGTGCGTGCGCGCTTATGATTTTCTTTTGATTTCCTCAGTCAGTAAATTTGTTTTAGAAGAAATAAAGGGTAGAAATGAGTTCTGCTCATTTGTATACCATCTTCGTGTAGCTGGTCCAGTTTTTTTTTTTTTTTTTTCTGACATATGTATGCTTAATTTCAGCGTTCTTGTGTTAAATATATTTACTTCCTAGCCACCACTCTAATATATGTCAAATGCAAAATTATTTAACAAACAATAATAACGTCCATAATTTAATAGTTATATCACTTTATTTATCTAAGCTGGACACATATTGGAGGAATAAAAAAAAAAAAAAAAAAAAAAAGACCAACCTGGTGACTTATATAAAAAAGTTTAATTACAATAATTTCTTGTCTATTTAAGGTATATATACCATACATGAATTTAAGGTTTCATGATCTCCCACAAACTCCTCGCCGACGAAATTCAAATAGGATTTGCATAAGTCTACCATTCTCTTCATTAGCATATATAAAAAGTAAATTATATTTGGGCAACATATAAAATCTGACACTAAAGTACATATTGCTGGAAGCTTACAAAAATATGGGGGTAGGGGAGGGAAAGAAAACCCTAGTATGCAATTAAAGACAAGGGGCCTGTTAACAAAAATATAAATCAGGCTTGGTCTAAGGGGAATTAACTGCAGTTTATATGATTGAAAGTCTGGTTACTATTTCAGAATCCGAATTTCACATTTTCTACTCCCAAAGTTGTATTACAATTATAATAGAAAATATAGTAAATTAAGGAGCTTGGACACGAATTAACAAATAGATAATTAAAGCTATTATATATTTTCTTTCTTTGCAACTGACGCATAATGCCACATTAAAATTATAAATGTCATTATAAAGAATTGAATCTGGAATCACTTGAATTTTTAATCATGTGCTGACTATCAAATTAACTCTTGGTAGTTATTAAGTTTGGAATTAATTTTATCCATAGTGACTAAATTTATGGATCAATAATCGAATAGTAATAAATAAATAATTAATTTCTTTTCATAAAAATAACTTCATTTTGAGTATATAGTTCAGAAAGTAATTTTGTTCGAATTCAAGTGTAAGCCTAACCGAAAAATTCAGTTGACATGCCATATCATTAACGGCATGGCGATCTAGCCATCTACTACGTGTATAGATTGCCACGTTACCTATGTCATATCATCCAAAAATACTAATTTATACACGTGGTATTGACACATGGTAGATTACTAGATCGCCATGTCACAATCAAAAGCCCTTGATTATATGGCATGTTAGCTGGATTTTCCTATTAGGATTCCACTTGAATTTTGGCAAAATGACTTTCTGAACTATATATTCAAATTTCGTTTATTTTTATTAAAAAAAAAAAATTATTACTATTCTGTTATTGACCTCTAAATTCGATGACCATGTGTGAAATTGACCTTTAAGTCAATTATATTAAAAAAACAAAAAGTTAAACAACTAATTAATCCTTACATAATTAAAATTTAATAGATAAAAATTAATCAAATTAAAAAATATATATTTTTATATAAATTTATAGATGGATTTGGGAAAAGGGTGCAACAGAACTAAACTTGTACCATACTTTATCTGAACCCGTCATAAACCAGCTAAATTAAAATCATATCAGAGGCGAAGTGTGATTCACATGCATGAGAGAATTCTATATCCAATTAAATTAGATACAGTTAACATCTTATGCAAAAATATTCCAAGGAGATAAAGTATTCAAATTGCGAGTGCGCGAGGTGGTGTTGTTTGTGCCTTTGTGGGGTTGTTAGGATTTGTTTAATCATAGTTTAATTAGAATAATTCCAGGACTACAGAACAAATTTAAATGAATAATTGATGGACTTAGGACCTGCAATTCTCTGGTTTAAAAAAAAAAAAATCAAAGCATTGCCATATAAACTTTTGTAAAGCAGCAAGCATATATTAAAGGTAAAAGAGAAAAAAAAAAGGAAAAAAAAAAGAATAACCAAAGTAAGCCATTATATAAGTATTCTTTTTAAAAGTTTAATGGGTGTCACTTTGAAGCAAGTGTGTGGAAAAACAATTGTGTTTTTAGAGTGTCAAAAATCGGCACACTCATGTGTTGGTTTGTATTAGAGTGAAGCCCACACGATTGGCCAGCTACTTTGCCAGAAATCGGCACATGGTTTCATATGGAAATTAAAAACCTTGCATGGTTTGAATGGCTTGCAAAGCTAGTTTTGTTGATGCTCGTCAATAGAAAAATAATGTGATCAGAGGAGAGTGTACACTTGTTGCATTGAATTTGAAGGACTGTAAACAACTTGAGAATATTCCAAGCAGCATTTGTCATATACATTCTCTTGTATTGGTTGATTTCTCTGGCTGCTCAAATATCACCAGAGTCCCAGCTAGATTTTCCAAAAAATGTGAGATATTTATACTTAAGTGGTACTGCAATAGAAGATCAACTCGCTCAATTGGTTGGCTCTCTAGACTCTCCACTTTGGAACTAGCAGATTGCAAAAGGCTTAAGAAGCTTCCATTTACGGTTTCTAAGTTGAAATCTCTTCAAAAACTCATTCTGTCTGGTTGCTCATGTATAACCATATTTCCTCAGGTCTCAAGGAATATAAAGGAGTTGTATCTAGATGGGACAGCAATAAAGGAAATTCCATCATCAATTCAATGGTTGTCTGAACTAGTTGAATTGCATTTGCAAAACTGTACAGAATTCAACATTCTTCCACGGAATTTTTGTAAGTTAGAATCTCTGCGAAAGCTTAACCTATCTTGCTGTTCAAAATTTGAGAATTTTCCTGAAATTTCCAAGAGCATGGGATTGAGATTTCTTTACATGGATGGCATAGGCATAAGAGATTTACCCTCTCCAATAGAGAATCTACCCATGCTTTCTATGCTGGAATTAGGGAACTGCAAAAACCTTTTCCCAATGCCACAACTTTTTGTCAATCTACGAGATTGGAGACCACATTTAAAATTTTTGCGTAAGCTATGCCTTAGTGGCTGTGGTATTGTTAGAAGGTAGAAGATAGAATTTTAGAGAGAGTGAATTAGAGAGAAGGATATATCAGTCAAATATTTGGCTTGCATAAAACACTTGGTACAAGGGGTATTTATAGGGAGTTTTGGGATCACACTAGAATTAAAAATTATTAAATACCTAACACCTTTCTATCTAAGTTAAATACTTAACCACCTTCTATCTATCTTATTGAATACCTAATCATTTTCCATCTAACTTATTGAATAACTAACCACTTTCCACCTAACTTATTAAATATCACATTATAATTCTAAAATAAGATATTTTAAGGTGAACTTTAGAAATTCTAAAATTCAAATTAAACATATTTTTAACACTCTCCCTTAATTTGAATTTTTCTTCTTCATCCCGAGTCTTGATCTTAATCTTTGAAAGTCTTCGAACTTGAGTGCTTTTGTGAAGATGTCCGCGACTTGATCATGTGTCTTTACGTAGTTGAGCTCTACTTCTTTTCTTGCAATGCACTCCCTAATGAAATGATATCTTGTGTCTATATGTTTCCTTCGATCATGATACACCAGATTCTTAGCAAGTGCTTGAGCAGACTTATTGTCGATGTAAATTTTCGTTGCTTTTTCTTGAAACAAGTGAAGTTCCTTTAATAGTCGCCTTAGCCAAATCGCATGACAAGTACAAGAGGTTGCCGCTACATACTCGAATTCACATGTAGAAAGCGTAACAAGTGGTTGTTTCTTTGAACTCCATGAAATTGCACAATTACCCATTGAAAATATAAATCCGGTAGTACTCTTTCTATCATCAACATCTCCAGCAAAGTCGCTATCACAATATCCGATAAGCTTGAAGTCATTGGAGAAAGTATAAAATAATCCATACTCCAACGTACCTTTCAAGTACCAAAGTATTCTTTTTGCTACCTTCATATGAGTTATTGTCGGAACTTCCATAAAGTGGCTCACTACTCCAACAGCATAAAGAATATCGGGTCTTGTGCATGTCAAGTACCTCAAACTTCCCACAAGGCTTTTGAATAAAGTGGGATCTTCCTTTTCGCCTTCTTCAAACTTTGAAAGTTTCATTCCACACTCCATGGGCGTGTTTACGGGGTTGCAATCATGCATCTTGAACTTTTTCAATACTTCTTTCGCATATCTTTCTTGAGAAATAAAAATTCCTTCCTCCATTTATTTCACTTCTAGGCCCAAATAGTAGGACATGAGCCCTATGTCAGTCATTTCGAACTCACGAGACATCTCCTTCTTGAATTCTTCAAATAATCTTGGATTATTGCCAGTAAAGATGAGATCATCCACATAAAGGCAAACTAGTAATATGTCTCTATTATCACAGGCTTTCACATAGAGAGCATATTCATTAAGGCAATGAACAAATCCATGCTCTTGAAAATAATTGTCAATGAGACTATTCCATGCCCTTGGTGCTTGCTTTAATCCATACAATGCCTTCTTTAACTTCAAGACTTGGTCCTCATGTCCTTTGACCACATATCCAAGTGGTTGCTCAATGTACACTTCTTCTTCAAGATCACCATTTAGGAATGCCGACTTCACATCTAGTTGATAGATTCTCCATTTCATTTGAGCCGCCATTGAGATAAGTAATCGAATAGTCTCCATGCGAGCAACTGGGGCAAACACCTCTTCGTAGTCAATGCCATGCCTTTGCTTGTAACCTTTTGCAACAAGCCTTGCTTTGTGTCTTTCCACTTCTCCTTTTGCATTCTTCTTCACCTTGTAAATCCATTTGACTCCAATAGCTTTATGACCTTTAGGAAGATTCGTTAATTCACAAGTATCATTCTTCTCAATCGACTTAATTTTCTCATCCATAGCTTGTTTCCATCTTCTCTCTTTCGTTGCTTCTTCAAAGCTTAATGGCTCGCCGCCGACTAAGAGGCAATGCAAACCGAGAGTTGTTTCTTCGGTTTTATTATAAAGATCACCAAGACTTCTCATTCTTCTTGGCCCTTCATTTGAACTTTCACTTTGATCATTGGGAGTGGGTGTAGGAGGTGGAGTTGCATCTTGTGTTAGTGCCATGGCTTCCTCTTCTTCCTCGACAAAGTATGGAATGAAGTCATAGTTGCTTTCTTCATTTCTTTCCCAATTCCATGTTCCATCTTCATCGAACTCTACATCGCGGCTCACCACAACCTTGCCATTGTTTGGGTTGTACAACTTGTAGCCCTTTGAGTTTGCATTATAGCCAATAAAGACGTGTTTGACACTTCTATCATCAAACTTGCTTCTCTCTTGTTGCGGGATGTGCTTGTAAGCAATGCACCCAAACACTTTCAAGTGATTCACGCTAGGCTTGTGTCCACTCCATGCTTCTAGTGGCGTACGATCCTTGATGCTTGATGTTGGTGAGCGATTAGATATGTACACTGCACAAGAGACAGCTTAAGCCCAAAACTCGTTAGGCATATTCTTAGCCTTCAACATGCTTCGTGCCATGTTAAGAATTGTTATATTCTTCCTTTCCGCAATGCCATTTTGTTGTGGTGATCTAGGGACTGTTAAAGGACGTCGAATCCCATGAGCCTCACAAAATTCGTTGAACTCTTTTGAGGTGAACTCACCTCCTCTATCGGACCTTAGAGCCTTGATTTTATAGCCACTCTCCCTTTCTACAAGAGCCTTGAAGATCTTGAATGCAGCAAATGCTTCAGACTTTTGCTTCAAGAAATAAACTCATGTCTTTCTACTAAAATCATCAATAAAGAGGATGAAGTATTTGTTGCCACTAAATGATGATGGATCGATTGGCCAACAAACATCGGTGTGAACAAGTTGAAGTGGCTTGGTTGCTCTCGACGTGTCCTCCTTTGGGAAACTCTTTCTTGCATGTTTGCTAAGAAGGCACGCGTCACAAATTTGATTGGGATAATTGATTAAAGGCATCCCTTTCACCATCTTCTTCTCCCCCATATCTTTGAGTGCGCCAAAGTTCAAGTGTCCAAATCTCATGTGCCAACGCCATGCTTCCTCCTTTATCGTAGCTTTCAAACACTTTACATCAAGTGTCTTGAGATTTAATGTGAACATTCTATTCCTAGACATAGCAACCTTGGCAATCAATGTATCATTTTGATCTCGAAGCCAAAGATAATTATTTTTCATGTGAATATCACACCCCTTTTCCAAGAGTTGTCCCAAGCTTAAAATATTGCTTTTTAACTTGGACACATAGTAGACATCATTAACAAGCTTATGGCTTCCATCTTTGGAAGAAATGATTATTGTACCTATACCTTCAATTTGAATTTTTGATGAGTCCGCAAAAGACACATTACCCCGTGCATTTTCATCGAGCTCCATGAACTTTTCCTTTAGTCCACACATATGGTTGCTTACACCGTTGTCTAAATACTACGAGCTCTTGTCATCCTTCTCTCCCCCTTTGAGTGCTAGCAATAAAGTTGATTCATCTTCAACTTCTTCCTTGCCAGCCATAAGATTAGCTCTTGTCTCACCATTATTCAAGGTACTATAGCATTCCCAAGAATAATGGCCCAACTTATGACAATTATAGCACTCAATGTTGGATTTTTCATACCTCCTTTCATTTGTCTTCAAATTATGGCCTCGCCCTCTACCTCTTGCACTTCCACAACCTCTACTTGATTGAAAATTTCTTGCCTCATTATTGAAATTGTATTGGCTACCTCTTCCTCTTCCACCTTGGCCACGTCCATGGCCTCGTCCTCTTTCTCATCTACGTCCTTGTTGGTTTTCTCCTCTATCTTCCTTCAAACAAGCTTTGGCTTTTAGAGCTTGCTCTAATACTTCTCCTTGTCTTCTACTAATCTTATCTTCATGGGCTTGCAAGGATCCCTCTAGTTGTTCAATAGTCATCTCCTCTAAATTCTTTGATTCTTCAATAGAGCACACCACATAATCGAATTTTAGAGTGAGAGTTCGAAGGATTTTCTCCATCACACGAACATCCTCCACCTTGTCGCCATATCTCTTCATTTGATTTGTTATCGCCTTTACTCTCGAGCAATAATCCGAAATTGATTCGGATTCCTTCATCTTCACTGCTTCAAAATCCGTTCTTAAAGATTGAAGCCTTACTTTCTTTACCTTTTCTACTCCTTGGAAAGACTTCTGCAAAATCTCCCAAGCTTCTTTTGAGGTAGTTGCATCGGCCACCTTTGCAAACATTGAATCATCCAAGCATTGGTGGATGATGGTGAGGGCTTATTGATCCTTCTTTCTTGTCTTTACCAATTCATTTCTTGCATTTTAAGACAAGACTCCTTCATCGTGTGACTTCTCATATCCTTTCTCTACTATCTCCCATGCATCATGTGAGCCTAGCAAGGCTTTCATTCGAAGACACCAACTCTCATAGTTATCTTTTGTAAGACGAGGGTATTGGAATGAAATCATATCAAAATTGGACATTTTTTTCACTCTCTCTTCTTTTTTTTCTCACAACTTACTCACTCTATTTTTTTTCACACACTCACAATAGCCCAAGGAAAAATCTTTTCTGATGTGGAAGATCAGACTATGCTGCAACCACAGAGCATACTAAGAAAGAAACTTGGCTCTGATACCATTTTGTTAGAAGGTGGAAGATAGAATTTTAGAGAGAGTGAATTAGAGAGAAGGATATATCACTCAAATATTTTGCTTGCATAAAACACTTGGTACAAGGGGTATTTATAGGGAGTTTTGGGATCACACTAGAATTAAAAATTATTAAATACCTAACACCTTTCTATCTAACTTAAATACCTAACCACCTTCTATCTACCTTATTGAATACCTAATCATTTTCCATCTAACTTATTGAATACCTAACCACTTTCCACCTAACTTATTAAATATCACATTATAATTCTAAAATAAGATATTTTAAGGGAAACTCTAGAAATTTTAAAATTCAAATTAAACATATTTTTAACAGGTATATCTCATCTGCCTAGCAGCCTTGAGGGGTTTTCCTCTCTGGAGTCCTTGGAATTAGCTAGAAACAACTTCAAGTACATACGGATAAGCCTTGAAAACTTCTCCGAGCTACAATACCTTGGCTTTAAATCTTGTCATAAGCTTAGATCATTACCTGCACTGCCACCGCAATTGTCAAAATTAGATGCAAATGACTGCATATCATTAACAACAATTTCCACCGCATCAGTTGCAGTTGAAGGCAACATTTGTGACTTCTTTTTCACAAATTGTTTGAATTTGGGTTCTGATATAATAACATTTAAATTTACATACTACTAAAGATTCGGATGCATAGCAAAAAATTATATGGTCAGGTTAGTCATTAGTTCTTTCTTTTATCTTTAATTTAATTCTTGTTTAAGGTCATTGTATTGTGTTAAAATTCACATACGATGTTCATTAACATAATATATTTATATAGGCGTCGTCTGTGCTACCGGGGCCATCCAGCCTTTGCTTCCCATGTAGCACAATCCCAGAGTGGTTCGTGTTTTCCAGTTAGGGATCCTCATTAACAGTTAAGCTGCCTTCGTGTGTTAATAGTCATTCTTATGTGTGAATTATTTAATTTTCAAATAAAATATATACTTCTCTCATGAAAACTATGAGAATATTAAAGCAATGAGATCCTGTTAGTGTTGCTTTATGCCATCCCCATCTTAAAGAAAATGGGAAACCAAGTGTATATATATATATGCTATTAGTGTTTAGAAATTAGTTTTTATATTTAATTTTATTTTTTATTTTTTTATTTTTAAGGTTGGTAATCAGTGGTGGATCCATAATCTTAGGATAAGTGAGAGCACGTATTATAATTATGTGATTATTGGATTAAATTTGAAATGAAGCATCTAAACAAACACTACAAGAAATAACAGATTTCGCGACGGAAATTTAGCCACGGAACAATTTTTGTCTCTAATTAGCGACGGAAGAACAATTCCGTCGCTAATTCCCGACGGAAATTCCTTTCCGTTGCTAATTAGTGACGGTAAAAAAATTCCATCGCTAAAAATGGCGGGAATCATTTTCTTCCAGTTTTAACGACCGAAATTACGACGAAAATTAAAATCCGTCGCTAAAATTAGCGACGGAATTTAAATTTTCGTCACTAAAATTAAAAAAAAATAATTTCTTTTATTAGCGACGGAAATTAAAATCCGTCGCTAAAATTAGCGACGGAATTTAAATATCCGTCGCAAAAATTATAAAAAAAATAATTTCTTTTATTAGCGACGGAAATTAAAATCCGTCGCTAAAATTAGCAACGGAATTTAAATATCCGTCGCTAAAATTATAAAAAAAAATAATTTCTTTTATTAGCGACGGAAATTAAAATTTGTCGCTAAAATTAGCGACGGAAATTAAATTTCCGTCGCTAAAATTATAAAAAAAAATAATTTCTTTTATTAGCGATAAAAATTAAATTCCGTCGCTAAAAGTTTTAAATTTATTAAAACACACCCCTCTCTCCTCTCTCTCCTCTCTCCCCCGATTTTCCCTGGTTTCTGCCCTCCCCACCCGCCGCCCTCCTCCGGCCGCACTCCCTCCCCGCCGACCTTGCCTCGCCTATCCCCTCCGGCTTCGATCCGGCCGGCCTCCCTCCCCTGCCCCTCCTCCCTCTTTCCCGCTAGCTGCTGTCGGCTCCTCTCCCCAGCCGCCCTCTCCCTCGCCCCCTCTCCCCAGCCGCCCTCATCTCCCCTCGCAAGCCAGCCCCTCTGCTCGCACCCCCTCCTCCTCCGCGCGCGCCGCCCTTCCCCCCACTCAGATCGCACTCCACCCCAACGCTTGCGCCCCCCTCCTCCTCCGCGCGCGCCGCCCCTTCCCCCCACTTAGATCGCGCGCCGCCTGACGCGATCTCAGCAAGTGTACTGAATCGGCAAGTAATATAGTGATGTATAATTAAGACCACAAGTTATCGAACCCAAGGGACTGTGTTGTGTAAATTTTAACAATTAAATGTATGCTAAAGAATTCCCAATTATTTTGATGTGGTGATTATTTAACACAGAAAAATTAATAATCTAACTGATAATATTAATGTCTAAGAATATTAACGATTTAATAATATACAGCAATTTGATAAAATAACTAAGAGATCTTGCTAAGGAATACCCATTCTCCCCAATAATATCATGTGAATACTTAATTCAACAATTTCATATACAATCAGTGAATAGCCTTGCCTATACCATAGCTTGCCTTTCGGATCCAGCTTCTCTAAAACATGCACTTACCAATCCGGATTCAGCACATAAATTAGCATTATTACAGATCTTAAAGTTCTAAGTTAAATAATCCTACCATTCCGGATTCAGATATCAAACTCATTTATCTTCTACCATTCTGAACCTATTGAAATAAACATTCACAGATTTTAACTACCAATTCGGATTCATCAAATCAATGAAAGTTGATTAAAATCGAGCAGAACATGTGTATGTATTTATAAGGCTGATTACAATCAAAGTTTATCTTGGTAGATCTCCCCTTAACTTGCATTCAAACCAGCAACAACAGATAATTTCAGAGAAGATAAAACTGAAGTATATTTGTATGTATTTATGAACTGATTACAATTAAAGTTTATCTTGGTAGATCTCCCCTTAACTTGTACTCTATTCAGCAACAACAAATAAAATCAGAGAAAATACAACTGAGTATATGCATAATACAATCCATACAAAATATTCACATGATTTACTGGGGAATTAAGGCATCCCTTAACAAGAAATAAAATTACTCACTCATATTTGAAATAAAGACTGAATTAAATAGAGAGAAATTGATATTACCCATTTGAATCTGAAAATGAAAATCTTACAGTAAACCAAACGATATTCTTTAACTGAATCAACTATTCCAACTTCCAAATTAAATTACAGAATTGAATTCTCACTCCTAAGAATTTCCAGATCAGAAATCTCAGAGTTTATTTTTTTTCACCCAAACTAAAACTAAAACTCTTGTCGTCCCCCTCTCCTCCAAAATCGTTCTCCTTTAAGCTAGTTTTCCCCCAAAAATAAAAGTCAAAAGTCTATTCGGTGGCCTCCAAATCTGATTTTTTCCCGGATTTGATTCACACAACAGATTTTAAAAGTTACACGGCGGTTAGAGATATCCTCACCGCCGTGTACATGTCCCTGGATATATTTTTATTCTGAAATTTTGAGGTTACACGGCGGTATGAGAGTCTCTCACCGCCGTGTAACTTGCCTCTGGTCAACAATCTTGACATTTTGCTCCCCTTGTCCATGCCGTAAATGTTGGCAAATCACGCTTTACACGGCGGTATGATGTTTCCTCACCGCTGTGTAACCTGTTACGTAAGTGATGATCTCCGTTGTACACGGCGGTATGGACATTCCTTACCGCCGTGTAATCCCCTTCTGCTGCACTCAGTTATTTTTATTTCACACGGTGGTGAGCAATAATCTTGTCGCCGTGTAAGCTACCTAAAAACGCCAAAAACAACATAAAATCTTACTTTAGTATACCAGACAATATCTAATAAAATTTTAACAAAAATATACTGAAATAGGAACTTCTAAACTCAAAAGTAAGCTGGAAATTCATATAAAAACAACATACATTTTGAACTTATCAAAATACCCCACACTTAGCTTTTGCTCGTCCTCGAGTAAAATACCTCTTCAATTCCAACTTTCTTAATTTTCAAGCAAGAAAACAGAAATTCAAAACACCAAGAAAACACTTAGTAAATTCCACTTGAGAGCAATTCTTATTTAAACAAAACTCAAAAGAAGAAAATACAACTAAATTTCCAGTGTGTGTGTGCAAAGGCCAAAACCAAAATTTTAATAAGTTTCAAAATTAAAATTTCAGCACCAATCAATCAATGACCAAATAAGTTGATGCACGAATGCACATCTGGTTTCTCAATTGAAACACTAGAAACACCATAGGCCTCTCCTTTGGTACCGGAACCCGAAGGTCATCTCCACTGAACAAATCAAGACATAAACATGATCATTAGGTCTTAAACAGATTGTAATGCAATGTTCGACCGGTGATGGCTAACAAGGAAAATTTAGGAAATCAATACAGATTCAGCCACTCTACCAACTATTACCGCTATCCAATAAAATTTTTCCATAACCTACTTCCAAATTAACCACAGTTGCCAAGACTTAGCTATCTCCCATAATGAAAAATTTTGCATCCCAAGAAAATGAAATTTTCTTTTCCAAACCCAACCATCCAAGAATATGAGCATATTATTTTTCAATAGAAGGTACCCCACACTTGAATTTTTCTATAGACTTTATTTATTTTATTTTATTATTATTATTTTTTTTATTTAATGAGAGATACAGTAAATCCAGCTCCATGATATACTCATAACTTCTATTCTTGTAACCTATTTTTATTCCAAAAAGTGGAAATTTAACACCATATTAAGCAATATCCCAGAATTCCACAATTCTTCTTATACTTACTAATTATTTAACCATCAACACCTTTATTTTTCAACTTCCAATGTTCTCCCAACCCAATCCTAGAGTGGCCAATTCTCAAAAGGGATAGGTGAAAGCATTTAAGTTAAATGATATATTAAGAGTATAACAAGAAAAATTGTATAGTACGCTTTTAGCATACCAAATTAGCTCAACGGGGTTATCAATGGAAAATTACTTCAATAGGTAGGAAAGTTTATTTAAGATAGCTTAAACAAAAATAATGCCTAAATCATGTCAAAATTCATGCCTTAATTGCTATATCGTTTCGAAGGGCAATGAGGAAGGTTCTAGTGTTCTAAAAATTTCTGATCAAAAGATTTCATGCTGGTTTTTCTTTACTTGTAAAAGCTGGCCTAAGTGCACAATTCATGGAAATTGCAATTGTATATTTCTACTTTGAAAATTGTTAAGAAAAATAACTTTAAGACAGAATCTTACTCTCTTGCAGACTAAGTGCTCTGAATGACCTTTTCAAGATTAACAATTGAGCTGGAATAACAACTTAAAAATTTGTTAAGCTAAGCATGAGTCAAATTGATGAGCTCAAATAACAAAATACAACTTAAACAACTAACTAAAGAAACCATTATCAAAAAGCAGAAAATATAACTTCTAAAATATAAAGGCAATAGAAATAATAATATTAAGCTTTGATAAAATTAAACTTACTCAAAAGAAATAATAAAATTAAGCTTACTAAAGTACTGCAGGGTTAGTCACATCCAAGTTACACAAACTAGCTACCCCACACTTAAAAGCTTGCTGTCCCCAGCAAGTAATTCAATCAACCAAAAATAATGAAAGTAGCAAAATAAAAGATCAGAGAACTCCCAGAAAATCAGTCCTGTGGAGGTGGTGGTGGAGGGAAACGATCCCTCATGGTATGGTAAAACTGCTCCTGCTCCTGCCGATAGAGGTATATGGAATGCTCCAGCCTTGACAGACTCTGTGCTTGCATGGCTAACTGCTGCTCATGCATATCTAAGCGTCCCATAAGCTGAACATGTTCAGCATGGGTATCCTCCATGAAGCTCTCCCACTGGTCTAAGCGAGAATTTATCTGAGCCTGTCCAGTCTGCAAAGCCTCGAAATGGGCAGTAAGCTGAGAGAAGTCATAGGCTGGCATGGCTGGAGCGGGTCCTGCAGCAGCTGCACCTGCACCTGTAGCCTCCTCTGGCTGCTCATCCTCATCTTCAGCCCCTTCCACTGGCAACTGTACTCGACCCCTTTCAATGAGGCGCAAGTATTCTTCCCTTGTGGACAATCTGACTTGTTCATGAAACTGATGATCATCCACAATGATCCTCAAATTCTTCAGCATCTTGAAGTCTATAAAATTACTATCTCCTAAATCTGGTCCCAATGAGCTAAGGCCTACTCTCTTAGCCAAAACTGTGACCACCCATCCGATCGCGATCTTCTTTACTTTCCTGGGATTACCCTGCAAGTCTTCAAATTTCTTTCATAAGAAATAGGCGCTATTTAATGGGATCTGATGGACCATGCAATGTAAAAATAATGTCTCAGCCTGGTTTACCACGCCAGCAGCTTCAATGTGTCCATAAAAAGAGAGTGCAAAGAATCTATGTAAGATCCTCAAAGCATGGTCCCTCAGATGGTGTGCCTTGGACTGTCCAGTGACATATTGCGTGGCTGTGAGTGGATCGCGGATTGTGGCCCAAACTGTCTGTTTATTCAAGTCGGGTAGATGTCGAGCTCTATCTAATGGAAAACCCAAGGCCTCTGCGAATTCATTGAAGGTCAGTGTGTGTTTTCTCTTGTTTAACCAAAATGTTACCTCCCTGGGGTCTTCCTCATCGTCATTGTCAATCTTGCAATCTACGGTTGCAAGAAAATCCCTTGTCAACTTCGGGTGAACTCGCTCCCTTTTCTGAAAGAAGTCTGTCCATCCTATCCCCTCAATCAACTCATTGATTTCGTCACGTATTCCCAAGCTCTGTAGTGAATCAAAATCAAGAAATGTCGATGGTAGGAAGGTTGCCTCTGTTAGACATTGGTATGTGGTGTGGCACCTGGTTGGGACCCACGAGGGTATTGAGCTATCCTGTGAAGACGATGCCTGGTCTGTTCTAGATCTTTTTGGAGCCACTGCATCAATAAAGCAACACAATTAGTGGGAGGAGAATAACGGCTTAAATTTGCAACAAAATAGTAAGCGAGCCGTAATTGAGCTCAAAACAAATTGCAGAACAATGAGACAGCAATGCTACAATGATAAACTTTAACAATGACAAAGGCTAGCAATTATGATAACACCCCCTAGTTCCCTTAGCAGCAAATGCACAAAAGAAATAGAATGTGAAAAATTACAGCATTCGCAACGAATTGTCATACTGCCATAATGTTTACATGCTTAAATGCCCACTCAAATTTTAATTACAGCTCGAGACAAACATATTTCAGAGTATATGAAAGCCTAAAAGAAAACCATGGTTGACAGCAACTATATGACAGAGAAGGGTTAAAGAATACTCATTTAGGCATTTTGACAAACACTTGGTGGGCACAAACTTTTGTGTACCAATCCAGCATTTCTCATTCACTTATTACCCACCATCATTTCAAAAATCATCAAGCAACCCATCTATTAAACAACGCACATTGATTTAAAGGAATAAAACACAAATTAAATCACCAAGTTAGGGCAAAGCACACAAATCAAACGAATGCAACATACATCCAGCCCCCAATTTCGGAATAAAACAAAAATTCAAGGAATAAAACACCAAACCAGCCCCCATTGAAATTTAAAACACAAAATCCAGCCATTAATTGAAAATTAACACATGGAATCTACTTATTTCTTAAAGAAAGAGAGAATTAAGAGAAAAGGAATTGAAAAATACCTAAACCCTAGAACAATAGAGAAACAGAATTAAAAGAAAAGAGAGAAAGAAAACTCACTTGATTTGAAGAATGCAGACTTGATGCGCAAAAGCTAGGCTTAGAAATGATTTTAACCAGTTGAAAATTTGGTTTGCAGAACTTGGGTTAGAGAGATATGAGAGAGGGAAGTTTTGTTTTAAAAAGAATTGCAAAAGAAACTGACGACAGGGGTTTTTTAAAAACAGGGTTTAACGTGTTACACGGCGGTATGAGAATTCCATACCGCCGTGTGCAACGTGACTGCATACGGGGATTTTCAATTCGACTTATTACACGGCGGTATGATAATTCCATACCGCCGTGTAAAAACACCACTGGAACCAAGTAATCTTAAATCCCGACATACACGGCGGTATGAGGATTCCTCACCGCCATGTACAACGCCACTGAAACAGTTATGAAAATGCACGTTTCACACGGCGGTATGATGGTTCCTCACCGCTGTGTAAAACGAGTTTTCGAGAAAAACTAACCCTTTAAATAAGCAACAATTACCCCAAGTACTCCAAAACGTTTTACATTATGTTCAAAAATCAACAGACCACTAAATAAAAATACAAATGACCTACAAACTAAAAATAATCAGACTTAATAAATTAAAACAAAAGAGAATAAGAATATAAATTATTTTAGTTCTGATTTTTAGTCTCAGCTAGACTTTGAACTCACCTTATTCGTCGTCCAATAAAATAGCCACTGCTGCACCTTCAGCGTGGTTTTCAAAATAAGGTTTTAGACGATGACCATTTACCTTAAATTCCGTGCTCCCAGGTTGCTTTCTGATGGTAACAGCTCCGAACTTTTCGACCGCCACGACTTCAAAAGGACCCGTCCACTTTGATTTTAATTTTCCAGGGAACAATCTCAACCTGCTGTCATATAACAAAACTTTCATTCCTGGAACCAATTCTTTTCTTACTATCCTTCGATCATGCCACTTTTTTGTGTTGCTCTTGTACTTCTCAGCATGATTATATGCCCAAAATCTGAACTCCTCCAATTCATTCAGCTGTAGGGACCTGCATTTTCCTGCACCTTTAAGATCAAAGTTCAAAAATTTTGTAGCCCAATATGCCTTATGTTCTAACTCGACCGGAAGATGACATGACTTTCCAAACATCAGCCTAAATGGAGACATTCCAATGGGTGTCTTAAAAGCTGTTCTATAAGCCCAAAGAGCATCATCTAGCTTAAGGGACCAATCCTTCCTAGATATACTGACTGTTTTCTCTAAAATGGCTTTCAACTCTCTATTGGATACCTCAACTTGTCCATTGGCCTGAGCATGATAAGGGGTTGTAACCTTATGTCTAACACCAAACTTTTTCAATAAATCTTTAAATTGATGGTTCACAAAATATTTACCACCGTCACTTATGATTGCTCTCGGGGTTCCATATCGAGTAAATATATTCTTCCTCAAAAATTTAAGCACAACTTTGGCATCACAGGTTCTAGTGGCCACAGCCTCTACCCACTTACTTACGTAATCAACGACTACTAAAATATATTCACAACCATAGGAAACCGGAAAGGGTCCCATAAAGTCAATTCCCCATACATCAAAAAGCTCTACCTCAAGCATATTGGTCAAAGGCATCTCATCTCTCTTTGATATATTCCCTACTCTCTTGCATCTATCACAAGCTTTCACATAAGATTGAACGTCTTTAAACATTGTAGGCCAATAGAACCCAGAAGATAAAATTTTCATTACCGTTCTGTTTGGTCCATGATGTCCACCAGCTTCTCCACTATGACAGGCTGTGATAATCTCACCCTTCTCCTCATCTGGAATACATCTTCTCAGCACTTGATCTGCACACAAATGAAATAAGTAAGGATCATCCCAAATATAATGCTTTGCATCAGCCTTCAACTTCTTTTTCTGCTGCCATGTGAAATCCTTTGGCATAAATCCCCCTGCGAGAAAATTAGCTAAATTAGCAAACCAAGGAACAGAAATGTCATTTTCAAACAAAGCACAAATATGTTCATCAGGGAATAAATCTGAAATCTCCCCTTTCTCAATGTGAGCATTTTCCAGTCTTGACAAATGGTCTGCTACAAAGTTTTCTGCTCCCTTCTTATCTTTAATTTCCAGGTCGAATTCTTGCAGTAGAAGTACCCATCTGATCAATCTTGGTTTGGATTCCTTCTTTGCAAATAGGTGTCTCAAGGCAGCATGGTCAGACCACACCACAATTCTTGCTCCCAACAAATATGGCCTGAATTTTTTGAATGCATACACGATTGCAAGAAGTTCCTTCTCCGTTGTGGTGTAGTTCATTTGAGCTCCTGTCAAAATGTGACTTGCATAATAAACCGCACAAAATACCTTCTCTCTTCGCTGCCCAAGTACTGCACCAACTGCAAAATCACTAGCATCACACATTAATTCAAAAGGCAAATTCCAATCCGGAGAAATAATCACTGGGGCTGAAATGAGCCTCTGTTTCAAAGTCTGAAAAGCCAGCATACATTCATCGTCAAAATTAAAAGGAGCATCTTTCATCAACAAATTGGATAAAGGTTTAGCAATTTTGGAAAAATCTTTGATAAACCGGCGGTAAAATCCTGCATGTCCCAAGAAACTTCTAATACCTTTCACACTAGTTGGGGGTGGTAACTTTTCTATCACCTCTACCTTAGCCTTGTCAACCTCTATCCCCTTCTCAGAAATTTTGTGCCCAAGCACAATGCCTTCCCTTACCATGAAATGGCATTTTTCCCAATTCAGCACCAAGTTGGTCTCCTTACACCTTTCTAACACCAAATCTAAATGCCTAAGGTAGCTCTCAAAATCACTCCCATAAATGGTAAAATCGTCCATGAACACCTCCATAAATTTCCCTATGAAGTCATGAAATATTGCCATCATACACCGCTGAAATGTAGCTGGTGCATTGCACAGCCCGAAGGGCACTCTCCTGTATGCAAAGGTGCCATAAGGACAGGTAAATGTGGTCTTTTCTTGATCTTCTGGAGTTATGGGTATTTGCATGTAACCTGAATATCCATCTAAAAAACAATAGAATCCATTTCCTGCCAATCTTTCCAACATTTGGTCAATAAAAGGTAAAGGAAAATGATCCTTTCTGGTTGCATTATTTAACCTCCTATAGTCTATGCACACTCTCCATCCTGTCACTGTGCGTGTGGGAATTAATTCATTTTTTTCATTGGCTACAACAATCATCCCTCCTTTCTTCGGTACACATTGAACTGGACTTATCCAATTGCTACTAGAAATGGGATAGATAATACCTGCATCAAGGAGCTTGAGTACCTACTTTTTCACCACTTCTTGCATTGCTGGATTTAGTCGCCTTTGGGGTTGCACCACCGGTTTGAAGTCAGTTTCCATAGGCATCCGGTGTGTACAATAGCTGGGACTGATTCCTTTTAAATCTGAAGTTGACCAGCCAATTGCTCCTTTATACTTCTTGAGTACTTCAATAAGCATTTTTTTTTCCAAACCTGTCAATAAAGATGAAATAATTACTAGTTTTGCATTATCTTCTAAAAATATATATTTTAAATGTGAAGGAAGAGGGTTAAGTTCAGAATGTGTATCCCCCTTTCCCAAGTTCAATCCTTCTTTCTGTGTGTTTTCTTCTTCACTTTCTTGCTCCACAGCTGCAATCACTTCCTCATCTTCCAATTTTTCATTCTCCAAAGAATGCAGTAAATCCTCATTCACCGGATCAGCTTCTAACATTTCCTCTTGCACTTTTTCTACACACTTGTTTATTGTATCCACAAAGTAAGCAGATTCTTCTATATCATCTGATGGATACCTTTGAGCTTTGTTCATATCAACAACTAATTTTTCATCATTGAATCTCAGGGTGACGGTTTGCCCATGCACATCAATCAAAGCTTTTGCTGTGTTTAAAAATGGTCTCCCCACAATAAGTGGTACTTTCCTATCTTCTTCCATTTCCATCACCATAAAGTCTACTGGAAAAATAAACTTCTCCACTTTCACTAACAGGTCCTCTATCACTCCCTTGGGTCGCCTCACCGACCTATCCGCAAGTTGGAGTCTCATTCCCGTCTCCTTAAGATCACCAAGATTCAGCTTCCTGCAAATAGAATAAGGCATTAGATTTATGCTTGCACCTAAATCACACAAAGCATTACCATAAAAATTTTCACCAATAACACAAGGTACAGTGAAGCTACCTGGATCTTCCAATTTCTCAGGGATCTTGTTCATGATTATAGCACTGCAATTTTCTGTTAGTTGAACAGTTCTATGCCCTTCTAATTTCTTTTTATTAGAACATAGTTCTTTCATAAATTTAGCATAGTTGGGCATATGAGCTAAAGCTTCAGCAAATGGTAAATTAATGTGTAATTTTTTAAACATTTCTATAAACCTAGCTTTTTGCTCATTTTTCTTTTCTTGTCTAGCAACAGCAGGAAATGACAGTCTATTTATATCGAGATCCTCTACCCTTGGATTCACTATACTTTTACCTTTATCCTTTTTAGGAGCATTTTCATTCATTTCTAAATTAGAGTTAGAATTACTTACCGTCCGTGTTGGCTCCTCCTTTTCTGATGAAGAATTTTTACCTTGATCTTCTCTTTGTGCAACGTCCTTTCCACTTCGCAGTGTAATTGCTTTTGCTTCCTCTTTTGGATTCCGATCCACATTTGAGGGAAATGTTCCTGGTTGCCTTTGGGACATAGAATTTGCAAGCTGACCCAACTGAGTTTCCAGATTTCTCATAGAAGCATCTTGATTTCGGTTCCACTGCTCTTGAGATTTCCACCTAGATTCTTGATTTGTCATGAATTGTTGCTGACTGTTTATGAAGCTAGCCACCATATCCTCAAGGTTTGGCTTCTTCTCTTGCATAGGTGGCCTAGGTGGGTATCCCGGTGGATGGTATGATTGAGCTTGTGGTTGATTGAAGTTTTGTCCATGGTTGTGATGGGGTGGATATGGCATTTGGTATTGGTTGGATGTTTGGGGTTGGTATGAATGTCCTTGATTGTGCTGAGACTTTGGTTGAAAGGGGGTCTTGCTGGTGGGTGAGAGGATGAAGCATTCTGATTTCCATCTTTCCAAGAAAAATTCGGGTGATTTCTCCAGCCCGGGTTGTATGAGTTACTATAGGGGTCACTCCTCCGATAATCCCCTACAGCATTAACATTTCCCATTGCTGCACTCTCTTGAGCATATTGCCCATTTTCATACCACTCATCGTCTTGAGAAACAGAGGCTACATTTTTCACCCTTAAGTTTTTCATCTCGTTCTGCATTGACTCCACCTGTGCCCTCAGCATTGACACTTCATCTACACTATGTATTCCTTATCTCTTTGAGACTGATCTAGGATTAGCCCACTGAGCGTCATTTGCTGCCATTTCATCCAGCAGCTGGAATGCTTCTTCTGGTATTCTATTCATAAAAGAACCTCCTGATGATGCATCCAGCAAAGATTTTGTTTGTGGTGAAATACCAGAATAAAATTGTTGCATCAGATGGTAGATTGGTATTTCATGATGCGGACAGCTTCTTAACAATCTTCTGAATCTTTTCCAAGCCTCATAAAAAGGCTCATCACTCAATTGGCTAAATTGAAAAATGCTGTTGCGAATATTTGCTGTTTTTGTAGGTGGGAAAAATCTCATCAGAAACCTTTCTTGCAATTGATCCCAAGATGTAATTGACTGTCTTGGTAACATTTGCAACCACTCTCTTGCCTTTCCAATCAAGGTGAAAGGAAATAGTTTCAGTCTTACAGCATCAGGTGTCACTCTTGGAATCTGCACTGTGTCACTAATCTCCAAAAATAAGTCCAGGTGTTGTGCAGGATCATCCACTTCTGATCCAGAAAATTGATTTCTTTGCACCATATTGATAGTTGCTGGTTTCAGTTCAAATTGTACTCCTCTTGGCAGCACAATTGTCCTATGGTCTTCAGTCCATCTTGGCACAGCATAGTCCCTTATCGTTCGCTGCCTAGGGACTTCTCCTTCATAATTTCTTGGTACCTCTTCTTGTGCCCTTGGCACGTGTTCGTTCTCGGGAGGAATTTCATCAATAGGGAGAGGATCATTTTCCATGTTGTTGTCTCTGTTGGCTCTCCTGTGTTGACGCAAAGTCCTCTCGATTTCAGGGTCGTAGGGTGCTAATGATCCTTGTCTAACTCTGCTCATACACCACAACTACCTGAAAAGAATAAAAATAATAAAATCAGAAAAATGAAAACACATACAAATAAAAATCAAAACTTACTGACAACGCCACTCCCCGGCAACGGCGCCAAAAACTTGACGCGATCTCAGCAAGTGTACTGAATCGGCAAGTAATATAGTGATGTATAAATAAGACCATAAGTTATCGAACCCAAGGGACTGTGTTGTGTAAATTTTAACAATTAAATGTATGCTAAAGAATTCCCAATTATTTTGATGTGGTGATTATTTAACATAGAAAAATTAATAATCTAACTGATGATATTAATGTCTAAGAATATTAACGATTTAATAATACAGTAATTTGATAAAATAATTAAGAGATCTTGCTAAGGAATACCCATTCTCCCCAATAATATCATGTGAATACTTAATTCAATAATTTCATATACAATCAGTGAATAACCTTGCCTATACCATAGCTTGCCTTTCGGATCCAGCTTCTCTAAAACATGCACTTACCAATCCGGATTCAACACATAAATTAGCATTATTACAGATCTTAAAGTTCTAAGTTAAATAATCCTACCATTTCGGATTCAGATATCAAACTCATTTATCTTCTACCATTCTGAACCTATTGAAATAAACATTCACAGATTTTAACTACCAATTCGGATTCATCAAATCAATGAAAGTTGATTAAAATCGAGCAGAACATGTGTATGTATTTATGGGCTGATTACAATCAAAGTTTATCTTGGTAGATCTCCCCTTAACTTGCATTCAAACCAGCAACAACAGATAATTTCAGAGAAGATAAAACTGAAGTATATTTGTATGTATTTATGAACTGATTACAATTAAAGTTTATCTTGGTAGATCTCCCCTTAACTTGTACTCTATTCAGCAACAACAAATAAAATCAGAGAAAATACAACTGAGTATATGCATAATACAATCCATACAAAATATTCACATGATTTACTGGGGAATTAAGGCATCCCTTAACAAGAAATAAAATTACTCACTCATATTTGAAATAAAGACTGAATTAAATAGAGAGAAATTGATATTACCCATTTGAATCTGAAAATGAAAATCTTACAGTAAACCAAATGATGTTCTTCAACTGAATCAGCTATTCCAACTTCCAAATTAAATTACAGAATTGAATTCTCACTCCTAAGAATTTCCAGATCAGAAATCTCAGAGTTTATTTTTTTTCACCCAAACTAAAACTAAAACTCTTGTCGTCCCCCTCTCCTCCAAAATCGTTCTCCTTTAAGCTAGTTTTTCCCCAAAAATAAAAGTCAAAAGTCTATTCGGTGGCCTCCAAATCTGATTTTTTCCCGGATTTGATTCACACAACAAATTTTAAAAGTTACACGGCGGTTAGAGATATCCTCACCGCCTTGTAAATGTCCTTGGATATATTTTTATTCTGAAATTTTGAGGTTACTCGGCGGTATGAGAGTCTCTCACCGCCGTGTAACTTGCCTCTGGTCAACAATCTTGACATTTTGCTCCCCTTGTCCAGTGCCGTAAATGTTGGCAAATCACGCTTTACACGGCGGTATGATGTTTCCTCACCGCCGTGTAACCTGTTACGTAAGTGATGATCTCCGTTGTACACGGCAGTATGGACATTCCTTACCGCCGTGTAATCCCCTTCTGCTGCACTCAGTTATTTTTATTTCACACGGTGGTGAGCAATAATCTTGCCGCCGTGTAAGCTACCTAAAAACGCCAAAAACAACATAAAATCTTACTTTAGTATACCAGACAATATCTAATAAAATTTTAACAAAAATATACTGAAATAGGAACTTCTAAACTCAAAAGTAAGCTGGAAATTCATATAAAAACAACATACATTTTGAACTTATCACCGCCCCTTTCCCCCGCTCAGATCCGCTCACCTGGCTCCTTCTGTGCGCGCTGCCCCTCCTCCTCCGCTGGATCTACAAGTTAGTTTCTTTTTCTTTTTTTATTTTTTTAATTTATTTTTTTAGTTTACTATTTGTAATTTCAGAAATCTAGATTTCCATGATTCGTGCTTTTGTTTGGTTTGTTGGAGTTTGACTTGTCTTTGAAGCATTTTGAGTTCAAAAACTTTTAGTTTTTACAGAAATGGTGATGCTGTTTGCTGATTTTAAGTACAGATTTTGGGATTGGAATTGAAACCTTTTATGTTTAATTTAATTTGTAATTATTGGACATGTGACTGGTAGCAATAGCAAAACAAAAGGCAGATACATTTACTCACAATTGGTACAAGCTGGCCATTAAACTCGATAGTTTTTGCAAGTGTAGTCTCTTGTCCATTCTTTTTTGGGTTTGAAATTATTTTTATTTCAAATTATGTATCTCTTGCTACTTGGCTTGTTACTTTGATGGGTTTGAATGAATATGTAACTAGAACATTAGGAATTATTGGGTTTATTATCTGTTTTGGTAACCTAATTTTCTTCATTAACATTGTTTAGCTTTCATTTGGCTTCGTGCTTAAATCCAACAACACAATAAATAATCTGAATAACATTTGCATGCATCATTTCATGTAGATTTTTCATTTTGTTTGCGGATTGAAGTTTCGATGCCAATATAGAACTGCTGCTTTTATAATTATCACACTTCATTTTTGTAATTGCTGAAACAGTTCAGTAGCCATTTTGAAGTATGAGAGATCATTGTCCACAAGTTCTGACCAGGTTGATGGAGCATCAAGAGTTCCGGAAGCAGAGACAGTAGAATTTGAAACTCCTCCAACAGAGAAGGTTTATTAATGTTAATGCATTTTGTTATTCTCATTTAAGTATGCTTGACCTCATTTTGCTTACGATGAAACCTGCCCTTGATTCAGCTTCTTGTTTTGGGCGGAAATGGATTTGTTGGTTCACATGTATGTGCAGAAGCTTTAAACCATGGTTTGGAAGTATCCAGCCTTAGTAGGTATTGCTTCTTTAGCTATACCAACAAAGATTTTCAAATTTAACAGACATTACTAGTTATTTTAGCTCTCTGTTAAAGTTAGCTTGTGGTGAAGAGCTAGGCTGATTGGAAAGAATTCATTCTATTAGAAAAAAGAATGAGATATAGTTATGTGAGTTTCATGGGATCCAATCACTTTTTTGTTTTTTATTGTGATATTATTACTACTGTTATTAAATATTTATCTTAATTATTATTATGATTATTGTAATGTTGTGTTAATTATTATTATGTAATGGGTAGGTTAATTAGTATTATTAATAGTTTTATTAAATAATTATCTTAATTATTATTATTGTTATTATTTTTATTAAGAAGTTGTGTTAATTTTAGTTATTATTATTATTGTTGTTGTTGTTGTGTATGGCTCATATATATACAAAGGGACAGATGCTGGAGCGGAGCAGAGTGAGCGAGTGGAGCGAAGTGATAGCATCTGTCCGATGGGGGTTTTTGTAGTTAGTGTTCAGGCTACGTATTAAGTGGGTTGGGGGTGCGGGGGCAACGCCCCCGCAGTTTGGTACTGGGTATTTTTGTAATTTTACCAAGGGGTTATAAAATACATTGTTTTGTAACCTAGGTTATGTTTTTTCAGATATAATAAAATATAGCCGCCGCTCTGCTCCCGAGAACGTAGGCACATTGCCGAACCTCGTTAAATCTTGTGTTCTTTAATGTCTAATTGTTTGTTCATATTCCTGTGTTTTATAGCGATTATTCTCACTACAAGAAAACAGACGTTTCCCGTAGGAAATTACCGACGGAAAATGTGTAATTTCCGTCGGGAAAATAAAATGCCGACGGAATATTTTCCGTCGGCGATAAAGGCGTAGGGAATAATTCCCGACGGAAAATTTCCGTCGGGAATTATTCCCGACGGAAACTCAACTTCCGTCGGGAAATTCCCGACGGAATAGTGTTTCCGTCGGTAATTATTCCCGACGGAATAGTGTTTCCGTCGGGAATTATTCCCGACGAAAATTATACTTCCGTCGGGAAATTCCCGACGGAATAGTTTATTCCATCGGGAAATTACCGACGAAAAATTCATTTCCGTCGGGAAGTAAAGAAATTATTTATTTTTTGTTTTTACCGACGGAATTTTCCGTCAGTATTCCGTCGGTAATGTAAAAAAAAATTAATAAAAAAAATAAATATAAATATCCAGCAAAAATATTCAACAAATATACAAATATATAACAAATCAAAATTAATGATTAACCTAAAAATCAAAATAATATTCAACAAATATAAAAATACTCAACAAATCAAAATTAATGGTTAACCTACAAATTAAAATAATATACAAAAAATGATATAGAAAAATATTCAACAAATATATAAATACACAACAAATCAAAATTAATGGTCAACCTACAAATCAAAATAATACACAAAAACTTATACAGAAAATATACATATGAATCGGTCTTAGATAACCCTTCCATCCAATTCAGGAAAACTTCATGTTCTAAGCCATAAATTATTTGCCTACTATAGTTGCAGTCTGAAGAATTTAAACATCCTTAGGCTTAGCCATTCATTGATGAGGATAATAATTTCAATAACAGACAAGGAAATTCATTAAATAAACCATAGTATGCAAACAACTTCAATAAGGATTGTAACAAACACACAAAAAAGAACACTTGATATAAGTTTTACCTTTTCTCATTTTGATTTGAATATCAATTTAGTTTGATTTAATTAATAACTTTTGATTATAGTGATATGATACAGTTTATTGTATGATTATATATAATTTTTAACCTCATTTTTCATTTTTCATTTTATAAATAAGCTTCTTTACCATAGAACGATTATTAAAATTCAAATTACCATCAGGTGGCCAGACATTAGGCCCATAGAATGGCTTCTCCGCTTCACCATCATCTTCAGGAACTTCAACTCCAATGTAATATCCTTCCTTGTAATCTCCTACTACCATGTAACATAACAAAATAAAATAAAATAAAGTAATTGCTTATATATATATATAAAATCTGATTAATGCAAGGATATTATGAGTAAGCAAACAGAAAAACCAACCATGTACTTGATTATCAGGATCCAAAATTTCATCAAGCATAGGAGTATAGCCTCGATGCTTCTCGTTCCTTAAAACCTTCATCTTTTCAGCTAATGGCAATTCGAAAAACCTTTTACTCTCTGAGAAAACTTCGTCCATGAATTCTTGGCTGATTCCATGATTTACAACGTAAAAGAATCCACAATCCAAACACGCCTGAAACAATTTACATGAATTTACAAATGAGTCGAACTTGCTCAATTAAACGGGGGAAAAAAAAAACAATGAAAATAAAAGAATTGAAAAGGAAAACCTGCTTGAGTAAAGAGACGGATTGGGCGAGATCCGAGGCTGAGAGATCAATACAGTTTAGAACTGAAAATTTGGGGTCAGACCGGTGAAGTGGCTTGGCGCCATCTTCTTGCTGCTTCCCTGTGTCCATTGTTTTCTAGACCTCAAGCACTTCTTAAGTGGGATTTGAACCCACGCCCTTTCTCATTTCATATTATACAGAAAAAATTAAAATAAAATGAAAAAACTAGATTTGGATCTTAACCTCATTTTTCGGTTGACCGGAGAGGGACGGCGCCGGCGTTGGGTGAGCGAGGCAGCGAGCATAGCAGATCTGCTCGGCGGCGGCTTGCTTGAGGCGGGCGGTGGCCAGATCTGCCAGAGAAGCGGGGAGGGAGAGAGTGGGGAAGGGAAGAGAGGAAGAGAGCGGGGAAGGGAAGAAACACAGCAACGAGGGACGACCGGCGACCACTGGGCGGCGAGGGGCGAGCGGCGACCACAGGGCGGCGCGGGGTGGGGGGCAAGAAGAACCAGATCTGCGTGGGGAGAGGGAGGAAGGGAGAGAGGGAGGGAGAGAGGAGGAGAGAGAAAAAAAATCAGAAAACCTTATTTATATACATATATATATTTTAGCGACGGAATTTAATTTCCGTCGCTAATTACCGACGGAATTTAAATTCCGTCGGGAATTACCGACGGAATTTAATTTCCGTCGCTAAAATATATAAAATAAATTAATTAAAATATTTTTAGCGACGGAATTTAATTTCCGTCGGTAATTAGCGACGGAATTTAAAATCCGTCGCTAAAATATATAAAATAAATTAATTAAAATATTTTTAGCGACGGAATTTAATTTCCGTCGCTAATTACCGACGGAAATTAAATTCCGTCGGTAATTAGCGACGGAATTTAAATTCCGTCGCTAAAATATATAAAATAAATTAATTAAAATATTTTTAGCGACGGAAATTAAATTCCGTCGCTAATTACCGACGGAAATTAAATTCCGTCGGGAATTACCGTAGCAATTTATGCCGCCAAATATTCGCGCCCAATTTACCGACGGTTAGATTTTCCGTCGCTATATTAGCGACGGAAAAAATATTCCGTCGCTAATTACCGACGGAATTATTTTTCGTCGCTAATTAGCGACGGTATATTTTCCGTCGCTAACTTTCCGTCGGTAAATACTGATTTTCTTGTAGTGTCTCAACAATTGTTAATTGGGTATGCTAATTGGTATTGTTATTAGTATTATTATTTTTTTATTTGTAAAAATTCCCAACAGAAATTCATTTTTCGTCGAAAAATTTGCCGACGGAAATTCCTTTTCCATCGGCAATTCTCGACGGAAATTCATTTTTCGTCGGCAAGGAAATTCTTTTTCCGTCTGCAATTCCCGACGAAAAATGAATTTCCGTCGGCAAATTTTTCGACGGAAAAAATTCCGTCAGGAATTTTGCCTACGACTGATATGTCGACGGACTGAATTTCCGTCGGCAATTTAGTTTTCCGACGGAAATTTCTTATTTTCCGTCGGGAATTTCTTTTTTTCTTGTAGTGAAAATATAATAAAAAATATGGAATCTGGGGTCCAGGGAGGGGACATGTATGGATTCTATTATTTTACAGTTATCTTTAAATTTTATCTAAAATGATGATAATATTTACCAAAATATTGATCACACTTATCAAACTATTAATTATATATAAAAATTTCATAGCTATTTTTTCATTATTAAAAATGATCTTTTTAAAAGATCAAATCATTTTTAAATTCTTTGTCTCACTATACATGAAGGTTCGGGAAATGGGTTTTGAAAAAAATAGTTTTTATTCCTTTTAAAATTAGATCTTGTTCTTGTTTTGTTTTCAATTTAAAAGCTTTATTTTTAAATCTTTTTAGGTCATTTTTAGATCTCACATAGTCTAATACATGAAGGTTTGGAAATGGTTTTGGATAAAATTCCATTTTCAGACAAATTAGACCATATCAAACGCTTTGTCTGATCATACAAAACATTTAATCAATCGATGATTGGGGAGGCCAATTGCATTTAATACAAAACATACTTTTGAAGAACTGATGTTCATCTAGAATTTAAATATCAAATTGCATTTCATGTTTGAATGCTCTTTACATAGCCCAAAATAAATCCTGATTGTATTATGTTATATTTGAGATAAATTACAAAGTAAATTATAAGATTTTAGGATTTAATTGAATAAAAATAAATATTTCATTGACTGAAATGGAAAAAAAAAATGTTATTATTGTATTGTTAACGAGAGCTTCATTTCCATTTTCTGGCCACCTTTGTCGGCGGGTGGTTTCTATCCACATGTTGTTTGGAGCTTTTTTAGAAAAAATCTTCAACTGTACATGGACGACAAAGAGGAGCTAAGAAATTGTTGAGCTTTCAGTGAGGGAATATAGTAGCTTTCAGTGGGTAAATTTCTTGATATTTTCTGGGGTTATTTTGATTATAGATTATAGATGGTGTTAAACAGTAGCAGAGCCAAGCACATATTATAATTTTATTATAAAAAAATTAAAATTATGTGATTATTATTAAATTAAAATGTCAGAAGAGCATCTAAAATAAATTAGAGAAATTACCATAATAATTTATACATATAATTAAAAAAATTCTAAAGGTAAGGATGTGTAAAACCGAAAATAGATAGTATATATTCTGATATTATAGTCAAACGAATCGTGAGTATTTGTACAAGTATAGGAGAAATTAACTACAAATTAGCCTATTAACTAGCTGCCTGTAATTATGCTTGAATGTATTACGAAAGTCAACCTACATCTCATACACAATCAATAATATTCTATAACAAGAAGAAAGTGTTGCGGTTATTAGCGGGAAAAAATCATCGCATTTCCGCTTCTGCTATAGGATCCTCTTTCGTAAATTATAGGCTTAATTATTATGACTTTATTGAGATAAAATAATATTTATCTAATTTTTTTTTTTGACATAAATAAGTATATTGTGATTAAATTTTTAAATTAATCATAATTATATGATAATTAGTGATAACAACTCCAAAATTCCGGCGCCGGAGACTTGAGGATGTTACCTGAAATCAAATAATACTGACGGGTTTCCGTTTTAGGATACTCCGATGATCAAGTTAGCAAGTAAGTTGTTTTATTTTTAAGAATATGATAGGACAAAGATCCCTTTCTAAGGAGGGAACATACCTTTTTATAGCTCTCTTCCTCCTTCATAACCGTTGTCCTTTTAATGAGCTTTTATTATGTAACGTCCCTCTTGATGGTGTGCCTTTATTAAGTAACGGACGTTTTTATGATGAACCTTTAAAGAGCAACGACTATATTAATAACATTACTGAGCTACCCCTTTGTTTCCGAACTTCTTATAAGCTGAGCTTTCATTCGGGAACCGAGCCTAGAAATAGGCGCTGACTATAGCTCGGTGCGATAAGCGGATCAGGCGCTGACTATAGCTCGGTGCGATAACCGGATCAGGCGCTGACTATGGCTCGGTGCGATAACCGGATCGGGCGCTGACTATAGCTCGGTTATCATAAGTCCCCCCCACTGAAAATGACATTTATGTCATCTAGGGCAACTGGTAGGGGAGCATGATAATGGGAGCAGCCATTGCTAAAATGGACGCGCTGATTAGCCTGTGTACTTAGGCTGAAAAAGAAACTACTCGGGCCGAAAAAGAAACTACTCGGGCCAAGCACGAGCTCGGTTCTATGAGGGCAAAGCTGGAGAGTGCTGAAAAGAGAGCAGGTCAAGCGCAAAATGCTTGCTCAGTCCAAGCAGTTGGTCGAAACCCAAGAGAAAGCTGCAGCAGCCCAAGCTCTCTTAACATAAGAGCAGGAGAAAAGATGTGCTGCCAAAACTAACCTGGCCGAGGTTCAAAATGCGCATGAAGCTTTGCAAAAAGCAAAAAATCGAGCTTGAAAATAAATACTCTGATCTTGAATACCGAGTAGCCGACATGGCTGCAGATAAATATATTGCCTTTGGCAGTAAATTGGTTCAATCAGTTGTGGATCGATATCCGAACATGGATTGGTCCTGGTTGGACGAGATTGATCCCGATGATTGATAACCATCATTCTTTTTGTAATTTTGCAAGAATATATGTAAATAGAGATTATCAAATGTCCGAGTCTAAGCTCGCCAATCATCTTTATTGATAATGCAGTTGTACCCAGCTTAGAATACATACACTCGTGGCGACCATGCCTGAAGAATACATACGCTCGTGGCGACCATGCCTGAATGAGCTTACAATTTAACAATAGAAAATAAGTGCTCCTGGCTTGTAATGCCGAAACGAGCTGAATTATTGAAAGTACCTTTTAAGGTTGGAAATATTCCAAGAGTGGGGGAGCAATTTTCCCGAGAGGTCTTTCAGCCTGTAGGCAGTCCCATGAACTTCATGAACCATGTAAGGACCTTCCCAATTCGGACTTAATTTTTCGACTCCTGCCACCGACTGAGCTGTAACAACTTTTTTGAGGACTAACTGTCCAACCTGAAAAGATTGAGGCTTTATGTGGCGAACATGATATGAAGACATCTTCTGTTTATATATTGCTGTCTGCATCTGGGCAGACTCTTTGATTTCTTCCGACCGATCCAGGTGGTATAAAAGAGAGGCTTCATTCTCGGTAGTATCATATGAAGAAGTTCGAGTGCTGGGAAGTCCTACCTCGCACGGAATGACGGCCTCTGTCCCATATGTTAATGAAAAAGGGGTGTGACCAGTAGCCGCTTTAGGGGAGGTTCGGTATGCCCAGAGTACATGAGGGAGTTCATCTACCCAAAGGCCTTTTGCATCATTCAGCCTCTTCTTTAAACCAGCAAGGAGTGTCCGATTTGTGACTTCGGTCATTCTATTTGATTGGGGATGATATACCGAAGTAAAGCACAACTGTATGTTGAGATCCGTGCAGTAGTTTTTGAAGGAAGCACAATCAAACTGCTTGCCATTATCTGATATGAAAGTGTGCGGAATACCGAACCTTGTTATTATAGCCTTCTGAACGAACTTGATGATATTTGCTGGAGTAATTGTAGCCAGGGGCTCGGCCTCCACCCACTTAGTAAAATAATCCACTGCTACTACCAAGAACTTTCGCTGACCGGTGGCCAATGGAAAAGGACCGAGGATGTCTATTCCCCATTGTGCAAATGGCCAGGGGCTATGAATAGGCACCTGCGGAGCAGCTCGGCGATGTAGTAGATTAGCAAACCGCTGGCACTTGTCACACTTCTGAACAAGATCTTTAGCATCTCTCTCCATTGTGGGCTAATAATAGCCTTGTAATAAGGCTTTCCGAGTGATTGTTTGTGCACCCTCATGAGCCCCACAAATACCTTCATGAATCTCTCGAAGTACATAATCGCCTTCTTTATTGCTTAAGCATAAATTCCACGGATGCGAAAATGACCTCTTGTACAGTTTTTCTTCTAAGATAGCGTACATACTGGATCGCCTGACTATCTTTCGAGCCTCAATCGCATCATTCGGTAGCAATCCTGAGGACAAATACTGGTATATCGGCAACCGCCAACCTTCCAACGACTTGTTTAACTGCACCCTGTATGTTTCATACGCTGGTGAAGTTATTACCGCCCATACAATGTCCGTCGATGTTATCCTGCTCGAACTAGATGCTTGTTTGGCTAAAGAATCTGCCATCTGATTCTCTAGCCGTGGAATTTGCTCTATTGACCATGTACAACCCTTCTTCTCCAACTGAGACAACAGTAGGGCAACTAATTCCCTGTACCGAACCATGTTGCTTTCCCTAGCCTCGAACTGGCCGAGCAACTGGCTCACCACCAATTGTGAATCGGAAAAAATGACCAAGGAATCAGGCCTTACCTCCATAACGAGCTGTAACCCAAAACACAGAGCCTCGTACTCAGCCACATTATTGGAAGCTGGGAACGCTATGTGAGCCATTCCCCTAATGCTTAGCCTCTCTGGGCCTACCAGAAGCATCCCAATACCTGCTCCTTCTGATGAGGAAGAACCATCAACAAACAACTTCCAACATTGGATAATTGGTTCTGGAGGTGAAACATGAAGTTTGGCCACAAAATCTACCAGGACTTGGGCTTTCATGGCTTACCGAGGCTCATACCGAACGTCCTACTCACCCAGCCGTGACGCCCACTCTGTGAGCCACCCTGACTCTTCTGGCCTCTGCAGAATCTTTCGAAAATTAGTGTCGGTCCGAACTACCACCGTATGCGCTTAAAAATAGGGCCGTAGTTTTATTGCCGTGATGATCAATGAAAACGCCAATTGCTCCAGGACAAGGTAATTGAGTTCGGCGCCTCTCAACACCTTGCTGACATAATAAATGGGAAATTTCTGTGTGCCCTCTTCTCTGACTAGCATCGAGCCTACTGCCCCAGGGGTAAATGCCAAGTACAAATAGAGGACCTCACCCGGTTGCGGCCTACTCAGTAATGGGGGCATACTCAGGAATTGCTTTAACTCCTCAAAAGCTTGCTGGCATTCCGAACCCCACTCAAATTTCTTAAGATTCTTGAGCGCTTTGTAGAAAGGGAGACAATGCTTAGCCGAACAAGAGATAAATCTACCCAGTGCTGTTATTTTGCCATTGAGCTTCTGTACGTCCCTGATGGATTTTGGGGGGTTCATCTGTAAAATGGCTTGGATCTTGGCCGGATTAGCCTCGATGCCCCTTTTTGAAATCATGAAACCAAAAAACTTGCCGGACTGCACTCCAAAAGCACACTTCTCTGGATTGAGCTTCAGGCCGAACTTTCGCAGGGTTTCGAAGGTTTCTGCAAGCTCGGTTGGAAGATCCTAAGAGGACTTCCCCTTGACAATCATATCATCCACATAAACCTCCATGTTTCTACCGAGCTGATCAGCAAACAACTTGTTCGTTAATCTCTGATATGTAGCGCCTGCATTTTTCAATCCGAATGGCATTACTCGATAACAATACGTGGCCTGATGCGTGATGAATGCTATTTTTTCCTCGTCTTCTGGGTTCATCGCTATCTGGTGATATCCAGACGAAGCATCCAAGAAAGCATATTCTTCAAATCCTGCCATTGAATCAACCAGGAGGTCGATATTGGGCAAAGGGTAGCTGTCCTTCGGACAGGCTTTGTTGAGATCTGTGAAATCTACACACATGCGCCATTTACCATTAGCCTTTTTTACCAGGACAACATTGGATAGCCAATCCGGATACAAAACCTCTTTATTTTTTAGCAGTACCTCGGTCTCCTGCCTCATTGCTATCTGCCTTTCTGGGGCATGATTCCGCTTCTTTTATTTGACTGGCTTGCTATCCGGCTTGATATTCAACGAGTGGCACATAACATCGGCAAAAATCCCCTTGATGTCTGAAGGCTCCCAAGCAAACACGTCTATGTACTCTTGTAAAACTGCAATGAGTGCCCGTGCTTCTTCTTCTGTCTTACTGGCTCCCATCTTCATTTTTTGACCTGGGACTATCTCAACTTCTACTAACAAATCAGCTGGCTCGGCTCTCCTTTCTTCTCCAACAGAAACATCCAGAGAATCTAGTGGCAGGGCCTGATTGGCCTCCTTCAACATCGTAACATACGTTTCCCTGGCTGCTTTCTGACTTCCTTGTAGCACTGCCATGCCCCTAGAGGTAGGGACCTTGAGTAACAATTTTCGCATAGAGATGTATGCTTCTATCCCCACCAATAATGGTCTTTCAAAGATGACATTGTATGCCAATGGGATATCCACGACCATGAAGCAGTTGCTGCATGTCTGGGTCACCTCATTATCTCCGAGGTCCAATGACAATCTAACCGACCCCTCCACTTTTACTGGCTGACCTGATATCCCGATCAGAGGAGCAGTCCCTGGTTCTAAGACGTTAGCTGACATCTTTAAGGCTTTGAATGCCTGCAAAGTAATGAGATTGACCGCACTACCTGTGTCCACAAGAATACGTTGGACCAGATAATCTTGGATTACTGCCTCTACCACCAAGGAATCTGTGTGTGGCTGTTTGACATGACCATCATCCGAGCTCGAAAACTTCACTTTATAACCTGCTGGTGGTGGTCTAGAGTCTACAGAGAACACTTCCCTCGCCTTTCTCTTACGAGAATCCTCAAAGACATCATAATACTTTCCTCCTGCAATGACATGGATGACTCCAGCTAGAGTTTTTCTACTAGTGCTCGCCCGGTTATCTTAACGACGAGGAGATTAGGATCTATCTCTAGCTCGTTCTTCTTTTACGAACTGGGCGAGCTTTCCTTTTCCGAGCAGGAACTCTATCTCCCTCTTAAGCTGATTGCAGTCATTTGTTTCATGGCCCTTATCCCTATGAAATGCACGATAGAGATCTTGATTTCTGCCGGAGCCCTCCCTCATAGGTCGGGGCCAACTTACCTTGTCATGCTCTTTCAGCCACTTCAAAATCTGCGCCCTAGAGGTATTTAACGGTGTCCACTGAGGCTCTCTCCATTCTGTGGCCCTTGACGAAACTACATAAGCCTGGTGAGAACTTCCCTAGCCATGGCCCCGAGCGTCACTCTTCCCCGCACTCCGATCATGCCCTGATCTGCATAAACCTTGGTTCGCATCATCATAAAGTGAACTATTTCGGAGCCGTCTGGCTTCATCCATTCTTATGTACTTATGAGCTCCATATATTAACTCAGTAAAGTCACTCGGTGGCTTCTAGCTGAGAGAATCGCTGAAGTCTTGGCATCGAGTATTCCGTATCAGAGCGTTGTTGGCCACCTCCAAGTTTAAGTTTTGAATATCCATTGCTACTGCGTTAAACCTCTCAACATAAGCACGCAAAGTCTCCCCTCTATCCTGCCGTACCAAATTGAGGTCTGCAGAGACTTTAGTGGGTCGAATAGCAGCCACAAACTTGGCAATAAACATGTCGCTGAATTGGGCAAAACTCGCAATAGAATGCTCGGGCAAGTTCCTGAACCAAATTTGAGCCGACTCTGTTAACGTTTGAGGGAAAATTTTGCACATGGCTGCATCATCAGTGGTGTGGACGAGCATTGTATGATGGAATTAGTCAAGGTGAGCCCTCGGATCAGCACTACCATTGTATCTGGGTAGGCTCGGTAACCGTATGTTCGGGAACGGGGCCGACAAAACCTCTCTTGCTAATGGTGATCGGAAATTGCTCTGATACTGCAAAGTGTTCCTACTCTGGTACTTCTGCATCCGACCTTCAAAGAGCTTCTCAAACTGCTCGGTCGTGAGCGTTACTGTGGAGCCTGGGACCACAGGGGGTAAAACAGCGGGTGTGGCTGGAACCGAGGTTTGAGGAGCTATGGGAAAGGATTCTGTGAGGGGTTGAATGGGAGGCGTCTGGGCTGCCATAGCAGTTAGCATAGCTAGAAAAGCTTGTTCCATTTGCGGGGTTAAGATTGGAATAACTGGCTGAGGAGCGAACTGGTGGGGTTGAATTTGATGGCCAAATAGTTGGACGGGTGGTTGTTGATCTTGAATTAACGGGGGTGGGGTTTGTAAGGGCATGGTTTGTGTTTGAGTAGTATGAACTACAACGGTGTTTAGATCAGGGAAGAGGTCCATTGAAGATTGGTTTAGTTCACGCTCACTGCACCAAATGATAACAACTCCAAAATTCCGGCGCCGGAGACTTGAGGATGTTACCTGAAATCAAAGAATACTGACGGGTTTCCGTTCTAAGATACTCCGACGATCAAGTTAGCAAGTAAGTTGTTTTCTTTTTAAGAATATGATAGGAAAAAGATCCCTTTCTAAGGAGGGAACATACCTTTTTATACCTCTCTTCCTCCTTTATAACCGTTGTCCTTTTAATGAGCTTTTATTATGTAACGTCCCTCTTGCTGGTGTGCCTTTATTAAGTAACGGACGCCTATATGATGAACTTTTAAAAAGTAACGGCTATATTAATAACATTACCGAGCTACCCCTTTGTTTCCGAGCTTCTTATAAGCCGAGCTTTCATTCGGGAACGGAGCCTAGGAATAGGCGCTGATTATAACTCGGTGCGATAAGCGGATCAGGCGCTGACTATAGCTCGGTTATCAATTAGTGAAATAATCTGATAATGAGTTCAATTATTTGTTTAATTTGTCAATTTTTTATGAGGGTTAAATTTTTAAAAAATTAATATATTTTTTCTAATTATATATATATATATATATATATATATATATATATATATATATATATATATATATATATATATATATATATTACAACGGGAAGATGACGGACATGTGACCATAACTTTCTTTCTTATTTTTCAAAATTTATAATTAATTAAATAAATAAAAGGAGGTAGATAAAGAGATAATTTTGCATTTAAGAAGACTTGGAAAGTCAAGTCAATTCTCTCTCTAGCAATAAAACAAGTTCATCGTTTGTTCTTGAATCATCGTGTGTTCTGGAATTCGTTCATTGATCCGAAGCAGCAATCCATTCTTTTCTTTTCTTATTTTGTTTGAATCATAGGATTCGGCAGATATTAAACTCGCAACGGATGATGGTTTCAGTATCTTGGAGTTAAAGTTCGCCTCAATTTGATATATAAACGGTGCAGATCTATTTCATCTTCCCACGGTAAGTGAAATAAAATAAACTTTATCTTTGTTATTATTCAGCATCTTCATTATAATATTTATTTAGCAAATTCATGTAATGTATTCTTTTCATTTTGTCAATCTAGATGAAATTGTTGTCAATATTTGTGTTCTTGAAATTTAAATATGCATTTCAAATAGTAATGAATCCAATTCTACTTGCCTAATAATTACTCTATATGTTCTTACGATGGCTCTCTTTTTGGTTTTGCAGTGATTTAGGTGCTCATAAACAAAATTATCAGCTTCTGATGTCTATATTCCATGTTTCTTGAGCAGAAAGAAGTGATTTTCACATAAAGAATATAGCTGCTCCCTAGTATGGCATCTTCTTCGTCTGCCATTCCTAAATGGACTTATGATGTGTTCCTTAGTTTCAGAGGAGAAGATACCCGTAAGAATTTTACGAGTCATCTTTATGATGCTTTGCGTCGTAGCAGAATCAGGACGTTCATTGATAATGAACTTGAAAGAGGTGAAGAAATCACGCCCGCTCTTTTGAAAACTATTGAAGAATCCAGAATTTCAGTGATAATATTCTCTGAAAACTATGCATCTTCCTCGTGGTGTGTTGATGAATTGGTCAAAATACTTGAATGCAAAGAAGCTTATGGGCAAATTGTTTTACCAGTTTTCTATCATGTAGAGCCACGTAATGTAAGAAAACAAAGTGGGAGTTTTGGAAATGCATTTCGTGAGCTTGAAAAGAATTTTAAAGAGAAGCTGGACAAGGTGTCAAGGTGGAAAGATGAATTGACCAAAGCAGCAAATATATCAGGATGGGATTCTCACGTCATCGAGTAAGTGTATCATCCTTCCATTTTCTCAAGGCTCTGTTTAGTAGCAGAGCACCTTTATTTTATTTTTAGTTGAATGGTTTCATATGGAAATTAAAAACCTTGCATGGTTTGAATGGCTTGCAAAACTAGTTTTGTTGATGCTCGTCAATTGAAAAATAATAAGATCAAAACAAAGTGTTCATTAAACAATGAGTATAGGCCATGTTGTGCTAGAGTTGTCTTCAGAGAGATTATGAACTTAAACCTTATTTGAAGACTAGAAAATAAATTCTCGATAACATAAAGAAGCAGCAATTCTTGTATCTTCTTTATATAGATATATATATATATGCCATTAAAGTTTTTTGTTTTATTATGCCAGGCCTGAGTCCAAACTTGTGAATGAAATTGTGGAACACATCTTGAAGAAATTGAATGATAGGTTTTGTGCCATTCCAATAGGCCTAGTTGGAATAGATTCACGCATTGAACAAGTTAAAACTCTACTGTTCAGGCCAACTGTTCATGCTATAGGCATCTGTGGCATGGGTGGTATAGGTAAAACAACAATAGCTGATACTGTTTTCAATAGTATCTCAAGTCAATATGATGCTTCCTACTTTCTTGCAAATGTTTGGAATGAAAAAGAAAAATCTGGTGGACTAATTCATTTAAGAGACAAACTCCTTTCTGAGTTATTAGGGGGAGAAAATCATCACATTTCCACTCTTACTATAGGATCCACTTCCATAAAGTCTAGGCTTAGATGAAAAAAGGTTCTTGTTGTTCTTGATGATGTGAATGATGTAAAACAAATTGAATTCTTAATTGAAAAGGGTGATATTTTTAGTCCAGATAGTAGAGTTATTATAACATCTAGAGACAGACAAGTACTTAAGAATGGAGTTGATGAGATATATGAGGTGGAGGGATTGAATGATTGCGAAGCTCTTCAGCTTTTTAGTTTAAATGCCGTTAAGGAAAACTATCCCAAAAAGGATTATGTGGAGCTATCAAATAGGGCAGTGAATTATGCTGGAGGCAATCCATTAGCCCTCAAAGTTTTGGGTGCCCTTCTATTTGGTAAAAGTATACAGGAGTGGGAAAATGCATTGAGCAAACTTGAAAGGGTTCCTGTGCAGAAAATTCATGATGTATTGAAAATAAGTTATGATGCCCTAGATGATGAAGAGAAGAGGTTATTTCTCGATATCGCGTGTTTCTTCAAGGGAAAACAAATTGATACTGTAAGAAGAATACTGGATGGTTGTCTTATGGGAATTAGTGTTCTTGAAGATAAGTGCCTCATCACTATCTCAAAAAACAGGATAGAGATGCATGACTTGTTGCAAGGAATGGCTCATGAAATTGTTAAACAAGAATCAATTAATGAGTTAGGCAAACGCAGCAGATTATGGAATCCAAGGGATGTATATCAAGTGTTGACTAAAAATCTGGTAATGATACATTTTTTTTTGAAAAAAAAAAAGAGTATAAAGAGTACAAATAATCTGTCTATATTTTGCATATTACTGTCTTATGTTGGCATTTTCTTTGTTTGTAGGGAACTGAGAAAGTTGAAGGTATATTCTTAGACATGTCTAAAAGTAAAAAAATGAAGTTGAGTTCTAGAGCCTTTGCTGACATGCATAATCTTAGATTGCTTAAAATTTATGATTCTAAAGCTGGAAATATCTCCAATGTGGACATTCCTGATGGGCTTGAATCTCTTTCTGATGAGTTAAGGTATCTCCATTGGGATGGATTCCCTCTAAGATCTTTGCCACTGAATTTTAATCCAGAGAATCTTGTCAAACTTAATCTTGCTTATGGTAATGTTCAACATCTGTGGAGAGGAGTGGAGGTACATTATGCTACTGAATCTTCATTCACCTTTTTAATTTTGATGCTAATTTAGTGCTGCCAATTTTTTGAAAACATCATCTGACTTTAAAGTTCAAACTTGTTAATGAGGATGTATATATATATATATATATATATACTGGTTTTAGAGCATAAGAAGCTCATGACTGTCTTGTCTTTTGCTGAATAATTAAAACCATTCGACCTAACAGTTCAATCTTGTATATCTCATGACATGATTGTATATATCATTTCTGCAGAACCTTGTAAATTTAAGAGAGATTAATCTTAGCAACTGTCAGCACCTGACTTCAATTCCAGACCTTTCAAAGGCTAAAACTCTCGAGAGTTTGAATTTTGATTACTGCAAAAGTTTGGTAGAAATTCCTTCATCTGTTTGTTATCTAGATGAGCTTGTTGATTTGGACCTTAGATACTGCACAAAGCTTACCAAATTTCCAAGTAGAATTAATCTCAGATCTCTCAAAACTCTCAACTTTTCTGGATGCAAAAATCTTAAGAGGTGTCCACAGATTAAAGGAAAGTTAACATATCTGAATTTAAATAGCACTGCAATTGAAGAACCACTACAAGAAATATGAGTTTTAACGACCAAAATTTAGCGAAGGGATAAAAATTCGGTCGTAAAAAGATACAAGTAACGAAGGGAATTTAATCCGGTCGTTAAAATTTAAATTTTATTATTATTTAACGAAGGGTTTAATTCCGGTCGTTAAAAAACTTAAAATCCCGTCGTTATTGACTTAAAAGAAAATAGCGGGCAAACCATTTACCTTCAAAACTATCCAAACCATTTACCTCCAAAACTAACCTAAAATCACAAAATACATTTTTCTCCAACTCTCTACGCCTCTCCCTCAGGTCACCCCCTCCTTCACGAGCCACCAGGTGCCAGATCCGGCATCGCCCCCCACCCCGCCACCGCTCGCCCTCACCCTGCCGTCGTCGATCCGGTCTCGCGACAGTCTATATCTGTAAATCGTGCCTCTCCTCTTCGTGTCTGCCTCCGGTGTCGCCTCTCCTCTGCATCTCCATGGAAGTCGATCGCCTCCTATTTTCTTTGTTTTCTTTTCTTCGCTTTGGTGCTATCCTGTTTTCTTTTCTTTGCCGCCATTGGAGCAGAGCTTGAGCTTGTCGTCTCTGCTTTCAGTCATCGCTTTGTTTGAAATCTGCTTGTCAAAGTTTAGGTATGTAAAATTCAACTGCATTTTGTTAGCATTGTAAAATTATGTTGATTAATGTTGGATAATTAAACAAAAAGAATATATGTGATCTGTACTTTCTTCATTGATTTTTATCTATGCATATGAATTTAAATGGACGATTCTTGTTTATGCTGTGTAGGCAATATTTGATCTTGAGGATAACAATATTTGGTTTTGAATACTGTAAAGATAGACATTCTTTGAATTCATAATTGGTTTCCTTTTTTTTTCCAAAATTCTAAAGGCAGATGGATTGTTTGTTCTTCCTCTACAGGAACTAATTGTCATCGATGATCTCATTTTTTCTTTGGTTGGAATTGAAGGACGATATATCTCATCATGTTACTTTCCAGGTTGATGCTTCAATGGATTTGGCACTACAGGTGTGTTCTACCCTACTCTTTGAATTAGGCAGCATAGAAAAGCATTCTTAATTTGACTTTTTAGTGAGGCCATTTGGTTTTACTGTTTTCCAATAAGTAAATTATGCCATAGTTTGCTGTATTTTTGCTTGTTGTTGCATTAATCTGTTACTAGAAAAAGTGAGCAAATGAAATGAATTCAGCATTGTATTTTAATAATTTGTGACTTTAGCTTTTGTCAGTTTGAAAGAAATATTAGTGTAAGGAAATGATATCTTTGCTATAAATTTAAATATAATTTCAGGGCTCTGAGGTGAATGTAAATCTCTCGTGCATTTCTAGAATTTAATGTGCATAAGAATTTGGAATTCCTGAAAAGTACTCTTGAACCTAGCGTTACAGTTTGTCCTTTAAGAATGCCAGGGGCTTTGATTATGCTTTCTTGGACTCTCCCTATCCCTGTCTCTCTGTTATTTCTTCATTTCACTTTCTATAAATGTTCAAACAGATTGGAAAAGTTCATATCCATAATAAGTAGTACTGAAGAAATCAGAATCCTAACATGCACAAATACTCTCACATACTGCAATTTTATGAATGCAGAATACCGGTTATGTTTAGCCTATTTTGCAACATTACATAAATACTTTGGCTTTATACTTTAGAGTGCTTGCATGTGCTCAGAAACAATCCCAAATTAGTAAAAAATGAAAGGTATGAGTCACCCTTATACTTTGTTAAAAAATTTAAGAGCGTATGAGATTATTAGAAAATGTATGAATAACAACATAACATAATACTACTTATGTTCTGCAAAGAACTAGAGAATACGTGCCAACTTTTTAGAATTTCTTTGTTCTGCTTTATAAGAATTTCTTTACCTTCATAGTCTGTTGTACATGGGCTACTATGTGAGTTTGAGAAATTGTGCATCTTCTATCAATTATGAGCAATATATTGATCACACATCTTCTATAAATAGCTGTTGCTTATTTATGTATATGGTTCCGATTCTGTGCAAACACTTTTCAAACTTGAATTGCTAGTTGGTTTAGGGATGACTTAGTTGTAACTACAGGCTTCAAACTTTTACTGCAGTCGGGTGTTATTGGTAGTTATTGGTCAGGATTGTGTGGAGCCACTCCAGGCACTTCGAAGTGCTGGTCATGAGGTAGCATTCTGGATTGCAATTTTTTTTATCTTCCAATTTCTTTTTCCTGTATTTATCACGATAAAATTTCAAGATGCCATAAAACCTAGATGCTGATCTGCATATCATCAAATGTGACATGTTATGGTCCTTCTGAGGAAATGTAACACTGAAACTGAACACAATCATACAGGAAAAGAGATATTGATTCCAATTTTAATTATTTATATGTCCTAACATCACATTAATTTATTATATTTTGTTAAATTTAGGATAGGAAGAGATATTGGATTCTTGAAATAATTAGATAAACTACTACTTCAATTTATCACATATCATATATGCCAATTGATAATTAATATTCTTATATAATTCGACCCCTTTCTTGTATATTTTTTGGGACCCAAGTTCGAATTAATAACCAGTACTTTTATAATATATATGGTCACTTTTTGTTACGATGTTTAGACAAATTAATAAATAAAAAAGAGATTTGCAAATGATAATAAAAAAAATGATTTGGGTTTTAGGGGGATGATATGATAGTGATAGAGAGGGGCCAAGTTTATAAATTTATGCTAATGGTTGATGGACAGCTGCAGAGCTCTAAAAATAACATAAAATAAATGGGGAGATGGCGAGTGATAAATAATTATAATACTGATTTAATTAACCAAAGTGAGGGCCGCAGCTAAATGATAGCAATGGAAAATAGACAATTTTTTTTTATTATTATTGTTTGTAGTTGTTGGACATGAAATTGGACCACTGCATCATCATTCAAGCAACCTAGGTAAATATAGTTATTAGATAACATTAATATTCCCAAATTTGAGCAAAGCATCCATCTCATTCTACTTCAAGCCTACCAAATTTAGGAATTTTCATATATTTTTGTAATTTTTTTTTCCTAAAAAGAAATAATCACAATAATCTTTCATTTCTAATTGAAGGGTAAACTATTTTTGCTGCTCTGTTTTCTTCTACAGGACTTGTAGCTGTTCCCACATTTTGGGCATCAATCATTTTACTGTTTATTCATTCTTTGCAATGGATGAACCTGAAGTCTCCTTAGTAATTGCTTGTACAGCTTATATTAGATTTGAAGCCATTAATTTACTTCATTTAGAAATTCAAAAACAACTTTTCTTAGTGAATATTAATTTTTGCTTTTGTTGTACATTTTGCAGGTCTTTAAAATTTTGGACAGTGAAATTAGGAGGTTTATTTTTCACATTTTTCTCAAATTTTTTTTGAATAGAAATTAGTATAGAGATGAGCTATTTTCTTGACCAAGCATGTCATTGATAGTTTTTTTTTATTATTTTATTTGGAATTGTGACTGTTCAATTTGTAAATATGACTATTTTTTGTAACTTTTCTTTTTCAATAAATAAAAAGAGCTTATAATATTTTTGTATAAAATATATATATGTGAATGATATATACCATGCATATAATATTATATAATGATTTATATTTTAAAATACCATTTTATTATTAATGTTTGGTGTATTATGATAAATCAGAGGACATTATATATTGGTAATTGTTGTTTGTTAGCGCTAAACACAATTAGAAAAGGGAAAATCCGGTCGCTAAAAGGAATTTTTAACGACCGGAATTTCCTTCATTGAAAGTGAACACAAGCAGCAAAGGGAAAATCCGGTCGCTAAAGGAAATTTTTAACGACCGTAATTCCCTTCGTTGAAAGTGAACACAATCAACGAAGGGAAAATCCGGTTGTTAAAAATTAGCATTCAACGACCGGAAATATTCCGGTCGTTAAAGACATTAACGACCGGATTTAAAATCCGGTCGTCTATACCTTTAACGAAGGGGCTTTTACCGACCGGATTTTCCGGTCGTTATAGGTTTTTAACGACCGGATTTTGATTTTTAACGACCGGATTTCCCTTCGTTAAAGGGCATTTTTCTTGTAGTGAACTTCCTCAATCAATTGGTTCTCTTGGTACACTTGTTGCATTGAATTTGAAGGACTGCAAACAACTTGGGAATCTTCCAAGCAGCATTTGTGATATGAAGTCTCTTGTATTGGCTGATTTCTCTGGCTGCTCAAATATCAATAGAATCCCGGATTTTCCAAATAATGTGAGATATTTATACTTAAGCGGCACTGCAATAGAACAGTTTCCTCGCTCAATTGCTTTGCTCTCTAGACTCTCCACTTTGGATCTAACAGATTGCAAAAGGCTTAAGAATCTCCCATTTACGGTTTCTGGGTTGAAATCTCTTAAAAAACTCATTCTTTCTGGTTGCTCATGTATAACCATATTTCCTCACGTCTCAGGGAATATAAAGGAGTTGTATCTAGATGGGACAGCAATAAAGGAAATTCCATCATCAATTCAATGGTTGTCTGAACTAGTTGAATTGCATTTGCAAAACTGTACAGAATTCAAGATTCTTCCACGGAGTTTTTGTAAATTAGAATCTCTGCAAAAGCTTAATCTATCTGGCTGTTCAAAATTTGAGAATTTTCCTGAAATTTCCAAGAGCATGGAATTGAGATTTCTTTACATGGATGGAACAGGCATAAGAGATTTACCCTCTCCAATAGAGAATCTACCCATGCTTTCTATGCTGGAATTAGGGAACTGCAAAAACCTTGTGCCAATTGCACAATTTTACGTCGGCTGCCAATTTGATTTGACACGACATTTAAAATTTTTGCGTAAGCTATGCCTTAGTGGCTGTGGTCTATCTCATTTGCCTAGCTGCTTGCAGTGCTTTTCGTCCTTGGAGTCCTTGGAATTAGATGGAAACAGTTTTGAGTGCATAGGAGTAAGCCTTCAAAACTTCTCCGAGTTACAATACCTTGGCTTAAGGTCTTGTCATGAGCTTAGAGAATTACCTGCACTGCCACCGCAACTGTCAAAATTAGATGCAAATGATTGCACATCATTAAAAACAATTTCCATCGCATCAGTTGCAGTTGAAGGCAACATTTGTGACTTTTTTTTCACAAATTGTTTGAACTTGGATTCTGATGCTTGCAATAACATTTTAATTTACACACTACAAAAGATTCGGATGCATAGCAAAAGATTATATGGTCAGGTTGGTCAGTTCTTTCTTTTATTTTTAATTTAATTCTTTTTAATGTCATTGTATTGTGTTAAAATTCACATACGATGTTTATTAACATAATATATTTATATAGGTGTCTTCTGTGCTACCAGGGCCATCCAGCCTTTGCTTCCCATGTAGCACAATCCCAGAGTGGTTCGTGTTTCGTAGGTGGGGATCTTCATTAATAGTTGAGCTGCCTTCGTATTGGGTTAATAGTGATTTTGTGGGGTTAGTTGTGTGTGTTGTGGTTAAATTTAAGCCCCATTTTACGGACAGCAGTTTCCGGCTTAGATGTCATTATCATTTCAGGAACCAGGATGGTGATTTCATGGATCTAAACTGCGAATTTGGTGGTTGGAATGGGTGGAAGAATAGGAAATTTGATGGGTCAGATCACCTGTTTATTGGTTATGATCCTTGTCTAGATGCCACAAAGAATGATAATTTTGGAAATTTCAGTGAGGTCTTACTACAATTTTACACGGTCGATATGGACAACAATCCTCTACATTGCTGTTATGTGACAGAGTGTGGAGTCTGTCCACTTCATATGCAACACTGCGATGTGTCCCATCATCAACGCCTTGACGCAGCAGCTGCAAATTCAAACCCCCTGCCACTGGGCTCAAAGAATAAACCAAAATCTCCCGGGATCATAACTAGAATAAGTTCTAATACACAGCAGGTCTGCATTGAAGTAGGACATGGATGCGACGTTTTTGAATGTGTGAGCAATTATGCCCGGCGACGGCAATGGGTGTTTAGTGTACTTAGTGGAGCTGGAACTGTAAGTAAGATTAGCATCAGACAACGAGGGGCGGATGGAACTATTGTCACTCTCCATGGCAGATTTGAGATCTTATCTTTATCTGGATCTTTCTTTCCGCCTCCAGATCCGCCGGAAGCAACTAATTTATCAATATTTCTTGCCGGAGAACAAGGTCAGGTGGTGAGTGGAAGCGTTGTGGGGGAGCTGATGGCAGCTGGGACTGTGATTGTTATAGCGAAGTATTCTTTTCGAAAGGCTGCCTTTAGATGAAGATGAGCAGCAATTACAGATTCAGAGCAGCGGTTGTGGTGGTAACAGCGGTGGAGTTGGAAACAATTCGCTCCTGATGTGTCCCATCATCAAGGCCTTGACTTAGTAGCTGAAGCTGCAAATTCAAACCCCAACGATTCACTAAATTGCCGCCTTAGAGGCTGGTCACCGGGCTCAAATAATAAAACGAACTAGAGAAAATGCTAATACACTGCGTGGCTGCATTCTTGAATTAGAAAATGGATGCGATGTTCTTGAATGTGTGAGCAATTACGCCCGGCGACAGCGCAGCGGGGGATTAGTATACTTTAGGGAGCTGGAGCTGTAAGGCTAGCATCAGGCAACCAAGGGGCAGCTCGAGCTATTGTCACTTTCCATGGCAGATTTGAGATGGTACCAGGAGCAACTAGTTTAACAATATTTCTGGCGGGAGGACAAGGTCAGGTGGCGGGGGGAAGCGTTGTGGGGGAGCTGACGGTGGCTGGGCCTGTGTTTGTTATAGCAGCATCATTCAGAAATATTGCTTATGAAAGGATGCCTTTAGATGACGATGAGCAGCAATTGTATACAGATTCAGAGCAGCGATTGTGGTAGTAATGGCGATGGCTGCATATCAAATATGCTGGGAAACGTGCAATGGCCGGTGCAATCACAGACTTCCAGTTTGAGTAGGGCTCCATTTTAACAGGTTTGAGTTTGATAATTTATTATTATTATTATTTTTTTTTTTTGTTTACTCTTTTCATCGTACACATAAAACTCGAACTCGAACCTTACAGTTTAAGGTAGCGACAAGAAGTCTCTAATTGGCTACCAAATTGGGATTGTGAATTAGCTTGTATGAAAATTTCTTTTTTAATTCAGGTCCATAAGATTACTCATGAACCTTATGTTTTTTTGGGCACGTTTGGTTTGTTGTATTGTATTAATCTGTATAGTATTAGTCTGCACAGTATTAGCTCGTATAGTATTAGCCTGTATAATAATATACAGTGTTTGGTATAATATTGTATTAGTCTGTAATATTTTATACTGTGTTTGGTGTACAATAGTGTACTGTATTATTTTTAAATAAAATTAAAAAACATGCAATTTTAAATTATTTTTAATATTATAAATTTAGACAAAAAAATTATTGTAAAATATAATTTTTCATATATACATCACATTTATTTAAAAAAAAAGTGCACAAATTTATTGAAACATAAATATATATTAGTAGATAAATTAATAATTAAACAAACAATTTAATTAATCGCATTCAATTATATAATTGAAATTTATTAACAAATGTGCTACAATTAATAATTTTATACATGATCCAATAACACATAGAAATAAATAAATTTCATCGTTATTATTTTAAACTGATAGAGTTGGGATGCGCCCATGACTCTATAATGGATTGAGTTTCTATCAAGATTAAATTGAGTTATTTAATCCAAATTAAATTACCAAATCTTATCTCAGAAAGAGTCTGAGTTAAACTAGAGTTAGGTGTCTAGCCATTAGGACCTCTATAAATAGAGGTGAGGTCCTCATAATTTGGTAACGACAAAACGTACATGCCGCAAGGCTGCTCGTTCCCACTCACAAGTTTTCTGTCTTATCTTTCAGGGGCATTTAGATTGTGAACAAGTTGCTCTTATCCCGAGTGGGTAAAAGCCAGACCGGTGACAAAAAACAAATGAGATGCTTGTAGACGCTTCCGCAATGAGATTCTGCGCTACAAGAGGTAGGTACATTTATTTAATGTTACATCCGCATTTAATTATATGTGTATAATTTTTCCATCATAAACATAATCCAAAAAATCAATGAATACAAAAATTTCAAATATCTTTGTGAAACATGAAATCTAATTAAAAACATAACTAATGCAAAATTCATATCATAAACTATTGCATAATATTTTTTTCATTTTCTCATCTTTGAATCTATATGAGGATTAACTTTTAATCCACAATCTGAATGTAACTCTTGCATCTTTTTTTCAATAGCTTTCATGGTTCTAAATCTGAAGGTACCATTTTCGTATTTACCACCATTAACAATTATTTCTTCAAGAATTTTTAATAGTGACTCTTCTTCATTCTTATTCCATGTTCATCTCGTTCCTTTAGGTTGAGAATTTTGTCCAATATCCATTTCTAAATAACAATTTTGAATATATGAAATATTCTTCATATATAATGCACTCACAAAGAGGACCAGAATAAAAATATTCCAATTTAAGCACATAATAAATATTCAATTAAATAGAAACATAATCCATTTAATAAAAATACATAATCTAGTCATCAAAATTATAAGATGGTAAGTACATTGATTAATGTAAAAAATTTATGAAGCAACACTAATGCTGTCTACGTGCTCTCCACTCATTATACATCTCCATAGCTAAATTAGTCCTCCAGGTAGTCCATTGATCAGACGATTCAGCTGTGCTTAAGAATTCAATTTCTTGATTTTCTTCATCAATATCTAAATCTTGTATTACTTGCTCTAATGGATCTACATTCATTTCACCTCTAATAAGGTTATGTAGTAAACAACAAGCAGTAATGATACGACATTGTATCTTAATGGGATAAAAAGATGAACTTCTTAATATAGCCCATCACATTTTAAGCAAGCCAAAACGAACCACATCCATTCTTATTATACTATTTACATAAGTAAAACGAACTATTTTAGCTAACGTTATAAGTTAAAAGTAAAAACTAAAATATAAATTGAGAAAGAACAATGTGCTTATAAGAGTCAACACTTGTACATACTGTGCAAATCAGATCATCAAACTTAACAAATAGTCAATGTTTCAATTAGAGAGTGCAAAACAATTTCTTTTATTATACCAATTAACTATTAGTTTTAAATGTCAAAATTGACGGATATAATTGAAATGTTAATGAAATAATTGAAATGTTAATGAAATACTAAAGTTTTAATAGTAATCACCCTTTTAAATTTTATTCCATCAGAAGGTATTATTATATTAATTAATTTGCACAAGAACCATCCGTTGTTCCTCAACTAGTGTATTACTAGTTTTAATAATAATTAATAATTATGTCCACTATTATTAATTATGTCCACTATATTAATTAATTTTTATCAGAAGTTACAAATTTTTAAATTAAGGTAATTATGATTTTCGTACTTGCCTAATTATGGCTACAAGTAATTAAACAATATTTTCAAGTAAATTAACATTATTGCAGTATTGATTAGTATTTATAACTACTTAACTAAAAATTAAATATTTAGTTTAAAGGTCAACACTCATATTAAAATTGCAGTAAGTCTAACCATTAAAAATTGATTGAGAAAGAGCAATGTGCTCATGAGGGTTTAATTATGATGAGGCAGCTTCAACTTAATAAATAGATAGATTATTTTCTTTTAATTAAGCTGCCCAGACCATTTGCATGGTTTGTTGTGTATCTAATTCTATAGATCTTGGAAATTGTCAATGAATTATCAGCAACATGAACCAAAGAAACTTTGAAAAATTTTCAAGAAAGCTAAACATATTTCTGAACATCTCATCTGATCAAATAATTTAAGTTGTATGTTGCAAAGCTTGCTCAAGAACATACGATCTACTCATACATAAATATTCCAATAATAACATATTCAAACATACCAAGACTCAACAAAAATCAGCCTTATAAAAGAAATACAAATAAAAAGTTAACCTGGCAGAAAATTAGAGAAGAATATCTGCAGTGAACCTGAAGTAGCAGAAAAATAATCGAATGATATGAAACAAGGGTTGTGTAATTGAATCAGCAAAGGCAAAATGTAAGAAGGTAAGCTGAAATTACTTTAATTATTGAAGGTAATTAAGTGCTCTATAATTATTTAAGTCTAAGTCAAAAAGAGGTATAGCTTATTTTACAATACAATATGAATATCCTTCTGAAACTAATAAAATAATTTAAGTTGTATGTTACAAAGGAACACACGTGATCTACTTCTACTTATACATAAATATTCCAATAATCAAATATTCAAACATAGCAAGAATCAACCAAAATCAACTTCTTTTTTTATAAAATAAAATTGAAAATTAAAAAGTTTACCTGACACTAGAAGAAAATTAAATAAGAGGATCTGCAATGAAATTGAAGAAGCAGAAAAAAGAACCGGATGATATGAAAAAAATGCTGTGTAATTAAATGTGCAAATGGAAAATGTAAGAAATTTAGTTGAAATTACCTTAATTCTCTGAAGGTAATTAATTGCTATCTAATTATTTAAGTCAATTCCTTAAGTTTAAGTCACAATGCATGGCTCATTGTATCCATGACACTCTAGTCAGAAAACTAAAACCCAGTTATATCACCACTTCATATTTCTTCAATCTCTAACTCTTCGCTCTCTAACAATCCACCAAAAGCCAAAACTAAAAAAGGATAATCACATAATAACATGGAGAAGAAGAAAAGAATTGCAAAACAAAACATTCATTCATAAGAAGCAAGCTGTAGAAACTGCAGCTGCAAAAATACAGCATTTAACTAAGTTTTTCTTTTTCTTCTTCTTCATATTATACAAGATATTTATGTGTTGTTTTCTACCTAACTCTCTATTCCAAAGGAAGCTTTGCATTATTTATTCTGGAGAGCTCCGGCAAAATAGCTGAGGTACAGATATTTAAGAGCAACCAACAGAAAGTGCAGAGTATTTATAGCCATGCTTTCAATTTTGTGGGCAAGCTTGTGGTTATGTTAAAAGAAACAGTTGTTTCCATATATTTAAATTGTTGTAGTGTACATGAATATACATTCCGCAGTTAGTTTCCTACAGTTATCCCAACAAATGGCAAGGTATACACCTAGTACTTTGATCCTAAAGCACATGGTTCAAAATATGTAATCAAGAAAAGGAATAGTTGGAATCTATAATTGTCAACCACAAATGGGATAAGGAAAATTACTTCCGATAGCAATCTAGAATTCACAAGAATATATCATAATCTGCTTACAAAATAACCAAAATTGACATATTGAAAAGATAAGCTGACAACAACCAGTAAAAAGTATTCATACCAAATTACACAGATCATAGCAACAGGGAAGAAGGAGAAGAGGCAAAACAAATTATAAGAACTATATGATACAATTAGCAAATCTAGATAAAGAAAAACTCAAGTGAGAAACGAATTCAGCAGTAATACAAGAAGAAAGAGCATGAGCAATGATAAGACAGAACAGGACAATCAGAACTAAGAACTAAAAATAGTAGCTAAACAATCAAAGAAGCAGGAAATCCTTACTGGGTTTTGCAATTGATCAAAAATCCACATGAAATCCCATGAAAAATCTAAAGCATCAATCAACAGATAGAAAGTTCTAGGTTTTTTCTAGGTTTTTTTGGGTTTTTTCAATTTTGTTCGCAGAGAGAGAAAGAGAAATGAAATCAATTGTTTGAATTAAAAAGCTCATATTATCATGTATTTTAATTTACCACCCCATTATGCCAATTAAAGAAAATTCATTAGAAAATGAGAGGAAATAAAAGAGATAAGGAAAATACCTAAATTTTGCTAGATGGCGGAGAGATCGATGGCCGGCGACGATGGACAATTGAGAGGGAGAGCAGCGGCTATCTGAGTGACAGAGAGAACGACTAGAGGGATGTCAAGAATCACGATCCAGGGTTAAGTGAAATTGGATTTGGAATTCTGTTGAAGATGAGGGTGGTGACAGAAGCAAAAGTCGCGTCGGAGAGGAGAGAGTATCGGAGGTGACAGTGGCACCGGGGTTTGATATCTGTGTAATACAGTGTCTATGTATTAAATAAACCCACAGTCTGAGGGTGTAAGATATAAAGTCAATGTATTGTATATATATACAATTTTTCATGTAAGTTAAAACGTAAAGTATATATAAATAAATATATAATTTTTGTGATAAAAAATTTTATTATGTAGATAAAAATCTATGCTAGATGACCTAGGTAAAAATTTTATGAATTTTTTTATTTTTAAAATATTTTTACATGGCATCTTCTCACTGATTGTCATGTGGCAGCTGACATGTGTGACAATCAATGCGGTGACCAATATGTTATGCACTTGCATCATATTAGTGATGTGGTATGCCAAAAAAAATTTCTAGTAGAATTTATTACGAATTTAGGTGCAAATGATTTTTTTAAAAATATTTTTCTAAATTTGAAGTAGTTTTTTATTAAAAAATTTTAATTTGTCACTTTTTAATTAAAATTGGAATAGTTCAATGAGAGTGTGTGTAATTAACCTTCATAATTTTAAGAATCATTTTAATTTTATTTGTTAAAATTTTACTATAAATATGTAAACACTATAAATAAATTATATGCCCAAGTCTTTTGAACTCTAAAATTATATTTAAAAAAAAAAAAACGAAAAGCAAAGCAATTATATATCTCTATGTTTTAGCCTTTAATTTTTCAAATACAGCTGTAATATCTAATCATAATTTTTTTTTAAAAAAAAATGAAGAATTCTGAGATTTCGTTTCTATTGAATTTAAAACTAGACGCTTGAATGTCCCCTATCTTCTCAACAGCTAAATGAACAAGAGTGTTCAACTAACTCGAACATGATGATTTGTTTCACTTGCATGTTTAAGTTTAGCTGATTAGTTGACCGAGTCACAATCATTTTTTTTTATTGGAACTCCATGTGAATACCCCTGAACCTAGAGTAAATACACAGCCTGAAGTGCTCTTGCTTTCATCAATACAACCAGCCCAATCAGGTTTTAGTAGGTCCCAATAACTGATTAAATTTATAATAAAAAACTATAAAAATACATAAAAAAATTTTTGTCATCATATATTTGGGAGTTGATTCTTACCTGTTCATGAATTGTCATCCTACAATTGCGAGATAAAAAAAAAAATAAAGTTAAAATGAATAATGGGGAAGGGGATTGGGGGAGGCCCATTGGTCATTTGGAGAATGCCCAAACGGGTTCAGTTTTAAAGGGACAGTTTGGACGGGCTTAAAATGGGTAAGACTTTTAGTTGAGCGGGGTTTTGAGCTTGGGCATATTTTGACACAATTAGTTTATCTCTTTGTCCTATGGAAGAAGACTTAGACAGTGGAAGTCTTCGGTCTTCCTGCTTTTAAATTACTCTCCTTTTTCTTCATCTCTGCTGCCTATTTGCTGCTATGGCTTCTTCTTCTTCTTCTTCTTCTTCTTCTTTCATAGCAAAGACATATGATGTATTCGTTAGTTTTAGAGGTGCAGACATTCCATTTCTAAGCCATCTTCAAACTGCTTTCCATTGGAACCATATTAACGCCTTTGTGGATGATCTTGAAAGAGGAGAAGAGATCACATCTTCCCTCTTAGCCAAAATTGAAGATTCATACATCTCAGTTGTCATTTTCTCAGAAAATTATGCATTTTCGGCATGGTGTTTGGATGAACTGGTTAAAATACTGGAGTGCAAGAATAATATGGAGCAAATTGTGTTACCAGTCTTTTACGGTGTAGATCCAACTCATGTTCAAGAGCTCAGAGGGAATTTTGGTGCTGCAATTTTACAGCATACAAATGATTTTAAGTATTGTTTAGACAAGGTGGAGACTTGGTCTCATGCTCTCAAGAAAATAGCCCAATTCTCAGGCTTGGCTTCCCATCACACCAAGTAAGGGCAAGTTTGGCAAAACTTATGAAAACAACTTTTTCTATTGAAAAAAGTTGTATTTCAAAAAACTGTATATCGAAAAGTAGATAACTGTTTGGTAAATAAAATTTAAAATGACTTATAAAATCAAAAACAGTGGTCAACTGTTTGGTAAATGATATAATTAAAAATAGCTTTTTAGAATAAAAAAATAAAAAAATCATATATATATATAAATTTTAATATATTATATTCAAAATCTCACTAAATAATAATAATAATTCCCACTTATTTGTCATTATAAAATAAAATAAATGATATTTTTGTCTAAAAAAAAGATTAAATCTGCTGTCCTTAAAAGCTGAAAATCAGCTTTTCTGAAAAGCTTCAATTTGCAGCTTCTCTGAAAAGCAGATTTTTTCACTTTTCATAAAATTAATTTTTCTAAAATCAACATTTACCAAACACTTATTTTTGTCCAATAATCAGCTTTTTATAAAAAAAAGCAGCTTTTTGGTCTTCAAAAAGCAATGCCAAACACCCCCTAAGTCTTTCCTTTTATTCTTCAATTATGATTTTGGTTTGTTAGCTTTCAACACTGCTTTTATTGGTAATCTTCAATTCATAGCTATTATGAATTTTCATTAAATTGGCCCATGCTATTTCAGCCCAAATTAGACCTATCCTATTTAGTATATCCATGATTGTATTAAGAATTAATTTTTATTAAAAAAAAAAATTAAATCAGTTAAATCACAGTTTCACCTATTGGCATTATCATTTGAACCATTTGCCACCGATATTACTAATCTTTAAATAATATCGAAATTTAGCGATGTGCAAAAAGAAAAATATATCATTAAATTAGTACACAAAGCTATATAAATTTCATTAATGAATTGGGATTTCTTTGGTTTTGTAATTTTTTTTATTTGGATATTATGCCAGGTTGGGATGTGGATAGAACTAATTTTATGGAGGATTTACTAACCATTTTTAAGATTTCACTATTATTCTATATATTATTTTTTTTTTCTTTTATGCATGACCAGGTCTGACTTCAAGTTAATTGATGAAATTATTAACCATACTTTGGAAGAACTCCTCCAAATGAATCATCATAGTAATTCTGATAATTATGAAGGATTAGTTGGGATTGATTATCGGATCAAGTATCTGGAGTCGTTATTATGTCTTAGTTCTTCAAAAGTGCATATTGTAGGTATTTGGGGAATGGAAGGTATAGGTAAGTCAACCCTTGCCAAGAAAATATATGATCGAATTAAAGGTCATTTCCGAATCCAATGCTTTGTTGAAAATGTTAGGGAAAGATTTGAAAATGGCAATCCCAACCGCACCAGAGTGCAAGCGTCTAAAAGAAGAAATGTTTGTCTTGTTCTTGATGATGTTAATGATATAAGGCAAATAGAAAATTCAATAGGAAAACCCGATATATTTGGCCCTGGAAGTATAGTAATTATCACGAGTAGAGATCAACAATTGCTAAGGCTTGTAAAAGCTGATCAAATATATGAAGTTGAGGCATTAAATGGTATTGAAGCTCTTCATCTACTTTGCTTGCATGCTTTTCATCAAAGTACTCCAAAGCCTGAGTACAAGGCACTGTCAGAAAGGGCGACGAATTATGCTCAAGGAAATCCATTGGCTCTCAAAGTTTTAGGTTCAAATTTATACTCAAGAAGTGTAGAAGAGTGGGAAGATGAATTAGAAAACCTAGAAGGTATGCCTGATGAAACAGTTGGGAAAATTTTGAGAATAAGTTATGATAGGCTGAAAAAAAATGAGAAGGAAATATTTCTTTATACTGCATGTTTCTTCAAATTGGAAAATAAAGATCATGTTGTGAGAATGCTAGACATGGCTGGTTCTAAATTTGGAATCAGAAGTCTATGTGATAAATCTCTCATATCAATTACTGGAAACTGCTTATACATGCATGACTTGCTACAACAAATGGGCAAGGATATTATTTGTGAAGAAAATGAGCTTGGAAAGCGCAAGATCCTGTGGCGTCATGAGGATATCCATGACGTGTTGACTAATGATGAGGCAAGACGCAAATGCTTTCAACCTTTTTGTTTTCCATTGTTTCATTTTAATAAGAAATATAGCTTTTGCAAGAGATAAAAGTTTAATGCATTCACTGTTTGAATTGTCACATAATTTTATTTTTTGTTCATTTAGGGGACTGGAGCAATTAAAGGTATATTATTAGACATGTCCAAAAGCAGAGACATTGAACTAAAACCAACAACATTTGAACGACTGCATAATCTTAGGTACCTTAAGTTTCACCATTCATCAGGTATAAGCAAAGTATATGTGCTTGAAGGGCTCATCTGTCTTCCTTCTGAGCTAAGGCTTCTCCAATGGGATGGATGCCCGTTGAACTCTTTGCCATCCAATTCTTCTCTAGAAAATCTAGTTGAACTTCGAATGCCTTATAGTCAACTTGAAAAACTATGGAGCGGAACTCAGGTACGTAGGCTGTATTTACAATTGCATCTCTATAAAATCTGGAAATGATTTATGAAGTTTAGGTATGATAATATTAATATCTTCTTCTTTTGTCTCCCACTTACAGCAACTTGGGAATTTGAAATTGATTGATCTTTCATTTTCTTGGAACCTAAGAAGACTTCCAGACTTTTCAAAAGCCCCAAAGATTGAGATATTAAATTTGGAAGATTGTTATTCGCTTAAAAATCTACCAGAAAATTTGGGGAATTTAAAATCTCTGCTACAACTCAAATTGCCTGGCACCTCTATAAAAGAGCTACCACAAAGCATTTGGAATATGGAATGTCTCGAATATTTAGATCTATCAAAAAGCCTTTGCAATATGCCAAATAACTTGGGAAAATTAAAATCTTTGAAGACCATTAGTGCATATGGTATAAATATGTTAGAATTTCCCAACAGTCTTTGCAGTGTGTTCTCATTGGAAGAATTATTTATTGGTGACAATGATTTTAAGAGCATACCTGAAACCATCAAACAGCTCTCTAATTTGAAAATCCTAGATCTACAAGACTGCAAGAGACTCCAATACCTACCGGAACTTCCACTACTGAATTTTCTAAATTTAAATGGTTGTACATCTTTGAAGTATGTGTTTGGTTCATCCCAATTATTACATAAGCAACACAAGCTCAGACACTTACTACTGGGTAATTGTTTGAATTTGAATCAAGAAGAATGCAATCAAATCATTGACTATGCAATTTCATCATATCTTAATCAGGTATCAGTTTTCTTACTTGTTCTCTTATATTTATGAGAATTGTTGTGGTTGTTATTGTTACTAAATACATGAATTTAATATCTTTTATTGGTTTTCTTTAAAATAATCAAAATATTTTATTATACAACTTCTGTAATTTTTTTATAATCAACAAAAATATTTGACTTATTAGAAAGTAAATATTTAATTATTTGGCATTCGGTACAATACTACTAAACATACTTAAGAAAATTTATTTTTAATTCATGTTTAATTTTTGGGTTTTGGGAAATAAATATATTATGCCCATTTTAACCTCAGATCAAATTATAGTTATTGACTTATTTTTTTTTAATTATTTGTTATTTTTTGGTAAAGAAAACAATGTCTCGTTTTTCGCAGATACCGCGCTGGAGTTTTAAGTTATTTATTCCAGGAAGAAAAGTGTCGCAAAAGATTAAATATAAAAATAACGGTGGATCTTCTGTGTCTTTCTCTTTCTCATTCAAACAATTGGAGGAGCTCACTTTTTGTTTCTGTGTTGTCTTTGACTTCAAACGGTCTTCTTATCTTAGAGGCCTTAGATGTGAAGCCATTCTCACGAATTCTGGTTCTAGCATGGTGGCAGCACAATTAATTATGTTTCTCCTTCACCTTCCATGCATGTTTTGAAATCTGCTCTGATTGCATCATTCTTCCACAAGTTCAATATTTGTTAGCTGTTAATGAAGTTTGTTGATTGCTGTTGAGATTCACATGCTTATGTCTAGAATTCATTCCATGTTTTTGAGAAGAGATTTCCAGGTTCTCTCTAATTAGCATTTTAATAGGTTACAGGTTACAGATTGGTAGATGTGAGTCGAATTCTAGTGCCAGCAACTTGATTTATGTTCCAAAAAATGCATTGGGAAATCTTATGTTGAGAAACAGTAAAGCCTTCTCTAATTGAACTTGAAAGATTGATATGTTAGCTACCCAATTGCCTTTCTATAGTTATATTTATAGACAGACTTCCCCATGGAGTCTTTTCTGACCCAATTGATTATGTTTCTCCTTCACCTTCCATGTATTGAAAATTGTTCTAATTGCATCGTTCTTCCACAAGTTTAATATTTATTCATCTCCTTTATTGCAGTTTATTGGTTGTGTTGAGATCCGCATCAATGTCAGTTCCAACATCTTCTCTACACAGATCTCATTTAGGAAGAATAAGAGAATGGAAATTGTAGTAAATTTTTGTTTATAAAGTAAATACTTATAATTTTTAATATTTTAGATATAAGTTTAGCCATTTATCAATTATTTATTTAAGAGAGTCGATAAATTTTTAAAATATTTGGAACAAAAGAAAGAGTATTCTCTTTTTTTTTTTTAATTATAAGGAAGAGATAATAATTTTAAATTACAACTCTAAATGTCATTAATATATAATAATTGAACTTGAAACCATCCATACTCTTAATCGAATTTGAGATTATGCTGTCGTAATAAGAGAGTGAATTTAATTTTTAATATTATAATATATAATCTGTTAATTTATAATTAAAAAAGATAAAAATAAAAATAAAAACAAAAACGATTGAATAGCTATCCATACTTGAATTTAATTTTGTGGTCCATACTTGCATTTTCATCAACAAAAATTATATATATATAATTTTATTGTGCTCACATTTTAAATTGGTCATAATTGTATGACAATAGGTGAAATAATCCGAGAATAAATTCAATTAATTGTTTGATTTGTCATTTTTTAGGAGGATTAAATTCTCTAAAAAATTAAAATATATATATTTTTTCTAATTGTATGTGTATATATATATATATATATATATATATATATATATATATATGAATGAACAGGAAGATGACGGACATGTGACCATAACTTTCTCTGTTATTTTTCAAAATTTATAATTAAATAAATAAATAAAAGAAGATAGATAAAGAGAGAATTTTCCATTTAAGAAGACTTGTAATGTCAAGTCAAATCTCTCTCTAGCAATAAAACAAGTTCTTTCTTGGACAGTAATTTTATTGTCTTGCAGAAAATCTCGAGAGGTTGAATTTTGATTACTGTACGAGGTTGGTAGAAATTCCTTCATCTGTTCACTGTCTACACAAGTTTGTTGATTTGGACCTTAGATACTGCACAAACCTTACCAACTTTCCAAGTAGAATTAATATGAGATCTCTCAAAACTCTCTAACTTTTCTGGCTGCAAAAATCTTAAGAGGTGCCCAGAGATTAAAGGGGAGATAACATATTTGAATTTAAATAGCACAGCAATTGAAGAACTGATGGGTGTCAAAATCAATAAAAATAAAATTCCTACTCTTAACTAAATTTAACTTGTAAATAGCGATGAGCAGAGTCGAATTCACAGGGATTGGTCGAGTTTTAATTTTTTAAATAACTAAAAATAAAAAATAAAAATAAAATGGGGTTTTTGTAAATAAAGAATAAAAAATACAGAATTAAAATAATAACAAATAAAATGCAAAAAATAAATAAAAAATAAAATAAAAGATGAAAAACTCTAGTTAAAGGTATGCACCACACAGGATTCAATTTATTGATCGTGGACGAAAATATACTCTAAAATCATGTAATGGATCAGTTATAGTCGTCGGCTTCGCGCTCCCGACCTAATCTTTCCGTATTAATGAATCAATCAAGTAAAACAATAATTAATTCCTAGCCAACAAATAACCCTTAACACGGGCAAAAATTTAATTTATTGACAGCATTAAGAAATAGAAAGACTTGACCTAAGCCAACCGACCTCACACGAGACCGATTTAGACCAAATCATGCACTTACTCAATATAACAGCCCTTGTGAAAAAACTACACTGATTGCCACTTGTTATTGATTTTATCAAACAATTACGGATTTGACAATCTCAATTAACTATATGCTATTTAATTAAATGAACAATGGGCTCTTATTGTGCAAATAATAAATAACAATCGAGATATGATTTCTCTAAACCACAGTAAATAATACAAATATCATATGAATTAAAGAGAAAATTAAGCAAAAACAATCTCACAGTAACGAAAAATCATGACTTTGAATTGAACCTTTAACTAGAATAAAAGTTTAGCCAATCATGGCCAAGATAAAAACAAAAATAATATTAAGCAAATTCCTAACACAGATGAAAGAACAGAGGCGGCGGCTACCAAAGTTACTATTCACGTTTTTCTCCATCACTTTTAAAAGAAAACTTAGAAAATTTAGGTAAGTAGTTTATTCCTATCTAAACTTGGAAAAAAATAAAAATATTAAAAGCAATTTAATCTTCCTAAAAATACTGCCTATTATCCCCTTAATTACAGTCTAATTATCCCTAAAAATCAGACTGAGAAAAGCTGGCGGTTAGGGCAATTTCGGACTTTAAATATGAAAAATGATATTTGCTATCGCATCCTGGCTGTTAGCATTGGACAAGACAGCTTCTTACCCTTGCCCCTTAACCTTGAGTAAGGCTAAACCCAAAATCAGTTTTTTGCTTCTAGATTCCTTGAACTTTCATGCCTATTCCAAATTCACTCAATTTATCTTTAATTTGTTTCCTTTCTACCACTTTGACCCTACAATGATCAAAATCACAAAACAAGTAAAAAATATTAATTTAAGCCAAAATTAAGTGTAATAAAGTGAGAAAAAACATACTAAAACATGCAACGTTAGGCACTTAACAAATTCCCCCACACTTATCCCATGCTTGTCCTCAAGCATAAATTAAATCTCAATCACAATCCTTTCAAAAGTTCATTCACCCAAAAGTCAAATTCCAATCCCATAAGTTCTAAACAATCAAAATGCAAGGCAAGATAGAAATAGAAATCCAAAATAATTTACCACAAAGTCATATCAAAACATGGGTTTCTCAACTACCTTTTCAAACTAGAGACAATAAGGGTTATAAGCATTAAGCACACAAAAATTTATATCCCAATTTAAGATTAAATCAATGCATAAAAGAGAACTTATCAAACCAAATTAGACACTTTAATTTCACATTTATCAATAGAAAAAAAGAACAAGAAAAACCAGGAAATTCATTTCAATTTCTTCCTCTTTTTTTTTTTTATTTTGTTTATTTTCTTAGACTGTAGTGGACACGAGGGCACCCGGCTCTGACCCGCATACACCCGGTTTTTCTAGTCCAAGAAAAAGTTAAAATGCTTACAAGAAATGTAGAGATCCTTTTTACGCGAGGGTATTCAGTTCTGACCCGCATACACTTGGTTACTCAAATCACACGGTTTCAAGCGGCTACTAGCTCTATTCTTAACCACCTTTTAAGCGGACAGCGGAGTAAAATTTATTGCAATTTCTCTTCTTTTTTTTATATATATATTTTTTTATTCCTGATAACCAAATTCCTCAATTTAAAAGCACATAACACCAAACAAGTGTCCAATATGATTTTAACAAGTCTCTAAAATGCAAAAAATCCAATTTAAAAACATGCAATAGTTATATTTCACCTTAAAAATTAAACCTTGATATTTCTAATTTAAAAAGGTAATTAAAATTACCATAAATTGTATGAAAAATAGTAAATAATTATGAACACTACTCAAACATGTCTAACAAATCAATAAGTTAAAAACTAAATGGTTAAAGAATTATCTTTAGACAAACGCTTTTCTCTAAGATTGTAAATTAAACTTAATAAATGTTAATAGACGAGAAATTCAAAAAGTATTTTCAAATAGCAAACAATCATGGGACAAATGTTATATTATTAGCACTCAAAATAGCACCTAAATATAATAAAATAGGTGAATATCAAGCCACAAAAATTATTTTCATAAATTTTTAGCTTAACTTCACAAAAATTATCCACAAAACGTGCCAATGCATCAGAAAAAATCAAATTACAGCAGCCTAACCAAGCTAAAAATGGACCTCAAGATCAAAAGAATCATAATAACCCAACAATCCACCAAAATTCTTGCAGTTCACCAAAATTAATTAAATTCCAGCAGAAAATTTAGCAAAACCAACAACTTTTAACAAGAAAAATCTTCAAAAACCAGCAGCCAAAATCAATGCAAAGACCAATCATTTTCACATAACAATTTAGTAAAAGTGATCACAAAATTAACAAAATCAACAGAAATCACCACAAAATCAGCACTTCTATCCAACCTCTCCCCCACATTTTCTCCTCGCATTGTCCCCAATGCGGAACAACAACAATCGTGGGGCGAAGAGTAACACAAATAAATAAAATGAAATAAATAAACTAAAAAATATTAAATTTAGAAAACTGCCATGTTCTGAGCAGAGGTGCTCTGTTTTTGGTTTGCTGCTACTGGGACTCGGTGGCTGGCGGTGGGGCTATGGTGGCGCGCGATCGGAGTGGCGCTAGGTGGCTGATTGGATTGGAGGAGGCAATGCATCAATTAAGCCAAAAATTTTCAGGCAAAGTCAGAATATTCCAAATTAAACTCTAACCAAAACTTACGTGCAGTTCTGCTCAAAATGGCTACCAAAAATACTCCATAGAATATATATATATATATATATATATATATATATATATATATATAATTTGCACAGAATTAGCCAAATAAACAGAATTACATCATAATCATTTAACAATTAAGCACTAAAACAGCAGGGCAACTCAAAATTTACATAAAAATCAACAACCAGTTCAGTTCCCATCAAAGTAACAAGCCAACCAATATATGCACAATTTCTTTCAAAATAATTATTTTTCAGCATCTGACCAAAATATGCACATATCTACCCGATAATATGCAAAAATTCAGCAGAAAAGCCAACCTTAAATCACCATCAAAATCAGCACCAAAATAGCAGCAACAAAGCAAAACCAGCAATTTTCATCACAAATTCAGCACAAAATCACAAAATAAGCACTTCTAACCCAAACCCTTCCCCCACACTTTCTCCTCGCATTGTCCCCAATGCGGAATGACACAACAAAGTGGGGCGAAGGTAACAAAAATAATAGAGGATGAAGGTAGAGAAAACTGTCCTGTTTTGTTGTTGGAGTAGGTTCTGTTTTGGCTGTGTTTGATATTTCTTCGTATAGGTTCTTGATTCTGCTTTTCAAAATTTTGAAAATTCACACTGAAGATTTTTGCTTATCAACTCCACAGGATTGCTAGACGTTTCAATGGATTATTGATCCAACAAAACTCTTTTAAATCAAAACCACTGAACATGCCCCAAATAAACATATGAGAGAAAAGCAAAGTGATTATGTCCCTTTTTAGCATATTCAAAATCAGTATGAACTGAGTTAACTGCCAATTTCAAATCCCATGCATCGTTGCTCATTAATTCAATCAAAATCTTAGTAAATTTGAAAGGTAATCTATAAGCATCATTTAACACAGAATAAAAAAGAAAACTAACAGACAACCAAACATCACAAGAAGAACACAAATTCAAATTACCTCATAACCTGATTTTGGGCCTAACTTGAATGTTGGATCGATTGATTGGTGGCACTGGTGGCTGGTTGGAGCAATGTGCATAAAGGGAGCTGGATCTGCGGTGGTCGTTGCGCGCTAGTGTGCTTAGGATCTGCGCGTGGTGGTGATGAATCATCGTGGTTGGCGGAGCTCGCCAGGATCTGATGCGCGAGGGAGTCGAAGCTCCGATCTATAGTCGTGTGATGGAGTTCGGCGACGGCCAGCGATGAAGCGCGGTACTCGCGCGAGGGGAGAGCTGATGCTCGACGGTGGTTGGCGAATTGGGCGTCTGCTGGGCTTCGGTGGTTGTGCGGTGGTGGTCTGCGTCGGAGATCGGCGGCTGGAGGAGTGGTGGTTGTTCGTGGTGGAGAGCGTCGGGCTGTGGAGCGGCGGTGAGCGGTGCTGGTGGTAGTTGGTACGACGGTGACGGATCTTGGGTGGTGGTCGGGTTGTGGTCGGTGGTGGGCAGCGTCTTCGATGGTCTGTGGCTGGAAAAGTAAAGGAAGTAAAAAAAATGATGTTAAAAGAAAAAGAAATAGTAAATGGGTTAAAAAAATAACTCAATTGAAGGAAATTAATACAACAAGATACAATTAAAACCCACGTAAAAATAGCACATACCTCAAAATAATAGCAAATGGGTGAGAAAAAAAATAAATTAACACAATTGAATTAAAATAATACAATTGAATTAAAATTAAAAATTAAAATCCATTGGAAGATAAAGGCCCATGAATTAAAACATAATAACCCAGCAAACCTATTAAAACCAGAATAATATGAAAATACCCTGCAATTTAAAAGATTAAGTCAAGACCCATCTAAAATTTCATTAAACCACCATTAACTACTTATTTCTCATGAAATTGACATTAAATTTCTTGAATGGGTAAATTCTATATGCCCAAAAAGTAACCAACGCGACCAATCTCAAGTTGTCCAATTACTTTTAACACTACCTCTTTATTCAAGAATAAACAAAGTCAATTATCAGAAGGAAAACAGGAAGAAGAAGGCAGTAAACTAAAATAAAATGAAAAAAAAACTGAAATTAAATCTAAATAGTAGGTGGTTAGCCTTAGCCGTAGCCTTGAACAAGGCGAAGAAGTGGGTTGCCTCCCAAAAGCGCTTTTATTTAATGTCTTTGGCTAGATGTTTTCAAACTTGAGGGCCCTCAATCCAGTTTCAAATCCCATTTTAGTGTTCTTCCATTTATCACTTCCTTCAAGTTGATATCAATTACCAAATTTTTCTCAAATTTGTTAGAATTTTTGAATATGGTATCCATATAAAATGAAGAATTCAAATTATTAAAATTACCATCCAATTCAATATATTCATTAACTGAAGGTTCAACAACATCCACTTTAAAAACATTAGACACATCCGTAGAGTTTGTCTTAGTATCACAGACGTGAAATTTAACTATTTCTCCATCAAACTCCATAGTGAGTGTATCCTCATGCACATTAATTTTTGCTTTGCCTGTATTAAGAATTGATTTTCCTAGCAAGATATCTGAAAAATTTGAGGATTTATCATCCCCCATGTCAAGCACATAAAAATCAGCAAGAAAAACTAATCCATCAATGTTTACTAAAATATTTTCTAATACTCTTTCAGGGTAAACAAAAGACTTATCAGCAAGTTGAAACACTACATTTGTCTCTTTTAATGGACCAACATGCAAAGAAAAATAAATAGACAATGGCATAATATTTATTGAAACTTTTGAATCACACATAACTCTTTTTATCATAACATTGCCTATAGTACAGGGGATAACAAACATACCTTGGTCTTTACTTTTTGGAGGTAGCTTTGTAACACCCCGAAATGTACCCAAGAAGGATTTGTGCATTTTCGAGGATTTTGACGATTGAAATCGTGTGATGTGATGGTCGAAGTGATTAAGTAATAAGAAAAGATATGATTAGAATCAAGAAAAAGAGAGCCAAGGGTATTTCGGTAATTTCATATATATATGGATTTAACTGAGTGAAATAAATAAATAAGAGGGCTGAATTTTGAGAATGGATCATTTATATGTCGTATGTATGTGAGTTGTGGCATTAGGTGTGTCAAAAGGACGAATTCGGTATTAACGTAAAAGTTTCGGCAACTGCAGCCAACTCTGGAAATTTAAAAGGTATTAATTTAGGACTTAATTGAAGGGAGTAAGATTTAATTGTGGGCCAATGTAAAGTTATATTTATGTATTATGTGAAGGAAGGATTACAAAGGAGTTAAGGGACCAAAAGGGAGAATTGTCATAAAAATCTTTGGAGGGCCAATAGGAAGTAGACATGTGGCATATGGGATAAGTTTGAGTTATTTTAGGAAAGAGATATCAGATTTCTGCACTTCCCCTCTCCTCCCTCACGTGAATTTCCTTTGGTCTTCTTCTCTCCCTCTTTTTCTTCATCTCACGCCAACCCTCCCTCTCTTCCCTTGCAAGCTCAAGCTATGAGTATTAGAAAGTGCAGCTCAAGTGTTTGAAGGAGAGATTTGAGTTAGAAGGGTAAGTAGGGATCCTCATCTCTAGAATTCCATCTTGGTTTTATTAAAAATATGGAGTGATATTCTATGTTTTTATGAGAAAATTGGAGAGACAAAACTGAAGAGGGAGTACGAAAGCAAGAAGTGCCACCATTGAAGCTATTGGAGCAAAGAAGTTAAGGTTTGGGAACAAACCTTAAACGTGTAAATTATGTAAATTGCGTTTGTTGATTTGTTTGATCATGGTGTGTAATTGATGCATGAATATTTTGATTGAGTATAAATGTTCATATAAGTGTGTATTGAAACTATAGTTTGAATTGGAAGAGTTGATTTGGCCAAGTTGGCTATTTTCAAGCTTTACAAGCTTGATTGTGTAAATCTGTTTTTGGAAGTTTATACTGACTCCCGTGACTTGTTTATATTATAAGTTGAGTTTTACAACTCCAAAAAGGGTGAGACCAATTGGGTTAGAACCATAAGATCCGCGTATTTAAATGTTATAGAAATAGCTCTGTTGATTTGAGGACTCTAAGGTCATCAAAATTGGCCATAACTGTAGTGTCTCAGTTTGGGTCGGGTTACCTGAACAATATAAGTTGTTTAGCTCATATCTGAAGGTATAGATGTCTAATTGACCTGAAACTTATCTCAATTGAAAGATAAGACATAGGGGAATAAATGTTAAGAAGGGACTTTTTCCTAAAATTGGGTGTAAGATATCGTTTTGGGCTGTACAAAATTGTGGTGAGTTTTGCCCAGTGTCACCACCTCAGGTGGTGAAATAATCTGTCACACCCTTAGATGGTGAAATAATCTGTCACACCCTCACGTGGTGATTTCTGCCCAGTGTCACCACCTCAGGTGGTGAAATAGGCTGTCACTCAAAATATCACAGCCTTAGGTGGTGAAACATTCTGGTTGCTTTCTTTTAACATTTAACACTCTTTTTGAATCTCTAAAGCTTCCAATGGATATTTCTTTTAACTCCTAACTCATTAATCATTGAAGATTAATAAAATTAACCTAAAATTCACCTAAAAATAATCCATAAAACCTATTAGCAAAAGTAACAATACATATAATTATGTGAAGAATAGTAATGGAATGATGAATATATGTGTTTGAGCTAGATGTTAAACTCAAGTGATGTGTATATGCCTATGACATGGTGATTCTTGAACTTAACTAAGTATGTAATTAATGACCATGAACACGTAAACTTGAAAAGTGTAATGTGTACGTAAGTGAAGTAAATAGTTGATGTGTTAAGTGCATGTGTAAAAGAGAATGTGATCATGGATGGTATATGTGTTATGAAAATTGATCAATGTGAAATGGATAACATAATTAAATAACTTAAGCCTGCGAGTCAAGTAGTGGATAGATAGGCATGCCTATAGGGTCAAAGTGCTGCAGCCCAATGCGTTTAATGTGTCTGATTCCTTGGGAATCACAATGCGATTACAATGCGTATAATTCTTGCTGAATTTTATTATATGTGAAATGATATTACCGTACCTGAGGGTACCAATGCGTAAATAAGATTTTAATGTGATTATAGTACCTCGGTGGTACCAATGCGAAACCCATTATCCGCGTCTTTGAATTGCAGGCAATTTAATGATAAAATGGAAATAATAATGATACAACCATTATGTATGTTATATTCTGGAATTATGAGATGGGTTGATTAATGGTCTATGCGTATGAGAATGCTAAATAAATCATGACATGCCTAAAATGATACTTAATGTGATATGGTCATTTAAGTATGATCTCTTGCGTATAATGTATGATGTTCTATTTGTGTGATGTATTACTTGTTATGTGCATGTGTTCCCCACTAAGCGTTATCGCTTAGCACGGGTTTACCTTAATCCGTGTAGGTATGGAAGTGAGGTGATCGAAGGACTCTCCCGCATAATAACGGTCAACATTAGGAGTGCTACCAGTGTAGGTTTTGGGGTTTGTGTTATGGAAATTTTGTATAACTATGTATAAGTTTGGTATAGCTAATGTGTATACGAGTATGTAGAGGCATGTAACAATATGATGACTAAGTATGCTAACTTATGGGTTATATATGTATACTTAGTAAGTGTATGTTTATAGTGAACAATCTATAAGTAATAGGCATGAAACACATGATAATGTGAATGCGAAGTGAGGAATTTTATTATACATGTTTCAATAAGAGTTTGATGATAAGAAAGTGCATGTGCTCAGTGTGTGTAACGGTCATTCCTGACCATATTAGCTGGCCTAATATGACAGTTGGGAAGGGGCATCACAAGCTTCCTCTGAATTATTGCAGAAACATTTTCTCCCATACTCACCTTTTCATTACCAACTAACTTTTTCTTATTAGCACACAAATTCTTAAGAAATTTACAATATTGAGGCATTCGATTAGTTGCATCAAGTAAAGGAATAATTACCTCAATCTTGCGAAAAATCTCAAAAATATCATTCTATTCCTTTTTCTTTTTGGATTTTACAAGTCTTTTTGGAAAAGGGGGTTGAATAATAAAATTAGGGAGCTGTTTTGAATTTTTCCCTGCGTCCTGCACTTTCTGCTCAATTTTTGCCTCTCTTACTACTTCCCTCGACTTTTTCTGATTTTCTCCCTTGGACAAGGGTTGTTCTAGCTCTTTTTCATTCCTTAGAACAATTGCACTCGCATTTTGTCTCGAATTCTCTATAGTTTTTGAGGGCAAACGTCCTTGGGACTCTATTCTACTCAAAAATTGTGCTATTTGGCTCATTTGTGTCTCCAAATTCTTAAGCCTTGAATCTGATTTTTTTGCATGCTGCTGAAAATCCTGCATATTAGTGATTAAAGAATAAACAATATCTTCAACACTCTTACCTTGTTTAAGACCTGGTTGATAGAATTGTTGTGATTGCCTTGATTGAAATTGTTGTTGTGAATTTTGCTGTCTCGCTCTATAACTGAAGTTTGATTGGCCCATCCACCATATATTTCAGTTTGATCATACGGATCATAACTCCAATGTGGTGGACCTGAAAATCTTTCAGGTTCATAATAATTTTCATGGTAATAAGCTCCATCCTGTTGCTTGATTCTTGCAGCCAAAGTCTAAATAATAAAATCAAGTAAATACATTTATTCAGTCGTTAAAAAAAATTAAAACTAACAGACACTAATCCTCGGCAACGGCGCCAAAATTTGATGGTTATCGAAACCAACAGAAATAGAATTCCTACTCTTAACTAGATTTAACTTGTAAATAGCGATGAGCAGGGTCGAATTCACAGGGATTGGTCGAGTTTTAATTCTTTAAATAACTAGAAATAAATAATAAAAATAAAATGGGGGGTTTTGTAAATAAAGAATGAAAAATACATAATTAAAATAATACTGATCATGGACGAAAAGATACTCTAAAATCATACAATTGATCAGTTATAATCGTCGGCTTCGCGCTCCCGACCTAATCTTTTCGTATTAATGAATCAATCAAGTAAAACTATAATTAATTCCTAGCCAACAAATAACCCTTAACATGGGTAAAAATTTAATTTATTGACAGTATTAAGAAATAGAAAGACCTGACCTAAGCCAACCGACCTCACGCGAGACCGATTTAGACCAAATCATGCACTTACTCAATGTAACAGCTCTTGTGAGAAAGTTACACTGATTGCCACTTGTTATTGATTTTATCAAATAATATAGGATTTGACAATCTCAATTAGCTATATACTATTTAATTAAATGAACAATGGGCGCTTATTGTGCAAATAATGAATAACAATCGAGATATGGTTTCTCTAAACCATAGTAAATAACTCGAACATCATATGAATTAAAGAAAAAATTAAGCAAGAACAATCTCACAGTAACGAAAAATTCTAGCTTTGAATTGAACATTTAACTAGAATAAAAGTTTAGCCAATCATGGCCAAGAACAAAACAAAAATAATTTTAAGCAAATTCCTAACACAGATGAAAGAACAGAGGCGGCGGCTGCCAAAGTTACTATTCACATTTTTCTCTATCCCTTTTAAAAGAAAACCTAGAAAATTTAGGTAAGTAGTTTATTCCTATCCAAACTTGAAAAAAAAATAAAAATATTAAAAGCAATTTAATTTTCCTAAAAATACTGCCTATTATTCCCTTAATTACAGCCTAATTATTCTTAAAAATCAGACTAAGAAAAGCTGCCGGTTAGGGCAATTTCGGGCTTTAAATATGAAAATTGATATTTGTTATCGCGTCCTAGCTGTTAGCCTTGGGCAAGGCAGCTCCTTGCCTTTGCCCCTTAACCTTGGGTAAGGCTAAACCCAAAATCAACTTTTTGCTTCTAGATTCCTTGAACTTTCATGGTTGTTCCAAATTCACTTCATTTATCTTCAATTTGTTTCCTGGCTGTTAGCCTTGGGCAAGGCAGCTCCTTGCCTTTGCCCCTTAACCTTGGGTAAAGCCAAGGCCAAAATCAGCTTTTTGCTTCTAGATTCCTTGAACTTTCATGGCTGTTTCAAATTCACTCCATTTATCTTCAATTTATTTCCTTTCTAACACTTTGACCCTACAATGATCAAAATCACAAAACAAGTAAAAAATACTAATTTAAGCCAAAATTAAGTGCTATAAAGTGAGAAAAAACATGCTAAAACATGCAACATTAGGCACTTAACAAGAACTTCCTCAATCAATTGGGTCTCTTGGTACACTTGTTACATTGAATTTGAAGGACTGTGGACAACTTAGGAATCTCCCAAACAACATTTGTTATATGGAGTCTCTTGTAATTGCTGATTTCTCTGGCAGCTCAAATGTCACCAGATTCTCGGATTTTCCAAATAATATGAGATATTTACACTTAAGTGGCAGTGCAATAGAAGAGCTTCCTTGTTCAATTGATTTTCTCTCTAGACTCTCCACTTTGGATCTAACAGATTGCAAAAGGCTTAAGAATCTTCCATTTACATTTTCTAAGTTGAAATCTCTTCAAAAACTCATTCTTTCTGGTTGCTCATGGATAACCACATTTCCTCAGGTATCAAGGAATATAAAGGTGTTGTATCTAGATGGGACCGCAATAAAGGAAATTCCATCATCAATTGAATGGTTCTCTGAACTAGTTGAATTGCATTTGCGAAACTGTACAGATTTTGAGATTCTTCCTGGCAGTTTTTGTAGGTTAGTATCTCTGAAAAAACTTAACCTATTTGGGTGTTTGAAATTTAAGATTTTTCCAGAAATCTCCAAGAGAATGGGATTAAGATTTCTTTACATGGATGGAACAGGCATAACAAAGTTACCCTTTCCATTAGAGAATCTGGAGATGCTTTCTATGCTGGAATTAAGGAACTGCAAAAACCTTGTCCCAGTGCCACAATTTGATGTCAGCTTATCTTATTCTAGCCCACGTTTGGAATATTTGCGTAAGCTGTGCCTTAGCGGTTGTGGTCTATCTCATTTGCCTAGCAGCTTGCAGTGCTTTTCGTCTTTGGAGTCCTTGGAACTAGGTGAAAACAATTTCGAGTACATAGGAGAAGGCTTTGGAAACTTCTCGGAGCTACAATACCTTGGCTTAAGGTCTTGTCATAAGCTTAGATCATTACTTGTACTGCCACCACAACTGTCAAAATTAGATGCAAATGATTGCACGTCATTAACAACAATTTCCATCTCAGAAACTGCAGACGGAAACATTTGTGACTTCTTTTTCACAAATTGTTTGTATTTGGGTTCTGATGCTCGCAATAACATCTTTGTTTATGCACTACAAAAAATGCTGATGACTATATGGTCAGGTTGGTCAATTCTTTCTTTTATCTTTAATTTAATTCTTTTTAAGGTTATTGTATTTTTGTTAAAATTCATAGACAATGCTTATTAACGCGATATATTTTTATAGGCGTCTTCTGTGCTACCCAGGCCGTTTCCCATGGAGCACAATTCCAGCGTGGTTCGAGCTTCGTAGTTTTGGATCTTCATTAACAGTTGAGCTGCCTTCGTATTGGGTTAGTAGTGATTTTGCGGGGTTTGTTGTGTGTGCTGTGGTTGCATTTGAGCCCCATTTTAAGGATAGCAGTTTCCAGCTTAGATGTAGTTGTCATTTCAAGAACCAGGATGGTGATTGCAAGGATCTAAACTGTGAATTTGGTGGCTTGTATGAGTGGAAGAATAGGAGGTTTAATGGGTCTGATCGCCTGTTTATTGGTTATGATCCTTGTCTAGATGCCACAAAGAATGATTATCTTGGAAAATTCAGTGAGGTGTTGATAAAATTTTGCACTGAAGATATGGACAACAATCCTCTATGTTGCTGTGATGTGTTGAAGTGCGGTGTACGTCCGCTTTGGAAGCAACACGATGATGCTTCCCATCATCAAGGCCTTAGCTTAGTAGCCACAGCTGCAAGAGGCGGGGGCTCAAATAAACCGAAAACTCCAGCTGCAAGAGGTCGGGGCTCAAATAAACCGAAGCCTCCAGTGATCATGACTAGAGAAAGTACTAATACACTGTAGGCCCATATTCTTAAAGTAGGAAATGGATGCGATGTTTCTGAATGTGTGAGCAATTACGCCCGGAGACTGCAGCGGGGGATTTGCATACTTAGCGGAGCTGGAACTTTAACAAATGTTAGCATGAGGCAACCAGTGGCAGCTGAAGCTATTGTCACTCTCCATGGCAAATTTGAGATTTTATCTTTATCTGGATCTTTCTTGCCGCCTCCAGCTCTGCCGGGAGCTACTAGTTTAACAATTCTTCTGGCCTCTTGACAAGGTCAGGTGGTGGGTGGAACCGTTGTGGGGGAGTTGACAGTAGCTGGGCCTGTGATTATTATAGCAGCATCATTCGCAAATGTTGCTTATGAAAGGCTGCCTTTAAATGAAGATGAACAAAAATTAGAGATTCAGAGCTGCAGTGGTGATGGTAGCCGCAGTGGAGTTGGAAACAATTCGTTTCCTGATGAGGGAGGAATTTCGGGTGGGTTACATTTCTTTAATTTGCCAGTGAATATGCCAGGAAACATGCAATTGCCGGTGGATGGATGGGGTGGGAGTTCTGGGAGTTATGGGGCTGGTGTGGGAGCTAAAAGGAAAATGGAGTTACGGGGTTGGTGAATAGTAGAATAAAAGTTATGGCCTTAGATTTGATTTTTCGAATTTCTATTATGTCAATGCATGTATTGTATGTCAGTGAATGCAATGGGTTTTGTGTACTTGGGTCTGCAATCGTATGATCTTGCTTATTCGTTGGCCACCGGGAAATTTGTAGCCCGGAATAAGCTTCGATTTTACCTGGATTTCTCTCTGGATCAGACAAGTCTATGTCATTATTTTACTTATTAATTGCTCTACCTAACCTAAGGCCTATAATTAATGTCACACTAATTTTAGGTTGGCTGTGTATTTCAATTAGGGACCACTAACCATGGACTGTGGATTAATCACTTATTACTCATGTCGTATTTGATATAATTTCACGTCTGGGTCATTGTGGCCCATTATCGTGTTGAATGTGTTAGAACAGATGTGTACATTTCTTGTTTTTTTTACTGGTGATTCTTGGACTACTTTTTTGGAGACTTTTTATCTACTTTTTCCTAGAATTTTAATTCTTTTATCAGTTACTTTTTCCTGGAAAGATGTTGGGTTGAGATATATGGTGCATGCTCGCATGTGTTGTGTGCATATTTAAACCATCTGATCAAATAAAAGCTAGCTATAGACGGTCCAGATGCACGCGCATACTGTATTACTATTTATGATGCTGTGTTTTACTTTCTGAATTGATATTGTAGCTAGAATTCGGTTTGATTTCACTAACGGTCACTCAACTTATCACTTATCGCGCAAAAGTAACCAATTTTTTTTTCTTACTTAAATGTCACTGAACTTTTAACATTTTTGCAAAAAACTCATGTTGACTGGAATCCGGTGAGGACTATCGCCGGATTGATAACATGGCATGTCATGTCAGAAACTACATGTCGTTTAACAATATCTCCAACGAAGGGAAATCCGGTCGTTAAAAGTTAAAATCCGGTCGGTAAAAGCCCCTTCATTAAAGGTATAGACGACCGGATATTGCATCCGGTCGTTAATGCCTTTAACGACCGGAACTTTTCCGGTCATTGAAAAGTGATTTTTAGCGACCGGATTTGCCCTTCGCTAATTATATTCACTTTTAACGAAGGGATTTCCGGTCGTTAAAAATGCCTTTTAGCGACCGAATTTTTCCTTCGCTAATTGTATTCACTTTCAACGAAGGGATTTTCGGTCGTTAAAAATGCCTTTTAGCGACCAGATTTTTCCTTCGCTAATTATATTAACTTTCAACGAAGGGATTTCCAGTAGTTAAAAATGCCTTTTAGCGACTGAATTTTTCATTCGCTAATTGTATTCACTTTCAATGAAGGGATTTCCGGTCGTTAAAAATGCCTTTTAGAGACCGGATTTTTCTTTCGGTAATTATATTCACTTTTAACGAAGGGATTTTCGGTCGTTAAAAATGCCTTTTAGCGACCAGATTTTTTCTTTTTTAATTATATTCACTTTTAACGAATGGATTTCCAGTCGTTAAAAATGCCTTTTAGCAACTGAATTTTCCCTTCGCTAATTGTATTCACTTTCAACGAAGGGATTTCCAGTCGTTAAAAATGACTTTTAGCGACCGGATTTTTCCTTTGCTAATTGTATTCACTTTCAACGAAGGGATTTTCGGTCGTTAAAAATGCCTTTTAGCGACCGAATTTTTCCTTCGCTAAGCCGAATTTCCTTTCGTTAATTATTTTCACTTTCAACGAAGAGATTTTTGTTCGTAAAAGATACGTTTTAGCTACTGAATTTTTATAGGTACATATATTAACATATATAGATGTTTATATAAAATCAATAAAATGCATGCATCCTAAAAATGAAATTAATATAGATAACATTCTTAGAGGCTTTATCATATTTCAAGATTGTTATTGATAATAAATAAATTCGTATGCTATATTATACCATTAATTAGACCACATTGATCAACAAAATGACAAAGATATAAGCCACTAAATCAAATAACCATCCACCATCAGATGAAAGAGCAAAAGTGAAAAGGATTTCAAGTTAAAAGTGAAAGACTTTAATAGATATGAGATGAAAAATATGCAGACAGATATAAAGCATGAACATACTGAGAATGTTTGGGCAACCAGTCAAATATGGCAATGGCTTAAACAATCATAGACAGCATGAACACAGTATGAACACCCAAAGAAAAATGGCAACAGCATCAACATCCAGAAAACGATGGCAACAGCTTAACTTTGAGCATATAAACCACAGACAGAAAGCATAAACATCATGAAAATTAATGCTTCCAGAATATGACAATTGAGCAGAAAAGAAGGAAATTAACAATTACATTGAGTCAAAGAATAAAATTTAAGAAGAAATCCCAATTTTACCTTGCAAATTTGAAGACTTGAAGACTGATAACCTGAAAACAATCAGAAATTATTTGAGAATCATTCAACAGCAGAAAGAGAATCAGACAAGAGCAAAATGGGAATCAATCAAAAGCATTTTGAACTGGAATCAAAAGAAGAACGAGAATCAAAAGAAGACTGATAATCAAAAGAAGAACGAGAATCAAAAGAAGACTGATAATTAAAAAAAGAATGGAAATCAAAAACAGAACAAGAATTAAAAACAGAACAAGAATCAAAAGAAGAATGAGAATTAAAAGCAGAAGGGGAATAAAAAGCAGAAGGGGAATAAAAAACAGAACGGGAATCAAAAGCAAAACGGGAATCAAAATGAACAAGAATCACATATCACAAAAATCAAATCAATCTTTTTCCAACAAAAACATAAGCAGATACGGTTTTGAAAATCAATAAATCCAGAATATCAAAAATAGCAGATACGATTTTGAAATCAAAAAGTCAGAATATCAAAAATACCCAATTTATTGAACTCACCTATTATAACAGATCGATTAGCTTAGTAGAAATGCAATTCCTCAAAACATCTCAGAGTTGGTATGCCCTATTTTCCTATTCGACGAGAAGAAGAGAAGAAGAGAAGATTAGAAATAAATAGAATGATAATGGTATCAAGGGAGAAGAGAAGGAAATTTTTTCAGTTTCTTACCTGTAATCGTAGATCAAATGAAACCCTAGATCGAAGTTTAGGTTGGAAGATAGGAAACTGAAAAGGGTTTTGCGTTTTTTTGCTATTTTTTCATCTGCCGTGTTTAGTTTTGAATAGCAAAAGTTTATAATTAGAAAAAGTTTAGTTTTGTGTGGGATAGGCAGTTTTGTGTTATATTTTTAATGAAATAATGAACAATGATTTTGGAGGTAAGTTTTATAGAAGTCCCTCCAATTTTCCTAGACCAGTAACGACCGGATTTATAATGTTTCAACAACCGAATTTTAAACCCTTCGTTAAATGGTAATAAAATTTAAACATTAACGACCAACTTTATTTCCCTTCGCTACTGATAAATTTTTACGACCGGATTTTATGCCTTTTAACGACCGAAAATAATTTCATCATTAAATAATAATAAAATTTGAGTTTTAACGACCAGATTAATTTTCTTTCATTATTTGTATATTTTAACGACTAGATTTTTATTGTTTTAACGACCGAATTTAATCCCCTCATTATATAACAATAAAATTTAAGAACTAACGACCGGATTAATTTCTTTTCGTTATTTGTATATTTTAACGACCAGATTTTTATCCCTTCGTTAAATTTTGGTCGTTAAAAGTCAATTTTCTTGTAGTGTACATCTAAATCAATTTCACTCATAGTCACTAAACTTATCATTTATCGCGCAAAAGTAACTAATTTTCTTTTTTTTTCAACTTAAATGTTACTGAACTTTTACCATTTTTGCAAAAAAGTCATATATTTACTATTCGTTGCCAAGTGTGATATGCCATGTCACCAATCCGACAAGAGTTCTCGCCGGATTCCGGTCAACATGACTTTTTTGAAAAAATGTTAGAAGTTTACTGACATTTAAGATAGAAAAAAAATCGGTTACTTTTGTGAGATAAGTGATAAGTTGAGTGATAATGAGTGAAATTGACCCCTAGAATTCGGTTTGGATTTTGAAGAGGGTCGCTCTGCTAATGGAGATCACTGTCAGTTATTCATAGTGTTATTAAAGTACTTTAATGTGCAGGGGATGTGAGATGCAACTAAAGTTAAAGTGAGGAACAAAGAAACTTTTCATCGTTTCAGTTTAATGCCTCGATTAGAACATGAAAAGTTCTATTTAAAGTTTGCTTGAATTGCAACTTTTAGGGCCTTAAGACTTAATGCAGTTTAGTTTATGCAAATGCTAGACTGAAGGACTTATTTCAAATTGAACTATTTAGGTGGTGTATTAATTGACACTTGAACTGTGTGTATCTTTAGATAACAGAGATGAAATCTCAGGATTTTAACATTGGTACGGCTTGGTTCCTAACAGAATAGAAATTTCGATAATGGAAAAGAGAAAGAATTAGGTGGAAAGATAGAACCTGATGCATTGTGACATGTCGGTGAAGGGTTTGCTAATGTCCGACACCTACTCATCTGAAGCACATATACAGACTCATTAGGGTTTTGCTGACTCAGAGGTCAAATGCTAAGAAGGAAGTCGGATAGAGATGTTAGAAGGTGGAAGAGAGAATTTAGAGAGAGTGAATTAGAAAGAAGGATATAACACTCAAATATTTGGCTTGCATAAAACACTTGGTACAAGGGGTATTTATAGGAAGTTTTGGGATCACACTAGAATTAAAAATTATTAAATACCTAACACCTTTCTATCTAACTTAAATACCTAACCACCTTCTATCTAACTTATTGAATACCTAATCACTTTCACCTAACCACTTTCCACCTAACTTATTAAATATCACATTATAATTCTAAAATTCTAAAATTCAAATTAAACATATTTTTAACACTCTCCCTTAATTTGAATTTTTCTTCTTCATCCCGAGTCTTGATCTTAATTTTTGAAAGTCTTCGAACTTGAGTGCTTTTGTGAAGATGTCCGCAACTTGATCATGTGTCTTCACATACTTGAGCTCTACTTCTTTTCTTGCAATGCACTCCCTAATGAAATGATATCTTGTGTCTATATGCTTGCTTCGATCATGGTACACCGGATTCTTAGCAAGTGCTTGAGCAGACTTATTGTAGATGTAAATCTTCGTTGCTTCTTCTTGAAACAAGTGAAGTTCCTTTAATAGTCGCCTTAGCCAAATCGCATGACAAGTACAAGTGGTTGCCGCTACATACTCGGATTCACATGTAGAAAGCGTAACAAGTGGTTGTTTCTTTGAACTCCATGAAATTGCACAATTACCCATTGAAAATGTAAATCCGGTAGTACTCTTTCTATTATCAACATCTCCAGCAAAGTCGCTATCACAATATCCGATAAGCTTGAAGTCATTGGAGGAAGTATAAAATAATCCATACTCCAACGTACCTTTTAAGTACCGAAGTATTCTTTTCGTTGCCTTCATATGAGTTGTTGTAGGAACTTCCATAAAGCGGCTCACCACTCCAACAGCATAAAGAATATCTGGTCTTGTGCATGTCAAGTACCTCAAGCTTCCCACAAGGCTTTTGAATAAAGTGGGATCTTCTTTTTCGCCTTCTTCAAACTTTGAAAGTTTCATTCCACACTCCATTGGCGTGTTTACGGGGTTGCAATCATGCATCTTGAACTTTTTCAATACTTCTTTCGCATATCTTTCTTGAGAAATAAAAATTCCTTCCTCCATTTGCTTCACTTCTAGACCCAAATAGTAGGACATGAGCCCTATGTCAGTCATCTCGAACTCACGAGACATCTCCTTCTTGAATTCTTCAAAAAATATTAGATTGTTGCCGGTGAAGATGAGATCGTCCACATAAAGGCAAACTAGCAATATGTCTCCATTATGACAAGCTTTCACATAGAGAGCATATTCATTAAGGCAACGATCGAAACCATGCTCTTGAAAGTACTTGTCAATGCGACTATTCCATGCCCTTGGCGCTTGCTTTAATCCATACAATGCCTTCTTCAACTTCAAGACTTGGTCCTCATGTCCTTTGACCACATATCCAAGTGGTTGCTCAATGTACACTTCTTCTTCAAGATTACCATTTAGGAATGCCGACTTCACATCTAGTTGATAGATTCTCCATTTCATTTGAGCCGCCATTGAGATAAGTAATCGAATAGTCTCCATACGAGCAACTGGGGCAAACACCTCTTCGTAGTCAATGCCATGCCTTTGCTTGTAACCTTTTGCAACAAGCCTTGCTTTGTGTCTTTCCACTTCTCCTTTTGCATTCTTCTTCACCTTGTAAACCCATTTGACTCCAATAGCTTTATGACCTTTAGGAAGATTTGTTAATTCCCAAGTATCATTCTTCTCAATCGACTTGATTTCCTCATCCATAGCTTGTTTCCATCTTCTCTCTTTCGTTGCTTCTTCAAAGCTTAATGGCTCGCCGTCGGCTAAGAGGCAATGCAAACCGAGAGTTGTTTCTTCGGTTTCATTATAAAGATCATCAAGACTTCTCATTCTTCTTGGCCCTTCATTTGAACTTTCACCTTCATCATTGGGAGTGGGTGTAGGAGGTGGAGTTGCATCTTGTGTTGGTGCCATGGCTTCCTCTTCTTCCTCGACAAAGTATGGAATGAAGTCATAGTTGCTTTCTTCATTTCTTTCTCAATTCCATGCTCCATCTTCATCGAACTCTACGTCGCGGCTCACCACGACCTTGCCATTATTTGGGTTGTACAACTTGTAACGCTTTGAGTTTGCATTATAGCCAATAAATACGTGTTTGACACTTCTATCATCAAGCTTGCTTCTCTCTTGTTGCGGGATGTGCTTGTAGGCAATGCACCCAAACACTTTCAAGTGATTCACGCTAGGCTTATGTCCACTCCATGCCTCTAGTGGCGTACGATCCTTGATGCTTGATGTTGGTGAGCGATTAGATATGTACACTGCACAAGAGACAGCTTCAGCCCAAAACTCCTTAGGCATATTCTTAGCCTTCAACATGCTTCGTGCCATGTTAAGAATTGTTCTATTCTTCCTTTCCGCAACGCCATTTTGTTGTGGTGATCTAGGAACTGTTAAAGGACGTCGAATCCCATGAGCCTCACAAAATTCGTTGAACTCTTTTGAGGTGAACTCGCCTCCTCTATCGGACCTTAGAGCCTTGATTTTGTAACTACTCTCCCTTTCTACAAGAGCCTTGAAGATCTTGAATACAGCAAATGCTTCAGACTTTTGCTTCAAGAAGTAAACCCGTGTCTTTCTACTAAAATCATCAATAAAGAGGATGAAGTATTTGTTGCCACTAAATGATGATGGATCAATTGGCCCACAAACATCGGTGTGAACAAGTTGGAGTGGCTTGGTTGCTCTTGATGTGGCCTCCTTTGAAAAACTCTTTCTTGCATGCTTGCCAAGAAGACATGCGTGACAAATTTGATTGGGACGATTGATTAAAGGCATCCCTTTCACCATCTTCTTCTCCCCCATATCTTTGAGTGCGCCAAAGTTCAAGTGCCCAAATCTCATGTGCCAACGCCATGCTTCCTCCTTTATCGTAGCCTTCAAACACTTTACGTCAAGTGTCTTGAGATTCAATGTGAACATTCTATTCCTCGACATAGCGACCTTGGCAATCAATGTATCATTTTGATCTCGAAGCCAAAGACAATTATTTTTCATGTGAATATCATACCCCTTTTCCAAGAGTTGTCCCAAGCTTAAAATATTACTTTTTAACTTGGGCACATAGTAGACATCATTAACAAGCTTATGGCTACCATCTTTGAAAGAAATGATAATTGTGCCTATGCTTTCAATTTGAATTTTTGATGAGTCCGCAAAAGACACATTACCCCTTGCATTTTCATCGAGCTCCACGAACTTTTCCTTTAGTCCACACATATGGTTGCTTGCACCGTTGTCTAAATACCACGAGCTCTTGTCATCCTTCTCTCCCCCTTTGAGTGCTAGCAATAAAGTTGATTCATCTTCATTTTCTTCCTTGCCATCCATAAGATTAGCTCTTGTCTCACCATTATTCAAGGTACTATAGCATTCCCAAGAATAATGGCCCAACTTATGACAATTGTAGCACTCAATGTTGGATTTGTCATACCTCCTTTCATTTGTCTTCAAATTATGGCCTCGTCCTCTACCTCTTGCACTTCCACGACCTCTACTTGATTGAAAATTTCTTGACTCATTATTGAAATTGTATTGGCTACCTCTTCCTCTTCCACCTTGGCCACGTCCATGGCCTCGTCCTCTTCCTCGTCCACGTCCTTGTTAGCTTTCTCCTCTATCTTCCTTTAAACAAGCTTTGTCTTTTAGAGCTTGCTCTAATACTTCTCCTTGTCTTCTACTAATCTTATCTTCATGGGCTTGCAAGGATCCCTCTAGTTGTTCAATAGTCATCTCCTCCAAATTCTTTGATTCTTCAATAGAGCACACCACATAATCGAATTTTGGAGTGAGAGTTCGAAGGATTTTCTCCATCACACGAACATCCTCCACCTTGTCGCCATATCTCTTCATTTGATTTGTTATCGCCTTTACTCTCGAGCAATAATCCGAAATTGATTCGGATTCCTTCATCTTCATTGCTTCAAAATCCGTTCTTAGAGATTGAAGCCTTACTTTCTTTACTTTTTCTACTCCTTGGAAAGACTTCTGCAAGATCTCCCAAGCTTCTTTTGAGGTAGTTGCATCGGCTACCTTTGCAAACATTGAATCATCCAAACATTGGTGGATGATGGTGAGGGCTTGTTGATCCTTCTTTCTTGTCTTTACCAATTCATTTCTTTCATTTTGAGACAAGACTCCTTCATCGTGTGGCTTCTCATATCCTTTCTCTACTATCTCCCATGCATCATGTGAGCCTAGTAAGGCTTTGATTCGAAGACACCAACTCTCATAGTTATCTTTTGTAAGACGAGGGTATTGGAATGAAATCATATCAAAATTGGACATTTTTTTCACTCTCTCTCTTTTTTTTTCACAACTTACTCACTCTATTTTTTTTTCACACACTCTCAATAGCCCAAGAAAAATTCTTTTCTGATGTGGAAGATCAGACTATGCTGCAACCACAGAGCATACTAAGAAAGAACTTGGCTCTGATACCACTTTGTTAGAAGGTGGAAGAGAGAATTTAGAGAGAGTGAATTAGAGAGAAGGATATAACACTCAAATATTTGGCTTGCATAAAACACTTGGTACAAGGGGTATTTATAGGAAGTTTTGGGATCACACTAGAATTAAAAATTATTAAATACCTAACACGTTTCTATCTAACTTAAATAACTAACCACCTTCTATCTAACTTATTGAATACCTAATCACTTTCACCTAACCACTTTCCACCTAACTTATTAAATATCACATTATAATTCTAAAATTCTAAAATTCAAATTAAACATATTTTTAACAAGAGAAATGAGTAGAGCAGTTAGCGTGCTGATGGTTTATGTGTTTCTATATTCATGCCGCATCACGGAAGGTGTATAGTTATGGCAACCCTTATTTAGCCCTGTCCTGAAGCACTTTCTCCTGTCTCTGATATTAAAACATTAATTAGGAGCTCTCTTGGGCAGTTGAGTTTGACATCTCCATATGTACAGGTGCTTTATAATTTTCTTTCCACAACTTTTAATATTTTCCAATCAGGTCGCTTCTACTAACTTAGGTAAGCTCCGAGTCACTCCCAGTTAGTGTGCGGAAATGAAGTCTTAAATCTTAACCTTGAAACTCTCCATTGAGCGGGAGAGGCGCCAAAGAGGCAGAACGCATATTTTACGCTTTATATAGCTCACCATGCTAAATGCTTAAGTGGAATTCTGAACTACTTTGTTTGGTATTTTTGCAGCTGCTGACATATCTTCTCTTATCAGCATCAACATCAGCTGCCTTTCGAGTTGAAGATTGGGAATCCAATTGGGGTAAAGACAAGTTCCCAGCAATGGCAAGGTCATCTGTGGTATTATCTTTCTTGGCATTTGTGGCCTTTGCATAAGCTCTCTTGTATCTGGTCATACTGTTTTCACTTCCAAATCTATGTAGTTTGTTATCTAGGTGTCAGTGATGTACCACGATTTTTATCAGATTCAAATTTAGTTGGATTATGAATCACATTTTTTTTATATGAATTGGTTGGATTGTGCTTGGATTGGAGGCGTTATATGGGCTGGTTATAATAAAATAAAATTGCTTGTCTTTTTTACCAAGTAGTAAGCGAAGAAGAAGCATTTCCAGTAGAATTGGCAGAAGCTGAACAACCAGAAGAAGCATTTAAATTCTTGTTTACTAATCCCAAAAGGGATGGAAGCGGGTCCCATTTTTTACGTTATCAGACTTGCTTTGCCCTGTTTATTGAGAATACATTTAATTATAAATAATTAAGTTTGGGTATTAAAAATAAAATCTATTGCAGGTTTTGGATTTGATATGTGTTTAATATCTTGTACATTTGCTACGTGGACCGTTTATATTTTTTGTTATAGAGAATGGATATCGATGGATATCCATTTCGTTTAAATACATTTACTTAAAAAATAATTTAGAATTATAAGTGCAAGCGAAAAATTGAATTTTTCTTAAAAAAATTTTACAATGTCAACTTCAAATTTCAAATATCATTTTAATTTACAGAATCCATTAAATTTTTCCAGAAATTTCCAAGAGAATGGATTGAGATTGCTTTACATGGATGGAACAGGCACGAGTGCTTTACATGGATGGAACAGGCACGAGAAAGTTACCCTCTCCATTAGAGAACCTAGCGGGTTGCAGAGCTTTTCGTCTTTGGAGTCCTTGGAATTAGATGGAAACAATTTCGAGTTCGTAGGAGTAAGCTTTGGAAACTTCTCGGAGCTACAATAACTTGGCTTAAGGTCTTGTCATTGTTAGGGAAACATTCTGTTTCAGATTACTATTGTGGCTTTATTCATATTTATCTTGTAAATACTTGTATTTATCTTCGTTTCTGTTATTGTAAATGAACTGTACTCTTCCATCAGCACATATAAACACCCTGTGCTGTTATACTTTTGTAGGCAATTAATATACAACATTTTCCCATCAATATTATTTTCTCTCATCAGCTTTACATGGTATCAGAGCCTCCCTCTTCTTCTTCTCAACAAATGGCAAATCCCGTTGTTCCTTTCACTTCCTCTGTCTCCACATCCTCCATTGTTTCCTCAAGCCACTCATTCTCTGTTAAACTAAACACTAAAAATTATCTAGCCTGGAAAACACAGTTCATTCCCATTCTAACTTATCAAGACTTACATGGTGTCATTGATGGCTCTTCTCCTCCACCAGCAAAAACCATTTCTTCTACTGATGACAACACCATTCAAGTTCCCAATCCAAATTATGCAATATGGTTCAAAAAGGATCAAATGCTACTCTCTTGGTTATTTTCCTCTCTTACTGAAGACGTTTTTCCATATGTCATTGGACTCTCTTCATCACGTGAGGTATGGATGGCCCTAGAAAGTGCTTTTGGTTCAATATCTCAAAATAGACAGCTCCAACTTCATATTGAGCTTCAAGAGCTTAAACGGAACGATTTATCTGTTTCTCACTATCTGCAAAAGGCAAAGGCTCTTGCTGATGAGCTTAAAGCAGCTGGTAAGCCACTCTCTCCCGCTGAATTTAATGCGATTATTTATCGCAACATTGGCTCTGAATTTCATAGCATCATTACTGCTCTTAATCTTCGTACTGAGCCTGTTTCCTTTTATGAGTTACATGGACAATTGGTAGCACATGAAATTCTTTTACAGAGTGTACTTGTTCCTCAAGCCAACATGGTTCTCAAGAACTCAAGCCCAATACTTCCAACACCACCTGGCACTTCTTTCCGTCCACGAGGGAACAATGGCTTCACTCCTCGCCATAACAACAGCAATAATCAAAAATCTCGTGGTGGTCCTTGTCAGATTTGTGGTTATCGGAATCATACTGCTCTCACTTGTCGTCATCGCTATACTCCAAAAAATCCTCTTCCTAATGCCTCTCAGCCCTTTCCACCGTATTCTCCTCACCCTTCCTTCACCTCTACCCGTCCCTCTTATCCTATGGCTAACTACACTGTTCTTGATCCCCACCAAAATCAACCCATGTCTTGGTTTCCCGACACTGCTGCAAATTATCATATTACTCCTGATATTCATTCTCTTGGTGGTACTTCTGAGTATACTGGTAATGATCTTCTTCATGTAGGTAATGGTCATGGTTTGCCAATTACCCACACTGGTACTACTTCCTTTCCTTCTTCTCGAGGTTCATTAAAATTAAATAATGTTTTATGTGTTCCTTCCATTATTAAAAATTTGCTTTCTGTTCAAAAGTTCTTTTCTGATAACTCATGTTATTTTGAATTTTGGCCTGATTTTTTCTTGATCAAGGACCAACAAACAAAGAAGGTGCTGATGCAAGGACCCAGTGAGTCGGGCATGTACACCCTTCGTCCTCCAAAGCAGGCCTTAACAGCTCAGTTACCGACCCTTGATGAGTGGCATGTGCGCCTTGGTCATCCAAACCACAAGAAGCTTCATATTTTATCCAAGTCTAATTTAATTTCTAGTTCTTCCAATCATTTGTCTCCTTGTTCTAGTTGTCTTTTAGGCAAGATGGCTCGCATTCCTCTTGCATCCGTTGAGCACAACAGTCGTGCTCCATTTGATATTATACATTCCGATGTTTGGGGGCCAGCCCCTGTTCTTTCACACTATGGCCATCGTTATTTTGTTCTATTTATTGATGATTTCACCCGCTACACTTGGGTTTACTTTTTGAAAAATAAAAGTGATGTTTATGATATTTTTTTGCAATTTGAAAAATTAATTGAGAGACAATTTAACATGAAGATTCGGGCTTTTCACTCTGACTGGGGTGGGGAGTATCAAAAATTAAACACTTATTTTCACAAGATTGGCATCCTCCACCGCATTGCTTGTCCACACACCCATGAACAAAATGGCACCTCTGAAAGAAAAATACGCCATCTTGTAGACACCTCCTTGACTCTCCTTGCTCATGCTCAACTTCCTCTTAAATTCTGGAATTTTGCTGTTGAGCAAAGTGCTCATTTAATTAATCTTTTACCTAGTCATGTTCTTCACAAGCAGTCTCCTTTTCAGCTATTGTTTAAAACCAATCCCAATTTCCTTGATGTTAAGCCATTTGGCTGTGCCATTTTCCCGCTTTTAAGACCTTACAATGCTCATAAGTTCTCTTTTCGCACTACTCCGTGTATTAACTTGGGTCTTAGTCCCACCCATGCTGCCTATCGTTGTCTTGATAAATCAACCGGTCGTATCTACTTGGCTAGACATGTTCATTTTCATGCTGGTGTTTTCCCATATTCTGACCCTCACTCCATCTCATCAAGGGCCGTTGATCAAGCTCCTTGGCTCCACGTCACCACACACTCCCACTCACCGGTGGTCCCTACATCAGCCCCTTATCAAGGTATGTCTTTTCATTCTCGTCCATCTCTATCTTCTTTTACTCCTTCTTTATCTCCTTCTCCTCACAACTCTACCTCATCTAAAACTCCTTCTTTATCCTTATCTTCTAATTTGGATCCACCTCTTCATCCAAACTTAACTTTATCTCCATCCTCCTCCTCTGCTCCATCTCTATCCAATCCCGTGTCAACCCATGCCGTGTCTCCCATTCCAACTGACAAACCCGGCCTCAACCTGGTCATTGACCTCACTAAATACTCTCTCCCTTCCTCTCCGCCATCTCCCTCTTCCCCTTCCCGCCATCACCACATGACCTTCAGACCCGCCACCATGTCTAAACGCCAGGCTTATATTGCCAACGCCAAACCAAATTACCTCCTTACTGAACCAAAAACATTTCGTCAAGCCCAACCTCACCCTCAATGGAGAACAGCAATGACTGAAGAGCTCAATGCTCTTCTTGCAAATGGGACTTGGTCTCTGGTTCCACGGCCTGCTCACAAGAATGTTATTGGGAACAAGTGGATTTTTAGAATCAAAAGAAAACCTGATGGTAGCATCGATAGGTATAAGGCGCGCCTTGTGGCTAAAGGCTATGCTCAACAGTCTGGAATCGATTATCATGAGACTTTTTCTCCTGTGGTGAAGTTTACTACTGTGCGTACTGTTATCTCTATTGCCACTGTCAGTAACTGGCCCATTCGTCAAATTGACATTTCAAATGCATTCTTACATGGTTTTTTGGATGATGAAATATATATGGAGCAACCCGCAGGTTACTTCAATTCTGCTTTTCCATCCCATGTTTGTCGCCTCCATCGGTCTCTCTATGGTCTCAAGCAGGCCCCTCGCCAATGGTTTACACGGTTATCAGCCTTTTTAATTTCTCTTGGGTTTACTGCTTCCAAAGCTGACAGCTCCTTATTTACACTCTGCCAAGGTACTCTCAAGTTTTATATTTTGATTTATGTGGATGACATTTTGCTAACCTGTTCAGTTCCCTCCAAGTTGGATTGGTTTATTACTTGTATAAAGAAGGCATTTCCTGTCAAGGACCTTGGGCCTCTTCACTATTTTTTGGGCATTCAGGCTGTTCCCCATCCGTCTAGTCTTATTCTTTCCCAACAAAAATATCTAGAAGGCTTGCTTGCTGAAACTAATATGCTACACTCCAAACCTTGCTCAACTCCCATGGCTACCACTCCCAATCTGAGCAAAGAAATGGGCATTCCTCTCTCTCATCCAGAACAATATCGTCAAGTTCTTGGTGCTCTCCAATATTTGGTCTTGACTCGCCCTGATATCTCATTTTCTGTCAATAAATTGGCCCAATTTATGCATTGCCCAACGGACACTCATTGGCAAGCTGTCAAAAGACTTCTTCGCTATCTTCATGGTACATGCTCTCTGGGTCTTTTGATCTCTACAAACACTGATTTGTCTCTCCAAAGCTTCTCCGACAGTGACTGGGCAGGTTGTCCTGATGACCGGCGTTCCACTGGTGGCTACCTTGTCTATCTTGGCTCGAATCTTATCTCTTGGTCTTCTAAGAAACAACCCACTGTTGCCAGGTCTTCCACAGAAAGTGAGTACAAAGCCTTGGCAAATGTAACTGCTGAAGTTTTATGGCTACGTTCTCTTCTCAGTGAATTGGGTTTTCTCTCTTCATCTCCTGCATCTTTATGGTGTGATAATATTGGGGCTGTTTATTTGTCTTCAAATCCCATTTTTCATGGTCGCACTAAACATATAGAGTTAGACTATCACTTCGTTCGGGAGCAGGTCAAGCTGGGCAATTTATCGGTTAAATTCATTTCTTCAGCTGATCAACTAGCTGACATTTTAACAAAACCGCTGGGTACAACAGCTTTTCGTCTTCTTCGCAACAAGCTTCGTCTTCAGTGCCTTCCATCTTCAGCTTGAGGGGGGGTGTTAGGGAAACATTCTGTTTCAGATTACTATTGTGGCTTTATTCATATTTATCTTGTAAATACTTGTATTTATCTTCGTTTCTGTTATTGTAAATGAACTGTACTCTTCCATCAGCACATATAAACACCCTATGTTGTTATACTTTTGTAGGCAATTAATATACAACATTTTCCCATTAATATTATTTTCTCTCATCAGCTTTACAGTCATAAGCTTAGATCATGACCTGCGCTGCCACCGCAACTGTCAAAATTAGATGCAAATGACTGCACATCATTAACAACAATTTCCATCTCAGTAATAGCAGAGGGAAACATTTGTGACTTCTCTTTCACGAATTGTTTGAATTTGGGTTCTGATGCTCGCAATAACATCTAATTTGTTTACGCACTACAAAAAATGCTGATGTATAGCAAAACATTATATGGTCAGGTTGGTCAGTCCTTTCTTTTAACTTTAATTTAATTCTTTATAAGGTTATTGAATTGTGTTAAAATTCATAGACAATGTTTAGGTGTCTTCTGTGCCACCCGGGCCGTCCAACCTTTGCTTTCCATGGAGCACAATTCCAGCGTGGTTCGTGCTTCGTAGTTTAATCATCATTAACAGTTGAGCTCCCTTCGTATTGGGTTAGTAGTGATTTTTGCGTTGTGTGTGCTGAGGTTGCATTTGAGACCCATTTTAAGGACAGTAGTTTCCAGCTTAGATGTAGTTATCATTTCAAGAAAAAAGAATGGTGATTGCATGGATCTAAACTGTGAATTTGGTGGCTGGTATGAGTGGAAGAATAGGAGGTTTGATAGGTCTGATCACCTGTTTATTGGTTATGATCCTTGTCTAGATGCCACAGAGAATGATTATCTTGGTAAATTCAGTGAGGTATTGATAAAATTTTACACTGAAGATATGGACAACATTCCTCTACGTTGCTGTGATGTGTTGAAGTGCGGAGTCCGTCCGCTTTATATGCAACACGACGATGCGTCCCATCATCAAGGCCTTTACTTAGTAGCCACGGCCGCAAGAGGTAGGGCCTCAAAGAAACCGAAACCTCCAATTATAATTATAAAGCATCTCTGCTTGGATTAGTTAGATGAATCAGTTAAGTCTGATTTGCTGTTTAGTCTTTCCACTTGAAGCTGCCTGATAAGATGTCAATGGCGATTTCTTTACTTAAATGAACCTACTTAGGCTTTGCTTATAGTCACTGGGGGAGGTGCGGTGCGCTGCTGCTGTGGGGATTCGAACCAGGATGCTCAAGAGGCCATGAACTGATGTTGAAATTGACTAATCATACCAAGTTAAAAAATTGACTAAACTTTAATCTTATGCAATTGTGGGTCTTGCCAATTAACATCCCAAATTAACTAAAAGTATAATTTACTTTCTAAATCAATTAAAATTAGAATTCACTTTTTACCGTAATACTAATACGAATTAATATTAACTTGGGTTAACTGCTAAAACGTTCAATAATTTTATTTAAATTTTAAATTATGAATTAAAAAATCGATTAAATTGATCTTCAATTTTTTTTTGAATTTTTTAAATTCGATCTCATTAAATTTTTCGCTCAAAATATAACAAAATGCATTACTAAATCCTTAAATTTTAAACTTAAAATTATATTTACTGTTAAATTATGAACTAAAAATTAAAATTTAAAAAATTTAAAAAATTAGAGTTCGATTTAATTAGTTAAAGTAACGTGAAGTTATAGGGTTGGTGAATTTTAGGAATTAACCCAGTCAATTTTCCATCTGAATAGTACCAAAATTGAGCAGTTGGTTTACCAAATCGAAAATGGCTGCCCTAAATTCAAAATACTCAGCAAAGCTAATACTTTTGTTGGCTGCTCTTCTGCTATTGCTCATCTCTCTACTCCCATCTTCACTTTTCGCTCCAAATCTTAACCTCAAAGAAGCAGAAGAAACCATCACCATCGTCATGCCTCCCACTGAGGTTTTCGGAGTCAAGATTCAAAAGAATGTTCCTCAGTCCCGGCTTGATGAGCTTAGTGTTACTGCCTGGCCCAAGTATGTTTTTCTTTATTTTTTGTTTTTTGTTTCATGCTTATTTTTCATCAAAAGGATTTGTGATAACAAATTTTGGGGTGCCATTGAGTGCGTTCGTCTGATCAGCGTGTTACTGTTCATATCTGATCGGACTGTGTGCATGCCCTGCATGTGTTAGCTTTTCCCTAATTTCTTATGAGGATATGATGAGGAAATTGCGAATTCTTTTTATTTTTTTTCCTCTATATATACCTGAAAAATCAAATGAAGGATTTAATTGAAAAGAGTGGAAAAAATGAGGGTTGAAATTTTAAGAAAAAGAAATCTGATCTTAAAAGAAATCTGATCTTATTTTATTATTATTATTATTATTATTTGATGAAGCAAAAATATTCCTATTTATTTTCCATGAAAAACTCCTATTTTGTGCTTATTTAATAAGATAAATATTTGATTTAATTTCTATTTAATCTTTTAGTAGGAATTCATGCTCAATGGGAAAAAGAAATCAAAAAGTAGGAATTTAAAGTCAAATAAAATCTGGAGCTAATTGGAAGTCAAGAAATGGAGCTGAGAATCAAAGAAATTAAAATTGGAAGTCAAGAATGGAAGCTGAAAGTATCAGGTCTACATTTTCAACATGAAATCACACTTAAGCGTGCCCACGGTCGCTTGCGCAGAAATTATGCAGTGCAGATTTTTCAAGGATTGCTGCTATTGGAAATCAATTTAGCCAGATCTTTTACCCGACTTTTGGCAGCAAAAATTGGACCTTTGAAAAGTCCTTGAGAAAAATGATCAAATTCCTAGTCTAAGTTTTCTATAAATATGATCTTTGTGATGAAGGAAATCATATCTTGAACCTTGAAATAAACTTTTGAATTGCTGCTTTCTTTATTTTCTAGTTGATTATTTTACAGCCATGAGTGGCTGAATTTTTTTTTCTAGTCAAGGATATTAAGGTATGATTCATAAATAAATTGTGAGAATTCGTTTTCATTGTTTTCTCTTCTCAAATATCTGAATATTTTCTATACTTAATGATATTTTATCCCATTAAAATTATTGACGTCTGATTTTGAAGGAATAAATACTGCTAGTCAGATTGGTAAATCCGTAATTGTTTATTTAATTTGGCGAAGTGGCAAATCTGTACACTCATTGAATTGAATCTTTGAGTTTAGTGTGGGTGAATTTATTTGGTCCAATTTAAATAATCGAGCTTGTGTATTATTGATTGGAATTGGTAGCTTTTCTAATTCTTAATGCTATTTCTCAATTAAATCCTAAGAGCTTGTTTAGTGGTTGTTGAGAAATAAGATTTACCAGCTGATCTTATCACTTTTAAATTAATATTAAGGAAGAGCAGAATACTAGAGCTTGTTAGTGTATATAACCAATTTATTTGAAGAAGTAGGAATTTATCCAATTGTATTCAATGATCAGTTTTAATGAATCATAACCAAGATATTCCTTTGACTAGAAGTTTTTAATATTTGATTTACTCTTTTTAATTTTCTGCTTCATGATTTATTTGTTTTAATCTTATTTTTCAAAAACAAAAACCCCCTTCATCTTTCTCTTATTTCATAAGTAAAAATCAGATTTAATAATTTGACCAATCTCTTGGGAGACAACTCTACTCATGCTTTGCTATAAATATTTATAGAGTAGAATTTTATTTTTGTTGGATTTGACACCCATAAAATTTTGGCGCCGTTGCCGGGGATTGGTGTTATTATTAATCTGAATTTTATTTTACTTTATTTTGCAATTTCTTTATGACTCGTACTTCTCGTAGAAGTGAATTAAATTTTGATTCAGAAATAGAGAAGACAGCCCGAAGATTGAGAAAGACAACTAAACAACAAAAAGCTTCCTCTTCTGGTTCATCACAAACAGAGACAATTGTTGATTTGTCAGAATTTTTCAAAGAACCTGAAATCATGGCTGAACCAGAACAAACTTTGAGAAGAATGGCTAATCCAGATGTCAACCAACAGCCCTTGTGCATTGAGCTCCCTAATGTAGAGGTAAATTTTGAATTAAAATCTGGTTTGATCCACTTATTACCCACTTTTCGTGGCCTTGCAGGAGAAGACCCTCATAAACATCTCAAGGAATTCCATGTAGTATGTTCCAGCATGAAACCACAAGGAGTAACAGTTGACCAAATCAAAATGCGAGCCTTTCCTTTTTCTTTGACAGAAAAAGCTAAAGATTGGCTGTATTATCTTCCACCTGGATCAATAACGACATGGAATGAATTGAAAAGGCAATTCTTAGAAAAATTTTTCCCTGCTTCTCGAGCCACATCCATTAGAAAAGAGATTTGTGGAATTCGTCAATAAATTGGAGAAACTCTCTATGAATATTGGGAGAGGTTCAATCAATTGTGTGCAAGCTGCCCTCACCACCAAATTTCAGACCAGCTTCTAATACAATATTTTTATGAAGGATTATTGTTGTCAGATCGCAACATGATTGATGCTGTAAGTGGTGGAGCTTTGGTAGACAAAACTCTCAATCAAGCTAAGGAATTAATTACCAAAATAGCTGCCAATTCTCAGCAATTTAGTTCTAGACAAGATCATCCAATTAAGAGGGTTAATGAGGTAAGTGTAAATTTCATTGAACAAAGACTTGATAATTTAACTTCTCTTATGCAGAAATTTATGGTGGGAAATCAGCAACAAGTGAAGTCATGTGGCATTTGTTCAAATTCTGATAATCCTACGGATATGTGTCCAACTCTTCAAGATGAAGAACATTTAAATGCCATACAAGGGCACCAAGGACAGCAATACCAAAGGAAATACGATCCCTTTTCTGCCACCTACAATCCCGGATGGAGAGACCACCCAAATCTGAGCTATGGATCAAGACCTAACAACTACCATCAGTATGGATATCAATCGAAACAACCAGCTCCTGCTCCACCTCCACAAGGATTCCAAGGATTTAAATCTGATGCCCCTCCACCATCAAAACCAGGTATGTCTTTAGACAATATAGTTGCTGCTTTAGCTACTAACATGCAATAATTTCAACAGGAGACCAAGGCTAGCATGCTGAATTTGGAAAATCAAATGAGCCAACTCGCTACCACAGTAGGCAAATTAGAGAACCAAAATTCTGGTCGCTTGCCATCTCAACCCGAAGTCAATCCTAAACAGAATGTGAGTGCCATGACGTTAAGGAGTGGAAAAGAATTAAAAGAACCAGCAAAAAGGGCCACAAAATTCGTAGGTGAAGATGACATGGAGAAAGAGATGGAGCTGCCTCCACCAAATACCTCAGAAACATCTCAAATTAAATCACCTTTGATCATACCACCTCCCTTCCCGAGTAGACTGGCCAAATCCAAGAAGGAACAACAAGAAAAAGAAATTTTTGATATGTTTCGAAAAATAGAGATCAACATTCCTCTTCTTGATGCCATTAAACAAGTGCCAAGGTATGCAAAGTTCCTTAAAGAATTATGCACCAACAAAAGAAGGCTGAAAGGGGATGAAAAAATTTATATGGGAGAAAATGTGTCTGCTGTCTTTCAAAAGAAACTACCTCCCAAGTGCAAAGACCCAGGTATGTTCACCATTCCTTGTACAATAGGTAGCTCAAAATTTGAAAAATCATTGATAGACTTAGGAGCATCCATAAATGTCATGCCTAGCTCTATTTATCATTCTTTAAATATGGGACCACTTAAAGGAACTAATGTTATTATTCAGTTAGCAGACAGGTCCATTGTTTATCCAGAAGGAATTTTGGAAGATATTTTAGTGCAGGTTGATAAGCTAGTATTTCCGGCTGATTTTTATGTGTTAGATATGGAGGAAGAACGTTCCTCAAAATCAGTTCCTATTTTGTTAGGAAGACCTTTTTTGAAAACAACCAGAACAAAGATAGATGTTGCAGAAGGAACGCTATCCATGGAGTTTGATGGAGAGAAAATAAAATTTGATATTTATGCTGCCATGAGGTATCCTTCTGATGTTTATTGTATTTATGGAATTGATACAATTGATTCATTGACACAGCAGGTTTTTGATTTAACTGGAGAGGATGAGTTGGAGTTAGCAATAACTAAGAGTTTTGATCCTAAGGAATTAGACAATTTGGAGGAAAAATTCGTTATACAAGAAGAGTTGAAAGACTCCATCTTTGAGCTGGAATCATTACGACCAATCAGGTATAATTCTTCCTATATTGATTTACCAGTATCTCACAACAAACTTTTTCCATCTATTTTGCAGGCCCCTACGTTGGAATTAAAGATTTTACCAAGTCATTTGAAGTATATTTATCTAGGAGAAAATCAGACTTTACCAGTAATAATTTCCAACAAATTAACTCCCCTTGAAGAAGAGAAGTTAATTCGCATTCTCAAAGATTACAAAGAGGCCATAGGATGGACTATCGCAGACATAAGAGGAATCAGCCCCTCCACTTGTATGCATCGCATACTATTGGAAGAAGACTACAAACCATTTAGAGAGGCTCAACGCAGACTTAATCCCCCCATGATGGAAGTAGTCAAGAAGGACATCCTTAAATTACTTGATGCAGGTATGATCTTTCCAATTTCTGACAGCAAATGGGTAAGTCCAGTTCAGGTAGTACCTAAAAAGACTGGTTTTACAGTTACAGAGAATGATAATGATGAATTAGTTCCAGTTCGAATGCAAAATGGTTGGCGAGTTTGCATAGATTATAGAAAATTAAACGCCTCCACCAGAAAAGACCATTTTCCATTACCTTTTATTGATCAAATGCTTGAAAGGCTGGCTGGGCATTCTCACTATTGTTGTCTTGATGGATTTTCAGGTTTTAATCAGATCCCTGTGGCATCTGAAGATCAGGAAAAAACTACCTTCACCTGTCCCTTTGGAACATTTGCTTACCGAAGCATGCCATTTGGTTTATGCAATGCCCCAGCAACGTTTCAACGATGTATGGTCAGTATTTTCTCAGATTATGTGGAAAATATTATTGAAGTGTTCATGGACGATTTTACTGTACATGGTGATTCATTTGATGGCTGTTTGGAAAATTTAACTAAAGTGCTTAACCGTTGCTTTGAAACTAATCTTGTGCTCAATTATGAAAAATGTCATTTCATGGTCGATCAAGGTTTGATATTAGGACATATAGTATCTTCTCGAGAAATAGAAGTTGATAAATCTAAGGTTGACCTGATTAAATGCTTACCTTACCCCACTTCGGTCAGGGAAGTACGCTCTTTTCTTGGTCATGCAGGATTTTACCGAAGGTTTATTAAAGATTTTTCGAAGATTACCCAGCCTCTTTGCAAGCTGTTACAAAAAGACACTCCATTTGACTTCAGCACTGAATGCAAGGATAGCTTTGATCAGTTAAAAGACAAGCTGACATCTGCACCAATTATCCAGCCCCCAAATTGGGAACTAGCCTTTGAAATTATGTGCGATGCCAGCAACTATGCCGTTGGAGCTGTACTTGGTCAAAGAATTGGCAAGAGTGCACACGCTATTTACTACGCTTCAAGGACTCTTGATAATGCTCAGAGAAACTACTCTACTACAGAAAAGGAGTTACTTGCAGTAGTTTTTGCTTTAGAAAAATTTAGATCATATTTATTGGGTATTAAAGTCATAATTTTTTCTGATCATGCAGCTTTAAAATACCTGCTTGCCAAAAAAGAGTCCAAGCCAAGGTTAATAAGATGGATACTGCTCTTACAAGAATTTGATTTGGAGATTCGTGATAAGAAAGGAACAGAAAATTCAGTGGCAGATAACTTGAGCAGACTGATCATGAATGAGGAACCTCAACCACTTCAAGATGCATTTCCGGATGAACATCTCTTTGAGATTAAATCTTCAATACCATGGTATGCTGATATAGTAAATTATTTGGTAGCTAGAACATTGCCCAGTGAGTTGACTAGAGCACAAAAAGATAAAATTAAGAGTGAGTCTAAATATTATATCTGGGATGATCCTTATTTGTGGAAACAGTGTTTTGATCAATTAATTCCCAGGTGTATTTCCGAGTGTGAAGTTCCATCCATTCTAGCATTTTGTCATTCTTATGCATGTGGTGGACATTTTGGTCCAAAAAGTACAGCACGTAAGGTGCTGGAGTGTGGGTTGTTCTGGCCTACTTTATTCCGTGATGCCTATTTATTTTGTAAATCATGTAGCAATTGTCAACGTACTGGTAATTTAGGACATAGAGATCAGATGCCTCTTACTCCTATTTTAGCTTGTGAAATTTTTGATATATGGGGAATTGACTTCATGGGTCCATTCCCATCTTCTTTTGGTAATTGTTACATTCTTTTAGCTGTGGACTACATTTCTAAGTGGGTGGAAGCAAAAGCCACCAGGACTAATGATTCTAAGATTGTCGTAGGTTTTGTCAAGAGTCATATTTTCAGCAGATATGGAGTACCAAGGGCAATCATCAGTGACAGAGGCACTCATTTTTGCAATCGTACGTTTGAAAGTCTGTTAAGAAAATATGGTGTGACTCACAGAATTTCGACGGCCTACCACCCACAGACTAGTGGTCAAGCAGAGGTATCCAATAGAGAAATCAAGTCTATTCTGGAAAAGACTGTCAATCCCACTCGCAAAGATTGGAGCATACGTCTAGAAGATGCTTTATGGGCATACAGAACTGCATATAAAAATCCAATTGGTATGTCTCCATATCGCTTCTTGTTTGGTAAGTCTTGCCACCTTCCTGTTGAACTAGAGCATAAAGCGTATTGGGCAATAAAACAGTGTAACATGAACATGGAAGAAGCAGGTGAACAAAGGAAGTTACAACTCCAAAAACTTGAGGAACTTAGACTTGATGCTTATGAGAATTCTAGAATTTACAAAGAGAAAATTAAACTTTTTCATGATAAAAATATTTCTAGAAAAAATTTTCAAATTGGTCAGAAAGTTCTCTTGTTTTATTCTAGACTTAAGCTTTTCCCAGGAAAATTAAGGTCACGTTGGACTTGACCTTTTATTGTTACTAATATATTTTCTCATGGTGCAGTAGAAATTCAAAGCCCCAGCACTGCCAAAACGTTTAAGGTCAATGGGCATCGTTTAAAAACTTTTTATGAGGGATTTCAAGTGACAAATATTGAAACAATTCAATTGGAAGTTCCAAACTATGAAGAGTGATGCTGCATTATGTCTAGCCTTCAGACAGAAAATAAGGGCGCTGGTTGGGAGGCAACCCAACATCTGTATTTTTAATTCTAATTTCTAAATTTTTTTATTTTATTTTCAGCACTAAAAAAAAATTAAAAAAAAAATTAAAAAAAAAAAGAGAAAAAGCTGGTGTGTTCTTTTTCAATTCTGGGTAGAAGCTTGGTTTTAATGGTTAATGTGCTAAATCTTTACGTTTTCTTTTATTTTTATTCTCTTTGTTATGTTAAATTTTTTGCTTTTTCATTTCTCTTTCTTTGTTGCTTTTTAACAATTGTACTTTGTCTTTTTATTGTTTGTTCCTTTGGTTCACGATTTTTCATTCTCCTCTCTCACCTTTCTTTGTTACTTTTTCATAATTATTTTTCTACTTTGCCTTTTTGTTGTTTGTTCTTACTTCTATTTGTTCACGATTTTTCATTCTTTCTTTCAATCTTCATCTTTCCCTCTTACTTTTTCTTTTAATGATTATTTTTACTTGCTTATTTTATTCTTTGTTTTTATTATTTATCTTTCCTCATAATTTCTTCTTTTTAAACATCTTTATTTTTAATTTTTCTATTTTTTTATTTATTTTCACCTTCCGAAAAAAATAAAAAAAAATAAATAATAATAAAAAAAATGAGAAAAGCTGGTGTGTTTTTCAATTCTGGGTAACAGGTTGAGTTCTAATGGTTAATGTGATTTAAAATAAAGTAATTCTTTGAGTTGAGTTTTATTTTGTTTTATTCTCTTTTATTTTGATATTTTTCTCTCTCTTTGACTTTTACTTTTACTTTTACTTTTCTATTTTATTCTTTGGTTTCTTTTAACATGTATAATTTCACTTGTTTATTTTACTCTTTGCTTTTGTTACTTCTTTTCTTCTCTTCACCGACGTCGACTCCCCTGTTATCACCATTCTTATTTCCTTTCTTCTTTCAGCCACCGAGCGCTGACCAGCGAGCCACCGTGCGCCGTTGCACAACCACCGGACCAGAGCACGATCAGCAGCCACCTCCTCGCCATCTCTCCTCCACCGACAGCAGCAAGTACTCCCCTCTCTGCTTTGATATGTTAACACATAAATCGGAAAGCCCACTATTCACAGCCAACCACTCCAGCGATCACTATCTTCACCGGAGTTTGCACATGGATTTGGTTAGTTTTCCTTTTTAATTTGGTGGATTTGAGGTCATTTGTGATTAATCAATGGTTGCATAGGTTTCGGAAATTGAGTTAATTTATGGTTTATTTTGGTTTGAAATTGGGATTAACTATTCAATTGAGTTACTTTCTTGGCTTTTGATTATGGATCAATTCGGAATTGTTGGAGTATTGGGTATTTTGGGCATTTTGTGATTTTTGGTTGATAAGAATTCTGTTGAGATTGTTGGCTAATTTAGAAATTTCGAAAAAATTCAATTGAAATTGTTGGGTTAATTTTGTTGCTGGAACTTTCGTACTGATTGTCGAGTACCTAGACCCCACAATTACCCTGTTTTGCAGTACATTCTCTGGACATAATTTTTTTTACACAAATATTTGTTGGGTAGAATTTAAAAATGGTGAAGAAGTCTGTTGCTAGAACCAAAAGAAAGCTGAAAAAAAGGGAAGAACCACCTATCCCTCGAACTAGGCTTGGAAAAGGAAAATCTTTTCTTCCTCCTTCTGACCAACAAATGGGCGGAAATGTCAAATTTACTAGAAAGGCACATAAGAATAGGTATGCTGTGTTGGTGAATAGAAAAATTGTGCATAGCAAATGTCAGGATAATAAAGTTATTGATAGCTTGCCCATGCTTTTTTATCCTACTTTGGTTGAGGATTCTGGTTGGGAGCCTATTCTTTCTAATGACTGTCCCATTTTTTATGAGCTGACCAGGGAGTTCTTTGCTACATTTGAGTTTCATAATGATGCTACTATGACCACAGACACTCCAGGGGTTATTAAATTTCGGTTATTGGGTATCACTTACTCTTTTTCCTTGACTGAGTTTAATGTTCGTTGTGGCTTTATGGATGAAGCTTTTGTTGCTAGCCCACAGTATGCAGACTGCCCTTGTGATGTACCAGTTGAGTGGGACCCGGTCACCTATTGGAGTGAGGTTTCCACGGACCCAGCCCCTTACAATTCCAGCCTATCTTGGGCCACTTATCTTAGGAAAATGGAGCTTCGGTATGTTCATAAATTAATTGCCTACAATTATTCTGGAACTAATGAAGACTCAAGCAAACTGATTAAGACAGAATTATTTTTCTTGTTTTGTTTGGAGTCAAATATGAGAATTAATTTTGCAGCATTTTATGGTAGACAATTGTTAGCGATGGCTAAAAAGAAGAGAGGGCATCTTTGTTTGGGTTCTTTAGTCACTTTTATTGCTATGCGTTTAGAAGTTTTGGATCTCAACAATACTGATATGCATATTGCTTGTGAGGTTGGTCCATTGGACATTGATTGTTTGCACAGGATGGGAGAGGTGGAAAAATTACCCAATGGCCAATACAGAGCAGCCCATTCTGGCCCTGGTTTTTATACTCGGATTGTGCGCAACAAGCGAGCTCGCCCAACTGAATCTGATGATGACGCTGGCCCATCTCAGCCATGGCGTGAGCTGACATCTAGGCTTGACAGATTAGAAGGTCGATTGGGCAGATTGGAGCAATATATGGATACACTTTTTGATCATTTCGGGTTACCCAAACCCCCTCTCTAGTTCTTTTCAGGGCAGTATTTTTACCTCCCAATTTTGTTTCATTTTTTTTTTCTTTCTTTCTTTTTGCTGTATTTTGATCCTAGCTTTACATTTGGGACAATGTAAAGTTTAGGTGTGGGGGAGGGAATACTATATTATGTCTGTATTAAATCTAGCATTACTGCATTTACACATTATTGCACTTTTATTTATTTTGATAATTTGTTTTCAGCTGCTATTTATTTTGATATTTTTATTTGCTTTGATGTTTTTAATTGCACCCCTTTGAGTGTTTTTTAGCAGAAAAATATGGAAATGTCCTTTGGCTAAGTCTATTCTCCTTGGAAAAATTGAAATACAGGTTCTCATGTCTCCAATTTTGATTTTTAAAGTTTTGTTTTGACACATCATTTAAGTGTTCTGATTTGTATGATAAAGTTGCAAGATTTATGCACCAATTTTAACCCTTAATATTTATTGTGAGTTTTTGAGCCTAAATGAACATACATTATATGTGTTCTTATTTTTCTTGCGAGTGTGTCCAATATAAATTGTGAATTCTAGAACTTGCCATGAGATTCATTTTGAGATCACATTCCTAATTTATTTCATTAAAGTGATAAGGGCATTTAGGATAATAACCATTTGTTTTAAACCTTTTTCTTGATATCCTACCTTTTAATCCAATAGTTAACCATTTTGAGCCTATAACCATATTTTTGGAAATAACCCTTAAAATTGTTAGCCTGAATCAGTTTATTGAAGCCATAATTTTGAGCCCCTTATTTGTTGAACTAATAGATAAATTGTTTTAAGAATATCTGCATATTTTTATTTTTGAAAAGGAGGATTCAAAAAGAAAAAAAAAATAATAAGAAAAGCATTTGTGGCCGTTAAAATTGAAAATGAATAAAGGTCAAGTCAAAAGCCTTAGGGGAATTAATTTCTCTCTAAAATAAAATAAAATAAAATAAAAAAAGAGAAGAAAATAAAAAAAGCTTGGGCCACTTTAATAAAGAAATTTATGTTTCTATTTTCCTCACATTGCAGAAATTCTTTCTAAATTCTTTAAAGGCATTTGTTTATTATGTTCAACTTATTTAAGCCTAAATTTTTCCTTTTTCCATCCCTTTGACCTTAGCCCCATTACAACCCAATTGAAGACCCTTTGATTTTTGGATGAATTAATGGTTAGTGGTGGAGATTTGATTGAATGGCAAGCTTATGGTAATTCCTTTTTATTTTTGTGACTTGGAGTGCTCTATTGTTAAACACTTAGCCTAAACACTTGAGTGATTTGAGTGATATCTTTTGTGAGGGTGTTAAGTCTTGCATCTTTGGATAACATTGAAAGATCATTTGAACTGATGAAAATTTTTATAAATTTATTTCTTTGAGACATGTTGAGTTTTGAAAAGAAATTTTGAAGGGGAGAATATGGCAAGGTTATAGGGTGTGGAAATTGATTTGCTTGAGGACAAGCAAAGGATTGGTGTGGGGGAATTTGATGAAGCAAAAATATTCCTATTTATTTTCCATGAAAAACTCCTATTTTGTGCTTATTTAATAAGATAAATATTTGATTTAATTTCTATTTAATCTTTTAGTAGGAATTCATGCTCAATGGGAAAAAGAAATCAAAAAGTAGGAATTTAAAGTCAAATAAAATCTGGAGCTAATTGGAAGTAAAGAAATGGAGCTGAGAATCAAAGAAATTAAAATTGGAAGTCAAGAATGGAAGCTGAAAGTATCAGGTCTACATTTTCAACATGAAATCACACTTAAGCGTGCCCACGGTCGCTTGCGCAGAAATTATGCAGTGCAGATTTTTCAAGGATTGCTGCTATTGGAAATCAATTTAGCCAGATCTTTTACCCGACTTTTGGCAGCAAAAATTGGACCTTTGAAAAGTCCTTGAGAAAAATGATCAAATTCCTAGTCTAAGTTTTCTATAAATAGGATCTTTGTGATGAAGGAAATCATATCTTGAACCTTGAAATAAACTTTTGAATTGTTGCTTTCTTTATTTTCTAGTTGATTGTTTTACAACCATGAGTGGCTGAATTTTCTTTTCTAGTCAAGGATATTAAGGTATGATTCATAAATAAATTGTGAGAATTCGTTTTCATTGTTTTCTCTTCTCAAATATCTGAATATTTTCTATACTTAATGATATTTTATCCCATTAAAATTATTGACGTCTGATTTTGAAGGAATAAATACTGCTAGTCAAATTGGTAAATCCGTAATTGTTTATTTAATTTGGCGAAGTGGCAAATCTGTACACTCATTGAATTGAATCTTTGAGTTTAGTGTGGGTGAATTTATTTGGTCCAATTTAAATAATCGAGCTTGTGTATTATTGATTGGAATTGGTAGCTTTTCTAATTCTTAATGCTATTTCTCAATTAAATCCTAAGAGCTTGTTTAGTGGTTATTGAGAAATAAGATTTACCAGCTGATCTTATCACTTTTAAATTAATATTAAGGAAGAGCAGAATACTAGAGCTTGTTAGTGTTCATAACCAATTTATTTGAAGAAGTAGGAATTTATCCAATTGTATTCAATGATCAGTTTTAATGAATCATAACCAAGATATTCCTTTGACTAGAAGTTTTTAATATTTGATTTACTCTTTTTAATTTTCTGCTTCATGATTTATTTGTTTTAATCTTATTTTTCAAAAACAAAAACCCCCTTCATCTTTCTCTTATTTCATAAGTAAAAATCAGATTTAATAATTTGACCAATCTCTTGGGAGACAACTCTACTCATACTTTGCTATAAATAATTATAGAGTAGAATTTTATTTTTGTTGGATTCGACACCCATTATTATTATTATTATTATTTTGGTCAATAAGTATGTGATTTTAATTGAAAATGTATGTTCATATTTCTTTTAATTAGTACCATTTTTTAAGGAGAATGAGTTGAATTATTTGTTTAATTGGTCACTTTGTTTATGAGGGGCAAATTTTTAACCCATTAGTACATTATTTTCTTTTTCTAATTATATATATATATAAATAAGAAGCTTGTGTAATAGGTTATATATTTTTGGATAGGTGGAGCAGTGAGGCAAAGGAAATAGCATGGAAATTCAAATCAAAGGAAACAATGTACATATTGGAAGGGAAAGTAAGGGTGTATGTAGATGGGCATGAAGGTTCTTTTGAAATTGGTGGTGGTGATTTGGTTGTTTTTCCTAAGGGAATGAACATTATATTTCATGTCCTTCAACCTGTCACCAAGCACTATAGCTTGGATTAGTGAAGAGGTTGAAGAGACTCAATTAATCTCCTATTTGTAGAGACTTCATTAATCTCTTATTTGCAATATACTAATGTTATGTGCTAGTAGTGATGTGGAAGAGTTGGCCCTTCAATATTTGGAGTGAGCTGAACGGGCAATTCGGCCGTAACTTTTGCTACGGATGTCCGATTGTTTATTATAATATATTTTCGGAAAACTCGTTTCGAGCCGGTCGCATTTTATCGATGCATAGCCCCTCGTAACAGCTATTTTGGATCTTAAAAAATAACGTTTAATCTATCGTTTTTCAATTTGAAGTTTTAAGAGTATATTCGTAATTTTATTTATTTCTTTCATATAAATTATTTGTTACCCTATCTTGAAAGGGACTTTTGTACTTTGAATAAGATTATTCCGTTTCGGATACTTTCGCTGCATCAAGTAATTAGAATGATTATTAAGTAATGAAAGGTAATTTAGCCATTGAATAATATTTTTGATAATATTGAAGTGATTTAATTATTTGCTTAATCTGTAGTGTTCCGAAAGTAAAAAAAAAAAAAATGACTTTTAAACTTGAATGAATGTAGTATTAGTTTAACTTGGGAATTCAAACATGAGACTACAAATTTTTAACATGTAGATAATGTTAACTAGAAATTATAAATTCTGTGAGCAGGTTTTCTTCAGCAGCCTACGCAAGATGGTCTTTTGTCAAAGTGCAAAAGTCTTTATCTGCTGTTATACCTTTAAATTTTTTATTCGGCTAAATGTGCATTTTTTCCCGTATCGTTTGCCAAAATGAACAAATTTACGCTCAGCGTTTATTTTGATGCAAATTTGCCTCTAACGTTTGAAAAATTAGAGATTTTTGCCTCGCCGTTAACGGTCAACTAATTTATTAAAGGTCAAAGTTACCGATAATTGACGGTAAGAGCAAAAATATCATATTTTACAAACGTTAGAACCAAATTTGTACGTTTAAAAAAACGTTAAGGGCAAAAATACATTTTTGACACCCAGACATTTGATCTACCTGTCCAATAGATGTATGACACGTGTCCCACTAACAGTCAATTAACGTATTAACGGTCAAAGTTAGCAGCACTTGACGATACGAACAAAAATTTTCTATTTTACAAACGTTAAGGACAAATTTAACTTAAAATAAACATTCAAATCAAATTTGCCCATTTTGTGAAAGGCAAAAATGCACTTTTAACCTTTCTATTTCTTCTAGCTGTTTGCTCCATGCTACTTATTCTCACTCCACTTTGTGGCACAAATAATATATATATATATATATATAAAGGAACAAATAGGCAAGAAGATGACCGACGTGTGACTATAACTTTCTTTGTGCTTTCCAAGATTTATAATTAATTAAATAAATAAAAGGAGGCAGGTAAAGAGGGAATTTTCCATTTAAGAAGCCTTGTAAAGTCAACTCAGTTCTCTCTCTTGCAACAAAACAAGTTCTTTCTTTGTTTTTGAATCATAGTGTGTTGTGGTTATCTGTTCTTTTCTTTTCTTTTTTTTTTTGTTTGAATCATAGGATTCGGCAGATACTAAACTCGCAACGGATGTACCGGTGATGGTTTCAGCATCTTGGAGTTAAAGTTCCACTTAATTTGTTATATAAACGGTGCAGATCTATTTCATCTTCCCACGGTGAGTGAAACAAATAAACTTTATCTTTGTTATATTCAGCATCTTCATTATTATGCCTGTTATTTCCACACTAACATGAATTTAATAATTGCAAATTAATTATAATATTTATTTAGCCAAATCATGAATTTAATAATTTCAAAGTTATATATATTTTTTCTGACATGGCAATGCATTTATTTTATATTATTTGAGCATCTTTATTTATTTATTTTTTTCTTAAATTTTTTTGATTTTGTTCTAGAAGATGGCATAGATCTTTTTTCTCTCTCGATGATGGATTTATATCATATCAATTATGAGTAAGGTTGTCAAATTCGGACCGAATATAAAATCAGAAATTATAAAACGTAAAGGGTTAAAGGTTTCGTTGAAACTAAATCGGAATTGAACTGGAGCTAAGACTATAATTAATATATATTATTTAATCATATTTCAAATGAATAATTTTTATAATAAAATGTTTAAAATATTAATATTTGTCATAACAATGTTTTTATTAATATAATAATCATATTTTAATAGAAAAAAAGACAACTTAATATATAATATTACGATTCAATCTTAAAGCCAAAATATACTAAAGTCTAAAAATATTTAATATTTATAGATTAAAATTCAATAATTGATAAATTTAAAAAATAAATTATAAAAATAATAAATTAAGGTATCAATATGCAAAAGTGAAAGGAATAATATGAAATTTGTTCGAAAAAGTTAGAAAAAAAATAAAAGAAATTAAACCCCGCAGAACATAATCAGACCGGACCAACAAGCTGGTTTTAAGGTTAAATTGGCCAGTTCAAACAGTTTTCTTCTAGTTTTATACTTAGAGGCTTTTATAATGTATCGGACTGGATCAGGATCCGGTTCAGCCAAAAGCCAATTTCAGTATAGTATATTTCCTATGTTTTTAGAAATGCTTTAGAAAACTCTCCTCTATTTTGACTCTCTATCCCATCTCTCTCCCTCTTAGAATGCAATTTATTGAAAATATTTCCTAATATACCCTCAATTAATATCTAGTTTTTCATTAATATATATTACATAAATCAACATAATTGTTTCTTTTATTTGAAAAGTTGCGGAAATAAAAAAAAAGAATTAATACATATACGGACATCTAAATTTGAGTCAATAATTTATTTAAAAATCTAAATATTAACAGTGATCTATTGAGCAACTGTACTTGTCAATTTTACAAATAATAAAAATAAATTCATATTAAATTTGAAAAATTAAAGTATGGACGCTAAATTATGACAATTGACATCACAAAACATAAAAATAAAAAAAAATAAATCAAAATATATAAGAAAATCAATCCATTGTGTTTTCGATTTTTGCTGTGCATGTGGAATATATATTTTCATTACAATGGTTCAAATGCTACATTAATATAATTAAAGTTCACGTGCTTCAATTTTTCAAGAATAGTGTTAATTTTTATTGATTACATAATAATTAAATAAGGGCATATTAGACAATTCATATGTTAATTATAATTTAAAAAAGAAAAGAGGATTACTTTGTAGGACAAACTAAAATGAAAAATAAGCATATATTTGTAGTACTGAGGAAATATTAAATCTCTTTAATTTATAGATGTTGATAGAGTTGGGATACGCCCATAACTTTATAATGGATTAAGTTCGTATTTAGATTAAATTGAGTTATTTAATTTAAATTAAATTACCAAATTCTATCTCAGGAAGGATTCTGAGTCAGAGTAGAGATAAGTCTCTACCTTTTAGGACCTCTATAAATAGAGGTGAGGTCCTCATAATTTGGTAACGAGAAAACGTATACGCCGCAATGCTGCTCGTTCCCACTCACTTTATTTTGTGTTAATCTTTCAGGGACTTCTAGATTGTGATATAGCTGCTATTATCCCGAGTGGGTAAAAGCCAGACCGATGACCAATAAAAGAAGATTCTTGTATCGCTTCCGCAACGAGATTTACCGTGCTACAACAAGTATGCATTTATTTATTTCTTTTATTTCTCCATTATTTTCCCTTCATTGGTATCAGAGCCACGTTTTATTGCGTCCTATCATGCAGTTTAAAAATTAATCTAAAATTTTATGAGTAAAATCTATAGATTTAGGAAGCATGAAATGCAACAAAAATTTATTTTTTGTGTGAAAAATATATATGCGTGTATATTTTGGCTCAATTTCGTGTATGTGTACATCGAAACCCGAGGGATAAAATTAAATATTCGAAACGCTAGTCTAGAATTGAGATTTTTATTTTTGACCATACTACTGTGTTCACAGACCCCGAAAACCACCGGCCGGCCGAAATCCGGAGACCTAACTCAGCCGGGAAGGTGGCGCGTGGCTTGCACGCGCCACCACACGTTGGGCGCGTGGGCGGTGGCCCACATGCGTACAAACACGTGTCAAGGAGTGACACGTCCTTGACACGTGGCCTAATAGTCGTGAGCCACGTGGCAGACCGAGGTCATGTCACGTGGATTCGACGTGTCCCCTGGTGCCACGTGGGCGCCAGGTGGACCAATAGGGGGTCGACACGTAGCAAGGCAGAGGCATGCCACGTGTCATCACCGTACTCGTGTACCAATCAGCGTCTGCCACGTGTCAAGCCATGTCACTGCCACGTGTCCATATGGTGCCACGTGGGCGCCACGTGGACCCGTGGATGTCTGACACGTGTCACGCTGTCGCATTGACACGTGTCTGACCGAAGGGGGTGTCGCGCGTGTGGCGCGTGAGCGCGTCCTCCTCCTTCTCGTCGGCGCGTGCAGCTTGCTCCGGCCTCCAAATCAGCTTCGATTTTTTGCGAAAATATTTTTCAAAATTTGTCTGATTTATTGGTCTATTTTTCAAATTTTTTTGATGACCATAAAATATTTTTTGTTTATTTTTGAAATAAATATTATGAAATAATTATGGAAAATGTGTTTTCTATTTTTAAAAATATTTTGAAAATTTTTTTTGTGTTTTCTGTCCTTATTTGTTGCTTGAAATGTGTTTCAATCATATGTGTTTATATATGAGTGTATTAACCATTTAAATTTCTGTAATGTGTTTCAGAAATGATGATAAGGATACCTATGATTCCTAAAACTCCGCATGGGATTATTTTAAGAAATGCAAGAGTGCTTTCATTAAGCAAAATGAGAATGCGGAAGAACATTCGAGCTGATAATATTGATGCTATAGTGTATCATATATTGACTATGCATGAACAAATGCAGGAGTGCATTTGGATAGAAGGTTTAAGCTTAGGAAGGGATGACAGAGATAAAATCAAAGCGTTGGTTAACTCTTTTGAATATCATCCAGTCCTGAGAGAGCTTTTGGAAACTACTTGGTACATAGGAGATAGAATTTATAAGAAATCTATCATCCATTTTTTGGCTAGAGTTGCCAAAAGAGGAGTGTTGAGGAGCAACATTCCATCTGTGATGAAATTAAGAAGTGGACGTAAAGTGCATCGTCCATGACTTCATCAGCGAACTTATGAGTTCCCTTATGAGTTGATAAAGTTGGTCAAACAATCAGTCCCTGTGTCAGTAAAGGTCTTGAGGAGATCTAGTTTTCTTTAGTAGTTGACATGAGTGTCAATTATAGTTAGCGTTTGATATTATAAGATTTATGTTTTCTATTATTATTATTATTTGACATGTGTGTCTTATTTGAGGATTATTGGATTTATTTATTGTTTGAATGAATGAATTTATTTCTTATGGCATTTAATTATTTTTTAATAAATGTGTTTATTTTAAAATGTTAATTGCACTGCAATATTTTATGAGTAAAATGTTTGCATGTTTATTAAGTAGAGACTTAATAAAATAAAACCAATAAGATATCTCTCATAAGTTTAAGAACTTAGTAATCCAATAATTCTGATTTACTATGCATGAAATCTTAACCTATAAAGTTGGACATTAGAACTTAGAAGGTAATTGGTACTCTAAGTAACATTTTCGAATTTGAGTCTAATAGAAAACTTTATTAGGTTATTATTTCAGGTGTATAGTAAATTGTATGTATTGCCTAATCAGAATTATTAACGTGCAACTTTGTTCCATTTGAATCAGAGGATGCAAATGGCATCTGCTTCCAAATCAATTATCGCTGAATTAAATAAAAACTTGAAATTAAATGGCGACAATTATGAAATCTGGAGTATGAAGATCCAGTATGTGCTAGAGGAGCAAGGGGCTCTCGAAACCTTGAGTTCGGTTATGGCTGAACCCGAGGATGGCAACATGGCCCAACATAGGTGGGACCGAGATGTATATCTGGCATGGAAGATAAAGAATTTCACTGCTCGTATCATTCTCCTGAGTGCTATAGAGGATGATATAACTAAGTAATTTCGCAAATATCAGAACGCAATGGATCTGTGGATCGCTTTGCGGGAGAAGTTTGGAGGAGTGACTCTAACTAAACTCCGATCTTTTACGATCAAGTTTGATACCTATCAGAAGAAAGCTGACCATTCAATGCGAAAACATCTCAGGGAGATGGAAAACATGATGAGCGAGTTTAGTGAATATGGTCATAAGTTGATCGACGAGCAGCAAGTGCAAGCTGTCATCCGTTCCTTACCCAAGAGTTGGGAGCATATGAAAATACAACTAACTCATATGGATAGTGTGAAGACATTTGAGGATGTCGCAAGACATTTGGAGCTAGAAGAGGACAGACTAGCATCGATTAAGGTCAATGCTGGGGTGCATGTGGCACAGTCCCGTTCTGGTGGAACGAGTTCAAACCAGAACAAGAGGAAGGGCTTCAAAGGTTGGGATAAAGAACTTGCCAAGAGAAATAAAAGACAGAAGAAAGAACAGAATTCTAAGAGGTCCAAAGGCAAGAAAAAGATAAACATTTCAAAAGTGAAATATTTTAACTGCCAACAGAAAGGACACTATGCAAGAGACTGCACTGTGCCCAATCAGGTACATTATTCTAACTCAAAAGTGAGTGAAATTTGTATATTTAGTTTTGTATTTCTAACTAAATTTCATCCTTTGTGGGTGGTTGATTCAGGAGCAACGGACCATATAGCAAAGGATCGAGATGCCTTTGTAGAATTCCGGAGAATACCATATGGAGCAAAATATATATATGTGGGAAATGACACAAGAGTGCCGGTTCGAGGGGTTGGTGCGTGTAGATTAGTCTTACGCAAATGCCGAACCTTACTCCTACATGATGTGCTTTATGCTCTAGATATTCGTAGGAATTTAGTTTCTATTCTTGTGTTATTAAAACTTGGTTTTCATTTACACTTTAAAGATGACAGTGTGCGCTTATGTTTGGATAATGTCTATTATGGTTCTGGTTTTATTTTGAACAATTTCATTGTTTTGGATATCGATCCTAACTTTATGAATAATAATAGTTTTTCTTTAATCTCTTCTACTTCACATAATAATGAGAATCATGTGAAATTATGGCATGCTAGATTAAACCATATTGGGCAAAATCGAATGATTCGGTTAGCCAAAACTGGTTTACTAGGTGATTTGAATGAGGTCGAATTACCTACCTGTGAGCATTGTCTTAAAGAAAAACTAGTGAGAAAACCTTTTGGAAAAGGAACTAGAGCTGAATTTCCATTGCAATTAATTCATTTTGACGTTTGTGGTCCAATGAATGTGAGGACAAGGCATGGGGCCTACTACTTCATCACATTTATAGATGACTATACAAGGTATGGTCATGTCTACTTGATTTCTCACAAGTCAGAAGCATTGAATTGTTTCAAAACTTTTATGAACTTAGTTGAGAATCAATTAGATAAAAAGATAAAAGGTTTAAGAACTGACCGAGGTCGAGAATATCTTTCAGATGAATTTAAAGCTTTGTGTGATGAAAAATGGATTGAACAGCAGTTGTCCATTTCCAGAACTCCACAACAAAACGGTGTTGCGGAAAGGAGAAATAGGACTCTCCTTGATATGGTTAGATCTATGATGACAGAGGCAAATTTGCCTATCTCCTATTGGGGAGATGCTTTATTAACTGCCACATATGTTCTAAACCGTGTGCCCTCAAAATCAGTCGCATCCATACCTTATGAGTTATGGACTGGTCGGCAGCCTGACCTATGCCATCTACGACCTTGGGGTTGTGCTGCTTACATCCATGATACCTCAAGCAAATTTGGTAAATTAGGACCAAGAGGTAAAAAGAGTATCTTTGTGAGATATTCTGAAGTATCAAAAGGATATGTATTCATGGGTGAGCAAGAGAATGGTTCTGTAACTGAATTTGAATCACGAGACATTATATTCTTGGAAAATGAGTTTCCAAAGGTGGGGAAGTGAATCAAGATTTCACTTTCTATGAAACTCAGGAAGATGAACCATCAGGATCACTCCATCCGAGTGGGAGGGAATTAGAAGAAGAAGGTCAAGATCTTCCTCCTGTACAGGATCCGGATGTTCGAGACCCTGATTTGAGTGGGAGCATTCCTGACTCCAGTGGGAGTATGGAATATGGTCCCAGTGGGAGTATTCCTAATTACGATGAATATATGAGACATGTTTATCAAGATTCGAAACTGCGTAAGTCTAAAAGGATAAGTGTTATTCGCTGATAATTTGAGATCGAAGGCTTGAACGAAGCCCTTTTGATTACCCCACAAGACGAGGAAGAGCCTAAAAACATAAAAGAGGCCTTCTCATGCCCAGCTAAAGAAAAATAGATCAATGCAATGGAAGAAGAAATTGCATGTATGAGATCAAACCGTGTTTGGGAACTGGTTAATCTACCCGAAGGACGCAAACCGATTAGGAATAAATGGATTATCAAGGTAAAGCAAAAAGCTGATAGCAGTATCGAAAGATACAAAGTTTGGCTAGTTGCTAAGAGGTTCACACAACAGGAAGGGATTGACTATGAGGAGACTTTCTCCCCTGTTGTGAGATTTACGTTTATAAGGTTAATTCTTGCCATTATGGCGAGTTTAGACCTAGAGTTACATCAAATGGATGTAAAGACTGCTTTTCTCAATGGAGAACTGAATGAAGAAATCTATATGGAACAACCATGTAGGTTTCATCGAAAAAGGCAGCGAACATAAGGTTTGCCGATTGAAAAGATCAATCTATGGCCTGAAACAGTCTTTTAGACAATGGTATTTGAAATTTCATGAAACAATCATGTCGAATGGGTTCAACATGATTGATGAAGATCATTGTGTGTATAACAAAAGTTCTAAATAACTTTGTCATTTTAACGTTGTATGTAGACGATATACTAATAGTTGGAAATGACAAAGTGTACGTAAATCAAATTAAAGATTGGTTATCGTCCAACTTTGAAATGAAGGATATGGGTAATGCAGACTACATTGTTGGAGTTAAGATTTCAAGAGGTCGTTCGAGAAGGTTGTTGTCCCTTTCTCAAGAGACATATATCAACAAAGTCCTTGAACGATTCAATATGCAGAACTGAAAACCCATAGACTGCCCCATTGCCAAGAAACAGTATCTTAGTAAAGAGATGTGTCCTAAGACGCCAGATGAAGTGGAACGTATGAGAAATGTTCTTTATGCCAGTGCCGTGGGTAGTCTTATGTATGTAATGTTGTGTACAAGACCTGATATTTGTTATGCAGTGGGCATGGCAAGTAGATATCAATCTAACCCGGGCGAAGCACATTGGAAAGCAGTTAAGAGGATACTTAGATACCTCAAAGGTACAACATATTATTCTTTCTGTTATGAAGGCAAGGATCTGCAATTGAGAGGATACACTGATGCTGATTGGGCTGGAGATGTGGACGAGAGGAAATCCACTTCAGGTTTCATATTCTTGCTTGGTAAGGATGCCATCTCGTGGAGTAGTAAGAAACAAACCTGTGTAGCCTTATCAACAATGGAAGCTGAATTCGTAACTTCTGCAGCTGCAGTACAAGAGGCAGTTTGGCTAAAACGGTTGATGGACCATTTAAGAGTAACTATCTCGAAGAGACCAATGACAGTCTATAGTAACAGTCAATCGTCGATAGCTTACACAAAAGATCCGAAATTTCATAGTAGTACTAAGCATATCGATATAAAGTATCATTATATAAGAGATGTAGTTGCACGGGGAGATGTGAACTTACAGTACATATCTACGCGTGATATGATTGCAGATCCGTTGAATAAACCTGTAACGAAAGATGTGTTTGAGATACACATTAGATTTTAGGGTTTGCGTAGAATTTGATATGTACTAACTTTATTTTTTGTAATCCCTTAACATTATTATTTGTGAATAATAATAAAGTTCATTGTTGGCAATACATGAGTGTAAATGTTTAATGTGTGAACATTTACTGTTAATTATTTGAGTTTGAGCATGTCAGACAGAAAAGTAGTCCACTCACAAGAGTGTTTACCTTAGTTTTGTCGATGAGTTGGCAAAGACTAAGATGAGGCGATTTTTGAACAAATGAGTATGCTCGAGAGCCTGTTCAAAATGAAAGTTCCGTCTTGCAGAAATTACAAGATATGTTTTGTTAAGGCGCAAGATAAAGTCATACATGAGATTGTATGCTTTGGATTGAGATCCAAAATAAGGATTGTATGGAATCCGATGGTTAGTTATGTGTAACTACCATGTTTTGTCTTAAAAGCCAGAAATAGTTATTAAGTAAGCGAACAAAAGTTGGGTGCTTCGGTGCTTCGCAACCTTATACTTCTATATGATGTTTTATATCCACATTATTTTAATATGAGACATGCACTCCTTTAAGGGAAGGAAGGAACACCATAACACATGTTTTATACCATGTGTGCTCAAGTGACCAAAGGGATGGGAATTTAATACTATTGATCTCAACTTTCCCTATTGTGAGACCCTGTTTATATATCGACCCTTAGAACCCTTAACTTATCTCTAAAGTATGGTTCAATGTGACTAGCTTAGTTAGTGTCCAAGAGGTCTGAAAAAAATTTAGGCCTGACGGATCTAACTAGAAAAGCGAGTTGAATCATGATGGATGGCATATAGTAAGAGGAGAAGATAACCTTTTGATCACATTCATAAGAATTCGTGGTTCACCGACATGTCTATTATTATTTTTATGAGTAGAAACATAATAGTGAACACGAATAACGTTTTATGAGATCATGAGTTAAAACGGTGATTGTGAGAAGGTGGTCTAGGGTTAGGCATACGTGAAATAAAGGATCGCCTTTTTCGAGAAGTTATATATCCCTAACAGGTGTATAGCAATAGTGCTCTCGAGATATGCTGGTCACACAATCTATTAGTCTGTATAACTGGAGATTATATATGGAATGTGTTCCGTCATGTGCGAGTGGGAGATGATAGAGTTGGGATATGCCCATGACTTTATAATGAATTGAGTTCCTATCTATATTAAATTGAGTTATTTAATTTAAATTAAATTACCAAATACTATATCAGGAAGGATTCTGAGTTAGAGTAGGGACAAGTCTCTACCCTTTAGGACCATTATAGATAGAGGTGAGGTCCTTATAATTTGGTAATGAGAAAACGTATACGCCGCAAGACTGCTCGTTTTCACTCACTTTATTTTGTGTTAATCTTTCAGGAACTTTTAAATTGTGATATAGCTGCTATTATCCCGAGTGGGTAAAAGTCAGACCTGTGACCAATAAAAAAAGATTATTGTATCGCTTCCGCAATGAGATTTACCGCGCTACAACAAGTATGTATTTATTTACTTCTTTTATTTCTCCATTATTTTCCCTTCAGATGTATTTTGTCAATCCAGATGAGATTGTTGTCAATATTTGTGTTCTTGAAATTTAAATATGCATTTCAAATAGAAATGCTTCTACTTGTTTAATTTTTTTTTTTAGATTTATATTTCATCTAATTGCAGGGGATTGCCTAGTTTGGATTTGGTAAAATACTATTTCTTTTTTATTGGGAAATGGGAGAGTGACCTCCTACTAAGTTGGGACCATGTTGGAATTGAGATGTTTAAGACAATTGACTTAAAACTGAAAATCATCATAAATGTTCTTACGATGGTTCTCTTTTTGCTATTGCAGTGATGTGTATATTCCATGTTTCTTGAACAGAAAGAAGTGATTTTGACATAAAGAATATAGCTGCTCTCTATTATGGCATCTTCTTCATCTGCCATTTCTAAATGGACTTATGATGTGTTCCTTAGTTTCAGAGGAGCCGATACCCGTGATAATTTTACGAGTCATCTTTATGATGCTTTGTGTCGTAGAAAAATCAGGACGTTCATTGATAATGAGCTTGAAAGAGGTGAAGAAATCACACCCGCTCTTTTGAAAACTATTGACGAATCCAGAATTTCAGTGATAATATTCTCCGAAAACTATGCATCTTCCTCGTGGTGTGTTGATGAATTGGTCAAAATACTTGAATGCAAAGAAGCTTATGGGCAAATTGTTTTACCAGTTTTCTATCATGTAAATCCATCTCATGTAGAAGAACAGAGTGGGAGTTTTGGAAATGCATTTCTTGAGCTTGAAAAGAATTTTAAAGAGAAGCTGGACAAGGTGTCAATGTGGAAAGCTGAATTGACCAAAGCTGCCAATATATCAGGATGGGATTCCCACATCATCAAGTAAGTGTATCATCCTCCCATTTTCTCAAGGCTCAGTTTGGTGGCAGAGCACCTTATTTTTTATTTTGTTTTTGGTTGAATGGTTTCATATGGAAATTAAAAACCTTGCATGGTTTGAATGGCTTGCAAAGCTAGTTTTGTTGATGCTCGTCAATTGAAAAATAATGAGATCAAAAGAAAGTGTTCATTAAACAATGAGTTTATGCCATGTAGTGCTAGAGCTGCCTTCAGAGAGATTATGAGATTAAACCTTATTTGAAGCCTATAAAATAAATTCTCGATAACATAAAGAAGCAGCATTTCTTGTATCTTCTTTATATAACATAAAGTTTTTTGTTTTATTATGGCAGGCCTGAGTCCAAACTTGTGAATGAAATTGTGGAACATATCTTGAAGAAATTGAATGATAGGTCTTGTGCCATTCCAATAGGCCTAGTTGGAATAGATTCACGCATTGAACAAGTTAAAACTCTACTGTTCCGGCCAACTGTTCATGCTATAGGCATCTGTGGCATGGGCGGTATAGGTAAAACAACAATAGCTGATGTTATTCTCAATAGTATCTCAAGTCAATATGAAGCTTCCTGCTTTCTTGCAAGTGTCAGGGAAGAATCAGAAAAATGTGGTGGACTAATTCGCTTAAGAGAACAACTCATTTCTGAGTTATTAGAGGGAGAAAATCATCGCATTTCCACTCCTACTATAGGATCCACTTCCATAAAGTCTAGGCTTAGATGCAAAAAGGTTCTTGTTGTTCTTGATGATGTGAATGATGTAAAGAAAATTGAATTCTTAATTGAAACGCGAGATATTTTGGGTCCAGGTAGTAGAGTTATTATAACATCTAGAGACAGACAAGTACTTAAGAATGGAGTTGATGAGATATATGCGGTGGAGGGACTGAATGATCGCGAAGCTCTTCAGCTTTTTAGTTTAAATGCCTTTAAGGAAAACTATCCCAAAGAGGATTATGTGGAGCTATCAAATAGGGCAGTGAATTATGCTGGAGGCAATCCATTAGCCCTCAAAGTTTTGGGTGCCCTTCTATTTGGTAAAAGTATACAGGAGTGGGAAAGTGCATTGAGCAAACTTGAAAGGGTTCCTGTGCAGGAAATTCATAATGTGTTGAAAATAAGTTATGATGCCCTAGATGATGAAGAGAAGAGGTTATTTCTCGATATCGCGTGTTTCTTCAAGGGAGAACAAATTGATACGGTAAGAAGAATACTGGATGGTTGTCTTATAGGAATTAGTGTTCTTGAAGATAAGTGCCTCATCACTATCTCAAAAAACAGGATAGAGATGCATGACTTGTTGCAAGGAATGGCTCATGAAATTGTTAAACAAGAATCAATTAATGAGTTAGGCAAACGCAGCAGATTATGGAATCCAAGGGATGTATATCAAGTGTTGACTAAAAATCTGGTAATGATACTTTTTTTTTTGAAAAAAATAAAGAGTACAAATAATCTGTCTATATTTTGCATGTTACTGTCTTATGTTGGCATTTTCTTTGTTTGTAGGGAACTGAGAAAGTTGAAGGTATATTCTTAGACATTTCTAAAATAAAAGAAATGAAGTTGAGTTCTAGAGCCTTTGCTGGCATGCATAATCTTAGATTGCTTAAAATTTATGATTCTAGAGTTGGAAATATCTACAAGGTGCACTTTCCTGATGGGCTTGAATCTCTTCCTGATGAGTTAAGGTATCTCCATTGGGATGGATTCCCTCTAAGATCTTTGCCACCGAATTTTAATCCAGAGAATCTTGTCAAACTTAGTCTTGCTTATGGTAATGTTCAACATCTGTGGAGAGGAGTGGAGGTACATTATGCTACTGAATCTTCGTTCACCTTTTTACTTTTGATGCTAATTTAGTGCTGCCAATTTTTTGAAAACATCATCTCACTTAAAAGTTCAAACTTGTATATCTCATGACACGATTGTATGTATCATTTTTGCAGAACCTTGGAAATTTAAGAGAGATTAATCTTAGCAACTGTCAGCACCTGACTTCAATTCCAGACCTTTCAAAGGCTAAAAATCTCGAGAGTTTGAATTTTGATTACTGCAAAAGTTTGGTAGAAATTCCTTCATCTGTTCGGTATCTAGATGAGCTTGTTGATTTGGACCTTAGATACTGCACAAAGCTTACCAAATTTCCAAGTAGAATTAATCTCAGATCTCTCAAAACTCTCAACTTTTCTGGATGCAAAAATCTTAAGAGGTGTCCACAGATTAAAGGGAAGTTAACATATCTGAATTTAAATAGCACTGCAATTGAAGAACTTCCTCAATCAATTGGGTCTCTTGGTACACTTATCGCATTGAATTTGAAGGACTGTAAACGACTAGAGAATCTTCCAGACAACATTAGTTATATGAAATCTCTTGCAGTTGCTGATTTCTCTGGCTGCTCAAATATCACTAGAATCCCGGATTTTCCAAATAATGTGAGATATTTATACTTAAGTGGTATTGCAATAGAACAGCTTCCTCACTCAATTGCTTTGCTCTCTAGACTCTCCACTTTGGATCTAACAGATTGCAAAAGGCTTAAGAATCTTCCATATACGGTTTCTGGGTTGAAATCTCTTCAAAAACTCATTCTTTCTGGTTGCTCATGTATAACCCGATTTCCTCAGGTCTCAAGGAATATAAAGGTGTTGTATCTAGATGGGACGGCAATAAAGGAAATTCTGTCATCAATTCAATGGTTGTCTGAACTAGTTGAATTGCATTTGCAAAACTGTACAGAATTCGAGATTCTTCCACGGAGTTTTTGTGAGTTAAAATCTCTGCAAAAGCTTAACTTATCTGGCTGTTCAAAATTTGAGAATTTTCCGGAAATTTCCAAGAGCATGGGATTGAGATTTCTTTACATGGATGGAACAGGCATAAGAGATTTGCCCTCTCCAATAGAGAATCTACCCATGCTTTCTATGCTGGAATTAGGGAACTGCAAAAACCTTGTGCTAATTGCACAATTTTACGTCAGCCGCCAATTTGATTTGACACAACATTTAAAATTTTTGCGTAAGCTATGCCTTAGTGGCTGTGGTCTATCTCATTTGCCTAGCTGCTTGCAGTGCTTTTCGTCTTTGGAGTCCTTGGAATTAGATGGAAACAGTTTTGAGTGCATAGGAGTAAGCCTTCAAAACTTCTCCGAGTTACAATACCTTGGCTTAAGGTCTTGTCATGAGCTTAGAGAATTACCTGCACTGCCACCGCAACTGTCAAAATTAGATGCAAATGATTGCACATCATTAAAAACAATTTCCATCGCATCAGTTGCAGTTGAAGGCAACATTTGTGACTTCTTTTTCACAAATTGTTTGAATTTGGATTCTGATGCTTGCAATAATATTTTAATTTACACACTACAAAAGATTCGGATGCATAGCAAAAGATTATATGGTCAGGTTGGTCAGTTCTTTCTTTTATCTTTAATTTAATTTCTTTTTAAGGTCATTGTATTGTGTTAAAATTCACTTACGATGTTCATTAACATAATATATTTATATAGGTGTCTTCTGTGCTACCGGGGCCATCCAGCCTTTGCTTCCCATGTAGCACAATCCCAAAGTGGTTCGTGTTTTCTAGTTGGGGATCGTCGTTAACAGTTGAGCTGCCTTCACAGGTTAATAGTGATTTTGCGGGGTTAGTTGTGTGTGTTGTGGTTGCATTTAAGCCCCATTTTACAGACAGCAGTTTCCAGCTTAGATGTAGTTATCATTTCAAGAACCAGGATGGTGAATGCGTGGATCTAAACTGTGAATTTGGTGGGTGGAATGGGTGGAAGAATAGGAAGTTTGATGGGTCATATCACCTGTTTATTGGTTATGATCCTTGTCTAGATGCCACAAAGAATGATACTTTTGGAAATATCAGTGAGGTCTTAGTACAATTTTACACTGAAGATATGGACAACAATCCTCTACTTTGCTCTGATGTGATAGAGTGCGGAGTCTATCCACTTTATATGCATCATGATGATGTGTCCCATCATCAAGGCCTTGACTTAGTTGCTGCAGCTGCAAATTCTGTGATCATAACTAGAAAAAGTGAAAATATATCATCTTCTTCATCTGCCATTTCAGAAGGGAATTATGATGTGTTCCTTAGTTTCAGAGTACCTGATACCCGTGATAATTTTACCGGTCATCTTTATGATGCTTTGTGTGGTAGAAAAATCAGCACGTTCATTGGTGATCATCTTGAAAGACGTGAAGAAATCACACCCTCTCTTTTGAAAACTATTGAAGAATCCAGAATTTCAGTGATAATATTCTCTGAAAACTATGCATCTTCCATGTGGTGTGTTGATGAATTGGTCAAAATACTTGAATGTAAAGAAGCTTATGGGCAAATTGTTTTACTAGTTTCCTGTCATGTAAATCCATGTAATGTAGAAGAACAAATACTTGAACTTGAAAAGAATTTTAAAGAGAAGCTGGACAAGGTGTCAAGGTGGAAAGCTAAATTGACCAAAGCTGCCAATAAATCAGGATGGGATTCCCAGTTCATCAAGTAAGTGTATCATCCTCCCATTTTCTCAAGGCTCTGTTTGGTAGCAGAGCACCATTTTTTTTTTGGTTGCTTGGTTTGAATGGCTTGCAAAGCTAGTTTTGTTGGTGGTAGTCAATTGAAAAATAATGAGATCAAAAGAAAGTGTTCATTAAACAAAGAGTTTAGGCCATGTAGTGCTAGAGTTGCCTTCAGAGAGATTATGATATTAAACCTTATTTGAGCCTATAAAATAAATTCTCGATAACATAAAGAAGTAGCAGTTCTTGTATCTTCTTTACATATATTTTTTCCCATTAAAGTTTTTTGTTTTATTATGCCAGGCCTGAGACCAAACTTCTGAATGAAATTGTGGAACATATCTTGAAGATATTGAATGATAGGTCTTGCGCCATTCCAATACGCTTAGTTGGAATAGATTCACGCATTGAACAAGTTAAAACTCTACTATTCCGTTCGCCAACTGTTCGTGCTATAGGCATCTGTGGCATGGGTGGTATAGGTAAAACAACAATAGCTGATGCTATTCTAAATAGTATCTCAAGTCAATATGAAGCTTCCTGCTTTCTTGCAAGTGTCAGGGAAGAATGGGAAAAATCTGGTGGACTGATTCATTTAAGAGACCAACTCCTTTCTGAGTTATTAGGGGAAAGTATTCGCATTTCCACTCGTACTACATTCATTTCCATAAAGTCTAGGCTTAGATGCAAAAAGGTTCTTGTTGTTCTTGATGATGTGAATGATGTAAAGCAAATTGAATTCTTAATTGAAAAGGGTGATATTTTGGGTCCAGGTAGTAGAGTTATTATAACATCTAGAGACAGACAAGTACTTAAGGATGGAGTTGATGAGATATATGAGGTGGAGGGATTGAATGATTGGGAAGCTCTTCAGCTTTTTAGTTTAAATGCCTTTAAGGAAAACTATCCCAAAAAGGATTATGTGGAGCTATCAAATAGGGCAGTGAATTATGCTGGAGGCAATCCATTAGCCCTCAAAGTTTTGGGTGCCCTTCTATTTGGTAAAAGTATACAGGAGTGGGAAAATGCATTGAGCAAACTTGAAAGGGTTCCTGCGCAGAAAATTCATGATGTGTTGAAAATAAGTTATGATGCCCTAGATGATGAAGAGGAGGTTATTTCTCGATATCGCGTGTTTCTTCAAGGGAGAACAAATTGATACTGTAAGAAGAATACTATATAGTTGTGATAGAGGAATTAGTGTTCTTGAGGACAAGTGCCTCATCACTATCTCAAAAAACAGGATAGAGATGCATGACTTGTTGCAAGGAATGGCTCACGAAATTGTTCGACGAGAATCATATAAAAAGTTAGGCAAATGCAGCAGATTATGGAATCGAAGTGATGTATATCAAGTGGACCAAAAATCTGGTACTGATACCTTTTTTTTTTTTTTTTGGAAAAAATAAAGAGTACAAATAATCTTTCTATATTTTGCGTATTACTGTCTTATTTTGGGATTTCTTCGTTTGTAGGGAACTGAGAAAGTTGAAGGAATATTCTTAGACACGTCTAAAAGTAAAAAAAATGAAGTTGAGTTCTAGAGCCTTGAGGACATCAAAGGTGTGTGGCAGTGTGGGTGAGCCAGTAGTAAGGCTCTGATACCAATTGTACCAGCAACAGAATGCACGGCAGTCAAAAGAAAAGAACAGAATGCAGAAAAGAAGGAAGAAGAAGAAACAGAATGAGAGAATTTAAGAAAATTGTATTAGGTAAGTGTATTTGCCTACGGTTCATGTAATTCTTCCATGTATATATAATAAAGAGAAAGATTTTCACACACCATTTGTACCAGCAACAGAATACAGCTGTATTTCTTCTTATTTTTCTCTCTCATGATTCTAAAGCAGTAACTAACAGAATAAAAGGAGTAACTACCTAGCAAGGGTCCGAGAATGATGGCATCAGGTATCACCCTTTATTGCATTTGGAAACAGATATGCTCATGCTCCTTTTTACTTCAATCGATTCTCCTCGATTTCCTTCTTCAGCGTTAGGCCCATAACCTCTGCTGTCTTCACCCTTTGGCCCATGTCCTCTGCTGATAACATTTCTTCTGGTCTCTCTTTCATAAGGCCCAGATCCATTACAATGATGATGAGAAGAGTTTATTTCTCGATATCCCATGTTTCCTCAAGAGGGAACAAATTGATACCGTAAAAAGAATACTTGAAGATAAGTGCCTCATCACTATCTCAAAAAACAGGATAGAGATGCATTACTTGTTGCAAGGAATGGCTCATGAAATTGTTCGACAAGAATCAATTAATGAGTTAGGCAAACGCAACTGATTATGATTCCAAGGGATGTATATAAAGTGTTTATGAATCTGGTAATGATACCTTTTTTTAAATAAATAAATAAATAATACAAATAATCTTTCTATATTTTGCATATTACTGTCCTATGTTGGCATTTTTCTTGTTTGTAGGGAACTGAGAAAGTTGAAGGACTATTCTTAGACATGTCTAAAATAAAATAAAACAAATGGAGTTGAGTTCTTTAGATTGCTTAAAATTTAGGATTCTAAAGTTGGAAATATCTACCATGTGGACATTCCTGATGGGCTTGAATCTCTTTTTGATGCCTTAAGGTATCTCAATTATTGGGATGGGTTCCAAGTCCATCGATTTTTTTGTCCACATCTAAATAATGTGAGATATTTATGCTTAAGTGGTACTGCAATAGAACAGCTTCCTCACTCAACTGCTTTGCTCTCTAGACTCTCCATTTTGGATCTAACAGATTAAAAAATGCTTAAGAATCTCCCTTTTAAGAGTTTTCTGGCCTTTCAGTGCCAGAAACCAGCACTGTACTGTGCCAGTTTCAGGCACTATACAGTGCCAGTTTTTGGCACTGAAAAGCCCACATTAAGTTTCCCCGGTACAATTCATTAACCTTCCCCTCCCCATACATTTTTATTGTTCTATCTCCACTTTCATTCTTTCTTTCTCTCTTTCAATTTAGTCATTTTACTTACAAAAGTTGCATTCAATTTAATTTTTATGTAATACGCATTTCATTAAAAGTAATGTTATTAGTATTTAATATTTATTTTTGTTAAACATAATTTATGATTTTTCATTAATCTTATATTAATATGAAATCTGCAGGTGTTGATAATTTTGAAGATTATCTAATAATTTCAACATTAAAGGTATGCAGTTATTAATATTTATTTTAAAAAAAATAGTTTAAGTTTAAATATTGAAAATAAAAACTAAAATAGTTAATTACAAGAACATAATTTTATGCTGTAAATAATTGTTAATGTGAAGAAATAATCTCTTACAGATAAATTAATCGAGTGTAAATTAAATATTTTGTTTATATGATAAATATGCCAATAATATTTTATGATATGTGTGCATATAATGTAAGAAAAATGTCAATTCTAGTAACTTTTATAATTCATACCGGAGGATAATCGACGTTCGGCGTATCTGGTTTTAATTATGATGCTTCAAACCCTTCAGCTAGATTAAGAAGAATGAAGCTAAGGTATAAACCGACATTTGCCAAACTTATTCACAAATTATCAGTTAAATTGGATTTAGCTGCAGAAGTGAGAATTTGTAGAGTGATAAATAAGTGTCCAGTTTACAGTTAGGGGTCAATTTCCTGGGCGGCAATGGATATAGTCGATGATGAGGATATTGAGAAAATTTATGAAAATTTTAATACATTTCCTGGATACAGTATTGTAGAGCTAATAGTTATAACAGAAGAAATTGTAATTGGCAATCGAGAAAATTCCTTGAATAATTTTAATCGGATGGGTACTGTTGGAGAAACAGGGTATATACCAACTGTGGACAAAGAAAACGAATTTAGTGGTAATACACAGTATCCACCAGTTAGTCAGTCCGAGTTTTGTACATAGTTTGAGGTTTCAACAGAATGTGAAAATATTGATGAAACAGGAACAATAGATGCAAGTCCGCTTAGAGAGTTAAGGGTTCCAAATGAAATGAATTTCGGGTCATATGAATTTCGGGTCATATGAATCTGTTGATCGTGCAGATATTACAGGTGATGATACAAGTAGACCTAGAGTTGAAAATGTCAATAATGGGTATATTTTCCCAAGTTGTGACCCAGAAGATGATGATGAAGCAGACTTCAATGAGGTTGAGCCAGGAAATTTGGTAGAAGGAGATGATCACGTTATTTCATGTAGTTCAATTCAAGTGACAGAGGGCCTTCAAAATCTGCACCTGAATGAGAAAAGAGGTCGATCCAGTGGGCTAGGGGTGAGCAAAATTCGGTTAAAACCAAAAAACCGAACCAAACCGACAGATTTTTTAAATTCGGTTCGGTTTCGGTTTTAAATTTATAGGTACATCGGTTATTTCGGTTCGGTTTTGAAAGGCAAAAACCGAAGAAAAACCGAACCGACCGAACTTTTAAATTTATATATTATTTTATTCAATTTTTACATTAAAAATTTATTTTTGTATTTTTTTAATCAATTTAAGGGGTTTGAAATTAAATTATATATGTACATTTTTTTAATTTGATTTTTTTTAATTTTAATTTTATGATTTATAATTTTGTATAATTTTTTAGATAATTTTTTTAATTATAATTTTCGATTTTTCGGTTAACCGAACCAAACCGACCGATAAATTCGGTTCGGTTTGAATTCGGTTATTATACAAATTCGGTTCGGTTTCGTAAAATATTGTAATTTCGGTTTTCGATTATTTCGGTTTGGTTCGGTTATTGAACCGAACCGACCGTTGCACACCCCTACAGTGGACAATCTAATATTTCAAAGTTTCAGTTTGCATCTGTTCACCACACATCTGTTAATCTTGCTGAAACTGAGATTAATATGTATAATAATTCCCCAATGGTAAGATGGGATGGGGTTTCTGAGTTATGCGAAGGATTGGCCTTCACATCGAAAGATGAAGTGAAGGCATGCATGAAGAAATTCTCCATTCTTAATAATGTTTCGTATAAGGTTATAGAGTTAAAGCCATCGTACTATTCAGTATGCTGCACACGTGCTGAAATAGGTTGTCGGTGGAGACTACGAGCAATGAAAAAAGGATTTGTCCTTATTGGATCATTAGTGTTTATAAGAGGCCTCATAACTGTAATGCTTCGCTGGTATCACAACACCATAGACAGTTAGATTCGCAAATTATTTTTGATTGCATATTGAAAATGGTTAGTACTGCCCCCGATCTTAGAGTTAGTGTAATAATTGCCGATATGAGGAATCGTTTCAATTATGATATATCCTAAGTAAAACCTAGTATGCAAAGACTAAAGTTTTAGAGGAGATATTCGGTAATTATGAGAGTTCTTCTGGAAGGTTGCCTGGATATCTGAAAGCTATGGAGACATACAATCCAGGAACTGCCTATGATTTTATTGTTGAAGATAGTATGAAGCCTCATTGAAAACAATTCAAAAGGCTTTTATGGGTATTCAAGCCATGTATAGATGGACTACCTCACTGTAAGCCAGTTTTGCTTATTGATGGAACGTTTATGACAAGAAAGTTTCATCAAACTTTGTTGATAGCAAGTGTTGTAGATGGCAATAATTTCTTATATCCAGTAGCGTTTGCTATTGTTGAAAATGAGAAGAAGTCTAGCTAGAGTTGGTTCATGACATGCATTAGGCGTTATGTCGCTAAGCAATCGGGTATAACTATTATTTCTGACCGCCATGCCGGTATAATGGCCCTATTTCGTGATGAGAGTAGTGGTTGGAAGAAGCAATTAGCTTTTCATAGATTTTGTCTCCGTCATTTCGTAAGCAACTACAACACTGCTCACCAAAATTCAATAATTAAGGATATGTTATATAAGGCGGGTATATTTATTACTCGTTGTGTTAATATAATATTTATTTATATTTATTACAGGTTAAATAAATATTTATTTATTAATATTTATTTATTACATGTTACATAAATATTAATATTTATTTACATTGTTACATGTATTAATATTTATTACATGTATTAATATTTATATTTATTTATTACATGTTCAATAAATATTAATATTTGTTTAAAATATTATGAACAAGTCGAATATTTTAAAAATTATTAATATTTGTGAACCTCCTTATAGGCAATAATTTTCAACTAAGAAAATTTACAAAAAGAATGGATGACCTCAAGGAGCTTGATATCGACTCTTACAATTGTACAATGCAAAACGCGTTAGACAAGTGGACTTTATCTCATGATAATGAGTACATGTATAGACACACTACAACCAACATTGTTGAGAGCGTAAATAGTGCGTTAAATGGTGTAAGGATGATGCCAGTTTGTTGTGTTGTTGAGCATGTATTAGCCAGACTTGTTAAATTTTTTAATGACAGAAGGTGCATATATCGAGCTCAAATAACAGCTGGTAATACGTACACCCAAAATTGTTTGGATGAGATAGTAAAGCGCGTTCAAAAAGCCTGTGGCCACAGGGTTGAAAGCTTTGATCGGCGTAGAGGAATTTTTACAATAAGGACTAAAAATCAAAAAAATAAAAGAAAAGGTAATAACACACAATCTGTTAATTTGGATTGTTGTCAATGCGAATGTGAAAAATTTCAAGGTACGAAAATGTCTTGTTCACATGTTATAGCAGCTTGTATGCATATTCGTGTGAACATGTGGACATACGTTGACAAGTGTTATAAACTTTCAGAAGCATTGAGTTGTTACAGTTCATATTTCCAACCACTTGCACACCGTGATTACTGGCCTCCCTATGTTGGTCTAACTTTTGTGCCTAATCCGGAATTGATAAGAAAGAAAAGCAGATCGAGGATTTCTCGGTATCGAAATGAAATGGACAGTAGAAAACGCTCTAGTCCTAACCGATGTACATTATGCAGAAATGAGGGACATAATAGGAAGACTTGCCCCAACGCAGCTGGACCATCTAATTACACAGAATGACATGGAACTAATGTATTTTGACTATCTTGTAATTATGTGAAATTTGTGTCAAATATATGTATATATATATGTTCACGGTTTATTGCAACACAGCATGGAAAAAAATATATAAATTTGCTAATTTATATATATATATATATATATATATATATATATATATATATAAACACCAAATGTGCACTTTGGTGTTCCTATATATACACATACGTATATATGTAGGAACACCTGACGTTTGACGTTTGGTGTTCTTATATATATATATATATATATATATATATATATAATTGAAAAATAAAAAATGAAATTGTTAGAAAGGGTGGTTCAATTAGTGTTAATTTCTCTACACCTACCCACCTACATATTTCAAAGCAACAACAAATATATTCTTCAAACACTCAAGTCGATGACCAACTTCCAATTTCATCGTAATTAATAAATTAATTAATTTACACAAATATCAATTTTATTAATGACATTGATCAACTGCAATCCTGCTGTTTATCTGATAATGCATGTATCGTTACATATCTAATCAGTGATCTCATAATTATGCATATATGTATATATTGTATATTCCCTAGTAATGGAATACAGAAAACACCCACATCTAACGCATTTGAAAAGAATTGTCTCCACAAAGGACAATTCACAAGTCAAATATTGATAGGCTAAAAATTTGCTTATGTAATCACATAATTATTTACTAATACAATTACTATTAAGTTGTTCCTCCCACTTACTAATTCAATAATTGTACACTTATTATTTTAAATAATTTTTAAGTTTGAATTTGGTGTATATATATATATATATATATATATATATATATATATGTATATGTATACACATAGAAAATCATGCATGTGGACAATTTAAATTCCAATTTGTTTACTCCATTTAGTAATTCAATGATTGTTCACTTAATTTTTTTTAACCATTATGGGTAATGAAACATAAAGTCTCTATTATTAATTTCAATCAATAAAATAAGTTATTAATAACACATTAACTATATTTATACATATATATGTTTCAATGCAGCTATTCTATCTTGCGCTAAATGACAAAATGATGCCTAGTTTTTAAAACATCCAATTAACTCTTTCTTTTGTGTGTCATAATTCTGTTCTGTCAGGAATTGAGCTAAAATTTTAAAATATTCAATTCACTCTTTCTTTTGTGTGTGATTGGGACCAATAAAGGCCCAGTGACCATTTCCAACAGACTCGTGACGGTTCTAGTTTCATTATTTGGGTTCTATCCACATGCTATTTGGAGCTTTTTTAGAAAAAATCTTCAACTGTAAGTGGACAGAGAGGAGCTTATAGTAGTTTTTAGTGAGTAAATTTCCTGATATTTTCTGGGGTTATTTTGATTATAAATTAAATATGGTTTTAAACAGTGGTGGAGCCAGCACTGTATCGGTAGAAACATATATTATAATTTTATTATAAAAAATTTAAATTATGTGATTATTATTAAATTATAATCTAAGAGGAGCATCTAAAATAAATTAGAGAAATTACCATAATAATTTATACATATAATTAAAAAATTTCTAGAAGTGAGGATGTGTAAAACCGAGAATAGATAGTATATATTCGTTTTCTTATTTTGTTTGAATCATAGGATTCGGCAGATATTAAACTCGCAACGGATGATGGTTTCAGTATCTTGGAGTTAAAGTTCGCCTTAATTTGCTATATAAACGGTGCAGATCTATTTCATCTTCCCACGGTAAGTGAAATAAAATAAACTTTATCTTTGTTATTATTAAGCATCTTCATTATAATATTTATTTAGCAAATTCATGTAATGTATTCTTTTCATTTTGTCAATCTAGATGAGATTGTTGTCAATATTTGTGTTCTTGAAATTTAAATATGCATTTCAAATAGTAATGAATCCAATTCTACTTGCCTAATAATTACTCTATATGTTCTTACGATGGTTCTCTTTTTGGTTTTGCAGTGATCTAGGTGCTCATAAACAAAATTATCAGCTTCTGATGTCTATATTCCATGTTTCTTGAGCAGAAAGAAGTGATTTTCACATAAAGAATATAGTTGCTCCCTAGTATGGCATCTTCTTCGTCTGCCATTCCTAAATGGACTTATGATGTGTTCCTTAGTTTCAGAGGAGAAGATACCCGTAAGAATTTTACGAGTCATCTTTATGATGCTTTGCGTCGTAGCAGAATCAGGACGTTCATTGATAATGAACTTGAAAGAGGTGAAGAAATCACGCCCGCTCTTTTGAAAACTATTGAAGAATCCAGAATTTCAGTGATAATATTCTCTGGAAACTATGCATCTTCCTCGTGGTGTGTCGATGAATTGGTCAAAATACTTGAATGCAAAGAAGCTTATGGGCAAATTGTTTTACCAGTTTTCTATCATGTAGAGCCACGTAATGTAGAAGAACAAAGTGGGAGTTTTGGAAATGCCTTTGTTGAGCTTGAAAAGAATTTTAAAGAGAATCTGGACAAGGTGTCAAGGTGGAAAGATGAATTGATCAAAGCAGCAAATATATCAGGATGGGATTCTCGCGTCATCGAGTAAGTGTATCATCCTTCCATTTTCTCAAGGCTCTGTTTGGTAGCAGAGCACCTTTATTTTTTTTTTAGTTGAATGGTTTCATATGGAAATTAAAAACCTTGCATGGTTTGAATGGCTTGCAAAACTAGTTTTGTTGATGCTCGTCAATTGAAAAATAATGAGATCAAAACAAAGTGTTCATTAAACAATGAGTTTAGGCCATGTTGTGCTAGAGTTGTCTTCAGAGAGATTATGAACTTAAACCTTTTTTGAAGTCTAGAAAATAAATTCTCGATAACATAAAGAAGCAGCAGTTCTTATATCTTCTTCATATATATTTTTTCCCATTAAATTTTTTTGTTTTATTATGCCAGGTCTGAGTCCAAACTTGTGAATGAAATTGTGAAACACATCTCGAAGAAATTGAATGATAGGTCTTATGCCATTCCAAAAGGCCTAGTTGGAATAGATTCACGCATTGAACAAGTTAGAACTCTACTATTCCGGTCGCCAGCTGTTCGTGTTATAGGCATCTGTGGCATGGGCGGTATAGGTAAAACAACAATAGCTGATGCTGTTTTCAATAGTATCTCAATTCAATATGATGCTTCCTGCTTTCTTGCAAGTGTCAGGGAACAATCAGAAAAATCTGATGGACTAATTCATTTAAGAGACCAACTCCTTTCTGAGTTATTAGGGGGAGAAAATCATCACATTTCCACTCGTACTATATCCACTTCCATAAAGTCTAGGCTTAGATGCAAAAAGGTTCTTGTTGTTCTTGATGATGTGAATGATGTAAAGCAAATTGAATTCTTAATTGAAAAGGGTGATATTTTTGGTCCAGATAGTAGAGTTATTATAACATCCAGAGACAGACAAGTACTGAAGAATGGAGATGATGAGATTGAGATATATAAGGTGGAGGGATTGAATGATTGCGAAGCTCTTCAGCTTTTTAGTTTAAATGCTTTTAAGGAAAACCATCCCAAAAAGGATTATGTGGAGCTATCAAATAGGGCAGTGAATTGTGCTGGAGGCATTCCATTAGCCCTCGAAGTTTTGGGTGCCCTTCTATTTGATAGACGTATTCGAGATTGGGAAAGTGCATTGAGCACACTTGAAAGAGGTCCTCTGGAGAATAAAAGTATTCATGGGTCATTGAGAATAAGTTATGATGCTCTAGATGATGGAGAGAAGAGTTTATTTCTCGATATCGCGTGTTTCTTCAAGGGAGAACAAATTGATACCGTAAGAAGAATACTAGATGGTTGTCTTATAGGAATTAGTGTTCTTGAAGATAAGTGCCTCATCACTATCTCAAAAAACAGGATAGAGATGCATGACTTGTTGCAAGGAATGGCTCATGAAATTGTTCGACAGGAATCAAAAAATAAGTTAGGCAAACGCAGCAGATTATGGATTCCAACGGATGTATATAAAGTGTTGACTAAAAATCTGGTAATGGTACATTTTTTTTTTTGAAAAAAAAAATAAGGAGTACAAATAATCTTTCAATATTTTGCATGTTACTGTCTTATGTTGGCATTTTCTTTGTTTGTAGGGAACAGAGAAAGTTGAAGGAATATTCTTAGACATGTCTAAAAGTGAAAAAATGAAGTTGAGTTCTAGAGCCTTTGCTGGGATGCATAATCTTAGATTGCTTAAAATTTATGATTCTAAAGTTGGAAATATCTCCAATGTGGACATTCCTGATGGGCTTGAATCTCTTTCTGATGAGTTAAGGTATCTCCATTGGGATGGATTCCCTCTAAGATCTTTGCCATCCAATTTTAATCCAGAGAATCTTGTCAAACTTAATCTTGCTTATGGTAATGTTCAACATCTGTGGAGAGCAGTGGAGGTACATTATGCTACTGAATCTTCGTTCACCTCTTTAATTTTGATTAGTACTGCCAATATTTTGAAAACATTATCTGACTTAAAAGTTCAAACTTGTTAACGAGGATATATATATATATATATAGAAGCCCATGACTGTATTGTCTCTTGTTGAATAATTAAAACCATTCGACCTGACAGTTCAATCTTGTATATCTCATGACACGATTGTATATATCATTTTTACAGAACGTTGAAAATTTAAGAGAGATGAGTCTTAGCAACTGTCAGCACCTGACTTCAATTCCAGACCTTTCAAAGGCTAAAAATCTCGAGAGTTTGAATTTTGGTTACTGCAAAAGTTTGGTAGAAATTCCTTCATCTGTTCGGTATCTAGATGAGCTTGTTGATTTGGACCTTAGATACTGCACAAAGCTTACCAAATTTCCAAGTAGAATTAATCTCAGATCTCTCAAAACTCTCAACTTTTCTGGATGCAAAAATCTTAAGAGGTGTCCACAGATTAAAGGGAAGTTAACATATCTGAATTTAAATAGCACTGCAATTGAAGAACTTCCTCAATCAATTGGGTCTCTTGGCACACTTGTTGCATTGAATTTGAAGGACTGTAACCGACTAGAGAATCTTCCGGATAACATTCGTTATATGAAGTCTCTTGTAATTGTTGATTTCTCTGGCTGCTCAAATATCACTAGAATCCCGGATTTTCCAAATAATGTGAGATATTTATACTTAAGTGGTACTGCAATAGAACAGCTTCCTCACTCAATTGCTTTGCTATCTAGACTCTCCACTTTGGATCTAACAGATTGCAAAAGGCTTAAGAATCTTCCATGTACGGTTTCTGGATTGAAATCTCTTCAAAAACTCATTCTTTCTGGTTGCTCATGTATAACCATATTTCCTCAAGTCCCAAGGAATATAAAGGTGTTGGATCTAGATGGGACGGCAATAAAGGAAATTCCATCATCAATTCAATGGTTATCTGAACTAGTTGAATTGCATTTGCAAAACTGTACAGAATTCAAGATTCTTCCACGGAGTTTTTGTAATTTAGAATCTCTGCGAAAGCTTAACCTATCTGGCTGTTCAAAATTTGAGAATTTTCCGGAAATTTCCAAGAGCATGGGATTGAGATTTCTTTACATGGATGGAACAGGCATAAGAGATATGCCCTCTCCGATAGAGAATCTGCCCATGCTTTCTATGCTGGAATTAGGGAACTGCAAAAACCTTATGCCAATTGCACAATTTTACGTCGGCAGCCAATTTGATTTGACACGACATTTGAAATTTTTGCGTAAGCTATGCCTTAGTGGCTGTGGCATATCTAGTCTGCCTAAATACCTCGAGTGTTTTTCCTATCTGGAGTCCTTGGAATTAGCTAGAAATAACTTCCAGTATATACTGATAAGCCTTGAAAACTTCTCTGAGTTACAATACCTTGGCTTAAGGTCTTGTCATCAGCTTAGAGAATTACCTGCACTGCCCCCGCAACTGTCAAAATTAGATGCAAATGATTGCACATCATTAACAACAATTTCCATCGCATCAGTTGCAGTTGAAGGCAACATTTGTGACTTCTTTTTCACAAATTGTTTGAATTTGGGTTCTGATGATTGCAATAACATCTTTGTTTACACGCTACAAAATATTCTGATGCATAGCAAAAAATTATATGGTCAGGTTGGTAAGTTCTTTCTTTATCGTCAATTGAATTCTTTTTAAGGTAATTGTATTGTGTTTACATTCACATACGATGTTCATTAACATAATATATTTATATAGGTATCTTCTGTGCTACCGGGACCATCCAGCCTTTGCTTCCCATGTAGCACAATCCCAGAGTGGCTCGTGTTTTCTAGTTGGGGATCTTCCTTAACAGTTGAGCTGCCTTTGTGGGTTAATGGTGATTTTGCGGGGTTACTTGTGTGTGTTGTGGTTACATTTAAGCCCCATTTTACAGACAGCAGTTTCCGGCTTAGATGTAGTTATCATTTCAAGAACCAGGATGGTGATTCCATTGATCTAAACTGTGAATTTGGTGGCTGGAATGGGTGGAAGAATAGGAAGTTTGATGGGTCAGATCACCTGTTTATTGGTTATGATCCTTGTCTAGATGCCACAAAGAATGATAATTTTGGAAATATCAGTGAGGTCTTAGTACAATTTTACACTGAAGATATGGACAACAATCCTCTACTTTGCTCTGATGTGATAGAGTGCGGAGTCTATCCACTTTATATGCATCACGATGATGTGTCCCATCATCAAGGCCTTGACTTAGTAGCTGCAGCTGCAAATTCTCCGGTGATCATAACTAGTAAAAGTGAAAATATAGCATCTTCTTCCTCTGCCAGTTCTGAATGGAATTATGATGTGTTCCTTAGTTTCAGAGGAGCCGATACACGTAATAATTTTACGGGTCATCTTTATGATGCTTTGTGTCGTAGAAATATCAGGACATTCATTGGCGATCATCTTGAAAGACTTGAAGAAATCACACCCTCTCTTTTGAAAACTGTTGAAGAATCCAGAATTTCAGTGGTAATATTCTCTGAAAACTATGCGTCTTCCTCGCGGTGTGTTGATGAATTGGTCAAAATACTTGAATGCAAAGAACTTTATGGGCAAATTGTTTTACCAGTTTCCCATCATGTAAATCCATGTAATGTAGAAGAACAAATACTTGAGCTTGAAAAGAATTTCAAAGAGAAGCTGGACAAAGTGTCAAGGTGGAAAGCTGAATTAACCAAAGCTGCCCATATATCAGGATGGGATTCCCACATCATCAAGTAAGTGTATCATCCTCCCTTTTTCTCAAGGCTCAGTTTGGTGGCAGAGCACCCGAATTTTTATTTTTTATTGGTTGAATGGTTTCATATGGAAATTAAAAACCTTGCATGGTTTGAATGGCTTGCAAAGCTAGTTTTGTTGATGCTCCTCAATTGAAAAATACTGAGATCAAAAGACAGTGTTCATTAAACAATGAGTTTAGGCCATGTAGTGCTAGAGTTGCCTTGGGAGAGATTATGAGATTAAACCTTATTTGAAGCCTATAAAATTAATTCTCGATAGCATAAAGAAGCTGAATTTCTTGTATCTTCTTTATATATATTTTTCCCATTAAATTTTTTGTTTTATTATGCCAGGCCTGAATCCAAACTTGTGAATGAAATTGTGGAACACATCTTGATGAAATTGAATGATTGCGAAGCTCTTCAGCTTTTTAGTTTATATGCCTTTAAGGAAAACTATCCCCAAAAGGATTATGTGGAGCTATCAAATAGGGCACTGAATTTTGCTCAAGGCAATCCATTAGCCCTCAAAGTTTTGGGTGCCCTTCTATTTGAGAAAAGTACACAGGAGTGGGAAAGTGCATTGACCAAACTTGAAAGGGTTCCTGAGCAGAAAATTCATAATTTGTTGAAAATAGGTTATGATGCCCTAAATGATGAACAGAAGAGTTTATTTCTCCATATCGCCTGTTTCTTCGTGGGAGAACAAATTGATACTGTAAAAAGAATGCTAGATGGTTGCGGTATAGGAATTAGTGTTCTTGAAGATAAGTGCCTCATCACTATCTCAAAAAATAGGATAGAGATGCATGACTTGTTGCAAGGAATGGCTCATGAAATTATTCGACAAGAAGCAATTAATGGGTTAGGCAAACACAGAGTACCGAATCCAAGGGTTTTTTATCAATTCTTGACTAACTGTCTGGTAATGATGCTATTTTTAAAAAAAATAAAAAATAAAAATAAAAATAATCTTTCGATATTTTGCTTATTACTGTCTTATGTTGGCATTTTCTTTTTTTGTAGGGAAATGAGAAAGTTGAAAGAATGTTCTTAAACACGCTTAAAAGATAAAAAATGAAGTTGCAGGAATATTCTTAGACATGTCTAAAATAAAAGGAATAATGAAGTTGAGTTCTAGAGCCTTTGCTGGGATGCATAATCTTAGATTGCTTAAAATTTATGATTCTAAAGTTGGAAATATCTACAACGTGCACATTCTTGATCGGCGGCTAGAATCTCTTTCTGATGAGTTAAGGTATCTCCATTGGGATGGATTCCCTCTAAGATCTTTGCCATCCAATTTTAATCCCGAGAATCTTGTCGAACTTAATCTTGCTTATGGTAATGTTCAACATCTGTGGAGAGCAGTGGAGGTACATTATGCTACTGAATCTTCGTTCACCTCTTTAATTTTGATTAGTGCCGCCAATTTTTTGACAAAATTATCTGACTTAAAAGTTCAAACTTGTTAATGAGGATATATATATACTGTTTTTGTTACTTACGCTCTAAAACCAGCTTTTGATATGTGTGTCTCTCTCTCTCTCTCTCTCTCTCTCTCTCTATATATATATATATATATAGAGAGAGAGAGAGAGAGAGAGAGAGAGAGAGACATATCAAAAGCTGGTTTTAGAGCGTAAGTAACAAAAACAGAACTTTTGTGTAAAAGTTTTTCTACCCAAACTTTGAGCATTTTCATCTATTAAAATAGAATTGTTACAACAAATCGTATCCCTTAATTACAGTTGATTTTATTCTAAAAAGATATTTATTTACAGCAATAAAATGATAGTTACAATTGACTATATTAATAGCTGTCATTGACAGCCCCCCTCTAATTGATGCTGGTGAGTCAAGCAGCATCAATTTGTTTACAAAAAACTGATTTCGAGCAAGAGTCAGCTATTTGTTGATCGGTAGATATGTGAGGGAGCGTAATAACTCCGTTATAGAATGCTTCTCAAATGGAGTGACAATCAACTTCAATATGCTTTGTACGTTCATGGTAGATTGAATTTGCCACAATTTGAATGGCACTGGTGCTATCAGCATGTAAAGCAGTAGGAGTAGATTGTGTGTAACCTAATTTTGAAAGTAAACCATGTAGCCAAGTAATTTCAGAACATGTTACATACATTGCATGATATTCTGCTTCAGTTGAACATTTGGAAACTCGTTCTTGTTTCTTACATTTCCAAGAGATCAATGCATCACCCAAGTAGACACACTATCCAGTAGTAGAATGCCTCGTACCAGCCCAGTCTGCATCGCTGTAAGCGGCAAGGTGGAGTGATGTACCAGATGGAAAGAAGAGATCACGATTGGAAGTACCCAAAAGATACCGAATAATTCGGTTAGTAGCTGACAACTGTAAATGTCATGGAGAAGACATAAATTGACTTACCAAGTTGACTGCAAATGAGATATTCGGCCTAGTGATAGTCAAGTAAACTAAACTTCCAACTAAGCATCGATATAATGTAGGATCTAGTAGAAGGTCATCTTCATCTTTACGATATTTAACATTGACTTCCATTGGTGTATTAGCTGGAGTTGAGTTTTGTAATCCTGCTAGCTGAATTATGTCATTAAGATACTTATATTGATTCAGAAAAATACCTTTGCTGCTTCTGTGAATTTCCAACCCCAAAAAATAGAAAAGGAACCCAAGATCTTTCATATGAAAAGAAGTATGAAGAGAAGCTTTAAGTTGTTCAAATCCAACAAGATTAGTTCCAGTGATTACAATATCATCTACATAAACAAGTAAAAAAACAATACCAGCTGGAGTCTTTCGCAAGAACATGAAAGGGTCATACTTGCTTTGCATAAAAGAGAGATGAAGAAGAGTCAGCCGAAATTTTTCAAATCAAGCACGAGGAGCTTGTTTAAACCCGTATAAGGAAAGCTTTAAAAGACAAACCTCAATAGATGCTGTTGGCAAACCAGGTGGACATTGCATATAAATATTTTCTTTAATATCACCATGAAGAAATGTATTTTTGACATCCATCTGATAGATATTCCAATTTTGAGAAGTCGCAATAGCCAAAATCGTATGAACAATAGTCATCTTTGCAACTAGAGGAAAAGTTTCCTCGTAATCAATTCCATATTCTTGTCGATTTCCAAGTGCCACAAGTCGAGTCTTGCACCTTTCGAATGATCCATCAGATTTTAGTTTGACAGAGAACACCCATTTGCAGCCAATTGGAGTGATGAAAGAAGGACAAGATACAATTTCCCATGTTTTATTTTGCTGTAAAGCATCAATTTCCTCCTAAATTGCTTGCTGCTAGCAATCAATCTTCATAGCTTCCGAGTAAGATCTAGGAATGGTAATAGATGACAGTGTTGCAACTAAAAATTTGTGAGAACCAAACCTTTCAGGAGAATATCCATACTTTTTTGGGGGTTGTATGGTGCGAGTAGATCTTCGAAGTTGTGGTGGGTCAGTACCAGGGACTGGAGGCGAGGAAGACTGTGGAAGACTGTGGAGGACTAGTTGGAGGACTAGTTCTGATTTTTCCATGATTACAATTATAAGAGAGATGAAAAAAATAAATCACAAAACCTGAAATAGTAAGACTAGAAAAGATTCACGAGAGAGATAGAATAAAAGAATTATTTTGCTTGATAAGCTCTGATACCATAACAAAACAGAACTTTTGTGTAAAAGTTTTTCTGCCCAAACTCTGAGCATTTTCGTCTATTAAAATAGAACTGTTACAACAAATCATATCCCTTAATTACAGCTGATTATATTCTAAAAAGATATTTATTTACAGTAATAAAATGATAGTTACAATTGACTATATGAACAGCTGTCATTGACAATAAGAAGCTCATGACTTTTGCTGAATAATTAAAACCATTCAACCTAACAGTTCAATCTTGTATATCTCATGACACGATTGTATATATCATTTTTGCAGAACGTTGTAAACTAAGAGAGATGAATCTTAGCAACTCTCAGCTCCTGACTTCAATTCCAGACCTTTCAAAGGCTAAAAATCTCGAGAGGTTGAATTTTGATTGCTGCACAAGTTTGGTAGAAATTCCTTCATCTGTTCAGTATCTAGACAAGCTTGTTGATTTGGACCTTAGATACTTCACAAAGCTTACCAAATTTCCAAGTAGAATTAATATGAGATCTCTCAAAACTCTCAACTTTTCTGGCTGCGAAAATCTTAAGAGGTGTCCAGAGATTGAAGGGAAGTTAACATATCTGGATTTAAATAGCACTGGAATTAAAGAACTTCCTCCATCAATTGCGTCTCTTGGTATACTTATTGCATTGAATTTGAAGGACTGTAAACGACTAAAAAATCTTCCAAAGCATTTGTGATATGAAGTCTCTTGTAATTGTTGATTTCTCTGGCTGCTCAAATATCACTAGAACCCCCGATTTTCCAAATAATGTGAGATATTTATACTTAAGTGGTACAGCAATAGAACAGCTTCCTATCTCAATTGCTTTGCTTTCTAGATTCTCCACTTTGGATCTAACAGATTGCAAAAGGCTTAAGAATCTTCCAAATACGGTTTCTGAGTTGAAATCTCTTCAAAAACTCATTCTTTCTGGTTGCTCATGTATAACCATATTTCCTCATGTCTCAAGGAATATAAAGGTGCTGTGTGTTCATGGGACGGCAATAACGGAAATTCCATCATCAATTAAAAGGTTGTCAGAACTTGTTGAATTGCATTTGCAAAACTGTATAGAATTCAAGATTCTTCCAAGGAGTTTTTGTAAATTAGAATCTCTGCAAAAGCTTAATCTATCTGGCTGTTCAAAATTTGAGAATTTTTCCTTAATTTCTTTGAAAAATAAAAGAAAAATTTTGAAATAATTTTCAGCTGGTTGAAATTCTATATGAGGAATCACAAATCAAAATCTCTTTTTTGAATTTACACTCAACAACTAGTTTATTTTTGCTATAAAAAGAATTTCGGTTGAGTGTTCGGACATGTGATTGAAAATATATTTTTTAATTGAATTGTAATCTATTTGTAAGTTTTCATTTATATGATCATTCACGATCACATCATGGTAGTTGATCTATGCTCTTGAAGCCTCATTAATGTTGAAGAATTTTTGGACATCTTGTTTACCTCATAAAATTAATATATATATATTTTTAAACTCTGCTATAATGGATTGCCATGGGCCTAGTATTGGCTTGGGGTTTGCTAATTTTCAAGATTCTTTTATCCTTCATCTCAAAATAATTATTGTTTTAATTTATTTATTTTTTATCTCAAAATATCTATCATTATTATACATATGCTATTAGGGTGAGAAAAAAACCGTTAAACATGGTTAACCAAAAATCTAATCAAAATCGAACCGATGTTTTTGTTAATCAAACAATTTTTTGATTTATGGTTAGTAATTTTTCGATATTTGGTTTAAAAAAATTGCCAGTTTCGGTTAATTAACCGGTTTAATTATTTTTTCATTTTTTTCTTTTTGGGTTTCGGTTAATTATTACTCCAAACCGGTTAATCGGTTCATATAAAACCGTTAACCGATTCATATATATATATATATATATATATATATATATATATATATATATATATATATATATATATATATATATGCTTTAAAAGTTTTTATTTTTTTTATTTCTCTCTAAAACTTACACAGACTAATAATTTAAAGTACATTTAAATTATATTTTTATTTTTATACCTTAAAATTTTGTATTTTTTTATAAAATTTATCTAATAGTTTAAACTATATTTAAATTATGTTATTCTCTTTAATTACATAGAGTAACATTTATATAAATTAACTTATTAACTTTTATATACATTATTTTTTATTATATATATTGGTGTTTATATTTTACTTTAAATATTTTTAGTTTGAACATTATTTTGAATTATATTTGGTTTATAATTTTAATTTTTAAGTATCTTTAACATTTTAATTTTTTTTAATGCATCTTATAATTGAAGTGGTTAATCAAACAAATATTAATTAACCGGTTTACAAATTCGAAACCGATATTAATGAACTGGTTAATGGCTAGTATTTTGAAAAAATTAATATTAATGGACTGATTTTTTGAACTCATATACCGCTTAACAGGTCGATACTCATCCCTAATTAATATATATTTTCCCTTCAAACTGGCAAAAAAGTTGTTTTTTTTTTTACAAACTTAAACTTTACAAATTATGTTTTATAACGTATCTAAATTTGAGAGAAATGCACCTATTTTCTTTCTAATTAACCAAAAATTAGTACATTTAAGTCTTGAAATAAACATATTACTTCTAATTAGTTATTGATAAAGTCCTAGATGTCTTTATCTGGAGAGGGAACCGACCGATCGGATGAGAATGACCCTGCAAGAAAGAATACCCGGTCGGATCAGGCGTAAGCACTCCGAAACTTAAGTTAGTAGCTTAGAGAGAGAAAGTGTTTAGAGAGAGAGTGCTGAGGATTCAATACCTGAGGCCATCGTTGGCTGGGCTATTTATAAGAGATGGTTGAGGGGCACTTGAGTGCCTAGGGAAGTGATTACTGGCAGCCAGAGTAGGTTTCCGGCGAAGTGACAGGGAGCAGGTGGCTGATGTGGGCGCTGCCTTATGTCAGACGACTGATGGGACTGGTTGTCACATCGTCCGATCGGCTGGGTGCGCTGCCTAGGAGCTCGTGCCCATTCACTCTTAGCTCTTGGGCCTTGGGCCTTGCCGGTTCACTGGGCCGACTAGATGGGCCTTGGTGCAAATAATATTTGTTGGGTTATCACTTGTCACCCCTCAACAGGTCCGATCGGGTGTAGATTCGCCTTTGAAGTCCCGTTCGGACGGAAACTGCTTTGAGTTGTTTCGATCCGCGGGTGTCCGTTGGCGGGATTTTGAATTTTGACAGGCGGTCAGCTGAAAGGACGCGCCTGCTCGTACAGTTATTTTTTCATTAATTGCTTGTGCGTGCACCAAGGGTGACGCTTCGTTCTTCGCATAGCCATAATGCCTTTGACATGTGGCATCGTTTCAGTGGCGAGACTGTTGGCGTGTTCCAAAAGCTTTGGCCTATAAATAGGCGTTCTCTAAGTCTTTTTCCTTTTACTTTTTACAATCCCTAGCGAAACTCTACAAAAATTTCCTCTTAACTTCCCTTGAGCTCTAGCAAATCCTTTCCAGTTCTTTCTCACCGAAAACACCTTTTATCACCAAGTAAGTAATTTCTTCTTCTCCCTTTTAGCCTTCTTTGCTTTCCATTTCTTTCGCATTTATCCTTCTAGCATTTTTGGGTCGCATTCCCCTTCATTTTCCCTTTGCTAGCGATGGCATCTAGCAGCAGTGTGGCACCAAGCAAGTCTTTCCTGGATAGGTATAAGAATCAGCCTGCGGTCGAGCTGTGCTCCCGCTTGATGGCAGAGGAGGTGGCCAAGGTGCCTACCAAATACGGCTTTCCCGACGATGTATCTATAGTGACCTGCCCAGATTCCATGGCAGTGTCAGAGGGGCCATTTAGAGAGGGCGACAGTGAGTGGTTCATCTGCCACCTGTGGAGTCTGGACGCCGGAATGTGTTTCCCCTTCTGCGCCTTTGAGATCGCCGTGCTGGAGGGGTATGGCATCGCCCCCTACCAACTCCATTCGAATGGGTGGCACTCAGTGGTCTGCTTCAAGATAGTGTGCCTTTTGGAAGGAGTAGCTCCGACCCTCGACCTCTTCACACACTTTTTTTACGTCTCGGCCAGAAGCGACAGGTCGGAGTTCTTCTTCACCAGCCGACCAAAGAAGAAGTTGATAAACATTCCCACCTCTATGAAGGATTTTCGAGAGAGGTATTTCCTGGTGGGAAAGGAGGGCGGCTTCGGGATGAGTCTCGCCCGGTCGGCTGGGGTGAAGATCCTGAAGGACCAAGCCACTGGGAAATCTTTGTACGAAGTCGACATTCGAAAGCTGATGGATGCTGTGGCTCGAAAGGGAGGGCCCTATGAGTCTAAAGAGTTGTTGGAGTTGCTCCAGGGGGCCTGCATCGAAACGGCCACAGCTACCGAATGTGACCATTAGGATTGGGCTGACCACAATTTCATGATCATAAAGCATTGCATTTGCATTCGGATGAAAAAATATTTTGCTAGAGAACTTATCTTGTTTGTTTGTTTTTTGTTGCAGCTGAAATGGCCGGAAAGAGCAGTACTGCCAGCGAGTTGGCCGATCGGGTTGCCTCCAAGAGGACGGCCAAGCTGGAGGCTAAGGAGACAAAGGCGGGCAGCAAAAAGAGGAGGCTCATGAAACAGTCCGAGCTTGAAGCCATGAGCAGGCCGCCGGTCTCTTCCTCTGCTGCCGCACCGCTTGCTGCTGTGCTTTTATCTGCCGCTCCGGTCGGGTCGGTCCCCACTCTTACCGCAACAGCTGCTCCGATGCCAATCCCAAACCCGATCGTCACAGAGCCCTCGGCTCGGGTTTTTCGTAGGGGGCATGTTGTAGGGAGTGAGCCTGAAGAGGAGGAGGAGGCGCCCGGGATGATATGCCCTCCCGAAATTCAAACTCTAAGGGAGATGGTGTAGGGGAGGGCAACACGCTTGGATGAGGCTGCCCAGCGGCAGATGGAGGAGAGCACCCGGAAGAAGGTGAGCGAGCTGGTGTCTGAATCAGACGCTCGGGTGGCAGCCAAGGGGAAGGCCGTTCAGCAAGGCAAGGCACCAAGGCGGTCCAGTAGGCATCCCGTTCCTCTCGGGGACTTCTTGAGGACAGCTTCGGTGAGGATTGGTCACCTCATCAGGTGGCCGGTTTTATTTGTCGTGGTCTCCTTCGGGATGAGGACCGTAGGGAGCTCGGGGACGCCCGCCAGCTCAACCGGGAGACACAGGCTATTAGCCAGCAACTGATAGATGTAAGGCCCTTTCCCTTCTATTCTTTTTGCTTGTTTGCATCATTCGTTCGTGTGAAGTTTGGTTGGCTTCCCTTTTTTCCTTTTTTCTCACTTTTCTTCTTCCTCTCCTGTAACAGCCCGGCTTTTATACCCTCCATCGGGAGCCTCCATCCTGGACGCCCCGGAACTGTTACTCACAGAACTTTACACTCCTCTTGTGCATTTTTGCCTTCCGTGGGATTCGAACCAAGGACCTGAGGATAAGTCCTTTAATTCTTAGAATCCCACTACCATTAGGCTAGTAGCCTAATGGTAGTGGGATTCTAAGAATTAAAGGACTTATCCTCAGGTCCTTGGTTCGAATCCCACGGAAGGCAAAAATGCACAAGAGGAGTGTAAAGTTCTGTGAGTAACAGTTCCGGGGCGTCCAAGATGGAGGCTCCCAAGGGAGGGTATAAAAGCCGGGCTGTTACAATAAAACGCTTAGTGGGGATTAACACATATATTATGGACGGCCACTCACAGTGGTCGTCAAGGCATATCACATTCATAATGGCATATACATGATTCATGTCATAATATGTATACATATAGGCTCCAATTTATAACCATATATTCAGCATCTCATGTTTATATCCATATCCATATTATCTCATTCAATTATTACTTTTGTATAATCAACGGTAACATAACAAATCACATATTAATTAAAGATCCTGCTGACTCATAATATTGGATAACGAGTATACGCATAGCGATACCTTACGGGTACGAATCGACGTATAGTGATACCTTACGGGTACGAATCGAAAACCATTTTTATTTTATATTTATAAAACCTTTATAGGGGCCCTTAAACAAGATTCATCATATTAATAAGAATCGCGAGAATTCAAACACATTTTCTTAGCGAGGAACCAATCGGGGATCTGATCAGGATCCAAATCATCCATATAATTCATCCATATAGGCTGCAGCTAAAAGACTCTATTAGACATGCCTAACTATCCATTGATTTGACTCTAGCAGGTCATGCATAACACAATTCACATTTGTTCATAAAGCAAATTATGCTTATAGTTTAATTTATGGTTAATTATCATATTTATTAATTCTTCATTATAATAATTTATTTAGTTCACGGTTAATTTAATTACATAACCTCATTACCTAATTATAAAATAAGTAACATTTCTTTCCAACCAGTCCCCAGACACAGGGCAGAATCCGTTTACTGACTTTACATGCATTTTTGGACAAGTAAACTACATTTTAAAACCAAGTGGTCTTCATAACAATTAATCCTCAAGATGTTAACTTTATATGGACAAAATTTCAGATCGTTTGGAGCTGAATTCAGAGAGATATACTCAAATGTTTCTACCCTGCTCCACTGACATACCTGACAATTTTCGCTACTGTAATGGGTGATTTTGAAATGGTTAGAGTCCGAATTAAATTATGGTCTCTTCTACAAACTCTTATACACAGATGTCCTGGTTCTAACCCAACTGGAATCATGCAATTTAGAGTTGTAAAATTCGATTTATGCTAAAAACAATGAGCAAAGGTCAATCTGTCCCTCAAAAACAGATTTACCCTTTGAAATTCAACAACTTCAAATCAACCCATTTTACACCATCAATTCACCAAATTTAATCCAAACCATCAAAACACATAAATTAACATCTCAGAATATTCAATTCAACAATTGAAAATCATTGACACATAAATTAACAATCAAATTCCCAAACAAATCACAAATAATTTCCAAACAAAATCCCAAACCTGAATTTTTTACTTGATCCCATTAGATCCAACCTTTTCCTTGCCTTTAGAATTTGGAGGAAGCTCAACTAGACATAGATCCACCAAAATTCACAAATATAAATCCTCAATTAAAACCCAATTAAAGAGTAAAAGAAATTGAAGAAATAATTGAAATTATATGTTGATCTTATCCACAAAAATGCTAGAATTACTTGATTGTTTTACCACAAAGGCTTAGATTAAATTTTAGAATTTTTATATGAGAGGAATTGAAGGAATTAGGATGAAGAAAATGATGAAGAAGAAGAGAATGAAGGGAAAGAAGTGATTTACGGGAAATGAAGAAATTCTCCATTTCATGTACATTTCATGTGCATTTTCTTTTACCTAACTTTTGCCACGTGTCACTTCCTCATTAGTGCAACCCAATTACTCACACCCAACTCTCATACACTCAAAATATCTCCACTTAACACATCCTACTAGTGTGTGAGTAAAACACACAATAAAGCCCTCTAATAATGCACTCCACATAGGTATGAGCATCCACACACTATAAAATCCCATAAGATTCCTTCTACTATGCTACACTCTTCCACACCCAATCATTACTCCCTTACTCATATCCAACAATGGTATATGCATGCACACACAAATATTTCTCAACTAATTCACACCCTACTAATATATGTGCACCCACATATTAAAATAACCCTTATAACATGCACTATACCCAAAATACCCTTATTATATACCAAAATACATACAAATGTACACATATGCATGATTTATACTACTAGGGGGTAATTGGGGTGTGACAACTCTCCCCCACTAATAAGAATTTCGTCCTCGAAATTCTCACCTGAAATGAAAAATTGCGGATACTGAGCTCTTATTGACTCCTCGGTTTCCCAAGTAGCTTCCTCGACTCCATGGTGATCCCATAACACTTTAACCAAATGAATTTGTTTACTCCTTAACTGTCTCATCTCTCGGGCTAGAATAGCTTTTGGTTCCTCATCATAAGAAAAATTAGGTTGCACTCGCACATCTTGAACCGACAAAACATGTGAAGGATCCGATCTATACCGACGAAGCATCGAAACATGGAACACATTATGCAACTTAGACAACTCCATCGGTAATGCCAATCTATAGGCTACCGGACCAACCTTAGATAAAATCTCATACGGTCCAATGTAGCGAAGACTAAGCTTACCTTTCTTTCCAAACCGAAGTATCTTCCTCCAAGGAGATACCTTAAGAAAAACTTTGTTCCCAACTTCAAAATGCACATCTTTCCTCTTCAAGTTTGCATATGACTTTTGTCGATCTTTAGCCGCTTTCAAATTCCGTTGTACAATTCTGATCTTTTCTTCTGTGTCTCTAACCACATCTGGTCCAATCACTGACCTCTCAGATAACTCGGTCCAACAAACTGGAGTTCTGCACTGTCGACCGTACAAAACCTCATATGGAGCCATACCGATGCTCGACTGATAACTATTGTTGTAGGCAAATTCCATGAGTGACACATACTTATCCCAACTACCTGGAAAATCCAAAGAACAAGCCCTCATCATGTCTTCCAGAATCTGTATAACCCGCTCAGATTGACCATCTGTCTGAGGATGGAATGCTGTGTTAAAGTTCAACCTGGTACCCAAAGCTCGCTGTAAAACTTTCCAAAACTTAGATGTGAACCTCGGGTCCCGGTCTGAAACTATGGACAAAGGCACTCCATGTAACCGAACTATCTCATCCACATAAATACTGGCCAATCTATCCATAGGATAATCCATCCTAACTGGTAGAAAATGAGCTGACTTCGTAAGTCGATCCACTATCACCCAAACTGAGTCATGTTTCTTCTGAGTTAAAGGTAAACCTGTTACACAGTCCATGGCTATATCATCCCATTTCCACTCGAGAATAGACAAAGGCGTGAGCAAACCCGAAGGAACTTGATGCTCGGCCTTAACTTGCTGACATGTCAAGCATCTAAATACAAAATCTGTAATATCCCTTTTCATACCAGACCACCAAAAGAACTGGTTCATGTCTCGATACATCTTCTCACTACCAGGATGCATAGTGAAAACTGTACCATGTGCCTCACTCATAAGCTGTCTTCTTAACTCTTCCCCCTCTGGTACACACAAACAATTTCTATACATAAGCACTCCATCCTGAACGGAGAACTCTGACTGTTTTCCCAAATTGACCTCTTGCACAATCCGTTGTAGCTTCTCATCATCCCTCTGAGCATCAATAATTTTCTGTCTCAAGGTAGGCTTAACTCTCAATTGAGCAATCAAAACCCCATCTGAATCAAATCTCCATCTAAACCGTCTCAAAAACAAAGCCGACATCGACTTCCGACTCAAAGCATCAGCGACTACATTGGCCTTACCTGGATGGTAATCCACAATGCAGTCGTAATCCTTGAACAACTCAAGCCAACGGCGCTGTCTCATATTCAATTCCTTCTGTGTGAGAAAGTATTTCAAACTCTTGTGGTCTGTAAAGATCCTACATTTCTCTCCATACAGATAATGACGCCAAATCTTCAAAGCAAAGATCACAGCAGCCAATTCTAGATCATGTGTCGGATAATTCCTCTCATGTGGTTTCAACTGTCGAGAAGCATAAGCCACAACCATGCCTTCTTGCATCAAAACACAGCCAAGACCAACACCTGAAGCATCACTATAGATGACAAACTCTTTACCCGAGATGGGTTGAGTAAGTATAGGAGCCTCAACTAACAACTTCTTCAACTGCTCAAAACAAGCCTGACACTTATCTGACTACTCAAATCTGACTCCTTTTCTCAACAATCTTGTCATCGGGGCGGCAATCACTGAAAAACTCTTAACAAATCGACGGTAGTAACCCGCCAAACCAAGAAAACTTCTCACTTCTTGAATATTTTTAGGTGCTTTCCAATCAACAATCGCCTCTATCTTTGCTGGATCCACTTGAATACCCTTAGCAGAAATTATATGACCTAAAAATGAAACTTCACGAAGCCAAAAGTCACACTTGCTCAGCTTGGCAAACAACTGATGCTCTCTCAAAACTTATAAAACTATCCGAAGATGATCTTCATGTTCACGCTCATTCTTGGAATACACCAAGATATCATCTATAAATACCACAACAAACTGGTCCAAATATGGCCTAAACACTCGGTTCATCAAATCCATAAAAGCTGCTGGAGCATTGGTCAAACCAAATGGCATAACAAGGAACTCATAATGGCCATACCGAGTCCGAAATGTAGTCTTAACCACATCCTCATCCTTAACCCGTAGCTGATAGTACCCAGACCGAAGATCTATCTTTGAGAAAACACCTGAGCCTCAAAGTTGATCAAACAAATCCTCAACTCTAGGCAATGGATACTTGTTCTTTACTGTGACTTTGTTAATCTGTCTGTAGTCGATACACATCCGCAAAGATCCATCTTTCTTCTTAACAAACAGAACCGGAGCTCCCCATGGAGATATGCTAGGTCGAATAAACCCCTTATCCAACAGCTCTTGTAGTTGATTCTTGAGTTCTCTCAACTCTACAGGAGCCATCCGATAAGGTGCTCTCGATATGGGTGTAGTACCTGGCATAATCTCTATAGTTAACTCAACTTCCCTCTCAGGAGGCAAACCCGGCAAATCACTTGGGAAAACATCACTAAACTCCTGCACAACTGGGATATCTTCAATCTTTACTTGATCCCTCTTGGAATCCAAAACCACAGCTAAGAATGCCTCACACCCTTTTCTGATAAACCTCTTGGCTTGCATCGCAGAAATCACATTGTGCAAAGCACTAACACCCAAACCTTTTACAAAAACTGGATCTCGGTTTCTATTTCGAAGCACAAAAGTCTTTCTATGACAATCCACAACAGCCCGGTGTTTATCCAGCCAATCCATGCCCAAAATCAGATCAAACTCTCTGAATGGTAGCTCTATCAGATCCGCAGGAAACTCAACTCCCTCAATTAATAAAGGACAACTCCTATAGACTCTACTCACATTGACACTATGCCCTAATGGACTGGTCACGCATATCTCATAATCTAACTGATCTACCACATGTAACTTATCAATAATCTTATTCGTGCACAAATATGAATGTGTGGAACCAGGATCAATTAGAGCATACAAGTCAGTGTCATGGAGTAGAAACTTACCAACAATCACATCAGTTGCATCCTGCTCCTCTCTGGCTCTCGCAGCATAAGCTCTGGCTGCAACTGGTGGCGGACGCTCAACTGACTCAGAAATAGCTCCATCTCTAGGTCGACCGCCTCGACCTCTACCTCTACCTCTACCATAAGTAGCCTGAGTAGCATTGGAACCAACCCTGCTTGCCTCTCTCTGAGGACCCAAATCGCTATTCATCCTCGGACAACTGGCCATCAAGTGTTCTGTGCTTCCACATCTAAAACATCCACCCGTGAGTCGTCTACACTCACCCCGGTGAATCCTACCGCAATGCTGACACTCAGATAATACATTCAACCTGCTTGAACCTCTACCAGAACCTGACAGTGCAGAACCCTGTCTTCTGCCTCTAGTAGCTGAACCAAATGACCTTTGTTCTTGTGAATCTCTTCCCCTCTTTACTGAAGATGAAGAAAAACCACCCCGAGATGAATTCCTTCTCTGGGTTTTCTCTCTAAGCACTGTTTCCGACGTCTCAGCCCTCATGGCAGCTTCTGTAATCTGATAATAACTTACTCCCGGCATACTCATCAAAGAAATTAAGGCCACCTTCAAAGACTCATTCAATCCGGCTTCGAAGTGCTTGCACTTGAAATCCTCTGTCATAATCCTAGGTGGGGCATATTGAGCTAACCGATCAAACTCTTTCTCATAATCTGATACTGACATGCCTCTCTGCCTCAAACTCAGAAACTGTGCCCATCTTGCATCCTTATAAGCTTGAGTGATGTATTTTTTTGTAAACTGCTCCTCAAAGAATTCCAAAGAAACTGGATCAGGCATTTGAGGTTGCCTACTTACCCAACTCCACCATGCATATGCTGAACCTTGTAATAGTGCCACTGCACACTCACCTTGCTGACCAGGGGGACATCTAATTTCTTGCAGAGCCCTTTTTACCTTTTCAAGCCACTTCTCTGCCATCTCTGACTCACCTAACCCGGTGCCATGAAAATCCTCGACACCTGCTCTTCTTAAACTTTCTAGAGGAGCTCTCGGAGTAGCCATTCTTTCCAAAACCTGAGCCATATTCTGATTCAATCTGAACATAACTTCAAAAGTCGTAGCAGCAGCCTCGGGCTGAACTCTAGCAGGTCGAGTCGACAAGGATACTGAAGGATCAACAGCTGGAGGATTTACACTTTCAGCAGACTCCTCAAGTAATCCACGGTTAGAGTTCGAGGCCATCTAAAACAAACAAGAAACAACTGCATCAGCCAACACAGTCCTAGATATAGACACACCTATATAAGACATCACATAAACAGTCACCCAAAAACGCCTAAACCTAGGCTCTGATACCAAAACCTGTGATACCCCGACTCATACGGGTATGGGTAGGGGGTGTTACACACGCCCTCCTCGGTGGGAATTTTCATCACTATATATCGGACGCTGGTGACAGCTCCTGTTTGGATGAGCAAGGGCCTGCCAAAAATGGCATTATAGGCAAATATTAAGTCAATTATCAAAAAACCTACCTTGCAGGTGTGAACCGTCGCCTCTTGTCCGAGCTCCACGAAAAGCTCGACAGATTCGATCACCGGGATGGTGGCATTGCCTAATCCGATCAGAGGCATTGCATTCGGCTTTAACTCCTCGACCGGCAGTCTCATCGCTTTGTACGCCTGCAAGGTGAGCACTTTAACTGCACTGCCGTTATCCACTAGGATCCTTCTGACATCAAAATTGTTGATGCGTGCTCTGATGATGAGCGCATCCTCGTAGGGAAACACGATGTCTCGGGCATTATCGCTGGACACCGTGACAGGCATAAACTGCTCGGTCGTCTGAGAGAGATATACTCCCTTCCCCTTCTTTTTCCTATGGAGCTCCTCTGTATAAGTCGATCCCCCTGAGATCATATTTATCGTTCCTGCGCTTGAACTACTCGGGCCCGCACTCCTGGGGTTTCTCCGCTCCTCGTCCTCATCTAAGCTATAGTCGGCCTGCTCAGGATCCAGCCGTTTATAGGGACTTGCCCCTCTAGCCGGTCGGGCGAATCTCTGGAGGGCTCCTCTTTGCACCAGGCGTTCAATTTTCTTGAGCAGTGAGTGACACTCGTCAGTAGAATGACCGACGTCTCTGTGAAACTCACAATACAGACTCTGATCCCTTTGACGCCTGCTCCGACTGGACAGCTTCTTGGGCCAGTTGATCGTGCGGTGGTTCTTTTTAATCCAGGCCAGCACTTTGGAGGGGCTGGTGTTGAGCGGGGTAAAGCCCTGAGGTGCCGAATCACTCGCCTTACCCGAGGATTCACCCTTGGATATCTTCCTTTCGCTCCGGTGCTGCGGGCTTTTGAGCTCACCCGCGATATTTCCAAGCCGCTTGGTTACTCTCTTCTTTGTGAAAGGCCGTTCATCAGGGTACTGAAGCCTGCTCAGCACGCTGGCTGGTCCGGCTCTACCAGTCCTCCGAGCCTCATTCGTCCGAACGTGTCGCTTGGCCCAGTCCACCAGCTCATGAAAATCCTGGGGGGTTGTTGTCACTGCAGATTGGGGCGGCGGACGGTCGGCCGGGCGCTCGCTAAGGCGGTCATCGCCATTTCTTCGCTTAGGCTCTTTACCTGCCCCACAGCTTCTTGAAAGCGGTCGATGTAGTCCTTAAGGCTTTCGTCAATTCGCCCGTAGGAGCCACCCAGGTCACCTGTCGACCTCGATGAGGGTGCTCTAGCCTCAAATCTCGAGACTAAGAGCTCCTTGAGATGCCAGAAGGAGACGATCGATTCCCGTGGGAGCTTCCAAAACCATCTCAAGGCCTGTCCCCCAAGGGTTGTGGAAAAAATCCGGCAAATAGCCCTCTCATCGCGGGTATACACCTGCGCCTTCAACAAGAACTTAACCACATGAGTTGTGGGATCAGACTCACCCATATACCTACTCATCCTGATGTCTCTCCACCTGGGAGGCATCTCAAACTTCATGATTTCTCTGCAAAACGGGGATGCCTGGCTTTTGCGGGTTCTTGTCTTTGGTATGTTCTTTTTGGAGCTTGTCAGGCCAAACTTCTCCAGTTTTCGTTTCAGCCACTTGTCCCCCTTGCTCAAAATCACAGAGTCGGGGTCCTGACGTGAGCTCCTGGAAACAGAGCGAGTAGGCGCACACAAATAGGACAAGTCGTCCTCGTTGTTTGAAGTGGAGGGTTCAGCGTGATGGTAGGCGGAGCCTTTGCCGGATAGCGCTATTCCTTTCCCTTTATCGCGGCGCCCCGGAGTCTCAGCATCGCGTCTCCTTGTATCTTGAGCCCCTGGCTCGTTAATGGAGATCCCCTTGCTTCTTCTTCCTCCGAAGTCTTTGTCCATGGGATAGCTCCCATGAATTCTTTCGGAAATCTCGGGCATTTTGCCCTTTTGGAGCATTTGGACTATGCTTTTGGTGAAGTCACTGAGTATAGCGCGCATGTCGCGGACAGTGATGAGAGAATCCTCTGAGTATTCTAAGACGGCGTCGTTTGACTCAGGAAGGGGGGTGGTCTCCATTGGGGACCTGACAGGCTCTTCCCCCCCTTGCGAGGTGCCTAAATTAGCACATTTATCTCCTTCTTGGTCGAATTCCATGGGGGTCGTATTCTCGTTGGATCGTGAGTTCGACATGCCTCTCAACGAAAGCACCAAATGATAAAACCCTGGATGTCTTTATCTGGAGAGGGAGGAACCGACCGATCGGATGAGAATGACCCTGCAAGAAAGAATGCCTGGTCGGACCAGGCGTAAGCACTCCGAAACTTAAGTTAGTAGCTTAGAGAGAGAAAGTGCTTAGAGAGAGTGCTGAGAATTCAATACCTGAGGCCATCGTTGGCTGGGCTATTTATAAGAGATGGTTGAGGGACACTTGAGTGCCTAGGGAAGTGATTACTATCAGTCATAGTAGGTTTTCGGCGAAGTGACAGGGAGTAGGTGGCTAATGTGGGCGCTGCCTTGTGTCAAACGACTGATGGGACTGACTGTCACATCGTCCGATCGGCTGGGTGCGCTGCCTAGGAGCTCGTGCCTGTTCACTCTTAGCTCTTGGGGCTTGGGCCTTGCCGGTTCACTGGGCCGACTAGATAGGTTTTTGTGCAAATGATATTTGCTGGGTTATCAGTTATTAAATTTATTGTTGTAAAAAGAAAGAGAATGAAATGAAAAATAAAAAGAGACACGATTAATGAAAGAAAAATTGGAAAGAAGTCTAAAAGAAGAAGAAACAAATATAAAAAAATGATTTTTGGTTTTTTTTTTTAATTACGTACTTGATAGAAAAAAATGGCTTTGCAATTTATCACATCAAGGAGATAATGGCTGATTTTTTTTTAAAAAAAATTTATGTGTATAAAAGGTTTTTCTACCAATATTAACCAGAAAAATAGGTATTAAGCTTTATACATATTACGTGGCAAATTTGAAAAGCTCGAAATATATAGTGTTATATTCAACAATAACATCCTATCCCTGCAGGAACTTGGAATCAAAACTTTTGTTTGTGTCAAGGATATCAAGAAACCAACCATAGATAAACAAGGCATGCTCTAACAAATTTTCTTCTGGACAATAGCATCCACCACCAATTGGAGTCCTCAAAATTAATATTTACTTTTTGGGATGCTCTTATCTTCATTAAATCCAACACTCCTTAAAATACATTTTGGAAATTGATTTTCTGCAACTCATTCAACCTATTAAATAAGGCAAATCAACCTTTTTTATTTTTTATCTTTGAAACCCTTATTCGCATATATTTTATATTTGCTTTCTTTTTGTAATATTCTTTATGATTATATTTACATCTATTCCAAATTAAAGCCAACGATACAGTTCAATTCGATTTTAATAAAAAGGCCAACGATACAATTCAGCTCTGAATATTTTTTTTCAATATTTCAATTTGGTTCAGGGTTGTGGGCTGATTGACATGTATGGGAAATGTGGCGTATTCATTGATGCAAAAAGGGTTTTTGAGACGATCATGAACAAGACAAACACTGCATGTTGGAATGCTTTGCTTAAGTTTGTTTATGAAATGGAAGCTGCTCGGATACAGGTCAACGAAGCACTAATAAATCATGCTAGGATTGCCTGCACTTAGGAACTCTGGACAGCGGAACTGAGCTAACCCCATAAAATAATAAGAAAGCTCTTCCGCAAAGGAAGCAGAAGAAATCATCATCATCATGCTTACCACTGAGATTTTTGGAGTCAAGATTGAAAAGAATCCTGAGCTTGGTGGTTTCTGCAGTCATGCAGGAGGGAGTATGTTTTCTTTATTTATTGTTTTTTGTTTCAATATTTATTTTCATAAGAAATTTTCAGTGAAATTACAAAAGGAAAACCCAAAAATTGGATGCTTTTTTTCTGTTAAAACCCTATTTATCTTTCATACAATTTGAAACTTAATGTGTTAGGTTTTAACCAATTACTTGTTGAAAATTGTTGCCACTCATAATATTTATAAAATAATTTTAAAATCCCTAATAACTCTATAATTTTGCTTATAATATTTAGAAAATTCGTAACATTGAACAAACTTACTTTAATTGATTTTATTAGATGCTTGGTAGAAATATTTTGGAGTAATTTCATAAATTTTGAATATAATTTGAAAGAAAAATATAAGTTTTTAAAAAAATAAATTGAATTGGAGTAAGAATACAAAATTGAAAAATTAAAGGATCATGAAGGACACATTTTAGTACTTAAGATCAAAATGTTAAGAGCAAATTAACTTCAAAATAAATATTAAAAGCAAACCAACTCTTTTAACAAAACGTTAAAAAAATGGGAATCATTTTATTTTTTAGTTAATAACATTTTTTTAGGGAGAATGAGTTTAATTATTTGTTTAGTTGGTTATTTTTATTTTATGAGGGTAAATTTTTAACAAATTAATTAATTAATACATTCTTTAGCAATATGCAGGAAAGATGACCAAATTTTTTTTTTTTTAACAGAATGACAATCTATGCTTAATTAATTAAATAAAAAGAGGCAGTAAAGAGAGAATTTTCCATTTAAAAAGACTTGCAAGTCAATGACATTTTCTAATGGTTGCAATAAAACAATTGTTCGTCTCTGATATCATCTCCTTTGTCTTTCTTTTGGCATTTCCTGAGTCTTTAACCCTTTATGTGGGCATGGATAGATGAAAAGATAAATAAAATTTACTTTAATGGAAAAAATTAAAAAGTAAATAAAATTTGTTTCAATTTATTTTTTTATATATTTTTGAGAGCATAGGGAGTGAGAATTCAATTCTAAAAGCATTCTAAGTGCTTTTAGCGGTTTAAGCTGCGAGTGATATATTATTTAAATTTTTTTAAACAAATCAAAGGACAAACAAAAATGAAAATATAAAGTAGTCATTTTATCTCCTTTTTGTTTTTTTTTTTTTTTTAAATAGTGTAATTTTTTTAAAAAAACAAATTACACTAATTGAGTCACAGTAACAAAAAAATTGAATTTTTGAGATGTCAAAAATCGACACATTCATGTGTTGGTTTGTATAAGACTGGAGTGCACTGGCCAGCCACTTTGCTAGAAATCGGCACTTCGATGTGCCGGTTTGTGACACCATTTTGCAAAGTTACTAAATTTGTTTTTATTTTCAAACAGTCTTTTATTCTCTTGTTCTCACTTTCAAACTCTTTCTCTCATTTACAAACTCTTTCTGTTATTTTTAATTTATTTATAATTTCATTTTACATTTACACTCCGGCAATCTTATGTATATATATATATATATATATATATATATATATATATAAAGTAATTTGATTTGGGCATTATATAGTATTATTTTGTTTTGTTAAGAAAAAAATATATTATTATAAATAGTTTTAATTCATTTTTTTTGGCCGGCATTGGTATTTATTTTGGGTCATTTTATTTGAATGAGACGAACAAAATCAATTATCAGCTTCTGGTGTCAATTTTCCTTGTTTCTTGAGCTGAAAGAAGTGATTTTGTCATAAAGAATCTAGTCATCTTCTTCATCTGAAAGAATCTCGTCTCTCTCTAGTATGGCATCTTCTTCTTCTGCCATTTCTAAATGGACTTACGATGTGTTCCTTAGTTTCAGAGGAGCCGATACCCGTGATAATTTTACGAGTCATCTGTATAATGCTTTGTGTCATAGACAAATCATGACGTTCATTGATAATGAGCTTGAAAGAATTGAAGAAATCGAACCCGCTCTTTTGAAAACTATTGAAGAATCCAGAATTTCAGTAATAATTTTCTCTGAAAACTATGCATCTTCCTCGCGGGGTGTTGATGAATTGATCAAAATACTTGAATGCAAAGAAGCATATGGGCAAATTGTTTTACCAGTTTTCTATTACGTAAATCCTGTTGGAAAAAATAAATATCAAAAATCGAAGAACAATTTCTGCAACACTCTCAAACTTTTATTACGTGATTTTCTTCTTTTTTCTATCTCATACATTGCAGAGAGGGAGGGGTATTTATACTAACATAGGATTAATACAAACCACATAAATACACCTACTACACACCTAATTTAGACTTACACATACCATTAAAACCATATATTTGTAATGCAAATTTCAACTATCTAACCAACCTTTGACATTTAATTCATCATGTGAAAAATATCAGAAGGTTCTTTGAGCTGGGCTTCAACATTTGGATTTGGGTTTTGAATAAACTTGGATTTAAAACAAGTTTATACTTCAACACTCCCCCTTAAACTTGTTTTATGAGACCAAGCAAATTCCTTATCCTCGCAAAATCTTCATATTTCAGTGGCTTGGTGAAGATATCAGCAATTTGATCATGTGACTTAACATACTCGATTTGTACATCATTTCTTGCAATGCATTCTCTAATGTAATGGAATCGAGTATCTATGTTCTTTGATCGATCATGAAACACTGGATTTTTTGCCAGAGCAATTGCTGATTTGTTATCAACACCAATCTTTGTTAGTCCTTCTTGTATCAAGTTCAGCTCCTTCAATAAGTTTCTCAACCAGACTGCATGACAAACAGCTGAAGTTGCAGCTACATACTCAGCTTCACAAGTTGAGAGTGTGACGATTGATTGTTTCTTTGATAGCCATGTGAAAGCAGTATCTCCCATAAATAATACAAAGCCTGTAGTGTTTTTTCTATCATCTAAATCTCCACTCCAATCACTGTCACTGTATCCAACAAGCTTGTGATAATTAGAAATAGAATAGGACAATCCAAAGTTGATTGTACCTTTGAGGTAGCGAAGAATTCTCTTTGCAACTTTGAGATGAGTGGTTGTTGGAGATTCCATGTAGCGGCTAACCAATCCAACTGCATAAAGAATATTGGGCCTTGTGCATGTCAAATAGCGTAAGCTTCCAACTAAACTTTTAAAGTATGTTGGATCCACGCTTTCTCCTTCATCATGCTTGGACAATTTGACTCCACATTCTACTGGCGTGCTTATTGGTTTGCAGTTCTCCATTTTGAACTTCTTCAGAATCTCCCTTGTGTAACTTTCTTGTGAGATGAAAATTTCATCTTCTTGTTGTTTAACCTCAATGCCAAGAGAGTACGCCATAAGCCCAATATCTGTCATCTCGAACTCTTTTGCCATTTTTTTCTTGAAATCTTTAAACATATTAGGGTTGCTTCCTGTGAAGATTAAATCATCCACATACAGGCATACAATTAAGACATCTCCATCTTTGATTTTGAAGTAGAGCGCATGTTCATATGGACATTTGATGAAGCCATTCTATTGGAAGTATTTGTCGATGCGGCTGTTCCAAGCTCTTGGTGCTTATTTTAATCCGTAAAGAGCTTTCTTCAACATTAGAACTTTATTTTCATGTCCTTTCACAACATAACCCATCGGTTGTTCAATGTAGACTTCTTCTTCGAGTACTCCATTCAGAAAAGCAGACTTCACATCCATCTGGTGAATCTTCCACCTATTTTGAGCTGCTAGAGAAATAATTAGTCTAACAGTCTCTAAGCGTGCAACAGGAGCAAATACCTCATCATAATCAATGCTAGCTCTTTGATTGTATCCTTTTGCAACAAGTCTCGCCTTGTATCTTTCAACCTCTCTATTTACATTCTTCTTCAATTCACTTTGTAGACCCATTTGACACCAATTGGCTTGTGTCCTTTTGGAAGTGAAGTGAGTACCCATGTGTCATTCTTTTCAATGGCCTTGATTTCTTCATCCATTGCATTTCTCCATTTTTCATCTTGCGTGGCTTCTTGAAAGTTAACTGGTTCACAATTAGCAAAAAAACAAAATAACGTAAGATTATCTAATTGTTCAGTTACTTCGTAAAGATCTTGAAGACTCCTTGTACGTTGCACAACTCTTTCATTTAGACTACCACTTGAAGATGATAAAGCTGATTCATCTTCATGGGTAGTTGTTGTTGGTGAAGTAGGTGGTAAAGCAACCTCTTGCTGAACTTCTTCTGGTTGCTGAACTGGTGCTTGCTCATTTTCATCAATTGGAAAGAAGTTGAAGTCGTCTGTGGGAGAATTGAATTCCCATTTACCTTCTTCATCAAATATGACATCTCGGCTGATTACGATCTTCCCATTGTTTGGATTGTATAGCCTGTAGCCTTTCGAACTTGCATCATAGCCGATGAAGATGAATCTTTCACTTTTATCATCAAGCTTAGTTCTTCTTTCATCCGGTACATGAACATGAGCTATGCTTCCGAATACTCTTAGGTGTGAGATGCCTGGTTTTCTTCCACTCCATGCTTCTTGCGGTGTCTTTCCCCACACACTTTTTGTTGGAGATCGGTTGGACAAGTAGACAGCTGTTGCTACAGCTTCAGCCCAAAACTCTTTTGGCAATTTCTTGCATTTGAGCATGCTTCGTGCTATGTCAAGGATAGTTCTATTTTTTCTTTCTGCGACTCCATTTTATTGGGGGGATCTTGGGACTGTCAATGGTCTTCGAATTCTATTTGCTTCACATAATTCTTGAAACTCTTTAGAAGTGAATTCTCCTCCTCGATCAGATCTCATTGCTTTAATCTTTTGGCCACTTTCATTTTCCACTGTAGCTTTAAATTTCTTGAATACTTCAAAAACTTCTGATTTCTGCTTCAAAAAATATACCCAGGTTTTTCTTGAAAAATCATTAATAAAGAGAAGGAAATAATTACTTTTACCAAATGAACTTGGGTTGATTGGTCCACAAACATCTGTATGTATAAGCTCTAGTGGCTTTTTCGCTCTTGAGTCTAACAGCTTTGGAAATGATTTTCTGAACTGCTTTCCAAGTAGACAACCTTCACAAAGTTGATCAGGATGATTGATATTTGGCAGTCCCCTCACCATCTTCTTTTTGGACAGCAACTCCAATCCTCCAAAATTGAGATGCCCAAATCGAAGATGCCATAACCATAATGCGTCCTTGTAGCAAGCTTTCAAACATTTTGCAACATCATTTTGTATGTTGATAAGAAACATTCTGTTCTTTGTCATTGGCACTTTAGCGATTAGAGTATTCCTCTCATCCTTGATAGAAAGATTATCATCTTTCATGTGAATATCATAGCCTTTCTCCAACAGTTGTCCAGGACTCAAGATGTTACTTCTCATGTTAGGCACATAGTAAACTTTTGAAATAAATTGGTGTCTCCCATCTTTTAAACGGATGAGAATGTTGCCTTTCCCTTTTACTTCAACTTTGGAATCATCTCCAAATGAGACATTGCCACTTACAGATTCATCAAGTTCCACGAACATGCTTCTTTTTCCACACATATGATTGCTTGCACCGGTGTCAAGATACCAAGAATTTTCTTGGCCAGCATCATTCTCCTTCTTTGCTAAGAAAAGAGTTTCCTTTTCTTCAATCTTCTCTTCTACATAGTTGGATTTTTTTTCAACTTTGTTATTTGGAATTCTACATTCCGAAGCATAATGGCCATACTTGTTGCAATTATAACACTGAATTTGAGATTTTTCATAACTCAAATTAGCATTGCCTCTTCCACGACCTATTGTAGAATTTTCTCCTTTTTCATAGTTGGAATTGTTGTTGTAATTCCAACCTCATCCTCGACTACGATATCCTCCTCGTCCATGAGCTCTACCTTTACCTCAGCCACGTTGGTTTCTAGCATTGCCTTGACTTTCATGCATCTCTTTGACTTGTAGCTTGAGAAGTTGCTTAGCAATCCCTTGCTTCTTATTCTGTTTCTCTTCATATGCTTGCAAAGATCCTTGGAGTTGCTCAATCATCATTTCTTCCAGATCTTTGGTTTCTTCAATTGTAACGACAATGTGTTCAAATTTGGGATCTAACGAACGGAGTATCTTTTCTATAATTCTCACATCTTCTAACTTTTCACCATTTCTTTTCAATTGATTAGTAACAGTTGTTACTCTTGACAAATAATCTGAAATTGTTTCAGATGTTTTCATATGTAAGGATTCAAATTCACCTCTTAAAGTTTGGAGACGAACTTTTTTTACTTTTTCGACTCCTTTGTAAGAGATTTGCAACTTCTCCCACGCTTTCTTAGCGGATCTTCCTTCAGAAATCTTCTCAAAGCCATCATCATCTAAGGCTTGATAGATTAGATAGAGAGCTTTCTTGTCTCTCTTTCTTGAATCCTTCAAAGCTGTCTTTTGATCTTGTGTGAGGACGTCTTCATTTTCAGGCTCATTATAGCCTTTCTCTACAATATCCAAGACATCATGTGCGCCAAGGAGAGCTTTCATCTTGATACTCTAGTTGTCGTAATTGTTGTTGCTGAGTGTTGGTACTTGGAAGGAAGCCATGTTATTGGTCATATCTACAAAACTAAAAAGAATTTGCAAAAATCGATTGCACGGATGGATCCGGAACGTTGAAAAACCTTAAGATGAACTTTCACCGAAAAGTCAAACTTTTTTTGTCAAAGTCAACTGTTGAAAAGTCAACGGTTAACGGCTTGGTTAACTGGCTTGGCGGCTCGGTCAACTTAGTAAAACAGATCAGTCAACAGGCTTGGCGGCTTGGTCAAATGGCTCTAACTCGGCTGACTCAGTGGATTGACTCGGCTGAGTTGACTCAGCTGAGTAACTCAATTTTCAGGCAGAAATTTTTCGGCAGCGATTGGCGGCGCGTCCGACCTCCGATTGGACTGATTCTGGTGGTGTTGGATTCGTCTCATCGAGAGCTTCAATTTGATATGCTACACGATATATTTCCAATAATGCTCTGATACCACTATGTTGGAAAAAATAAATATCAAAAATCGAAGTAAAAAATCTTAAGAACACTCAAGAACAATTTCTACAACACTCTCAAACTTTTATTACGTGATTTTCTTCTTTTTTCTATCTCATACATTGCAGAGAGGGAGGGGGTATTTATACTAACATAGGATTAATACAAACCACATAAATACACCTACTACACACCTAACTTAGACTTACACATACCATTAAAACCATACATTTGTAATGCAAATTTCAATTATCTAACCAACCTTTGACATTTAATTCATCATGTGAAAAATATCAGATGGTTCTTTGAGCTGGGCTTCAACATTTGGATTTGGGTTTTGAATAAACTTGGATTTAAAACAAGTTTATACTTCAACAAATCCATCTCATGTAGAAGAACAGAGTGGGAGTTTTGGAAATGCATTTCTTGAGCTTGAAAAGAATTTTAAAGAGAAACTGGACAAGCTGTCAAGGTGGAAAGCTGAATCGACCAAATCTGCCAATATATCAGGATGGGATTCCAACATCATCAAGTGTATCATCCTCCCATTTTCTCAAGGCTCTGTTTGGTAGCATAACACCTTTTTTTTTTTGGTTGAATGATTTCATATGAAAATTAAAAACCTTGCATGGTTTGAATGGCTTGCAAAGCTAGTTTTGTTGATGCTCGTCAATTGAAAAATAATGAGATCAAAAGTGAGTGTACACTTGTTGCATTGAATTTGAAGGACTGTAAATAACTTGAGAATATTCCAAGCAGCATTTGTTATATAGGGGTTAATTTCTTCGGTGGTCACTCAACTTTTCGCTTGTAACGATTTGGTCACTAAACTTCAATTTGTAACAAAAAATAACTCATCTATTATTTTGTAATGAAAAAATCACAATGATGGGAAATTGAGCTTGCCGGTAACCGGCGCATGATCTGCACGGCACAAAGTTGAAGTTTAGTGACTATATCGTTACAAGACACAAAGTTTAGTGACCACCATAGAAATTAACTCTAATCTGACGTGATCAAATTTTTGACGTGTCATTGGGCTTTGCCGTACCGATCATGCGCCAGTTTCCGGCGAATGTAATTTTCGGTTATTATGATTTTTTCGTTACAAAATAATAGATGAATTATTTTTTCGTTACAAATTATAGTTTAGTGACCAAATCGTTACAAGCCACAAAATTGAGTGACCACGGAAGAAATTAACCCTGTTATATAGATTCTCTTGTATTGGTTGATTTCTCTGGTTGCTCAAATATCACCAGAGTCCCAGCTAGATTTTCCAAAAAATGTGAGATATTTATACTTAAGTGGTACTGCAATAGAAGATCAACTCGCTCAATTGGTGGGGCTCTCTAGACTCTCCACTTTGGAACTAGCGGATTGCAAAAGGCTTAAGAAGCTTCCATTTACGGTTTCTAAGTTGAAATCTCTTCAAAAACTCATTCTTTCAGGTTGCTCATGCATAACCATATTTCCTCAGGTCTCAAGGAATATAAAGGTGGTGTATCTAGATGGGACGGCAATACAGGAAATTCCATCATCAATTCAATGATTGTCTCAGCTAGTTGAATTGCATTTGCAAAACTGTACAGAATTCATGATTGTTCCAGGGAGTTTTTGTAAGTTAGAATCTCTGCAAAAGCTTAACCTATCTGGCTGTTCAAAATTGAGAATTTTTCAAAAATTTCCAAGAGCATGGGATTGAAATTTCTTTACATGGATGGAACAGGCATAAGAGATTTACCCTCTCTAATCGAGAATGATCTACCCATGTTTTCTATGCTGGAATTAGGGAACTGCAAAAACCTTTTCCCAATGCCACAACTTTTTTTCAATCTACAAGATTGGAGCCCACATTTAAAATTTTTGCGTAAGCTATGCCTTAGTGGCTGTGGTATATCTCATCTGCCTGGCAACCTTGAGGGGTTTTCCTCTCTGGAGTCCTTGGAATTAGCTAGAAACAGCTTCAGGTACATACGGATAAGCCCTTGAAAAACTTCTCCGAGCCACAATACCTTGGCTTAAAAAGCTTAGATCATTATCTGTACTACCACCGCAACTGTCACTACAAGAAAATATGAAATTTACGACGGAAATTTTTCGTCGCTAAATGGCGAACGAAAAAATATTTCCGTAACCGAAAATGGCGCGATAAATTTGCGCCAAATTTAGTGACAGAAATCAGCTATAGAAAAATTTTCCATCAATAAATGTGGCGCCAAATGAAGGAATTTAGCGACGGAAGATAAATACTGTCGAAAAAAAATTGTGAAAAAATTATTAATTGAATTTAGCGACGAAAAAAATTTTGAATTAATTTAGCGACGGAAAATATTTCCGTCGTTAAATATAGCAACGGAATATAGCGACGGAATGAAGTTTTCCGTCGCTAAATATAGCGACAGATTAAAGATTGCATCGCTAAAACTGTAACGCCCTAAAATAATAGACCCGAATAGTGCAAATAATGAAATTGATATTTGGGCAAACAAATAGAATAATTTAAGAGAGAGTGGGTGAAAGAAATTAAAAATTTAGGGGTTTAATTTAAGGTAATTTAAAAAAAAATCAAAATTACGTCGTTTTGGGTTAGTAATCCTATTTTCCTTTTACTTTTCTTTTTCTTCTTTCTTTTCCTTCTCCCTTGCCCCGATACCCATTTCCAGCTGCCTCCCCTTCCCCCGATCTGCTGCTCCTCCCCATTGCTCTCCGCCGCCCAGACCTCGTCCTTGTTGTCAGCCGGCCACATCGTCTTCTCCCTTTCCTCCTCTTCCGTGCGCGATGGCAGCAACTGCTGCCCTTCTCCTCGCGATTTTGGAGTTGGATTTCATCCCCACCCGACGTCTTCTCTTCCTTCTCCTCCTCGCAGGCCACCGGTTACGCCACTAGCTCTCCTAAAGTGAGTAATTATAGCTTGTAATTTGGGAGTTTGAGGAAAAATATTAGGGGCAAATTTTAGGAGTTAGGAATTTGAAATCATAATGTTAGGATTTTGATGTTTTATGTTTAGAATAGGTTATATTTCGTATTTTTAAGTGATAAAATTAAGTTAATTTACATTATTATTGAGATTTATTGAGTTTATGGTTGAATTGTTTTGTGTATATTGTGAAAAGGAAGGAGTAAATACGAGAAATAAGGGAAAAGGAAAAGGCAAATAAGTGAAGGCCTAGACTTATTTTTTGTGTGGAGTTAATTGAAGTGAATATAGAAGCTTATTTTGCTACCCATTGAGGTTTGTGACCACTAAACTTGCTTTTCCTTAATTGTTATTATATATGTTTAAAGTAGAAAATTATGATATGAAATAATATTGATAGAATCATCTCAGTATCTGTATTGCTAGTGTATAAATGAGTCCATCGAAGTAAGTTAACTGTGGAATGTTCATAGTTGTGATAGTTCATGATTTTATGTGAATATGCTTAATGAAATTGTGTTAGAATTTGAATGTTTGAAGTGTATATAAGCTGATGGGATAAGGTTTGCAATAAAAAAAATACATTTTTACTTGTGTTTTCTTTTGAAATGTTAATTTAAATATGGTTGGTAAAACTTGAGTTGCTTATGCCTTATTAAGTCGAGATGAAGTTATGATAATTAAAGCTTAAATGAGCAAGTTTGAAAGGTTATTGGAAAGAGAATTTAGTGTTGAACCGAATAGTTTGTCACAATGACTCTAGAGTTCAATTTGACTATTTAATATGAATATTAATGTGTATTCAAGATAATAATTTACAATGTGTGTTTGTGATATGTCAAATATAACTATAAATAACCAAAAAGGTAGGAAATACCGAAGAAAATATGTAATTTTTCATTATTTGTATCCGAGTATATGCCCTGTTTATATTGAAATAAGGTTAAGAAATATAGACTTATAAGTGATGGAATTTGATTTTGAGTGTGCTAATTGTTTGATTCATATGAATGTCTTAATTAAGGCCTAATGAAGGAAAGATGGTTGAGATTTGAATTAGTGAAATACCATTGAGCTGTTAGTAAAAGGTCAGGAGGAAAAATATATGGACATGTGCGTTTATCTTTTGAAAAAATGTTTTAAATTAGATTGGTAATTTTAATTTGTTTTTTTTGTTAATTTAATGTATAAATATTGATATTTATGCTTAATTGAGTATGTTGTGAGATTTTGGAAATGAATAATTATGTGTAAATTGTTTGATTTATAAGAATTGATTATTTATGGAAATGTGGATATGATGTGTACTGGTTTGAAAGGAAAGACAAAAATAGGAATCTGAGAATTGGAATTTACTTACCATAATTATAAATGTGCAAAATTATTATGAATATCGCAATTGAGAATAAAGCAGGAATATCATTGCCCTTAGTAAATGATAGTATGTTGTTGAGAAAAAGGAGAATAAATAAATAACTACCAAGATAAAAACGACACAAAAATTTACGTGAAAAATCCTCTTGTGATTATACAGGGAAAAACCACGAGACAAACTCCGAGAAATCTTCACTATGAAATAATAAGATTACAAATAATCTCTCAAGTTTTAGTAATAACTTGAGGAATACTCTCACAAAATTACACCCTCACAATTTTGTGGAACACTTATCCTACTCTTCAACTCTCTCTCAACTGAAGGAATACGAAGAAAAATTGAGAAAGTGAGATTGTTTACAATGCTAAATCACTCTGCCTTTTATAGGCAAAGCAAGCAAAATTTTTTGACATTTTTCGCCGAATATTTTGAAAACATTTTTTTTGACAAACAGTGCCCATTTTATTTGACGAAATAATAGCCATTTTCTTTGACCCCTCTTTTTTTCTTTGTTTTTCCGTTTTCTTTGACTTTTTCTCTTACCTTTGGTTGAAAAAACTTTATCAATTCTCCCCCTTTTCAACCAATCAGGGAAGAATAGTACTGCAAAACTTTTATTGCAAACTCATTCCAGCAAGCTTGGAACACAAGTCAAGCTTCTGACTAGAAATCACTTTTGTCAACATATCTGCTCCATTTATGTCTGTGTGAATCTTCTGAACCTAAAATAACTTCCTCTCAAGTGCTTCACAATTCCAGTGATATCTGATATCGATACACTTTGTTCTGTAGTGGTAAGTAGCATTTTTGCTCAGATCAATTTCACTCTGACTATCACAATGAATTACGTACCTTTCTTGCTTTAAACCCAAATCTTAGAGAAAATTTTTCATCCACATCATTTCTTTTCCTGCTTCAGTGAGTGCTATATAATCAGCTTCAGTTGTAGATAGAGCAACACATTTTTGCAACTTAGACTGCCATGACACAGCTCCCCCTGCAAAAGTAAACAAGTATCCAGATGTAGACTTTCTATCATTAAAATTACCGACCATGTCTGCATCTGTAAATCCTTCCAAGACTGGTTTTCCTCTTCCAAAACTTAGGCACATTTCTGACGTTCCCCTTAGATATCTGAAAATCCATTTAACAGCTTCCCAATGCTCTTTTCCTTGATTTGCTAGGAAACGGCTCACAACTCCTACTGCATGAGCGATATCTGGCCTTGTGCATACCATCGCGTACATCAAGCTACCAACTGCTGAAGAATATGGAGTAGTCGACATTTTCTTCTTCTCTTTTTCTGAAGAAGGACACATCTCCTTGGTAAGTTTGAATTGCCCACCAAGAGGTGAAGAAACTGGCTTTGCTCCTTTCATATTGAACCTTTCAAGAATTCGTTCAATATATTTTTCTTGTGACAGCCATAGCCTTCGAGACCTCCTATCTCGGGTAATTTTCATCCCTAAAATTTGCTTTGCTGGACCCAAGTCTTTCATATCAAAGACTTCAAAAAGTTCTTTCTTTAACTGATTGATCATTCTAGCATCTTAACCAATTATTAACATATCATCAACATATAATAATAAGATGACAAATTTCTCACCAGGAAATTGCTTGATGTAAACACAGGAGTCTGCTGTTGTTCTCTTGTACTTTCGATCTATCATAAATGAATCAAACTTCTTGTACCATTATCGAGGAGCTTGCTTTAGTCTGTACAAGCTTTTTCTCAATCTACATACTAGATTCTCTTTTCCTTTGACCTCGAACCCTTCAGGCTGCTGCATATAAATTTCTTCTTCTAGATCTCCATGAAGAAATGCAGTCTTTACGTCCATCTGCTCAATCTCAAGATCTAGACTGGCTGCTAGTCCCAAGATTACTCTGATCGATGACATCTTCACCACCGGAAAAAAGATCTCATCAAAATCTATTCCTTTCTTCTGACCAAAACCTTTGACGACCAATCGTGCTTTGTATTTCACCAGATTTTCTCGTCCATCATCTTTTATCCGGTACACCCATTTGTTTCTCAAGGCCTTCCTGCCTTTTGGAAGTTTCATCAATTCATAGGTGTTATTTTTCATGAGAGAATTCATCTCCTCTTGCATGGATTCCATCCACTTGTCTTTGTCTTTATGAGCCATTACTTCTTGAAAGCTTTCTGACTCCCCCTTCTCAGTAAGAAGGATATAATCTGATGCTGGGTATTTTGGGGATGACATTCGATTTCTGGTTGACCGTCTCAACTGTTGTTCATCATTCTCCTGCTGTTGGTAATGACCCTCCTGTGCTGGTACATCTTCTTCAATATCATCATCAATAGGATGCAGCTCAATATCTTCATTTGCTTCTTGTGCTTCTTCTCCATCGAATAACTGTTGCTGTGGAGAGTTTAGCTCAACAATGGATTTTTCGAGCTCTTTCTCTTTTTCATCCAAACTTTTAATTGTTTGGTCCTCATGAAAGACCACATCTCTACTTCTTATGACCTTTTTCTTTATTGGATCCCAGAACCTGTAGCCAAAATCTTCATCTCCATATCCAATAAAGATACATGGAAGTGCCTTATCATCAAGCTTTGATCTTTGCTCATTTGGTATATGCACAAAAATTTTGCATCCGAACACCTTTAAATGAGAGTATGAAATATTTTTTCCTGTCCATACTCTTTCAGGAATGTCAAATTCTAAAAGAACTGATGGAGATCTATTGATCAAGTAGTATGCGGTTTGCACTGCTGCTCCCCAAAAAGACTTTGCCAGTTTTGATGATCTCAACATGCATCTGACCCTCTCTATGATGGTGCGATTCATTCGTTCTGCTACACCATTGTGTTGAGGAGTGCCAGGAACTGTCTTCTCATGCCGAATCCCATGTTTAGAGCAATAATCTCTAAAATCATAGGAAGTGTACTCGCCTCCATTGTCTGATCGGAGACATTTTAGCTGCTTCCCTGTTTCTCTTTCCACCATGGCATGGAATTGTTTAAAAACTTCAAGGACTTGATCTTTTGTTTTTAACAAATAAACCCAAACTTTTCTAGAAGCATCATCAATAAAGGTTACAAAATATCTGGCTGCTCCTAGGGATTCAACTTCCATAGGGCCGCAAACATCAGAATATACACGTTATAATGCTTCTTTTCTTTTTGCAGAGTTACTTTTAAATGATATTCTATATTGCTTTCCAAACAGGCAGTAATCACAAGGATCTGACAACATACCTTTCTCTAAAGGAATATACTTTTTCTTTACAAGGAGTTGCAGCACTTTTTCACTCATATAGCCAAGCCGTTTATGCAATAAATTTGGTGAAGCATCTATTGCTACATTTGCACTATCCATGCAAGCCTTTGCACTTGTCTTGTACAGCTTGCAACAAAGTTTTCCCTTTGCAATAATCATCGATCCTTTGCAAAGTCTCCATTGCTTATTTTCAAAATAGCTTTCGTATCCTTGCTCATCTAAGACATTCACGGAAATCAAATTGAGACGTAACTCTGAAACATGCTTCACATTTTTCAATGTCAGTTGGAAGCCAACATTTGTTTGGATACTTACATCTCCAATGCCAACAATTCTGGAGTATGCAAAATTTCCCATCTTCACATTACCAAAGTCACCTGCTTTGTATGTGGTAAATATTTCTCTATTGGGAGTAATATGATAAGAAGCTCCCGAATCTACCACCCACTCGTTCATGTTATTGCTGACATGTAAGCAATCTTCAGCAATTACTGTGGTTACTTATTCTTCTACGGCTGCTGCTGTGGTTGTGTTGTTATCGCCACCATTTTTCTTTTGGCTATATTCCATCTATTCACGTTTCCAGATTCAACAATTTTTCTTTATGTGGCCTAGCTTCCCACAATGATAACAACCATCATTTCTGATTTTGGATTTTGATCTTCCTCTGGACTTGTCGTTTCTGTTCCTTCCTCCTCGATTTTGAGCTCTTCCTCTATTCTCTGTAATAAGAGCTTGAGACTATGAACCTCGTGCCTTATTTTGTTTCTCAAAAGACACCAAGGATTCTGCTATAACTTCATACTCTAACTTATTTTTGCCATAAGTAAGAGTAGTGATGAGGTGATCATATGTGGAGGGGAGTGTAGCCATAATGAGTACGGCTTTCTCTTCATCGTTGAACTTGACATCAAACTTTAATAATTGAGAGATCATGCCATTAAGTTACTCAAATGTTGCAACATATCCACATTGTCCGGCATCCGCATCCGGTACAGCTCTTTCCATAAATGGAACTTGTTGGAAAGATTATTTGACATGTACAATTTTTCTAAATCTCCCAAGTATCTTTGGCAGTCTTGCAATCTTTAGATTCGATATTTTGCAAAACGGTATCTGATAAATTTAGACGAATAGTGCTTGATGCAATTTCATCCATCTCCTCCCAATCTTCATCCTTGACTGTACTAGGCTTATTTTCTTTGCCTAATAGAGTCTTGTGGACCTTTTGCTGAATAAGAAGATCCTTCATCCTTCTTTGCCAGAGAGAAAAATTGCCGATGCCGTTAAACTTTTTAATCTCAATTTTCTGTCTTGTCATGTAGCTGCTGTGAATAGTACCGTATGAATAGTGCCGTATGAATGGTACCCCAGCTACAGTACTTTGAACAGTACTTTTGGCTCACTGAACAGTAACTTCGAACAAAAAAGCTACAGTCCTATGCAAATTTTGAATGAAAAATTTGCACTTTGAATAGTAACACTATTCATCAAATTTCTCGTTTTATACCCGTTTTCAAAACGGATCGTACTGAAAAATTTCTTATATTTTTCTCTTCCCGACAGTATATTTATTTCTTCAAAATTTGCTACTCTACCAGACAGCAGTTTTGATGCAGTGTGAAAAAATAGGCGAACCAGGCTCTGATACCACTTATTGAGAAAAAGGAGAATAAATAAATAACTGTCAAGATAAAAAAGACACAAAAATTTACGTGAAAAACCCTCTTGTGATTATAAAGGGAAAACCACGGGACAAACTCCGAGAAATCTTCACTATAAAATAATGAGATTACAAATAATCTCTCAAGTTTTAGTAATAACTTGAAGAATACTCTCACAAAATTACACCCTCACAATTTTGTGGAACACTTATCCTACTCTTCAGCTCTCTCTCAACTAAAGGAATACGAAGAAAAATTGAAAAAGTGAGATTGTTTACAATGCTAAATCACTCTGCCTTTTATAGGCAAAGCAAGCAAAAATTTTTGAGATTTTTTGCCGAATATTTTGAAGACATTTTTTTTGACAAACAGTGGCCATTTTATTTGACGAAACAGTAGCCATTTTTTTTGACCCCTCTTTTTTTCTTTGTTTTTCCGTTTTCTTTGACTTTTCCTCTTACTTTTGCCTTTGGTTGAAAAAACTTTATCATATATATGGGTAGGATACGATTGGCCGGCCATAGGGATGTATTTTCTTTGGAGTGTCGGTTGGATATTTAGCATTTGTATGGAGTGTCGGTTGGATAATGAAAATTATACAGAGTGTTGGATGGATTTCGAAACATTTTGAATTGGAGTACAAGATGGAAATTTAATTAATATGTTGGTGATGTATTTGAATATTTTCGTTTTGTACTGTAGGTTATTGAGAACCTACAAGCTAGGATTGAAGTGTAGAGCCCGGTATTGGCCACTTCAATCCATAGTCCCGTGTATCCACTTGATGTATTCCATCGGGTTACTGTGGGCATTCTGACTTATTTAGCTAAATTGGTATTAATTAATATAGAAAAATTGATTAATTTAGTATAGCTTATTAATTTAGTTTCATGATTAAAATAACCATAATGTATATCAATATATATACATATATATATATATGTGTGTGTGTGTGTGTGTGTGTGTGTGTGTGTGTGTATAGTTACACTAGCATGTATTATTAATTATGACAGTGAAAGGTATATTGTTAAATTTCGTATTTGCTATTTATATATATATATGTATTTTTTTTTGTCACATAATTTTTATTAAAGCCTATGGTATGAGATGTTTTGGAAAAGTAATTTTAGTGGTTGCCATTAAGCAAATTGCTTAGCGTGTGGAATTTTATTTCCGCGCGCAGGTACAGAATATCAGACTGAAGTGCAAGTTAGTGATCTATTAGGAAGTCAGGAGAAAGTCCATAACTTCAGAATAGATATTTAGACTTATTATTATTATTATTATTATTATTATTATTATTTTGTTTTTTGAAGCATCGAATTTGGAAATTTGGAATGACTTTATAAAAAGTGTTAGAATAGAATTATGAAAGGTAATTCATTTTGTTGCCGGTTATTAAATTTGCAGGATGTAATTATGTGCATGAAAAAGATAATGAATGACTTGGTTTTTAATTATGGGATGTGTAGAAACTGAGTTATGTAATTATTTTCATGCAACGTTGAATTTGAGGAGGTTGGGATATTTTTTTTTTGATGGATGATTCGGTTTTGGTTGGAGTTGTGATTTGTGAATGATGTTATAGAAGTGAAATTTTGATTGTCTAACAGGGGAATAGAGACCCGTATAGGGAAAATTCTATCCATTTTTCTATAAAATTTGAAGTGATTCGGATTAATGAGTCTAATATTAAACAATACTTTTAGATATCTAGTAAACTGATTAGTATGTCAAGATTGGTAACATTTGGTATCCGACCTCCAACGGCTTAGGTATCGGGTGTTACAAAAACTTTTCAAAAATATTATTATTTTACTTTAGCGACGGAAAATTGATTCCGTCCCTATATTTATTTATTCCGTGGCTAAATATTTCATATAAATATCTCTCCTCTCTCCTCTCTGTCCTCTCTCTTCTCTCCTCCCTCACTCTCTCCAGCGCGTAGCAGCTCCAGAGTGACTCTCTTTCGCCGCCGATCTCACCTTCCCACTCCCTCCCGGCGCCGATCTGCCCTCCCTCTCCCCCAACGTCGATATGCTATTAATTTTTAGAAATTAATTTTTATATTTATTTTTTTATTTTTAAGGTCAGTAATAAGTGGTAGAGCCATGACCTCAGAATCTGTGAGAGCATATATTATAATTTTATTATAAAAAATTATAATTATGTAATTATTGGATTAAAATTTGAAATGAAACACTTAAAATAAATTAGGAGAGTCACCACAACGCGCGCGCGCACACACACATATATATATATATATATATATAAATTAAGAAAATTCTAAAAGTGAAAGCCTAGTTGAGCGGTTGTAAGAGATTATATTAATAATCAAGTTGAATATATAATATTATGCAAAAAAATAAAATTACAAAAATAATAAAAATATACAAAATATAATAAAAAAAAATGGAATCTCGAGTCCAGGGAGGGGACATGTATGGATTCTATTATTTTACAGTTATCTTTAAATTATATCTAAAATGATGATAATATTTACCAAAATATTGATCACACTTATCAAAATATTAATTATATATAAAAATTTCATAGCTATTTTTCCATTATTAAAAATGATCTTTTTAAAAGATCAAATCATTTTTAAATTCTTTGTCTCACTATACATGAAGGTTCAGGAAATGGGTTTTGAAAAAAATAGTTTTGATATTTCCTTTAGATCTTGTTATTGTTTTGTTTTCGAATTCAATTTAAAAGCTTTATTTTTAAATCTTTTTATGTCATTTTTAGATCTCACATAGTCTAAATATATGAAGGTTTGGAAATGGTTTTGGATAAAAGTTCCATTTTCAGACAAATTAGACCATATCAAACGTTTTGTCTGATCATACAAAATATTTAATCAATCGATGGCATTTAATACAAAACATACTTTTGAAGAACTGATGTTCATCTAGAATTTAAATATCAAATTGCATTTCATGTTTGAATGCTCTATGTAATGGCCCAAAATAAATCCTGATTGTAATATGTTATATTTGAAATAAATTACAAAGTAAATTACAAGATTTTAGGATTTAATTGAATAAAAATAAATATTTCATTGACTAAAATGGAAAAAAAAATGTTATTATTGTATTGTTAACTAGAGTTTAAGTTTAACTAAATAATAAAATAAAAATATCTCGGTTCCAGAATTTGCTAGAAGTAAAGAATTAAATAAAGAATTTGCTAGAAAAACAAAAGAAAAAAAAAAAAAAAAGGAAAGAAAAGGCAACGCAGAGGGTGACAGGAAGCGGAGAGCGCAGGGGAAGGGGAGACAGCGCACCCTCACCGGGGAAGAAGAGACGGCTCGCCAGCGCCAGTAGCACCCTCACCAACGCTACCTCATTCGTCGATTCTGCTCCACCGTTCCGTGCATCTTTCTCTCTCCCGCCGAGAGCTTCATTTCCATTTTCTGGCCACCTTTGTCGGCGGGTGGCGATACGAACGGCACCACTGGGCTCCTGGCGATCAGGCGCTCCTCCTTGTACCCGCCGTTCCTCCTCATTCGCCGGCAACGAGCAGATTGGAGTTGAGGAACCCGAACTCTTCAGATGAAGATTCTGGCCGCACTAAGTCACTTGAGGGCCCGTGACCACTTTCAACAGACTCGTGACGGTTCCAGTTTCATTATTTGGTTTCTATCCACATGTTGTTTGGAGCTTTTTTAGAAAAAATCTTCAACTGTACATGGACAAAGAGGAGCTAAGAAATTGTTGAGCTTTCAGCGAGGGAATATAGTAGCTTTCAGTGGGTAAATTTCTTGATATTTTCTGGGGTTATTTTGATTATAGATTATAGATGGTATTAAACAGTAGCAGAGCTAAGCACATATTATAATTTTATTATAAAAAAAATTAAAATTAAGTGATTATTATTAAATTAAAATGTCAGAAGAGCATCTAAAATAAATTAGAGAAATTACCATAATAATTTATACATATAATTAAAAAAATTCTAAAGGTAAGGATGTGTAAAACCGAAAATAGATAGTATATATTCTGATATTATAGTCAAACGAATCGTGAGTATTTATACAAGTATAGGAGAAATTAACTACAAATTAGCCTATTAACTAGCTGCCTGTAATTATGCTTGAATGTATTACGAAAGTCAACCTACATCTCATACACAATCAATAATATATTCTATAACAAGAAGAAAGTGTTGCGGTTATTAGCGGGAAAAAATCATCGCATTTCCGCTTCTGCTATAGGATCCACTTTCGTAAATTCTAGGCTTAATTATTATGACTTTATTGAGATAAAATAATATTTATCTAATTTTTTTTTTTACATAAATAAGTATATTGTGATTATATTTTTAAATTAATCATAATTATATGATAATTAGTGATAACAACTCCAAAATTCCGGCGCCAAAGACTTGAGGATGTTACATGAAATCAAATAATACTGACGGGTTTCCGTTCTAGGATACTCCGATGATCAAGTTAGCAAGTAAGTTATTTTCTTTTTAAGAATATGATAGGAAAAAGATCCCTTTCTAAGGAGGGAACATACCTTTTTATAGCTCTCTTCCTCCTTCATAACCGTTGTCCTTTTAATGAGCTTTTATTATGTAACGTCCCTCTTGATGGTGTGCTTTTATTAAGTAACGGACGTTTTTATGATGAACCTTTAAAGAGCAACGGCTATATTAATAACATTACCGAGCTACCCCTTTGTTTCCGAGCTTCTTATAAGCCGAGCTTTCATTCGGGAACCGAGCCTAGAAATAGGCGCTGACTATAGCTCGGTGCGATAAGCGGATCAGGCGCTGACTATAGCTCGGTGCGATAACCGGATCAGGCGCTGACTATGGCTCGGTTATCATAAGTCCCCCCCCCCCCCCCCCCCCCCCCCCGTTGAAAATGACATTTATGTCATCTAGGGCAACTGGTAGGGGAGCATGATAATGGGAGCAGCCATTGCTAAAATGGACGCGCTGATTAACCTGTGTACTTAGGCTGAAAAAGAAACTACTCGGGCCAAGCATGAGCTCGGTTCTATGAGGGCAAAGCTGGAGAGTGCTGAAAAGAGAGCAGGTCAAGCGCAAAATGCTTGCTCAGTCCAAGCAGTTGGTCGAAACCCAAGAGAAAGCTGCAGCAGCCGAAGCTCTCTTAACATAAGAGCAGGAGAAAAGATGTGTTGCCAAAGCTAACCTGGCCGAGGTTCAAAATGCGCAGGAAGCTTTGCAAAAAGCAAAAAACCGAGCTTGAAAAGAAATACTCTGATCTTGAATACCGAGTAGCCGACATGGCTGCAGATAAATGTATTGCCTTTGGCAGTAAATTGGTTCAATCAGTTGTGGATCGGTATCCGAACATGGATTGGTCCTGGTTGGACGAGATTGATCCCGATGATTGATAACCATCATTCTTTTTGTAATTTTGCAAGAATATATGTAAATAGAGATTATCAAATGTCCGAATCTAAGCTAGCCAATCATCTTTATTGATAATGCAGCTGTACCCAGCTTAGAATACATACACTCGTGGCGACCATGCCTGAAGAATACATACGCTCGTGGCGACCATGCCTGAATGAGCTTACAATTTAACAATAGAAAATAAGTGCTCCTAGCTTGTAATGCCGAAACGAGCTGAATTATTGAAAGTACCTTTTAAGGTTGGAAATATTCCAGGAGTGGGGGAGAAATTTTCCCGAGAGGTCTTTCAGCCTGTAGGCAGTCCCATGAACTTCATGAACCATGTAAGGACCTTCCCAATTCGGACTTAATTTTCTGACTCCTGCCACCGACTGAGCTGTAACAACTTTTTTGAGGACTAACTGTCCAACCTGAAAAAATCGAGGCTTTATGTGGCGATCATGATATGAAGACATCTTCTGTTTATATATTACTGTCTGCATCTGGGCAGACTCTCTGATTTCTTCCGACCGATCCAGGTGGTATAAAAGAGAGGCTTCATTCTCGGTAGTATCATATGAAGAAGTTCGAGTGCTGGGAAGTCCTACCTCGCACGGAATGACGGCCTCTGTCCCATATGTTAATTAAAAAGGGGTGTGACCAGTAGCCGCTTTAGGGGAGGTTCGGTATGCCCAGAGTACATGAGGGAGTTCGTCTACCCAAAGGCCTTTTGCATCATTCAACCTCTTCTTTAAACCAGCAAGGAGTGTTCGATTTGTGACTTCGGTCATTCCATTTGATTGGGGATGATATACCGAAGTAAAGCACAACTGTATGTTGAGATCCGCGCAGTAGTTTTTGAAGGAAGCACAATCAAACTGCTTGCCATTATCTGAAATGAAAGTGTGCGGAATACCGAACCTTGTTATTATAGCCTTCTGAACGAACTTGATGATATTTGCTGGAGTAATTGTAGCTAGGGGCTCGGCCTCCACCCACTTAGTAAAATAATCCACTGCTACTACCAAGAACTTTCGCTGACCGGTGGCCAATGGAAAAGGACCGAGGATGTCTATTCCCCATTGTGCAAATGGCCAGGGGCTATGAATAGGCACCTGCGGAGCAGCTCGGCGATGTAGTAGATTAGCAAACCGCTGGCACTTGTCACACTTCTGGACAAGATCTTTAGCATCTCTCTCCATTGTGGGCCAATAATAGCCTTGTAATAAGGCTTTCCGAGCGATTGTTTGTGCACCCTCATGAGCCCCACAAATACCTTCATGAATCTCTCGAAGTACATAATCGCCTTCTTCATTGCTTAAGCATAAATTCCACGGATGCGAAAATGACCTCTTGTACAGTTTTTCTTCTAAGATAGCGTACATGCTGGATCGCCTGACTATCTTCCGAGCCTCAGTCTCATCATTCGGTAGCAATCCTGAGGACAAATACTGGTATATCGGCAACCGCCAACCTTCCAACGGCTTGTTTAACTGCACCCTGTATGTCTCATATGCTAGTGAAGTTATTACCGCCCATACAATGTCCGTCGATGTTATCCTGCTCGAACTAGACGCTTATTTGGATAAAGAATCTGCCATCTGATTCTCTAGCCGTGGAATTTGCTCTATTGACCATGTACAACCCTTCTTCTCCAACTGGGATAGCAGTAGGGCAACTAATTCTCTGTACCGAACCATATTGCTTTCCCTAGCCTCGAACTGGCCGAGCAACTGGCTCACCACCAACTGTGAATCAGAAAAAATGACCAAGGAACCAGGCCTTACCTCCATAACGAGCTGTAACCCAAAACACAGAGCCTCGTACTCAGCCACATTATTGGAAGCTGGGAACGCTATGTGAGCCATTCCCCTAATGCTTAGCCTCTCTGAGCCTACCAGAAGCACCCCAATACCTGCTCCTTCTGATGAGGAAGAACCATCAACAAACAACTTCCAACATTGGATAATTGGTTCTGGAGGTGAAACATGAAGTTCGGCCACAAAATCTACCAGGACTTGGGCTTTCAAGGCTTACCGAGGCTCATACCGAACGTCCAACTCACCCAGCCGTGACGCCCACTCTGTGAGCCGCCCTGACGCTTCTGGCCTCTGCAGAATCTTTCGAAAATTAGTGTCGATCCGAACTACCACCGTATACGCTTGAAAATAGGGCCGTAGTTTTATTGCCGTGATGATCAATGAAAACGCCAATTGCTCCAGGACAGGGTAATTGAGTTCGGCGCCTCTCAACACCTTGCTAACATAATAAATGGGAAATTGTTGTGTGCCCTCTTCTTTGACTAGCACTGAACCTACTGCCCCAGGGGTAAATGCCAAGTACAAATAGAGGACCTCACCCAGTTGCGGCCTACTCAGCAATGGGGGCATACTCAGGAATTGCTTTAACTCCTCAAAAGCTTGCTGGCATTCCGGACCCCACTCAAATTTCTTAAGATTCTTGAGCGCTTTGTAGAAAGGGAGACAACGCTTAGCCGAACAAGAGATAAATCTACCCAGTGCTGTTATTTTGCCATTGAGCTTCTGTACATCCCTGATGGATTTTGGGGGGTTCATCTGTAAAATGGCTTGGATCTTGGCCGGATTAGCCTCGATGCCCCTTTTTGAAATCATAAAACCCAAAAACTTGCCGGACTGCACTCCAAAGTACACTTCTCTGGATTGAGCTTCAGGCCGAACTTTCGCAGGGTTTCAAAGGTTTCTGCAAGCTCGGTTGGAAGATCCCGAGAGGACTTCCCCTTGACAATCATATCATCCACATAAACCTCCATGTTTCTACCGAGATGATCAACAAACAAATTGTTCATTAATCTCTGATATGTAGCGCCTGCATTTTTCAATCCAAATGGCATTACTCGGTAACAATACGTGGCCTGGTACGTGATGAATGCTGTTTTTTCCTCGTCTTCCGGGTTCATCGGTATCTGGTGATATCCAGACGAAGCATCCAAGAAAGCATATTCTTCAAATCCTGCCGTTGAATCAACCAGGAGGTCGATATTGGGCAAAGGGTAGCTGTCCTTCGGATAGGCTTTGTTGAGATCTGTGAAATCTACACACATGCGCCATTTACCATTGGCCTTTTTTACCAGGACAACATTGGATAGCTAATCCAGATACAAAACCTCCCGAATGAATTTATTTTCGAGCAGTACCTCGGTCTCCTGCCTCATTGCTATCTGCCTTTCTGGGGCATGATTCTGCTTCTTTTGTTTGACTGGCTTGCTATCCGGCTTGATATTCAACGAGTGGCACATAACATTGGCAAAAATCCCCTTGATGTCTGAAGGCTCCCAAGCAAACACGTCTACGTACTCTTGTAAAACTGCAATGAGTGCCCGTGCTTCTTCTTCTGTCTTACTGGCTCCCATCTTCATTTTCCGACCTGGGACTATCTCAACTTCTACTAACAAATTAGCTGGATCTGCTCTCCTTTCTTCTCCAACAGAAACATCCAGAGAATCTAGTGGCAGGGCCTGATTGGCCTCCTTCAATATCGTAATATACGTTTTCCTGGCTGCTTTTTGACTTCCTCGCAGCACTGCCATGCCCCTAGAGGTAGGGACCTTGAGTAACAATTTTCGCATAGAGATGTATGCGTCTATCCCCACCAATAATGGTCTTCTAAAGATGACATTGTATGCCAATGGGATATCCACGACCATGAAGCAGTTGCTGCATGTCTGGGTCACCTCATCATCTCCGAGGTCCAAAGATAATCTAACCGACCCCTCCACTTTTACTGGCTGACCTGATATCCCGATCAGAGGAGCGGTCACTGGTTCTAAGACGTTAGCTGACATCTTTAAGGCTTTGAATGCCTGCAAAGTAATAAGATTGACCGCACTACCTATGTCCACAAGAATACGCTGGACCAGATAATCTTGGATTACTACCTCTACCACTAAGGAATCTGTGTGTGGCTGTTTGACATGACCATCATCCGTGCTCGAAAACTTCACTTCATAACCTGCTGGTGGTGGTCTAGAGTCTACAGAGAACACTTCCCTCGCCTTTCTCTTACGAGAATCCTCAAAGACATCATAATACTTTCCTCCTGCAATGACATGGATGACTCTAGCTGGAGTTTTTCTACTAGTGCTCGCCCGGTTATCTTAACGACGAGGAGATCGGGATTTATCTCTAGCTCGTTCTTCTTTTACGAACTGGGCGAGCTTTCCTTTTCCGAGCAGGAACTCTATCTCCCTCTTAAGCTGATTGCAGTCATTTGTTTCATGGCCCTTATCCCTATGAAATGTACAATAAAGATCTTGATTTCTGCCGGAGCCCTCCCTCATAGGTCGGGGCCAACTTACCTTGTCATGCTCTTTCAGCCACTTCAGAATCTGCGCCCTAGAGATATTTAACGGTGTCCACTGAGGCTCTCTCCGTTCTGTGGCCCTTGACGAAACTACATAAGCCCGGTGAGAACTTCCCGAGCCATGGCCCCGAGCGTCACTCTTCCCTGCACTCCGATCATGCCCTGATCTGCGTAAACCTTGGTTCGCATCATCATAAAGTGAACTGTTTCGGAGCCGTCTGGCTTCATCCATTCTTATGTACTTATGAGCTCCGGATATTAACTCAGTAAAGTCACCCGGTGGCTTCTTGCTGAGAGAATCGCTGAAGTCTTGGCATCGAGTATTCCGTATCAGAGCGTTGTTGGCCACCTCCAAGTTTAAGTCTTGAATATCCATTGCTACTGCGTTAAACCTCTCAACATAAGCACGCAAAGTCTCCCCTCTGTCCTGCCGTACCAAATTGAGGTCTGCAGAGACTTTAGTGGGTCGAATAGCAGCCATAAACTTGGCAATGAACATGTCGCTGAACTGGGCAAAACTTGCAATAGAATGCTCGGGCAAGTTCCTAAACCAAATTTGAGCCGACTCTGTTAACGTTTGAGGGAAAATTTTGCACATGGCTGCATCATCAGTGGTGTGGACGAGCATTGTATGATGGAATTGGTCAAGGTGAGCCCTCGGATCAGCACTACCATTGTATCTGGGTAGGCTCGGTAACCGTATGTTCGGGAACGGGGCCGACAAAACCTCTCTTGCCAATGGTGATCGAAAATTGCTCTGATACTGCAAAGTGTTCCTATTCTAGTACTTCTGTATCCGATCTTCGAAGAGCTTCTCAAACTGCTCGGCTGTGAGCGTTACTGTGGAGCCTGGGACCACAGGGGGTAAAACAGCGGGTGCGGCTGGAACCGAGGTTTGAGGAGCTATAGGAAAGGATTCTGTGAGGGGTTGAATGGGAGGCGTCTGGGCTGCCATAGCAGTTAGCATAGCTAGAAAAGGTTGCGCCATTTGCGGGGTTAAGATTGGAATAACTGGTTGAGGAGCGAACTGGTGGGGTTGAATTTGATGGCCAAATAGTTGGACGGGTGGTTGTTGATCTTTAATTAACGGGGGTGGGGTTTGTAAGGGCATGGTTTGTGTTTGAGTAGTATGAGCTACAGCGGTGTTTAGATCAGGGAAGAGGTCCATTGAAGATTGGTTTAGTTCATGCTCACTGCACCAAATGATAACAACTCCAAAATTCCGGCGCCGGAGACTTGAGGATGTTACCTGAAATCAAAGAATACTGGCGGGTTTCCGTTCTAAGATACTCTAACGATCAAGTTAGCAAGTAAGTTGTTTTCTTTTTAAGAATATGATAGGAAAAAGATCCCTTTCTAAGGAGGGAACATACCTTTTTATAGCTCTCTTCCTCCTTCATAACCGTTGTCATTTTAATGAGCTTTTATTATGTAATGTCCCTCTTGCTGGTGTGCCTTTATTAAGTAACGGACGCCTTTATGATGAACTTTTAAATAGCAACGGCTATATTAATAACATTACCGAGCTTACCCTTTGTTTCCGAGCTTCTTATAAGCCGAGCTTTCATTCGGGAACCGAGCCTAGGAATAGGCGCTGACTATAGCTCGGTGCGATAAGCGGATCAGATGCTGACTATAGCTCGGTTATCAATTAGTGAAATAATCTGATAATGAGTTCAATTATTTGTTTAATTTGTCATTTTTTATGAGGGTTAAATTTTTAAAAAATTAATATATTTTTTCTAATTATATATATATATATATATATATATTACAACAGGAAGATGACCGACATGTGACCATAACTTTCTTTGTTATTTTTCAAAATTTATAATTAATTAAAAAAATAAAAGGAGGTAGATAAAGGGCTAATTTTGCATTTAAGAAGAATTGGAAAGTGAAGTCAATTCTCTCTCTAGCAATAAAACAAGTTCTTTGTTTGTTCTTGAATCATCGTGTGTTCTGGAATTCGTTCATTGATCCGAAGCAGCAATCCATTCTTTTCTTTTCTTATTTTGTTTGAATCATAGGATTCGGTAGATATTAAACTCGCAACGGATGATGGTTTCAGTATCTTGGAGTTAAAGTTCGCCTCAATTTGATATATAAACGGTGCAGATCTATTTCATCTTCCCACGGTAAGTGAAATAAAATAAACTTTATCTTTGTTATTATTCAGCATCTTCAGTATAATATTTATTTAGCAAATTCATGTAATGTATTCTTTTCATTTTGTCAATCTAGATGAAATTGTTGTCAATATTTGTGTTCTTGAAATTTAAATATGCATTTCAAATAGTAATGAATCCAATTCTACGTGCCTAATAATTACTCTATATGTTCTTACGATGGTTCTCTTTTTGGTTTTGCAGTGATTTAGGTGCTCATAAACAAAATTATCAGCTTCTGATGTCTATATTCCATGTTTCTTGAGCAGAAAGAAGTGATTGTCACATAAAGAATATAGCTGCTCCCTAGTATGGCATCTTCTTCGTCTGCCATTCCTAAATGGGCTTATGATGTGTTCCTTAGTTTCAGAGGAGAAGATACCCGTAAGAATTTTACGAGTCATCTTTATGATGCTTTGCGTCGCAGCAGAATCAGGACGTTCATTGATAATGAACTTGAAAGAGGTGAAGAAATCACGCCCGCTCTTTTGAAAACTATTGAAGAATCCAGAATTTCAGTGATAATATTCTCTGAAAACTATGCATCTTCCTCGTGGTGTGTTGATGAATTGGTCAAAATACTTGAATGCAAAGAAGCTTATGGGCAAATTGTTTTACCAGTTTTCTATCATGTAGAGCCACGTAATGTAAGAAAACAAAGTGGGAGTTTTGGAAATGCATTTCGTGAGCTTGAAAAGAATTTTAAAGAGAAGCTGGACAAGGTGTCAAGGTGGAAAGATGAATTGACCAAAGCAGCAAATATATCAGGATGGGATTCTCACGTCATCGAGTAAGTGTATCATCCTTCCATTTTCTCAAGGCTCTGTTTAGTAGCAGAGCACCTTTATTTTTTTTTTAGTTGAATGGTTTCATATGGAAATTAAAAACCTTGCATGGTTTGAATGGCTTGCAAAACTAGTTTTGTTGATGCTCGTCAATTGAAAAATAATAAGATCAAAACAAAGTGTTCATTAAACAATGAGTTTAGGCCATGTTGTGCTAGAGTTGTCTTCAGAGAGATTATGAACTTAAACCTTATTTGAAGACTAGAAAATAAATTCTCGATAACATAAAGAAGCAGCAATTCTTGTATCTTCTTTATATATATATATATGCCATTAAAGTTTTTTGTTTTATTATGCCAGGCCTGAGTCCAAACTTGTGAATGAAATTGTGGAACACATCTTGAAGAAATTGAATGATAGGTTTTGTGCCATTCCAATAGGCCTAGTTGGAATAGATTCACGCATTGAACAAGTTAAAACTCTACTGTTCAGGCCAACTGTTCATGCTATAGGCATCTGTGGCATGGGTGGTATAGGTAAAACAACAATAGCTGATGTTGTTTTCAATAGTATCTCAAGTCAATATGATGCTTCCTACTTTCTTGCAAATGTTTGGAATGAAAAAGAAAAATCTGGTGGACTAATTCATTTAAGAGACAAACTCCTTTCTGAGTTATTAGGGGGAGAAAATCATCACATTTCCACTCTTACTATAGGATCCACTTCCATAAAGTCTAGGCTTAGATGCAAAAAGGTTCTTGTTGTTCTTGATGATGTGAATGATGTAAAACAAATTGAATTCTTAATTGAAAAGGGTGATATTTTTAGTCCAGATAGTAGAGTTATTATAACATCTAGAGACAGACAAGTACTTAAGAATGGAGTTGATGAGATATATGAGGTGGAGGGATTGAATGATTGCGAAGCTCTTCAGCTTTTTAGTTTAAATGCCTTTAAGGAAAACTATCCCAAAATGGATTATGTGGAGCTATCAAATAGGGCAGTGAATTATGCTGGAGGCGATCCATTAGCCCTCAAAGTTTTGGGTGCCCTTCTATTTGGTAAAAGTATACAGGAGTGGGAAAATGCATTGAGTAAACTTGAAAGGGTTCCTGTGCAGAAAATTCATGATGTGTTGAAAATAAGTTATGATGCCCTAGATGATGAAGAGAAGAGGTTATTTCTCGATATCGCGTGTTTCTTCAAGGGAAAACAAATTGATACTGTAAGAAGAATACTGGATGGTTGTCTTATCGGAATTAGTGTTCTTGAAGATAAGTGCCTCATCACTATCTCAAAAAACAGGATAGAGATGCATGACTTGTTGCAAGGAATGGCTCATGAAATTGTTAAACAAGAATCAATTAATGAGTTAGGCAAACGCAGCAGATTATGGAATCCAAGGGATGTATATCAAGTGTTGACTAAAAATCTGGTAATGATACATTTTTTTTTGAAAAAAATAAAGAGTATAAAGAGTACAAATAATCTGTCTATATTTTGCATATTACTGTCTTATGTTGGCATTTTCTTTGTTTGTAGGGAACTGAGAAAGTTGAAGGAATATTCTTAGACATGTCTAAAAGTAAAAAAATGAAGTTGAGTTCTAGAGCCTTTACTGGCATGCATAATCTTAGATTGCTTAAAATTTATGATTCTAAAGTTGGAAATATCTCCAATGTGGACATTCCTGATGGGCTTGAATCTCTTTCTGATGAGTTAAGGTATCTCCATTGGGATGGATTCCCTCTAAGATCTTTGCCACCGAATTTTAATCCAGAGAATCTTGTCAAACTTAATCTTGCTTATGGTAATGTTCGACATCTGTGGAGAGGAGTGGAGGTACATTATGCTACTGAATCTTCATTCACCTTTTTAATTTTGATGCTAATTTAGTGCTGCCAATTTTTTGAAAACATCATCTGACTTTAAAGTTCAAACTTGTTAATGAGGATGTATATATATGTGTGTGTATATATATATATATATATATATATACACTATGGTTTTAGAGCATAAGAAGCTCATGACTGTCTTGTCTTTTGCTGAATAATTAAAACCATTCGACCTAACAGTTCAATCTTGTATATCTCATGACATGATTGTATATATCATTTCTGCAGAACCTTGTAAATTTAAGAGAGATTAATCTTAGCAACTGTCAGCACCTGACTTCAATTCCAGACCTTTCAAAGGCTAAAAATCTCGAGAGTTTGAATTTTGATTACTGCAAAAGTTTGGTAGAAATTCCTTCATCTGTTTGTTATCTAGATGAGCTTGGTGATTTGGACCTTAGATACTGCACAAAGCTTACCAAATTTCCAAGTAGAATTAATCTCAGATCTCTCAAAACTCTCAACTTTTCTGGATGCAAAAATCTTAAGAGGTGTCCACAGATTAAAGGAAAGTTAACATATCTGAATTTAAATAGCACTGCAATTGAAGAACTTCCTCAATCAATTGGTTCTCTTGGTACACTTGTTGCATTGAATTTGAAGGACTGCAAACAACTTGGGAATCTTCCAAGCAGCATTTGTGATATGAAGTCTCTTGTATTGGCTGATTTCTCTGGCTGTCCAAATATCAATAGAATCCCGGATTTTCCAAATAATGTGAGATATTTATACTTAAGCGGTACTGCAATAGAACAGTTTCCTCGCTCAATTGCTTTGCTCTCTAGACTCTCCACTTTGGATCTAACAGATTGCAAAAGGCTTAAGAATCTCCCATTTACGGTTTCTGGGTTGAAATCTCTTGAAAAACTCATTCTTTCTGGTTGCTCATGTATAACCATATTTCCTCACGTCTCAGGGAATATAAAGGAGTTGTATCTGGATGGGACAGCAATAAAGGAAATTCCATCATCAATTCAATGGTTGTCTGAACTAGTTGAATTGCATTTGCAAAACTGTACAGAATTCAAGATTCTTCCACGGAGTTTTTGTAAATTAGAATCTCTGCAAAAGCTTAATCTATCTGGCTGTTCAAAATTTGAGAATTTTCCTGAAATTTCCAAGAGCATGGAATTGAGATTTCTTTACATGGATGGAACAAGCATAAGAGATTTACCCTCTCCAATAGAGAATCTACCCATGCTTTCTATGCTGGAATTAGGGAACTGCAAAAACCTTGTGCCAATTGCACAATTTTACGTCGGCCGCCAATTTGATTTGACACGACATTTAAAATTTTTGCGTAAGCTATGCCTTAGTGGCTGTGGTCTATCTCATATTCCTAGCTGCTTGCAGTGCTTTTCGTCTTTGGAGTCCTTGGAATTAGACGGAAACTGTTTTGAGTGCATAGGAGTAAGCCTTCAAAACTTCTCCGAGTTACAATACCTTGGCTTAAGGTCTTGTCATGAGCTTAGAGAATTACCTGCACTGCCACCGCAACTGTCAAAATTAGATGCAAATGATTGCACATCATTAAAAACAATTTCCATCGCATCAGTTGCAGTTGAAGGCAACATTTGTGACTTCTTTTTCACAAATTGTTTGAACTTGGATTCTGATGCTTGCAATAACATTTTAATTTACACACTACAAAAGATTCGGATGCATAGCAAAAGATTATATGGTCAGGTTGGTCAGTTCTTTCTTTTATCTTTAATTTAATTCTTTTTAATGTCATTGTATTGTGTTAAAATTCACATGCGATGTTTATTAACATAATATATTTATATAGGTGTCTTCTGTGCTACCAGGGCCATCCAGCCTTTGCTTCCCATGCAGCACAATCCCAGAGTGGTTCATGTTTCGTAGGTGGGGATCTTCATTAATAGTTGAGCTGCCTTCGTATTGGGTTAATAGTGATTTTGTGGGGTTAGTTGTGTGTGTTGTGGTTAAATTTAAGCCCCATTTTACGGACAGCAGTTTCCGGCTTAGATGTCATTATCATTTCAGGAACCAGGATGGTGATTTCATGGATCTAAACTGCGAATTTGGTGGTTGGAATGGGTGGAAGAATAGGAAGTTTGATGGGTCAGATCACCTGTTTATTGGTTATGATCCTTGTCTAGATGCCACAAAGAATGATAATTTTGGAAATTTCAGTGAGGTCTTACTACAATTTTACACTGACGATATGGACAACAATCCTCTACATTGCTGTTATGTGACAGAGTGTGGAGTCTGTCCACTTCATATGCAACACTGCGATGTGTCCCATCATCAACGCCTTGACGCAGCAGCTGCAAATTCAAACCCCCTGCCACTGGGCACAAAGAATAAACCGAAACTTCCCGGGATCATAACTAGAATAAGTTCTAATACACAGCAGGTCTGCATTGAAGTAGGACATGGATGCGACGTTTTTGAATGTGTGAGCAATTATGCCCGGCGACGGCAATGGGTGTTTAGTGTACTCAGTGGAGCTGGAACTGTAAGTAAGATTAGCATCAGACAACGAGGGGCGGATGGAACTATTGTCACTCTCCATGGCAGATTTGAGATCTTATCTTTATCTGGATCTTTCTTTCCGCCTCCAGATCCGCCGGAAGCAACTAATTTATCAATATTTCTTGCCGGAGAACAAGGTCAGGTGGTGAGTGGAAGCGTTGTGGGGGAGCTGATGGCAGCTGGGACTGTGATTGTTATAGCGAAGTATTCTTTTCGAAAGGCTGCCTTTAGATGAAGATGAGCAGCAATTACAGATTCAGAGCAGCGGTTGTGGTGGTAACAGCGATGGAGTTGGAGACAATTCGCTCCTGATGTGTCCCATCATCAAGGCCTTGACTTAGTAGCTGAAGCTGCAAATTCAAACCCCAACGATTCACTAAATTGCCGCCTTAGAGGCTGGTCACCGGGCTCAAATAATAAAACGAACTAGAGAAAATGCTAATACACTGCGTGGCTGCAATCTTGAATTAGAAAATGGATGCGATGTTCTTGAATGTGTGAGCAATTACGCCCGGCGACAGCAGCGGGGGATTAGTATACTTTAGGGAGCTGGAGCTGTAAGGCTAGCATCAGGCAACCAAGGGGCAGCTCGAGCTATTGTCACTTTCCATGGCAGATTTGAGATGGCACCAGGAGCAACTAGTTTAACAATTTTTCTGGCGGGAGGACAAGGTCAGGTGGCGGGGGGAAGCGTTGTGGGGGAGCTGACGGTGGCTGGGCCTGTGTTTGTTATAGCAGCATCATTCAGAAATATTGCTTATTAAAGGATGCCTTTAGATGACGATGAGCAGCAATTACAGATTCAGAGCAGCAATTACAGATTCAGAGCAGCGATTGTGATAATTTATTATTATTATTATTATTTGTTTACTCTTTTCATCGTACACATAAAACTCGAACTCCAACCTTACAGTTTAAAGTGCGATTGTGAATTAGCTTGTATGGAAATTTCTTTTTTAATTCGGGTCCATAGGATTACTCATGAACCAAGCGGAACATGCTTGTAGAATTTCTAGTAGAATTTATTACGAATTCAAGTCTAAATGATTTTTTTGAAATATTTTTCTAAATTCGAAGTAGTTTTTTATTAAAAAATTTTAATTTGTCACTTTTTAATTAAAATTGGAATAGTAAAATGAGCGTGTGTGTAATCTGTCTTTTGAACTCTAAAATTATATTTAAAAAAAAAAAGAAAAGAAAAACAAAGCAATTATTATATATCTCTATGTTTTAGCCTTTAATTTTTCAAAAACAGCTGTAATATCTAATCATATTTAAAAGAAAATGAAAAATTCTGAGATTTCGTTTCTATTGAATTTAAAACTAGACGCCTGAATGTCTCCTATTTTCTCGACAGCTAAATGAACAAGAGTGTTCAACTAACTCCAGCATGATGATTTGTTTCACTTGCTTGTTTAAGTTTAGCTAATTAGCCGTATGCGATTGACCGAGTCACAATCATTTTTTTTATTGGAATCCATGTGAATACACCTGAACCTAGAGTAAATACACAGCCTGAAGTGCTCTTGCTTTCATCAATACAACCAGCCCAATCAGGTTTTAGTAGGTCCTAATAACTGATTAAATTTATAATAAAAAAAATATAAAAATACATAAAAAAAAAAATTGTCATCATATATTTGAAAGTGGACCATCTAGTTTTAGCCGTACACGTGGCCATTCTCACCTGTTAGAATGAATAATGGGGAAGGGGATTTGGGGAGGTCCGTTGGCCATTTGGAGAATGCCCAAACGGGTTCTGTTTTATAGGGACAGTTTGGACGGGCTTAAAATGGGTAAAAGAAACTTTTAGTTGAGCGGGATTTTGTGCTTGGGCATATTTTGACTGGTATAATTAAGATATATTCGGAAACTTCCTTGAATTTTTTCTTGGTATTGGTCTTCTGTTTTTTTGTCGACTTTGAAAAGTAAAAAATAAATCATGCGAAATTCATTTATTTGGAGACCATATTAATTAAGTTATGGAAAATTACAAATTACTGCGTGGATACTTTTATTTCTGTTTGAATTAAAATATTCTTTAATGTTTAATTAATAGTTAGATTATTAGATATAAATTGATTGGTTTTAATTACTATCAAAAATAATAATAACGATAATAAAATTAAAAAGCAAGTTTATTGTGAAAATACAAAAATAAAGCAATAATAGAGGTGAGAGTGGGACACAATTAGTTTATCTCTTTGTCCTATGGAAGAAGACTTAGACAGTGGAAGTCTTCGGTCTTCCTGCTTTTAAATTCCTCTCCATTTTTTTCATCTCTGCTGCCTATTTGCTGCTATGGCTTCTTCTTCTTCTTCTTCTTTCATAGCAAAGACATATGACGTGTTCGTTAGTTTTAGAGGTCCAGACATTCCATTTCTAAGCCATCTTCAAACTGCTTTCCATTGGAACCATATTAACGCCTTTGTGGATGAAGATCTTGAAAGAGGAGAAGAGATCACATCTTCCCTCTTGGCCAAAATTGAAGATTCATACATCTCAGTTGTCATTTTCTCAGAAAATTATGCATTTTCGGCATGGTGTTTGGATGAACTGGTTGAAATACTGGAGTGCAAGAATAATATGGAGCAGATTGTGTTACCAGTCTTTTACGGTGTAGATCCAACTGATGTTCAAGAGCTCAGAGGGAATTTTGGTGCTGCAATTTTACAGCATACAAATGATTCTAAGGATTGTTTAGACAAGGTGGAGACTTGGTCTCATGCTCTCAAGAAAATAGCCCAATTCTCAGGCTTGGTTTCCCATCACACCAAGTAAGTCTTTCCTTTTATTCTTCAATTATGATTTTGGTTGGTTAGCTTTCAACACTGCTCTTATTGGTAATCTTCAATTCATAGCTATTATGAATTTTCATTAAATTGGCCCATGCTATTTCAGCCCAAATTAGACCTATCCTATTTAGTATATATCCTGATTGTATTAAGAATTCATTTTTATTAAAAAAAAAAAAATTAAATCAGTTAAATCACAGTTTCACCTATTGCGGTTATCATGCAATCCATTTGTATTATTATGCATCCATTTGGACTACCATACAACCTATTTGAGCCAACATACAACCTATTTAGGCTAATATATAGCAAACTCAAGAAGTGACCTAATTAGCCCGTTTAATATCCATAAATAATGGCCTATTTATGAGCCACCTATTTTTGACCCACCTAAACCCGTTCAATCTGAACCATTTGCCACCGATAATACTAATCTTTAAATAATATCGAAATTTAGCGATGTGCAAAAAGAAAATATATCATTAAATTAGTACACAAAGCTATATAAATTTCATTAATGAATTGGGATTTCTTTGGTTTTGTAATTTTTTTATTTGGATATTATGCTGGATTGGGATGTGGATAGAAATAATTTTATGGAGGATTTACTGACAATTTTTAAGATTTCACTATTATTCTATATATTTTTTTTTTCTTTTATGCATGGCCAGGTCTGACTCCAAGTTAATTGATGAAATTATTAACCATACTTTGGAAGAACTCCTCCAAATGAATCATCATAGTAATTCTGATAATTATGAAGGATTAGTTGGGATTGATTATCGGATCAAGTATCTGGAGTCGTTATTATGTCTTAGTTCTTCAAAAGTGCATATTGTAGGTATTTGGGGAATGGAAGGTATAGGTAAGTCAACTCTTGCCAAGAAAATATTTGATCGAATTAGAGGTCATTTTCGAATCCAATGTTTTGTTGAAAATGTTAGGGAAAGATTTGAAAATGGCAAACCAAATAGTGTGAAGAATGAAATTCTTTGTGCAATATTTGGACTGTCAATTGCAAATGGAGCCATGTCACCTTCCATTGTGCAAGCGTTTAAAAGAAGAAAAGTTTGTCTTGCTCTTGATGATGTTAATGATACAAGGCAAATAGAAGATTCGATAGGAAAACCCGATATATTTGGCCCTGGAAGTATAGTAATTATCACAAGTAGAGATCAACAATTACTTAGGCTTGTAAAAGCTGATCAAATATATGAAGTTGAGGCATTAAATGGTATTGAAGCTCTTCATCTACTTTGCTTGAATGCTTTTCATCAAAGTACTCCAAAGCCTGAGTACAAGGCACTGTCAGAAAGGGCGACGAATTATGCTCAAGGAAATCCATTGGCTCTCAAAGTTTTAGGTTCAAATTTATACTCAAGAAGTGTAGAAGAGTGGGAAGATGAATTAGAAAACCTAGAAGGTATGCCTGATGAAACAGTTGGGAAAATTTTGAGAATAAGTTATGATAGGCTGAAAAAAAATGAGAAGGAAATATTTCTTTATACTGCATGTTTCTTCAAATTGGAAAATAAAGATCATGTTGTGAGAATGCTAGACATGGCTGGTTCTCAATTTGGAATCAGAAGTCTATGTGATAAATCTCTCATATCAATTATTGGAAACTGCTTATACATGCATGACTTGCTACAACAAATGGGCAAGGATATTATTTGTGAAGAAAATGAGCTTGGAAAGCGCAAGATCCTGTGGCGTCATGAGGATATCCATGACGTGTTGACTAATGATGAGGCATGACGCAAATGCTTTCAACCTTTTTGTTTTCCATTGTTTCATTTTAATAAGAAATGTAGCTTTTGCAAGAGATAAAAGTTTAATGCATTCACTGTTTGAATTGTCACATAATTTTATTTTTTGTTCATTTAGGGGACTGGAGCAATTAAAGGTATATTATTAGACATGTCCAAAAGCAGAGACATTGAACTAAAACCAACAACATTTGAACAACTGCATAATCTTAGGTACCTTAAGTTTCACCATTCATCAGGTATAAGCAAATTATATGTTCTTGGAGGGCTCACATGTCTTCCTCCTGAGCTAAGGCTTCTCCACTGGGATGGATGCCCGTTGAAATCTTTGCCATCCAATTCTTCTCTAGAAAATCTAGTTGAACTTCGGATGCGTCATAGTAAACTTGAAGAACTATGGAGTGGAACTCAGGTACATAGGCTGTATTTACAATTGCATCTCTATAAAATCTGGAAATGCTTTATGAAGTTTAGGTATGATAATATTAATATCTTCTTCTTTTGTCTCCCACTTACAGCAACTTGGGAATTTGAAATTGATTGATCTTTCATTTTCTTGGAAGCTAAGAAGACTTCCAGACTTTTCAAAAGCCCCAAAGATTGAGATATTAAATTTGGAAGGTTGTTATTCTCTTGAAAATCTACCAGAAAATTTGGGGAATTTAAAATCTTTGAAGACCTTTAGTGCATATGGTACAAAAATGTTAGAATTTCCCAACAGTCTTTGCAGTGTGTTCTCATTGGAAGAATTATTTATTGGTGGCAATAACTTTGCGAGAATACCTGAAACCATCAAACAGCTCTCTAATTTGAAAATCCTTGATCTACGATACAGCAAGATACTTCAATACCTACCGGAACTTCCACTGCTGAATTATCTAAATTTAAATGGTTGTACATCTTTGAAGTATGTGTTTGGTTCATCCCAATTATTACATAAGCAACAAAAGCTCAGACACTTACTACTGGGTAATTGTTTGAATTTGAATCAAGAAGAATGCAATCAAATCGTTGACTATGCAATTTCATCATATCTTTATCAGGTATCAATTTTCTTACTTGTTCTCTTATATTTATGAGAATTGTTGTGGTTGTTATTGTTACTAAATACATGAATTTAATATCTTTTATTGGTTTTCTTTAAAATAATCAAAATATTTTAAATTATACAACTTCTGTAATTTTTTTATAATCAACAAAAATATTTGACTTATTAGAAAGTAAATATTTAATTATTTGGCATTCGGTACAATACTACTAAACATACTTAAGAAAATTTATTTTTAATTCATGTTTAATTTTTGGGTTTTGGGAAATAAATATAAATTTTCTTAAAGATTATGATAATTATTTGGTGAGCACTTGGAAGGTAGACAAATATATAGTATAGATAAATAGATATTGATTATTTCAGATTTAATAGTCCTACTTATTTTAAAGGCATAGTTCATATTTTACCTTTTAAAGTTTGCAAAATAAATCTATTATATACTTAAATTTTTTCAGGATTCGACCCTTACAGCGACACATGTCTCTGTGCAATAGGACACTCAAAAAATTTAAAATTTACATTTTTTGTCAACTTTAGAAGGTAAAATATGTATTATGCTCATTTTAACCTCAGATCAAATTGTAGTTATTGACTTTTTTTTTTTAATTATTTCTTATTTTTTGGTAAAGAAAATAATGTCTCGTTTTTCACAGATACCGCGCTGGAGTTTTATGTTACATATTCCAGGAAGTGAAGTGCCGCAAAAGATTAAATATAAAAATAAGAGTGGATCTTCTGTGTCTTTCTCTTTCTCATTCAAACAATTGGAGGAGCTCACTTTTTGTTTCTGTGTTGTCTTTGACTGCGAATTTTGGTCTTCTTATCTTAGAGGCCTTAGATGTGAAGCCATTCTCAAGGATAAGTTGGGACACAAATCCCATGCTTTAGATTTATATAGATCTTTTACACCTGTCCAGTTGGATCCAGCTGACCCAACACGTTTGTGGCAGTGGCCTGTTAGTTGCTATACACACAGTGAGGTGGGAAAAACACATTTGTTGCTATGGCATGATAGTTGCTATACACAGAGTGAGGTGGGACTTGGTGGTCGATGTACTGTTCACTTTAATTTCTCTAGTTTGGGAGGTTGTGATGGCATAATAGGTTGTGGGGTTCATCCACTGTTCGAAGACAATAATGATGACAGAACAAAAGAGAAGGATGAGGACGAACTGGCAGCTAAAAAACAGAAACATAGTTGAAGGTAATTAATTTTGTCAATAAATCACAAGTGCACTCTACTTGTTTCTTATTGTCATCTTCATTTATTATGATAGTTTCCATGTTCATCTTGTTGAGGTCTTAGTCCTATTGGCATTGCCTTACTATTGTGTAGGAGTCGTGGTCACCCCACCTAGATGAACTTAACACTGGTAGAGTTAGTTTTATAATTGAAGCCACCTATTTGTGTTTTAAGCTCTCTTGCATATGATTCTTGTGCGTTTTTATTGAACTTTATTTCTACAATAAGCTTATTGAACTTTATTGAACTTTATCTTTACTAAAAAAAAAAAGTCTAATTCTATATTAGAAAGTTTGAAACTAAAATCATGCTTGAAGTGTTGAATTTACAAATTAAAAAAAAATCTTTAACTTAAATTACAAGCAAACAATGTGTAATTTAGAAAAAGGAAAAAAAAATACTTAACAAAAATAAACAGATGATAAAGGGTGGAACAAAAGAAGAATTGGATCATACTTAGAGAATATGGGTAAATATCAAAATGTTAATCTTTTGTATATAATTTTTTTAAAAGATAAAATAAAATAAGCTTTATTTTAATGTTAAATGTTTTTAATTGTGTTATTAATATTCATATTTATTCTAGTTAAAATAATTTTAAACTGAAGTGAAGAAATAAAATTTCGGTTTAAAATTAAAACTGTAACCAAAACCGAACAAAAATCGTTTAAAATCGTATGCATTTAGTTTATGTTTCAGTTTCACCATTTATAAAACCGAAACCGTTAGGTTTGGAATCGTGGTCACCCCTCGTTAAATGGGTCTCGAATAAAAGATATTTTGTAACAAGCCGAAAATGATTAATATTTGTACTCCAGTTTGAAGGGGAGCTTGAAGGACACGTAGACATTGTATAGTTGGCATGATTTAGTTACCTCATATAGTTAACATATTCATAGGAGCAGAATTACAGGTCGACTGATTTTGTTTTCATAGTTAGCTTTTTTTTTATTTTGTTTCCATAGTTAGCTTTTCCCTCATGTATAAGTACCTGTCATTATACTGAATATAATTACCAGAAAAGCTTTCTCATCTCTTGTTTTGTTACAAATGCCAACTCTAGGTTGTTTCTTATTGTCATTTTAATTACTTATTGTCCGTTTAGTTATTTATTCATATATTTTTTTATGGTAGTTGCACTATATAGAAAAGTTGCAATGTTTGACGTTTCTTGTCATCTTTTGTTTGTTAGGATTAAATGTCAAAAAATATTTAGAGGGGTAATCTTAATGCAATTAACAAAAATAATAATAGAAAAAATTGAGAAAATTAAGCCCATATAGAATTTAACATGATTTGGTGTAAGCTTATGTCCATAGACGAAGGGAAGAAAAAATTAACTAATCGAAATACTAATTAGGAGAAATTTCCATGTGCTAAAATCTAAATTGAATTCAAAATTACAAACCCAACATTGGTAGTAGGTGAGTCGAATTCTGGTTCTAGCATGGCGGCAGCACAATTAATTATGTTTCTCCTTCACCTTCCGTGCATGTTTTGAAATCTGCTCTGATTGCATCATTCTTCCACAAGTTCAATATTTGTTTGCTGTTAATGAAGTTTGTTGATTGCTGTTGAGAAGAGATTTCCAGGTTCTGTCTAATTAGCATGTTAATAGGTTACAGGTTACAGATTGGTAGATGTAAGTCGAATATATTCTAGTGCCAGCAACTTGATTTTATGTTCCAAAAAATGCATTGGGAAATCTTATTTTGAGAAACAGAAAAGCCTTCTCTAATTGAACTTGAAAGATTGATATATATGTTAGCTACCCAATTGCCTTTCTATAGTTATATTTATAGACAGACTTCCCCATTGAGACTTTTCTGACCCAATTGATTATGTTTCTCCTTCACCTTCCATGTATTGAAAATTGCTCTAATTGCATCGTTCTTCCACAAGTTTAATATTTGTTCATCCTTTATTGCAGTTTATTGGTTGGTGTTGAGATCCACATCAATGTCAGTTCCAACATCTTCTCTACACAGATGCAAATTACCTGGAAACCAGACCTCGTGATTGTAATGGCATCCATCCATGTCTTGTTCAAATGCCAATTAAATTATTATTGGAGCAAGAGTTCTATAATTTCATAGAGAAGAGGGCTAATGCAACATAGTGAAGTCGTGGTTTAAGAGGCTGAGACGTGATTTTAAATTTGTGAGCTGTTTTCAGTAGTGATTGTAAAGAAATGCGCATATTAAGCATATAATAGATCTCATTTAGGAAGAATAAGAGAATGGAAATTGTAGTCAAATTTTGTTTACTGTAAGATATATATATATATATATATATATATATGTATAATTCTTAATATTTTAGATATGAATTTAGCCATTTATCAATTATTTATTTAAGAGAGCCGATAAATTTTTAAAATATTAATTTGGAACAAAAGCAAAAGTATTCTTTTTTTTTTTTAAAATTATAAGGAAGAGATTGTTGGGAATTTTTTAGGATGAATAACATAAATTTCATTTTTCAAAAAGACTAGTTACATATGCCTATTTATAAGGTTACAATGAAACAATAAAATTAGCCCACTACTCCACTAACTCCACTAATTAATCAATAACTCCATTACTCCACTAACACTATTAATACCACTAACACTACTAACTTCACTAATCCATTAACTACACTCACTCATAACTCCATTAATCCACTAACTACACTAATACCATTAACTCCATTAACTAAATAATAATTAACAAAAATATTAAAAACATGTTATAATCAAATTTACTAATTTAGTCACTATTATGATTTTGAATCAATTCTCCAACACGCTCCCTTGATTCAAAATCGTATATATTTAATTGTTTCGTTGGAGCACATCTCTCCAATGGACATTACTTGTCAATTTATCTTTGAAACACTTCTCTTCAATTTTTGATGCACGTCTCATCAAACTCCAATTCTTGATTCACTTTCTCATCAAATTTTTTTTGCCATCAATTTTTTTCCTTTTGGAGCACTTGTCTCCAACTACCAAAAACGAGATTCTTCTTCTCGTGCCAAATTCACTTGATCATATGCAAACCTGCAATATTTTTTAATCTGACCAAATTTTTTATAACCGAAACATTGCGGTTTACCTTTATGCCAACAATCATTTTCATCATGATTGAAGCACTTCTCTTCAATTTTTGATGCACGTCTCATCAAACTCCAATTCTTGATGCACTTTCTCATCAATTTTTTTTTGCCATCAATTTTTCCTTTTGGAGCACTTGTCTCCAATTCTCAAAAAGAATTCTCATGTGCCAAATTTGCTTGATCATTTGCGATCCTCCAATCTTGTTTCATATGCCCATAATTGATAATTTACTTCATTGAACACAGGAGGCGAAATTTCAATTGCTTTCTCCTGTGCAATTTTTGTTCACAGACTCATGACCAATAAATGCTCTGATACCACTGTTGGGAAATTTTTAGGATGAATAACATAAATTTCATTTTTCAAAAAGACTAGTTACATATACCTATTTATAGGCTTACAATAAAACAAAAAAATTAGGCCACTACCCCACTAACTCCACTAATTAATCAATAACTCCATTACTCCACTACTACTATTAATACCACTAACACTACTAACTTCACTAATCCACTAACTACACTCACCCATAACTCCATTAATCCACTAACTACACTAATACCATTAACTAAATAATAATTAACAAAAATATTAAAAACATGTTATAATCAAATTTACTAATTTAGTCACTATTATGATTTTGAATCAATTCTCCAACAGAGATAATAATTTTTAATTGCAACTCTAAATGTTATTAATATATAATAATTGAGTTTGAAATCATCCATACTCTTAATCAAGTGCTAGCTATCGTTATAAGGGAGTGAATTTAATTTTTAATATTATAATATATAATCTGTTAATTTATAATTAAAAAAGATAAAAACGAAAATAAAAACCAAAACGATGAAATGAGTTAAAAAGCTGATCAGCGGTGGGGAAGAATGGTTTACAACACCATAATAGACCAAAGTAAAAGAAGAAACTGAATTAACAAGAAATAAAATAATGTTGTCTCATTCCACCAATTTAAACTCCATAGCAAGCCATTCTTTTCACTCTCACACCAACACCATCAATCAATCCATTAACTTACCTCTTAGAACCCCATTTAACAAATTCACCCATATTAGCACCACCAGACAGAAGAAGAAGAAGAAGAGCTCAAGCTTAGATATTCTCAGATTAATGGACGCTCTAAACCTTCCCATTTCACCAGATATGTGCTCTTCTTTTATTAAAGAATGCACCTTTAAGTGTGACCCCGTTGAAGCTCTCCACTTGCATAATCTCATAATCAAGCAGACTCATGTCAGAAACCCAACACTGGTAGTAGGTGAGTCGAATTCTGGTTCTAGCATGGCGGCAGCACAATTAATTATGTTTCTCCTTCACCTTTCGTGCATGTTTTGAAATCTGCTCTGATTGCATCATTCGTCCACAAGTTCAATATTTGTTTGCTGTTAATGAAGTTTGTTGATTGCTGTTGAGAAGAGATTTCCAGGTTCTCTCTAATTAGCATGTTAATATGATTATTATTGGTTATTTGGACCATTCTCACTATCAAGAAGCTACCTTTTTATTCGTTAAAATGCTGCTGCAGTATAATGTTTATGATATTATGTATGAATTGGCTAACTGGGTTGTTGTCATGGATAGTGATAATCCTGCAAATATCAGTTGCATAATGGTTCATCCAGTCGGCACAGTCTATTGGCAAGACCCAAGGGCCAACATCAGAGAGTAGCAGGCGGGAGTTTCAAGGCAGCGCACACGCCTGATCGGCTGATGTGACCGCCAGTCCCATCAGCCATCTGATACAAGACAGCGCCCATACCCGTCAACTGTTCCCTGTCATTTCGCCGCACACCTACTCTGACTGCCAGTTATCACATCTCATGCATTCAAGTGCACCTCAACTGTTTCTTATAAATAGTCCAGTCAACGATAGCACCGGGTATTGAATCTCTAGCATTCTATCTCTAAGTATTCTTTTTCTAAAAGCTACTAACTTAAGTTTCGGAGTGTTTACGCCTGATCCGACCGGGCACTTTATCTTGCAGGATTCACCTCTCCGATCGGATCTTCCACCACAGACAAGTCAGCTCTCCTTATATTTCAGATAAAGACTTTCCGTGTTTTATCAGATAGCATTCTCAAGGCTTGCTTGTGCAGTTTGAACTTGGGATTAGGAAAGCAGCTACATGCATTGTTACTGAAACTAGGCGGTTCAAATGATATTTCTTTGAATTATTCATTGATGGACTTCTATTACAAATTTGGGTGTCTAAAAGATGCTAACTTTGTTTTTAATAAGCTCTGGCATCGCAATGCTGCCATTTGGACAGCTAAGATAGTTAATAGCTGTAAACAAGGAAGTTTCAATGAGGTAATAGAGGGCTTCAAGGAAATGGGAAAGGCCGGAATAAGAAGGAATATTTTCACATTTTCTAGTGTACTGAAAGCATGTGGAAGGATAGGTAATGTTGGAAAATGTGGCAAACAAGTCCATGCTCTATATCCAGATTGATTGGTGAATAAATTTTATGCACCACTCATGCATTATTCTTCTGTTAAATATCTTATTTTTCTCTTCTTCTGCTGTCTATCATCCTTATAACTAGTTAAAGATAATAAATTATGAGGGAATAGAGTAAGTAGCCTTCAGTGAGTAAATTTCTTGATATATTTTGGGGTTAATTTTATCTGTGGTAACTAAATTTTCGCAATTGTAATGTTATGATCACTAAAATTTGATTTGTAACGAAAAAACAACCCATCTTTATTTTGTAACAAGAAGATCACAATGACCGAAATTTGCCTAATCCGATCACCGGCGCGTGGGAATCACGATGAGACCCATTGCCACGTAAGAAAAAATGCCACGTCGGACGCTGATTGGATCTGGGGTTAATTTTATCCGTGATAATTAAATTTTTGCAATTGTAACATTGTCGTCATTAAATTTTGAATTGTAACGAAAAAATAATCTATATTTTATTTTGTAACAAGAAGGTCATAATGATCGAAATTTGCCTAATCTAGCCATCGTAGCGTGGGAATCACGGCAATATCTATTCCCATGTAAGAAAAAAATGCCACGTCGGATGCTGACTAGATCCGAAGTGGCAAATTTAAAAAAAAAATAAAATATTTTTACTGTCTGCCTTTTCATTCTTCTCTTTCTATCTTTCTCTCTCCCTCTCTATTGCTTTCTTTCCAAATTTGTCTCGCGTACTCATTGACCAAATCGTGGTGGTTTCTTCTTTTTCTTGCTTCTCTCTGTTTAGATTTCGAAGTATTCATTACGAATTCAACCTCACAATCACAATAAGGGATAATGATTTCTCTTTCTTCACTTCAACTAAAACGGTTTTCAACTAAAAAAAATTGAAAACCGTTTTAATTGAAGTGAATGAAGAGAAATTATTATCCCTTATGGTGGTTGTGAGTTTGAAGCCGTAATGATGACTTCAAAGACTAAACAGTGAGAGATGAGAAGAAGAATGAGCCACAACGATCTTGTCAGTGATTACGCGAGATAGATATGGAGAGAAAGCGATAGAGAGAGAGAGATAGATAGAAAGAGAAGAATGAAAAAACAGACAGTACAAAAAAATTTATTTATTTTTTATACAAAATGTTAAGTGCCTAATGTTACATGTTTTTCCTCACTTTATTGCACTTAATTTTGGCTTAAATTAATACATTTTACTTGTTTTGTGATTTTGGTCATTTTAGGATCAAAGTGGTAGAAAGAAAACAAATTGAAGCTAAATTGAGTAAATTTAGAACAGCCATGAAAGTTCAAGGAATTTAGAAGTAAAGAGCTGATTTTGGGCTTTAGCTTTGCCCAAAGCTAAGGGGTAAGGGTAAGGAGCTGTCTTGCTCAAAGCTAACAGGCAGGACGCGATAGCATATGTTACTTTTCATATTTAAAGCCCGAAGTTGCCCTAACCACTAGCTTTTCTCAGTCTGATTTTTAGGGATAATTAGGCTGTAATTAAGGAGATAATAGACAGTATTTTTAGGAAGATAATATTACATTTAATATTTGTAATTTATTTTCAAAGTTTGGATAGGATTTGATGGCCTTCCTAACTTATCTAGGTTTTATTCCTATTTTTCTAGGGAAAAACGTGAATAGTGACATGTCTTCTACTTCTTCTTTATTTAGGTTTTTCTCAAGGCAGTAATAGGAAGTACTTTTTATTATTATTTTATTTTGTAAATTTTCTTGGCCATGTGTGGCTAAGTACTCTTGTTCTAGTTAAAAATCAATTCAAAGCCAGGTTTTAATTCACCGTGAGATTGCTGTACTTATTTATTGTTCTTAATTTCATATAATGTTCATTTTATTTTCTGAAGTTTAGAGAAACCATATCTCTATTATTATTTATTTTATGTTCAATGAGGCGTCGTTGTTCATTTAAATAAATAAAATAATGGTAGTTGAGTTTGCTAAATCCGTAATTGTTTAGTAAAATTAACAACAAGTGGCAATCAGTGTAGTTTCCTTACAAGGGCTGTTACATTGAGTAAATGCATGATTTGGTCTAAATCGGTCTCGTGTGAGGTCGGTTGGCTTAGGTTAGGTCTTTCTATTTCTTAATGCTGTCAATAAATTAAATTCTTGCGCGTGTTTAGGGTTATTCATTAGCTAGGAATCAATTACAGTCTTACTTGATTGATTCATTAATACGGAAAGATTAGGTCGGGAGCACAAAGCCGACGACTATAACTGGCCCATTATTTGATTTTTAGATTTATTCTGTCGTTAATGATCGGTTGAATTAATCATGTACTGCGAATATTTTTAACTAGAATTTATCGCATATTAAATTTCTTTTAATCAATTTACTGCTTGTTTACTTATTTCTTTAAGTTCATCATTTGTTAGCTTTTATTTTATGAAAATTCCCCCTTTTGTATATTTTTATTATTAAAAATCTGGTTATTTAAAATTATTTCGGTGCTAGTCTCTATGGATTCGACCCTTTCTTGCCATATTTACAATTTATTTGGTTGGATAATTGAGATATTTATTTTTTGTGGTTTCGACACCCATAAAAAAATCATGCTACATCGGATCCAAGTCAGCACCCGACGTGGCATTTTTTTCTTACGTGGTAATGGATGTCGCAGTAATTCCCACGAGACGATGGCTAGATTAGGCAAATTTCGATTATTATGACATTCCTGTTACAAAATAAAAGATGAATTATTTTTTCGTTACAAATCAAAGTTTAATAACCACAACGTTACAATGGCGAAAGTTTATTTATCACGGATGAAATTAACCCCAGATCTAGTCAGCATAAGACATGGCATTTTTTCTTACATGGCAATGGGTCTCATCGTGATTTTCACGCGCCGGTGGCCGGATTAAGTAAATTCCGGTTATTGTGACTTTCTTATTACAAAATAAAAAATGTATTATTTTTTCGTTACAAATCAAAATTTAGTGACCATAACATTACAATTGCAAAAATTTAGTTATCACAGAAGAAATTAACCCATTATTTTGATTATAGATTATAGATGATAAACCGTAAAAGAACCGAAAATGGATAGCAAATTTCTGATATTATATTCGAAGGAATCATGAGTATTTATACAAGTATAGGAGAAATTAACTACAAATTAGCCTATTAACTAGCTGCCTGTAATTATTCTTGAATATGCTAGGAAAGTCAACCTACATCTCATATACAATCAATAATATATTCTATAACAAAAAGAAAGTGTTCTTTCCAACAATATAATTCTTAACAAATTAGTATATTTTTTCTAATTATATATATATATATATATATATATATATATTAGAACAACAATAGGCAGGAAGATGACCGACATGTGACCGTAACGTTTCTTTGTTCTTTTCAAAATTTATAATTAATTAAATAAATAAAAGGAGGGAGGTAAAGAGAGAATTTTCCATTTAAGAAGACTTGTATGCCTTGTTTGGATGGGAGTAATTGGAATTTACTTTAATGAGAGGAAATGGAGAGAAATGAGGGGAAAGTAAATTATATTTCCTTTGACTTTCTTTTCCTTTGTTTGGAAAAGTAAATTTAAACATAGAGGAAATTTAATTTCTTTCTTAACAGTGTATATTATTTTTACCATTATACCCTTACATTAGACGTGTACGTGTAGAGCCAGAGCAGTGAAGAGGATTCACGTGTCGTGAAGAGGATTCACGTCGTGAAAGTCTGGTCGCTAGCGATCACGTGTCGTGAAGAGGATTCACGTCGTGAAGGTCTGCAAGAAGCCGTTAGCGATCAAGTGTCGTTAAGAGGATTCACGTCGTGAATAGCGATCACGAGTCGTGAAGGTCTTTCACGTCGTGAAGGTGTGCAAGAGAAGGCTGCATAGCATAATTAGCCTGTATCGTACCGCGGGGGCGTTGCCCCCGCACCCCCATCCCACTTAAACTGTCATCGGACAGATGCTGTCGCTCCGCTCCGCTTCGCTCCAGCATCTGTCCCTTTTATATGAGCCATACATAACAATTTACATAAATAGAAAATATATAACTAATATATAAACAAGTACATATCAGTATCATTACATGCATTTATATACTGTGATATGTAAACATTTACAAAAAAATTAAACAAGCTGCCATAATAATACCATTTGGCAATGCTTGTTTGGAATATATATGAGCCAAAAAATGATGTTTGCTGGTCAACCAAAATATACCAGATTTACAAAAAATTAAGGTTATAATAACCTTGCATTGATTTAAAAGTCATCAGCATCTTGCATCAAATGCAATAAGTAATCCTTGCGCTCATAGTCTGGACAACCAAAAAACTTTCTGATTCTGGTTTGATTTGCCGTAATGAAATCATAAGCCTTATAACGAAAAGAAGCATCAAATCCTATTTTCATCAGCTCAGCATACACTTCTTCCTCTGAATAAACACGTTGGCGTGTTCTTTCAATTATAGCATTCCCTTCCTTAAGAACTTTGGCAACATTATCAATAGCTGTTCTTATCTCACTATCTTCCTCATCTTTTGCACTCTTTCTTTTCCTTTTCCTTTTTTTTGGTGATGTTACAGGAGCATCTTCGAAATTAGAATTAGAATCAACAGTACCTGGAACTGTAGAACGCGCAGTTGGACTACCATCATCAGGATTAGTATCACAGCTTTCTAAAGATACTACATTTGAAGCCAATAAATCATCAATATGGTTGATCGTATCCGTATTACTACTTGCATATTTGCGTGCTCTCTCCTTTGGAGTAAAAGTGGCATCACCAGTAGCTCGATCTTTACCAAATAATGTCAGCAAATCCTCATAACGGTAAATTTCAGTACACTTCCACTTCTTCGCACCTGGATGTGCCTGTATTTCATAAAACAAGTCACATTATATATAATATTCAATTGATCTAATTTTCAGGTATGTTTATTCTATTTATTCAAATAATACATATAACAATATTTAATAAAAACCTGTATCAATGCCTCCCATACTTCTGGTTCTGCATCAAACATTTTTGTTATTGGACTCCAAGCAATACCGCTGGAGTGCTTAAAAAGATCGTAACACTCACTGAAATTGCTTTTTATAGATTTCATTCTATTCTTCACTCTATCTTTATTAATGTTCGCAAGTCCTGTTTTTTCACGAACCTCTTCAACCACTTGATTCAATGCATACGTTGTAAAAGTGCCATCTACTCTATTTCCAACAGTATGTTGGTACAAGAGTGCAGAAATGAGTATGCCATCCATATTTTCAGTCCAACGAAGCATTGGACTCCTTTCTTTTTCCACTTTTTGAGACATTTTGCCACCCTCTTTTGTTGTCTTATCTGCCATCTGTATAGTATGTTTCAATGAAAATATTGCATGAACATAAACCGAGCCCATTAGGTTCTTCTTAAAAACACAACAAGTACAAGATTGGCAATCAAATATCCATCCAATTACGTATCAAACTATGTTACATATATTGAAGAAAATTTCATTAAGATTCTAAATATTACAAACCAACCATGAATAAAAAACAATTGAAACATACAAAGTACATTTAATCATCTCTTATTTGAAACATAATCAAACCACATTGCAGCAGCAATATTATCCCTCAATTCAGCACCTAATACAGCATCCTCATTATCTCCAATGCGTGCATTCATTTCTTCTCTATTTGTTAGCTCGGCATCTACTTCATTGATTAATTGATCGTCGGGATCCATTCCCATTAAAAAATTGTGTAAGATTGCACATGCTAGAATAATTTCGCATTGGACTTCAAATGAATAAGTTTTTTCATTTGAACTTCCAATAATTGGAAATCGCTTCTTTAAAACTCCAAATGCCCTTTCAATTGTATTACGCAATGAAGCGTGTCGCAAATTAAAAAGTTCTTTTGCATTTTCAGGGCCTCGAGACGAGTATTCTTTTAGGTGATATCGTACACCTCTATAAGGACCAATGAGACAGCTCCTAAGCATAAATCCCGCATCAACAAGGTAATACTTTCCTAAAATTAAACAAGATGCTTTTAGTATAATATTCCTATCAGAAAAAAAAAAAAATTAAGAAGCTAAAATCCAAATGTTACCTGCTGGAATTTTTAAATTGTCTTCCCTAGTTAAAGCATTTTTAATAATTCTAGAATCAGAAGCAGATCCTTCCCATCCAACCAAAATATATGTAAATTTCAAATCAAATGAACATGCAGCTAGGACATTTTGTGTTGGGTAATCCTTTCTACCACGAAATCTTGGTGCATCTGTATGTGAAACCTTAACTCGAATATGAGTTCCATCAAGAGCACCGATACAATCCTGTATCAATGTCATTATTAACATTCAACAATAATAATTATATTATTATATTCATTAGACATTTTACTTACCTTGAAATATGGGAACCATCTGTTATTGCTGCGAATCTCAAGAGGGATCTCAGAACCATCGGGTTGTTTTAGATATTCGTCTTCAAGTGATATCACAGCACATAATACCGAATGAAAATGTCTAGAGATAGTTTCGATGGAACGACGAAAAAAACATGACACAGTTCGTAGTTTGAAATTATGGGCAATGATAGTAAAAAATGTGATAAATTTCTCCTCAACACATGCACGTACATTGTCTTTCAGTCTACCTCTATTTCGAAGTATATCACATAAAAATAAAAACGTTTCTGGTTTCATACGAAGCAAATTGTGACAGTCTACATCACTATTTCTCAAATGATGTAATATTTCGTTTCGAACTTTTTCTCTGTTTTCATCAATTGAGTTTTTTTCCATAATGGATCGGGGAATACAATTTGAACGAAGGTGAAAATAATGGGCAACATGACAAACTAGTTGAACAATTGCTAGTTTCCTTGTTCTATTCCATTCTTCCAATTCATCATCAGACTCATCTTCTTGAAAGGATTGAGATGCCAAATTATCCATAACATTCACCCTAATTTCACATATAACAATATAATTTTTACCTACACAAATTACTGCATATCGGTAAATTGCTATTGATAAAACTAAGAACATCACATGCATTACCAAAATAAGAATAGTTTTCATTACAATATCAAGCAATAAAAAGTAAGTGAGAATAACACTACATACAATGAATTATTTTGACATTATGTAATATCCTGTCAGCTATGATTTGCTATTGGGTGTTAATCAAAACAAACACGAAATGTATAATTCAATTATAATTAATTTTACAGTTTTCTATACTAATGCTTCATCTTATTTAGCAAATTGTGAGTAAATAATGGATAAAAATTGGAAAATAACTAACACGAGATCAAATTATTGTAAGAAGAAATAAATAGCAAATGAAAAAAGGAAATTCCACACAAAGAAAAGCGGGTAAAAAAAGAAATGCACGTACCAGTATCAGATAGAGAAGAACGATCGCAAAAAAGGAGATGATGAACAGTGACAAGGAACAGAGAGCGAGAGACAGGAAGAGCTGGAGGGAGAGGGAAATAGAGGGCGGGAGAGGAGCGTGAGCGTCGTTTTACCAAATTGAAGATAAATAGAATTTGTTTATAAAATAGGGTAGTTTTGTCATTTCATAGATTTATTGTTTATTGCCCCTTACTTACCTCCGTTTCTTCCCAAATCGGAAGGAAATGAAAGTGATAAAGTAAGGGAAATTGAAAATTCCAATTTCCATCGCATTACTCCCGTTCCTTTTGCTATTTTGTCATCCAAACGAAGTAAAGTAAAGTTGGTTTGATTTACTTTCCCCTTATGACCGACATGTGACCGTAACGTTTCTTTGTTCTTTTCAAAATTTATAATTAATTAAATAAATAAAAGGAGGGAGGTAAAGAGAGAATTTTCCATTTAAGAAGACTTGTAAAGTCAAGTCAATTCTCTCTCTAGCAATAAAACAAGTTATTTCTTTGTTTTTTAATCATCGTGTGTTGTGGTTCGTTCATTGATCAGAAGCAGCGATCTATTATTTTCTTTTCTTTTTTTGTTTGAATCATAGGATTCGGCAAATATTGAACTCGCAATGGATCTACCGGTGATGGTTTCAGTATCTTGGAGTTAAAGTTCGACTTAATTTGTTATATAAACGGTGCAGATCTATTTCATCTTCCCTCTGTAAGTGAAACAAAATAAACTTTATTTTTGTTATTATTCAGCATCTTCATTATTATGCCTGTTATAAAAGCCAAATATAAAAGCTGGATCAAATGATATTTTGGGGCAATATTTAGATGATGCTAACCTGACAGCACTATGGAGTAATGCTTATTTATTTGTACAGAGAATATATGAAAGAATGCGTATCCATTTCAGTATCGTATATTTCCTATTTTTTTAGAAATACTTTAGAAAACTCTCGTCTATTTTGACTCTCTATCCCTCATTAACAATCAAATGAAGGAATACTCAACTGGCTTAAAACTGAAAATCATCATAAATGTTCTTACGATGGTTCTTTTTTTGGTTTTGCAGTGATTTAGGTGCTCATAAGCAAAATTATCAGCTTCTGATTTCTATATTCCATGTTTCTTGGGCAGAAAGAAGTGATTTTGACATAAACAATATAGCTGCTCTCTAGTATGGCATCTTCTTCATCTGCCATTTCTAACTGGACTTATGATGTGTTCCTTAGTTTCAGAGGAGCAGATACCCGTAATAATTTTACGAGTCATCTTTATGATGCTTTGCATCGTAGAAAAATCAGGACGTTCATTGATAATGGGCTTGAAAGAGGTGAAGAAATCACACCCTCTCTTTTGAAAACTATTGAAGAATCCAGAATTTCAGTGATAATATTCTCTCAAAACTATGCATCTTCCCCGTGGTGTGTTGATGAATTAGTCAAAATACTTGAATGCAAAGAGGCTTATGGGCAAACTGTTTTACCAGTTTTCTATCATGTAAATCCATGTAATGTAGAAGAACAAAGTGGGAGTTTTGGAAATGCATTTCTTGAGCTTGAAAAGAATTTCAAAGAGAAGCTGGACAAGGTGTCAAGGTGGAAAGATGAATTGACCAGAGCAGCCAATATATCAGGATGGGATTCCCATGTTGTCGAGTAATCATCCTCCCATTTTCTCAAGGCTCTGTTTGGTAGCAGAGCACCTCTTTTTTTGTTATTTTTTTTTTTTTGGAAATTAAAAGCCTTGCATGGTTTGAATGGCTTGCAAAGCTAGTTTTGTTGATGCTCGTCAATTGAAAAATAATGAGATCAAAAGAAAGTGTTCATTGAACAATGAGTTTAGGCCATGTAGTGTTAGAATTACCTTTAGAGACATTATGAGATTAAACCTTATTTAAGCCTATAAAATAAATTCTCGATAGCATAAAGAAGCAGCAATTCTTTTATCTTCTTTATATATATATATATTTTTTCCCGTTAAAGGTTTTTGTTTTATTATGGCAGGCCCGAGTCCAAACTTGTGAATGAAATTGTGGAAGACATCTTGAAGAAATTGAATGATAGGTCTTGTGCCACTCCAATAAGCCTAGTTGGAATAGATTCACGCATTGAACAAGTTAAAACTCTACTATTCCGTTCGCCAACTGTTCGTGCTATAGGCATCTGTGGCATGGGTGGTATAGGTAAAACAACAATAGCTGATGCTATTCTAAATAGTATCTCAAGTCAATATGAAGCTTCCTGCTTTCTTGCAAGTGTCAGGGAAGAATGGGAAAAATCTGGTGGACGAATTCGTTTAAGAGAACAACTCCTTTCTGAGTTATTAGATGGAGAAAAGCATCGCATTTCCACTCGTACTATATCCACTTCCATAAAGTCTAGGCTTAGATGCAAAAAGGTTCTTATTGTTCTTGATGATGTCAATAATGTAGCTCAAATGGAATTCTTAATTGAAAAGGGTGATATTTTTGGTCCAGGTAGTAGAGCTATTATAACATCTAGAGACACACAAGTACTTAAGAATGGAGTTGATGAGATATATAAGGTGGAGGGATTGAATGATTGCAAAGCTCTTCAGCTTTTTAGTTTAAATGCCTTTAAGGAAAACTATCCCAAAAAGGATTATGTGGAGCTATCAAATAGGGCAGTGAATTGTGCTGGAGGCAATCCGTTAGCCCTCAAAGTTTTGGGTGCCCTGCTATTTGATAAAAGTATTCAACTGTGGGAAAGTGCATTGTGTAAACTTGAAAGAGGTCATCTGGAGAATAAAAGTATTCATGTGTCATTGCGAATAAGTTATGATGCACTAGGTGATGAAGAGAAGAGTTTATTTCTCGATATCGCATGTTTCTTCAAGGGAGAACAAATTGATACTGTAAGAAGAATACTAGATGGTTGTCTTATAGGAATTAGTGTTCTTGAAGATAAGTGCCTCATCACTATCTCAGAAAACAGGATAGAGATGCATGACTTGTTGCAAGGAATGGCTCATGAAATTGTTCGACAAGAATCAAAAAATAAGTTAGGCAAACGCAGCAGATTATGGAATCCAAGGGATGTATATCAAGTGTTGACTAAAAATCTGGTAATGATACTTTTTTTTTTGAAAAAAAAAATAAAGATTACAAATAATCTTTCTATATTTTGCATGTTACTTTCTTATGTTGGCATTTTCATTGTTTGTAGGGAACTGAGAAAGTTGAAGGAATATTCTTAGACATGTCGAAAAGTAAAAAAATGAAGTTGAGTTCTAGAGCCTTTGCTGGGATGCATAATCTTAGATTGCTTAAAATTTATGATTCTGAAGTTGGAAGTATCAACAATGTGCACATTCCTGATGGGCTTGAATCTCTTTCTGATGAGTTAACGTATCTCCATTGGGATGGATTCCCTCTAAGATCTTTGCCATCCAATTTTAATCCAGAGAATCTTGTCAAACTTAATCTTGCGTATGGTAATGTTCAACATCTGTGGAGAGGAGTGGAGGTACATTATGCTACTGAATCTTTCGTTCACCTTTTTTATTTTGATGCCAATTTACTGCTGCCAATTTTTTTAAAACGTCAATCTTTGTATATCTCATGACACGATTGTATATTTCATTTTTACAGAACGTTGTAAATTTAAGAGAGATGAATCTTAGCAACTGTCAGCACCTGACTTCAATTCCAGACCTTTCAAATGCTAAAAATCTCGAGAGGTTGAATTTTGATTACTGCACAAGTTTGGTAGAAATTCCTTCTTCTGTTCAGTATCTAGACGAGCTTGTCGATTGGGACCTTAGATACTGCACAAAGCTTACCAAATTTCCAAGTAGAATTAATCTGAGATCTCTCAAAACTCTCAACTTTTCTGGCTGCCAAAATCTTAAGAGGTGTCCACAGATTAAAGGGAAGTTAACATATCTGAATTTAAATAGCACTGCAATTGAACAACTTCCTCAATCAATTGGGTCTCTTGGTACGCTTGTTGCATTGAATTTGAAGGACTGTAACCGACTAGAGAATCTTCCAGACAACATTCGTTATATGAAGTCTCTTGTAATTGCTGTTAAATTAATAAACTTAATTAAAAAAATCAGAATAAAAAAATTAAAAAAAAAATAGAAAATGGGACACCTAAGTCATAGTTGGAAAGTGTATTATTTTGTGGCCTACAATTATTTCCAACCACTTGAGTTGGTGTACCTAATTATGTTGCCATTTAATTATTTTTTCTTTTGAGTTGGCTTGAGTTGGCAAGCATATGCTAATCTACTTTCTAGCTCTATAAATAGAGCATAAGATTGAATGTAATTTGTGTCAAGGAAGAACAATAATAAGAGTGTTTTGTTCTCTCATTTCAAGTCCTTGTTCTCTATAATAATTTTTTTCAATTAAAGTCTTTATTTCTTCCAACAAAGTGGTATCAGAGCCCAGTTTTTTTTCTTAGTATGCTCTGTGGTTGCAGCATAGTCTGATCTTCCACATCAGAAAAGAATTTTTCTTGGGTTATAGTGAGTGTTTGAGAGATCCTATAAAAAAATGAATGCCAATTCCAGTATCTCTTTTCAATTCCCTCAGCTTACAAAAACCAATTATACAAATTGGTGCATTCGGATGAAAGCTTTATTAGGATCCCAGGATGTTTGGGAAATTGTTGAAAAAGGCTATGAAATTCCGGCAGACGAGACAGGACTATCACAGGCAGAAAAAGATAGTCTCCAGAAAAATCGTAGAAACGATCAGAAGGCACTTACTCTCATCCACCAAGGATTGGATGACGTGATGTTTGAAAAGGTAGCTGATGCTACTACTTCTAAAAAGGCATGGGAAATTTTACGAGTTTCTCTTCAAGGTGAAGAGAAAGTAAAAAAGGTTCGTCTGCAGATGCTGAGAGGAGAATTTGAAATGATGAAGATGAAAGAGACAGAAGGAGTTATAGATTACTCCTCACGAGTAAAATCTGTTGTTAATCAAATGCGACAGTATGGAGAAAGAATTGAAGAATCAAGAATAGTTGAAAAGATCCTGCGATCATTATTGCCAAAATTTAACTACATAGTGGTAGCCATGGAAGAATCCAAAGACATTAGTACTATGACTGTTGATGAAGTCATAGGGTCTTTGCAAGCTCGTGAAGAAAGAATTATGAAGCAGACAGAAGAGTCAACAGAACAAGTCTTGGCAACAAAGACTTCATTCAAAGATAGAGAGAATGACCGACAAAGAAACCAATCCGGAAGAGGACGTGGTAGAGGACAAGGAGGAAATGGAAGAGGACGAGGACGAGGACGAAATCAACAACAAAGAAGAGGAGACAATAATTATGACAACAATGAAGGAGCCACTCAATTCACAAGAGGTCGAGGACATAGACGCGGACATGGAAGAGGAGCTTGGAGGCCGAATGATGGACGTGATAAATCCAACATCCAATGTTACAACTGCTCCAAGTATGGTCACTACGCATCAGAATGTTGGAGTTCTCCTAAGGAGGTGGAGGAAAAGGCAAATAACATCCAAGATGAGGATGTGGCAGGCACAGTTTTTCTCACTTATGAAGGTGAAGAAAATCACATGAACAATATATGGTATCTTGACAACGCAGCAAGCAACCATATGTGTGGAGATAAGAAGATGTTCGTGGAACTTGACCAGTCCATCAACGGTAATGTTGTATTTGGAGATTCCTCAAAGGTTCCCATCACAGGCAAAGGAACCATTCTTATTCGACTAAAGAATGGTGCTCACCGGTTCATTAACAATGTTTATTATGTTCCAAATATGAAAAGTAATATTTTAAGTTTGGGACAACTTTTGGAGAAAAATTATGAAGTGCATATGGTGGATCGAAAATTATTGTTGTTGAACGAGAAAAAGGAGCTGATAGCTAGAGTGCCCATGTAAAAAAATCGCATGTTCACACTCAACATTCAGACAGACGTGGCAAAATGCTTAAAAGCTTGTGTGAAGAGTTCTCATTGGCTTTGGCATCTGAGGTTTGGACATCTCAATTTTGGAGGCCTAAAGTTATTGAGTCAGAAAAAGATGGTGCATGGCTTGCCACCCATTGATCAACCACATCAACTTTGTGAGGGATGTCTTGTTGGGAAACAATCCAGAATCAGATTTCCAAAGGAGTCTATGTCAAGAGCAAAGGCACCACTTGAGCTAATTCATGCGGATGTTTGTGGACCAATGACTCCAATGTCATTAGGTAACAATAAATATTTCTTGCTATTCATTGATGATTATAGCAGAAAGACGTGGGTTTATTTTTTGAAGGAAAAGTCAGAAGTTTTTGGAGCATTCAAGAAATTTAAAGCTCTCGTTGAGAAAGAAAGCGGCCATTACATCAAAGCCCTACGATCTGATCCAGGAGGAGAATTCACATCTAATGAATTCAAGAGTTTCTGTGAGGAGCATGGGATTCGTCATTTTCTATCTGTTCCTAGATCTCCCCAACAGAATGGTGTTGTGGAAAGAAAGAACAGAACGGTGCTTGATATGGTGAGAAGCATGTTGAAGAGCAAAAATTTACCAAAGGAGCTATGGGCAGAAGCAGTTAATTGTGCAATTTACATTTTGAACCGATCACCAATAACAAGTGTTTGGAATAAAACACCCCAAGAAGCATGGAGCGGAAAAAAACCAAATATTTCTCACTTACGTATTTTTGGGAGTGTTGCACATGTTCATATACCAGATGAAGAACGAAAGAAGCTTGACGACAAAAGCAAGAAGTACTTATTTGTTGGCTACTCAGAACATTCAAAGGGATACAAGATGTTTGATCCTAATTCTCAAAAGATAATCATCAGCAGGGACGTGACTATTGATGAAGAAGCAGTCTGGGATTGGAGCAATGATAAGCAGAAGAACTACAGTTTTTATCCATTCACTATGGATGAAAACAATGATCGTGATCCAGAGGAAGCAACCACAACACAAGAGTCAAATATACCTCTTTCAAGTGCATCTCCTGAAGGAGATGAAGACCAAAGTGAAAGTCCAAGACAAAGGCCAAGAAAGTTGAGACGAGTTGAAGATCTATATGATGTCACAAGAGATCTTAGTGAATTTTGTTGATAGTGAACCAATTGATGCAGAGGAAGCAATGAAAGATGAGCAATGGAGAAAAGCCATGGAGGAGGAGATTCAAGCAATTGAGAAGAACAAGACATGGGAGTTGACCTCACTTCCAGCTAACCAGAAACCCATTGGTGTCAAGTGGGTGTTCAAAGCTAAGAAAGATGCTGCAGGAGAAGTTGTGAGACACAAAGCAAGACTTGTGGCAAAAGGGTTTAGTCAAAGAGCCGGAATTGACTACAACGAAGTTTTTGCTCCAGTCGCTAGATTGGAGACTATCAGAATGGTAATCTCAGTTGCTGCACAAAATGGGTGGAAAATTCACCAGATGGATGTCAAGTCAGCCTTCCTCAATGGATACTTGGAGGAGGAAATTTACATTCAGCAACCTCCTGGTTATATTATCAAAGGGCATGAAGATAAAGTGTTGAAATTGAAGAAAGCATTGTACGGACTCAAACAAGCACCACGAGCCTGGAACAGTCGCATTGACAAATACTTTCAGGAAAATGGTTTTGTCAAATGCCCCCATGAGTATGCCATGTACGTGAAAGTAAAAGATGGAGATTTGCTAATTGTTTGTTTGTACGTAGATGACTTAATTTTCACAGGAAACAATCCGCAAATGTTTGAAGATTTCAAAAAGACGATGGTTCGTGAGTTTGAAATGACTGACATTGGCCTCATGTCATTTTATCTTGGCATTGAAGTGAAGCAGAATGATGATGGAATTTTTATTTCTCAAAGTGGCTTCGCAAAGGAGATCTTGAAGAAGTTCAAGATGGAGAATTGCAATCCTGTCAGCACTCCTGTTGAATGCAGCCTAAAATTGACCAAGGATGAACATGGAAAGAAAGTCAATCCGACAATATTTCGAAGCTTGATTGGAAGCTTGAGATATTTGACCTGTACGAGACCCGACATTCTATATGCAGTTGGACTAGTAAGCAGATACATGGAGTCACCAACGGAGTCACATTGGAATGCAGCAAAGAGAATACTTCGATATCTAAAAGGTACAACTAATTTTGGTTTACATTATTCAAAATCTGAAGATTTCAAATTAGTTGGCTACTGCGATAGTGATTGGGCTGGTGACAAGGATGATCGAAAAAGCACTACAGGCTTTGTATTTTTTCTTGGTAACACGGCGTTTACTTGGAGTTCAAAGAAGCAACCAATTGTGACCTTATCAACCTGTGAAGCTGAATATGTTGCTGCGAACGCATGTGTGTGTCATGCAATATGGTTGAGAAGATTGTTGAAGGATTTGCAGATGGCTCAACACAATTCAACAAAAATTTTTATTGATAATAAATCGGCATTGGCGTTGGCGAAAAATCCAGTTTTTCATGATCGAAGCAAGCACATCGACACGAGATATCATTTCATTAGAGGATGCATCGAGCAGAATGAGGTGATATTGAAATATGTGAAAACACAAGATCAAATTGCGGATATTTTCACAAAGCCACTCAAATCTGATGTGTTTAATAAATTGCGAGCATTATTGGGAGTTACCGAAAATTAAGTTTAAGGGGGAATGTTAAATTAATAAACTTAATTAAAAAAATCAGAATAAAAAAATTAAAAAAAAAATAGAAAATGGGACACCTAAGTCATAGTTGGAAAGTGTATTATTTTGTGGCCTACAATTATTTCCAACCACTTGAGTTGGTGTACCTAATTATGTTGCCATTTAATTATTTTTTCTTTTGAGTTGGCTTGAGTTGGCAAGCATATGCTAATCTCCTTTCTAGCTCTATAAATAGAGCATAAGATTGAATGTAATTTGTGTCAAGGAAGAACAATAATAAGAGTGTTTTGTTCTCTCATTTCAAGTCCTTGTTCTCTATAATAATTTTTTTCAATTAAAGTCTTTATTTCTTCCAACAAATGCTGATTTCTCTGGCTGCTCAAATATCACTAGAATCCCGGATTTTCCAAATAATGTGAGATATTTATACTTAAGTGGTACTGCAATAGAACAGCTTCCTTGCTCAATTGGTTTGCTTTCTAGATTGTCCACTTTGGATCTAACAGATTGCAAAAGGCTTAAGAACCTTCCATTTACGGTTTCTGGGTTGAAATCTCTCCAAAAACTCATTATTTCTGGTTGCTCATGTATAACCATATTTCCTCATGTCTCAAGGAATATAAAGGTGTTGTATCTAGATGGGACGGCAATAAAGGAAATTCCATCATCAATTCAATGGTTGTCTCAACTAGTTGAATTGCATTTGCAAAACTGTACAAAATTCACGATTCTTCCACGGAGTTTTTGTGAGTTAAAATCTCTGCAAAAGCTTAACCTATCTGGCTGTTCAAAATTTGAGAATTTTCCGGAAATATCCAAGGGCATGGAATTGAGATTTCTTTATATGGAGGGAACAGGCATAAGAGATTTACCCTATCCAATAGAGAATCTACCCATGCTTTCTATGCTGGAATTAGGGAACTGCAAAAACCTTGTGCCAATTGCACAATTTTACGTTGGCCGCCAATTTGAATTGACACGACATTTAAAATTTTTGCGTAAGCTATGCCTTAGTGGCTGTGGTATATCTCGTCTGCCTAAATACCTCGAGTGGTTTTCCTATCTGGAGTCCTTGGAATTAGCTAGAAACAACTTCAAGTACATACTGATAAACCTTGAAAACTTCTCCGAGTTACAATACCTTGGCTTAAGGTCTTGTCATGAGCTTAGAGAATTACCTGAACTGCCACCGCAACTGTCAAAATTAGATGCAAATGATTGCACATCATTAACAACAATTTCCATCGCATCAGCTGTAGTTGAAGGCAACATTTTTGACTTCTTTTTCACAAATTGTTTGAATTTGGGTTCTGATGATTGCAATAACATCTTTGTTTACACACTACAAAAGATTTTGATGCATAGCAAAAGATTATATGGTCAGGTTGGTCAGTTCTCTGTTTTATCTTTAATTTAATTCTTTTTAAGATCATTGTATTGTGTTAAAATTCACATTCAATGTTCATTAGCATAATATATTTATATAGGTGTCTTCTGTGCTACCGGGGACATCCAGCCTTTGCTTCCCATGGAGCACAATCCCAGAGTGTTTCGTAGTTCGGGATCTTCATTAACAGTGAAGCTGCCTTCGTATTGGGTTAATAGTGATTTTGTGGGGTTAGTTGTATGTGTTGTGGTTGCATTTAAGCCCCATTTTACGGACAGCAGTTTCCAGCTTAGATGTAGTTATCATTTCAAGAACCAGGATGGTGAATGCATGGATGGAAACTGTGAATTTGGTGGCTGGAATGGGTGGAAGAATAGGAAGTTTGATGGGTCAGATCACCTATTTATTGGTTATGATCCTTGTCTAGATGCCACAAAGAATGATAATTTTGGAAATTTCAGTGAGGTCTTACTACAATTTTACACTGAAGATATGGACAACAAACCTCTACATTGCTGTGATGTGATAAAGTGCGGAGTCTTTCCGTCACAGACTTCCAGTTTAAGTAGGGCTCCATTTTAACAGGTTTGAGTTTGATAATTTTTTTTTTTTAAAAAAAAAAACTCTTTTCATAATTTGGAACTTATTTAAATTACTTGGACCAACTAATATTGATTTTCTTCATTCACGGTATTCGAATTCGAAAATTGTTTAAGAAAAATAAGTGTTACGTAACTTAAACCGACCAATATTGGTTGAGTTTGATAATTCTGATATGAAGGTTGTGTAATAGTTTATATATTTTTTCACAGGTGGAGCAGTGAGGCAAGGGAAATAGTATGGACATTTTAATCAAAGGAGACAATGTACATATTGTAGGGGAATGTAAAGGTTAAATACTTAAAGACTTAACAAGAACACAATAAAAAAGAAGACTAAAAAGACCTTAGGTTATGTTTGGTAGAATGCATTGGATTGTATTGTAATATAACATGTAATTATTCCTTTATTTATTAGCCTTAATAATATTAAGTGTAATGTAATGATAAATACATAGGTATTTTTTAATACATTTACTAACGTTTTTTTGAATACGTTTACTAATGCTTGTATTTATCATTACACCTCAAATTCTCACCCCCTCTCCCCTAGCCTGTCTCCTCTACTCCATCTCTCCGTCGCTGCTGTTTCTCTCCGCTGCTGCTGTCTCTCTGATTCTCATTTCGCGCCGTCACAGTTGCAGTCACCGCCGCAGTCCTAAGAGAAAAAGACACACCGGCGGCGCCCTAATTGGTTTACTCTGTCAGTGGATTTGCTAATTTTCTCTCTGTTTTCTCTGATAGGTAATCTTATTTCTGTATTATTGAGATGAAGTTTTAGTTATTTTATTAATTTGAACTGCTATACTTGAATTTCTAGTGATGGTTCCTCTGATTTATTTCATTGTTGATGGTTCTTTGGATTTTGCAATTTTGAGAAGTTTCAATTTCAATTTGATGTTGTAATTTCTGAACCACGATTTCTTTTTGGTTAATCTTCAGATCTTTAATCGATCTCTCTCGTCTTTCTTTGTTTTTATTTTATTTCTACAAATGGGGTAAAAGGCATGTGGTTATGGGATGACTAAAATTGAAGGTTATGGGATGACTTAAATTTAGTTACAATTTTAATTCGAACTGATATCTGGATGTTTCAGCGAGCTAATAAAAGTGGGTGCTTGGTAGCTTTCATAAAAAGAGAAGTCTTGTTTTAACAATGCAACTGATGTACAATGATTTCATACCATTAAAACAATGAGTGTAAGATAGTCACCAATATGCATGAACTGGTAACTTAATAATCCACTTCGCATTACATCATTTCTTTTACTACGTTGTTATCTGAATCTTTTGGCTTTTTTATTCACCTTAAAACTCTTCGGGGTCTGGTTACTTGACTTCCGTTTTTGCCCAGCTTGTTTAACAGCACTGCCATCAGGAGTCCTCGAACCCAACGCAACCTTCTTATTCAGTGAATCAGTTCCCCCCACAGGACTCTTGCCTGGCATGAGAGGTCCTCAGCTCTAGAATTCGAATTTTCAAGTTCCTTTTCTTCAATGCCAAATTTGCAGCTTCCTGCATTTAACAATGATCATGAGTTGTTAAGATCAAATTATGCCAATATGCAACTTTTTTCTAAATGTGCTCGAGAAAAACACACATATATGAAACCAGGACTTAACAATTTAATCCATCAGTGAATGCAAAAAGAGAGTTTATTCAACATGCTGACAGTAAACAAGTTCATACAAAAACACAAGAATCGGGGGGGGGGGGGGGGGGGGGGGGTGGGGATGGGGGGAATGATTAATGTTATGATTGTGCAATATGATTGATAATTTTTGGATCGTGCATTACGATTCTAATTGTAATTGTGATCCTAGTAGGATATTGGTGTGATGCATAGGGATTTGTAGTGTCAGAAAATAAAACATTTCACATAGCTGATCAGGGTATACCAATTTTACCAATGAATCATAACATATTTTCAGTTCTAAAATCATAACTCTCAATCTGAGGTAACCCACGTCTATCCCCCTATGGTGCGTCCTCTTATCGCCAAAGAGATGAGTCAACCCGACCTAAGAATTAAAAATATGGGCCCTGGCCCATTAACACAAGCTGATGCTCCTCCACAACAATCGTCCCACCCTCCCAACAGAACACAACACCTACAACAGAACAAAAGATCACGCCATCTATCTCTGACGGAGATCAAAGAGCGTCGACGGCTAGGCTTGTGCTTCAAGTGCGCCCAACCATACAGCCCGTAACATCGTTGCAATGTAGGGGAGCTACAGGTATCGATTTTGGAGAACGAACTGCTCTTAGACGCGGATGCGCAGAAGGGGGAAAATGCATATGAAGTTGAGTCTGGAGAGTACGGTGAACGGGATGGTGAGTGCAATGCCCTTGAAGTTCTTTTTGGAGCATGGGGACCAAGTTCGGGCACCAAGAACGTTGAGGCTAGAGGGATTTGTACACGGGAAACCAATCATTTTGCTAATTGACTCAAGGGCAACACACAACTTAATTTCGCAACAACTGGTACGATCACTAAACCTTCCCATTGATTCTATCCAATCTAAGAATATAAAATTGGGGAATGGGATCCGAGTCCCTACTTAAGAAAAATGCATAAATGTTGAGCTGCAATTATGTTGTGTTTGGATGCTTTGTTATTTGATTTAGGGCCACTAGATGTCGTGTTGGGTATTGAATGGCTTCAAACTCTGGGTACTATTAAGCATAATTGGGATCAGCGGTGGATGCAGTTTGAATACAGGGGCAAACAAATCCAACTCAGGGGTATTGAATGTCCAATACCAATAAATGACAAGCCCTTAGAGCAATTAAATGGAGTGGAACAAAAATCTTTTTTCAATCTAGAAGGTAACCATATTGAATCTGTTTCACGAGTTACCCACAAGAAGGGCAAAAGCATATCCCAATAGTTGATGCCATGGCGGTAAAAAAGGCATTGACGATGCAACTTGGAAAGGTGAACATATAATGAAAAATGAGTATCCCCAATTCAGTCTTGAGGACAAGACTGCAATTTAAGGGGGCGACAATGATGAAGAAATTGCTATAACATATGGGCTGATGGATCAGAGCACTCTTGGGCCAAAAAAACTATTAGTCTACACTAGGAAAAAAGAAGCAATAGCCGAACAGCAGCAAAGCAAGGGCACTATAGGGAATTCCATAATTGTGGTTAGAATAATTCTGTTAAGGGAAAAATGGGAGAGGGAGTTAGTTATGCCTAGGGATCCAGCTGGCACTAGCGAAAAACAATTTCATCTTTTGTTATTATATAGCTAGTGAGCAAAGGGAAGGGTTTTTTCTTATCTTTGAACATTTTGTATTTTGCTGCTGTTGAGCAGGGCTCCAGTTTCTAGGGAGGGAAGATTATCTTCCTGGGGACTATAATCTTGTATTGCAGTCATTTATCAATGAAATTGGTCATTTCTCTTATCTATTAATCCATTTGATTTATTGTTTTACTTGTTTATTTGGTTATCTTGAATCTGTTCTCCATCACTCCCCATTGATTCAAAAATGCAAACTCCAAGTTTTGCTCTAAGATGGACATGCTTGCGATATGGAAGAGCTTTTGTGAATATATCAGCTGTCTGTTCTTCAGTATTGCAAAACGTTAAAATAATCAGCTCCTTTGCCACAAACTCACAAATGAAATGGAAACGAATGTCAATGTGCTTTGTCCTTCCATGCAATACAGGATTTTTTGCCATTAAGATTGTAGCTTTATTATCACAAAAAATTTCAGTTGCCTGTTTTTATGCTTGATGAAGATCAGCAAGAAGTCTCCTTAACCATATAGCTTGACATGATGAGGAAGTGACAACAATATATTCTACTTCTGAGGAAGACAATGCTGTTGTAGCTTGTTTCTTTGAACTCCATGTGATCCTGCCCAATCGCTGTCACTAAAACCATGTAACCTGAATTCTAGAACTTGAGTATACCAAATTTCGAATTCCAAAGTTGTAGCCACATATCTTACGATTCTCTTTGCAACTCCATAATGATGCTTTGTAGGACTGTTCATGAACCTTGAAACCATGCTAATAGAGAATGAAATATCTGGTTGAGTGTGAGCCAAATAAATTAAACCTCCAACTAAGCTTCTGAAATTTCTGGCATTGGCTTTTTTAGTACCATCTTCTAGCTGCATTTTTTCATTCATATTCATAGGTGTAGCTGCAATCTTGCAATTAAATATGTTAAACTTCTTCAATAGATCTACTGCATATTTTCTTTGTCAGATAAACATTCCATCTTTTGCTTACTTTATCTCAAGACCAAGAAAATAATGTAGCAAACCCAAATCTGTCATTTCAAATTTTGCCATCATGTTAGATTTAAATTCAGCTACAAGAGAGAGAGATGAGCCCATGTAAATTATATCATCAACATATAGGTAGACTATAAGCAGATCATTATTACCTTGCTTTTTTATGTAAAGTGTAGGCTCATTCTCACTTCTGTCAAATCCATTCTCCAGAAAATATGAATCTATATTGCTATACCAAGCACGTGGAGCCTGATTCAGTCCGTAAAGTGCTTTTCGTAGCTTGTATACCTTCTCCTCCTTACCTTCAACTATAAATCCCTCAGGCTGAATAACATACACCTCCTCTTGCAGCTCACCATTTAAAAATGTAGATTTCACATCAAATTGTTACACCGCCCATTGTAATTGTACAGCTAACACCAAAATGGTTACCTTTTCAAATCGAGCAACGGGAGAAAAAGTTTCTTCAAAATCAACACCTTGTTGTTGCAAGTATCCCTTTGCTACCAATCGCGCTTTATGCTTCTGTATACTTCCATCGGCATGGTACTTTGTTTTGAATATTCACTTCAAGCCAATTGTATTCTTATCATCAGGCAGGTCTGTGAGCTCCCATATTTCATTTTTTTTAATTGCCATGAGTTCTTCTTTCATTGCATTTACCCATTCCTCCTTTTGAGCAACTTCTTCAAAGGTTGTTGGATCTGCAACAAATAAAGCAAATGCACAAGATTCATAGACCTCTTGTAAAGATCTCATTTTTCTTGGAGGTGTCTCATCAGATGATCCATTTGAAGAAGATGTACTGCCATTACTTGAAGTGATAGGACCAGAACTGGTTGGACTATTGTTGTTTGAAGTAGCGGGAGAGGAACTTGTTGAGTTTGCTGGTGTTGAATCTAAAATATCATTTGTTATAGTCTCAGATTGCGTTCCGTTGCTGCTGCTACTCCAATTCCATTTTGCTTCCTCATTTACATTTCTATTAACAATCACTTTGCCACTAAGAGGGTTATACAAGCGATAGGCTTTGGATTGGGTACAATAACCAATGAAAATACATTTTTCAGACTTCTCATCTAATTTATGACGATTTTGTGAATTTTTCAAAGCATGAGCAATACACCCAAAAATTCTTAAATGACTTACAGAAGGTTTTGTACCTCTCTAAGCTTCAAGTGGTGTTTGATTTAAAATAGCCATTGTAGGTGAAATATTCAGCAGGTAGACTGAGGTGGCGATTGCTTCTGCCCAATATTGATTTGAGAGGTCCTTAGCTTTGAGTAGACTTCTTGCCATTTCAACAAAAGTTCGATTTTTGCATTCAAAGATGCCATTTTGCTCGGGTGTGTAAGGTGCTGTCAACTCTCTCCGAATGCCATTTTCTTCACAAAAGTGGTTGAATTCATTAGACAAGAATTCACTACCTCTATCAGTACCGAGAGCTTTTATGCTAGACCCATTGTGCTTCTCAACAAGTGCTTTAAATTTTTTGAAGTTATCAAAGGCTTCTGACTTATGCTTCAAAAAATATACCCAGCTCATACGACTGTAATCGTCAATAACGAGTAAAAAATAACGATTTCCTCCTAATGACTCTGTGTTCATAGGCCCACATAAATCAACATGAATTAATTCAAGACAATTAATAGCTCTCCAAGCGTTCCCAATTGGAAATGACTTTCTTGTTTGCTTCCCATAAATACACCCTTCACATTAATCAAACAAATCAATTTTTGGCAGTCCCAGAACCATACCTTTCTGATTTAGCAACTTTAGACCTTGGGCGTTCAAATGTCCATATCGTTGATGCCACAACTTAGACTCATTCTTTTCTCCAGCAATGAGAGCAAAATTCTCCATGTTTGAAATTTCAAGAGGAAACATATTGTTCTTGGTCATGCAAACATTTACAATTGTCTGCCCTGAATCTTTATCTTTAATAACACATACTCCATCTTCAAACAATATTGAATATCCACTTGCCATCAACTACCCTACATTTAACAAATTGTGTGCCAAGTTAGGGACATATTGGACATCGTAGAGAAGTTTTACTTTACCATGGCTAGTGTTGAATGCAACTGTCATTTTTCCTTCAACTTGAACTTCTTTGTTATCATCAAGCTTAACCTTCATATTTTGAGTTTCATCAAGCTCTCAAAATATTCCTCTCATGCTTGACATATGATTTGAGCAACCACTATCTATAAACCAAACATCACCTGCAATTTCATTGGTACCAAAGTGAGCCATGAACAGCTTACTTTCTTCTTCTTCTTCTTCATATTGTCCTGCATAATTTGCTTCATTATCTTTGTACTAGCAATCTACTTTTACATGTCCGTACTTCTTGTAATGAAAGCGCTGAATGTTGCTTCTATTGCTTCTCTGCTCGCCACTTCTTCTACCTCTACCTCTACCATGGCTTCTGCCTCCACGATAAGAACCTCCACCTCTTTCATTTCCTGCTGCCTTTGCAGATATCTCCCCCTTCAGCTGAAATGCCTTCTTTTCATATTTCTCAAGTGACCTGTTCAGCCGCACCTTATGAGCTTGTAATAAACCCATTAATTCATCGAATGAAAATGTTGACAGGTCCTTAGCCTCCTCGATCGCAGCTACTATATGATCAAACTTTAAAGTTAAAACTCCTCAAAATTTTTGCAACAATAGTTTGATTAGTAATTTATTCTCCAAATGACCTCATCTGACTAACAAATCCAGTTACTCTGGATAGAAAATCTTGAACTGACTCATTATTTTTCATGAGCAAGGTTTCAAACTCATGCCGAAGAGTTTGGAGCTTGACTGCCATTACTTTTGAAGAACCTTGAAATTCAGTTTGCAAAATATTCCAAGCTTGCTTTGAAATAATTCTAAATAACCAGATTTTTAACAATAAAAATATAAAAAGGGGGGATTTTCATATATTAAAAGCTAACAATCGCTGAATTCAAAGAAACAAATAAAATAAACAGTAAATTAATTAAAAGAAATTCAATATGTGATAAATTCCAGTTAAAGATATTCGCAGCACAGGTTTAACTCAACTGATCATTGACGAAAGAATAACTCTAAAAATCATATAATGGGCCAGTTATAGCCATCGGCTTCGCGCTCCCGACCTCATCTCTCCGTATTATTGAATTAATCAAGTAAGACTATAATTAATTCCTAATCAATAAATAACCCAAAACACGCGCAAGAATTTAATTTATTGACAGCATTAATGAAATAGAAAGACCCAACCTAAGCCAATCAATCTCACGCGAGATTGATTTAGACCAAATCATGCATTTACTCAACATAACAGCCCTTGTGAGGAAGCTATATTGATTGCCACTTGTTGTTAACTCTACTAAACAATTACGGATTTAGTAAAATTAATCTAGCAATATATTATCTATTAAGATGAACAACGGCGCCTCATTGAACATAAAATAAATAATAATTGAGATATAGTTTCTCTAAATTTCAGTAAATAGCATGAACATCATATGAAATTAAGAACAATGAACAAGAATAACAATCTCACAGAGAATCAAAACCTGGCTTTGAATTGATCTTTAACTAGAATTGGAGTTTTAGCCACACATAATTGAAATAACAATCAAAATAAAATTAAAAACAGAAAATGAACTCCCTGTTACAGCCTTGAGAAAACCCAGAAGAAGAAGAAGAAGATCTGTCCTTCTTCACGTTTTTCCCTAGATATAGAGGAATTCAAACTTGGTGGGATAGAAAAGTCACCAAATTCCCACCAAACTTTGAAAATAGCACAACAAACTTTGAAAATAAATTAAATATAATATAATAGTCTTAAAGTACTGCCTAACATCCCCCTAATTTCAGCTTAATCATCCCTAAAAATCTGGTGAAGAAAAGCTAGCGGCTAGGTCAACTTTCAGATTAAAATTCAAAATCTGCATCTGCTGACGCGTTTTGGCTGTTAGCCTTGGGCAAGGCAACTCCTTACCCTTGCCCCTTAGCCTTGGGCAAGGCTAAGCCCAAAATCAGTTTTCTTCTCCTAAATTCCTTGATTTTCCTTGGCTGTTCCATATTCACTCTATTTGGTTTCAATTGATTCCTTTACATCACTTTGACCCTACAATGACAAAAATCACAAAAACAAGTAAAAAGTACTAATTTAAGTCAAAATAAAGTGCAATAAAGTGATGAAAAACATGCTAAAGTATGCAACATTAGACACTTAACAAATTCCCCCACACTTATCCCATGCTTGTCCTCAAGCATAAATTAAATCTCAAGCACAATCCTTTCAAAAGTTCATTCACTCAAAAATCAAATTTCAAACCAAAAAGTTCCAAATAAATCAAAATATAAGACAAGTTAAAGATAGAAATCCAAAACAGTTTACCACATAATCATATTAAAACATGGGTATCTCAACTATCTTTTCAAATTAGATACAGCAAGGTTCATGAACATTAAGCACACAAAAATTTATATTTCAATTCAAGATTAAATCAATGTATAAAAGAAAACTTATCAAACCAAATTAGACACTATAATTTCTCATTTTTTCAATAGATCAAGGAATAAAGATACTCAGAAAAAATATTTTTCAGATTTTTTTATTTTTTTATTTTTTTATTCTTGGACTATAATGGACGTGAGGGCACCCGGTTCTGACCCGCATACACCCAGTTTTTTTAGCCAAAGAAGAAATTAAAATGCTTACAAGTAATGTAGATATCCTTTTTACGCGAGGGTATCCGGTTCTGACCCGCATACACCCGGTTACTCAGATAACACATTTCCAAGCGGCTACTAGCTCTACTCTTAACCGCTTTTTGAGCGGACAGCGGAGTAAAATTTATTTTACTTTATTTTATTTATTTTTTTCTTTTCCTGGTAATCAAATTCCTTAATCCATAAGCAAACATACCAAACAAGTGTCCAAAAAAGTTTTAACAAGCTTCTAAAATACAAAGAATCCAATTTAAACACATGCAAAAATTTAAAGTTTCACCTTAATAATTGAACCTTAATATTTCTAATTTAAAAGATAATTAAAACCACCATAAATTGTATGAAAATGGATAAAAATTTATGAACACTACTCAAACTTTGCCTAACAAATTGATTCATCAAAAACTAGATGATATTGAAACTGATTTGGACAAACACTTTTCCCTAGAATTGTGAACGAAACTTAACAAATATTCAAGAACAAGATGGATACAATATTGAACAAGGGGGCAAGCTATAAAATTCCGATGAAGATAACAATATTTATGCACAAAAATCATGCCCAATGCATCAATTTAAGCCATTTTCAAGTAAACTCCAAATTAAACTCTAACCCAAAACTTATGCACAATTCTGCCACAAATGGTTACCAGAAATACTTCATAGAAGTAGATATATCAAAAATTTGCATAGAATCAACCAAATTAACAGAATCACAACACAAGCATATACAATTAAGCACTAAAAATGGCACGACCACTCAAGATTTGCACAGTAATTAACAACCAACTACTACCAAAATGGCAAATCAACCTATATGTGCACACATTTTCACAGAAATCACAGCCAAAACATCAAACTAGCGAAAGCCAAATGCCAACCCAAACTTTTGTGCAAATTTCCTCAAAATGGCTACAAAAATAATACTCTATAAGAGCAAATGCATCTAGAGTTTACACAAACTTGACCAACCTAACAGGATTTCAAAAGAATTCAACGTTGGAGCCGTGAAAACAAAGAGGGCAAAATCATTCAAATTAATTTAACAAAATTTTTCTTCACAAATTTTGAACAATTCAGATTTGATTTCACAATATTTTCAAAAATTCTTGCATAAATACAGCCAATTAAACACAATTTCAGCAACAAAAGTTTTGTTCAAAATTCGCCAGAATCATTGACCACAAAACATCATCAATTCACAGCAAAAATTTACTACTCCAGCAACAACCAAACTGACATTGAAAACAGCATCAGCGCAGCACCACATCAACAATCATTAACACAAAATTCAAAATCAATATGAACATACAGCGACATAAAGAATTTAATATTAAAACATTCTAACCAAAGTGCAAATCATTCAAATCAATTTTTTTTTTAATTAAAAACAAAATAAAATTAACACAAAATGCATCAAATCTTAGCATAACTCTAGCCAATTAATCTCAATGTCACCAATGAATACCCAAAATTAGCTCAATTTATTAATTATTCAAGCAGCATTTCACATCAAAAACCAATAAAAATTCTGCACTCAATAATCAATATAAACACATAACAGCACTTCTAATTTAAACTCCTCCCCCACACTTTCTCCTCGCATTGTCCCCAATGCGGAATGACACAACAACGTGGGGCGAAGAGTAACACAACCAAATAAAATAAAAAAAATAAAATGTAAATGGAGAAAACTGCCCTGTTCTTAGCAGAGGTACTCTGCTTTGCTGGTTCGCAGCTACTGGGACTCGTTGGCTGAAGGAGCATTGTCCGTGAAGGGACATGTTTCTGTGGTGGTGGCCGTTGGGCGAAAATCTGGTGGAGGAGCGGGGCGGCGGCGATTTGCGGTGGGGGCTTGGGTCTGCGACGGTGAGCGGCGTGGATGCACGGTGTGTGGGTGGTTTGGTGAGGAGATCGGCGGGTCTGAGTTTGGAGATCTGAGAGTGGAGACTTGAGGTGGGTCGGTGTTGGGAGGCGATGGAGCGATACTGCTGGTGGAGGTCGGAGAGGGGATTGCAACGGTGAGCTGCGCGCGCTGGTGAGGAGGAGATCGCGGTGTGCGATCTGGAGGCTCGATGGTGCTTCCGGTGAGGAGATCGTTGGTTGGGTTGCTGACTTGGTGAGGAGATCGGGCAGCTTGTGGAATGGGTCTGAGCGACGGTGGTTGCTGGCGGAGCTACTGCGAGCGCGAGCTGGAGTGGAGGAGCGGGGCGGCGGCGACTCGCGACGGGATCGTCGGCGGATGGATTTGGTGATGCGTCGGGCTGGTGGAATCGCGCGGTGAGGGGAGCGCGATTTCGTGGATTGGGGTAGTGGCTGATGTGCGGTGGTGGTCGGTGTGGGTAGATCGGCGGCTTCGGAGGTTGGGCCGGTGAACGGTGACGGATCGGTGGTCGTCGGTGGTGGGCGGTGGTGATCTGTGGCTGGAAAAGTAAAAGGAGTAAAAATTGAGGTTAAAAGAAAAAGAAATATCAAATGGGTTAAAAATAACTCAATTGAAGGAAATTAATCAAGGTACCATTAAAATTCAAAAAATAACACAGACCTCCGAATAATAGCAAATGGGTGAAAAAAAATAAATTAACCCAATTGAATTAAAACAATACAATTGAATTAAAATTTAAAATTAAAACCCATTGAAAGATAAAAGCCCAAGAATGAAAACTCAGCAACCCAAACATAATAAACCCAGAACAAAGTGAAGATATCTTGTAACTCAAAATATTAAATCAAGATCCAACAAAAACTTCATTAAAACCACCCTTAACTACTCATTCCTCAGGAACATGACATTAGTTCGTTTGAACTATTAGATCTTATGTGCTCAAAATTGCCCACTTGTTACCAACGTACCTGTGAAGAAAAATAACTAAAGTTAAACATGTGAATGTACTTAGGGAGAAGAAGACAATAAACTAAAATGAAACAAATTGCAATCAAAATCTAAATAGTATCTGTTTAGCCTTGAACAAGGCTAAGTAATGGGTTGCCTCCCAGAAGCGCCTTTATTTAATGTCTTTGGCTAGACGTTCCCGAGCTTCAACGTCTCTCAAACTGGCCTCAAATCCCATTTCAATGTCCTTCCATTCATCGTCTCGTGCAAATTGGTATCAACTACCAAATTCTTCTCGAAACTGTTAGGATTTTTGAAAATAGAGTCTAAGAAATATGAGATATTTAAATTGTTTGAATTATCACCCAATTCAAAAACTTCATTTACTGAATGTGCAGTAACATCTACTTCAAAAATATTGGACACATAATTAGGATTCTGCTTCGAATTATGAACACAATACGGATCAATGCCCCAAGAAGGAGAATTGTTTGTTTCCTTGAAGGCTTCAAGTTCATGCATTATTTTTTGTAAATTTGCTTCCAAATTCAGCTTCTTTTCCAATGTATTAGTGCTGTCCACATTTACATCATCACCCAAAGTTACCTGTAACTTGTCATCCTTATTCAATTCAAACATTGGAGGAGTTAAAGGCTCAACTTTATCTACACCACAAACAGAAGGTAAATCACTAGGATTTTTCATGGCGTCATAAACATTAAATTTTTCCATCTTACCATCAAATTCCATAGTAAGTATACCTGCATACACATCTATTTTGGTCCTAGCTGTTTTAAGAAAAGGTCTTCCCAATAAAATTTCAGATGACTCCAAAGATTTGTCATCATCATCCATATCAATAACATAAAAATCAGCTGGAAAAATTAATCCATTAACCTGCACTAAAACATTCTCTAATAATCCTTCAGGATAAATAATTGACCTATTAGCAAGCTGAATTACTATTCCTGTTTCTTCTAAAAGCCCAGCGTTTAAAGAAGAATAAATTGACAGAGGCATAACATTTATTGATGCTCCCAAGTCACACATTGCTTTCTTAATGCTAACATTACCTATTTGACAGGGAATAGCAAACATACCTTGATCCTTGCATTTTTTTGGCAATTTTCTTTCAAGTACAGCTGAAACATTCTCACTCACAGTTATTTTCTCATAGCCAACCTGTTTTTTCTTGTTAATACAAAGCTCTTTAAGAAATTTTGCATATCGAGGTATCTGTTTAATAGCATCTATCAAAGAAATATTTACCTCAACCTTACGAAATATCTCGAAGATGTCTTTTTCCTCTTTCTCTTTCTTAGATTTGGCCAATCTCTCAGGAAACGGGGGTCGGATGACTATAGTTGGCGGCTGTTCTGAATTTCTGTCTTTTGGTTGCTCATTTTCCTCAATTTTTTCAGCTTTTCTTACCAGTTTATGGTCACTTTTCTTGGGCAGGAGCTGTTCGACCTCTTTTCCACTTCTTAAAATAATTGCACTCACATTTTGTCTTGGATTTTCTATGGTTTGTGAGGGCAAACGTCCTTGTGACTCAATTCTACTCAAGGATTGTGCCATTTGGCTCATTTGTGTCTCCAAATTCTGAAACCTTGAGTCTGATTTCTTTGCATGTTGCTGGAGATCCTGCATATTATTAGCTAAAGAATGGACAATATCTTCAAGACTCATACCTTGTTTAGGAGCTGGTTGAGCAGGTTGCTGTGGTTGTCTAGGTGAAAATTGTTGCTGTGGATTTTGTTGCCTAGCTCCATAGCTGAAATTGGGATGATCCCGCCATCCTTGATTGTATGTGTTGGAATAAGGATCATACTTCCTGTAGGGCTGTCCAGAATATCCTCCCATTGTATTTACTTGCTCTTGTGAATCATCTTGAAGTGTTGGACACATGTCTGTGGGATGCCCAGCGTATGCACATATTCCACACACCCTTGCTTGTGAGGATGTACCTGAAGCCATATTTTGTACAAAAACAGTTAGAGCATTCAGTTTATCTTCAATGGAAGAAGAGCTTACCTCATGTACTCTTCTTGGGGGGTCCTGATATCTTCCAAACTGTTGGGAAGTGGCTGCCATATTCTGTATCAACTCACGTGCTTGGGCAGGGGTTTTATTGTTGAGGCTTCCCCCACTTGCTGCATCTATCATCTTCCTTTCCATGCTCAACATACCATCATAAAAATACTGAATAAGGGACTGATCTGTAATTCCATGTTGGGGACAGCTTGCACATAATTTCTTGAATCTTTCCCAATAGTCATGAAGTGACTCCACATCCTTTTGCCTAATTCCACTGATTTCTCTTCGAATTACAGCGGCTCTAGAGGCTAGAAAAAATTTATCCAGGAACATTCTTAACATATCAGTCCACGTTGTGATCGTTCCTGATGGTAAATTCAATAACCACTCTTTTGCCGAATCAGCCAATGAGAATGGAAAGGCCCTTAATTTTACTTGCTCTTCAGTAACTCCTTGTGGCCTCATACCAGAACAAACCACATGAAATTCTTTCAAATGCTTGTGAGGATCTTCATTCTCTAAGCCACGAAATGTGGGTAATAAGTGAATCAGCCACGATTTTAGTTCAAAAGCGGTGTCCAAGGCTGGATAAGTTATGCACAGGGGCTGTTGGTTCAAAGGGGGTGCATTTAATTCTCTCAAGGTCCGTTCTGCCATTTCTTCCTCTTCTATTTCTACTGGAAAGTCAGTAAGATCAGTTTCTTCCTCTTCTTTCTGCTGTTGGGAAGAATTTCCAGCAAGTTTCTTGCGTATCCTTATTTCTTTTCTCAATCTCTTGGCTGTTTTTTCAATCTCCGAATCAAATAAAATTTCTTCTGAAATTTCAGACCTGGTCATTAACAAATTAAATCAAGTTAGACTAGTCCCCGGCAACGGCGCCAAAATTTGATGGGTGTCGAAGCCACCAAAAATAAATACCTCAATTATCCTACTAAATAAATTGCGAATAGGGTAAGAAAGGGTCGAATCCACAGAGACTAGCACTGAAATAATTCTAAATAACCAGATTTTTAACAATAAAAATATAAAAAGGGGGGATTTTCATATATTAAAAGCTAACAATCGCTGAATTCAAAGAAACAAATAAAATAAACAGTAAATTAATTAAAAGAAATTCAATATGTGATAAATTCCAGTTAAAGATATTCGCAGCACAGGTTTAACTCAACTGATCATTGACGAAAGAATAACTCTAAAAATCATATAATGGGCCAGTTATAGCCGTCGGCTTCGCGCTCCCGACCTCATCTCTCCGTATTATTGAATTAATCAAGTAAGACTATAATTAATTCCTAATCAATAAATAACCCAAAACACGCGCAAGAATTTAATTTATTGACAGCATTAATGAAATAGAAAGACCCAACCTAAGCCAATCAATCTCACGCGAGATTGATTTAGACCAAATCATGCATTTACTCAACATAACAGCCCTTGTGAGGAAGCTATATTGATTGCCACTTGTTGTTAACTCTACTAAACAATTACGGATTTAGTAAAATTAATCTAGCAATATATTATCTATTAAGATGAACAACGGCGCCTCATTGAACATAAAATAAATAATAATTGAGATATAGTTTCTCTAAATTTCAGTAAATAGCATGAACATCATATGAAATTAAGAACAATGAACAAGAATAACAATCTCACAGAGAATCAAAACCTGGCTTTGAAGTGATCTTTAACTAGAATTGGAGTTTTAGCCACACATAATTGAAATAACAATCAAAATAAAATTAAAAACAGAAAATGAACTCCCTGTTACAGCCTTGAGAAAACCCAGAAGAAGAAGAAGAAGAAGATCTGTCCTTCTTCACGTTTTTCCCTAGATATAGAGGAATTCAAACTTGGTGGGATAGAAAAGTCACCAAATTCCCACCAAACTTTGAAAATAGCACAACAAACTTTGAAAATAAATTAAATATAATATAATAGTCTTAAAGTACTGCCTAACATCCCCCTAATTTCAGCTTAATCATCCCTAAAAATCTGGTGAAGAAAAGCTAGCGGCTAGGTCAACTTTCAGATTAAAATTCAAAATCTGCATCTGCTGACGCGTTTTGGCTGTTAGCCTTGGGCAAGGCAACTCCTTACCCTTGCCCCTTAGCCTTGGGCAAGGCTAAGCCCAAAATCAGTTTTCTGCTCCTAAATTCCTTGATTTTCCTTGGCTGTTCCATATTCACTCTATTTGGTTTCAATTGATTCCTTTACATCACTTTGACCCTACAATGACAAAAATCACAAAAACAAGTAAAAAGTACTAATTTAAGTCAAAATAAAGTGCAATAAAGTGATGAAAAACATGCTAAAGTATGCAACATTAGACACTTAACAAAAATCATCGCATTTCCACTCCTACCATAGGATCCACTTCCATAAAGTCTAAGGCTTGAATGCAAAAATGTTGCATTTACTTTATTAAACACCTATTTGGATGTTTCAAATTACTTAAATTGACGCACTATTGCAACAGTTCAGTCGTTGTTGCCAAAATACTGTTGCCTACGGCCAATTATGTGGTAGTGATTGTTGGAATTATAACAAAAAGAATTATAATTTTTGTCTTTAGTAACAATTTTTTATTATTATTATTTTTAACAAATTAATACATTTTTTTTTCTAATATATATATATATATATATATATATGTATGTATGTTGTGGAATATTATTGTGAAATATTCCTATTTGAATGACTACCCTAAATTCTAATTAGACTCTAAGTCTACTAGTATTATATTCCTAATCAAATTTTGTTACTTAGTCTTTGTGCCTATAAATAGGCTAATTGTGAGCTATTAAACATATATAATAAAATTTTCAGAGACTATATATTTCTCATTCATCTCTATTAATTCTGCTTTAATTTTACTTTTATTTATAACACATTATCAGCACAATCAAGTCTGTACTATAAATTTTGATAATTGAAAGCTGGTGGTTTACTACAACCCAGCTTAAAGGAATCAAGATTTTAATTTTTAAGAATTAGACGGTAAGTAAATTTAATCCGTAAATTTTGAATTATTCTAATTTTCATGAATCAATTAAATTAATTATTGATTGAGCTATGGTATAATGAATCGTATAATTTTTGTTATGAGTAATATAATTATTTGAAGGCTCTTGAAGAGCTAATGCCATTACCAGCATATAATTTATTATGAAATATATTATTTTTCAATATTTCTCAAAGAAATTTATTGATTTTTAAAAGATATTCGCTGAAATTGATATCACTTTGAGATTGAGATTAAAATATATATATATATATATATATATATATATGTATCGAAAAAATATTATTGAAAATTAATTGATTTCACTAATAAATAGAAATATTTGTAACCTGAAGTTTACTAACTTTTATATAAATATTAGTAACCTAAAGTGTACTAATTAATTGATACTAATATCAATAAACTCAGAGTTTATTGATAAATACAAATATTAGTAAACTCAAAGTTTACTGAGTAATTGATATTAATATTAAGAAATTTGATGTTTATCAATTGATATAAATATTTGATATAATAAAAATAGTGAACCTGAAGTTTACTAATTGAATGACAATTGATTACTTGGCATGACCGGCTTGACCATCCCGGATGAATTATAATGCATAAATTATTGAGAATTCATATATATTAGAAAACCAAAAGTTTCTTTAATTCAATTTAAAAAATTCTCATAAGCTACTTGTTCTCAATAAAAATTACTAAAGTATCGCTAGCTAATAAAGGGATTGAATACCCTTCATTCTGGAATGAATAAAGATAATATATGTTGGCCCACTATCCACCATGTTAACCACTCAAATATTTTATGATTTTTGAGAGATACGTCAATAAAATAGTAACATATGTGTTTATTATCAACTCACAACCTGTAGTTTGTGAGATTATTCAAATTAGGTATACAACTTCCAGATTATGCAATCAAGACATATTTATTGATAATGCTAGTGATCATATGTCGCGGGTAAATGATTGTTATAAGCCCGATGCATATATTTATTCGCAAAGGTCTAGCAAAAATGTTTATTAAATTCATCTGATTAATTACTAGATATTCTTAAGAGAACAACAGTATTCCTATTTTTTTTTTATATAGGGATATTATCGCTTGAAGCAATACTTACATGCATTATGCCAATAAAGATCATTGAACTCCTCCATTGCAATTTTTAGTTAAAAATTGCATTTTTTATTAAATAATTTAAGAAATTCTCATAAGCTACTTGTTCTCAATAAAAATTACTAAAGTATCACTAGCTAATAAATGGATTGAATGCCCTTCATTCTGGAATGAATAAAGATAATATATGTGGGCCCACTATCTACCATGTTAACCACTCAAATGTTTTATGATTTTTGAGAGATACATCAATAAAATAGTAACATGTGTGCTTATTATCAACTCACAACCTGTAGTTTGTGAGATTATTCAAATTAAGTGCACAACTTTCAGATTATGCAATCAACACATATTTCTTGATAATGCTAGTGATCATATATCGTGGGTAAATGATTGTTATAAGCTCGATGTACATATTGATTCGCAAAAGTCTAGCAAAAATGTTTATTAAATGCCTCTAATTAATTGCTAGATATTTTTAAGAGAACAATAATATTCCTATTTTTTTTATATAGGAATATTATCGCTTGAAGCAATACTTACATGCATTATGCCAATAAAGATCATTGAACTCCTCTATTGCAATTTTTAGTTAAAAATTGCATTTTTGATTAAATAATTTGCCTAATAGTAGGGGAAGTAAGTAGCTGAAAAAAAATAATAAATACATTATATGTAATTTAGATTCTCATATCATGAACCCGAAATTCAAATTATGATGCTAATGTATTTGTTAATGTATAAAGATTTATTAAATCTCATATGTACCGGCTGCAAATGCTCCAATTCAAAGTAATGCCCCAGTAAGACAATTTGCCTTGTAGGGTAAATTATTCGTTTCCAAATAAAAATAAAATCTTTGAATAGCAAGGAGCAAATAAATTAATATGGTCATATTATGGAGGCAAATACTCCTGAAAAGACACATGACATAACTAATTTTAAAACTCTGGAAGTGGTTCAAGTATTTGAAATTAAATAAGAGATCTCAATATGTTATGTCATTAAAAGAAACCGAAAAAGATAAAATTGTCGACAATATTCCTGATGTTGATGTTTTCAACATAGTGAGGATCTTGAAATTAAATTTGTTAAAAAATACAAATGCTAATTGCATTCAATTTTATAATATGCATTTTTGGACCTGTAGTTCAAATATTTAAAAATATGATGCCAATTGGGTGCACATTCATGCAATGTACAATGTAGTCATAACTTATTTTATGACATTTATTGCAATGAATTGGCATTTATTATGGAGAGGTATATTTTCTTATAATAGATATGGATGCACTAATTTTAAAATTTTAAAGTATTTATCAATCTGGCAATATTAGGGGTGTACATAGTTCGATCTAGTTTAGTCATTTACAAATCTCCGTATTGTATTGAAATTTCGGTGCAGTTCGGTTCTTATTAACTTTAGTACAGTTCAATACGATTCTTATAATTTTCAGTACAGTTCAGTTCGGTTATTCGGTTCTTTCGGTACAAAATAAAATAAGACAATACAATACGGTATTTCGGATAATTCAATATTTTTAAAAATGTACAATATAAATATACACAATAATAAATACAAATATAATTAAAATATCTCAACAAATACATACAATTTTGCATTTAATTTTAAAAAAATATTTTAATTTATCCATCTTCTTTATGAAAAGAGAAAAACATATTTTAACAATAATCACTCTAGATGAAATTTTAAATTCGAGATAAATTGTTTCAATAAATTTCCTAAAATCCTAATATTTAATAAAATTAATTGGTAATTCATCACTAATGATCATCCTAATTAAAACTTATGTACAAACCTATTGATCAAATTTTCAACTAAGTAATAACGTACTATTAACGAATACCACAAAACCAAAAGTTATGTGTGACTTATACTTACTTTTAGATGTAACCGCGAAGATTACAGTGGCAGCGATAAGAAGGAGGAAATGAAAGTATTAGCTAAAACCAACGGAAAAAATAGAAAAAATTGTGGGGCTTGACATGATTTCGAGATAGAAAAAGAAGAGATAGGCACAATTTAGGTTTTTTTTTATTTTATTTTATTTTCTTTTATATATATATATAATAAAATATAAAATCGATCGGATTTTGACACAGCGAAAATATCTCAAAACGAAATAATTTTATTCCAAGTTGAAAAGTGCCCTCTAAACTAAGGTAATAAACAATTTATATGAAAAAAATAAAAAATTACAATAATACCTCTAAAATTTCAAATTGAAAAACGAAAACCCAAATGTTATTTTTGAGGCACGAAATGGGCTGTTAGGGGGGGACTAAGTTTCGTAAAAGTCAATCGGCTCGAAATGAACTTTTCGGAAGCATATAATAATAAGCAAACAGATACCTGTCGCAAAAGTCATAACAAAAACAATAATTAATGACGATTGACCCGTTCAACTAGCTCTAAATACTGAAAACCCAACTCGTCCGCATTAGATTCCCTCCAAATATTTCAATTCCCTCCAAAACTTAAAATAAAAAATATTTCTACTAAAATTTTTCAAATTTTATTCTTAATTTACTCTAAAAAATTAATTAATAAGATAATTATATACTTACATAATTATATTATATATTAATTAATAAAATTTTATTAATATAATAATTGTATATAATTATATTATTAAAATATATTTTCAATTACTCACATAAAAATTATGTTAAATACAGATGAATATTAGTTGAGTAAAGTTAAAAATAAAAGAAATTTAAATTTTATTATAAATAATTATATATAATTTTATTTTTAATTTACATATTCATATAGGTATTGTGATAGAAATAGATGAGTATTAGTCGAGTGACACTAGAAGTAAATGAAATTAATTGATAAAATGATTATATAATAAATTATTCAGTTGTATATAATTAAATTATTAAAATAAATTAATTATTTAAATATATATTGTGTCAAAAATAGATAACTACTAATTGAGTGATATTAAATATAAATTAAATTAATTGATAAGATAATTATATATATAGTCTCGGCTGATTATATAGTTAGGATCCATCCATATATATTATCTTGACTCAGTTATTATACTCAATTTTATTAAATTTGACTTAGTAGTTAAAAGATTATTAATTAATATTATAGTTAATAACTATAAGGGTGAATGTAAAAGTAGCACTAAAAGTAAATAAAATTAATTTGTAAAGTGATTTTATATATAAATATTTGTACAAAAAAAAAAGTAGTGGTGCAGTAACATTAAAGTTAAATTAAATTAATTACGAGTTAGTAAAATTTAATTATATATAATTAAATTATTAAGTTACAACTCAATTACTCATATAAGTATTGTACCAAAATATATAAGTATTAGTTGAGTGATACTAAAAACAAATGAAATTATTTGGTAATGTGATTATATATTTATATAATTACATGAATTGAATTGGTAAATTTCATTATATATAATAATTATTATATATAATTATATTATTAATTTATATGCTCAATTATTCATATAGGTATTGTACAAAAAATATATATGAGTACTAGATGAGTGATACTAAGAATAAATGAAGTTAATTAATAAGATGATTATATATTTATATAGTTATATTAATTAGTAAAATTTAATTATATATAATTAAATTATTAACTTACAATAGATAAATACTAGTTGAGTGATATTAAAAGTAAATAAAATTAATTGGTAAAATGATTATATACTCATATAATTACATTAATTAGTAAAATTTAATTGATATAATAATTATATTTGTGTGTGTATATAAATATTTGTACAAAATAAAAAATTATGTAATAGTTGAGTAATACTAAACGTAAATTAAATTAAATACAAGTTATTTTAATTGCACATTCATATAGATATGATAATTAAATTTATCTTGTTAATAATCAAAATATTTATTTTAATTTATTAACTATTTATTATATTAATTTCGTACATTAAAATATTTAATATAAATAATTATGAAAGTTTCAAAAAAATACAAATAATTATGAAATTAAATTTATATAACAACGACATAATAGAAATTATAAATAATATTTATATATAAATTACTAATATTATATATAATAATTAATAAATATTGGTTATTTCGGTCCAAATCAGTACATAACAGTTCGGTACAGTTCAATACGGTTCTCGATTCGGTTCGGTTCTAATTAAAAAGTCAACAGTACAATTCGGTTCAGTTCTAGTCAAAAAAGTCAACAGTACAATTCAGTTATGGATTTTTTTCTCCGGTATTTCGGTTTGGTACAGCAAAATTTAGAACCGTGTACACCTCTAGGTAATATATTAGTATGTAAATAATTGATACTATTTGCCTATTTGATAATGAAATTATTACATAAAAATTCCTGAAAGATTTATCATACCTGAGTATATGGATAGATATTTTTGAAAAATTTTGTTTAATACAAATATATATTAAATTTTATGTGTATGATTTTGAAGTATTATAATGTTGCATATTATCACGATTTATTATGATTTTGATTGTTATTGGAACTCTTGAAGAGATTGAAATATTTTAACAAATATTGAAAATTAAAATTTTGTATCGACCTGAAAATCAAATACTATTTGATTGAAAATATAATTTTGATAAAGTAATTACATGTTCATAAATTATTTTCCATTGAATACCCCAATGGTTGTAAAGTCACTAGAGACAACATATTTGTTGATCATATATTATTGCTATTATTGCTATTGATATATTATATAATCATGCATTATAAGATAGTTGTCAAATTGTTACTTAAAATTACATATTATTTTCTATATAATCATATATTTTTATTTGAGAAATTCAATTATTTTCATTTATTTTTAAGTATTGCTTTAGAAATATTTGAATTAAATTACTAAATGCATCCGTTTGTAATAGCTATTATATGATTATATTGTATACGTGTCATGAAAATTATTTTATTGCATTTGTTTCATTCCCTGAAGAGAATGAAGCAATATAAAATTATAGCCATAGAAATATTATTTTCAAGAAATGACAAGTATTATTATTACATTACTAATTTTCACCACTAGAAGTGGTTGATAATTAAGAGAAAAATAAGAATAGTTAAGAAAATCATTTGAGAATGAATAAATTATATGATATGAAAGGACATTTGTCACGTACCTGTTGTACGTGTGATCATATTATTAAGTTTTATAAATTTTCCATCTTAAAGAAATGAAATATGTGGAGATAAAGTTGTACATGCTTATGAAAATACAACATATAATTTTACAAAATAAGTTTTAATTGTTATTTTTCAGTTCATGCATAATATATACATAAGATATATGGCTAGCATATCTAGAAGATATGTGACTTATTTTTAGACAAAAAAACTTATAATATGACATATTAGAACTGTTTATGCACAAGTTTAAAGTTGTGTACTGATATTGTTATAAGGGAAAGAAAAATATGCATTGTACTCTTTTTTCCTTAACTAAGGTTTTTTTCCATTGGGTTTTCCTGTTAAGGTTTTTAATGAGACAACTTATGATGTGTATTAAAGATATTGTATACTCTTTTTACCTTCACTAGGTTTTCATCCCACAGGATTTTTTCTAGTAGGATTTTAATGAGATACATTACGTATTAATGGATATTCAAGGGGAAATATACACTACGAATCCCATAATTATGAATGTCCATTACTCCTTAAAATTGATAGCATAGCTTATTAAAAAGAAAAGATAAACAGTCATTGTCCATGCAAGATATTTGACAATATTGTCAATGAATCTAAAGTCCGCCAGAAGCGTGACAGATTTTTTAGTGCAAAATGGATATGGGAATAATTCCATTTGTTCATGAGTTTTTATCAAGAAAATAAATTTTCGATTTACTATATGTTGATTACTCAAACATAGTGGGGACTCCAGAAGAGATTTCTATTACTGCAGAATATTTGACAAAATGAATTCTTATGCATCAAGCAACCTATATTGAGAAAATCTTGAAATAATTTTATATGGATAAATCTTATCCATTAAGTATTCCAATGGTTGTTCATTCTCTTGATATCAAGAAAGATTCATTTCGTCCACAAGAAGATAACGAAGATATTTTTGGTCCTGAAATACCATATCTCACAATAATAAGTGCACTTTTATATCTTGCAAATAGCACTAGACTAGATATAGTTTTTGCAATTAATTTGCTAGCAAGATTTAGTTTTACACCAACTCGAAGATAATGAAATGGTGTAAAACATGTTTTACGTTATCTTTGTGGCACTTTTAATATGGGTTTGTTTTTCCCAAAAGAGCAAAGTCAAAATTGGCAGGTTGCTAATGTCGGGTACTTATCAGATCCTCACAAAACTCGATCACAAATAGGTTATGTGTTCACATATGGTGATACTACTATTTCTTGGCGATCTATGAAGCAAACAATCACTGTTACTTCCTAAAATCATTCAGAAATATTAGCCATTCATGAAGCAAGTCGTGAATATGTGTGGTTGAGATCCATAACCCAACACATTAAAAAAGCAAGTGGGTTAGTAGTAGAGAACAAGTTAACAAAATTGCATGAAAATAATGCAGCATGTATTTCACAACTCAAAAGTGGCTATATCAAAGGAGATAGAACCAAACATATCTCACCAAAGTTCTTTTACACTAATGAACTTATGAATGAAGGACAAATTGATGTTTGCAAGGCTCGCTCAAGTGACAATCCAGCAGATTTGTTCACAAAAACCCTACCAAATTCAATTTTCAAGAAGCATGTGCGCAATATTGGAATGCGTCATTGAAAGATTTAGTGTGATTCATTCATTTTTTAGGGGAAATACCTATGAATATTGTACTATTTTTCCTTTGCTAAGTTTTTGTCCCACTGAATTTTTCTTAGCAAGGTTTTAACGAGACATATTCATAGTGTATAGTCATACAAGGGAAAGTGTTGTGGAATATTATTGTGAAATATTCTTATTTGGATAACTAACCTAAGTTATAATTAGACTCTAAGTCTACTAGTACTATATTCCTAATCAAATTCTATTACTTAGTCTTTGTGCCTATAAATAGGCTAATTGTGAGCTATTAAACATATACAATAAAATTATCATAGAATATATATTTCTCATTTATCTCTATTTCTGCTTTAATTTTACTTTTATTTATAACAATATATATATATATATATATATATATATATATATATATATATATATATTAGAACAATAATAGGCAAGGAAGATGACCGAAATGTGATTGTTCAACATGTAAACTAGGAAAAAGGAAAATTATTCCTTTTCCTCTTGTTGATAGTCGTCCAAATAAATGCTTTGATATTATTCATAGTGATGTATCGGGGATTACTCATGTTATATCTCATGCACATTATAAGTATTTTGTGACGTTTATTGATGACTATTGTCAATTTACTTGAATTTATTTTCTTCATTCCAAATCTAATGTTCTTTCGGTTTTCAAGACTTTTGTTGCACATGTCAAAACTCAATTTTCTACTGTTATCAAAGTTCTTCAATCTGATTATGGTGGAGAATACATGTCTCATACATTTCATGATTTTTTGAATGAAAAAAGTATTATCTCACAATGTTCTTGTCCATACATACCTTAACAAAATGGTGTGGGAGAGAAAGAATCGTCATCTCTTAGAACTTACTCATACTTTGCTATTTGAGTCTTCCGTTCCTCCACAGTTTTGGCTAAAAGCTTTATCTACAGTTGTTTATCTTATTAATAGATTGCCTTTCCAAACTTTAAATCTTGAGACTCCTTATTTTTGCCTTTATTAATAGCATCCTCAGTATGGGCATTTACATACATTTGGTTGTGTTTGTTTCGTTCATTTGCCTCCTCTTGAACGTCATAAACTTTCTTCTTAATTTGTTAAATGTGCCTTTATGCATGGGTACAGTACAAATCATAAAGGTTTTGTTTGCTATGATTCTTCTTTTAAGAAGTTCCGTGTTTCTCGCAATGTTGTTTTCTTTGAAAATCAATTTTTCTTTCCAACTTGTGATCAATCATTGCCAGATATTGCTATTCTTCCTAGCTTTGATGAATCATCTTCTTCCTCTATTCGATTCTAGCCTAGATATGTGTATGAAAGGCATCATTCACCACTGCCCCTTTCTACTTGATCCTGCTCCCCGTCTACTTTGAGGCACTCCACTAAAGTATCCCGTCCTCTTAATTGGTATGGCTCCTATCGTATATCCTTTAGTGCTGCTTTTTCTTCTTTTGTGGTTCCATCTTCTTACTCACAGACAGTTAAGCATGAATGTTAGCAAAAAGCAATGCAAGATGAACTTCGAGCTCTTTAGGATAATCATACATGGGATATTGTTTTATGCCCTTCCACAGTTAAACCTATTAGGTGTAAGTGGGTCTACTCAGTGAAACTTCGCTCTGATGGGACTCTAGAGCACTATAAGGCTAGGTTGGTTGCTCTTGATAATCGACAAGAGTATGGGGTGGCCTATAAGGAGACATATGCTCCTGTTGCTAAGATGACTATTGTGCGCACAATTCTTGCCATTGCTACTTTACAAGGTTGGCCACTTAAACAAATGGATGTCAAAAATGCCTTTCTCCATGGTGATCTTAAAGAAGATATCTATATGAAACCTCATCATGGTTTGTTTACCTCTTCTACTTTGGAAGTTTGCAAGTTGAATTGCCCCTTGTATGGCTTAAAACAAGCTCCTCGTGCAGAGTTTAAGAAGTTCAAATCTACCTTGCTCTAGCTAAAGTTTATGCAAAGTCAATATGACTCTTCTCTATTCCTTCATAAAACTTCAACTGGAATTGTCCTTCTTTTGTTCTATGTTGATGACCTCATTATAACAGGAACGAATTCATTATTAATTACTCAGCTTCAGCAGCATCTACGAGAATCCTTTCATATGAAGGATCTTGGCAACCTTACACATTTCTTGGGATTGGAAATTCAATCTAATTCCTCTGGCATATTTCTTAATCAACATAAATATATTCAAGATTTATTTGCATTGGCTGGTCTTCAGGATTCTTCATCAGTAGATACCCCTCTAGAAGTAAATGTCAAAAACTGTTCGGATGAGGGAGACCTACTTTTTGATCCATCTTTGTATCGATAATTGGTGGGGAGCTTGAACTACCTGACTATTACCAAACCTGACATCTCCTTTGTTGTCTAGCAAGTTAGTCAGTTTATGCACTCTCCCTACCATCTTCACTTGGCTACAGTTTGTTGCATTATAAAATATCTTTGAGGTACTCCATGTCGTGATTTATTTTTTTCTGCAAGTTCTTCTCTGCGTCTTCGTTTTTTTAGCAATGCAGATTAGGATGGTTGCCCAAATACTCGTCGCTTTGATACTGGTTGGTGTATGTTTCTTGATCAACCAGCATCAATTTGAGAGGGGATGTTGCCATACATAGCAAAGTTTATTTTGTATTTATTTTGTACAGCTATAGGTAAAGATAAATCTTTGTAAATCAACCCTTTATCGGGCCCAAAGTTTATCTCTGTAATCTCTGTAAATCAACCCCATATCAGGCCCAAATCAGCCCCAAAGTCTATCTCTGTAAATCAACCCTTAATTCTATATATTCAGTTATATATTCAATGAAATGAGAGTGAAAAGGCATTGAGCCATTCAATCAAAATTCTTTCAAAGTAAAAATTATCAGGAGCTACTAGTTTAACAATAATTCTGGCCGCAGGACAATGTCATATATTCAAAAGAAGCTTCTCTAACAGCTTATATATTTGCTAGGTGGAGCAGTGAGGCAAGCAAAATAGCATTGACATCTAAATCAGAAGAGAGAATGTATATATTGGAGGGGAAAGTAAGGTTTATGTTGATGGGTATGAAAGTTGTTTGGTCCTTTTTCCTAAAGGAATGAACATTATTTTTCTTGTCCTTTAATCTGTTTCCAAGCACTATATATAGCTTGGATTAGTCCTTTTTATAGAGCATTTCTGCTTCAATATGTTAGATTAATGTGAAGTCTGATTTGCTGTTTAGTCTTCCCACTTGAAGCTCTGCCAGATAAAATGTCAATGGCGATTTCTTTACCTAACTGACCCTACTTAGGCTTTGCTTGAGTATGGGTTGGGTTCGGCTTTTGGTTCAGTCTATAGTCATTGGAGGAGGTCATGTGCACTGCTGCTGTGGGGATTCGAACCAGGATGCTCCAGAGACCATGAACAGCTGTTGAAATAGACTAATCATAATAAGTAAAAAATTTTCTTTTGTATTTAATTGCTCATACTAAACTTTTGTCTTATGCAATTGTGGGTCTTGCCAATTAACATCCCAAATTAATTAAAAGTATAATTTACTCTCTAAATCACGCTCCAAATCAATTAAATTAGAATTCACTTTTTACCCTAATACTAAACGAAAAAATATTAACTTGGATTAATTGCTAAAATCTTCAACGATTTTATTTTCATTTTAATTTACAAATTAAATCGCTTCAATTTTTTTTAATGTTTTAAATTTGATTTCATTAATTTTTTTTTTCAAAATATAATAAAATACATTACTAAAAATCCATCATAAATTTGCGGTTAAAATATAAATTAAAAATTAAATTTGAAAAGATTGGAGGTGGATTTAACCAGTTCAAGTAATATATGGGGTTGGTGAATTTTAGGAATTGACCCTGTTAACTTTCCAGCTATATAGGACCAAAATTGAGCAGTTGGTTTACCAAATCGAAAATGGCGAGAACCACTGCTGCTACTGCCCTAAATTCAAAATACTCAGCAAAGCTAATACTTCTGTTGGCTGCTCTTCTGCTATTGCTCTACTCCCATCTTCACTTTTCGCTCCAAATCTTAACCTCAAAGAAGCAGAAGAAACCATCAACATCATCATGCCTCCCACTGAGATTTTCGGAGTCAAGATTCAAAAGAATCTTCCTCAGTCCTGGCTTGATGAGCTTGGTGTTACTGCCTGGCCCACGCATGTTTTTCTTTATTTATTTATTTTTATTTTATTCATGCTTATTTTTCATGAAAACTATTTGTGATAACAAACTTTTGGAGCGCCATTGAGTGCGTTCGTCCGATCTGCGTGACACCGTTCATGATTGATCGGACCGTGTGCATGCATTACGAATCAGACCGCAATTCTAAACTTTTAGGGAAATTCTAAAAGAAAAAAAAAAAGAAAAAAATTGAAAATATGTTAGCTTTTCACCAATTTCTTATGAAAATATGATGAGGAAATTGCGATTTTTTTCCCCTTCTAAATATACATGAAAAATCAAATGGAGGAGTTAATTGAAAAGAGCGGAAAAAATGAGGGTTGAAATTTTAAGAAAAAGAAATCTGATCTAATTTTATTATTATTATTTTTTGTCAATAAGTATGTGATTTTAATTGAAAATGTATGTTCATATTTCTTTTAATTAGTATCATTTTTTTAAGGAGAATGAGTTGAATTATTTGTTTAATTGGTCACTTTGTTTATGAGGGGCAAATTTTTAACAAATTAGTACTTTATTTTCTTTTATTATTTTTTTTTCTAATTATATATATATAAATAAGAAGCATGTGTAATAGGTTATATATTTTTGGATAGGTGGAGCAGTGAGGCAAGGGAAATAGCATGGAAATTCAAATCAAAGGAAACAATTGGAAGGGAAAGTACGGGTGTATGTAGATGGGCATGAAGGTTCTTTTGAAATTGTGGTGGTGGTGATTTGGTTGTTTTTCTTAAGGGAATGAAGTGTCAACTTTTGTAGCTCGCTCACAATTGTTGACTAAAATATATTTTTGAGAAATCCCACATCGGAAAAATGTAAAGGAAGTGGAGAGCTGTTAAGTTATAAATATAGCCCCATTTCCTAATCCAAATCATCCCAAAATTATCAATATTTCTTCTCTTTAGTAAATATTATTTTTTAAAATTAGTAAAATATAATTTGGTAGTATTAGATGACATAAACATAATTGACCGAATTTCATTAAATTCGGGTGTTCTTTATTTGTCTATTTAATAGGTATTATCGGGTATATTGCTAGTAAATTATTGTGCTATTAAATTATTTAGAAAAATTCTGTCTAAAAAAATTGGGTTTTAAGTGGAACCATTTGTGACCCCTCCAGTTTTTCCTGAAAATTTTACCTTGTGTAGTTTTTCAGTACAATCGTTTACGTTTTATTCACCTGCTCAATAGTGTTTGAAGTGAATTTGGTGGAAATTAACTAGAGTTTCCACAATAATTGGTATCAGAGCCTATGTTTTTTCTTAGTATGCTCTATGGTTGCAGCGTAGTCTGATCTTTCACATCAAAAAATATTTTTTCTTGGACTATTGGCAGTCCGCATCGACAACTATTGAATAGTAATTGTAACAAAAATGACAAATCCATTAACTTCTTCTTCCTCGTCCAATTTGATAGCAGATGCAAGAGTTGCGGTGGAAATTTTTGATGGTACGGGTCATTTTGGTATGTGACAAAGTGAAGTTCTAGACACTCTTTTTCAACAAGGTCTAGACATTGCCTTTGAATAAAAGAAACCAGATGATGTTGATGAGAAAGAATGGAAGAGACTTAATCATTTGGCATGTGGTACAATTCAATCGTGCCTTTCTAGAGAGCAAAAGTATGCTTTTTCGAAAGAAACTTCTGCAAGTAAATTGATGAAGGCACTAGAGAAAAAATTCTTGAAAAAAAACAGTCAGAACAAACTTTACATGAAGAAAAGACTGTTTCATTTCAATTATGTTTCGAGTACCACATTAAATGATCACATCACTAGTTTTAATCAGTTAGTCGTTGATTTATTGAATATGGATGTGACATTTGAACATGAAGATCTGGCTTTGATGCTATTGGGATCCCTTCCTGAGGAGTTTGAGTTTCTTGAAATGACTCTACTTTATGGGAAGGCTGTTGTGACTCTCAGTAAAGTTTGTGCTGCCTTGTATAGTTATGAACTAAAAAATAAGGACAAGAAAGAAAGCACAAGTAGAGCTACAAATGCTCTAGTAATGAGAGGTTGGTTGCAGAGTCAGACTAAAGGTAAGAAAGGAAGATCGAAGTCGAGGCCCAAATTGGGTAAAGACGAATGTGCCTTTTTTCGAGAAAAAAGGCATTGGAAGAAAGATTGTCATAAGATAAAGTATAAGGGCAAACCTGATAAGGGAAAGGCTGTTGCAAATTAAAATGTAACTGAGTGTAATGATGAAGATTCAGATTTCTCACTTGCTGTTACATCATCAACTAGCTCTTCTAGTGTATGGCTGCTTGATTCAGGCTGCAGTTATCATATGTGTCCCAATAGGGATTGGTTCTACGAATTTAGAGAACTAGAAGATGGAGTTGTTTATACAGCAAATGATGTCCCTCTCACCACACATGGGATTGGTTCCATTCGTTTGAAAAACCATGATGGATCAATCAGAATCTTGAAGGATGTTCATTATGTGCCCAGTTTGTCAAAGAATCTCATTTATGTAGGAGCTCTAGAAGAAAACGGTTTCGAGGTGCGAGCAAAAGGCGGAGTAATGAACTGGTGCACTTGTGGTGTTAAAGGAAATTCGAAAGAATAACATATTGTACCACTACCAAGGCACTACTATTATTGGTATAACAGCATTGGCTTTTACTGATGAAAAGGAATTGGAAGCAACCAGGTTATGGCATATGCACTTGGGACATACAGGTGAAAAATCCTTGAATCTTCAAGTGAAACAAGGATTATTGAAAAGAGTTCAGACTTGCAAACTGGATTTTTGCGAGCACTGTGTCAAAGGAAAAAAGACAATTGTAAAATTTGGAACAGCAATCCACGATACCAAAGGTATTTTGGACTATATTCATTCTGATGTATGGGGACCTTTCAAGATGACTTCTTTGGGAAGAAAGCACTATTATGTGACCTTTGTTGATGATTTTTTCCGAAGAATTTGGGTGTATACTATGAAGACTAAGGATGAGGTGCTAGAAGTTTTTCTCAAATGAAAAAAGATGATGGAAATTTAAACAGGCCGAAAGATCAAGCATTTCCGTACAGATAATAGCGAAAAATATGGGAGTGATCCATTTATAAAAGTGTGTAAAGATGAAGGCATTGTCAGATACTTCACAGTCAGAAATACACCACAACAGAATAGGGTGGCAAAACGTATGAACCGGACATTACTGGAGAAAGTTCGGTGTATGTTGTCCAATACTGGATTGGGCAGAGAATTTTGGGCTGAAACTATTACATATGCTTGCCATCTTATTAATCGCCCACCATCTAGTGCTATTGGTGGTAAAACGCCATTGGAGAAATGGTTTGGAAAACCTGCTTTAGATTATAATTCCTTACATGTGTTTGGTTACACTGCATACTATCATGTTAAGTAATCGAAGTTGGATCTACGTGCAAAGATAGCAATTTTCATGTGGATCACCTCTGGTATTAAAGGATATAGACTTTGGTGTTCAGAGTCAAAGAAAATAATTTTCAGCAGGGATGTTACCTTTGATGAATCTACCATGTTGAGAAAGATGACAAATGAAAGTGTTGAGCAGACAGATGGTACTCCAAATCAGGTGGAGTTTGAAAGGAAAATTGTTAGCCTAACAAATGATGAAGCAAATGCAGAAACTTTATGGTAGATGAGGAGTTAGATGAAGAAGATGTTTTAACCCAAGAACTTCTACAGCAACCTGAATCAATTGCATCAAGTAAGCCAAAAAGGATAATCAAAAAGCCTACTCGCTATGTTGATATGGTGGCTTACGCATTCCAAATTGCAACTGATAACATTTCTACCGCTTATAATGAAGCAGTTAAAAGTTCAGAAGTAGAGAAGTAGAGGAAAGCCATGAATGATGAAATGCAGTCCCTTCATAAGAATCATACGTGGAAGCTAGCTAGTCTCTCGAAGGGAAAGAAGGCAATTGGGTGCAAATAGGTATATGTAAAGAAAGATGAATTTCCTGACAAGTATGATGTTCGCTACAAAGCAAGGCTGGTGGCTAAAAGCTACGCTCAAACGGAGAGAATTGATTATAATGAAGTTTTTTCTCTAGTTATAAAACATTCATTCATTTGAATTTTGTTGTCTTTGGTAGCACAATTAGATATGAAACTAGTTCAGTTAAATATAAAAACTGCAATTTTACATGGAGACTTGGAGGAGGAAATCTATATAGTTCAGCCTGAAGGATTTAAAGTTGCTTGAAAAAAAATATGGTGTGCAAGCTTGAAAAATCATTGTACAGATTGAAGCAATCTCCGAGGTAGTGGTACAAACGATTTGACAAGTTTATGATGGGGCAAAAGTACACAAGAAGCAAATATGTTCATTATGTGTATTTACGCAAGCTACAAGATGGATCCTACATATATCTTCTTCTTTATGTTGATGATATGTTGATAGCTTCCAAGAGTTTGATAGAGATTGAGAAGTTAAAGACTCGATTGAATAGGGAGTTTGAAATGAAGGATCTAGATGAAGCCAAGAAGATTCTTAGTATGGAGATAAGCAGAGATAGGAAATTGGGGAGACTTTGTTTGACTCAGAAACAGTATTTGAGAAAAGTGCTAAAATATTTTGGCATGAATGAAAAGTCAAAACCTGTTAGTACTCCTCTTACTCCTCATTTCAAGCTCAGTGCATCTTTGTCTCCAAAGAATGAAGCAGAACGAGAATAAATGGCAAAAGTACCGTATGTAAATACTGTTGGTAGCTTGATATATGCTATGGGGTGTACAAGGCCTGATATTTTACAAGCAGTTGGGGTTGTGAGTAGGTATATGCATGATCCTAGAAAGGAGCATTGGCAAGTTGTGAAATGGATTATACAGTATATTCTGCACACTGTAGATGCTGGTTTGGTATTTCAGCGAGATGATCAAGATGGTCAATGTGTAGTTAGATATTGTGATTTCGACTATACTAGTGATTTGGACAAACGACGATCAACTATTGGTTATGTGTTTACTCTTGCAAAGGCACCGTTAGTTGGAAGTCTATTTTACAGTCAACAGTTGATTTGTCCACTACGGAGGTAGAGTATATGGCAGTTACAGAGGCTGTGAATGAGGCAATTTGGCTTCAAGGGTTGCTTGGTGAATTAGGGGTTCAACAGAAGCACATCAAAGTGCATTATGATAGTTAGAGTGCTATTCTTTTGGCAAAAAACTAAGTTTACAATGCAAGGACGAAACATATCGATGTTCATTATCACTTTATACGAAAGGTTCTGGAAGAAGGTGGAGTAACAATCCAGAAGATTAGGACCACTGAGAATCTTGCTGATATGTTCACAAAAATGGTGACTACGTTCAAGTTGTAATATTGTTTGGACTTGATAAATATTGTTAAAAGATGAAGTTGGGCGCTTTGAAGCGCATTTGATAACACTACTAAAATTGAGTTTTGTGAGAAATTTGAAATTGTGGAGTTCGCCAAGGTGGAGATTGTTAACTTTTGTAGCTCACCCACAATTATTGACTAAAATATATTTTTGAGGTATCCCACATCGGGAAAATGTAAAGGAATAGGGGAGTTGTTAAGCTGTAATTATAGCCCACCTTTCCTAATCCTAATCATTTCAAAATTGCCAATCTTTCTTCTATTTATTAAATATTTCATTTGTATTATTATTTTGAAATAGTAAAATATAATTTGGTAGTGTCCGAGAATGTAGGCATAATTGGCCGAATCTCGTTAAATTCTGATATTTTTTATTTGTCTATTTAATAGTTATTATCGGGTATATTGTTAGTAAATTATTGTACTATTAAATTATTTAGGAAAATTCTGTCTAAGGAGATTGGATTTTAAGTGGGACCATTTATGACCCTTCCAGTTTTTCCTGAAAATTTTACCTTGTGTAGTTTTTCAGTATAATCGTTTACGCTTTATTCACCTGTTCAATAGTGTTCGAGTTGAATTTGGTGGAAATTAACTCGAGTTTTCACAACATGAACAAGTTCTTTCTTTGTTATTGAATCATCATGTGTTCTGGTTGGTTCATTGATCAGAAGCAGCAATCCATTCTTTTATTTTCTTGTTTGAATCATAGGATTCGGCAGATATTAAACTCGTAACGGATATACTGTGGCATCCGATATCCATATCATTTACGGGTATAAAAGTGTTACAATATTAATGTGGAGTTAAGTAATATTTAACAATCCGTCAACTAGGAAAGTCAATCTAAATCTCATACACAATCAATAATATATTCTATAACAAAAAGAAAGTGTTGCACTTATTAGAGGGAGAAGATCATCGCATTTCCACTCCTACTAATTAGAATTATTATATGTTAATAAAAATAATAGTATGATATTAATATATAATAATAGTAAGGATTTTAATCAACAAAAATAAGTAAGGGCAAAAAAAATAAATGTTATGTATATGTATAATGATATTTGATATGAAAAATTTAGGATATGTATCTACCACTGGGTATTTTAATATTCGGTGCGTAGAGTGTTACTGCGCGCAAGTTGTGATAGATTTTGATGTGGCCGAAAATGTAGTGATGAAAAGAAAGAATATTTCGATAATAAGGATAGAAGGATTGGTATGTCATGTATACGGCCGCAGTAAAAGGAAGAAATGAATTATAGTGTAAGTATTTGATGTATATGTTAATATACTGTTAAGTTTTGTATATGTATGTTTATGATTGTTATTATTGAGAAAAAAAAAGAATTTTACAGAATTATTGAGTGCATTATAGTGTTTGTTAGTGCAGTGCTGTTGAATCCAATATTCATATCATTTACAGGTATAAATGTGCTACAATACTAATGTGGAGTTAAGTAATATTTAACAATCCGTCAACTAGGAAAGTCAATCTATATCTCATACACAATCAATAATATATTCTATAACAAAAAGAAAGTGTTGCACTTATTAGAGGGAGAAGATCATCGCATTTCCACTCCTACTATAGGATCCACTTCCATAAAGTCTAGCCTTGAATGCAAAAATGTTGTATTTACTCTGTTCATTTGTTGTTGCCAAAATACTGCCAATTATGTGGTAGTGATTGTTGGAATTATAACAAAAAGAAATACGATCTTAATTTTCTTTTTCTTTTCAATAATTATGTGATTCTGATTTATAATTTTTGTCTTTAGTAACAATTTTAATGAGAATGAGTAGTTTTTTTTTTATTATTATTTTTAACAAATTAATAAATTCTTTTTCTAATATATATATATATATATATATATATATATATATATATATATATATATATTAGAACAGGAAGATGACCATAACTTTCTTTGTTATTTTTCAAAATTTATAATTAATTAAATAAATAAAAGGAGGTAGATAAAGAAAGAATTTTCCATTTAAGAAGACTTGGAAAGTCAAGTCAATTCTCTCTCTAGCAATAAAACAAGTTCTTTGTTTGTTCTTGAATCATCGTGTGTTCTGGAATTCGTTCATTGATCCGAAGCAGCAATCCATTCTTTTCTTTTCTTATTTTGTTTGAATCATAGGATTCGGCAGATATTAAACTCGCAACGGATGATGGTTTCAGTATCTTGGAGTTAAAGTTCGCCTCAATTTGATATATAAACGGTGCAGATCTATTTCATCTTCCCACGGTAAGTGAAATAAAATAAACTTTATCTTTGTTATTATTCAGCATCTTCATTATAATATTTATTTAGCAAATTCATGTAATGTATTCTTTTCATTTTGTCAATCTAGATGAAATTGTTGTTCTTGAAATTTAAATATGCATTTCAAATAGTAATGAATCCAATTCTACTATGTTCTTACGATGGTTCTCTTTTTGGTTTTGCAGTGATTTAGGTGCTCATAAACAAAATTATCAGCTTCTGATGTCTATATTCCATGTTTCTTGAGCAGAAAGAAGTGATTTTCACATAAAGAATATAGCTGCTCCCTAGTATGGCATCTTCTTCGTCTGCCATTCCTAAATGGACTTATGATGTGTTCCTTAGTTTCAGAGGAGAAGATACCCGTAAGAATTTTACAAGTCATCTTTATGATGCTTTGCGTCGCAGCAGAATCAGGACGTTCATTGATAATGAACTTGAAAGAGGTGAAGAAATCACGCCCGCTCTTTTGAAAACTATTGAAGAATCCAGAATTTCAGTGATAATATTCTCTGAAAACTATGCATCTTCCTCGTGGTGTGTTGATGAATTGGTCAAAATACTTGAATGCAAAGAAGCTTATGGGCAAATTGTTTTACCAGTTTTCTATCATGTAAATCCATCTCATGTAGAAGAACAGAGTGGGAGTTTTGGAAATGCATTTCTTGAGCTTGAAAAGAATTTTAAAGAGAAGCTGGAAAAGGTGTCAAGGTGGAAAGATGAATTGACCAAAGCAGCCAATATATCAGGATGGGATTCTCACGTCATCGAGTAAGTGTATCATCCTTCCATTTTCTCAAGGCTCTGTCTGGTAGCAGAGCACCTTTATTTATTTATTTTTTAGTTATGGAAATTAAAAACCTTGCATGGTTTGAATGGCTTGCAAAACTAGTTTTGTTGATGCTCGTCAATTGAAAAATAATGAGATCAAAACAAAGTGTTCAATAAACAATGAGTTTAGGCCATGTTGTGCTAGAGTTGTCTTCAGAGAGATTATGAACTTAAACCTTATTTGAAGTCTAGAAAATAAATTCTCGATAACATAAAGAAGCAGCAATTCTTGTATCTTCTTTATATATATATATATATATATATATTTGCCATTAAATTTTTTTGTTTTATTATGCCAGGCCTGAGTCCAAACTTGTGAATGAAATTGTGGAACACATCTTGAAGAAATTGAATGATAGGTCTTGTCCCATTCCAATAGGCCTAGTTGGAATAGATTCACGCATTGAACAAGTTAAAACTCTACTGTTCAGGCCGCCAGCTGTTCGTGCCATAGGCATCTGTGGCATGGGTGGTATCGGTAAAACAACAATAGCTGATGCTGTTTTCAATAGTATCTCAAGTCAATATGATGCTTCCTACTTTCTTGCAAATGTTTGGAATGAAAAAGAAAAATCTGGTGGACTAATTCATTTAAGAGACAAACTCCTTTCTGAGTTATTAGGGGGAGAAAATCATCACATTTCCACTCCTACTATAGGATCCACTTCCATAAAGTCTAGGCTTCGATGCAAAAAGGTTCTTGTTGTTCTTGATGATGTGAATGATGTAAAGCAAATTGAATTCTTAATTGAAAAGGGTGATATTTTTAGTCCAGATAGTAGAGTTATTATAACATCTAGAGACAGACAAGTACTTAAGAATGGAGTTGATGAGATATATGAGGTGGAGGGATTGAATGATTGCGAAGCTCTTCAGCTTTTTAGTTTAAATGCCTTTAAAAAAAACTATCCCAAAAAGGATTATGTGGAGCTATCAAATAGGGCAGTGAATTATGCTGGAGGCAATCCATTAGCCCTCAAAGTTTTGGGTGCCCTTCTATTTGGTAAAAGTATACAGGAGTGGGAAAATGCATTGAGCAAACTTGAAAGCGTTCCTGTGCAGAAAATTCATGATGTGTTGAAAATAAGTTATGATGCCCTAGATGATGAAGAGAAGAGGTTATTTCTCGATATCGCGTGTTTCTTCAAGGGAAAACAAATTGATACTGTAAGAAGAATACTGGATGGTTGTCTTATAGGAATTAGTGTTCTTGAAGATAAGTGCCTCATCACTATCTCAAAAAACAGGATAGAGATGCATGACTTGTTGCAAGGAATGGCTCATGAAATTGTTAAACAAGAATCAATTAATGAGTTAGGCAAACGCAGCAGATTATGGAATCCAAGGGATGTATATCAAGTGTTGACTAAAAATCTGGTAATGATACATTTTTTTTGAAAAAAATAAAGAGTATAAAGAGTACAAATAATCTGTCTATATTTGCATATTACTGTCTTATGTTGGCATTTTCTTTGTTTGTAGGGAACTGAGAAAGTTGAAGGTATATTCTTAGACATGTCTAAAAGTAAAAAAATGAAGTTGAGTTCTAGAGCCTTTACTGGCATGCATAATCTTAGATTGCTTAAAATTTATGATTCTAAAGTTGGAAATATCTCCAATGTGGACATTCCTGATGGGCTTGAATCTCTTTCTGATGAGTTAAGGTATCTCCATTGGGATGGATTCCCTCTAAGATCTTTGCCACCGAATTTTAATCCAGAGAATCTTGTCAAACTTAATCTTGCTTATGGTAATGTTCAACATCTGTGGAGAGGAGTGGAGGTACATTATGCTACTGAATCTTCATTCACCTTTTTAATTTTGATGCTAATTTAGTGCTGCCAATTTTTTGAAAACATCATCTGACTTTAAAGTTCAAACTTGTTAATGAGGATGTATATATATGTATATATATATATATATATATATGTATATATATATATATATATATATATATATACATATACACTCTGGTTTTAGAGCATAAGAAGCTCATGACTGTCTTGTCTTTTGCTGAATAATTAAAACCATTTGACCTAACAGTTCAATCTTGTATATCTCATGACATGATTGTATATATCATTTCTGCAGAACCTTGTAAATTTAAGAGAGATTAATCTTAGCAACTGTCAGCACCTGACTTCAATTCCAGACCTTTCAAAGGCTAAAAATCTCGAGAGTTTGAATTTTGATTACTGCAAAAGTTTGGTAGAAATTCCTTCATCTGTTCGGTATCTAGATGAGCTTGTTGATTTGGACCTTAGATACTGCACAAAGCTTACCAAATTTCCAAGTAGAATTAATCTCAGATCTCTCAAAACTCTCAACTTTTCTGGATGCAAAAATCTTAAGAGGTGTCCACAGATTAAAGGAAAGTTAACATATCTGAATTTAAATAGCACTGCAATTGAAGAACTTCCTCAATCAATTGGTTCTCTTGGTACACTTGTTGCATTGAATTTGAAGGACTGCAAACAACTTGGGAATCTTCCAAGCAGCATTTGTGATATGAAGTCTCTTGTATTGGCTGATTTCTCTGGCTGCTCAAATATCAATAGAATCCCGGATTTTCCAAATAATGTGAGATATTTATACTTAAGCGGTACTGCAATAGAACAGTTTCCTCCCTTAATTGCTTTGCTCTCTAGACTCTCCACTTTGGATCTAACAGATTGCAAAAGGCTTAAGAATCTCCCATTTACGGTTTCTGGGTTGAAATCTCTTGAAAAACTCGTTCTTTCTGGTTGCTCATGTATAACCATATTTCCTCACGTCTCAGGGAATATAAAGGAGTTGTATCTAGATGGGACAGCAATAAAGGAAATTCCATCATCAATTCAATGGTTGTCTGAACTAGTTGAATTGCATTTGCAAAACTGTACAGAATTCAAGATTCTTCCACGGAGTTTTTGTAAATTAGAATCTCTGCAAAAGCTTAATCTATCTGGCTGTTCAAAATTTGAGAATTTTCCTGAAATTTCCAAGAGCATGGAATTGAGATTTCTTTACATGGATGGAACAGGCATAAGAGATTTACCCTCTCCAATAGAGAATCTACCCATGCTTTCTATGCTGGAATTAGGGAACTGCAAAAACCTTGTGCCAATTGCACAATTTTACGTCGGCCGCCAATTTGATTTGACACGACATTTAAAATTTTTGCGTAAGCTATGCCTTAGTGGCTGTGGTCTATCTCATATTCCTAGCTGCTTGCAGTGCTTTTCGTCTTTGGAGTCCTTGGAATTAGATGGAAACAGTTTTGAGTGCATAGGAGTAAGCCTTCAAAACTTCTCCGAGTTACAATACCTTAGCTTAAGGTCTTGTCATGAGCTTAGAGAATTACCTGCACTGCCACCGCAACTGTCAAAATTAGATGCAAATGATTGCACATCATTAAAAACAATTTCCATCGCATCAGTTGCAGTTGAAGGCAACATTTGTGACTTCTTTTTCACAAATTGTTTGAACTTGGATTCTGATGCTTGCAATAACATTTTAATTTACACACTACAAAAGATTCGGATGCATAGCAAAAGATTATATGGTCAGGTTGGTCAGTTCTTTCTTTTATCTTTAGTTTAATTCTTTTTAATGTCATTGTATTGTGTTAAAATTCACATGCGATGTTTATTAACATAATATATTTATATAGGTGTCTTCTGTGCTACCAGGGCCATCCAGCCTTTGCTTCCCATGCAGCACAATCCCAGAGTGGTTCGTGTTTCGTAGGTGGGGATCTTCATTAATAGTTGAGCTGCCTTCGTATTGGGTTAATAGTGATTTTGTGGGGTTAGTTGTGTGTGTTGTGGTCAAATTTAAGCCCCATTTTACGGACAGCAGTTTCCGGCTTAGATGTCATTATCATTTCAGGAACCAGGATGGTGATTTCATGGATCTAAACTGCGAATTTGGTGGCTGGAATGGGTGGAAGAATAGGAAATTTGATGGGTCAGATCACCTGTTTATTGGTTATGATCCTTGTCTAGATGCCACAAAGAATGATAATTTTGGAAATTTCAGTGAGGTCTTACTACAATTTTACACTGAGGATATGGACAACAATCCTCTACATTGCTGTTATGTGACAGAGTGTGGAGTCTGTCCACTTCATATGCAACACTGCGATGTGTCCCATCATCAACGCCTTGACGCCGCAGCTGCAAATTCAAACCCCCTGCCACTGGGCTCAAAGAATAAACCGAAACCTCCCGGGATCATAACTAGAATAAGTTCTAATACACAGCAGGTCTGCATTGAAGTAGGACATGGATGCGACGTTTTTGAATGTGTGAGCAATTATGCCCGGCGACGGCAATGGGTGTTTAGTGTACTTAGTGGAGCTGGAACTGTAAGTAAGATTAGCATCAGAAAACGAGGGGCGGATGGAACTATTGTCACTCTCCATGGCAGATTTGAGATCTTATCTTTATCTGGATCTTTCTTTCCGCCTCCAGATCCGCCGGAAGCAACTAATTTATCAATATTTCTTGCCGGAGAACAAGGTCAGGTGGTGAGTGGAAGCGTTGTGGGGGAGCTGATGGCAGCTGGGACTGTGATTGTTATAGCGAAGTATTCTTTTCGAAAGGCTGCCTTTAGATGAAGATGAGCAGCAATTGCAGATTCGGAGCAGCGGTTGTGGTGGTAACAGCGGTGGAGTTGGAAACAATTCGCTCCTGATGTGTCCCATCATCAAGGCCTTGACTTAGTAGCTGAAGCTGCAAATTCAAACCCCAACGATTCACTAAATTGCCGCCTTAGAGGCTGGTCACCGGGCTCAAATAATAAAACGAACTAGAGAAAATGCTAATACACTGCGTGGCTGCATTCTTGAATTAGAAAATGGATGCGATGTTCTTGAATGTGTGAGCAATTACGCCCGGCGACAGCAGCGGGGGATTAGTATACTTGAGGGAGCTGGAACTGTAAGGCTAGCATCAGGCAACCAAGGGGCAGCTCGAACTCGAACCTTATAGTTTAAGGTAGCGACAACAATTCTCTAATTACCTACCAAATTGGGATTGTGAATTAGCTTGTATGGAAATTTCTTTTTTAATTCGGGTCCATAAGATTACTCATGAACCTTATGTTTTTTATGTTCAAAATCTGCTTCTGCACATTAAATCTTTTTATTATATACAAGAATGCTGGTCCTTTTTAGTTATACATATTTGATAATTGATGCCATATTCATACTAAAATGGTAGCTAATGTTAATATGTAGCCGCAATAATAATATACATGTAGTAAATAAAAATTCTCAAACTTTAAAATTTTTGATCTGAGAAATTTGATAAGATATAAAGTCAATGTGTTGTATATATAGACAAATTTTCATGTAAGTTAAAACGTAAAGTATATATAAATAAATATATAATTTTTGTGATAAAAAATTTTATTATGTAGATAAAAATATATGCCAGATGACATAGGTAAAAATTTTATGAATTTTTTTATGTTTAAAATATTTTTACATGGCATCTTCTCACTGATTGTTATGTGGCAGATAACATGTGTGGCACCTGATGCGGTGACTTATATGTTATGCACTTGCATCAGATTAGTGATGTAATATGCCAACAAAAATTTTCAGTTGGATTTCTTACGAATTCAAGTTTAAATGATTTTTTTGAAATATTTTTTTAAATTCGAAGTAGTTTTTTATTAAAAAATTTTAATTTGTCACTTTTTAATCAAAATTGGAATAATCCAATGAGCGTGTATGTAATTAACCTTCATAATTTTAAGAATCATTTTAATTTTATTTGTTAAAATTTTACTATAAATATGTGAGTTACTATAAAGTTCGTTACTATTGAATTTTCGTAAAAGCAATTAAAACTAGACGCCTGGATGTCCCATATCTTCTCAACAGCTAAACGAACAAAAGTGTTCAACTAACTCCAGCATGATGATTTGTTTCACTTGCTTGTTTAAGTTTAGCTGATTAGTTGACCGAGTCACAATCATTTTTTTTATTGGAACTCCACGTGAATACCCCTGAACCTAGAGTAAATACACAGCCTGAAGTGCTCTTGCTTTCATCAATACAACCATCCCAATCAGGTTTTAGTAGGTCCCAATAACTGATTAAATTTATAATAAAAAAAAATATATAAATACATAAAAAAAATTATCATCATATATTTGGAAGTGGACCATCCAGTTTTAGCCGTACACGTGGCCATTCTCACCTGTTCATGAATTGTCATCCTACAATTGCAAGATAAAAAAAAATTAAAATGAATAATGGGGAGGGGGATTTGGGGAGGCCCGTTGGCCATTTGGAGAATGCCCAAACGGGTTCAATTTTATAGGGACAGTTTGGACGGGCTTAAAATGGGTAAAAGAAACTTTTAGTTGAGCGGGGTTTTGGGCTTGGGCATATTTTGACAGGTTCGGAAACTTCCTTGAATTTTTTCTTGGTATTGGTCTTCTGTTTTTTGGTCGACTTTGAAAAGTAAAAAATAAATCATGCGAAATTCATTTATTTGGAGACCATGTTAATTAAGTTTTGGAAGATTACAAATTACTGCGTGGATACTTTTATTTCTGTTTGAATTAAAATTTTCTTTAATGTTTAAATTATTAGATATAAATTGATTAGTTTGAATTACTATCAAAAATAATAATAACGATAATAAAATTAAAAAGCAAGTTTATTGTGAAAATACAAAATAAAGCAATAATAGAGGTGGGAGTGGGACACAATTAGTTTATCTCTTTGTCCTATGGAAGAAGACTTAGACAGTGGCATGATAGTTGCTATACACAGAGTGAGGTGGGACTTCGTGGTCAATGTTCTGTTCATTTTAATTTCTCTAGTTTGGGAGGTTGTGATGGCATAATAGGCTGTGGAGTTCATCCACTGTTTGAAGACAACAATGATGATAGAACAAAAGAGGAGGATGAGGAGGAACTGCCAGTTAAAGACAATAATGATTACAGTACAGAAGAGGAGGATGAGGACGAACCGCCAGCTAAAAAATGTAAACATACAGAAGAGGAGGATGAGGAGGAACTACCAGTTAAAGACGATAATGATGACAGTACAGAAGAGGAGGATGACAATAATGATGACAGTACAGAAGACAGTTTAGAAGAGGAGCATGAGGAGGAAGTGCCAGTTAAAGACAATATTGATGACAGTACAGAAGAGATGGATGACAATAACGATGACAGTACAGAAGAGGATGAGGAGAAAGTGTCAGTTAAAGGCAATAATGATGACAGTACATAAGAGGAGGATGACAATAATGATGACATTAAAAAAGCCATTTGTCAATTATTTAAGAGAGTAGATAAGTTTTTAAAATATTTAGAACAAAAGCAAGAGTATTCTTTTTTTAATTATAAGGAAGAGATAATAATTTTTAATTACTCTAAATGTCATTAATATATAATAATTGAATTTAAAACTATCCGAGTGCTATTGTTATAAGAGAGTGAATTTAATTTTTAATATTATAATATATAATCTGTTAATTTATAATTAAAAAATATAAAAAAAAAAAACAGAAACGATCAAATGAGTTAAAAAAACTGATCAGCGGTGGATTAACAAGAAATAAAATAATGTTGTCTCATTCCACCAATTTAAATTCCATAGTATCAATCAATCAATCCATCAACTTACCTCTTAGAACCCCATTTAACAAATTCACCCATATTAGCACCACCAGAAAGAAGAAGAAGAAGAGCTCAAGTTTAGATATTCTCAGATTAATGGACGCTCTAAACCTTTCCCATTTCACCAGATATGTGCTCTTCTTTTATTAAAGAATTCACCTTTAAGTGTGACCCCGTTGAAGCTCTCCACTTGCATAATCTCATAATCAAGCAGGCTCATCTCAGAAAGAACTCAACTTTGATCAAACGTCTGCTTGTGATGCACGTATCTTCTGGGCACATCGACATTGGCCGAAACTTGTTTGATAAAATGCTTCTTAAAAAAGATATACTCTCTTGGGCTATAATTATTATTGGTTATTTGGACCATTCTCACTATCAAGAAGCTGCCTTTTTATTCGTTAAAATGCTGCTACAGCATAATGTTTATGATATTATGTATGAATTGGCTAACTGGGTTGCTGTCATGGATAGCATTCTCAAGGCTTGCTTGGGCAGTTTGAACCTGGGATTAGGAAAACAGCTACATGGATTGTTACTGAAACTAGGTGGGTCAAATGATATTTCTTTGAATTATTCATTGATGGACTTCTATTACAAATTTGGGTGTCTAAAAGATGCTAATTTTGTTTTTAATCAGCTCTGGCATCGTAATGCTGCCATTTGGACAGCTAAGATAGTTAATAGCTGTAAACAAGGTAGTTGCAATGAGGTAATAGAGGGCTTCAAGGAAATGGGAAAGGCTGGAATAAGAAGGAATGGTTTCACATTTTCTGGTGTACTGAAAGCATGTGGAAGGATAGGTAATGTTGGAATATCTTATATTTCTCTTCTTCTGCTCTCCATCATCCTTATAACTTGTTAAAGAAAATAAATTATGAGGGAATATAGTAGCCTTCAGTGAGTAAATTTCTTGATATATTCTGGGGTTATTTTGATTATAGATTATAGATGAGAAACTGTAAAAGAACCGAAAATGGACAGTATATTTTCTGATATTATATTCAAAGGAATCATGAGTATTTATACAGGTATAGGAGAAATTAAGTACAAATTAGCCTATTAAGTAGCTGCCTGTAATTATGCTTGAATATACTAGGAAAGTCAACCTACATCTCATATACAATCTATAATATATTCTATAGCAAAGCAATTATTATATATCTCTATGTTTTAGCCTTTAATTTTTCAAATATAGGAAAGAATTCTGAGATTTTGTTTCTATTGAATTTAAAACTAGACGCCTGAATGTCCTCTAACTTCTCAACAGCTAAATGAACAAGAGTTTAGCTGATTAGCCGTAAGCGATTGACCGAGTCACAACCATTTTTTTTAATTGGAACTCCATGTGAATGCCCCTGAACCTAGAGTAAATACACAGCCTGAAGTGCTCTTGCTTTCATCAATGCAACCAGCCCAATCAGGTTTTAGTAGGTCCAATAACTGATTAAATTTATAATAAAAAAAATATAAAAATACATAAAAAAAACAATTGTCATCATATACTTAGAAGTAGACCATCCAGTTTTAGTCGTGCACACGGTCATTCTCACCTGTTCATGAATTGTCATCCTGAAATTGTCATCCTGGAATTGCGAGATAGAAAAAAAAAAGTTAAAATGAATAATGGGGATGGGGATTTGGGGAGGCTTAATTCTTTTATTTGGAGACCATATTAATTAAGTTATGGAAAATTACAAATTACTGCGTGGATACTTTTATTTCTGTTTGAATTAAAATATTCTTTAATGTTTAATTAATAGTTAGATTATTAGATATAAATTGATTGGTTTTAATTACTATCAAAAATAATAATAACGATAATAAAATTAAAAAGCAAGTTTATTGTGAAAATAGTAATACATAATAAAGCAATAATAGAGGTGGGAGTGGGACACAACTAGTTTATCTCTGTCCTATGGAAGAAGACTTAGACAGTGGAAGTCTTCGGTTTTCCTGCTTTTAAATTCCTCTCCATTTTCTTCATCTCTGCAGCCTATTTGCTTCTTCTTCTTCTTCTTCTTCTTCTTCTATCATGGCGAAGACATATGATGTTTTCGTTAGTTTTAGAGGTCCAGACATTCGCCGTACATTTATAACCCATCTTCAAACTGCTTTCCATTGTAACCAAATTAACGCCTTTGTGGATGAAGATCTTGAAAGAGGAGAAGAGATCACATCTTCCCTCTTGGCCAAAATTGAAGATTCATACATCTCAGTTGTCATTTTCTCAGAAAATTATGCACTTTCGGCATGGTGTTTGGATGAACTGGTTAAAATACTGGAGTGCAAGAAAAAGATGGAGCAGATTGTGATACCGGTCTTTTACGATGTAGATCCAACTGATGTTCAAGAGCTCAGAGGGAAGTTTGGTGCTGCAATTTTCAAGCATACAAATGATTTTAAGGATTGTTTAGACAAGGTGGAGACTTGGTCTTATGCTCTCAAGGAAATAGCCCAATTCTCAGGCTTGGTTTCGCATCCCACCAAGTAAGTCTTTTCTTTTTATTTGGATATTATGTGGGGTTGGGATGTGGCTAGAACTAATATTATGAAGGATTTACTAAACATTTTTAAGATTTCACTATTATTCTATATATTAATTCTTTTTTTTCTTAATTATTGTTTCTTTTATGCATGATCAGACCTGATTTCAAGTTGACTGATGAAATTATTAATCATACTTTGGAAGAACTACTCCAAATGGATCGTGATAATAATTCTGATAATTATGAAGGGTTAGTTGGCATTGGTTATCGGATCAATTGTGTTGAGTCATTATTACGTCTTAGTTCCTCAAAAGTGAAGATTGTAGGTATTTGGGGAATGGGAGGTATAGGCAAGTCAACCCTTGCCAAGAAAGTATATGATCGAATTAAAGGTCAATTTACATTCCACTGCTTTGTTGAAAATGTCGATTTACCACCTTCCACTGTGCAAGGAAAAAAAGTTTGTCTTGCTCTTGATGATGTTAATGATATAAGGCAATTGGAAAATTTGATAGGAAAACTTGATAGATTTTGGCGTGGTAGTATAGTAATTATCACAAGCAGAGATCAACAATTGCTTAGGCGTGTAGAAGCTGCAATATATGAAGTTGAAGCATTAAATAGCATTGAAGCTCTTCACCTATTTTGCTTGCATGCTTTTCATCAAAGTACTCCAAAGCAAGACTACACAACATTGTCGGGAAGTGCGGTGAATTATGCTCAAGGAAATCCGCTGGCTCTTAAAGTTTTAGGTTCAAATTTACACTCCAGAAGTGTGGATGAGTGGGAAGATGAATTAGAAAAACTTAAGTATATGCCTAACAACAAAATCGAGAAAATTTTGAGGATAAGTTATGACAGACTGGATGAAATGGAGAAGGAGATATTTCTTTATACTGCATGTTTCTTCAAAGGGGAAGATAAAAATCGCGTTGTGAGAATGCTAGACATGGCTGGTTCTATAATTGGAATCAGAAATTTATGTGATAAATCTCTCATATCATTTGCAGGAAACTGCTTACACATGCATGACTTGCTACAACAAATGGGCAAGGATATTATTTGTGAAGAAAATGAGCTTGGAAAGCGCAAGATCCTGTGGCGTCATAAGGATATTTGTGACGTGTTGACAAATGATAAGGCAAGACACAAATGCTTTCAACCTTTTTGTTTTCTATTGTTTCAATTTAATAAGAAAAGTTTAATGCATTCACTGTTTGAATTTTTCCATAATTATTTTATTTTTTATTTTTATTTTATTATTATATATTTTTTTTTTCATTTAGGGGACTGAAGCAATTAAAAGCATATCATTAGACATGTCCAAAATCAAGAACATTGAACTAAAACCAACAACATTTGAAAGACTGCATAATCTTAGGTACATTCATCAGGTATAAGCAAAGTATATGTAGTTGGAGAGCTCACTTGTCTTCCTCCTGAGCTAAGGCTTCTCCACTGGGATGGATGCCCGCTGAAATCTTTGCCATCCAATTCTTCTCTAGAAAATCTAGTTGAACTTCGGATGCGTCAAAGTAAACTTGAAGAACTATGGAGTGGAACTCAAGTACGTAGGCTGTATTTACAATTGCATCTCTATAAAATCTGGAAATGCTTTATGAAGTTTAGGTATGATAATATTAAAATCTTCTTCTTCTTCCTTTGTCTCCCACTTTGTCACAGCAACTTGGGAATTTGAAATTGATTGATCTTTCAAGTTCTTCGAGACTAAGAAGACTTCCAGACTTTTCAAAAGCCCCAAAGATTGAGATATTAAATTTGGAAGATTGTTATTCGCTTAAAAATCTACCAGAAAATTTGGGGAATTTAAAATCTCTGCTACAACTCAAATTGCCTGCCACCTCTATAAAAGAGCTACCACAAAGCATTTGGAATATGGAATGTCTCGAATATTTAGATCTATCAATAAGGTATAAATATTTGAAGACCATTGGTGCATATGGTATAAATATTTTAGAATTTCCCAACAGTCTTTGCAGTGTGGTCTCATTGGAAGAATTATTTATTGGTGGCAATGACTTTAAGAGCATACCTGAAACCATCAAACAGCTCTCTAATTTGAAAATCCTTGATCTACGATACTGCAACAGACTCCAATACCTACCGGAACTTCCACTGCTGAATTATCTAAATTTAAATGGTTGTACATCTTTGAAGTATGTGTTTGGTTCATCCCAATTATTACATAAGCAACAAAAGCTCAGACACTTACTACTGGGTAATTGTTTGAATTTGAATAAAGAAGAATGCAATCAAATCGTTGACTATGCAATTTCATCATATCTTAATCAGGTATCAATTTTCTTACTTGTTCTCTTATATTTATGAGAATTGTTGTGGTTGTTATTGTTACTAAATACATGAATTTAATATCTTTTATTGGTTTTCTTTAAAATAATCAAAATATTTTAAATTATACAACTTCTGTAATTTTTTTATAATCAACAAAAATATTTGACTTACTAGAAAGTAAATATTTAATTATTTGGGTTTTGGGAAATAAATATAAATTTTCTTAAAGATTATGATAATTATTTGGTGAGCACTTGGAAGGTAGACAAATATATAGTATAGATAAATAGATATTGATTATTTCAGATTTAATAGTCCTACTTATTTTAAAGGCATAGTTCATATTTTACCTTTTAAAGTTTGCAAAATAAATCTATTATATACTTAAATTTTTTCAGAATTCACATGCTCTAACTTAAAAAATTATTCGACCCTTACAGCGACACATGTCTCTGTGCAATAGGACACTCAAAATATTTAAAATTGACAATTTTTTTGTCAAACTTTAGAAGTTAAAATATGTATCATGCTCATTTTAACCTCAGATCAAATTGTAGTTATTGACTTTTTTTTTTTAATTATTTCTTATTTTTTGGTAAAGAAAATAATGTCTCGTTTTTCACAGATACCGCGCTGGAGTTTTATGTTATGTATTCCAGGAAGAAAAGTGCCGCAAAAGATTAAATATAAAAATAAGAGTGGATCTTCTGTGTCTTTCTCTTTCTCATACAAACAATTGGGGGAGCTCACTTTTTGTTTCTGTGTTGTCTTTGACCCCAAACGGTCTTCTTATCATCCTGGAAAACTTAAATGTGAAGCCATTCTCACGGATGAGTTGGGACACAAACCCCATGCTTTAGATTTATATAGATCTTTTGCACCTGGCAGCAGGTTGCACACAACACATTTGTTGCTGTGGCATGATAGTTGCTATACACAGAGTGAGGTGGGAATTGGTGGGCCATGTAATATTCACTTTAATTTCTCTGCTGATGAAAGTTGTTATGGCATAATAGGTTGTGGGGTTCATCCACTGTTCGAAGACAATAATGATGACAGAACAAAAGAGGAGGATGAGGACGAACTGCCAGCTAAAAAACAGAAACATAGTTGAAGGTAATTAATTTTCTCAATAAATCACAAGTGCACTCTACTTGTTTCTTATTGTCATCTTCCTTTATTATGATAGTTTCCATGTTCATCTTGTTGAGGTCTTAGTCCTGTTGGCATTGCCTTACTATTGTGTAGGAGTCGTGGTCACCCCACCTGGATGAACTTAACACTGGTAGAGTAAGTTTTATAATTGAAGCCACCTATTTGTGTTTTAAGCTCTCTTGCATATGATTCTTGTGTGTTTTTATTGAATTTCATTTCTACAATAAGTCCTTCTATTGAATTTCATTTCTATAAAAAAAAAAGTCTAATTCTATATTAGTAAGTTTGAAACTAAAATCATGCTTGAAGTGTTGAATTTACAAATTAAAAAAAAAAATCTTTATGGGTAAATACTTAACAAAAATAAACAGATGATAAAGGATGAAACAGAAGAAGAATTGGATCATATGTAGAGAATATGGGTAAATATCAAACTACTACTCCAAATACTAATTAGGAGAAATTCCCATGTGCTAAAATCTAAATTGAATTCAAAATTACAAACCCAACATTGGTAGTAGGTGAGTCGAATTCTGGTTCTAGCATGGCGGCAGCACAATTAATTATGTTTCTCCTTCGCCTTCCTTGCATGTTTTGAAATCTGCTCTGATTGCAGTGTTCTTCCACAAGTTCAATATTTGTTAGCTGTTAATGAAGTTTGTTGATTGCTGTTGAGATTCACATGCTTATGTCTAGAATTCATTCCATGTTTTTGAGAAGAGATTTCCAGGTTCTCTCTAATTAGCATTTTAATAGGTTACAGGTTACAGATTGGTAGATGCTAGTCGAATTCAGACTTCCCCATGGAGTCTTTTCTGACCCAATTGATTATGTTTCTCCTTCACCTTCCATGTATTGAAAATTGCTCTAATTGCATCGTTCTTCCACAAGTTTAATATTTATTCATCTCCTTTATTGCAGTTTATTGGTTGGTGTTGAGATCCGCATCAATGTCAGTTCCAACATCTTCTCTACACAGATCTCATTTAGGAAGAATAAGAGAATGGAAATTGTAGTAAAATTTTGTTTATAAAGTAAATACGTATAATTTTTAATATTTTAGATATAAGTTTAGCCATTTATCAATTATTTATTTAAGAGAGTCGATAAATTTTTAAAATATTTGGAACAAAAGAAAGAGTATTCTTTTTCTTTAATTATAAGGAAGAGATAATAATTTTAAATTACAACTCTAAATGTCATTAATATTTAATAATTGAATTTGAAACCGTCCATACTCTTAATTGAATTTGAGATTATGCTGTCGTAATAAGAGAGTGAATTTAATTTTTAATATTATAATATATAATCTGTTAATTTATACTTAAAAAAAGATAAAAATAAAAATAAAAAAAAAAACGATTGAATAGCTATCCATACTTAATTTAATTTTGTGGTCCATGCTTGCATTTTGCATCAACAAAAATTATATATATATAAACAGGAAGATGACGGACATGTGGCCATAACTTTCTCTGTTATTTTTCAAAATTTATAATTAAATAAATAAATAAATAAAAGAAGATAGATAAAGAGAGAATTTTCCATTTAAGAAGACTTGTAAAGTCAAGTCAAATCTCTCTCTAGCAATAAAACAAGTTCTTTCTTGGACAGTAATTTTATTATCTTGCAGGATGTAATTATGGATGTATATCCGAGTATGATTTGATATGTAAACTATTACTTACTTCGTTGTTGCATTGAAAATTTAAAAGTGACATATAAATAAAATTTAATTTTTTTTAAAAATAACAGATATTAAGAATCGAAAAAAATATAATATTAATAAGATCAGATATAGTAACTGCAAGTTATTTTTATGATTATTTTTTTTTTTGACAAGGCTATTTTTATGATTATAAAATAAAGTAATAAGTAGAATCAATTGCTGTAAAACATGCTGTACGGTTATTTTTACTGTTTTAACGCATTATGTTTTAAAAGAAAAGTAATAAATAAGAAAATTATTGGAAATGTTAAAATATTAATTAAAAGTAAAAATAAAATTGAAATTTTTGGATCCCAAATAGGTAGAATTTTTCTATAAATAATATATTTTAAAAAAATATTTGAATTTTTTGGGTGTTTTGAAAAATATTTGCAGAGTTGAGACTTTTTAAATTTCCCCAACAAAAAGTTGCAGAAATGAGATTTCATTTTCATAACACTTTGTTGCGGAAATGAAATCAATTTTTTTATTTTAAGCTTTTCATTCCATTTGAAATGGAAAGCTTAACCGATTTTTCTTTTCTTTCTTTTTTTTTATTTTTTTAATGAAAAATATAAATTTTTTTATAGATGAAAAAATATAAATAAATTTTATTATTTTTTTTATTAATATAGAAAAAATAATTTTCTTTTATTAGTATGAAAAAAATAATTTTTTTTTTACTTAATTTGATAAATATAATAAAAAAAAAATTATAGGTTAACATCAACTGACATATTGGAAGTTTTAAAATTGTATGGTAAAAGTTCTAAACTATAATAACTGCTCAAAGACTGTTTTTTCATGTTCAATATCTACTCCTGCAAATTAAATTTTTTTACTATGTACAAGAATGCTGGTCCTTTTTTGTTATACAGATTTTATGCCATATATAGTATTGGATGTTCTTGGACAATAATTTTATTTATCTTGCAGGATGTATATCTGAGTATGATTTGATTTGTGACCTATTATAATGTTGAGAGGGGCGGCTGATAGTGACTGCAGGTTGCTTCCATTGTAATATCTTGAATCAGTGGATTACTAATATTGTGTTGTAATTTTCACTAAAATCTAACATTTGACAGTGACTGGAAGATTATTATTGAAGCGAAAATCAGAAATCTATTGGTGAATAACTTTTATGCACCACTCATGCATTATTCTATTGTTAAATATCTTATTTTTATCTTCTTCTGCTGTCCATCATCCTTATAACTGGTTAAACATAATAAATGAGGGAATATAGTAGCTTTCAGTGAGTAAATTTCTTGATATATTCTGGGGTTATTTCGAATTGTTTTTTTTCCCCCGTGTACTAGTTTGAAAGCAGAGTGTGTTATGGTGTGCAGAGGCACGCACCGTTCCCTTCTTTTTCCTGAAAAATTAGAAGAAATATTGATTGTTGGTGGATGAGATTGCGATAGTGGTCCCTCTGTGCATTAATGGATTCTTCAAAGTATCAAACACTCTAAACCGTATTTTCGACCACAGTTGGATTATTTGGTTTCTGTCCACATGTTATTTGGACCAACTGCATATGGACAGAGAGGAGCTAAGAAATTGTTGAGCTTTGGGCAATGTTGCAAATTATGGAAACTTAGAAGAGATAACAATTACAGTTGAAATTCTTCAAAGTATCACACCCTAAACTCTATTTTCAACCACAGTTTGATTATTTGGTTTGTATCCACATGTTGTTTGGACCTCTTTGGGGAAAAGAAAAAATCTCCAACTTTACGTGGACAGAGAGGAGCTAAGAAATTGTTGAGTTTTGGGCAATGTTGCAAATTATGGAAACTTACGAGAGAAAAATTTGGGCAATGTTGAAAATTATGGAAACGTACAAGAGAGAACAATAACATGTGAAATTGCAGCATTCTAATCTACGATGAGGCCAAATCGAAAGTCCATTTCGGTATACAATGCTTGTGTTGCATATGTGTACTATTAACTGATCTAACGATCTAAACTTTTCTTTTCTCTGTTATGATCAAATTGATCATTAGAGTTTGGTTTCCTATTTCACCCACTTGAAAAGGGAAGAAAAATTGTCAACATCAATGAGTTCTTGATTTCAATTTCTTGCCTTCTGAAGTTTCAGTTATAAGTAATCAAACACTCAATCTGATGCTTAAGGTCCATTTTTGTTCTGTTGAGAATTTAACAAAAATGGATGCCTTTTCTTCCTCTTTCTTATCTACTATTTCACCTTCAAAACTCTTTCTTACCTCTGTAAAACCGCAGCCTTTGTTTCAATTCCCTCTTGTTTTCTTACATGTTTTAATATTACTATTTTAAAATGTAATTTGATTAATATTACTAATAGAGAAAAAAAATCACTTTCCTATTAGTTTTCTTACATGTTTTCTTGCACGTGCTGACACTAATTTAAAATATAATATGGTTATTCCTATTAACAAATAAATATTTAATGTGAAAGTCAATTTATACGGACCAATTATTAGACAAAACATGTTGGCAAAAACTGCGCACCTGGAAACATATACTTGTAAATGTTGAAATCAAATGTAAAAATACAAGTTCCACATATAATATATTAATTCTTAATCATTGAAAAAAAATAATTTGTTCGCTAGTTTTGTGTGGTACTGTTTATATTGTAAAGTTTGTGTTAACCTGTAGAATTGTAAATTAGCCGTTAAAATTAACTAATGTATAAAATTAAGCTTCTTTTACTGGCTTGCTAAACTTCTCCTCATATGTCCCAAACCGAACACATTGTTGGCCAAGGTGTCCCTGAAGTGAAGGGGCCACAATCTAAGCGGTCATGTATTGTGCGTTATAAGGATAATAAAGCTTGGACAGTTTGGACGGGCTTAAAATGGGTAAAAGAAACTTTTAGTTGAGCGGGGTTTTGAGCTTGGGCATATTTTGACAGGTATAATTAAGATATATTCGGAAACTTCCTTGAATCAAAATAAAGCAATAATTAGTTTATCTCTTTGTCCTATGGAAGAAGACTTGGACAGTGGAAGTCTTCGGTCTTCCTGCTTTTAAATTCCTCCCCATTTTCTTCATCTCTGCTGCCTATTTGCTGCTATGGCTTCTTCTTCTTCTTCTTCTTCTTCTTCTTCTTCTTCTTTCATAGCAAAGACATATGATGTGTTCGTTAGTTTTAGAGGTGCAGACATTCCATTTCTAAGCCATCTTCAAACTGCTTTCCATTGGCACCATATTAACGCCTTTGTGGATGAAGATCTTGAAAGAGGAGAAGAGATCACATCTTCCCTCTTGGCCAAAATTGAAGATTCATACATCTCAGTTGTCATTTTCTCAGAAAATTATGCATTTTCGGCATGGTGTTTGGATGAACTGGTTAAAATACTGGAGTGCAAGAATAATATGGAGCAGATTGTGATACCAGTCTTTTACGGTGTAGATCCAACTGATGTTCAAGAGCTTAGAGGGAATTTTGGTGCTGCAATTTTACGGCATACAAATGATTCTAAGGATTGTTTAGACAAGGTGGAGACTTGGTCTCATGCTCTCAAGGAAATAGCCCAATTCTCAGGCTTGGTTTCGCATCACACCAAGTAAGTCTTTCCTTTTATTCTTCAATTATGATTTTGGTTTGTTAGCTTTCAACACTGCTTTTATTGGTAATCTTCAATTCATAGCTATTATGAATTTTCATTAAATTGGCCCATGCTATTTCAGCCCAAATTAGACCCATCCTATTTAGTATATCCTGGTCGTATTAAGAATTAATTTTTATTAAAAAACAAATGATTAAATCAGTTAAATCACAGTTTCACCTATTGGGATTATCATTTGATCCGTTTGTATTATTATGCATCCATTTGGACTACCATACAACCTACTTGAACCAACATACAACTTATTTAGGCTAATATATAACAAACTCATGAATTGACCTAATTAGCCCATTTAATATCCATAAATAATGGCCTATTTATGAGCCATCTATTTTTGACTCATCTAAACCCGTTCAATCTGAACCATTTGCCACTAATATTACTAATCTTTAAATAATATCGAAATTTAGCGATGTGCAAAAAGAAAAATATATCATTAAATTAGTACACAAACCTATATAAATTTCATTAATGAATTGCGATTTCTTTGGTTTTGTAATTTTTTTATTTGGATATTATGCTGGGTTGGGATGTGGATAGAACTAATTTTATGGAGGATTTACTAACCATTTTTAAGATTTCACTATTATTCTATATATTATTATTTTTTTTTCTTTTATGCATGACCAGGTCTGACTTCAAGTTAATTGATGAAATTATTAACCATACTTTGGAAGAACTCCTCCAAATGAATCATCATAGTAATTATGATAATAATGAAGGATTAGTTGGGATTGATTATCGGATCAAGTATCTGGAGTCGTTATTATGTCTTAGTTCTTCAAAAGTGCATATTGTAGGTATTTGGGGAATGGAAGGTATAGGTAAGTCAACCCTTGCCAAGAAAATATATGATCGAATTAAAGGTTATTTCCGAATCCAATGCTTTGTTGAAAATGTTAGTGAAAGATTTGAAAATGGCAAACCAAATAGTGTGAAGAATGAAATTCTTTGTGCAATATTTGGACCATTATTTGAGGAAAGATTTGGAAATGGCATTCCAAATAGTGTGCAAGCGTTTAAAAGAAGAAAAGTTTGTCTTGCTCTTGATGATGTTAATGATATAAGGCAAATAGAAAATTCGATAGGAAAACCCGATGTATTTGGCCCTGGAAGTATAGTAATTATCACAAGTAGAGATCAACAATTGCTTAGGCTTGTAAAAGCTGATCAAATATATGAAGTTGAGGCATTAAATGGTATTGAAGCTCTTCATCTACTTTGCTTGCATGCTTTTCATCAAAGTACTCCAAAGCCTGAGTACAAGGCACTGTCAGAAAGGGCAACGAATTATGCTCAAGGAAATCCATTGGCTCTCAAAGTTTTAGGTTCAAATTTATACTCCAGAAGTGTAGAAGAGTGTGAAGATGAATTAGAAAACCTAGAAGGTATGCCTGATGAAACAATTAGGAAAATTTTGAGAATAAGTTATGATAGGCTGAAAAAAAATGAGAAGGAAATATTTCTTTATACTGCATGTTTCTTCAAAGGGGAAAATAAAGATCATGTTGTGAGAATGCTAGACATGGCTGTTTCTGAATTTGGAATCAGAAGTCTATGTGATAAATCTCTCATATCAATTATTGGAAACTGCTTATACATACATGACTTGCTACAAAAAATGGGCAAGGATATTATTTGTGAAGAAAATGAGATTGGAAAGCGCAAGATCCTGTGGCATCACGAGGATATTCGTGACGTGTTGATAAAAGATAAGGCAAGACGCAAATGCTTTCTACCTTTTTGTTTTCCATTGTTTCAATTTAATAAGAAAAGTTTAATGCATTCACTGTTTGAATTGTCCCATAATTATTTTATTTTTTATTTTTATTTTATTATTATTATTATTTTTTTTCATTTAGGGGACTGGAGCAATTAAAGGCATATCATTAGACATGTCCAAAATCAGGAACATCATTATACTAAAACCAACAACATTTGAAAGACTGCATAATCTTAGGTACCTTAAGTTTCACCATTCATCAGGTATAAGCAAATTATATGTTCTTGGAGGGCTCACATGTCTTCCTCCTGAGCTAAGGCTTCTCCACTGGGATAGATGCCCGTTGAAATCTTTGCCATCCAATTCTTCTCTAGAAAATCTAGTTGAACTTCGGATGCGTCATAGTAAACTTGAAGAACTATGGAGTAGAACTCAGGTACGTAGGCTGTATTTACAATTGCATCTCTATAAAATCTGGAAATGCTTTATGAAGTTTAGGTATGATAATATTAATATTTTCTTCTTTTGTCTCCCACTTACAGCAACTTGGGAATTTGAAATTGATTGATCTTTCATTTTCTTGGAAGCTAAGAAGACTTCCAGACTTTTCAAAAGCCCCAAAGATTGAGATATTAAATTTGGAAGATTGTTATTCGCTTAACAATCTACCAGAAAATTTGGGGAATTTAAAATCTCTGCTACAACTCAAATTGCCTGGCACCTCTATAAAAGAGCTACCACAAAGCTTTTGGAATATGGAATGTCTCGAATATTTAGATCTACCAATAAGGCTTTGCAACAGTCTTTGCAGTGTGTTCTCATTGGAAGAATTATTTATTGGTGGCAATAACTTTGAGAGCATACCTGAAACCATCAAACAGCTCTCTAATTTGAAAATCCTTGATCTACGATACTGCGAGAGACTTCAATACCTACCGGAACTTCCACTACTGAATTATCTAAATTTAAATGGTTGTACATCTTTGAAGTATGTGTTTGGTTCATCCCAATTATTATATAGGCAACAAAAGCTCAGATGCTTAGAACTCTATAATTGTTTGAATTTGAATCAAGAAGAATGCAATCAAATCATTGACTATGCAATTTCATCATATCTTTATCAGGTATCAATTTTCTTACTTGTTCTCTTATATTTATGAGAATTGTTGTGGTTGTTATTGTTACTAAATACATGAATTTAATATCTTTTATTGGTTTTCTTTAAAATAATCAAAATATTTTAAATTATACAACTTCTGTAATTTTTTTATAATCAACAAAAATATTTGACTTATTAGAAAGTAAATATTTAATTATTTGGGTTTTGGGAAATAAATATAAATTTTCTTAAAGATTATGATAATTATTTGGTGAGCACTTGGAAGGTAGACAAATATATAGTATAGATAAATAGATATTGATTATTTCAGATTTAATAGTCCTACTTATTTTAAAGGCATAGTTCATATTTTACCTTTTAAAGTTTGCAAAATAAATCTATTATATACTTAATTTTTTTCAGGATTCACATGCTCTAACTTGAAAAATTATTCGACCCTTACAGCGACACATGTCTTTGTGCAATAGGACACTCAAAATATTTAAAATTCCCATTTTAACCTCAGATCAAATTACAGTTATTGACTTTTTTTTAATTATTTGTTATTTTTTGGTAAAGAAAACAATGTCTTGTTTTTCGCAGATACCGCGCTGGAGTTTTAAGTTATTTATTCCAGGAAGAAAAGTGCCGCAAAAGATTAAATATAAAAATAAGAGTGGATCTTCTGTGTCTTTCTCTTTCTCATACAAGCAATTGGAGGAGCTCACTTTTTGTTTCTGTGTTGTCTTTGACTTCAAACGGTCTTCTTATCCTAGAGGATTCAGATGTGAAGCCATTCTCAAGGATGAGTTGGGACACAAATTCCATGCTTTAGATTTATATAGATCTTTTACACCTGTCGAGTTCGTTCCAACTGGTAGTTGCTATACACAAATTCCATGGCACACAACACATTTGTTGCTGTGGCATGATAGTTGCTATACACAGAGTGAGGTGGGAATTGGTGGGCCATGTAATATTCACTTTAATTTCTCTGCTGTAGAAGGTTGTGATGGCATAATAGGTTGTGGGGTTCATCCACTGTTCGAAGACAATAATGATGACAGAACAAAAGAGGAGGATGAGGACGAACTGCCAACAGAAACATAGTTGAAGGTAATTAATATTCTCAATAAATCACAAGTGCACTCTACTTGTTTCTTATTGTCATCTTCCTTTATTATGATAGTTTCCATGTTCATCTTGTTGAGGTCTTAGTCCTATTGGCATTGCATTACTATTGTGTAGGAGTCGTGGTCACCCCACCTAGATGAACTTAACACTGGTAGAGTTAGTTTTATAATTGAAGCCACCTATTTGTGTTTTAAGCTCTCTTGCATATGATTCTTGTGTGTTTTTATTGAACTTTATTTCTACAATAAGTCCATGTCTTTACTTAAAAAAAAAAGTCTAATTCTATATTAGAAAGTTTGAAACTTTATGGGTAAATACTTAACAAAAATAAACAGATGATAAAGGATGAAACGAAAGAAGAATTGGATCATATGTAGAGAATATGGGTAAATATCAAAATGTTAATCTTTTCTATATAATTTTTTTAAAAGATAAAATAAAATAAAACTTGCCCAAAAAAAACTACTACTCCAAATACGAATTAGGAGAAATTCCCATGTGCTAAAATCTAAATTGAATTCAAAATTACAAACCCAACATTTGTAGTAGGTGAGTCGAATTCTGGTTCTAGCATGGCGGCAGCACAATTAATTATGTTTCTCCTTCGCCTTCCTTGCATGTTTTGAAATCTGCTCTGATGGCATCCATGTCTTGTTCAAATGCCAATTAAATTATTATTGGAGCAAGAGTTCTATAATTCGAAATCCTACCTCTCTGTTCTTTTTCAAAATTTATAATTAAATAAATAAATAAAAGAAGATAGATAAAGAGAGAATTTTCCATTTAAGAAGACTTGTAAAGTCAAGTCAAATCTCTCTCTAGCAATAAAACAAGTTCTTTCTTGGACAGTAATTTTATTATCTTGCAGGATGTAATTATGGATGTATATCTGAGTATGATTTGATCTGTAAACTATTATAATGCTGTACGGTTATTTTTGTTGGAGGAAATAAGGACTTTAAAAAAATTGTTGGAAGGAACAAGGACTTTAAATGAAAAAAGAATAAAATTGCTAAGCGAAATTAAATACTCTTATTATTGTTCTTACTAACACTTCACACACTTTGAGCACAAATTTCTGCTCTATTTATAGAGCAAGGAAAGCAATTAATGTTGGTAACGGTCAAAAAGGAAAAAGAAAAAGAAAAAGGGGAAAGGAAGCCAATAACGGCTAGAAAGAAGAAAAAAAAAATAAAAAAGATAAAAGATGCAATCCCACATTGGGATTATTTGAGAAAGGGAAGGGGTTTTGTAACTATAAATAGAGCCCCTTACCTTTAGGTTTAATCATCCCTTAATTGTTTAGCTTGTATATTAGTTAAGCATATTTCTTCTTTCTTGTATTATTTCGCTTTTCAGTTTTAGTGAAATAATATTCTTAGTCTCTGAGGACGTAGGCAATATTGGCCGAATCTCGTTAAAATCTTTTGTTCCTTATTTTCTCTATTTTAGCTGGGTTTTTGCTCTAATCCGGTCCTTATTTTCACAACAAGTGGTATCAGAGCCAGGTTCTATCTTAGTATGCTCTGTGGTTGCAGCATAGACTGATCTTCCACATCAGAAAAGATTTTTCCTTGGATATTGTTCACGTATACGGTACTGTTCACGTATACGGTCACTGTTTATCTATACGGTTACTATTTACGTATACGGTTACTATTCACGTGAAATAGTGGGAGCTGATTTTTGAGCAGAGAAGTTCGTGATAGAAGCAATGGCGGCAAAATATGGGATCGAGAAATTCAACGGGAGTAATTTCTCACTGTGAAAATTGAAGATGAAGGCAATCTTGAGAAAGGACAATTGTCTAGCGGCTATAAGTCAAAGGCCGGCTGATTTCACAGATGATAATAAGTGGAATGAGATGGATGGAAATGCTATGGCAAATCTTCATCTGGCATTAGCAGATGGGGTATTGTCAAGCATAGAAGAGAAGAAGACGGCAAAGGAGATATGGGATCATCTCGCCAAATTGTATGAAGCCAAGTCATTCCACAACAAAATATTTTTGAAGAGAAAACTTTATACTCTTCGCATGTCAGAATCCACTTCAGTGACGGAGCACATAAACACTTTAAATACTCTATTTTCTCAACTCACATCTTTGAGTTATAAAATAGAGGCAAATGAACGTGCTGAACTTCTACTTCAAAGTCTGCCTGATTCGTATGATCAACTCGTCATTAACTTGACAACCAATGTCCAAACAGACAATCTAGTTTTCGATGATATTGCAGCTGCAATTCTAGAGGAAGAAAATCGGCGCAAAAATAAGGAAAACAAATTGGCAAGTTCTCAACAAGCAGAGGCATTGACAGTAATGAGAGGGAGATCAACAGAACGTGGCTCAAGTGAAAGCCAAAGTCAAGGTAGATCGAAATCAAGGAGTAAGAAGATCTTGAAATGCTACCACTGTGGCAAAAGTGGTCACTTGAAGAAGGACTGTTGGAATTTGAACAAAAGAACTTCCAATTCGCAAGGAAATGTGGCTAGTACCTCAGATGATGGACATGCTCTATCATGTGAAGCAGCAACAACTTATGAAGGCAGAAAGAGATTTGCGGATGTCTGGATCTTGGATTCGGGAGCTACATTTCATATGACTGCTCGAAGAGAATGGTTCGATCATTATGAACCTATCTCAGGAGAACCAGTGTACAGCTGCAATGATCATGCCTTAAAGATCGTTGGCGTTGGATCCATCAAATTAAAAATGTATGATGGTACAGTTCACACTATTCACGAGGTGCGACATGTGGAAGGGCTGAAAAAGAATTTATTGTCTCTCGGAAGATTGGATGACCTTGGATGCAAGTTCAGTGGTGAGAAAGGAATTATAAAGATAACAAAAGGAGCGCTTGTACTAATGAAAGGAGAAAAGATAGATGCCAACTTATACATATTGAAGGGAGAGACTTTGCAAGAAGCAGAAGCATCGGTTGTTTCAAATAGTCCAAGTGAAAACTCTGCAATGATGTGGCATCAGAAACTTGGGCATATTTCTGAACAAGGAATTAAAATACTTGTGAAGCAAAATCTACTTCCAGGCCTCACTAAAGTGTCATTACCTTTTTGTGAGCATTGTGTTACAAGTAAGCAGCACAGATTGAAGTTCAACACATCTAATTCTAGAAGCAAATCTATTCTAGAATCGGTTCACTCTGATGTGTGGCAAGCACCGGTTTCATCCTTAGGAGGAGCAAGGTTCTTTGTGTCATTCATTAACGATTACTCCAGGAGATGTTGGGTGTATCCAATCAAGAGGAAGGCGGATGTGTTTCCAGTCTTTAAAGTATTCAAAGCGCGGGTAGAACTTGAATCTGAAAAAAAGATCAAGTGTTTGAGGACTGATAATGGAGGAGAATATACAAGCAATGAGTTTGTAGATTTTTGCAATCAGGAAGGCATCAAGCGACAATTCACTGTAGCATATACTCCTCAACAAAATGGGGTGGCAGAGCGGATGAACAGAACTCTGTTAGAAAGAACAAGAGCAATGTTGGGAGCTGCAGGCTTAGACAAAAGGTTTTGGGCAGAAGCAGTCAACACCGCTTGTTATGTGATAAATTGGGTTCATTCAACTGCAATTGAGTTGAAAACACCGATAGAGATGTGGACTGGCAAACCAGCTGATTATCCAAACCTCCATATATTTGGAAGTCCGGTGTACGTGATGTACAATTCTCAGGAAACTACAAAGCTAGATTCAAAATCTAAAAAATATTTATTTATAGGTTATGCTGATGGAGTAAAGGGGTATCGCCTGTGGGATCCCACTATCCACAAGGTTGTAGTCAGCAGAGATGTGATCTTTATGGAAGATAAGATAAAAGAAGCAAATGATAGCACGATAAATAAAAGTTCAGAGACGATGACTGTAGAGGTGGAAAAGGAATCCAAACAAGAAAATTCTTCTGAAGATGAACTAGAGCACGCGGATCATGAGCCAGAGGAGTCCCAATCAGTTGAATCTCAAGAACCCGAGATTCGTCGATCAAGCCGATTAGCAAAGCAACCAGGTTGGCACTCAGATTATATTATGCAGAGCAATGTTGCATATTGCCTTCTAACAGAGGATGGAGAGCCATCAACTTTTCAAGAAGCAATGAGTAGTTCATATGCATCTCAGTGGATGGCAGCAATGCAGGAAGAAATTGAAGCTCTTCATAAAAATAAAACTTGGCAACTTGTTTCGCTACCACAAGGAAGAAAGCCCATTGGAAATAAGTGGGTTTACAAGATCAAGCGTAATAGTGATGATCAAGTGGAGCGGTATCGTGCTAGACTGGTGGTCAAAGGATATGCTCAGAAAGAAGGAATTGATTTCAATGAGATTTTTTCCCCTGTGGTCAGACTTACAACAATCAGAGTAATTCTGTCAATGTGTGCTACATTTGACTTATATCTGGAGCAGTTAGATGTCAAAACTGCTTTTCTCCATGGAGATCTTGAAGAAGAGATTTATATGCTCCAGCCAGAAGGTTTTGAAGAAAATGGAAAGAAGAACTTGGTTTGCAGGTTGAACAAATCTCTGTACGGTCTAAAACAGGCGCCAAGGTGTTGGTACAAGAGATTTGATTCCTTCATTTTGAGCCTTGGATACAGCAGGCTAAATGCAGACCCTTGTGCATATTTCAAGAGGTTTGGTGAAAATGATGTCATTATTTTGTTGTTGTATGTGGACGACATGTTGGTAGCAGGCCCCAACAAAGATCACATCAAGGAGTTAAAGGCTCAGTTGGCTAGGAAATTTGATATGAAGGACTTGGGACCAGCAAACAAGATTCTAGGGATGCAAATTCACCGAGACAGAAACAATAGGAAGATTTGGCTTTCTCAAAAGAATTATTTAAAGAAAATCTTGCGACGTTTCAACATGCAAGACTGTAAGCCAATTTCTACCCCACTTCCTGTTAATTTCAAGTTATCCTCAAAGATGAGTCCTAGCAATGAAAAAGAGAGGATGAAGATGACTCGAGTACCGTATGCATCAGCAGTGGGGAGTCTAATGTTCGCTATGATTTGTACAAGACCAGACATTGCACATGCAGTGGGAGCAGTTAGTCGATACATGGCGAACCCTGGTAGAGAGCATTGGAATGCAGTAAAAAGGGTCCTTAGATACCTTAAAGGGACCATGGATGTTGCATTGTGTTATGGAGGATCGGACTTTGTTGTCAAAGGATATGTTGACTCAGATTATGCTGGAGATTTGGATAAAAGCAAATCCACTACAGGATATGTGTTTACACTTGCTGGTGGAGCCGTAAGCTGGGTTTCAAAACTGCAATCAGTTGTGGCTACGTCAACAACAGAAGCAGAATATATGGCAGCTACACAGGCCAGTAAAGAAGCTATATGGTTGAAATTATTATTGGAGGAACTCGGGCATAAAAGGAAGAATGTTTCTCTATTTTGTGACAGTCAGAGTGCTTTGCATCTTGCAAGGAATCCAGCATTTCATTTCAGGACAAAACACATTCGGGTTCAGTATCATTTCGTTCGTGAGAAAGTGGAAGAAGGAACTGTGGATATGCAGAAAATCCATACTACAGACAATATAGCAGATTTTATGACGAAAGCAATTAATACTGACAAGTTTGTTTGGTGTCGATCTTCCAGCGGCCTAATAGATATACAAGCAACGGATTAGGAAGAGAGAAAGAATGGTGTGAAGATGTGATTGATACTCAATCAAATCTTCAAGTGGGAGATTGTTGGTAACGGTTAAAAAGGAAAAAGAAAAAGAAAAAGGGGAAAGGAAGCCAATAACGACTAGAAAGAAGAAAAAAAAAAAAAAAAGATAAAAGATGCAATCCCACATCGGGATTATTTGAGAAAGGGAAGGGGTTTTGTAACTATAAATAGAGCCCCTTACCTTTAGGTTTAATCATCCCTTAATTGCTTAGCTTGTATATTAGTTAAGCATATTTCTTCTCTCTTGTATTATTTTGCTTTTCAGTTTTAGTGAAATAATATTTTTAGTCTCCGAGGACGTAGGCAATATTGGCCGAACCTCGTTAAAATCTTTTGTTCCTTATTTTCTCTATTTTAGCTGGGTTTTTGCTCTAATCCGGTCCTTATTTTCACAACAATTAACACCACAATTTTTTTCTTTAAATGACAACCATAAATTTTTGCCAACGATTGCCAACTCACTAAATCACTCATGCTTGCTAATAATTTATGTCTTCTTGCCAACTAATTATGTCTTCTTCTTTGACAAATATTGCAGCCAACCTATCATCAACTAATTAAATGAATAATACCATGTGCAATTGTCCATACTCATATGTGGCTCATTCTTCTCCACTTCCATTTTTAATTAATTTCTTAAGTTTAACTTTTAACATTCCCCCTTAAACTTAATTTTCGGTAACTCCCAATAATGCTCGCAATTGATTGAACACATCAGATTTGAGTGACTTTGTGAAAATATCCGCAATTTGATCTTGTGTTTTCACATATTTCAATATCACCTCTTTCTGCTCGATGCATTCTCTAATGAAATGATATCTCGTGTCGATGTGCTTGCTTCGATCATGAAAGACCGGATTTTTTGCCAACGCCAATGCCAATTTATTATCAATAAAAATTTTCGTTGGATTGTGTTGAGCCATCTGCAATTTCTTCAGTAATCTTCTTAGCCATATTGCATGACACACACATGCAGTCGCAGTAACATATTCAGCTTCACAAGTTGACAAGTTGCTTCTTTGAACTCCAAGTGAACGCCGAGTTACCAAGAAAAATACAAAGCCTGTAGTACTTTTTCGATCATCCTTGTCACCAGCCCAATCACTATCGCAATAGCCAACTAATTTGAAATATTCAAATTTTGAATAATGCAAACCAAAATTAGTTGTACCTTTCAGATATCGAAGTATTCTTTTTGCTGCATTCCAATGTGACTCCGTTGGTGACTCCATGTATCTGCTTACTAGTCCAACTGCATATAGAATGTCGGGTTTTGTACACGTCAAATATCTCAAGCTTCCTATCAAGCTTCGAAATATTGTCGGATTGACTTTCTTTCCATGTTCATCCTTGGTCAATTTTAGGTTGCATTCAACAGGAGTGCTGACAGGATTGCAATTCTCCATCTTGAACTTCTTCAAGATCTCCTTTGCGAAGCCACTTTGAGAAATAAAAATTCCATCATCATTCTGCTTCACTTCAATACCAAGATAAAATGAAATGAGGCCAATGTCAGTCATTTCAAACTCACGAGCCATCGTCTTTTTAAAGTCTTCAAACATTTGCGGATTGTTCCCTGTGAAAATTAAGTCATCTACGTACAAACAAACAATCAACAAATCTCCATTTTTTACTTTCACGTACATGGCATACTCGTGGGGGCATTTGACAAAACCATTTTCCTGAAAATATTTGTCAATGCGACTGTTCCAGGCTCGTGGTGCTTGTTTGAGTCCGTACAATGCTTTCTTCAATTTCAACACTTTATCTTCATGCCCTTTGACAACATAACCAGGAGGTTGCTGAATGTGAATTTCCTCCTCCAAGTATCCGTTGAGAAACGCTGACTTGACATCCATCTGATAAATTTTCCACCCATTTTGTGCAGCAATCGAAATTACCATCCTGATGGTTTCTAGTCTAGCAACTGAAGCAAAAACTTCGTTGTAGTCAATTCCGGGTCTTTGACTGAACCCTTTTGCCACTAGTCTTGCTTTATATCTCACAACTTCTCCTGCTGCATCTTTCTTAGCTTTGAACACCCATTTGACACCAATGGTTTTCTGGTTAGCTGGAAGTGAGGTTAACTCCCATGTCTTATTCTTCTCAATTGCTTGAATCTCCTCCTCCATTGCTTTTCTCCATTGCTCATCTTTCATTGCTTCCTCTGCATCAATTGGTTCACTATTAACAAAATGACAATAAAGAGTTAGTTCTTCACTGAGATCTCTTGTGACATCATATAGATTTTCAACTCGTCTCAACTTTCTTGGCCTTTGTCTTGGACTTTCACTCTGGTCTTCATCTCCTCCAGGAGATGCACTTGAAAGAGATGTATTTGACTCCGGTGTTGTGGTTACTTCCTCTGGATCACAATCATCGTTTTCATCCATAGTGAATGGATAAAAACTATAGTTCTTCTACTTATCACTGCTCCAATCCCAAACTGCTTCTTCATCAATAGTCACGTCCCTGCTGATGATTATCTTTCGGGAATCAGGATCAAACATGTTGTATCCCTTTGAATGTTCCAAGTAGCCAATGAACAAGTACTTCTTGCTTTTGTCGTCAAGCTTCTTTCGTTCTTCATTTGGTATATGAACATGTGCAACACTCCCAAAAACACGCAAGTGAGAAATGGTTGGCTTTCTCCCACTCCATGCTTCTTGGGGTGTTTTATCCCAGACACTTACTGTTGGAGATCGGTTCAAAATGTAAACTGCACAATCAACTGCTTCTGCCCATAGCTCCTTTGGCAAATTTTTGCTTTTCAACATGCTTCTCACCATGTCAAGCACCGTTCTGTTTTTTCTTTCTACGACACCATTTTGTTGGGGGGATCTGGGAACAGATAGAAAATGACGGATCCCATGCTCCTCACAGAATCTCTTGAATTCATTGGATGTGAATTCTCCTCCTCGATCAGATCGTATGGCTTTGATGTAATGATCGCTTTCTTTTTCAACAAGAGCTTTAAATTTCTTGAATGCTCCAAAAACTTCTGACTTTTCCTTCAAAAAGTAAACCCAAGTCTTTCTGCTATAATCATCAATGAATAGCAAGAAATATTTATTATTTCCTAATGACATTGGAGTCATTGGTCCACAAACATCCGCATGAATTAGTTCAAGTGGTGCCTTTGCTCTTGACATAGACTCCTTCGGAAAACTGGTTCTGAATTGTTTGCCAACAAGACATCCCTCACAAAGTTATTGTGGTTGATCAATAGGTGGCAAGCCATACACCATCTTCTTCTGACTCAATGACTTTTGGCCTCCAAAGTTGAGATGCCCAAACCTCAGATGCCAAAGCCAATGAGAACTCTTCACATAAGCTTTTAAGCATTTTGCCACATCCGTCTGAATGTTGAGTGTGAACATACGATTCTTTGACATGGGCACTCTAGCTAACAGCTCATTTTTCTCGTTTAACAATAACAATTTTCGGTCCACCATATGCACTTCATAATTTTTCTCCAAAAATTGTCCCAAACTCAAAATATTACTTTTCATATTTGGAACATAATAAACATTGTTAATGAACCGGTGAGCACCATTCTTTAGCCGAATAAGAATGGTTCCTTTGCCTGTAATGGGAACCTTTAAGGAATCTCCAAATATAACATTACCGCTGATGGACTGGTTAAGTTCCACGAACATCTTCTTATCTCCACACATATGGTTACTCGCTGCGTTGTCAAGATACCATAAGTTGTTCTCGTGACTTTCTTCACCTTCATAAGTGAGCAGAATTGTGCCTGCAACTTCTTCATCTTGGATGTTATTTGCCTTTTCCTCCACCTCCTTAGGAGAACTCCAACATTCTGATGCATGGTGACCATATTTGGAGCAATTGTAACACTGGATGTTGGATTTATCACGTCCATCATTCGGCCTCCAAGCTCCTCTTCCATGTCCGCGTCTATGTCCTCGACCTCTTGTGAATTGAGTGGCTCCTTCATTGTTGTCATAATTATTGTCTCCTCTTCTTTGTTGTTGATTTCGTCCACGTCCTCGTCCTCTTCCATTTCCTCCTCGACTTCTACCACGTCCTCTTCTGGAATTGCTTCCTTCTTGGTTATTTTCTTTGAACGAAGTCTTTATTGTCAAGACATGTTCTGTTGACTCTTCTTTTTGCTTCATAATTCTTTCTTCACGAGCTTGCAAAGACCCTATGACTTCATCAACAGTCATAGTACTAATGTCTTTGGATTCTTCCATGGCTACCATTATGTAGTTAAATTTTGGCAATAGTGATCGCAGGATCTTTTCAACTATTCTTGATTCTTTAATTCTTTCTCCATACTGTCGCATTTGATTAACGACAGATTTTACTCGTGAGGAGTAATCGGTAACTCCTTCTGTCTCTTTCATCTTCATCATTTCAAATTCTCCTCTTAGCATCTGCAGACGAACCTTTTTTACTTTCTCTTCACCTTGACGAGAAATTCGTAAAATTTCCCATGCCTTTTTAGAGGTAGTAGCATCAGCTACCTTTTCAAACATCACGTCATCCAATCCTTGGTGGATGAGAGTAAGTGCCTTCTGATCGTTTCTACGATTTTTCTGGAGACTATCTTTTTCTGCCTGTGATAGTCCTGTCTCGTCTGCCGGAACTTCGTAACCTTTTTCAACAATTTCTCAAACATCTTGGGATCCTAATAAAGTTTTCATCTGAATGCACCAATTTGTATAATTGGTTTTTGTAAGCTGGGGGAATTGAAAAGAGATACTAGAATTGGCATTCATTTTTTTTGTAGGATCTCTCAAACACTCACTATAGCCCAAGAAAAATTCTTTTCTGATGTGGAAGATCAGATTACGCTGCATCCACAGAGCATACTAAGAAAAAAACTGGGCTCTGATACCACTTTGTTGGAGGAAATAAGGACTTTAAAAAAATTGTTGGAAGGAACAAGGACTTTAAATGAAAGAAGAATAAAATTGCTAAGAGAAATTAAATATTCTTATTATTGTTCTTACTAACACTTCACACACTTTGAGCACAAATTTCTGCTCTATTTATAGAGCAAGGAAAGCAATTAACACCATGTGACGCGCGCCGAACCTGAAAACCCAGCAAGGGCCCTCTCTTTGAATCCGCTTTAGGATTCGAGGTATGAAGGTTCGCGTCTTTTGATCATGGGCGCCATGAGGCATCATCGGTGTGTTCCTCCCAATAGAACATTGGGGAGAACAACCTAGCCTATTGACGCCTAAAGGCACCTTTGAGGTATTATGGAGTCGCCACCCAATTCCAAAGAATTGAGAAAAGGTCTCTCACCTCTTGTTGGTCGAGACCAGAGATCTGATGTTCGGAACTTCCCTCTTATTTATGCTTTGGTTAAGTATAAGTGGGTTTTTAACTTCTTAAGATTATATCTCTCATCTCATGCGATTGATGCATTTAATTAAATGGCGCATTGAAAGCACATAAAGAAAATAAAAGAGATAACTAAAGAAAGCAATAGATGAAAGCGGTAAACACGCAAGCACACAATTGCAAGAAAAATAGGGGCGGAATACAACCCCGTCGAAAGGAAATCAAAGATGTGAATGGGGACGGAATACAATCCCCTAAAATAAATAAGATTGCCCCGAAATTAATTACAAGGGCCCAAAATGAAAGAACATAAATTTAAACACTCACCCAAAAATGAAATGAAAGGACATTCATAAATCGGGACATTATTTAGGGAGCATTGGTTCCCTCGCACTCGTTCGAAGGTTAGGAACGTTGGTTCCTTCGTATTAATTTAAAGAGGATTCGAAGAGTCATTTTGATTGTTTGGATTGGAAAAAAACCGGGATGAGTGATCCCATTTTATTGAAAATTGACTCTTCGTTTTGACTGTGATAATTTTATTGTTGGACTAAAACAAGGGACATTGGTCCCAATTTTATTAGTAAAGGTTTAATTTAGTTGTATAAATATTTTCGTGACTTTTATCGCACGCGTGCATAAATAAAATAAATATTTACAAACAAGCACAACAAAAGATAGGGAATTAGGAGGATCTCACCGAACCGATGTGTTTATCCACGCGTCGCGACCCATCCGGGGAGTCGCGGGGATGCTCAAATAACCCGATTCAAGTTAAACTCATACAAAAATAATATCCAAAAATATTAGTAAATGTCCCAAGTAAATTAATCAAAACAAATGCAAAGTATAATAATAACAACAATAAGTGAGATAAATGATAGCACTAAACAATAATAATAAAAATAATACGGGATATTAAATAGTAATAACAATGACAATAATGCTAACTAGTTAATTAGTTAATAATAATAGCACCAACAATACTAAAAACAGAATAATACTAGTAAATCAATAAATAGCAATAATAGTAAAATAGAGAATTAGATAATAACAATAATAATAATAATAATAATAATCATAATGGTAATAGTAGCACAATGGATATGGCAGTGGCTCAAATAACCTTAATAATATTAATAATAATAATAATAAAGACATTAAATGCATTAAACATGGCAAAAGACTTAATAATGAACATAAACACAATAGAAATAACAATGACAGCAAAATATTAAATTGAAGCAAGCAAATAATATATTGATAGGGATATTAACATACTGAAGTGTTGAAAATGAATAAGGGATGATAATAATGGCAAAAATAGGACTAACAATAATAAATAATGTGCCGAAAGAAAAAAATAAATAAATAAATGAGGATGAGTACAAGAATGTTTACCCTCAGAATTTTTGAGGTTGGAAATAGGATGTCTCGATCGATTTCCTTGTCGGATCTTTTTTTTAGATAATAATATTTGAAGTAAATGCAAAATCTGTGTTCTAAACAAATTATCTTGAGAAAAATATTTTTTGTGGGATGAAGAAACAAAGAAAATTAATTTTTCTTGCTCAAAACAACCCAAGATTAAATATTTTGTAATGGCAAAACTAAGATTTTTGAAGAAAACTTGAAGATTTTTGAAGAGTTTTTTAAGAAGCAAGAAAAGCTTCCTGGAGAGTGGAAAAAAGGTAGAGAGGAAAAGCTAAGGAAAAAAAAAGTGAATTCAACCTGCCGTCTCCCAAAAATGAGGTGCCAACCCTCATTTAATCCTGTCTTGGCCAAAAATGGCAAGGGACAAAAAAACTTTCATTTTTAGTTAATCTAAAATAACATGAAATGGTGAAACAAAGGAAGCTGAAAAAAATCAGAAAATCAGACTGAAAACAGCGAAAAAAAACGGACAGGCGAAACAGGTCGCGCGGAGGAGCCAAGGGCGCGCGGCAGCCTGCGCGTGGTGCCTTGGCACCGCGCGCGGCAGGCTGCTGCGCGCAGCCTGCCTCGCGCAGGCAGGTCGCGCGGGGCAGCTGCCTCGCGTGCAGGGGGTCGCGCGAGGCAGCAGGCCTCGCGCGCAGGGGCAGCGCGCGAGGCAGCCTGCCTCGCGTGCAGGGGCCTCGCGCGAGGCCCCCCGCCTCGCGCGCAGGGGGGTCGCGCGAGGCGCCCGCCCCGCGCGCAGGGGCGTCGCGCGAGGCGGATGCGCGCTGGGGCGGCCTGCCTCGCAGGCGCCCCTGCGCGCTGGGGCGGCCTGCCTTGCAGGCGCCCCTGCGCGCTGGGGCAGCCTGCCGCGCAGGCGGCCCCGCGCTGCCGCAGGTGGCATTCGCGATCTCTTTTTTTTTTTTTTTTTTTTTTAAAACCTTAACATAAAATAAATAATTTTTTACCCCATTTTAATTTTTAATCCCTAAAATATATATTTTTAAATTATTTTTCGAAAAAACACAATCTTGACAAGGGAACGATCGATTCTCACTTTTCTTGCCGAAAGTCGGTCTTTTGTTTCATCATCGGGTAATTCTGATCTTGGACCGCCTCAGGACCCGGTGTCTACAGTTGCCCCCAATTTCTGGGAACTCTAGGACTCAGGTGCCTAAGTGAGCCAAAATTCAGAAAAGAGAGGGAGAGATGCGTACCTGAGGCGGTCGATGCCCGGAACTTGATCTCGCCAGCTTGTCGGCATCATAGGACAACTACCAGTCACACGATTGAGGAACGTCAGCTTGTCGACATGAAACCCAGGCTGAGCGACTGATAAACACCGGCTTGTCGGTGCGTGAAGGCGCCAGACTTTGAAGAACGTGATGGATAGAACACCAGCTTGTCGGTGTGTGAAACCACGGCTGAACGACTGATAAACACCAGCTTGTCGGTGTGTGAAGGCGCCAGACTTGGAGGAACGCGATTGATAGAACACCAGCTTGTCGGTGTGTGAAACCACGGCTGAACGACTGATAAACACCAGCTTGTCGGTGTGTGAAGGCGCCAGACTTTGGAGAACGCGATTGATAGAACACCAGCTTGTCGGTGTGTGAAACCACGGCTGAACGACTGATAAACACCAGCTTGTCGGTGTGTGAAGGCGCCAGACTTGGAGGAACGTGATTGATAGAACACCAGCTTGTCGGTGTGTGAAACCACGGCTGAACGACTGATAAACACCAGCTTGTCGGTGTGTGAAGGCGCCAGACTTTGAGGAACGTGATTGATAGAACACCAGCTTGTCGGTGTGTGAAACCACGGCTGAACGACTGATAAACACCAGCTTGTCGGTGTGTGAAGGCGCCAGACTTGGAGGAACGCGATTGATAGAACACCAGCTTGTCGGTGTGTGAAACCACGGCTGAACGACTGATAAACACCAGCTTGTCGGTGTGTGAAGGCGCCAGACTTTGGAGAACGCGATTGATAGAACACCAGCTTGTCGGTGTGTGAAACCACGGCTGAACGACTGATAAACACCAGCTTGTCGGTGTGTGAAGGCGCCAGACTTGGAGGAACGTGATTGATAGAACACCAGCTTGTCGGTGTGTGAAACCACGGCTGAACGACTGATAAACACCAGCTTGTCGGTGTGTGAAGGCGCCAGACTTTGAGGAACGTGATTGATAGAACACCAGCTTGTCGGTGTGTGAAACCACGGCTGAACGACTGATAAACACCAGCTTGTCGGTGTGTGAAGGCGCCAGACTTTGGAGAACGCGATTGATAGAACACCAGCTTGTCGGTGTGTGAAACCACGGCTGAACGACTGATAAACACCAGCTTGTCGGTGTGTGAAGGCGCCAGACTTTGGAGAACGCGATTGATAGAACACCAGCTTGTCGGTGTGTGAAACCACGGCTGAACGACTGATAAACACCAGCTTGTCGGTGTGTGAAGGTGCCAGACTTTCCTGCAGAAAGAAAAAAGACTTGTATGCAAGGGTAAGTTATGCATGTGCGTGTGCATATGTTATGCAGAATGCAGGTGACACCATTCATCTGAGTGGCCTAGGGGTCGAGGTGCAATAACTTTTGCCGAAGCGACTCATGGCTTCATGTGGTTGCTTATGCCCCCAAGCGCCTGAAGGCGATGTCCTGCTTTAGAAACTCTGACTCATAGCTTTTCAGGGAGGATTGCCCGATGTGTGCCTTTACTTGAAAGGGGTTGCCCAAGGTAATGCTGCCTTATCACTCCAAGCGTCATTGTTTTAAAGGTAGTGCGTCCCTCGTGGATTTTCACACTAGCTTTTCTTAGCGGGAGATGCGTCCTTGTCGGATTTTCACATAATCCTGTGCCTTATTTTTTGCCTGGAATAGACCCAACCCAATCCAGCGGCTTTTATTTATTTCATTTTTTTTATGGGGCAGACTGCCTGTCGCCAGGTTTTCACCCCGCCCTTTGGCCTAACTTTTGCTTAGAGCGCCAGTCACGGTTTTCATCTCTAACGGCCTTTTTTTTTTTATTTTTTTTTTTTTAAAGGTTTTATCGGTCGCAGCAATATGGGATGGATTGCGCACACTCAAATGGGGAGCGACACATCACTTGTTCAAAAGGAACTATGGACATTTATTGGATAAAAGAACTACTCTGAATACATAATTGCATACATGTACACTTTTCTCGTGTGATTTCATTACACATGATCATCATTTGACATTAGGCCCAAGATACCAGACCACATCTAATCTTGAGATAGATCTCAAAGGCATCGTAACTCCTGTTATCAATCAGCCCTCTCGGGTTTTCTTGATTGAACATTTTCTCTCCTTTCTTTTTTTTTTTTTTTTTTCGTCTTCAGCCGTGGAATCTTTTCAATCTGTCGGCGTTGACCGGCTCCCTGAATTCATTCCCATCACTATCTGTCAGGATCGCAGCTCCTTTAGACAACAGCTTCTTCAGAATGAAGGGTCCTTCCCAAGTCGGCCTAAACTTGCCTCGAAAGTCCGGAACCCCCGGCCTCATCTGTTTAAAGACTAGGTCTCCCTCCTTCAATGGGTGTTTTCTTATTTTCTTCCCAAATGAGCGGGCTAGCCTTTTCTGGTAGATCTGATTGTGGTAGTACGCCCTCATCCTACCTTCGTCCAATAGGTTCAACTGTAGTAGCCGCTGCTGGGCCCATTCGGCTTCTGGTAGCTGAGCTTCTGTTACCACCCTTAGTGACTGGAGTTCTACTTCTACCGGGAGGACTGCTTCCGTCCCGTAAACCAAGGAGAAAGGGGTAACCCCTGTAGAAGTTCTGGCAGTGGTCCTGTAGCCCCATAGTGCAAATGGCAATTTCTCGGCCCAGTCTTTATAGGTTTGTACCATCTTAGCCAATATCTTCTTGATGTTCTTGTTAGCGGCCTCGACCGCCCCATTGGCTTGCGGTCGGTATGGAGAGGACTTATGGTGTTGGATGGCATACTTCTTGAGCATCTGCTTAGTCTCAGCTTGGAACTGTACCCCATTATCTGACACGATGTGATGCGGGAGCCCGTACCTACATATCAAATGCCGCTCGATGAACCTGGCCATTTCCCGGGCGCCTATCTTCTTGAAGGATTCAGCCTCAACCCACTTAGTGAAGTAATCAATGGCGACTACGATGAACCTGTGCCCATTAGAGGCTGTCGGGTGTATTTCCCCTATAATGTCGATCCCCCATGCTGCAAATGGCCACGGAGACGTCAGGTTGCACAATTCTGACACGGGCAGGTGTCTTAAATTAGCGTACTGTTGGCACAATTGGCACTCCTTCACATACTTAGAACAATCTGTATCCATTGTTAGCCAGAAGAAACCTTGCCGCATTATCTTCTTTGCTAGGGCTAGACCGTTCATATGGGCCCCACAGACCCCTGCATGAGTTTCCTCCATAACCCTTTTGGCCTCTTTCTCATCTAAACATCTTAGTTGTATGCCATCGGCTTGTCTCTTGTATAGCACACCGTCTACACTGATGAACTGAGTGGACAACTTGCGAATCATCCTCTGGTCTTTTTCAGTGGCTTCTTCTGGGAATACTGACCTTTCCAAATAGTTCTGGACATCATAGTACCATGGCTTTCCGTCTGTAACCTCAACATCCCCAACTTGCTCAGTCTCAAAGTGTGGCTTGTCTGCACTAGAAATGAGCACAGGCCTCATGGCTATTCCCTTGAGGTTATCCCACATAGATACGAGGGTGGCTAAGGCATCTGCCAATTGGTTCTCATCTCGGGGCACATAGTTAAAAGTGCAGATTTCAAACTGGCCGCTTAGTTTTTTTAAACACCTCACATATGGCAACAGCCGCTCTTCCTTAACGGTCCATTCACCCCTGACCTGGTGGATTACTAAGGATGAGTCCCCGAAGACCTCTACCACTTTTGCCCCCACGGCTGAGAGTGCTTCTAACCCAAAGATGCAGGCTTCGTACTCAGCTTCGTTATTTGTGGCTTTATACCTCAGTTTCTTGGCTAAGGGGAGCTTCTCACCATCTGGGGTTACTAAAATTACTCCTGTACCAGCCCCTTTGTTATTTACTGCCCCATCAAAATACATTTGCCATTTCTGCACGGTGATGGCCGCCACATTTTCGTCAGGGAATTCATACTCCAGTCGGTCTCCTTCAATGGGATGGTCAGCAAGAAATTCCGCCACTGCTCGACCTTTAATGGTCTTTTTGGTAATGTATTCCACATCGAATTCTTGCAGCAATATCAGCCACCTTCCCATTTTTCCTAGCAAAGAGGGTGCTTCCTGAAGGTACCGAAGGGGATTTTGCTTGGCAATGGCTTGTACTTTATAGGAATGAAAGTAATGCCTCAACTTCTTCGATGCCCAGATTACTGCTAGGCAGATCTTTTCCACTTCGATATACTTGGCTTCATAAGGGAGGAATTTCTTGCTGAGGTAGTAAACCGCAAATTCGACCCCGAATTCATCCTCTTGGGCCATCATGGCTCCTACAGAACTTTCTTCTATTGCTAGGTAAAGGATCAGCGGCTTAGCAGGCCGCGGCAGTCGTAGCACTGGGGGATGTTGGAGGTAATCCTTAATGACATCAAAAGCCTTCTGGCAGTCATCGTTCCACTTGACCGGCTGATTCTTCCTGAGGAGCTTGAAGATTGGTTCGCACACCGAAGCGAGCTTGGAAATGAACCTACTGATATACTGCAATTTGCCCAGAAAACTCCGGACTTCCTTTTCCTTTTGGGGCACTGGCATTTCTCTGATTGCCTTGATTTTATCAGGGTCCACTTCTATTCCCCTTTGGCTTACCACATGGCCTAACAGCTTACCCGAGGTGACTCCGAAGATGCATTTCTTGGGATTGAGGCGAAGATTATACTTGTCGATCCTCTGAAAGAACTTCTCTAAGGCCTCGAAATGTCCTTCTCGAGTTGCCGACTTGATCATCATATCATCGACATACACTTCAACCTCCTTGTGAATCAAGTCATCCAAGATCTTAGTAGCCATCCTTTGGTATGTCGCCCCAGCATTCTTTAACCCAAAAGGCATCACTCGGTAGGCGAATGTCCCCCATTCTGTGATGAAAGCTGTCTTGATTCGATCCACAATCCTGTTAAGGATTTGGTTATATCCCGCGTACCCATCCACAAAGCTGTACATCATACAAGCGGCCGCGCTATCCACCAGCACATCAATGTGAGGTAGGGGAAAGTCATCCTTTAGGCAGGCTTTGTTCAGGTCTCGGTAGTCAACGCACACTCGGACTTTCCCATCCTTCTTGGCTACGGGGACAACATTAGCTAACCATGTTGGATACTGGACCTCTACCAGAAACTTGGCTTCGATCTGTTTGTGCACTTCCTCCTTTACCTTCTCTGCCCATTCTGGTCTCAGCCTCCTGAGCTTTTGCTTAACCGGCTTGCACTCTGGGTAGGTCGGAATGATGTGTTCGGCAACCGCCCGATCAATCCCTGGCATATCCTCATAGGTCCAGGCGAAGACTCTTTCATATTTTTTCAGAATTCTCTCAAATTTTATCCTTTCCTCAAGAGTTACATCGGACGCTATCAAGATTTCCTTTGGATTTTCCAAAGTCCCGAGATTAAATGTGGTGGTATTGGTTGAGTTAATGTCAAATATAAATGATTCATGCTCGTGATCATGCATAATGAAATCATGAGAAACATCGCACAAGTAAGCAAAGTCATTCATATTATTAAAGTACTCAGAATTACAGACAGAGTTGTCAAATAGTTCGGGAATAAAAAGTACATCAGCAAAGCTATCATTATCATCTTCTGCTGGAGCCGGCTCTGAGGTCGATGGCCCTTTGTCGTCGTCGATCTTCAAACTCCCCAACTCTGGTGCCGCCTCTTCATCTTCTACTTTCTCCTTGCCCTTCACCCGGGTGGCCAGCAGACTTTCAGTGACAATCTCCTCCGGAACCTCTCGATCCCATGCTAGAGTCTGATTGAAGATTTCCTCATCCCAGAAGGCTTCCACTGCCTTGACCATTCCCTCGGACCAGTCAAACACATCATTGAAGATTTCAAAACCTGGGGTGATCTTGCCATCAATCCACTGAGGCTCTGCCTCCCCACAGTAGGCGCATGCCGATGCAGCCGGTACAAAAGTCTCCAAAATGTGCGGCACTTCCGCAGGCTTCTTCTCGGGCTTGCTCTTCTTGGCATCAGTAGCGTAGCCCAAACCTCTCCTATCCTTCTGCCCCCTTGTGGCGACAGGCTCTTGAATCCCTTGTGAGCTCTTACCCAAACCAGCCCCGGGGAGAAAGCTCATCTTCTTCATCATATTGACAACTTGGGGGCTTACCACTGTCCCGTCCTCTTCATTCACCATAGCCACATGAAACCCACTGAAGGGTTGATTGGAAATCCCTAGCACCGACACTTGATTGTCATTAGCCGCTTTAATGGTCACAATCTGTCCTTCATGGGGAATCTTAATCATTTGATGGAGCGTAGATGGGACCCCTCCCAACTTGTGAAACCAAGGCCTTCCTAGCAGCACTGCAAAATTAGCCGGTATTGGCAGGACAACAAACTCAGCCTCGATCTCAACTGGCCCGGTCTTAACTTGCGCTTTAAAGGTCCCAGCAGCTTGCCTTCTCGAGTTATCATAAGCGGTGATGGTCAGATCGGATTCGCTCAACATGCCCTCATTCAATCCAAGTGAAGGTAGCGCCACTAGCGGGCATACATTAATGGAAGATCCATCATCCACCATGACACAGGCCGTGTGTTTACCATTGATCTGAGCTCGGATATACAGAGGGCGATTGTGATTACGACCCTCGACTGGCAGGTCGGCATCAGTGTAAACTATGTTTTCTTCAGATCCCCCTTTCACCATGCCCAATAACTCGGAGGGTGAGATAGTGGTGGCGACTGTCGATTCACACAAAGCTTCAACTAGCTTCTGCCTATGGCTTGGGGATTGCCTCAATAGGTCCCAGATGGATATTTGTGCTGTCGTCTTCTTCAGTTGCTTCAGGATCTGATTCTCTTCCGCTTCTTGCTCCACCATAGGAGGCATCGGGTCCTGTTGCTTCTCAATTTCTGGCACCACTCTTCCACTGCGGGTAACAGTCTGTACCTCTTGCACTTTATCCTCTTCGCCCCCAGAGTTCCATACATCCCTCGGCTCGTCGGCCTCTTCAGTCTCACCTTCACTGGTTGAGTCCCAACATTCTATCATGTTCACCTGGGGCTCCTCCTCATTAACTTCTCGCTCGGGGCGGACAATGGCCATGTAGTCATTACCGTAGAGATCTCTCAATACGTACCATTCTGGCAGACCCGATCCTATCATGAAAACAGGGGGAGGGACGGCATTGTACCCGGTATTCTTCTTCTTCTCCCTCTTTTCAGGGTCAGAGATCTGCTTACTGTCAATGAGATCTTGGACCCGATCTCTCAAAGTTCTGCAAGAGTCAGTGAGGTGACCGGTGTGCTGGTGGAACGCACAGTATTGGTCTCCTCTATGGTTCGGCTGACCGTAGGTCTTAGCTTGTCTGGCTGGCAAAGGTTGAAGTTTTCCCTCTTTCATTAATCGTTCCAGGACCCAAGACAATGGTCTTCCCAAATTCGAATAGTGTCTCTGGTTCACGTCAGTGGCTGAAACTTCCGCTGTTTTGCCTACTCTGTTACTGCTGCTTCCGGCGCCACCTGACCTATTTCCCCCTTGGTTCCCGAAGTTCTTCCGAGCAAAACTGTCATTATTGGCTTTCCTTGCCAAGTACTCCGATTCAGCTTCAATTGCTATGTCTTTTAAGGATTCCCAATCCTTGAGCCCTTTCATCTTAAGCCCCTCCCTCAAGTATGGGCTTGCATTTTTGATGAACAGCCTGATTTGGTCCGACGTATCGGGCTTCCTCTTCATTTCCATAACACGATTCCTCCACCGCGTAAGGTAGTCATGAAAGGATTCACTAGACTTCTGTTGCAGGAGCTCAAGATCTTTTAACGTCACTTCCATACGGGTACTGCAGTCGTACTGCCTCATGAACTCATTCGTGAGCAGATCCCAATCTTCTTTCGACCTCCTGTCTAAACCATGGTACCAATCGACCGCTGACCCCATCAAACTAAGGCAGAAGTACTCTACCTTTTGCTTCTTGGTAAGACCCGTGCCTTTCATGATCAAGGCATATTGCTTAAGATGGGCCGAAGGGTCAGACGTGCCATCAAACTTCGGTAAATCTGGCATTTTGAATCTCTGAGGCAGCAGCTCTTCCTCACCCAAATCTACATCTTTGGGGATGACCCCCTTTCCGACCGATAACATTCGTGCCATGGCCTCCATCCTTTCCTCCATCTTCCGCATCACATCATCCTCCAACTTAGGAACTTTGCACCTTACAGCTTGGGGGATTACTGGCTCATCTTCCTCTTCCCCTAAGAAATCATCCCGCAGGTCCGGAATCCTCACCCTTTGTTGCTCAACTGGTGTTGCCACTCTAGGCTCGGTAATTGGCTGTGGCACAGTAGTAGTTGGTATAGTGGTCTCCACAACAGGGGTTTCGACCGGGTCAACAGTTGGAGCTCCAGATGGTTGTCCAGCGTGTGGTGTCATTTGGGCGACAAAGTTTCCCATCATGGCCAAAATCTTTCTTTCAAAATCTTCGAACTTCTTGTCCAAATCCTGTGTCGTTACAGCACCCGAATCTTGCGGTAAATCTGCCATTACTGATCCAGAGGATTGTTCTGAATAAGAGTCTGAGTTTCTATCCCAATCTGAACCCGATGCTGATGCCAGACTTGACTGCTCAACTACTTGATTTCTGACCAACCTCCCGCTAGGATCTCTGGACCACTCGAATGGATCTATGATGGCTGAAAAAACCCAATTCGTTAGCATGATGCATGGATGGCATTAAGAATGCATGATCGTGTTGATGCAGCATCCACAACCACATGCAAGCAAACAAACCCTTCCAACCTTATTTCTCCCGCACACGGGGTAATGTGGTCTCTTCCCTAGGTGGGCTTAGTCCATGGGTCAACAGGGGACCCTATGAACGCGCGAAGTGCATGGCGAAAAGCCGGCAGCATAACAGTCCTAATCTAATGCGCATTCGTATGAGTTTTGGCCATTACGTATTTGGACAATTCAATTAAGTTAAGGTGGGCTCACCGGGGCATGAAAGCCTTTGATAAAAGACCACTTAACTTGCTTGGTTTTGTTTAATACGCGACGGCCCATATCACAAGCATTGTATTAAGGAGCATACCACCTAGTGGAAGTTTCTATTTGCCATTATATGGGCTTTGGTCAAGGTGATGAATCTTTAAGGCTACCCCAAGCATGATCCCTGCCGACGGGTCTAGCTCATCACGAGCATAACGACCGATCGGGTCACCATTTGATATACCAAAAGGTACGAGGCTTGGGCTGGTGATTATCCTTAACACTTCCCTACAATGAGTGAAAGTAGGGTCGTGCTTCGGGAACGCACCGGGGTAAGATAGGGACCAACTAGCGTAAGTCTAAGGCTCTAAAATGTGATGCAAATTTTTGAAAAGAGATAGAACTTTAAGTTTTAAGAACCCAGTTATACATTTTAACCAAAGCACTTTCGGAGCAAAGTCTCAAACACAAAGTTCCCCAGTGGAGTCGCCACTGTGACGCGCGCCGAACCTGAAAACCCAGCAAGGGCCCTCTCTTTGAATCCGCTTTAGGATTCGAGGTATGAAGGTTCGCGTCTTTTGATCATGGGCGCCATGAGGCATCATCGGTGTGTTCCTCCCAATAGAACATTGGGGAGAACAACCTAGCCTATTGACGCCTAAAGGCACCTTTGAGGTATTATGGAGTCGCCACCCAATTCCAAAGAATTGAGAAAAGGTCTCTCACCTCTTGTTGGTCGAGACCAGAGATCTGATGTTCGGAACTTCCCTCTTATTTATGCTTTGGTTAAGTATAAGTGGGTTTTTAACTTCTTAAGATTATATCTCTCATCTCATGCGATTGATGCATTTAATTAAATGGCGCATTGAAAGCACATAAAGAAAATAAAAGCGATAACTAAAGAAAGCAATAGATGAAAGCGGTAAACACGCAAGCACACAATTGCAAGAAAAATAGGGGCGGAATACAACCCCGTCGAAAGGAAATCAAAGATGTGAATGGGGACGAAATACAATCCCCTAAAATAAATAAGATTGCCCCGAAATTAATTACAAGGGCCCAAAATGAAAGAACATAAATTTAAACACTCACCCAAAAATGAAATGAAAGGACATTCATAAATCGGGACATTATTTAGGGAGCATTGGTTCCCTCGCACTCGTTCGAAGGTTAGGAACGTTGGTTCCTTCGTATTAATTTAAAGAGGATTCGAAGAGTCATTTTGATTGTTTGGATTGGAAAAAAACCGGGATGAGTGATCCCATTTTATTGAAAATTGACTCTTCGTTTTGACTGTGATAATTTTATTGTTGGACTAAAACAAGGGACATTGGTCCCAATTTTATTAGTAAAGGTTTAATTTAGTTGTATAAATATTTTCGTGACTTTTATCGCACGCGTGCATAAATAAAATAAATATTTACAAACAAGCACAACAAAAGATAGGGAATTAGGAGGATCTCACCGAACCGATGTGTTTATCCACGCGTCGCGACCCATCCGGGGAGTCGCGGGGATGCTCAAATAACCCGATTCAAGTTAAACTCATACAAAAATAATATCCAAAAATATTAGTAAATGTCCCAAGTAAATTAATCAAAACAAATGCAAAGTATAATAATAACAACAATAAGTGAGATAAATGATAGCACTAAACAATAATAATAAAAATAATACGGGATATTAAATAGTAATAACAATGACAATAATGCTAACTAGTTAATTAGTTAATAATAATAGCACCAACAATACTAAAAACAGAATAATACTAGTAAATCAATAAATAGCAATAATAGTAAAATAGAGAATTAGATAATAACAATAATAATAATAATAATAATAATCATAATGGTAATAGTAGCACAATGGATATGGCAGTGGCTCAAATAACCTTAATAATAATAATAATAATAATAATAATAAAGACATTAAATGCATTAAACATGGCAAAAGACTTAATAATGAACATAAACACAATAGAAATAACAATGACAGCAAAATATTAAATTGAAGCAAGCAAATAATATATTGATAGGGATATTAACATACTGAAGTGTTGAAAATGAATAAGGGATGATAATAATGGCAAAAATAGGACTAACAATAATAAATAATGTGCCGAAAGAAAAAAATAAATAAATAAATGAGGATGAGTCCAAGAATGTTTACCCTCAGAATTTTTGAGGTTGGAAATAGGATGTCTCGATCGATTTCCTTGTCGGATCTTTTTTTTAGATAATAATATTTGAAGTAAATGCAAAATCTGTGTTCTAAACAAATTATCTTGAGAAAAATATTTTTTGTGGGATGAAGAAACAAAGAAAATTAATTTTTCTTGCTCAAAACAACCCAAGATTAAATATTTTGTAATGGCAAAACTAAGATTTTTGAAGAAAACTTGAAGATTTTTGAAGAGTTTTTTAAGAAGCAAGAAAAGCTTCCTGGAGAGTGGAAAAAAGGTAGAGAGGAAAAGCTAAGGAAAAAAAAAGTGAATTCAACCTGCCGTCTCCCAAAAATGAGGTGCCAACCCTCATTTAATCCTGTCTTGGCCAAAAATGGCAAGGGACAAAAAAACTTTCATTTTTAGTTAATCTAAAATAACATGAAATGGTGAAACAAAGGAAGCTGAAAAAAATCAGAAAATCAGACTGAAAACAGCGAAAAAAAACGGACAGGCGAAACAGGTCGCGCGGAGGAGCCAAGGGCGCGCGGCAGCCTGCGCGTGGTGCCTTGGCACCGCGCGCGGCAGGCTGCTGCGCGCAGCCTGCCTCGCGCAGGCAGGTCGCGCGGGGCAGCTGCCTCGCGTGCAGGGGGTCGCGCGAGGCAGCAGGCCTCGCGCGCAGGGGCAGCGCGCGAGGCAGCCTGCCTCGCGCGAGGCGCCCGCCCCTGCGCGCAGGGGGGTCGCGCGAGGCGCCCGCCCCGCGCGCAGGGGCGTCGCGCGAGGCGGATGCGCGCTGGGGCAGCCTGCCGCGCAGGCGGCCCCGCGCTGCCGCAGGTGGCATTCGCGATCTTTTTTTTTTTTTTTTTTTTTTTTTTTTTTTTTTTTAAAAACCTTAACATAAAATAAATAATTTTTTACCCCATTTTAATTTTTAATCCCTAAAATATATATTTTTAAATTATTTTTCGAAAAAACACAATCTTGACAAGGGAACGATCGATTCTCACTTTTCTTGCCGAAAGTCGGTCTTTTGTTTCATCATCGGGTAATTCTGATCTTGGACCGCCTCAGGACCCGGTGTCTACACACCACAATTTTTTTCTTTAAATGACAACCATAAATTTTTGCCAACGATTGGCAACTCATTAAATCACTCATGCTTGCTAATAATTTATGTCTTCTTGCCAACTAATTATGTCTTCTTCTTTGACAAATATTGCAGCCAACCTATCATCAACTAATTAAATGAATAATACCATGTGCAATTGTCCATACTCATATGTGGCTCATTCTTCTCCACTTCCATTTTTAATTAATTTCTTAAGTTTAACTTTTAACAATTTTTACTGTTTTAATGCATTATGTTTTAAAAGTAAAGTAATAAATAAGAAAATTATTGAAAATGTTAAAATATTAATTAAAAGTAAAAATAAAATTGAAATTTTTGGATCCCAAATAGATAGAATTTTTTTATAAATAATATTTTTTAAAAAATATTTGAATTTTTTGAGTGCTTTCAAAAATATTTGCAGAGTTGGGGCTTTTTAGGGGCTGTTTAGTTCAAGAAAATATTTTCCATTTTCCTTTTATAGTTTTCATTTTCATTTCTGAGTTTTCCGTTTTTTCATTTTTCAAAATAAAATATTAGAAAATGAAAATTATATTTGATTCTCTCCTTTTATCTGTATTTTTATTTTCTATTTTCTTTACAATTTTTTTAATATTCTGTATATTCTATTAATATAATTACAATAATTGTTATTTATATTAATAATATTTTAGGTATTGATAAATAAATATTTAAATTAATCAATGCTTAAAATACTAATAGGTATTTATGAAAATTTTAAACAAGCTATAAGTGAACTTAAATAATAAAATTCAGTTAATCAAATAAATTTTTAAATTTTTTTACAAAATGAAAACTATAATTATAGTTTATTTCTAATAATCGTAATAAAATAAAATAAGTTTCTAAATTAAATTTGTTGTTGCAGTAAGAGATGAACTGTTGTATTAAATTTGTATTAAGTTTCTTTTTTATAAATTAGAAAAGAAGATAGTATGGTTGAATTTGAACTCTCTTTTAATAAAGGAAAAATATGAAAACATATTTTTTGTTGTGGAATATTATTGTGGAATATTCCTATTTGGATAACTACCCTAAGTTCTAATTAGACTCTAAGTCTACTAGTATTGTATTCCTAATCAAATTCTATTACTTAGTTTTTGTGCCTATAAATATGCTAGTTGTGAGCTATTAAAGAAACACAATAAAATGATCAGAGAATATATTATTCTCATTCTCTTTATATTTCTACTTTGATTTTACTTTTATTTATAACACGTTATCAGCACGATAGTCTCAATTAATTATTGGAAGTCGGTGGTTTACTACAACCCGGCTCGAAGGAATCAAGATTTTAATTTTCAAGAATTAGACGGTAAGTAAATTTAATCCGTAAATTTTGAATTTTCGTGAATCAATGAAATTGATTATAGATTGAGTTATGGTATAATGAATTGTATAATTGTTATGATTAATACAATTATTTGAAAGCTCCTGAAGAGCCGTAATGCCATTATCCGCATACAATTTGTTATGGAATATGTTATTTTTCAATATTTCTCAAAGAAATTTATTGATTTCTAAAAGATATTCGCTGAAATGAATATCACTTTGAGATTGAGATTAGAATATTGAAATAAATATATGACAATATTTGTATTGAAAAATATTCTTGAAAATTATTTGATTTTACTAACAAATAGAAATATTAGTAACCTGAAGTTTACTAACTATTATACAAATATTAGTAACCTGAAGTTTACTAATTGAATGACAATTGCTTACTTGGCATGACCGGCTTGACCATACCGGATCAATTATAATGCATAAATTATTGAGAATTCATATATATTAGAGAACCAGAAGTTTCTTTAATTCAATTTAAGAAATTCTCATAAGATACTTGTTGTCAAAAAATATTATTAAAGTATCACTAGCTAATAAAGGGACTGCATTCCCTTCATTCTGGAATGAATAAAGATAATATATGTGGGCCCACTATCCACCATGTTAACCATTCAAATGATTTAAGATTTTTTAGAAATGCATCGATAAAATGATAACATGTGTGTTATTATCAACTCACAACCTGTAGTTTGTGAGATTATTCAAATTAAGTGCACAACTTTCAGATTATGCGATCAAGACATTTTTCTTGATAATACTAGTGATCATATATTGCGGGTAAATGATTGTTATAAGCCCGATATACATATTTATACTCAAATGTCTAGCAAAAATATTTATTAAATGCCTCTGATCAATTGCTAGATATTTTTAAGAGAACAACAGTACTCCTATTTTTATATAGGGATATTATTGCTTGAAAAAATACTTACATGCATTATGCCAATAAAGATTATTAAATTCCTCTATTGCAATTTTTAGTTAAAAATTGCATTTTGATTATTTTCTAATATCAGGGGAAGTAAGTAGCTGAAAAATAAAATAATAAATACATTACGTTTAATTTAGATCCTCATATTATGAACCTGAAGTTCAAATTATGATGTTAATGTATTTGTTAGTGTGTAAAGATTCATTGAATCTCATGTGTATCGGCTGCAAATGCTCCAATTCAAAGTAATGTCCCAGTAGGACAATTTGCCTTGTAGGGTAAATTATTCGGTTCTAAATAAAAATAAAATTTTTGAATAACAAGTAGCAAATAAATCAATATGGTCATATTATGGAGGCATGTGCTCCTGAAGAGACATATGACATAACTAATTTCAAAATCCCGGAAATGATTCAAGTACTTGAAATTAAATAAGAGATCTCAATATGTTATGTCATTGAAATGAACCGAAAAAGTTAAAGTTGTCGACAACATTTTTGCATAAAAATATCGATGTTGATATTTTCAACATAACGAGGATCTTGAAATTAAATATGTTGAAAAATACAGATGGTTATTGCATTCAATTCTATAATATACATTTTTGGACCTGTAGTTCAAATATTGGAAAATATTATGCCAATTGGGTGCATATTCATGCAATGTACAATGAAGTCATAAATAATGACTTATTTTATTACATTTATTGCAATGAATTGGCATTTATTATGAAAATATATATTTTCTTATAATATATATGGATGCAATAATTTTAAAGTATTTATCAATCTGCCAATATGTTAATATGTAAATAATTGATACTATTTGCCTGTTTAATAATGAAATTATTACATAAAAATCCCTGAAAGATTTATCATGCCTGAAGCATATATAGATATTTTTGAAAAAATTTGTTTAATACAAATATGTATTAGATTTTATGATTTTGAAGTATTATAATGTTGCATATTATCATAATTTATTTATGATTTTGATTATTATTGGCTCTTGAAGAGTTTGAAATATTTTAACAGATATTGAAAATTAAAATTTTGTATCGACCTGAAAATCAAATACTATTTGATTGAAAATATAATTTTGATAATGTGATTACATGTTTATAAATTATTTTTCATTGAATACACCAATGGTTGTAAAGTCATTAGAGACAAAATATTCATTGATCATATATTATTGCTATTTATGTATTATATAATCATGCATTATAAGGTAATTGTCAAACTGTTACTTAAAATTACATATTGTTTTAAAGATTATACTTCTCTGTATAATCATATATTTTTTATTTGAAAAAATTCTATTATTTTCATTTATTTTTAAGTATTGCTTTAGACATGTTTGAATTAAATTACTAAATGCATTCGTTTGTAATAGTTATTATATGATTATGTTGTATATGTGTCGCAAAAATTATTTTATTACATTTGTTTCATTTCCTGAAGTGAATGAAACAATATAAAATTATAACCATTGAAATGGTATTTTCAAAAAATGACAAGTATTATTATATTATTTTCACCACCAGAAGTGGCTGATAATTAAGAGAAAAATAAGAATGGTTAAGAAAACCATTTGAAAATAGATAACTTATCCATTATACGATATGAAAATATATTTATCACGTACCTATTGTACGTATTATCATATTATTAAGTTTTATAAATTCTCCATCTTAAAGAAATGAAAGATGTGGAGATGAACTTGTACATGCTTGTAAAGATACAACATGTAATTTTGAAAAATAAATTTTAGTTGTTATTTTTCAGTTCATGAATACTATATCCAGAAGATATATGGCTAACATATCCGGAAGATATGTGCCTCATTTTTAGACAAAAAATCTTATGATATGACATATCAGAATTTTATTTACACAAGTTTAAAATTGTGTACTGATATTATTATAAGGGGAAGAAAAATATACATTGTACTCTTTTTTCCTTAATTAAGGTTTTTTTCCCATTGGGTTTTTCCTGTTAAGGTTTTTAATGAGGCAACTTATGATGTGTATTAAAGATATTGTGTACTCTTTTTTCCTTCACTAGGTTTTTATCCCACAGGGATTTTTTCTAGTAGGGTTTTTAATGAGGCACAGTATGTATTAATGGATATTCAAGGGGAAGTATGCACTACGAATTACATGATTATGAATGTTTGTTACCCCTTAAGATTGATAGCATGGCTTATCAAAAGGAAAAGGTAAACAGTAATTGTTTATGCAAGACATATTACAATATTGTCAATTAATTTAAAGTCCGCCAGAAGCATGACAGATCTTTTAGTGAAAAGTGGATATGGGAATAATTCCATTTGTCCATGAGTTTTTATCAATAAGATAAACTCTGAATTTGCTTTTATATTAATGATTTAAATATAGTGGAGACTCCAGAAGAGATTTCTATTACTGCAGAATATTTGACAAAAGGAATTCTTGTGCATCAAGCAATCTATATTGAGAAAATCTTAAAACAATTTTATATGGATAAGTCCTATCCATTAAGTATTCTAATGTTTGTTCGTTCTCTTAATGTCAAGAAAGATCATTTTCGTCCACAAGAAGATAAAGAAGATGTTCTTGGCCCTGAAGTGCCATATGTTAGTGCAATAGGTGCACTTTTATATCTTGCAAATAGCACTAGACCAGATATCGCTTTTGCAGTTAATTCGCTAGCAAGATTTAGTTCTACACCAACTTGAAGACATTGGAATGGTGTAAAACATGTTTTACGTTATTTTCATGCCACTTCTGACATGGGTTTATTTTTTTCCAAAAATAGCAAAGTCAGAATTAGCAGGTTATATTGATGCCGGATACCTATCAGATTATCATAAAGTTCGGTCACAAACAGGTTATGTGTTCACACATAGTGACACTGCTATTTCTTGGCACTTTGTGAAGTAAACAATAACTGCTACTTGCTCGAATCATTCAGAAATATTAGCTATTCATGAAGCAAGTTGTAGATATTTGTGGTTGAAATCCACAACCCAACACATTAAAGGACCAAGTGGGTTAGTGGTAGAGGACAAGCCAACAAAATTGTATGAAAATAATGCAGCATGTATTTCACAGATCAAAAGTGGCTATATCAAAAGAGATAAAACCAAGCATATCTGAATAAAATTCTTTTACACTCATGAACTTATGAAGAAAGGATAAATTGATGTTTGCAAAGTTCGCTCAAGTGACAATCCAGCAGATTTGTTCACAAATACCCTACCAAGTTCATTTTTGCAAGAAGCATGTGTGCAATATTGGATTGCGTCAATTGAAAGATTTTGTATGATTCATTCATTTTTAAGGAAAAATACCTATGAATATTGTACTTTTTTTCCTTCGCTAAGTTTTTGTCCCACTGGGTTTTTCTTAGCAAGGTTTTAACGAGGCATGTTCATAGTGTATAGTCATCCAAGGGGAAGTGTTGTGGAATATTATTGTGCAATATTCCTATTTGGATAACTACCCTAAGTTCTAATTAGACTCTAAGTCTACTAGTATTGTATTCCTAATCAAATTCTATTACTTAGTTTTTGTGCCTATAAATATGCTAGTTGTGAGCTATTAAAGAAACACAATAAAATGATCAGAGAATATATTATTCTCATTCTCTTTATATTTCTACTTTGATTTTACTTTTATTTATAACATTTTTTGTGTTTTCCATACAATAGTTTAATTTTGAAAAATTTAGAAAATAGTTTTCTAATTTTCTAAATTGAAAAATATTACAACTAAACAGCATTTTCCATTTTCTAATTTTCTTGGAGTAATTTTCTGGAAAACTGGAAAAATTTTCAGAACTAAACAGCCCTTTAAATTTCCACAACAAAAAGTTGCAAAAATGGAATTTCATTTCCGCAACACTTTGTTGCAGAAATGAAATCAATTTTTTTTTTATTTTAATTTAATTTTAAGCTTTTCATTCCATTTGGAACGGAAAGCTTAACCGATTTTTCTTTTCTTTTTTTTTATTTTTATTTTTTTAATAAAAAATATAAATTTTTTTTATAGATGAAAAAATATAAATAAATTTCATTATTTCCTTTATTAATATAGAAAAAATAATTTTCTTTTATTAGTATGAAAAAAATAATTTTTTTTTACTTAATTTGATAAATATAATAAAAAAAATTTATAGGTTAACATCAACTGACATATTGGAAGTTTTAAAATTGTATGGTAAATGTTCTAAACTATAATAACTGCTCAAAGACTTTTTTTATGTTTAATATCTACTCCTGCACATTAAATTTTTTTACTATATACAAGAACGCTGGTCCTTTTTTGTTATACAGATTTTATGCCATATATAGTATTGGATGTTCTTGGACAATAATTTTATTTATCTTGCAGGTTGGAATTTTTGATGTATATCTGAGTATGATTTGATTTGTGACCTATTATAATGTTGAGAGGAGCAGCTGATAGCGACTGCAGGTTGCTTCCATTGTAATATCTTGAATCAGTGGATTACTAATATTGTGTTGTAATTTTCACTAAAATCTGACATTTGACAGTGACTGGAAGATTATTATTGAAGCGAAAATCAGAAATCTATTGGTGAATAACTTTTATGCACCACTCATGCATTATTCTATTGCTAAATATCTTATTTTTATCCTCTTCTGCTGTCCATCATCCTTATAACTGGTTAAACATAATAAATGAGGGAATATAGTAGCTTTCAGTGAGTAAATTTCTTGATATATTCTGGGGTTAATTCGAATTGTTTTTTTTCCCTGTGTACTAGTTTGAAAGCAGAGTGTGTTATGGTGTGCAGAGGCACGCACCGTTCGCTTCTTTTTCCTGAAAAATTAGAAGAAATATTGATTGTTGGTGGATGAGATTGCGATAGTGGTCCCTCTGTGCATTAATGGATTCTTCAAAGTATCAAACACGCTAAACTGTATTTTCGACCACAGTTTGATTATTTGGTTTCTGTCCACATGTTATTTGGACCAACTGCATATGGACAGAGAGGAGCTAAGAAATTGTTGAGCTTTGGGCAATGTTGCAAATTATGGAAACTTACAAGAGATTACAATTACAGTTGAAATTCTTGAAAGTATCACACCCTAAACTCTATTTTCAACCACAGTTTGATTATTTGGTTTGTATCCACATGTTGTTAGGACCTCTTTGGGGAAAAGAAAATATCTTCAACTTTCCGTGGACAGAGAGGAGCTAAGAAATTGTTGAGTTTTGGGCAATGTTGCAAATTATGGAAACTTACGAGAGAAAAATTTGGGCAATGTTGAAAATTATGGAAACGTACAAGAGAGAACAATTACATGTGAAATTGCAGCATTCTAATCTACGATGAGGCCAAATCGAAAGTCCATTTCGGTATACAATGCTTGTGTTGCATATGTGTACTATTAACTGATCTAACGATCTAAACTTTTCTTTTCTCTGTTATGATCAAATTGATCATTAGAGTTTGGTTTCCTATTTCACCCACTTGAAAAGGGAAGAAAAATTGTCAACATCAATGAGTTCTTGATTTTAATTTCTTGCCTGCTGAAGTTTCAGTTATAAGTAATCAAACACTCAATCTGATGCTTAAGGTCCATTTTTGTTCTGTTGAGAATTTAACAAAAATGGATGCCTTTTCTTCCTCTTTCTTATCTACTATTTCACCTTCAAAACTCTTTCTTACCTCTGTAAAACCGCAGCCTTTGTTTCAATTCCCTCTTGTTTTGAATGTATCTTCTGTTAGAATTGAAGAAAAACCTCAGACCACAACAACACGAAGTACAAGGACAAGAAAGACATCATCATCATCGGACAATTCAACCTCGTCTTCGCCTATAAAAAGCAGTACTAATGTGAAAATTCAGAATTATACAGCGAGAGCAGAACCAACTTTACCAGCAATGGTGTTTACTGCAATGGATGACATGATTAACAAGTTCATAGATCCTCCTATAAGGCCATCAGCGGATCCTCAATATGTACTCCGTGACAACTTTGCTCCGATCAACGAGCTTCCTCCAACGGAGTGTGAAGTAATTGAAGGATCACTTCCACCGTGCCTTGATGGTGCTTACATTCGGAACGGCCCAAATCCACAGTTTCTCCCTAGAGGCCCTTACCACCTGTTTGATGGGGATGGTATGCTTCATGCCATCCGAATCTCCAAAGGCAAAGCTACTCTATGCAGCCGCAAAAATAGATAAAATGAGCAGTTGCTGATACAAAGCATCTCATAAAACAAAGGTTGTATCTAAAGGTAAATATAATATTATATAGAGATAAGTCAGAGCAATAAAATTTGCAATGTTTATGCACATGAATTATTAAGCCTTACCTGCTGAATCATCATCAAATACCAGATTGAGTGATTGACAGTCTGAGAAGTACTGTTTGGCCAAAGACCTGAAATCAATGGTAGGTTCAGCTGATTTCATACAGGGAACGCACAATGGTGCAGAAATTGAGATTAAAGAAGGACCATTGAGCAAGGAGTCGGGTTCACATAAACAACCTGGGTTCCCTACCAAGTCCACTAGATACTCCTTGAAAAAGAGAGAAATTACAATTTGTGAGATGCTATTTGGACAATGCTACTCTAAAAAAATGTAGTCTAGTTTACAAATATTTAAAATTTACCGTGATAACCAGAAAATGCTTAATCAACTAAAGGCAATTCAAACTGAGGAAAACCTAAGCATAAAAGAGAACCCATACATTGGAAACTAGCATATATTAGCATATTAAATTTGTTCAACCCTCAGCAAGGTGCAAAACAAACATCAAGTTTTTAATTGTAGTGCCCTTACCTAGAAGGCATACTTGAAATGAATTTATCCTGCTCAAATGACAAGTTCAATGTCATGTTCTATAACTCAAATGTTCAGCCATTCTACAGGTATTAAATTCACATGTTGCTACATGTAATTAGCTATTGAATCCCAAGATAACTTGATCCATTTAATGTCTTCAGATTGTTAATGATCAGAAGTGAACACTACAAGAAAAAAAGCATATCCCGACGGAAATTCCAGACGAAAAATAAGGAATTTTCGTTAGGAAACTAAATTGCCGACGGAAATTCATTCCGTCGGCATATTAGTTGTCGGTAAATTTACAAACGGAATTGCCGACGAAAAAAAATTTCCATTGGGAAATTTACCGACGAAAATTCAATTTCCGTCGGGAAATTTTACAAATTAAAAAAAAATTAATAACAACAATACAAATTAACATAAATAAATAATAATAATAATAACAATACAAATTAACATAATAATAATATTAATTAAGGTACAAATTTTACTGATTTTAAGTTAATAATAATAACATGTTGAATAATAATAATAATAATAATAATAATAACTAAAATTAACACAACTTCTTAATAGAAATAATAACATTTAAATACTAATAATATATCTACTTAACATACCCATTAAATAATAATAATAATAATAATAATAATAATAATAATAATAATAATAATAATAATAATAATTAACACAACTACTCAAAAAAAATTATAATAATCATATTAATAATTAGGATAAATATTTAATAATACTAATAACAATTCCAATTACCATACCCAATTAACAATAATAATCATAATATGAAAAATTCTATTAATAAATTTAATAACAATAAAGTGTTAAGAATTATAAAATTAAACAATATTTAATATTTACCAATATTCATCTAACATAAATAAATTAATAATAATAATAATAATAATAATAATATTCATTATTTAATTATCTAAAAGATAAAAAACTGTACCTGACGCCGGAGGAGGAGGAGGAGGAGGAGGAAGGGAAGGGGAGGGGAGGCGCGTCGATCGGCGCCGGAGGGAGGGGGAGGGGCGGTGGTCGGCGGCGGCTGGGCAGAGGGCCAGAAACGGGGAGAGGAGAGAGAAAGAGAGAGAGAAAGAGAGAGAGAGAGAGAGGGGGGGAAGGAGGAGCGGGAAAAGAGCGAGGGGAGGGGGGGGAGGAGGGGAGGGGGGGGAGGGGTGGTGCGCCGATCGGCGCCGGAGGGAGGGGGAGGGGCGGTGGTCGGCGGCTATTGGGCAGAAGGCTAGAAACGGGGAGAGGAGAGGGAGGAGAGAGAAAAAGAGAGAGAGAGAGAGGGAAGGAGGAGCGGGAAAATAGGGAGGGGAGGGAGGGGGAGGAGGGGAGGGGTGGTGCGCCGGAGGGAGGGGGAGGGGCGGTGGTCGGCGGCGGCTGGGCAGAGGGCCAGAAACAGGGAGGAGAGGGAGGAGAGGGAGGAGAGAGAGAGAGAGAGAGAGAGAGAGAAGAGAGAGGGAAACTTAATTTAATTTCACTTTAGCGACGGAAAGTAACATCTGTCGCTAAAAAGAGAGGGAAAGTAATGGAAATTCACTTTAGCGACAGAGAGCATATTCCGTCGCTAAAAATAGCGACGGCATATTCAATCCGTCGCTACTTTTAGCGACGGATTGCTTATTCCATTGCTAAAAAATAAAAATGACAATTTATTAGCGACGGTTTTTTTTATTCCGTCCCAATTTTTAACGACGGATGTTTATTCCGTTGCTAAAAATAAAATTAAGTTATTTTCTTATTTTTTCAGCGACGGAAAAGAATTTTCGTCGCTATTTTTAGCGACGGTTCTCAAATTTCGGTCGACAACTTTGGAGGGAAATTTTGGCGCCATTTTTAGCGACGGATTTTATTTTCCATCGCTATTTACCGACGAAAATTTATTTCCGTTGCTAATTAGCGACTGAAATAAATTTCCGTCGGTAAATAGCGGCGGAAGTTAATTTCCGTCGCCATTTAGCGACAGAAATGACTCCGTCGCTAATTTTCCGTTGCTAAAGAATCATTTTCTTGTAGTGGAACAAGGAAAACAATTAAAATTGAAGTATGCTCAAGTGTAAATTTATTTGTTTCACACCTGAAGAAATGAAAGTTGCAGGAACAAGAGGAAAAAAAATACCTGTCAAGTCCAAATCGAACAAGACACGAGGATGCATCATCCCTTTTACAATATTTACAGCCTCTTGCAACTCGACATGGCAAATCAATTTTGTCGGCAAGCACCTATACAGGTTATATTTGAGTGAAATCAGCTCCTTCCTTCTTCCAACGAAAGGTTATCAACTAAAGGCAATTCAAAATGTAGGACCTTTAGGTAACAAAGGCAATGTACCTTATAATCAGATAGCCCGAGGTAACTATCGACGCGACGCAAGGCGATGCAGCGGCGGCAAGGCAAGGGTGACGCGATGTGAGGTGATGCAGTGGCGGCTAGGATAGGCAGACGCGACGCGCAACAGGGCAAAGGGAGGCAGCTCGGTAGCGAGGCAAGGCCGACGCGATGCAAGGTGAGGCGGCAGCGATTAGGCGAGGTAGACGCGATGCAGACGTGACCCATGACTGTTGCGAGGCGGTGCGGCGGTGAGGCGATGCGGCGATCCAGGCACAAGGGGGCACCGTCCACTGTGAGAGAAAATGTATTTTGTACGCAAATTGGAAAAAGGGGAGGGGCGATTTTAACTTTTAGTGACTGTCATTTATTTATATAATTTACATTAAAATATTATTTTAATAAGTAATTTATTTTATTCTAAATTATTATTATATTAATTAACTTTTATATATAATTTAGTTATTTTTGTCAAAATATAGAAGACAAAGTAATTTTGGTAATTAAAAATAAAATAAACCAAAAATTACGATAAATCCTGAGCAAAAAATTTTAAACGGTCCGAAACAGCAGAAAATGATTTAATTTAGGTCCGCTACAAGTAGTTACGGGTTTCACCCTATAATGACTGTAAATCGCACAAATCACTTCATTTTAACATGTAATGGCTCCCGTAACTCAACCCGAGTCAAAAGTTACGATCTCTCAAAGTTTTCGATTTTTCAGCTGGTTGAACCGGTCCAAAAAATATTCCGAAATCTATTCCACATCAAATTAAATTATTTTTATGACGTAATTTCTTTGTCATATATTAACATTACAACTAACTGCGACGAAAAATTATTATTGTCATAAATTGATTGTATTGGTGACGAAATTGTATTTCGTCATAATATATTCCTTTTTTGTAACATATTTATTTATCATAAATAACTTTATTGTGACAAAATAATTTTATCGTCACTAATTCATTAAATTGTGACAAAAATAATTCATGTCATAAAAAATAAATATTTCATGACGAATTTATATGTCGTAAATAGTCATTTTTTTCGTTATATTTTTTCCCTCCAAAAGAAAATGGTTGGAAATTTTTCCTCCATATCAAAGGTGACGAAATTATATCTCGTTACAATATATTTATTTTTTGTGACACATTTATTTGTCATAAATAAAATTATTCTTTAAACTAAAATTTTCTAAACAAAATAATTAATTAGAATTTTTTTATATCGATACGTTATTTGTGACGAAATGATTTTATTATCACTAATTTATTCAATTATGACAAAAATAATTCGTCACGAAAAATAAATATTTTGTGAGGATTTTATACGTTGCAATAAACTATTATTTTGTCATTAAATTTTTTCTTTCCAAAAAAAAAGGTGAAAAATTATCTCTGCTAAAGAAATCATGACGAAATATATTTTTTGTCACAAAATTAATCTATTAGTGACGAAAATTAAAACATAAAATGACGTAAAATAATTTTGTCACATTAATAAATAATATGGTGACATTTTAAAAAATTTGTCATTGTAAGTTATAATTAGTGACGAAATTTTATGCGTCATAAAAAAATTTGTCACAAAAAGTTAAATTTCTTGTAGTGCAAGTTCTTTGAACACTGGAAACTTGCAACTGATGCTACTGTTGGTGATCCTCTCAAAATTGAAAAGGTTAGCTTCATTTCCTATAAGGAGACCAGCAAGAAAAGCCAAACTGGTAAGATAAAGTTTGTTGAGGAACATGTTGAAAAATCTATCTCTGAGAGCTCTTTTGGCAAAGGAAAAGAATTACTCGATATCGGATTTATGAATTTAGATGAACATGTAAAATCCAGATATTTGTAGTTTCTTGCTTGGATAAAATCACCTGCAGCTATCACTATCACAGAGCCTAAGGTAGAAGATAAAACCAAGAAATCTAAATCTGAGGAATCGGCTCCCACATCCAGCAAAGCTCTATTTTCATCCGGTGAAAAATCTGGTAAGGCTTCTAAATTGGATGCTATTTCTACTGATCATTCTGCTTCCGAGTCTGCAGATAAATCTTCTGATAAATTTGAACATAAATCTGATGAGACATCTGATCAGAAATCTGCTGAGCAATCTGAACAGAAATCATCTGAGAAATCTGATGAAAAATCCGGTCAGAGTGAAAGTCAAAAGTCTGCAAGTAGGGGTGTGCAAAACCGAACCGGAACCGAAAACCGAACCGAACCGAATAGATTTTGGTCTATTTGGTTCGGTTTTCGGTTTTTTCGGTTCTAAACCGAAATTAAAGTTCGGGTATTTCGGTTCGGTTCTATAAATTAAAAAACCAAAGGAACCGAACCGACCAAAGTATATAAAACACACCGTTTTGCACTTGTATATGTAAACCTAAATTTGTTTCTTTTTCTTCCTTACCTGCTGCTCAACCACTGGTTTATCTTCTTCTCCTCTTCCTTCTCTAATCCCCAGTAGGTTTCTTTCTTCTCCTCTTCCTTCGCCAGCCCCCAGTGTGTTTATCCTCTTCTCCTCTTCCTTCGCCAGCCCCCGTTGGATTTATCTTCTTCTCCTCTTCCTTCGATTCTCCATCTCCGTATCAGTCTGAGCTTTTCTCCATCTTCGTATCAATCTTAGCTTCTCGCAACCATAGTAAGTAGGTTGTTAATTATTTAATTTTTTGGTGATTTAATCTATTTGGGAGCTTGAATTGATCTTCACTTCTTCCTTCAATTATCCATGAAATAAATAAGTAGATCCATTGCTTGGTCATCTCCCCTGTTCTGTTTGATCTTCTTTTTTTTATTTGTTTTCATTTTTTTCCTTATACTCTTTTGTTTGGTGCTCTGGTCCTGCTTATATATTTGCTCTGCCTTTAGGTTATGGTGCTTATATTCCAGTTCTGCTTATAACATTTTGTATGTTATTATATACTGCAAATTATTTTGGATGCATAGTGTACGAGTCACTTTATCCCAACTCCATTGCAAAGCAGAATTTGGTATTTAAAATAAGCAAGTAATCGTGTTTTCAATCAACAGATTTGATGAAGCAGTGAATTATCATACAATTTATACACGGGATCTTCCAGTTGTATTCTTTCTAATGGGGACTGGTCAAAATTACTAGTTTGAGTCTCTTAATGATTTGTGTAATTTGAATTTCATAGATATAATTCTTGTCATAATTCTTAGAGCAAAGAAAATATTGTGCTTGTACCATTTTTAACAAAAACACTAATCATATTGTATAATTCAATACAAAAGGAAACTAGTGAATAATTAACTTGAAGATTTTAAATTAAATTTAAATGAAATTTTAGTAATAATCTCCTGGTCTAGCTATCAAAATAATAATAATAATAATCAACAAAGAAAATGAATGATACGTCAGTGTTAAACATTTCTTTTCCTTTGCATTGAAACTTGCTTTTCTTGAATATGTTGTTTCTTCTTTATTCTCTATTCAACCGGAAGAAGCTGATATATGAGTGTACACAAGAATTAGTAAAGACTGAGATGGCAAAACCATGCATGTCACTTGAACTGCTTATGGCTATGGTCCAATCGGGTGGATCCCTTAACTTGGACTTCAACTCCTATCCTTAAGTCAGCTCATGGAAAATATGGAATGAATTTAGAGTAAAAAACTGAATGGTATGTATGGAAAAAGTACCATCTATTGTGGGATTTGAACCTTATTTATAGGATTCTTACATTATTCTAGTTTAGAGAAGAATGTATATTGCTAGATTATATTTGTCTATGTCTGCCATAATATAGCATATTGCACAAATAAATTTTCAATATGAATTTGTTTTCATTTATTTATTTGAAACTATAGAAATTCTAAATGACTCGATTTTGAGACTTTATAGTATATTGTTTCAAGCTGTTACCATTGAAGTATCTCTTTGAGAACTCCACGATGTATCCTAGTCTACTATAGACCAAGCATTAAAAAAATATGAATATTATTAGGTCTAGAGTATATATAATTAACAAAAAAAAATTATTTAAATTTCAGTTATATGCTACTTATACAACTGAGTTTATACTTCTAGCAGTTATTTGCAGGCTGCTGTATCCAATTTCATTGATTAATTATTTAATTAATTAAAAGTATATAGTTTAGTACTTATACTTCTAGTTTTTACAATATAAAATCTGTTCTCCTATCTATAATCATAATCAATGTGGGCCTGCAAATCTTTAGTCAACTCCTAATTGCTATTGTAGCCTGCGAATCTCAGTTATATGCTACTTATACAACTGAGTTTAGTTGAGCTGTTGCAGCAAGTTTGTCATTGGACAAAAACTATGGACCCTTTCTTAAATTATATTAATAATGTTGTTCTGTTTTCAGTGACCTCACCAAATAATAATATTCCACTTATACCTTACACCCTAATAATTTAATTATTATTATTATAATCTGTTTCTGCCAAGTCCAAACATTGAATGTGCATATGCATGTGTAAGTAATTATAGTATTAGATTAAGTCTTCGTTTATGGTTTCTAACTTAAATTCCACATTGGAGGGAATAATTCTCTATTCTATTAATATATTAAGCACTTCCATATATGTATGCATGTGTGTGTATGGCATTTCGAATAATTTTAGCTTTATAATCCTTGCTTATTTTTATTTTTATTTTTATTTTTATTTTTATTTTTATATTTATTTTAGGCTTCTATTCAAGATGAAACTCAAACTCCTATCACTCAAAGTGAGACGCAAACTCCCAATGCGGAAGATCTTTTTCAAACGCAGTCCGACACCAATCAACCTTCGAAATCAGAGGCAACATCTAAGAATTTAAAGAGAAAAGCTATTAGACCAAGATCGGAGGTTTGGGATCACTTTAGCAAATTCACAAATGCAGAAGGCAATATAAAAGGCAAGTGCAATTATTGCTTTAAAGAATTTTTTTGTGATCCTAGGAAAAATGGTACAACTGCACTTAAAAAACACATTAATGTTTGTAAGAAACGCCCTGAGACACAAGATACACAATCACAATTGAGTTTTAGGGTTGAAAATGAAGTTGGGGGTCTTGCTAATTGGAAATTTGATCAGGAATCTATAAGAAAGGCTTTAGCTGAATTGGTGATTTCAAGTGAATTACCTTTAAGTTTTGTGGAAAATAAAGCATTTAGGAAATACATGGCTCTTGTGCAACCCAAATTTAGGATGCCATCTAGATTCACAATGTCTAGAGATTGTTTTCAGATTTATATTGATGAAAAGGTTAAACTTAAGCAATATATTGAGATTAAAAAACAAAGAATTTGCCTCACTACAGACACTTGGACATCAATTCAACAAATCAATTATATGTGTCTAACATGTCATTGGATTGATGATGAGTGGAAATTGCGTAAAAGGATCTTGAACTTTTGTCCTATATCTAGTCACAAAGGTAGAGAGTTAGGAATTGAAATTGAAAAATGTTTGACTGATTGGGGAATTGAGCGTGTTTTTACTATTACTGTGGATAATCATGCTCCAAATGAGCTTGCCATAAATTATTTGCAGGAGAAATTTAATGATTGGGGTCATAGTATTTTGGAGGGAAAGTGGTTGCATATGAGATGTGTTGCTCATATAGTAAATTTGATTGTGCAAGATGGTTTAAAAGAAATAGGGAATTCAGTTAAAAGGGTTAGGGCAGCTGTGCGTTATGTGAGGTCATCTTGTAGCAGAATTAGGAAGTTCAAAGAAAGTTGTGAATATGAAAAAATTCAGTGCAAGCAGATGTTGTCTCTTGATATCCCAACTAGGTAGAACTCCACTTATCTTATGTTAGACACAGCTCAAAAATTTGAAAAGGCTTTCAAGCGGTTAGATGATGTAGATCCCTACTTTAACATTGATTTGCAAGGAGTAAATGAGTGGTCGGGTGTGCCTGATAAAAGTGATTGGGATAATGTGAGAAGAATGCTCACTTTTTTGAACCATTTTTATGAGCTTACTTTAAAAATTTATGGTTCAAAATATGTGACATGCAGTACTTTTTTTTATGAACTTTACGTGATGTATCGTTTATTGGAAGAGTGGAAAAAAAGTAGTGACTTTCAGTTGTCATTGATGGCTACAAAAATGAAAGTGAAGTATGATAAGTATTGGGGAGATCCATCAAAAGTTAATCATGTAATTATCTTGGTGTTGTTTTGGATCCTCGATATAAGCTTCAATGGCTTAACTTTGCTTTCAAAAGGATGTTTGGGTCACAAGATGGTGATTTGATGGTATTTCGGATTAAAGATTTGTTGGATAGATTGTATGAAGAATATAAGGAAAAAGATTCAAGTTCAACAAGCCATAAAGAGCCCATGGAACAAGATGATTCCATCATTTTGATGCAATTGGATGAAACTGAGAAGTTGAAGAGAATTGTTGAATCGGAATACAAGAGTGAAGTGTTAGGTGGGAATTCGAGTAAGAGAACTGATATTGATAAGTATTTGAGTGAGCAAATTGAGTATGATGATAAGAAGAGTTTTGATATTTTAGAATGGTGAAAAGTAAACAGCCCTAGATTTCCTATTCTGAGTAAGATAGTTCGTGATGTATTGGCTGTCCCCATCTCTACTGTGCCTTCGGAGGCTACATTTAGCTCGGGTGAAAGACTACTTGATGCATTTAGGAGTTCATTGACTCCTAAAATTGTGCAAGCTCTTATTTGTGCTCAAGATTGGCTTCTTGAATCAGATGTACTCGAAAGAGCAATTGAAGAAGATGATGTGATCCAAATAGAGACAGGTATATATATATAATCTTAGTTCTTTGTTCTAATTATTTAACTTAGTTCTTATAAAAATAATTATTTATTTTTTTATCTGCAGATTTTCAAAAAATACATATGGAGTCCACTGTTGATACAGTAAAATATTTTTATACTTTTTAATTATTTTATATTGTGTTTTGATTGTTTAGTTGAATTTATTTAATCATTATTTTTTGATATTGAATGCAGGTGTAGGAGGGCTTGATGGGAGTTGTTGTTGTGTTATGCATATGAAGTTATGCTACATTTATTTACATGTATTTTTTTTTTAATTAAAGGATATTAAATGTATTATTAATTAGAATTTATGTTGTATTTATTTTTAATGTATATTTTTTTACTATATATTAAAAACATAATATAAAAATTTATCTATGTTTTTTTTTTCCATGTTAGTTATTTTAAATGGTTTTATTTTGTTGGATATAAGTTATTTTAATTTATGGATTCATATAAGTTAAAAATAATTAAAAAAAAGTCTCTATTTGTGTGAGAACCGATTGGACCGAACCGAACCGACCGAAATTATTTCGGTTTGTTCGGTTTCGGTCCAAATAAGTTCGGTCCGCGGTTCGGTTCTAAAAAATACTAAACTTCGGTTTTTGGTTTATTCGGTTCGGTCCAAAACCGAACCGAACCGACCATTTGCACACCCCTATCTGCAAGTTCCTCTAGCAGTCCAACAGCATCAAGTCTGGGTCCCCTTCTTCAGAACAAGTGCCTGCAAGTCCTCCTACCTCTGTAGTTGAGAAATCTTCCAGTACCCAGTCACCTATTAAATCTGCTGAACCACCAGTTGAAGAATCAAGATCTGCATCACACTTTGTTGTCAACCATTCTACGTTTAGCAAGTTTGCTTCTGAAATTCGCTCAGCCTCTGAGTTATTTCATGATTTGGCCATTATTTTTGGCAAGTTGGCTGATATCATTCCAGGTTTGTTTTCTTCTACTGTTGAACCTGTTGTGCCTACTGTCTCATCTTCTGTTCTCTCTATCCCTGCTGCTGCTGTTCAAGAACAGCCTTCTCCATTTGTTCCTGCTAGATGCAAATCTGCTCGAACTGCTATCCTGAAGGTCAAGAATCCTCCCAAACCAGGACATCCGGGCAGCAGCTCACGGCCTATGGATATTGATTCCTAGTTTCTTTATTTGCTTTTGACCTCTTTTTGTTATTAGCACTCAAGAACTTTGGACTATTTTATTATTTGCTGATATTGCTTTTTGGGTTCAGGTCCCCTTCCTTTTTGATTGATGACAAAAGGGGGAGAAGTATGAAGTATTTTATGACTTTATGGATGTTTATGGTTGTTTGGAAATCTAATCAATCTGCTTATAATTTTATATAGGGGATTTATAATTTTTTTTCTCTCTGTAAATACCCCCTTGCATATATCCAGAGGGAGCTTTTTAGACTAACCTAGATAGACCTTTAAGTGGAGTTTATTAAGGTTTTGTCATCATCAAAAAGAGGGAGATTGTTGGCTCAAGGCCACATCCTAATTTTGCTGATTATCAAACCTTAAATAAACTTTATTGTGAATTATTTTCTAAGCAATTTATGCAGGAATTTCTCTACATACATTTCTAATGCGAATTATCAAAATTCTGAAGATCAAGTAATGTCAAGAATGGACTTAATAAGTCAAGTTGGTGAGATGTCTTAGTTTGTTAGGAATTAGGATACTAGATTGTAAAATCAAATTGAGGTAAACTATTCCTACTCATGCATACATATTACAACTTTAAAATTGCATAAAAATATTTTTAAGTCAAAATATGAGTTTCTGATCAAAACTGATTTTTGTCAGAAAATGGTTCTTTAGAAAATGAATTTCTATCTATCAGTTTTCTAAACGAATTTCTGTCAGCTAGATTTCTAGACAAAATCTGTTTTCACTATAGGATAAAAATAACGGCTAGTTAACAGCTAGTTGGAATATCTTTTCTCTGTTTTATCCTCCAACAGCTAGAAACGGCTAGTTTGTGTTTCAAACACTTAGAACTGCTTTTTTTAGTATAAATTCATGGTGTTTTACCCATTAGAGGGTTAGAAAAAGTTTGGAAATAAATTATGTCTCTTAAGAGAAAAGCTTAATTAGTTCATCTCACTTTCCACATCTTTGCACTTCATTCTTTACATATTCTCCTCAATTTGATGATAATTTTTGTTGTAATTATTTGTGAGGAAATTTTTTTGTAAAAGATTGTGAGTTGGGTTGGCTAGAACGTAGGAAGAATTCTAGTAAATGTTTTAATTTTTTACTTTGGGAAAAAGATTGTGGGTAGATATACAAATATAAGATTGTATATTGGCTTTAACTCTTGGCCTTAAAAGAGTTTAGAGTAGAGAAAAAAACTCAAGAAGTGAATCTTGCGGAGTGGATGTAGGCAAGTTGGCCGAACCACTATAAATTCTGTGTGTTAGTTTTTCTGCTCCTTTCTGACACTCTGCATTTCTACTATTCTGTTTTTATATTCTGAATTTTGGTTTCTCAAAATTGTTCTTAAAGTTATTCTGGAAATACTTACAACAAATTTCATACATACATTTTTCAAAACTATTTTTTGAGGTTTTGATTGTAAAAAAATTTGCAAAAATATGGACATTGCTTGCATTGCATTTCTGTATTTATAGTTAGAATTCTGCATTTCTCTACATTACTGTTTCACTAGAAAAACAGTCAGAAAATTTCGAGACACTACCCCCGCGTGTCTTTGGGACCTACATAGTACACTATTTTTATTTTATTTTTTTAAAAGAAGCATAGTACATCAATATTTTTAATCTTAATATGGAATTCTACTTGGTAAAACTTTTTTGGTACAAAACCTTTTTTTGGTGAAGCTTTTATTAAAAGCTTCGTGTTGGGTACATTAAAAATGCAACATGTCTTATGTTTAATTTCATTTGGCGTGATATTTATAATTAAAATTAGATATTATTATGTGTATTCTGTAAAAATTAGAAAAGGAAAACGAAGCTTTGTCGGCAGAGAAATGAATGGAAGGGCATTTATGTGAAATTCACGAAGCAAATGTGGAGTAATTTAGCCAACCTAATCTGCTTTTGATAGTTAAATATATTTACAAATGGTGAATGGGGTCATCACGCATGCAATGTTCTTGCACTTTATACAGCGTGGTAAAGCAAAAGGCAGGTATTAAAATGAGGGGAGGAGTGAGTGAGGGGAAGAGCATCCACTTCTGAAAAAGCAATGGCAAATAGAGCAGTGGCAATGGCTCTTGTATTGTGTGTGCTGTTAGCGATTTTGAGCACAAAGTGTAGTGCAGCTGCTTATCTTGAGAAGAGCAACGCCACCATGAATTGCAGTGGGCGACTAGACGAGTGCCTGATGACGGAGGAGATGGAGTTGGTGAGTTACTATTACAACGCCATTCGAATTCTACAAACTAGTGATCCTGTTATTGACTTTAGCAAGAATAAAAACCAATGGATCCCATGTAAACCAGGACAACCGAAGCTGCATTGCAAGTGTCCTAAGTACAAACCTAAGTGTTAGAAGTTTACTGTTTTTATTTTTATTTTCTATGGATTGTTTTACTCTCCAGTCTTTTCTACTACTAGACCCACTGTCTTGAACATTAGGCAACAAGAATGTGTGCGTGCGCGCTTATGATTTTCTTTTGATTTCCTCAGTCAGTAAATTTGTTTTAGAAGAAATAAAGGTAGAAATGAGTTCTGCTCATTTGTATACCATCTTCGTGTAGCTGGTCCAGTTTTTTTTTTTTTTTTCTTACATATGTATGCTTAATTTCAGCGTTCTTGTGTTAAATATATTTACTTCCTAGCCACCACTCTAATCTATGTCAAATGCAAAATTATTTAACAAACAATAATAACGTCCATAATTTAATAGTTATATCACTTTATTTATCTAAGCTGGACACATATTGGAGGAATTAAAAAAAAAAAAAAAAAAGACCAACCTGGTGACTTATATAAAAAAGTTTAATTACAATAATTTCTTGTCTATTTAAGGTATATATACCATACATGAATTTAAGGTTTCATGATCTCCCACAAACTCCTCGCCGACGAAATTCAAATAGGATTTGCATAAGTCTACCATTCTCTTCATTAGCATATATAAAAAGTAAATTATATTTGGGCAACATATAAAATCTGACACTAAAGTACATATTGCTGGAAGCTTACAAAAATATGGGGGTAGGGGAGGGAAAGAAAACCCTAATATGCAATTAAAGACAAGGGGCCTGTTAACAAAAATATAAACAGGCTTGGTCTAAGGGGAATTAACTGCAGTTTATATGATTGAAAGTCTGGTTACTATTTCAGAATCCGAATTTCACATTTTCTACTCCCAAAGTTGTATTACAATTATAATAGAAAATATAGTAAATTAAGGAGCTTGGACACAAATTAACAAATAGATAATTAAAGCTATTATATATTTTCTTTTTTTGCAACTGACGCATAATGCCACATTAAAATTATAAATGTCATTATAAAGAATTGAATCTGGAATCACTTGAATTTTTAATCATGTGCTGACTATCAAATTAACTCTTGGTAGTTATTAAGTTTGGAATTAATTTTATCCATAGTGACTAAATTTATGGATCAATAATCGAATAGTAATAAATAAATAATTAATTTCTTTTCATAAAAATAACTTCATTTTGAGTATATAGTTCAGAAAGTAATTTTGTTCGAATTCAAGTGTAAGCCTAACCGAAAAATTCAGTTGACATGCCATATCATTAACGGCATGGCGATCTAGCCATCTACTACGTGTATAGATTGCCACGTTACCTATGTCATATCATCCAAAAATACTAATTTATACACGTGGTATTGACACATGGTAGACTACTAGATCGCCATGTCACAATCAAAAGCCCTTGATTATATGGCATGTTAGCTGGATTTTCCTATTAGGATTCCACTTGAATTTTGGCAAAATGACTTTCTGAACTATATATTCAAATTTCGTTTATTTTATTAAAAAAAATTATTACTATTCTGTTATTGACCTCTAAATTCGATGACTATGTGTGAAATTGACCTTTAAGTCAATTATATTAAAAAAAACAAAAAGTTAAACAACTAATTAATCCTTACATAATTAAAATTTAATAGATAAAAATCAAATTAAAATAAATATATTTTTATATAAATTTATAGATGGATTTGGGAAAAGGGTGCAAGAGAACTAAACTTGTACCATACTTTATCTGAACCCGTCAAAAACCAGCTAAATTAAAATCGTATCAGAGGCGAAGTGTGATTCACATGCATGAGAGAATTCTATATCCAATTAAATTAGATACAGTTAACATCTTATGCAAAAATATTCCAAGGAGATAAAGTATTCAAATTGCGAGTGCGCGAGGTGGTGTTTGTTTGTGCCTTTGTGGGGTTGTTAGGATTTGTTTAATCATAGTTTAATTAGAATAATTCCAGGACTACAGAACAAATTTAAATGACTAATTGATGGCCTTAGGACCTGCAATTCTCTGGTTTTAAAAAAAAAAAATCCAAGCATTGCCATATAAACTTTGTGTAAAGCAGCAAGCATATATTAAAGGTAAAAGAAAAAAAAAGGAAAAAAAAGAATAACCAAAGTAAGCCATTATATAAGTATTCTTTTTAAAAGTTTAATGGGTGTCACTTTGAAGCAAGTGTGTGGAAAAAAAATTGTGTTTTTAGAGTGTCAAAAATCGGCACACTCATGTGTTGGTTTGTATTAGAGTGAAGCCCACACGATTGGTCAGCTACTTTGCCAGAAATCGGCACATGGTTTCATATGGAAATTAAAAACCTTGCATGGTTTGAATGGCTTGCAAAGCTAGTTTTGTTGATGCTAGTCAATAGAAAAATAATGAGATGAAAGGAGAGTGTACACTTTTTTTTTTGATAAGCCAATGAAATTCAATTAAAATAGAAAAGTGCACAAGGAGGCAAACTGCCCAGCGGGCTACAAAAACTACAAACCAGCCAATAGCATATTTGGAATAACCAGAATCGACAGGCCCCCACATTCAGATGCATAGAATTAGACAACACTACCCTATTAAATTACCAAAATCAACATTACAAAGAAGCAGCCATTCAGACAACCTGTGTCTAATTTCTGCAAGTCTTCAAGGACACCATAACCACAGCGCATGCAGAATCCCAATTGCAAGCCTTAAGGGCATAATATAGAGTTTTCACTTAAAGAACCTTTTTCGTATAATTTCCAAACGAGTATTCCACAGAATCCATTTCTTTAGCCTCATTCTATGATCAAAATCAGCCTTTTTTTTATTAGGCCAAAAGAAAATACAATAAAAGGAGAAGAGTACAAGAGGAAAAAATGCCCATCAGACAACAGAAGTAGCAAGCCAGCCAAATTAGCAAATCCGGAAACTTGACCAAGATACCCCACCTTCAAAATCATGGACTTAGTTCTTCAAGGACCCTATACTCACAGCACATACCAAATCCCAATTGCATACCTCGAAAAACCATCCCACTCTGCCAAAAAGCTCCAATTATATTCCCGTGCCCTGTTCCACCAGCAACAACTGATTCCACTGCCTCATCCACCTCCGATTCTCAATTGATCATCAAAAACTCCCACTTAGGATAGGATCAGTCCAAGGAAACACCTCTCGCTTCATTACAGCCATGCAATTAAGTCCTGCTCCCTAAATACACCCTGCTTTGCCAGAGAATCAGCAACATAATTACAAGATCTCGGTCTCTAGAGAAAGGAGAAGGAATATAACTGAGATAAATTACTCTCAATACTATTAAAGATAGCAGCAAATTTCCAAGGTCTAGGCTTATTTGGATTAGTCAGCCAACAGACCACATTGCTAGAGTCCAATTCAAAAACAATAGCCGAATTATTCTTCAGAAGAAAATCAAGAGAGAATGAAAGAGCTTTGTCCACAGCTCTTAATTCAGCCTCATTAGATTCATTATGCCCAGATTACAAGAGAAAATACATATGAAGAGGCCTTCTGGATTCCTCAAAACCTCGCCAGCACCAGAAGGGCCCGGCTTTCCATGAGAAGAACCATCTGTGTTCCATTTCAAAGTCGATCTAGGTGGAGGGGACCAACATGGATATGAAATTACAGACTTATGCTGAAAACAAGCTTTGATACCATCCACTGCTAGGATCAAGGGCTAGTGGTTAAAGAAATTCAGAGAGCAATTGGATTTGATCCAAAAATTAGCTCTAGCCAGAATCAGATGAAAAACTTGCTCCTTTGTGAGATGTTTCGAGCCAGAGAAAGCATTTCCTTCAAGCCATAGTGTCCAGATGGTAGCAGAGTACAAAATGATCCAGACTTTTTGTTGTAGTTTGCCCTTACATAAGCTAACTCACTGAAGTGTCAAATCTCTAAAAGAGTTAGGAATACAGAAATCAATTCCCCACCAGTTCATAATTTTATACCAGATGGAAATAGTGAAAGAGCATAGGACAAGTAGATGATCAGTGGTTTCCTCCGCCAATCCACAAAATGTACAAAAGATAGAAGAGGTGGGAATTATGCCCAATCTTGCTAAGAATGATTTAGTGCACAGTCTGTTTAGCAAGGCCATCCATAGGAATATATCAAGCTTAGGAGGGACTAAATTCTTCCACAAAACATCTGAAATGAGAGAGGGATCTAGGGGGCAGGATGAGGGCCGTGATAACTCAGCACTGGCCGATTTGACTGAAAAAATGCCTTTGACATCATAAATCCAGATTTTTCGATCATCCCTATTTTTCGAGATAGGGTAGGAATTCAGGATGCTTAAGAGATCCTCTTAGATCTGGTTTTCCCAAACACGAAGTGGGCGAGCCCATTGCAGATTCCAAATCCAGTGATCATTATTCCAATGGCCACATTCTACAATTAAAGCATTTTTTTGGAGAGAAAGAGAAAAAAGTCTTTCGAAGACTAGCTTGAGGGGCAGTTGTGATATCCACGGGTCATGCCAAAAAAGACAATATTTACCGTTACCCACCTCCATTCTAAACCCATTTGACAAAGTTTGTATTTTCAAGGTATTAGAGATGTCTCTCCAAACAGCTGAGGTTGACTTGCATTGGCCCAAGAATTCTAGAGATGGAATCAAGGAAGAGTTATAAGGATATTTGCTCTTGATTACTTTTTGCCATAGGGAGTCGTTCTTTGGATTGTAGTACCATAACCATTTAAATAATAGGCTTATATTTTGACATTCCAGAGATCCCACTCCAAGGCCTCCAACTTTTTTTGGTAACTGGATAGTCTCCCATTTAACTCTGCATAATTTCTTTTTGTCTACTAATCCATCCCAGAAAAATCTTCTCATAAGGGAATTAAGGGTTTTCAAAACACCAGCAGGAATTCTGTATAGAGACATGTAGTAAATAGGGAGACCTGAGAGAGAAGCCTTTATTAGAGTTAATCTTCCTGCATAAGACAAGTGAGATCTCTTCCATCCTGCCAGTTTAGCTTTAACTTTTTCAATTAATAGCATCCAGGTTTGGGTTTTCCTGGGATTAGCACCCAGGGGAAATCCCAAATAATTGCAAGGTAGGCATTGGATTCCACATTTTATAGCCTTGGCACAGTATTTGAGCCACTCTTCATCCACATTAATCCCAAAGATAGAGCTTTTCGAGAAATTTATGGCTAGACCCGAGATTTCCCCAAAAATTCTGAGAACCCTTTTTACATTAAGGATCATTTCCAAATCAGGTTGGATGAAGATAATCATATCATCTGCATACTGAAGATGGGATATCATTTGGCTGGAGGGGTCTTTTGGGTTTGAGAGTAAACCCGAAAAGAGGTTCAAAGAAGTAGTCTGATTCACTAGCCTGAAGAGTCCTTCAGCAGCTATAAGGAAAAGAAATGGGGATAACGGGTCTCCCTGTCTAAGACCCCTTGAGAGAGAAATTTCTTTGGTGGGGCAGCCATTCACTAAGAAAGAAACTCTAGCTGTTGAAATACATTCCCTGATCCACATTCTCCAGCGAGCTCCAAAATTCATTTGTACAAGAACAGATTCAAGATAGCTCCATGAGACAGAGTCAAAGGCTTTATGGAAATCAATCTTCATCATAACCCCACTACTTTTCGTACTTTGTAAGGAATGAATTAATTCATTTGTCACCATAACACCATCCAGAATGAATCTTCCTTTCAAAAAGGCACTCTGTTCATCTCCAATTATCCCATCCAAAACTCATTTTAATCTGTTGGCTAGTACTTTTGCAATAATTTTGTAAAGGCATCCAATAAGGCTAATGGGACGAAAGTCTTTTATTTTCACAGCACCTTTAAATTTTGGAACCAGAGTCACAAATGATGAATTGATACCTTTAGGGAGTTTCCTAGACTCATGAAAGTCTTGGATCATATTGCAGATGTCAACTTCGATGAAGCCCCAGGCTACTTTTATAAACCCAAAGTTGAAACCATCTGGTCCGAAGGCTTTAGAATTATCACAACTCCAGATAGCTGCTCTAATTTCTTCCAAAGAGAAGGGCTGCTCTAGCGAGGATGCAGATTCCGGAGTTAGCTTCTTGAAAAAATTGGGTGGCAATAAGGGTTGATCCATATTTTTCTCCTGAAAGAGTTCTGTGTAAAAATTGAGGATTTCCATCTTTATTAGCTCCGGATCTTTGATCAGAGATTGTTCTGTAAGAATGCCATAGATATTATTTGATAATTGTCTGACTTTAGTAGATAGATGAAAGAATTTTGTATTCCTGTCCCCTTCCTTGACCCATTTTTCCCTGGATTTTTGTCTCCAAAGAGACTCCTTTGCTTTGAGTTTCTTCCATAATTCATTTTGAAGCTCAGCCCGCCTAATGTGCATGTACTTCCTTATAACTTCATGAATATCAGCACACTCCAAGTTGCAATCTAGAGCTTCAATGTCACGTTCCAGTCTCTCAATGCTGGAGTTAACGTCCCCAAATTCCAATTTGTTCCAGGTACCCAAACGTTTTCTCAACTGTTTGAGTTTGGCTAATGGATTACCAGCTCCCAATACCCCAATTTTAGACCACCATAATTTGACTTTTTCTAAGAATTCTGGCTCCTGCAACCACCAATTTAAGAAACGAAAAAGTTTAGGTCCCCAATTGACCTTTTGTAGGGACAAGAGAATAGGAGAGTGATCAGAAACTCCCTTTGGAAGATTGCATTGAGCACAATAATTAATTTTCAACAGCCACCGATCATTTATCAAGAAACGGTCCAGTCTACTACTACTAACAGAGTTGCTCCAGGTGAAATTCCTCCTGATAAGAGGGAGATCAATAAGATTAGAAGTCGACGCGAACTCCTGAAAGGCAAAATCCTTGCTATTTAACACAGAGCTCCACCTGTCTTTGATATTAAGAATTGCATTAAAGTCGCCGCCCATCAGAATAGGTAATGATTTGTCAAGGTAGATCTTAATTTGTTCCCACATAACTGATTGAAGTTGATCATCACAGGGAGCATAAACACAAATTATGATACATTATGTATTAAAATATTTAAGAACCCCTTTGAGCATCAGCCAATGGTTCTCCTTTGTAAAGGAGGAAACTTGAAAAAAAGTGTTTTTCCATAATACTAGGATGCCGCCACTATTTCCAATAGCTCCCACAGATTCCCATCCAAAATCAATATTTCCCCAAATAAATTTCACGACCTTGTCATCCATGACTTCTATTTTTATTTCTTGGAGTAGGACCATATCAGCCCTATCCTTCCTCACTAAAGAGGATACTGCATTCCTCTTGACCCCAGCATTGAAACCTCTAATATTCCAAGACATTATGCTCATTTACATATAATTCAACAACACCTGTAGCAAACAGAGCAAGAAGCTCACATACCTTATGAAGAGCTAACATTTTCAGCTCTTCATGCCTCCTCTTCGATGCATTCTATTTCCTTAATTGAGCCGAGGAAAGCTTCTTTACCCTCTGGGAACCTAATCCCAAGGAGATTTGCTACTTTCATAACTTTATCTGCTTCGATATCCTTTGGAAAAGAACCATCCGCCAACACGGGGGAAGAGAGACAGAGGTTTCGATTTTGGATACACCCATCGGTCAGAGATTCATCAGCACACTTACCATTTTCAGATATAGTAAGCGAGGGAATCTGGATCTGGGCCCTCCTTGGGGTGGAAATTTTCCTTCCCTTTTTCTTGGATAAAGGGTGAGGTTGCAAGAGGGACTTTTTGGGGTCGAAAACATAAAAAGGATCTAATCGTTTTGGGTTTCTTCTTCCCAGATTTAGGCCCATGGACTTTCCCATTTGAGCCCAATTCAATTACATTGCAGTTAGGATCATTTGGAGAGCTTTCCATAGGAGAAGCTAGGGGGCAAGATGGTCGATCATCTTGAGAGGGCCCAAAGCCATCCTCTATAGCAGGATCTAGCCCAATTTCTTGAGCAGGGGATGTAGGATATTTATTTATTATATCCTTCCTAGTCGTCACCAAATCATCCTCATATGCCGCCAAATCTGTCTTGGGGTTATCAATCAAATGCATACTGCTTTGAGAGCCTATTCGTCTTCCAGAATTTGAAAAGGAGCTATTCAACGGTCTCCTTGTGGAGGATTCCGGCGATGGGGTTGACGGCGAAGAAGAGAAGGAGGTCTGAGAGTTGTTATCACCATTTTTTAAACTATTCCCAAATGGAGGGAAGATGAGACAAGGCTCCTCAACTAGTCTGATTGGGAAAATCTCACCATTAATCCTTACTTTGAGAATAGTATTAATGTTATTTGGCCAGGAAGTTGACACAAGAACTCTCGCTACATGATCAAACCTAGACTTGTTTCTTGTGGCTTCATCAAGACTGATAAAACCCCCATTAATGGTAGCAATAGTACTGAAGAACTCAGCACTCCAAGCATTCAGAGGCACCCCCTCACAACGTAACCAAGCAAATCTTTTGGTGCAAATATCCTTGGGTTCCCAAGGTTTACTGTATTCAAACCATTCTGAAAGCCAGGCTAAACCTCCTTCCAACATTTTCAATTTTTCCTCTTCAGATGGAAAGGTGAGAAGGATTAAATTACCCCCCTTAGGGTGACAGGTACAGTTGAAATAACCAACTCCAATAAGGCTATCTTGGATCGTAGTACAGTTTTGAGGGTGGTGTAACCAGCCAACTAGACTCCTATTAAGCCACTCCTTATCGTTCTTTTTAGGTTCATACATAAAATTGGCTGCACCCGCCCTATTATTAATATAAGTATCCCTTCTCACTCTATCCCGACTCATTCGGTGAAACCCCAGAGCTTCTGCATAAGTCCTTCCATCTCTGAGGTTATATTTGACTATAGATTTATGCTTTCTAGGTACTTCCTGTCTAATTGGTTTCTTTGCCTTATCTCCATATTTTGCCAAATTCACCTGAATCCTTCTCCTTCCCAACCACGAGCCATTTAGTTTTGTAATGAGATTGGAAATATTTCTCACCCCAGAGATTTTAACAAATCCAAAGATCGTTCCCCTCTTGCTGAGTCTTCTGGCAACAAAAACTTGCTCCACATTTCCATACTAAGTAAATATCTTCCTCAGGCCATATGCAGGCCAACCTGGCGGAAGGTTGTCGACGAAAAGATTGAACTGATCAGACCTTTATTTGTGCAGCTCAACACCATTCAGTGGAACCACACTAGGTCTGCCATCCACTTGTCTTTTGTGATTCTTTACCAGATCACGCGACAGAGGAAGGAGTTCATTATCAGCAGCAAAAGTAGGAGCAGAACCCATGGTTTTTAAGAGGTAAGCCTAACTTGCTAGTAAAGTTTAAGGGAGTTAGAGTGTACACTTGTTGCATTGAATTTGAAGGATTGTAAACAACTTGAGAATATTCCAAGCAACATTTGTTAAATAGATTCTCTTGTATTGACTGATTTCTCTGGCTGCTCAAATGAGTCCCAGATTTTCTAAAAGATGTGAGATATTTATACTTTATTGGTTGGCTCTCTAGACTCTCCACTTTGGAACTAGCAGATTGCAAAAGGCTTAAGAAGCTTCCATTTACGGTTTCTAAGTTGAAATCTCTTCAAAAACTCATTCTTTCTGGTTGCTCATTTATAACCATATTTCCTCGGGTCTCAAGGAATATAAAGGAGTTATATCTAGATGGGACAGCAATAAAGGAAATTCCATCATCAATTCAATGGTTGTCTGAACTAGTTGAATTGCATTTGCAAAACTGTACAGAATTCAAGATTCTTTCAGGGAGTTTTTGTAAGTTAGAATCTCTGCGAAGGCTTAACCTATCTTGCTGTTCAAAATTTGAGAATTTTCCGGAAATTTCCAAGAGCATGGGATTGAGATTTCTTTACATGGATGGAACAGGCATAAGAGATTTACCCTCTCCAATAGAGAATCTACCCATGCTTTCTATGCTGGAATTAGGGAACTGCAAAAACCTTTTCCTAATGCCACAACTTTTTGTCAATCTACGAGATTGGAGACCACATTTAAAATTTTTGCGTAAGCTATACCTTAGTGGCTGTGGTATATCTCATCTGCCTAGCAGCCTTGAGGGGTTTTCCTCCCTGGAGTCCTTGGAATTAGCTAGAAACAACTTCAAGTACATACGAATAAGCCTTGAAAACTTCTCCAAGCTACAATACCTTGGCTTTAAATCTTGTCATAAGCTTAGATCATTACCTGCACTACCACCGCAACTGTCAAAATTAGATGCAAATGACTGCACATCATTAACAACAATTTCCATCGCATCAGTTGCAGTTAAAGGCAACATTTGTGACTCCTTTTTCACAAATTGTTTGAATTTGGGTTCTGATATAATAACATTTTAATTTACATACTACTTAAGATTCGGATGCATAGCAAAAAATTATATGGTCTGGTTGGTCAGTTCTTTCTTTTATCTTTAATTTAATTCTTTTTTAAGGTCATTGTATTATGTTAAAATTGACATACGATGTTCATTAACATAATATATTTATATAGGCATCTTCTGTGCTACCGGGGCCATCCAGCCTTTGCTTCCCATGTAGCACAATCCCAGAGTGGTTCGTGTTTTCCAGTTGGGGATCTTCAGTAATAGTTAAGCTGCCTTCGTGTGTTAATAGTCATTCTTATGTGTGAATTATTTAATTTTCAAATAAAATATACACTTCTCTTATGAAAACTATGAGAATATTAAAGCAATGAGATCCTGTTAGTGTTGCTTTATGCCATCCCCATCTTAAAGAAAATGGGAAACCCAAGTGTGTGTGTGTGTGTATATATATATGTGTGTGCGTGTGTGTGTGTGTATATATATATGTATGTATGTATATATATATATATATATATATATATATATATATATTGTAAAAATAAGGACTGGATTAGAGCAAAACTGCAGTTAAAATAAAGATAATAAGGAACAAAAGATTTAACAAGGTTCGGCCAATATTACCCACGTTCTCGGGAACTAAAAATATTATTTTACTAAAACTAAAAAGGAAAATAATATAACAAAGAATAAATATGCTTAACTAATTGATTAGCTAAGAAACAAGGAATTTTTAAAACTAAAAATAAGTGGCTCTATTTATAGTTATCAAAAATCCATAATCTTTCCTAATTTTTCGATTTGGGATTCCCTTTTCCCCCTTATTTTTTTTTTGTTTCGCCTACCAAAGTTGACTAACAATCTCCCAATTGAAGATTTAATTGAGTATCATCACATTTTCATATTATTCTTTCTCTCTTGTCAATCCCCGTTACTTGTGTATTTGTTAGGCCACTGGAAGATCGACACCAAATAAACTTGTCAGTATTAACTGCTTTCATCATAAAATATGCTATATTTTCTGTAATATGGATTTTCTGCATATCTATGGTTCGTTCTTCCACTTTCTCACGAACGAAGTAATACTGAACCCCAATGTGTTTTGTCTTGGAATGAAATATTGGATTTTTTGCAAGATGCAAAGCACTCTAACTATCACAAAATAGAGAAACATTCTCCCTTTTATACCCAATTTTCTCCAATAACAATTTCAGCCATACAGCTTCTATACTGGCTTATGCAGCTGCCATATATTCTGCTTTTATTGTTGACGTAGCCACAATGATTGCAGTTTTGAGACTCAGCTTACAGTTCCGTCAGTAAGTGTAAACACATATCCTGTAGTGGATTTGCTTTTATCTAAATCTTCATCATAATCTAAATCAACAAATTCACTGACAATAAAATCTGATCCTCCATAACACAATACAACATCTACTGTTCTTTTAATGTATCTAAGGACCCTTTTTACTACATTCCAATACTCTCTACTAGGATTCGCCATGTATCAACTAACTGCTCCCACTACATGTGCAATATCTGGTCTTGTACAAATAATAGCGAACATTAAACTCCCCACTACTGATGCATACGATACTCTAGACATCTCCATCCTCTCTTCTTCATTGCTAGGACTCATCTTAGAGGATAAATTGAAATCAATAGGAAGTGGGGTATAAATTGGCTTATAATCTTACATGTTGAAACGTCACAAGATTTTTTTCAAATAATTCTTTTGAAAAAGCCAAATCTTCCTATTATTTTTGTCTCGGTGAATTTGCATCCCTAGAATCTTGTTTGCTAGTCTCAAGTCCTTCATATCAAATTCTCTAGCCAACTGAGCCTTTAAATCTTCGTTGGGGCCTTCTACCAATATATCATCTATATACAACAGTAAGATAATGCCATCATTTTCACCAAACCTCTTGAAATATGCACAAGGGTCGGCATTTAGCCTGTTGTATCCAAAACTCATAATGAAAGAATCAAATCTCTTGTACCAATACCTTGGTGCCTGTTTTAGACCGTACAGAGATTTGTTTAACCTGAAAACCAAGTTCTCATTTCCTTTTTTTTCAAAACCTTCTAGTTAGAGCATGTAAATTTTTTCTTCAAGATCTCCATAAAAAAATACAGTTTCACATCTAACTACTCAAGATGCAAGTCAGGATTTGCACATATTGTTAGGAGTACTCGGATTGTAGTGAGACGAATCACAAGTGAGAAGATTTCGTTAAAGTCTACCCCTTCTTTCTGAGCATATCCTTTTACAACCAATCTGGCACGATATCTCTCAATTTGATTATCACCATTCTGCTTGATTTTGTAAACCCATTTATTGCCTATGGATTTTCTCCCTTGCAGTAGTGACACCAGTTCCCATTTCTTATTTTTATGAAGAGCTTCAATTTCCTCTTGCATTGCTGTAATCCACTGAGATGCATTTGAACTATTTATTACTTCTTGGAGGGTTGATGGCTTCCCATCCTCAGTTAGAAGACAATATGCAATATTACCCTCCATAATGTAATTTGAGTGCTAATTAGACGACCTTCTTGTGCGAGTTGATCGCTTATTATTTGAAACTTCAGCTTCGACTGGCTCTTCCTCCTCATGCTCTGGTGCAGTTTCAGAAGAATTACTAGTTTCTGATTCTCTTTCTACACATACAGTTGTAGTCTCTGACTTTTCTTCACTTCCTGCTTGCTCTTGATTTTTATCTTCTACAAAGATAACTTTCCTACTAACAACAACCTTGTGGGTAGTGGGATCTCACAGGCGATACCCCTTTACTCTTTCAGCACACCCCAAGAATATGCATTTTTTGAATTTTGGATCTAGTTTTGTAGTTTTTTAGGCATTGTACATCACATAAGCAGCACTTCTAAATACATGGAGATTTGAATAATCCACCAGTTTTCTAACCCACATCTCCATTGGTGTCTGACACTCAATTGCAATTGATGGAGCTCGATTCACCGCATAACAGGCAGTGTTGACTGCTTTCGCCCAGAATTTCTTATTTAAACCTGCAGTTCTCATCATTGCTCTTGTTCTTTCTAACAGAGTTCTATTCATCCGCTCTACCACTCCATTTTGTTGAGTAGTGTATGCTGTAGTGAACTGACTTTTGATGCCTTCTTATTTACAGAATTCATCAAATTCTTTACTGGTGTATTCTCCTCCATTATCTGTCCTCAGACACTTGATCTTTTGGCCAGATTCAAGTTTCACTCGCGTTTTATAAGTTTTGAAAACTGAAAACACATCTGCTTTCTTCTTGATAGGAAACACCTAACATCTCATGGAGTAATCATCGATAAACGGCACAAAATAGTTTGCTCCTCCTAGGGATAACACTGGTGCTTGCCATACATCAGAATAAACTAATTTCAGAATGGCTTTGCTTCTGAAATGCATTAAACTTCAACCGATGCTGTTTGCTTACAATACAATGCTCCCAAAAGGGTAGTGAGACCTGGAAGTAGATTTCTCTCTATAAGAATCTTCATTCCTTGTTCAAACATATGGCCAAGTTTCTTATGCCAGGTCATTGCACGTTTTTCACTTGAACTGTCCGTGATACTAGATGCCTCTCCTTCTTGCAAAGTCTTTCCTTTTATCATGTATAAATTTGCAGCTATTTTTTCTCCCTTCATAAGTACAAGCGCGCCTCGAATTATTTTCATAATTCCATTTTCATCACTGAACTTGCACCCCAAGTCATCCAATTGTCCTAAAGACAACAAATTCTTCTTTAGGCCCTCTACATGCCGTACATCTTGAATAGTACAAATTATACCATCCTATATTTTCATCTTAATAGCTCTAATGCCAACGATCTTTAAGGCATGGTCATCGCAATTGTATACAGATCCTCCAGAGATAGATTCATAATAATGAAACCATTCTTTTCGAGAGGTCATGTGAAATGTAGCTCCTGAATCAAGAATTCATATTTCAACAAATCTTTTTTTGCCTTCATTAGTTGTTGCTACTTCACAAAATAGAGCATCTCCGCCATTGGAACAGCTTGCCACATTTCCTTGAGAATCAAAGCTTTTCTTTAAACTCTAATAATCCTTCTTCAAGTGACCCTTTTTACCATAATTGTAGCATTTAACATTCTTCTTACTTCTTGATTTTGATCTACCATGATTGTGGCTCCCACTTGAGCCACGTTCTGTTGATCTCCCTCTCATACTGTCAGGGCTTTCACTTGCCGTGAACTTGCCTGTCTGTTTTCTTATTCTTGCACCGATTTTCTTCTTTTAGAATAGCAGCTGCAACATCATCGAAGACTAGAATATCCGTAAGGATATTATTTGTTAAGTTAATGATGAGTTGATCATACGAATCTGATAAACTTTGAAGTTGAAGCTCAGCACGTTCTACTGTCTCTATTTTATAACCCAAAGAAGTGAGTTGAGAAAATAGAGTATTCAAAGTATTTATTTGCTCCGTCACTAAAGTAGATTCCTCCATACGAAGAGTACAGAGTTTTCTTTTAAGGAAAATTTTATTGTGGAGTGATTTGGACTCGTACAACTTAGTGAGGTGATCCCAGACTTCCGTTACTGTCTTCTTCGCTTTTATGTTTGCCAACACCCCATCTGCTAATGTCAGATGAAATTTTGCCATAGCATTTCCATCCATCTTATTCCACTTATTATCATCTGTGAAATCAGGTGGCTTTTGACTTATAGTCGCTAGGCAATTATCTTTTCTCAAGATAGCCTTTATATTCAATTTTCATACTGAGAAATTACTCCTGTTGAATTTCTCGATCTCATATTTTGCCGTCATTGCTTCTATCACGAATTTTTATGCTAAAAAATCAGCTCCCACTATTTCATGTGAATAGTAACCGTATAAATGAACAATGACCATATACGTAAACAATATCATATACATGAACAATATACAAGGAAAATTATTTTTTGATATGGAATATCAGTATATGCTGCAATTACAGAGCATACTAAGATAGAATCTTGGCTCTGATACCACTTGTTGTGAAAATAAGGACCAAATTAGAGTAAAACCGCAGCTAAAATAAAGATAATAAGGAATAAAATATTTAACGAGATTCGGCCAATATTGCCTACGTTTTCGGATACTAAAACTATTATTTCACTAAAACTGAAAAGTGAAATAATACAAAAGAGAAAAATATGCTTAACTAATTGATTAGCTAAGAAATAATGGATGATTAAACCTAAAACTAAGGAGCTATATTTGTAGTTATCAAAAACTCCTATTCTTTCCTAATTTCCAGATGTTGGATTGACTAACAATATATATAGCTATTAGTGTTTAGAAATTAGTTTTTATATTTATTTTTTTTATTATTTTTAAGGTTGGTAATCAGTGGTGGATCCATAATCTCAGGATAAGTGAGAGCACATATTATAATTATGTGATTAGTGAATTAAATTTGAAATGAAGCACCTAAAATAAATTAGGAAAATTACCATAATACATACATATATATATATATATATATATATATATATATATATATATATATATTCTAAAAGTGAGAGCCAAATTGAGGGGTTGTAAGAGATTATATTAACAATCAAGTTGAATATATAATATTATGCTAAAAAAATAAAATTACAAAAATAAGAAAGATAAACAAAATAGAATAAAAAATATGGAATCTGGGGTCCAGGGAGGGGACATGTATGGATTCTATTATTTTACAGTTATCTTTAAATTTTATCTAAAATGATGATAATATTTACCAAAATATTGATCACACTTATCAAAGTATTAATTATATATAAAAATTTCATAGCTATTTTTTCATTATTAAAAATGATCTTTTTAAAAGATCAAATCATTTTTAAATTCTTTGTCTCACTATACATGAAGGTTCGGGAAATGGGTTTTGAAAAAAATAGTTTTGATTCCTTTTAAAATTAGATCTTGTTCTTGTTTTGTTTTCAATTTAAAAGCTTTATTTTTAAATCTTTTTAGGTCATTTTTAGATCTCACATAGTCTAATACATGAAGGTTTGGAAATGGTTTTGGATAAAATTCCATTTTCAGACAAATTAGACCATATCAAACGCTTTGTCTGATCATACAAAACATTTAATCAATCGATGATTGGGGAGGCCAATTGCATTTAATACAAAACATACTTTTGAAGAACTGATGTTCATCTAGAATTTAAATATCAAATTGCATTTCATGTTTAAATGCTCTTTACATAGCCCAAAATAAATCCTGATTGTATTATGTTATATTTGAGATAAATTACAAAGTAAATTATAAGATTTTAGGATTTAATTGAATAAAAATAAATATTTCATTGACTGAAATGGAAAAAAAAAATGTTATTATTGTATTGTTAACGAGAGCTTCATTTCCATTTTCTGGCCACCTTTGTCGGCGGGTGGTTTCTATCCACATGTTGTTTGGAGCTTTTTTAGAAAAAATCTTCAACTGTACATGGACGACAAAGAGGAGCTAAGAAATTGTTGAGCTTTCAGTGAGGGAATATAGTAGCTTTCAGTGGGTAAATTTCTTGATATTTTCTGGGGTTATTTTGATTATAGATTATAGATGGTGTTAAACAGTAGCAGAGCCAAGCACATATCATAATTTTATTATAAAAAAAAATAAAATTATGTGATTATTATTAAATTAAAATGTCAGAAGAGCATCTAAAATAAATTAGAGAAATTACCATAATAATTTATACATATAATTAAAAAAATTCTAAAGGTAAGGATGTGTAAAACCGAAAATAGATAGTATATATTCTGATATTATAGTCAAACGAATCGTGAGTATTTGTACAAGTATAGGAGAAATTAACTACAAATATATTCTATAACAAGAAGAAAGTGTTGCGGTTATTAGCGGGAAAAAATCATCGCATTTCCGCTTCTGCTATAGGATCCACTTTCGTAAATTCTAGGCTTAATTATTATGACTTTATTGAGATAAAATAATATTTATCTAATTTTTTTTTTGACATAAATAAGTATATTGTGATTATATTTTTAAATTAATCATAATTATATGATAATTAGTGATAACAACTCCAAAATTCCGGCGCCGGAGACTTGAGGATGTTACCTGAAATCAAATAATACTGACGGATTTCCGTTTTAGGATACTCCGATGATCAAGTTAGCAAGTAAGTTGTTTTCTTTTTAAGAATATGATAGGAAAAAGATCCCTTTCTAAGGAGGGAACATACCTTTTTATAGCTCTCTTCCTCCTTCATAACCGTTGTCCTTTTAATGAGCTTTTATTATGTAACGTCCCTCTTGATGGTGTGCCTTTATTAAGTAACGGACGTTTTTATGATGAACCTTTAAAGAGCAACGGCTATATTAATAACATTACCGAGCTACCCCTTTGTTTCCGAACTTCTTATAAGCCGAGCTTTCATTCGGGAACCGAGCCTAGAAATAGGCGCTGACTATAGCTCGGTGCGATAAGCGGATCAGGCGTTGACTATAGCTCGGTGCGATAACCGGATCAGGCGCTGACTATAGCTCGGTGCGATAACCGGATCAGGCGCTGACTATGGCTCGGTGCAATAACCGGATCGGGCGCTGACTATAGCTCGGTTATCATAAGTCCCCCCCCCCTGAAAATGACATTTATGTCATCTAGGGCAACTGGTAGGGGAGCATGATAATGGGAGCAGCCATTGCTAAAATGGACGCGCTGATTAGCCTGTGTACTTAGGCTGAAAAAGAAACTACTTGGGCCAAGCACGAGCTCGGTTCTATGAGGGCAAAGCTGGAGAGTGCTGAAAAGAGAGCAGGTCAAGCGCAAAATGCTTGCTCAGTCAAAGCAGTTGGTCGAAACCCAAGAGAAAGCTGCAGCAGCCCAAGCTCTCTTAACATAAGAGCAGGAGAAAAGATGTGCTACCAAAACTAACCTGGCCGAGGTTCAAAATGCGCAGGAAGCTTTGCAAAAAGCAAAAAATCGAGCTTGAAAAGAAATACTCTGATCTTGAATACCGAGTAGCCGACATGGCTGCAGATAAATATATTGCCTTTGGCAGTAAATTGGTTCAATCAGTTGTGGATCGGTATCCGAACATGGATTGGTCCTGGTTGGACGAGATTGATCCCCGATGATTGATAACCATCATTCTTTTTGTAATTTTGCAAGAATATATGTAAATAGAGATTATCAAATGTCCGAGTCTAAGCTCGCCAATCATCTTTATTGATAATGCAGTTGTACCCAGCTTAGAATACATACACTCGTGGCGACCATGCCTGAAGAATACATACGCTCGTGGCGACCATGCCTGAATGAGCTTACAATTTAACAATAGAAAATAAGTGCTCCTGGCTTGTAATGCCGAAACGAGCTAAATTATTGAAAGTACCTTTTAAGGTTGGAAATATTCCAGGAGTGGGGGAGCAATTTTCCCAAGAGGTCTTTCAGCCTGTAGGCAGTCCCATGAACTTCATGAACCATGTAAGGACCTTCCCAATTCGGACTTAATTTTCTGACTCCTGCCACCGACTGAGCTGTAACAACTTTTTTGAGGACTAACTGTCCAACCTGAAAAGATCGAGGCTTTATGTGGCGATCATGATATGAAGACATCTTCTATTTATATATTGTTGTCTGCATCTGGGCAGACTCTCTGATTTCTTCCGACCGATCCAGGTGGTATAAAAGAGAGGCTTCATTCTCGGTAGTATCATATGAAGAAGTTCGAGTGCTGGGAAGTCCTACCTCGCACGGAATGACGGCCTCTGTCCCATATGTTAATGAAAAAGGGGTGTGACCAGTAGCCGCTTTAGGGGAGGTTCGGTATGCCCAGAGTACATGAGGGAGTTCATCTACCCAAAGGCCTTTTGCATCATTCAGCCTCTTCTTTAAACCAGCAAGGAGTGTCCGATTTGTGACTTCGGTCATTCTATTTGATTGGGGATGATATACCGAAGTAAAGCACAACTGTATGTTGAGATCCGTACAGTAGTTTTTGAAGGAAGCACAATCAAACTGCTTGCCATTATCTGATATGAAAGTGTGCGGAATACCGAACCTTGTTATTATAGCCTTCTGAACGAACTTGATGATATTTGCTGGAGTAATTGTAGCCAGGGGCTCGGCCTCCACCCACTTAGTAAAATAATCCACTGCTACTACCAAGAACTTTCGCTGACCGGTGGCCAATGGAAAAGGACCGAGGATGTCTATTCCCCATTGTGCAAATGGCCAGGGGCTATGAATAGGCACCTGCGGAGCAGCTCGGCGATGTAGTAGATTAGCAAACCGCTGGCACTTGTCACACTTCTGGACAAGATCTTTAGCATCTCTCTCCATTGTGGGCTAATAATAGCCTTGTAATAAGGCTTTCCGAGCGATTGTTTGTGCACCCTCATGAGCCCTACAAATACCTTCATGAATCTCTCGAAGTACATAATCGCCTTCTTCATTGCTTAAGCATAAATTCCACGGATGCGAAAATGACCTCTTGTACAGTTTTTCTTCTAAGATAGCGTACATACTGGATCGCCTGACTATCTTCCGAGCCTCAATCGCATCATTCGGTAGCAATCCTGAGGACAAATATTGGTATATCGGCAACCGCCAACCTTCCAACGACTTGTTTAACTGCACCCTGTATGTCTCATACGCTGGTGAAGTTATTACCGCCCATACAATGTCCGTCGATGTTATCCTGCTCGAACTAGACGCTTGTTTGGCTAAAGAATCTGCCATCTGATTCTCTAGCCGTGGAATTTGCTCTATTGACCATGTACAACCCTTCTTCTCCAACTGGGACAGCAGTAGGGCAACTAATTCCCTGTACCGAACCATGTTGCTTTCCCTAGCCTCGAACTGGCCGAGCAACTGGCTCACCACCAACTGTGAATCGGAAAAAATGACCAAGGAATCAGGCCTTACCTCCATAACGAGCTGTAACCCAAAACACAGAGCCTCGTACTCAGCCACATTATTGGAAGCTGGGAACGCTATGTGAGCCATTCCCCTAATGCTTAGCCTCTCTGGGCCTACCAGAAGCACCCCAATACCTGCTCCTTCTGATGAGGAAGAACCATCAACAAACAACTTCCAACATTGGATAATTGGTTCTGGAGGTGAAACATGAAGTTCGGCCACAAAATCTACCAGGACTTGGGCTTTCATGGCTTACCGAGGCTCATACCGAACGTCCTACTCACCCAGCCGCGACGCCCACTCTGTGAGCCGTCCTGACGCTTCTGGCCTCTGCAGAATCTTTCAAAAATTAGTGTTGGTCCGAACTACCACCGTATGCACTTGAAAATAGGGCCGTAGTTTTATTGCCGTGATGATCAATGAAAACGCCAATTGCTCCAGGACAGGGTAATTGAGTTCGGCGCCTCTCAACACCTTGCTAACATAATAAATGGGAAATTGCTGTGAGCCCTCTTCTCTGACTAGCACCGAGCCTACTGCCCCAGGGGTAAATGCCAAGTACAAATAGAGGACCTCACCCGGTTGCGGCCTACTCAGTAATGGGGGCATACTCAGGAATTGCTTTAACTCCTCAAAAGCTTGCTGGCATTCCGGACCCCACTCAAAATTCTTAAGATTCTTGAGCGCTTTGTAGAAAGGGAGACAACGCTTAGCCGAACAAGAGATAAATCTACCCAGTGCTGTTATTTTGCCATTGAGCTTATGTACGTCCCTGATGGATTTTGGGGGGTTCATCTGTAAAATGGCTTGGATCTTGGCCGGATTAGCCTCAATGCCCCTTTTTGAAATCATGAAACTCAAAAACTTGCCGGACTGCACTCCAAAAGCACACTTCTCTGGATTGAGCTTCAGGCCGAACTTTCGCAGGGTTTCGAAGGTTTCTGCAAGCTCGGTTGGAAGATCCCAAGAGGACTTCCCCTTGACAATCATATCATCCACATAAACCTCCATGTTTCTACTGAGCTGATCAGCAAACAACTTGTTCATTAATCTCTGATATGTAGTGCCTGCATTCAATCCGAATGGCATTACTCGGTAACAATACGTGGCCTGATGCGTGATGAATGCTATTTTTTCCTCATCTTCCGGGTTCATCGCTATCTGGTGATATCCAGACGAAGCATCCAAGAAAGCATATTCTTCAAATCCTGCCATTGAATCAACCAGGAGGTCGATATTGGGCAAAGGGTAGCTGTCCTTCGGACAGGCTTTGTTGAGATCTGTGAAATCTACACACATGCGCCATTTACCATTAGCCTTTTTTACCAGGACAACATTGGATAGCCAATCCGGATACAAAACCTCTTTATTTTCGAGCAGTACCTCGGTCTCCTGCCTCATTGCTATCTGCCTTTCTGGGGCATGATTCCGCTTCTTTTGTTTGACTGGCTTGCTATCCGGCTTGATATTCAACGAGTGGCACATAACATCGGCAAAAATCCCCTTGATGTCTGAAGGCTCCCAAGCAAACACGTCTATGTACTCTTGTAAAACTGCAATGAGTGCCCATGCTTCTTCTTCTGTCTTACTGGCTCCCATCTTCATTTTTCGACCTGGGACTATCTCAACTTCTACTAACAAATCAGTTGGCTCGGCTCTCCTTTCTTCTCCAACAGAAACATCCAGAGAATCTAGTGGCAGGGCCTGATTGGCCTCCTTCAACATCGTAACATACGTTTCCCTAGCTGCTTTCTGACTTCCTTGTAGCACTGCCATGCCCCTAGAGGTAGGGACCTTGAGTAATAATTTTCGCATAGAGATGTATGCGTCTATCCCCACCAATAATGGTCTTCCAAAGATGACATTGTATGCCAATGGGATATCCACGACCATGAAGCAGTTGCTGCATGTCTGGGTCACCTCATTATCTCCGAGGTCCAATGACAATCTAACCGACCCCTCCACTTTTACTGGCTGACCTGATATCCCGATCAGAGGAGCGGTCACTGGTTCTAAGACGTTAGCTGATATCTTTAAGGCTTTGAATGCCTGCAAAGTAATGAGATTGACCGCACTACCTGTGTCCACAAGAATACGCTGGACCAGATAATCTTGGATTACTGCCTCTACCACCAAGGAATCTGTGTGTGGCTGTTTGACATGACCATCATCCGAGCTCGAAAACTTCACTTCATAACCTGCTGGTGGTGGTCTAGAGTCTACAGAGAACACTTCCCTCGCCTTTCTCTTACAAGAATCCTCAAAGACATCATAATACTTTCCTCCTGCAATGACATGGATGACTCCAGCTGGAGTTTTTCTACTAGTGCTCGCCCGGTTATCTTAACGACGAGGAGATCGGGATCTATCTCTAGCTCGTTCTTCTTTTACGAACTGGGCGAGCTTTCCTTTTCCGAGCAGGAACTCTATCTCCCTCTTAAGCTAATTGCAGTCATTTGTTTCATGGCCCTTATCCCTATGAAATGCACAATAGAGATCTTGATTTCTGCCGGAGCCCTCCCTCATAGGTCGGGGCCAACTTACCTTGTCATGCTCTTTCAGCCACTTCAAAATCTGTGCCCTAGAGGTATTTAACGGTGTCCACTGAGGCTCTCTCCATTCTGTGGCCCTTGACGAAACTACATAAGCCCGGTGAGAACTTCCCGAGCCATGGCCCCGAGCGTCACTCTTCCCCGCACTCCGATCATGCCCTGATCTGCATAAACCTTGGTTCGCATCATCATAAAGTGAACTATTTCGGAGCCGTCTGGCTTCATCCATTCTTATGTACTTATGAGCTCCAGATATTAACTCAGTAAAGTCACCCGGTGGCTTCTTGTTGAGAGAATCGCTGAAGTCTTGGCATCGAGTATTCCGTATCAGAGCGTTGTTGGCCACCTCCAAGTTTAAGTTTTGAATATCCATTGCTACTGCGTTAAACCTCTCAACATAAGCACACAAAGTCTCCCCTCTGTCCTGCCGTACCAAATTGAGGTCTGCAGAGACTTTAGTGGGTCGAATAGCAGCCACAAACTTGGCAATAAACATGTCGCTGAATTGGGCAAAACTCGCAATAGAATGCTCGGGCAAGTTCCTGAACCAAATTTGAGCCGACTCTGTTAACGTTTGAGGGAAAATTTTGCACATGGCTGCATCATCAGTGGTGTGGACGAGCATTGTATGATGGAATTGGTCAAGGTGAGCCCTCGGATCAGCACTACCATTGTATCTGGGTAGGCTCGGTAACCGTATGTTCGGGAACGGGGCCGACAAAACCTCTCTTGCTAATGGTGATCGGAAATTGCTCTGATACTGCAAAGTGTTCCTATTCTGGTACTTCGGCATCCGATCTTCGAAGAGCTTCTCAAACTGCTCGGCCGTGAGCGTTACTGTGGAGCCTGGGACCACAGGGGGTAAAACAGCGGGTGTGGCTGGAACCGAGGTTTGAGGAGCTATGGGAAAGGATTCTGTGAGGGGTTGAATGGGAGGCGTCTGGGCTGCCATAGCAGTTAGCATAGCTAGAAAAGCTTGCTCCATTTGCGGGGTTAAGATTGGAATAACTGGCTGAGGAGCGAACTGGTGGGGTTGAATTTGATGGCCAAATAGTTGGACGGGTGGTTGTTGATCTTGAATTAACGGGGGTGGGGTTTGTAAGGGCATGGTTTGTGTTTGAGTAGTATGAGCTACAACGGTGTTTAGATCAGGGAAGAGGTCCATTGAAGATTGGTTTAGTTCACGCTCACTGCACCAAATGATAACAACTCCAAAATTCCGGCGCCGGAGACTTGAGGATGTTACCTGAAATCAAAGAATACTGACGGGTTTCCGTTCTAAGATACTCCGACGATCAAGTTAGCAAGTAAGTTGTTTTCTTTTTAAGAATATGATAGGAAAAAGATCCCTTTCTAAGGAGGGAACATACCTTTTTATACCTCTCTTCCTCCTTTATAACCGTTGTCCTTTTAATGAGCTTTTATTATGTAACGTCCCTCTTGCTGGTGTGCCTTTATTAAGTAACAGACGCCTTTATGATGAACTTTTAAAGAGCAACGGCTATATTAATAACATTACCGAGCTACCCCTTTGTTTTCGAGCTTCTTATAAGCCGAGCTTTCATTCGGGAACGGAGCCTAGGAATAGGCGCTGATTATAACTCGGTGCGATAAGCGGATCAGGCGCTGACTATAGCTCGGTTATCAATTAGTGAAATAATCTGATAATGAGTTCAATTATTTGTTTAATTTGTCGTTCAATTATTTGTTTAATTTGTCAATTTTTTATGAGGGTTAAATTTTTAAAAAATTAATATATTTTTTCTAATTTTATATATATATATATATTACAACAGGAAGATGAGGGACAATTTTTTTAATAATGTTTTTTTAATAAAATATTATAAAAATGGGGTGGGTCAGAAAATTATTGTGGGTTTGGGGTCTTTTTCGATGACGCAGCACGTGGCTGCGTCATCATGTCTGAAGACGCAGCACTGTGCTGCGTCTTCAGACGCCCATGTGACCGTTGTCACATGGGTATGCGACATCTGAAGACGCAGCACAGTGCTGCGTCTTCAGATGTCAGGTCCGGTCAAATCAATTTGACCGGACCGTTGGGTTGCGTTGAATTTGGGGTATTAAAACCCCAAATTCATCCGAAGGAATGCACACTTTGGCATTCCTTCGGTTTTTACTTCGTCCCATCAAAATTCTTTAGTAAAATTTTTTGTTTCCTTCATCTTTTTGTTTCCTTTTAATCAACTTCTTAGTTTATATTTGTTTCTTTCAATTTCTTTGTTTTCTTTTACTAAACAAACTATTATTTAATTTATTTCTTTCATTCGAGCTTATTTATTTTATTTTGGTTCCAGCAAAAAAATATTTTTTTATTTCTTTTATTATAACCAAAAAAAATATTTGTTTTATTCAGTGCAGAAAAAAATTATAATCCAAATTTTTACGTTATTGTAAAATTTTCATAATTTTTTGACGTCATAAAAAATTAGAGTGTAAAATTTTTTTATTATATTTGAGAGTCAACGGGTATCGATAAAATAATATATAATTCAGTATTAAAAATTAATAATAATAAAATTGATGGTATTTTATTATTGTAATTGTAAAAATATTTAACTCTGTTGTATTATAAATTTCAGGTTATTTCTGACGATTTACTGTGAAGACGAACAAATAAAAGTAAGTTATACCGTTTTATTATTATTTGGTTATTTACATTATTTTTTAATTTTGCATATTAGAATAATGTAAAATAAAAAATGTAGTCTTAGGACTAATTAAAATGACATGCATTTATTGTTGACTTTATATTTTTTGTTTGATTATTTATCTATTTATATAGTGTTAAGAAAAAATTTATACGAAACCGTGTTATAATTTATAATATTAAAATGATATTTATGAAATATATAATTTGTAGGAACTGGAAATTGAAATTTTTTTACATATTATTGATATTCATATTTATTTATTATAAAATAAAAAATATTATAATATTATGAAAATATGAACCTATGATGATAACAAATACGTTAAAAAAAAATAAATTGACATGTTGATTTTATTATTATATTAATTGACGAATATATTTGAATTATATGAATTTTTTTATTTATTATTATGCTTACTATAAATTATGCTTTAAATATGCAAATGTAACACATGTTGTCATCCATGTGCAAATAGGTTAGTAAGTGATGGAAAATTTAAGAAATGAAGAATTCATGAATCCGGGACCGTATGTTGATGACCTACTCACCTTAAGTGGCAAGCATCGAGCTGATGCAGTATGGGCCGGAAATGTAAGTGTTTTGCCAGTACATAATTAGTTCTTGTGTCATTTGACAAATTTAGTATTATATATATTTGTCGCTTAATTTCTTTATTTTCAAGGTTGAACACAATGTTATGTTCGCCCGAAGAGCAAGCGTTGAAAGTCATTACAGAAATATCGACGAGCGAATTATACCGTACTTGAGATTAGCTGGATTCTACGGTGTTTCGCAAATCGGTGTGATGAATGTTAATGCGGATTTAATGACTGCTCTTGTTGAGAGATGGAGACCGGAGACCCATACATTCCACCTTCCAGTTGGTGAGACCACAATAACACTAGAAGATATACAGATACTGACCGGGCTACCTGTCGAAGGACGTGCTGTGACGGGGCACTTTCAGCATGATTGGGCGAATTTATGTGGTCAGTTGTTGGGCAGAGTTCCCCCAGAGGATGCCATTAGAGGGCTTAAAATTAGATTGACGTGGTTAAGTCATAATTTCAGTCATTTACCGGCTGGGGCCACGGATTACGAGATTCAGTGTTTCGCGCGTGCTTGGATACTGCGATGTATTGGTGGACTATTATGTCCGGGCACAACAAATAATTTCATACACTTGATGTGGCTCCCATTGTTGGAGGATTTAGCCCAAGCAAGTGAGTATAGTTGGGGATCAGCCGTATTGGCCTGGCTGTACAGAGAGTTGTGTAAGGCGACTCGTCCTAGAGCGAACGGTCTTGGTGGTTATCACCAACTAATACAAATGTGGGCCTGGGAAAGACTTAAGCAATGTCGACCGCCTTTTATGCACAATATTGTATTAGATCAGAGCAGACCCTACGGATATAGGTAAATTTTATTTAATCTATTCCATGATTGAATATTATTAGTAATATTGTATACGTTAATATTTGTGCAAATAACCTAATTTTTTGATTTGTATTAGGTGGCGATCCCCGTTGGACTTAAGAAACATTAATAATAAAGATGTAGAAAAATTTCGCCATGATTTAGACCTTCAGCGCTATGATCAGGTACGTATTTTGATTTTGGTTGTATTTATAGATTAAAAATTATATTACTTGATGTGTTAACTGAATAGATTAACTAACTGAACGCTATATGTTTTTGTAGATGGAATGGGAGCCGTACAGGAATGTAATGCACTTATTGCCACATTTTTGTACAAGCGGAAACGCGTGTTGGAGAGCTGTAGTGCCACTGGTATGTTTTCATATTATTGAGTGGCACCAACCCGATAGATGTTTACGGCAATTCGGGATGGATCAACCGATTCCATACGCGCCACAGAATAATGATGCAGTGCATTCCATTGATTTGAGGGGCCATACTGATCAGAACTGGGAGTTGAAATTTTCGAATTTCATTTTAGAATGGGTTAATCGACACAATCGGGTAGTAACCGGGCCAATTATAAATGCGCCGTTATATCCGAGATCGCAGTACATGCAGTGGTACATATCGAGGACAAGACGGTGGATTACCCCGCTCGGAGCGTCAATGGGATCATCGGTATGATTTTAATTTTGTAAGATATGAACTCTTTAATTGATGAGACTACAATTACATATTTTTTTCATTTAGGCCGATGGTGCGGAGCGCATATACCACAGCAATATTGCGGAGGTAGCTACTGAAGGACTTAATATTCGATTGACCTCAGAGGGCATTTTAGGTGCAGTTGGTGCATTTGACAGGACATATACTGATTATCCACGCCAGCCCGTTCCAGAAGCGGCTGAGATTCCGCCTCTATCGATACCATATGAAGATTTTCGTCAAAGTAGACGTAGTAGGCGAGGCATGTCAGAGAGACGTACACCAGTGGCACCTATTCATATGCATCCTGGATTGCACCCTGTCCCGCAGCCTTTGCAATGGCCCTTTAATTTTGAAGGTAACTCCAGTTCCTTCAGTATGCCGCCAGTCGACCAACAACAATTTTTCACAGATGTAGGTGGTCCTTCAACTTGCTATGACTTTGAAGCGGGTCCATCTAGAGTCAATGTTGATTTAAATGTGAGCTTGTCTGAAGAAGTACCACCATACAATATTTATGGCCAGAGTAGCCAGTCGGTGCCACAAGATGATTTCTTTAACGAACTATTTGGCGGTCACGATGTTGGTGGAACTGAAGGTTTGGCCGATCAACCCATATATAGTGGTGGTTATAATGATGAATTGGCCCCACCTCAATATCCAAACCATCCCCAGGCGGATCCCCATTCTCAATCGGATACAACATTATCGCAGAATAGGAGATTTTGATTTAGTATTACTTTTTATTGTACGTAATCTATATTGTATTCAATTTTCGTGTATGTTATCCTTATAGTATGTCAACTTATATATTAGCGTTAATTTCTTAATAACGAATATTTACGATGATGATGGTTTGCATGCATGCAATAATGTTCCATTAAAAACACCGTTAACACATAATGAAATATGTTAAATTAAATTAAATTGTTACAATGAAGAGAATTTCAATCCCTACGATATTGACTTGATGAGCTAGCTGCACCTCTGCAAGTCTTTTTATTGTGTCCTACATTCCCACACTTGCTGCAACGAGTCACGTTACCCCGCTCACGAGTATCCATCTCGTTACGTATGCGCCTTGTTCGTGGCCGACCTTTCTTCCTCAATAATTGCATATCGGGTTTAATTCTGGGGCCATTATAATGTGGCCAGTAGGCTCTATGTGCCATAGGTCGAAAATGGCCATCATAACATTTAAGTGCTTCGGTTATGCTGTAACACTTATCAACAAATTGATACATTTCTAGATTTCTACTCATGCACGCTGCGATGGCATGTGAACATGGCATTTTTATTCCTTGAAACCTACCGCACTCACATTCCCGCCTTTCAAGACTCAAAATGTAGGTGTCTGGTGCAGCATTCCGGTCCGGTGCTCTACGATCAATGACGCTGAACAATTTGAAGCGACTATCATAGCTGATAACAATATGCGCGCGAGCAATGTTAGATTGTTCTTGCATAGCTTCAATGCATCTTGGAGTGAAGAGTAAACCCTGTGCCATTTTAGTCATGTAAAAACCCCTCCTCTGCTCGTAATACTTGACCAACCTCCCGAAAGTGTGCTCAACAATTGCAGTGATCGGCATCATACGCACTCCTTTCAGGGCGCTGTTAACACTTTCGGCGATGTTCGTCGTGGTGTGCCCATAGCGATACCCTCCATCCTCGGATAATGTCCATTTGTCCAAAGATATCCTCATCGCCCAATTATAGGAATCTTGGTCAAGATCTTTGATTTTGTCCATTTTCTCCTTAAACATACGCTTTTCAAATTGTGCGCCTGCAACAAAACATTACTTATTAGTCAGTTAGTAAAGAGAATTTAAACAAGATGTTTCATGGATGGGTTTGCTTACCAGCCTTGTACAGTAAATCTTTAATTGTAGGATTCCTGTGGTGGGTGTTGTAATTACTTACGAAATGGCGCAAACAAAACCTGTGGAAGCTGAGAGGTTCCTTCCACCCACTTCTTTCATCCCGAAACACTGACATTATTCCAGCGTGTCTGTCTGATATAACTGTCAGTCCGACACGTACGGTTACATGCTTTCGAATCATAAACATAAACCATCCCCAGCTTGATTTGTTCTCCGATTCCACAACTGCGAATGCAACAGGGAACAACATGTCATTGCCATCGACCGAGCTGGCAATAAGCAATGTCTGTTGGAATTTGCCCGTCAAAAATGTTCCATCAATCAATAGAATTGGCTTGCAGTGAGCAAAACCATCTATGGCTGGTTTGAAGCTCCAAAATACCCGTTGAAACTGCTTCACATTAGCATCTGCGGTCTCTTGTAGAACGAACTCATAAACCGATCCCGCATTATATTCTTGCAAAGCAATTAAAAAACCAGGCAATCTCTCAAATGACTCAACATAATTGCCAAAAATGGACTCGATAGCTTTCATTTTCCCATACCATGCCTTAGTGTACGAGACGTCAAAATTAAATTGTTGTTTAATAGCAGCAATTATAACATCAACGGGAAGGGTTGGCTTTTTACTGACCATGCCTAGTATGCAATTCCGAATGATTTCCGATCCCAGTTGCCTGTGATCCATTGAAAGATTACCACCTGGGCATGAATGTGGTCCTTCAAATCTTGTGATTACCCAAAGCGGGCTTACTCCCTTTTTTATTGCTCTTAACCTCCACCTGCACCCACTATCAGATTGTGCGCACCTTACCACCCAGTAGTTTGGCTTCGATTCAATCACTCTGAAGTCAACATTTTTCATGATTGAGTACTTTTTCACACAAGATTTCACTTCGTCCTTGCAAGTAAAAACCAACCCAGTCGACAACTCCGAGCAACCATCCCACGTATTGTAGCGAACTCCTTCTGACACATCAACCTGGGATGCATCAAAATCCATGTCTGTGTAGTGCTCAGATTGAAACATGAAATTGACCGGGCTTCTATCACCGCTTGGATGCACTGATGCTAATGGACTGACGTCTTGAGTATTATCAGAATCATCACCATCTCCAGATTCAGAGCTACCACTTTCAACAAAAACATTAGCATGTTCGGCCTCTGCATCATCATTAGGCGAAAGATAATCATGGCTCAGTGAGAACACGGCATCGTCATCATCGTCGCTCAAACTAATCGAAGGTTCATTTCCAACAGTAGCACTAGTGGGGTTTAAAAATGTGCCATCATTTTCCACCATATTTGCAGAGTTGCCATACCCACGAACCCCGACTAAATCACCAGGAGTAATATCTGAAATCTGGGAAACCGAATGACGTTGATTGATATCTTGTAGTTGCGACACTGGACTTCTGCGCCCAACATCCGGGACATGTGAGATTGAACTTCTATGTCTGACATGTGGGGTGCGAGAAACAGAATGTCGTTGATTGTCCTGTTCAATACATCTACTGCGCTCCATACCAGTTTCCTGAATAAAATTTCTTTCTCCAGAATGGCTTCCAGATCTAGTCCCAAAAATTGACCTGCTAAGAAAATTACCAACCCTTCGACTCAATGATCGCCTGGGCTGACTTGAAGAGGCAACAGCAATCGGGCTAATTGATGTGGGTTGATAATCATGCCGTACTCCGACAGATGCCGCCCTAGTTAACAAATTACCATCTCGTCGCCCGCTGGAGTTTCGTGCTTCACTTGGACGACGATCTCTTTCTAGGCTGTATGATGGTTGTTGTCGACTGACCTCTATATTTTGCATTTCACTGCCGCCAAATTGAGATAATATTTCATTGTCTTGTCTACTAATCGACTGCCTTGGCTGACTAGGCCCAACGTCATTCACACCGAATTGTTGAGGTGCCTCATTATTTTCCTCATGCACCCCTTCATTTACCATTTCATAATCGTTGTCATGCGTGTGTATACTGGCCCCTGGATTACCACCTGCATCACCATCTGCTATTACAATGATTAATTCCACCAAGTTATAACCTTCATATCTTCTTAAATTCTCATATATTGCGTCTATGTCATCATCGTCTACTACATCCACCGACGTCCAACATAATGATCCTCCATTGAACATTGGTCTCTTATATATAATTCGAGAAACCATATCGTTCCTGTTTAAACCCAATTTCACATGAATTTTATGCACCAATTCAGCAAAAGTCGGCTTATTTTTAAGTCTTAATCTCCTGGTAATAGCATTCGGACCGGATATATCATATTGAAAACCTGACGCTCCATAACCAATTTCTCCTCCGGTGTGCAAATATAGTTCCGTATATGATGCCATTTTTCTAGTCCCTATCATTCAAAGACAATATTTTCATATTTTTCCAAAACTATTTGTCAACAATTTTATGATAAATTCATCAATTAATCTTACGCTATTTCATGTAATACAATACAAAAGTTATGATTACAAAATACTCTATAATTATAAATTATTTTTTACCTTTATTACCGCGATTACGTAAATTACATAATTTTATCACACAATATTATTGCCTAATATTTTATCTGTTAACAGAGAATTTATTCATTTTTTATATTTATGCATTTCCACTATTTAAATTATTCAACAAAAATTTAGAATTTTTAATTATAAATTGTATAACACATATCAAATTTAATACATTTATAATTAAGAAATAATTATATTTTTAACACTTATTTCTCATTTAAACTAAACTAACAAAATAACATATCACAAAATTTCTAAATATTATACAAAATATAAAACCTGATTTCAGTCACTGGTTTCACCTTGTCTTCCTTGACTTGATAATTTTCAAATAGTGTCCGCTTCTACATAAAAAAATAAACATATAAATAGGTTATTATAATTATAACACAAATAATAGTATATATTAAATTATAAATGATATCCGTTGCAAATAATAACATCGCAAATTCAAAAAAATATTAATTTAACCAAAATTTTTTGTTGTCAATTTTTTCCGATTTGGTTAACTATTATTACTTTTCAGATTTGGTATACAATTTACACTACAAAAATCATACGTAAACTAATATTAATTTCATCGTTTCCTTTATTTTTTTTTTAAATCTCAACAAACATATTTTTTACTTAAAATAATTTATTATGTACATTATACTAAAATTTAATAATGACAATTACTTGAAACTAAATATAAAGCTATACAATACTTATAACAATAAATATTTATATATATATATATATATTTATTAACATTTATTTTACCGTAAACAACAAAAAACAAAATATATTTAAATTGATACAATACCTCACATTAAAAGTTATTTCACTTGTTTCGCAAGCCTTTTCCTCCCGATTAATTCCTATTTCCAATTAAACAAACAACTTTTAAATTAAATGTGGATAAAATATAAATGATAATTAAATTGCAAATAAATAAATCTTACTCTTCCGGTTTCAAACGAACTTCTTCAATAAATATTCGGTTGATTTCCACAAAAACTAAAAAATTTTAACTGGAATTTTTCATTCGGTGACTGAAAAAATGCGAGGTCGGGAGCATTTATTAAATTCATTCCATCTGAAGACGCAGCCAGAGGCTGCGTCGTCAGGTCTGAAGACGCAGCCAGAGGCTGCGTCGTCAGGTCTGAAGACGCAGCCAGAGGCTGCGTCTTCAGGTCTGAAGACGCAGCCACTGGCTGCGTCTTCAGACTGTCGTCTGACTCAACCGCTGGGACCCACTTCAGAAAACGCTGCACTGTGCTGCGTCTTCGAAAACTACCCCAATCCCGCAAATATTTTCTGAGTACCCCCATTTTTATAATATTTTTTTTTAAAAACATTATTAAAAAAAATTCCCCGGAAGATGACGGACATGTGACCATAACTTTCTTTGTTATTTTTCAAAATTTATAATTAATTAAAAAAATAAAAGGAGGTAGATAAAGAGATAATTTTGCATTTAAGAAGACTTGGAAAGTCAAGTCAATTCTCTCTCTAGCAATAAAACAAGTTCATCGTTTGTTCTTGAATCATCGTGTGTTCTGGAATTCGTTCATTGATCCGAAGCAGCAATCCATTCTTTTCTTTTCTTATTTTGTTTGAATCATAGGATTCGGCAGATATTAAACTCGCAACGGATGATGGTTTAAGTTCGCCTCAATTTGATATATAAACGGTGCAGATCTATTTCATCTTCCCACGGTAAGTGAAATAAAATAAACTTTATCTTTGTTATTATTCAGCATCTTCATTATAATATTTATTTAGCAAATTCATGTAATGTATTCTTTTCATTTTGTCAATCTAGATGAAATTGTTGTCAATATTTGTGTTCTTGAAATTTAAATATGCATTTCAAATAGTAATGAATCCAATTCTACTTGCCTAATAATTACTCTATATGTTCTTACGATGGCTCTCTTTTTGGTTTTGCAGTGATTTAGGTGCTCATAAACAAAATTATCAGCTTCTGATGTCTATATTCCATGTTTCTTGAGCAGAAAGAAGTGATTTTCACATAAAGAATATAGCTGCTCCCTAGTATGGCATCTTCTTCGTCTGCCATTCCTAAATGGACTTATGATGTGTTCCTTAGTTTCAGAGGAGAAGATACCCGTAAGAATTTTACGAGTCATCTTTATGATGCTTTGCGTCGTAGTAGAATCAGGACGTTCATTGATAATGAACTTGAAAGAGGTGAAGAAATCACGCCCGCTCTTTTGAAAACTATTGAAGAATCCAGAATTTCAGTGATAATATTCTCTGAAAACTATGCATCTTCCTCGTGGTGTGTTGATGAATTGGTCAAAATACTTGAATGCAAAGAAGCTTATGGGCAAATTGTTTTACCAGTTTTCTATCATGTAGAGCCACGTAATGTAAGAAAACAAAGTGGGAGTTTTGGAAATGCATTTCGTGAGCTTGAAAAGAATTTTAAAGAGAAGCTGGACAAGGTGTCAAGGTGGAAAGATGAATTGACCAAAGCAGCAAATATATCAGGATGGGATTCTCACGTCATCGAGTAAGTGTATCATCCTTCCATTTTCTCAAGGCTCTGTTTAGTAGCAGAGCACCTTTATTTTTTTTTTAGTTGAATGGTTTCATATGGAAATTAAAAACCTTGCATGGTATGAATGGCTTGCAAAACTAGTTTTGTTGATGCTCGTCAATTGAAAAATAATAAGATCAAAACAAAGTGTTCATTAAACAATGAGTTTAGGCCATGTTGTGCTAGAGTTGTCTTCAGAGAGATTATGAACTTAAACCTTATTTGAAGACTAGAAAATAAATTCTCGATAACATAAAGAAGCAGCAATTCTTGTATCTTCTTTATATATATATATATGCCATTAAAGTTTTTTGTTTTATTATGCCAGGCCTGAGTCCAAACTTGTGAATGAAATTGTGGAACACATCTTGAAGAAATTGAATGATAGGTTTTGTGCCATTCCAATAGGCCTAGTTGGAATAGATTCACGCATTGAACAAGTTAAAACTCTACTGTTCAGGCCAACTGTTCATGCTATAGGCATATGTGGCATGGGTGGTATAGGTAAAACAACAATAGCTGATACTGTTTTCAATAGTATCTCAAGTCAATATGATGCTTCCTACTTTCTTGCAAATGTTTGGAATGAAAAAGAAAAATCTGGTGGACTAATTCATTTAAGAGACAAACTCCTTTCTGAGTTATTAGGGGGAGAAAATCATCACATTTCCACTCTTACTATAGGATCCACTTCCATAAAGTCTAGGCTTAGATGCAAAAAGGTTCTTGTTGTTCTTGATGATGTGAATGATGTAAAACAAATTGAATTCTTAATTGAAAAGGGTGATATTTTTAGTCCAGATAGTAGAGTTATTATAACATCTAGAGACAGACAAGTACTTAAGAATGGAGTTGATGAGATATATGAGGTGGAGGGATTGAATGATTGCGAAGCTCTTCAGCTTTTTAGTTTAAATGCCTTTAAGGAAAACTATCCCAAAAAGGATTATGTGGAGCTATCAAATAGGGCAGTGAATTATGCTGGAGGCAATCCATTAGCCCTCAAAGTTTTGGGTGCCCTTCTATTTGGTAAAAGTATACAGGAGTGGGAAAATGCATTGAGCAAACTTGAAAGGGTTCCTGTGCAGAAAATTCATGATGTGTTGAAAATAAGTTATGATGCCCTAGATGATGAAGAGAAGAGGTTATTTCTCGATATCGCGTGTTTCTTCAAGGGAAAACAAATTGATACTGTAAGAAGAATACTGGATGGTTGTCTTATGGGAATTAGTGTTCTTGAAGATAAGTGCCTCATCACTATCTCAAAAAACAGGATAGAGATGCATGACTTGTTGCAAGGAATGGCTCATGAAATTGTTAAACAAGAATCAATTAATGAGTTAGGCAAACGCAGCAGATTATGGAATCCAAGGGATGTATATCAAGTGTTGACTAAAAATCTGGTAATGATACATTTTTTTTTGAAAAAAATAAAGAGTATAAAGAGTACAAATAATCTGTCTATATTTTGCATATTACTGTCTTATGTTGGCATTTTCTTTGTTTGTAGGGAACTGAGAAAGTTGAAGGTATATTCTTAGACATGTCTAAAAGTAAAAAAATGAAGTTGAGTTCTAGAGCCTTTACTGACATGCATAATCTTAGATTGCTTAAAATTTATGATTCTAAAGTTGGAAATATCTCCAATGTGGACATTCCTGATGGGCTTGAATCTCTTTCTGATGAGTTAAGGTATCTCCATTGGGATGGATTCCCTCTAAGATCTTTGCCACCGAATTTTAATCCAGAGAATCTTGTCAAACTTAATCTTGCTTATGGTAATGTTCAACATCTGTGGAGAGGAGTGGAGGTACATTATGCTACTGAATCTTCATTCACCTTTTTAATTTTGATGCTAATTTAGTGCTGCCAAGTTTTTGAAAACATCATCTGACTTTAAAGTTCAAACTTGTTAATGAGGATGTATATATGTGTATATATATATGTGTGTATATATATATGTGTGTGTATAAATATATATGTGTATATATATATATGTGTGTGTGTGTGTGTGTGTGTGTGTGTGTGTGTGTGTGTATATATATATATATATACTGGTTTTAGAGCATAAGAAGCTCATGACTGTCTTGTCTTTTGCTGAATAATTAAAACCATTCGACCTAACAGTTCAATCTTGTATATCTCATGACATGATTGTATATATCATTTCTGCAGAACCTTGTAAATTTAAGAGAGATTAATCTTAGCAACTGTCAGCACCTGACTTCAATTCCAGACCTTTCAAAGGCTAAAACTCTCGAGAGTTTGAATTTTGATTACTGCAAAAGTTTGGTAGAAATTCCTTCATCTGTTTGTTATCTAGATGAGCTTGTTGATTTGGACCTTAGATACTGCACAAAGCTTACCAAATTTCCAAATAGAATTAATCTCAGATCTCTCAAAACTCTCAACTTTTCTGGATGCAAAAATCTTAAGAGGTGTCCACAGATTAAAGGAAAGTTAACATATCTGAATTTAAATAGCACTGCAATTGAAGAACTTCCTCAATCAATTGGTTCTCTTGGTACACTTGTTGCATTGAATTTGAAGGACTGCAAACAACTTGGGAATCTTCCAAGCAGCATTTGTGATATGAAGTCTCTTGTATTGGCTGATTTCTCTGGCTGCTCAAATATCAATAGAATCCCGGATTTTCCAAATAATGTGAGATATTTATACTTAAGCGGCACTGCAATAGAACAGTTTCCTCGTTCAATTGCTTTGCTCTCTAGACTCTCCACTTTGGATCTAACAGATTGCAAAAGGCTTAAGAATCTCCCATTTACGGTTTCTGGGTTGAAATCTCTTAAAAAACTCATTCTTTCTGGTTGCTCATGTATAACCATATTTCCTCACGTCTCAGGGAATATAAAGGAGTTGTATCTAGATGGGACAGCAATAAAGGAAATTCCATCATCAATTCAATGGTTGTCTGAACTAGTTGAATTGCATTTGCAAAACTGTACAGAATTCAAGATTCTTCCACGGAGTTTTTGTAAATTAGAATCTCTGCAAAAGCTTAATCTATCTGGCTGTTCAAAATTTGAGAATTTTCCTGAAATTTCCAAGAGCATGGAATTGAGATTTCTTTACATGGATGGAACAGGCATAAGAGATTTACCCTCTCCAATAGAGAATCTACCCATGCTTTCTATGCTGGAATTAGGGAACTGCAAAAACCTTGTGCCAATTGCACAATTTTACGTCGGCCGCCAATTTGATTTGACACGACATTTAAAATTTTTGCGTAAGCTATGCCTTCTATCTCATTTGCCTAGCTGCTTGCAGTGCTTTTCGTCCTTGGAGTCCTTGGAATTAGATGGAAACAGTTTTGAGTGCATAGGAGTAAGCCTTCAAAACTTCTCCGAGTTACAATACCTTGGCTTAAGGTCTTGTCATGAGCTTAGAGAATTACCTGCACTGCCACCGCAACTGTCAAAATTAGATGCAAATGATTGCACATCATTAAAAACAATTTCCATCGCATCAGTTGCAGTTGAAGGCAACATTTGTGACTTTTTTTTCACAAATTGTTTGAACTTGGATTCTGATGCTTGCAATAACATTTTAATTTACACACTACAAAAGATTCGGATGCATAGCAAAAGATTATATGGTCAGGTTGGTCAGTTCTTTCTTTTATTTTTAATTTAATTCTTTTTAATGTCATTGTATTGTGTTAAAATTCACATACGATGTTTATTAACATAATATATTTATATAGGTGTCTTCTGTGCTACCAGGGCCATCCAGCCTTTGCTTCCCATGCAGCACAATCCCAGAGTGGTTCGTGTTTCGTAGGTGGGGATCTTCATTAATAGTTGAGCTGCCTTCGTATTGGGTTAATAGTGATTTTGTGGGGTTAGTTGTGTGTGTTGTGGTTAAATTTAAGCCCCATTTTACGGACAGCAGTTTCCGGCTTAGATGTCATTATCATTTCAGGAACCAGGATGGTGATTTCATGGATCTAAACTGCGAATTTGGTGGTTGGAATGGGTGGAAGAATAGGAAATTTGATGGGTCAGATCACCTGTTTATTGGTTATGATCCTTGTCTAGATGCCACAAAGAATGATAATTTTGGAAATTTCAGTGAGGTCTTACTACAATTTTACACGGTCGATATGGACAACAATCCTCTACATTGCTGTTATGTGACAGAGTGTGGAGTCTGTCCACTTCATATGCAACACTGCGATGTGTCCCATCATCAACGCCTTGACGCAGCAGCTGCAAATTCAAACCCCCTGCCACTGGGCTCAAAGAATAAACCAAAACCTCCCGGGATCATAACTAGAATAAGTTCTAATACACAGCAGGTCTGCATTGAAGTAGGACATGGATGCGACGTTTTTGAATGTGTGAGCAATTATGCCCGGCGACGGCAATGGGTGTTTAGTGTACTTAGTGGAGCTGGAACTGTAAGTAAGATTAGCATCAGACAACGAGGGGCGGATGGAACTATTGTCACTCTCCATGGCAGATTTGAGATCTTATCTTTATCTGGATCTTTCTTTCCGCCTCCAGATCCGCCGGAAGCAACTAATTTATCAATATTTCTTGCCGGAGAACAAGGTCAGGTGGTGAGTGGAAGCGTTGTGGGGGAGCTGATGGCAGCTGGGACTGTGATTGTTATAGCGAAGTATTCTTTTCGAAAGGCTGCCTTTAGATGAAGATGAGCAGCAATTACAGATTCAGAGCAGCGGTTGTGGTGGTAACAGCGGTGGAGTTGGAAACAATTCGCTCCTGATGTGTCCCATCATCAAGGCCTTGACTTAGTAGCTGAAGCTGCAAATTCAAACCCCAACGATTCACTAAATTGCCGCCTTAGAGGCTGGTCATCGGGCTCAAATAATAAAACGAACTAGAGAAAATGCTAATACACTGCGTGGCTGCATTCTTGAATTAGAAAATGGATGCGATGTTCTTGAATGTGTGAGCAATTACGCCCGGCTACAGCGCAGCGGGGGATTAGTATACTTTAGGGAGCTGGAGCTGTAAGGCTAGCATCAGGCAACCAAGGGGCAGCTCGAGCTATTGTCACTTTCCATGGCAGATTTGAGATGGTACCAGGAGCAACTAGTTTAACAATATTTCTGGCGGGAGGACAAGGTCAGGTGGCGGGGGGAAGCGTTGTGGGGGAGCTGACGGTGGCTGGGCCTGTGTTTGTTATAGCAGCATCATTCAGAAATATTGCTTATGAAAGGATGCCTTTAGATGACGATGAGCAGCAATTACAGATTCAGAGCAGCGATTGTGGTAGTAATGGCGATGGCTGCATATCAAATATGCTGGGAAACGTGCAATGCCCGGTGCAATCACAGACTTCCAGTTTGAGTAGGGCTCCATTTTAACAGGTTTGAGTTTGATAATTTATTATTATTATTATTATTTTTTGTTTACTCTTTTCATCGTACACATAAAACTCGAACTCGAACCTTACAGTTTAAGGTAGCGACAACAAGTCTCTAATTGCCTACCAAATTGGGATTGTGAATTAGCTTGTATGAAAATTTCTTTTTTAATTCAGGTCCATAAGATTACTCATGAACCTTATGTTTTTTTGGGGCACGTTTGGTTTGTTGTATTGTATTAATCTGTATAGTATTAGTCTGCACAGTATTAGCCCGTATAGTATTAGCCTGTATTATAATATACAGTGTTTGGTATTATATTGTATTAGTCTGTAATATTTTATACTGTGTTTGGTGTACAATAGTGTACTGTATTATTTTTAAATAAAATTAAAAAACATGCAATTTTAAATTATTTTTAATATTATAAATTTAGACAAAAAAATTATCGTAAAATATAATTTTTCATATATACATCACATTTATTTAAAAAAAAAGTGCACAAATTTATTGAAACATAAATATATATTAGTAGATAAATTAATAATTAAACAAACAATTTAATTAATCGCATTCAATTATATAATTGAAATTTATTAACAAATGTGCTACAATTAATAATTTTATACATAATCCAATAACACATAGAAATAAATAAATTTCATCGTTATTATTTTAAACATAATCCAAAAAATCAATGAATACAAAAATTTCAAATATCTTTATGAAACATGAAATCTAATTAAAAACAAAACTAATGCAAAATTCATGTCATAAACTATTGCATAATCTTTTTTCCATTTTCTCATCTTTGAATTTATATGAGGATTAACTTTTAATCCACAATCTGGATGTAACACTTGCATCTTTTTTTCAATAGCTTTCATGGTTCCAAATCTGAAGGTACCATTTTCGTATTTACCACCATTAGCAATTATTTATTCAAGAATTTTTAATAGTGACTCTTCTTCATTCTTATTCCATGTTCATCTCGTTCCTTTAGGTTGAGAATTTTGTCCAATATCCATTTCTAAATAACAATTTTGAATATATGAAATAATCTTCATATATAATGCACTCACAAAGAGGACCAGAATAAAAATATTCCAATTTAAGCACATAATAAATATTCAATTAAATAGAAACATAATCCATTTAATAAAAATACATAATCTAGTCATCAAAATTATAAGATGGTAAGTACATGGATCAATGTAAAAAATTTATGAAGCAACACTAATGATGTCTACGTTCTCTCCACTCATTATACATCTCCATAGCTAAATTAGTCCTCCAGGTAGTCCATTGATCAGACGATTCAGCTGTGCTTAAGAATTCAATTTCTTGATTTTCTTCATCAATATCTAAATCTTGTATTACTTGCTCTAATGAATCTACATTCATTTCACCTCTAATAAGGTTATGTAGTAAACAACAAGCAGTAATGATACGACATTGTATCTTAATGGGATAAAAAGATGAACTTCTTAATATAGCCCATCACATCTTAAGCAAGCCAAAACGAACCACATCCATTCTTATTATATTATTTACATAAGTAAAACGAACTATTTTAGCTAACGTTATAAGTTAAAAGTAAAAAGTAAAATATAAATTGAGAAAGAACAATGTGCTTATAAGAGTCAACACTTGTACATATTGGGCAAATCAGATCATCAAACTTAACAAATAGTCAATGTTTCAATTAGAGAGTGCAAAACAATTTCTTTTATTATGCCAATTAACTATTAGTTTTAAATGTCAAAATTGACGGATATAATTGAAATGTTAATGAAATAATTGAAATGTTAATGAAATACTAAAGTTTTAATAGTAATCACCCTTTTAAATTTTATTCCATCAGAAGGTATTATTATATTAATTAATTTGCACAAGAACCATCCGTTGTTCCTCAACTAGTGTATTACTAGTTTTAATAATAATTAATAATTATGTCTACTATATTAATTAATTTTTATCAGAAGTTACAAATTTTTAAATTAAGGTAATTATGATTTTCGTACTTGCCTAATTATGGCTACAAGTAATTAAACAATATTTTCAAGTAAATTAACATTATTGTAGTATTGATTAGTATTTATAACTACTTAACTAAAAATTAAATATTTAGTTTAAAGGTCAACACTCATATTAAAATTGCAGTAAGTCTAACCATTAAAAATTGATTGAGAAAGAGCAATGTGCTCATGAGGGTTTAATTATGATGAGGCAGCTTCAACTTAATAAATAGATAGATTATTTTCTTTTAATTAAGCTGCCCAGACCATATGCATGGTTTGTTGTGTATCTAATTCTACAGATCTTGGAAATTGTCAATGAATTATCAGCAACATGAACCAAAGAAACTTTGAAAAATTTTCAAGAAAGCTAAACATATTTCTGAACATCTCATCTGATCAAATAATTTAAGTTGTATGTTGCAAAGCTTGCACAAGAACATACGATCTACTCATACATAAATATTCCAATAATAACATATTCAAACATACCAAGACTCAACAAAAATCAGCCTTATAAAAGAAATACAAATAAAAAGTTAATCTGGCAGAAAATTAGAGAAGAATATCTGCAGTGAACCTGAAGTAGCAGAAAAATAATCGAATGATATGAAACAAGGGTTGTGTAATTGAATCAGCAAAGGCAAAATGTAAGAAGGTAAGCTGAAATTACTTTAATTATTGAAGGTAATTAAGTGCTCTATAATTATTTAAGTCTAAGTCAAAAAGAGGTATAGCTTATTTTACAATACAATATGAATATCCTTCTGAAACTAATAAAATAATTTAAGTTGTATGTTACAAAGGAACACACGTGATCTACTTCTACTTATACATAAATATTCCAATAATCAAATATTCAAACATAGCAAGAATCAACCAAAATCAACTTCTTTTTTTATAAAATAAAATTGAAAATTAAAAAGTTTACCTGACACTGGAAGAAAAGTAAATAAGAGGATCTGCAATGAAATTGAAGAAGCAGAAAAAAGAACCGGATGAGATGAAAAAAATGCTGTGTAATTAAATGTGCAAATGGAAAATGTAAGAAATTTAGTTGAAATTACCTTAATTCTCTGAAGGTAATTAATTGCTATCTAATTATTTAAGTCAATTCTTTAAGTTTAAGTCACAATGCATGGCTCATTGTATCCATGACACTCTAGTCAGAAAACTAAAACCCAGTTATATCACCACTTCATATTTCTTCAATCTCTAACTCTTCGCTCTCTAACAATCCACCAAAAGCCAAAACTAAAAAAGGATAATCACATAATAACATGGAGAAGAAAAGAATTGCAAAACAAAACATTCATTCATAAGAAGCAAGCTGTAGAAACTGCAGCTGCAAAAATGCAGCATTTAACTAAGTTTTTCTTTTTCTTCTTCTTCATATTATACAAGATATTTATGTGTTGTTTTCTACCTAACTCTCTATTCCAAAGGAAGCTTTGCATTATTTATTCTGGAGAGCTCGGCAAAATAGCTGAGGTACAGATATTTAAGAGCAACCAACAGAAAGTGCAGAGTATTTATAGCCATGCTTTCAATTTTGTGGGCAAGCTTGTGGTTATGTTAAAAGAAACAGTTGTTCCCATATATTTAAATTGTTGTAGTGTACATGAATATACATTCCGCAGTTAGTTTCCTACAGTTATCCCAACAAATGGCAAGGTATACACCTAGTACTTTGATCCTAAAGCACATGGTTCAAATTATGTAATCAAGAAAAGGAATAGTTGGAATCTATAATTGTCAACCACAAATGGGATAAGGAAAAATACTTCCGATAGCAATCTAGAATTCACAAGAATATATCATAATCTGCTTACAAAATAACCAAAATTGACATATTGAAAAGATAAGCTAACAACAACCAGTAAAAAGTATTCATACCAAATTACACAGATCACAGCAACAGGGAAGAAGGAGAAGAGGCAAAACAAATTATAAGAACTATATGATACAATTAGCAAATCTAGATAAAGAAAAACTCAAGTGAGAAACGAATTCAGCAGTAATACAAGAAGAAAGAACATGAGCAGTGATAAGACAGAACAGGACAATCAGAACTAAGAACTAAAAATAGTAGCTAAACAATCAAAGAAGCAGGAAATCCTTACTGGGTTTTGCAATTGATCAAAAATCCACATGAAAGTTTGGTGGTTAAATCTCTTAGCGCATCAATCAACAGATAGAAATTTCTAGGTTTTTTTGGTTTTTTCAATTTTGTTCGCAGAGAGAGAAAGAGAAATGAAATCAATTGTTTGAATTAAAAAGCTCATATTATCATATATTTTAATTTACCACCCCATTATGCCAATTAAAGAAAATTCATTAGAAAATGAGAGGAAATAAAAGAGATAAGGAAAATACCTAAATTTTGCTAGATGGCGGAGAGATCGATGGCCGGCGACGATGGACAATTGAGAGGGAGAGCAGCGGCTATCTGAGTGACAGAGAGAACGACTAGAGGGATGGCAAGAATCACGATCCAGGGTTAAGTGAAATTGGATTTGGAATTCTGTTGAAGATGAGGGTGGTGACAGAAGCAAAAGTCGCGCCGGAGAGGAGAGAGTATCGGAGGTGACAGTGGCATCGGGGTTTGATATCTGTGTAATACAATGTCTATGTATTACATAAACCCACAGTCTGAGGGTGTAAGATATAAAGTCAATGTATTGTATATATAGACAAATTTTCATGTAAGTTAAAACGTAAAGTATATATAAATAAATATATAATTTTTGTGATAAAAAATTTTATTATGTAGATAAAAATCTATGCTAGATGACCTAGGTAAAAATTTTATGAATTTTTTTATTTTTAAAATATTTTTACATGGCATCTTCTCACTGATTGTCATGTGGCAGCTGACATATGTGTGACAACCAATGCGGAGACCAATATGTTATGCACTTGCATCATATTAGTGATGTGTTATGCCAACAAAAATTTCTAGTAGAATTTATTACGAATTTAGGTGCAAATGATTTTTTTTAAAATATTTTTCTAAATTTGAAGTAGTTTTTTATTAAAAAATTTTAATTTGTCACTTTTTAATTAAAATTGGAATAGTTCAATGAGAGTGTGTGTAATTAACCTTCATAATTTTAAGAATCATTTTAATTTTATTTGTTAAAATTTTACTATAAATATGGAAACACTATAAATAAATTATATGCCCAAGTCTTTTGAACTCTAAAATTATATTTAAAAAAAAAAAAAGAAAAGCAAAGCAATTATATATCTCTATGTTTTAGCCTTTAATTTTTCAAATACAGCTGTAATATCTAATCATAATTTTTTTTTTTTTAAAAATGAAGAATTCTGAGATTTCGTTTCTATTGAATTTAAAACTAGACGCTTGAATGTCCCCCATCTTCTCAACAGCTAAATGAACAAGAGTGTTCAACTAACTCGAACATGATGATTTGTTTCACTTGCTTGTTTAAGTTTAGCTGATTAATTGACCGAGTCACAATCATTTTTTTTTATTGGAACTCCATGTGAATACCCCTGAACCTAGAGTAAATACACAGCCTGAAGTGCTCTTGCTTTCATCAATACAACCAGCCCAATCAGGTTTTAGTAGGTCCCAATAACTGATTAAATTTATAATAAAAAACTATAAAAATACATAAAAAAAAAAATTTGTCATCATATATTTGGGAGTTGACCATCCAGTTTTAGCCGTACACGTGGCCATTCTCACCTGTTCATGAATTGTCATCCTACAGTTGCGAGATAAAAAAAAAAAAAAAAAGTTAAAATGAATAATGGGGAAGGGGATTGGGGGAGGCCCATTGGTCATTTGGAGAATGCCCAAACGGGTTCAGTTTTAAAGGGACAGTTTGGACGGGCTTAAAATGGGTAAAACTTTTAGTTGAGCGGGGTTTTGAGCTTGGGCATATTTTGACACAATTAGTTTATCTCTTTGTCCTATGGAAGAAGACTTAGACAGTGGAAGTCTTCGGTCTTCCTGCTTTTAAATTCCTCTCCATTTTCTTCATCTCTGCTGCCTATTTGCTGCTATGGCTCCTTCTTCTTCTTCTTCTTCTTTCATAGCAAAGACATATGATGTGTTCGTTAGTTTTAGAGGTGCAGACATTCCATTTCTAAGCCATCTTCAAACTGCTTTCCATTGGAACCATATTAACGCCTTTGTGGATGAAGATCTTGAAAGAGGAGAAGAGATCACATCTTCCCTCTTGGCCAAAATTGAAGATTCATACATCTCAGTTGTCATTTTCTCAGAAAATTATGCATTTTCTGCATGGTGTTTGGATGAACTGGTTGAAATACTGGAGTGCAAGAATAAAATGGAGCAGATTGTGATACCAGTCTTTTACGGTGTAGATCCAACTGATGTTCAAGAGCTTAGAGGGAATTTTGGTGCTGCAATTTTACAGCATACAAATGATTCTAAGGATTGTTTAGACAAGGTGGAGACTTGGTCTCATGCTCTCAAGAAAATAGCCCAATTCTCAGGCTTGGTTTCCCATCACACCAAGTAAGTCTTTCCTGATTGTATTAAGAATTAATTTTTATTAAAAAAAAAAAGATTAAATCAGTTAAATCACAGTTTCACCTATTGGGATTATCATTTGATCCGTTTGTATTATTATGCATCCATTTGGACTACCATACAACCTATTTGAACCAACGTACAACTTATTTAGGCTAATATATAGCAAACTCATGAATTGACCTAATTAGCCCATTTAATATCCATAAATATTGGCCTATTTATGAGCCATCTATTTTTTACTCACCTAAACCCGTTCAATCTGAACCATTTGCCACCGATATTACTAATCTTTAAATAATATCGAAATTTAGCGATGTGCAAAAAGAAAAATATATCATTAAATTAGTACACAAAGCTATATAAATTTCATTAATGAATTGGGATTTCTTTGGTTTTGTAATTTTTTTATTTGGATATTATGCTGTGTTGGGATGTGGATAGAACTAATTTTATGGAGGATTTACTAACCATTTTTAAGATTTCACTATTATTCTATATATTATTTATTTTTTCTTTTATGCATGACCAGGTCTGACTCCAAGTTAATTGATGAAATTATTAACCATACTTTGGAAGAACTCCTCCAAATGAATCATCATAGTAATTCTGATAATTATGAAGGATTAGTTGGGATTGATTATCGGATCAAGTATCTGGAGTCGTTATTATGTCTTAGTTCTTCAAAAGTGCATATTGTAGGTATTTGGGGAATGGAAGGTATAGGTAAGTCAACCCTTGCCAAGAAAATATATGATCGAATTAAAGGTCATTTCCGAATCCAATGCTTTGTTGAAAATGTTAGGGAAAGATTTGAAAATGGCAAACCAAATAGTGTGCAGAATGAAATTCTTTGTGCAATATTTGGACCAACAATTGCAAATAGAGCCATGTCACCTTCCATTGTGCAAGCGTTTAAAAGAAGAAAAGTTTGTCTTGCTCTTGACGATGTTAATGATATAAGGCAAATAGAAAATTCGATAGGAAAACCCGATATACTTGGCCCTGGAAGTATAGTAATTATCACAAGTAGAGATCAGCAATTGCTTAGGCTTGTAAAAGCTGATCAAATATATGAAGTTGAGGCATTAAATGGTATTGAAGCTCTTCATCTACTTTGCTTGCATGCTTTTCATCAAAGTACTCCAAAGCCTGAGTACAAGGCACTGTCAGAAAGGGCGACGAATTATGCTCAAGGAAATCCATTGGCTCTCAAAGTTTTAGGTTCAAATTTATACTCCAGAAGTGTAGAAGAGTGTGAAGATGAATTAGAAAACCTAGAAGGTATGCCTGATGAAACAATTAGGAAAATTTTGAGAATAAATTATGAAAGGCTGAAAAAAAATGAGAAGGAAATATTTCTTTATACTGCATGTTTCTTCAAAGGGGAAAATAAAGATCATGTTGTGAGAATGCTAGACATGGCTGTTTCTGAATTTGGAATCAGAAGTCTATGTGATAAATCTCTCATATCAATTATTGGAAACTGCTTATACATACATGACTTGCTACAAAAAATGGGCAAGGATATTATTTGTGAAGAAAATGAGATTGGAAAGCGCAAGATCCTGTGGCATCACGAGGATATTCGTGACGTGTTGATAAATGATAAGGCAAGACGCAAATGCTTTCTACCTTTTTGTTTTCCATTGTTTCAATTTAATAAGAAAAGTTTAATGCATTCACTGTTTGAATTGTCCCATAATTATTTTATTTTTATTTTATTATTATTATTATTATTTTTTTCATTTAGGGGACTGGAGCAATTAAAGGCATATCATTAGACATGTCCAAAATCAGGAACGTCATTATACTAAAACCAACAACATTTGAAAGACTGCATAATCTTAGGTACCTTAAGTTTCAGCATTCATCAGGTATAAGCAAATTATATGTTCTTGGAGGGCTCACATGTCTTCCTCCTGAGCTAAGGCTTCTCCACTGGGATAGATGCCCGTTGAAATCTTTGCCATCCAATTCTTCTCTAGAAAATCTAGTTGAACTTCGGATGCGTCATAGTAAACTTGAAGAACTATGGAGTGAAACTCAGGTACGTAGGCTGTATTTAATATTGCATCTCTATAAAATCTGGAAATGCTTTATGAAGTTTAGGTATGATAATATTAATATCTTCTTCTTTTGTCTCCCACTTACAGCAACTTGGGAATTTGAAATTGATTGATCTTTCATTTTCTTGGAAGCTAAGAAGACTTCCAGACTTTTCAAAAGCCCCAAAGATTGAGATATTAAATTTGGAAGATTGTTATTCGCTTGACAATCTACCAGAAAATTTGGGGAATTTAAAATCTCTGCTACAACTGAAATTGCCTGGCACCTCTATAAAAGAGCTACCACATAGCATTTGGAATATGGAATGTCTCGAATATTTAGATCTACCAATAAGGCTTTGCAACAGTCTTTGCAGTGTGTTCTCATTGGAAGAATTATTTATTGGTGGCAAATACTTTGAGAGCATACCTGAAACCATCAAACAGCTCTCTAATTTGAAAATCCTTGATCTACGATACTGCGAGAGACTTCAATACCTACCGGAACTTCCACTACTGAATTATCTAAATTTAAATGGTTGTACATCTTTGAAGTATGTGTTTGGTTCATCCCAATTATTACATAAGCAACAAAAGCTCAGACACTTACTACTGGGTAATTGTTTGAATTTGAATCAAGAAGAATGCAATCAAATCGTTGACTATGCAATTTCATCATATCTTAATCAGGTATCAATTTCCTTACTTGTTCTCTTATATTTATGAGAATTGTTGTGGTTGTTATTGTTACTAAATACATGAATTTAATATCTTTTATTGGTTTTCTTTAAAATAATCAAAATGTTTTAAATTATACAACTTCTGTAATTTTTTATAATCAACAAAAATATTTGACTTATTAGAAAGTTAATATTTAATTATTTGGGTTTTGGGAAATAAATATAAATTTTCTTAAAGATTATGATAATTATTTGGTGAGCACTTGGAAGGTAGACAAATATATAGTATAGATAAATAGATATTGATTATTTCAGATTTAATAATCCTACTTATTTTAAAGGCATAGTTCATATTTTACCTTTTAAAGTTTGCAAAATAAATCTATTATATACTTAAATTTTTTCAGAATTCACATGCTCTAACTTAAAAAATTATTCGACCCTTACAGCTACACATGTCTCTGTGCAATAGGACACTCAAAAAATTTAAAATTTACATTTTTAACCTCAGATCAAATTATAGTTATTGACTTTTTTTTTTTAATTATTTCTCATTTTTTGGTAAAGAAAACAATGTCTTGTTTTTCACAGATACCGCGCTGGAGTTTTATGTTATGTATTCCAGGAAGAAAAGTGCCGCAAAAGATTAAATATAAAAATAAGAGTGGATCTTCTGTGTCTTTCTCTTTCTCATTCAAACAATTGGAGGAGCTCACTTTTTGTTTCTGTGTTGTCTTTGACCTCAAACGGTCTTCTTATCTTAGAGGCCTTAGATGTGAAGCCATTCTCACGGATGAGTCGGGACACAAATCCCATGCTTTAGATTTATATAGATCTTTTACACCTGTCCAGTTGGATCCAGCTGACCCAACACATTTGTGGCAGTGGCATGATAGTTGCTATACACACAGTGAGGTGGGAAAAACACATTTGTTGCTATGGCATGATAGTTGCTATACACAGAGTGAGGTGGGACTTGGTGGTCGATGTACTGTTCACTTTAATTTCTCTAGTTTGGGAGGTTGTGATGGCATAATAGGTTGTGGGGTTCATCCACTGTTCGAAGACAATAATGATGACAGAACAGAAGAGGAGGATGAGGAGGAACTGCCAGTTATATACAATAATGATGACAGAACAGAAGAGAAGGATGAGGACGAATTGCCAGCTAAAAAACAGAAACATAGTTGAAGGTAATTAATTTTGTCAATAAATCACAAGTGCACTCTACTTGTTTCTTATTGTCATCTTCCTTTATTATGATAGTTTCCATGTTCATCTTGTTGAGGTCTTAGTCCTATTGGCATTGCCTTACTATTGTGTAGGAGTCGTGGTCACCCCACCTAGATGAACTTAACACTGGTAGAGTTAGTTTTATAATTGAAGCCACCTATTTATGTTTTAAGCTCTCTTGCATATGATTCTTGTGTGTTTTTATTGAACTTTATTTCTACAATAAGTCCATGTCTTTACTTAAAAAAAAAAAGTCTAATTCTATATTAGAAAGTTTGAAACTAAAATCATGCTTGAAGTGTTGAATTTACAATTTAAAAAAAAATCTTTAACTTAAATTAAAATGAAATGAAGAAATAAAATTTCGGTTCAAAATTAAAACTGTAACCAAAACCGAACAAAAATTGTTTAAAATTGTATGCATTTAGTTTATGTTTCAATTTCACCATTTATAAAACCGAAATCGTTAGTGTTGGAATGGTTGTTACCCCCTAGTTAAATGGGTCTCGAATAAAAGATATTTTGTAACAAGCTGTGCGTGATTAATATCTGTACGGAAGTGTAGATATTGTATAGTTGGCATGATTTAGTTACCTCATATAGTTAACATATTCATAGGAGCAGAATTACAGGTCGACTGATTTTGTTTTCATAGTTAGCTTTTTTATTTTGTTTCCATAGTTAGTTTTTCCCTCATGTATAAGTACCTGTCATTATACTGAATATAATTACCAGAAAAGCTTTCTCATCTCTTGTTTTGTTACAATTGTCATTTTAATTACTTATTGTCCGTTTAGTTATTTATTCACATTTTTTTATGGTGCACTATATAGAAAAGTTGCAATGTTTGAGGTTTCTTGTCATCTTTTGATTGTTAGGATTAAATGTCAAAAAATATTTAGAGGGGTAATCTTAATGCAATTAACAAAAACAATAATAGAAAAAATTGAGAAAATTAAGCCCATATAGAATTTGACATGATTTGGTGTAAGCTTATGTCCATAGACGAAGGGAAGAAAAAATTAACTAATCGAAATACTAATTAGGAGAAATTCCCATGTGCTAAAATCTAAATTGAATTCAAAATTACAAACCCAACATTGGTAGTAGGTGAGTCCAATTCTGGTTCTAGCATGGCCGCAGCACAATTAATTATGTTTCTCATTCACCTTCCGTGCATGTTTTGAAATCTGCTCTGATTGCATCATTCTTCCACAAGTTCAATATTTGTTAGCTGTTAATGAAGTTTGTTGATTGCTGTTGAGATTCACATGCTTATGTCTAGAATTCATTCCATGTTTTTGAGAAGATATTTCCAGGTTCTCTCTAATTAGCATGTTAATAGGTTACATGTTACAGATTGGTAGATGCTAGTCGAATTCAGACTTCCCCATGGAGTCTTCTCTGACCCAATTGATTATGTTTCTCCTTCACCTTCCATGTATTGAAAATTGCTCTAATTGCATCCTTCTTCCACAAGTTTAATATTTATTCATCTCCTTTATTGCAGTTTATTGGTTGGTGTTGAGATCCGCATCAATGTCAGTTCCAACATCTTCTCTACACAGATCTCATTTAGGAAGAATAAGAGAATGGAAATTGTAGTAAAATTTTGTTTATAAAGTAAATACGTATAATTTTTAATATTTTAGATATAAGTTTAGCCATTTATCAATTATTTATTTAAGAGAGTCGATAAATTTTTAAAATATTTGGAACAAAAGAAAGAGTATTCTTTTTTTTTTTTTAAATTACAAGGAAGAGATAATAATTTTAAATTACAACTCTAAATGTCATTAATATATAATAATTGAATTTGAAACCATCCATACTCAATTGAATTTGAGATTGTGCTGTCGTAATAAGAGAGTGAATTTAATTTTTAATATTCTAATATATAATCTGTTAATTTATAATTAAAAAAGATAATAAAAATAAAAACAAAAACGATTGAATAGCTATCCATACTTGAATTTAATTTTGTGGTCTATACTTGCATTTTGCATCAACAAAAATTATATATATATATAATTTTATTGTGATCACATTTTTAACTTGGTCATAATTGTATGACAATAGGTGAAATAATCCGAGAATAAATTCAATTATTTGTTTGATTTGTCTTTTTTTAGGAGGATTAAATTCTCTAAAAAATTAAAATATATATTTTTTTCTAATTTTATATATATATATATATATATATGAATGAACAGGAAGATGACGGACATGTGACCATAACTTTCTCTGTTATTTTTCAAAATTTATAATTAAATAAATAAATAAAAGAAGATAGATAAAGAGAGAATTTTCCATTCAAGAAAACTTGTAAAGTCAAGTCAAATCTCTCTCTAGCAATAAAACAAGTTCTTTCTTGGACAGTAATTTTATTATCCAGCAGGATGTAATTATGGATGTATATCCGAGTATGATTTAATCCGTAAACTATTACTTTCTCCGTTTCTTATTAACTGTCACTTTTATTATTTTTATTAGAATTAAAAAATATTAAAAAATAAAATTAAAAAAAAAATTACATTAAAAATCTAAAAGTAATATATAAATAGAATTTAAATTTTTCTTAAAAGTAATAGATATTAAGAAACGGATGAATTATAATATTGAGAGGAGCAGCTATAGTGGTTGCGTGTTATTTTTGTGATTACAAAATAAAGTAATAAGTAGAATCACTTGCTGTAAAGCATGTTGTATGGTTATTTTTACTGTTTTAATGCATTATGTTTTAAAAGGAAAGTAATAAATAAGAAAATTATTGAAAATGTTAAAATATTAATTAAAAGTAAAAATAAAATTGAAATTCTTGGATCCCAAATAGATAGGATTTTTTTATAAATGATATTTTTCAAAAAAATATTTGAATTTTTTTAGTGCTTTGAAAAATATTTGCAGAGTTTGAGCTTTTTAAATTTTCGCAACAAAAAGTTGCAGAAATGGGATTTCATTTCCATTTAATCAATTTTTTATTTTAATTTAATTTTAAGCTTTTCATTCCATTTGGAATGGAAAGCTTAACCGGTTTTTCTTTTCTTTCTTTTTTGATAAATATAATAAAAAAAAAATTATAGGTTAACATCAACTGACATATTGGAAGTTTAAAAATTGTATGGTAAATGTTCTAAACTATAATAACTGCTCAAAGACTGTTTTTTCATGTTCAATATCTACTCCTGCACATTAAATTGTTTTACTATGTACAAGAATGCTGGTCCTTTTTTGTTATACAGATTTTATGCCCATATATAGTATTGGATGTTCTTGGACAATAATTTTATTTATCTTGCAGGTTGTAATTTTGGATGTATATCTGAGTATGATTTGATTTGTGGCCTATTACAATGTCGAGAGGGGCGGCTGATAGTGACTGCAGGTTGCTTCCATTGTAATATCTTGAATCAGTGGATTACTAATATTGTGTTGTAATTTTCACTAAAATCTGACATTTGACAGTGACTGGAAGATTATTATTGAAGCGAAAATCAGAAATCTATTGGTGAATAACTTTTACGCACCACTCATGCATTATTCTGTTGTTAAATATCTTATTTTTATCTTCTTCTGCTGTCCATCATCCTTATAACTGGTTAAACATAATAAATGAGGGAATATAGTAGCTTTCAGTGAGTAAATTTCTTGATATATTCTGGGGTTATTTCGAATTGTTTTTTTTTCCCTGTGTACTAGTTTGAAAGCAGAGTGTGTTATGGTGTGCAGAGGCACGCACCGTTCCCTTCTTTTTCCTGAAAAATTAGAAGAAATATTGATTGTTGGTGGATGAGATTGCGATAGTGGTCCCTCTGTGCTTTAATGGATTCTTCAAAGTATCAAACACGCTAAACTGTATTTTCGACCACAGTTGGATTATTTGGTTTCTGTCCACATGTTATTTGGACCAACTGCATATGGACAGAGAGGAGCTAAGAAATTGTTGAGCTTTGGGCAATGTTGCAAATTATGGAAACTTACGAGAGTAAAATTTGGGCAATGTTGAAAATTATGGAAACGTACGAGAGGGAACAATTGCTGGTGAAATTGCAGCATTCTACGATGAGGTCAAATCGAAAGTCCTTTTCGGTATACGATGCTTGTGTTGCATATGTGTACTATTAACTGATCTAACGATCTAAACTTTTCTTTTCTCTGTTATGATCAAATTGATCATTAGAGTTTGGTTTCCTATTTCACCCACTTAAAAAAGGAAGAAAAATTGTCAACATCAATGAGTTCTTGATTTTAATTTCTTGCCTTCTGAAGTTTCAGTTATAAGTAATCAAACACTCAATCTGATGCTTAAGGTCCATTTTTGTTCTGTTGAGAATTTAACAAAAATGGATGCCTTTTCTTCCTCTTTCTTATCTACTATTTCACCTTCAAAACTCTTTCTTACCTCCGTAAAACCGCAGCCTTTGTTTCAATTCCCTCTTGTTTTGAATGTATCATCTGTTAGAATTGAAGAAAAACCTCAGACCACAACAACACGAAGTACAAGGACAAGAAAGACATCATCATCGTCGGACAATTCAACCTCGTCTTCGCCTATAAAAAGCAGTACTAATGTGAAAATTCAGAATTATACAGCGAGAGCAGAACCAACTTTACCAGCAATGGTGTTTACTGCAATGGATGACATGATTAACAAGTTCATAGATCCTCCTATAAGGCCATCAGTGGATCCTCGATATGTACTTCGTGACAACTTTGCTCCGATCGACGAGCTTCCTCCAACGGAGTGTGAAGTAATTGAAGGATCACTTCCACCATGCCTTGATGGTGCTTACATTCGGAACGGCCCAAATCCACAGTTTCTCCCTAGAGGCCCTTACCACTTGTTTGATGGGGATGGTATGCTTCATGCCATCCGAATCTCCAAAGGCAAAGCTACTCTATGCAGCCGCTATGTCCAGACTTATAAGTACACCATGGAACAAGAGGCCGGGGCTCCAATTCTTCCCAATGTTTTCTCCGGATTCAATGGCCTAACTGCCTCTGCTGCTCGCGGTGCTCTTTCAGCTGCTCGGATTCTTTCGGGACAATTCAATCCTTCCAATGGAATTGGCCAAGCTAATACAAGCTTAGCTTTCTTCGGTGATCGGTTATTCGCACATGGTGAGTCTGATCTACCTTACACCGTGCGTTTGACACCAAATGGAGACATCGAAACCATCAGTCGGCACGATTTTGATGGGAAATTATTCATGAGCATGACTGCTCACCCCAAGATAGATTTTGAAACAGGTGAAGCCTTTGCTTTTCGGTATGGTCCTATGCCTCCATTCTTGACATACTTTCGATTCGATTCGAAAGGGAACAAGCAGGAAGATGTTCCTATATTCTCCATGCTCCGTCCATCATTCCTTCATGACTTTGCAATAACTAAAAGGTATGCTATATTTGCTGACATACAAATAGGCATGAACCCTATGGATATGATATTCGGAGGAGGTTCTCCGGTGGGTTCCGATCCGAGCAAAGTCTCGAGGCTCGGAGTCCTCCCTCGATACACAAAGAATGAAGCTCAAATGAGATGGTTCGACGTGCCAGGATTTAACATGATACATGCCATTAATGCTTGGGATGAAGAGGATGCCGTAGTTTTATTAGCACCAAATATATTATCAGTAGAACATACACTAGAAAGAATGGAACTTATTCATGCTTTAGTGGAGAAAGTTAGAATAGATTTCAAGACTGGCATTGTTACAAGAAGTCCAGTCTCTGCTAAAAATCTTGATTTTGCAGTGATCAACCCAGCTTACATTGCCAAAAAGAATAGATTTGTTTATGCTGCCATTGGTGATCCAATGCCAAAAATCTCAGGTGTGGTTAAATTGGATGTTTCCAATGGCGACCGCCGTGAGTGCACGGTGGCTTGCCGGATGTACGGCCACCGGTGCTATGGTGGTGAGCCTTTCTTTGTGGCTAGACAGCCTGAGAATCCTAATGCTGAAGAGGATGATGGGTATGTTGTGTCTTATGTTCATGATGAGATTGCTGGAGAATCTAAGTTCTTGGTTATGGATGCTAGGTCGCCGGATCTTGAAATTGTCGCCGCCGTGAAGCTGCCGCAGAGGGTGCCTTACGGTTTCCATGGACTTTTTGTGAGAGAAAGCGACCTTAACAAGCTTTGATTTGATTAAGGTTTTACTTGTAAAAAAATATTAATTAAACAATTTATACTGTATTACACACATACAGATTTCTCATGTAATTACAATTTGGTAATCCAACTGTTTCACTTTCACCCACACCTCCATAAGCCCCAAAGTTCATCTGAGCTTTTATTCGATTATCGTCATTTAAGGATCATTTGTAACCAGCAGATGTTACTAATTAGTACATAAATATTTCTTTTTCTATTTCTCACTTCATCTAAAAATAAATTGAAGAAGAACAAGAACAAAAACAAGAACAAGAACAAACCAATACATAGCACTAAAAGGAGTAGTAATTCAATGTGCGAGAACATGTGTTGTGCATGCATCTAGATAGTCAGATCGCGTATATTTTAAAAATCGAACAGTTCAGATGCACGCATAAAACACGTAGACACGCAATAAATCATGTTTGCACTGAAAGGGACATTTTCTTCTGCTGATTTTTCATTAGTAAAGTGATCTTTTTTAATGAAATTTTTAAAATGTCATTTTTATCCTCATATGTATACATAACAAGTTACAAATTCCATTCATGTCCTAATTTTTTTTTTCCTACTTACCTGTAATAAAATTGAAAGATTTTTTGCTTTTTTTGAAGTCTTGTCATGATAAATTATTTTTATTTTGTTTATTGGTTAACTAATAGTGTTAAAATTTTTGATGTTTAAAGACACAAATTTTATTATATTATATTTTGCAATTTATTATATTTATTTAGATGTAATATTTATTTTATTATAATAAAAAATTAATATAATATTATTATTAAGCGATCTATTGCTAGAGAGGGGCTTGGCCTGCAGTCGCCCACTCTTTCTTGGCCTGGATTGTCCAATGGTTGTTTTTACAATCTCTTTTGCTTCTTTGAATGAATTGTCCTCGTTAAAAAATAAAATAAAATAATATTCACTTGTCAATTTTATCATGGAACCTCTCTTCCTCAAATTTTCACAAGTTGTTGGGGCAGGTGGAATCATGATTTTTTTTTTTTTTATAACACACTTTAGGTGGTCCAATAGAAAAATAGTCAGACTCTCGACTGATTAAACTACAAGTGTTTGAACCACAAGGAGAAAATGCAATATAAAAGGAGAAAGAAACCAGTAAGAAACAGAATAATTCAGGCTGGTAATGTGCTTATAACAAAAATTATAGCATGTACATAGGACTGATAGTATATCATAGTAAATCTTCAGTAAATTCATATTTTTATCAGTTTCTCTAATAATTTTCTAATGAATCTCTGTAAAGTTATAACTAATTTTAACTCAACAAAATGTGATGAATGATGAATCTAAATTGCTAATACATTGTGGTGCAGCCATCCAGAAGAGATCAAATAATACCTGAGGGTGTAGGGGCATCATGTTATTCTCTCACAAAAGAAAGCAGATGATGATATGTTGAAGCCAAAAAGGAGTTAAGAACCATTGCTTGGGATCTTTACAAGTCCAATTTCAAGAGCTGAATTCTCTGCCAAATTTGCTCTGTCAACAATCAGACTAGCTCGTTGTTAGCCTCCACGAGAGGTTTGAATCTGTACCACTTCGAACATCTATCATTCACACATTACAGGAATGCATTACGATTAAGCCGAAAAGAATACATGCATTTTCATTCTTTCAGATCCAAAATTTCACGCTCCAAGGCTACTAATACTGATAAATTTCCTTATCTACGAGTTTGCTGCCGTTACTAGGGGTAGATTATTCTCAAGAAATCGTTATATCAAATATCTTGTGCAACTGACATAATATTCTTAACAAATTAAGCAGAAAGTAATTTGATTTTATGCGAAACATCTGTGTGCTACGAAAAATAGCCCAAACTGGGAAAGCTAACTAAGACCTTTCAGTAAAATGTTTTTGAATTCACATTTATGTCTTATTTTCTCTCATTTGAAAAAAGAAGTGTGAAATTAAATAATTTAGATTTTAGAAAAGAAAGCAATCATACCATAACTTCTGTAAGTTTACTCCCTAACCCTTCACCATGTGTGCCTCAGCCAATGAAGAACTAAGATCTTCTCGAGACTGTGATCTCCTGCTTTGAAGATGCATCTGACTTCTGTGAGGAGACCAGAATGAACCCATGCCATTACTGTCAATCATCTGTCCTAAACTACTAGATGAATAACTGTGTGATACACTGCTAGTCGACGGATATAAGGATGATTCCATCAGCTGAATGCCACGTGCCAAGCCAAATGGTCCCGGTTGGCTACCAGCAACCGTTGGACTCAGTGGCAGCTTTACTCTTCCATCACCTGAACACAAAGTTGAAAATTCTTTCAAAGGTTGAACAAGGGAAAAAATAATCCCCAATAGGTCATAGCAGTAAACAGACAGAATATATCTAAAATGCATTACTAAGTACAATGATAACAAACATGATGTACAAGATGAAACAGAAATCACCTACAAGTAACTTCTGCACTTTGTTCTAACTTTTCATTTACATAATTGACTACTGGATCAACGCGGCTGTCCAGCAAAGACTTCAAAAATAAAATAAAGGACGGAATTTATCCAAAACCTTCCCACAATAATATGTAGATTTTTGAAGGCTTGTGTCTTTGCTTTTATATTCTTGATCCTATATCTAAACAAAGCAAGTCCCTATCACAGAATTGCATCATCAAAAGCATAAAATTTGTCCATCAAAAAATTGAAATACAGGACCAATGAATCAATTGTTGTTTTTTCCCAATGCTTCTCCAGATATATCTCCCACATACTTAAAGTGGTTTAAACTCAAAGTAAGCATTTCATTGGATTTTTCAATTGCTTCGATTCAATCTAAAACACTATGTGTATATGTCAACTCAGAGTATCCCATATTGTACAAGAATATTCCAACATGAAAAAGATGGAAAAGGTGTAGCAATCAAGAAAAAAACATTGCCCCACACTGTAAAACAGGAAAATAAGAAGAGAATCATGCTTACATCACAGTTACAGATTCAAATACGGTGTCAAAAGTTCCATAGTATCCACTGATATCTCTGAGTAAATCACAAATCAAAAGAACTGAAATAGAACTTACCAGAATTAATAGGACTCCAGCGTTGGAACCGGAAAGGAGATGGGATACTAAGAACTGAAGTACTAGATGCATTGTTATGCCTGAACAGTGGTATATATGGTCTCCGAAAAAATCTTGGTATCCAATTGCCAGAACATGATAATGCACAAACCAGCAAAATCAATGAAGTTATCAAAACAACAATAAGAACTATCGGATGTATTTTCACATGGAGTAGTTCGTAACTAGGAAGCCTCAGTCTAGGCAAAAATGCTTTGCCAGCTTCATAAAGTGCAACCCCAAAAGTCCAAGTAATACTCCCAGAGCCAATAATAAATTGGCTATCTGTAATGTGCAGCCCCTCTCTCAACAAGAACACTATGTAAGGTGCCCTAAAGCAGTATTGTTCAATAAAAGGCTGAGGCGGAACACTGTTTTTTGCAACTTCCCATGTGTCTTCACAGAACTTGCGACCCTTCTCCAGAACATCATCAAGTGAAGCTTCTGAAGTCAGGTTAAAAAACCGATAAACCACAAAAAAGCCAGACATGCCATAGAACTGGCCATAAGGACGGGGATAATCATCAGGTAGAGCACAGGGTTGCAAATCACAATCAAATGGTGCACTTTGACTAGACCACTCAGACAAGTTGATGGCAACTTTAGCCAGTGCACTACATTCTTCCCAATTTGGAGCACCAATAAGCTCCACAGGAACTCCTGACTTCACTAACTTACCTAAATTTCCTAGAATAACAGGACTAACACTATTTTGTTGAACAGGAGCGCACTGAGAACAGATATATTGTTCCTTGTAGCCAGATTGCAGGCAAGGATGCTTAATTTCTATGTTCCCACCTTTTACAAGATCTGCACCAGGAAGCCCCCTAAAAATATGAAAAACAGACTTGTCAAATGCATCATTTAAACCATAGCCTGCAAGAGAATAGGCATTGAGGTGATAATTAGCAGATCCAATTCTAAGGTTTAGATCGGTCTCATTACGCCCATGTTTCTTACTCTCAAATGTAACCTGTAATGATGAGCCACCCATGTCAAGTGCACCAAATGTTGCTCTCTTGGGACTATTTCCCAACACACGTTTTTTATAGTTAAGGGCTATCCATCCATAGTATGCTTCGTCCATTCCACTTATAACTTTGACCCATTCTCTGCGGCACAAGAAAGGTGATTTCTTTAGTATGGACCATGCCTTGTCTAAAAGCCATTTTGAATCAGCACTTGGCAGCCTCCGAACCCCGGCTGTAGCATATAGGAAAAGAGAGGTAGACTTGTGTGCATCCTTGGGGATTTGCTTCTCAGCCCACCGAATCAGGGGACCTAGAGCAGCTTTTAAGCCAGATGTATTGCGTACTAACATATGAAGCCCAGGTTCAGTTTCCATTCTATCATATGCACGTCCACTTGATTTTCTAGAGAGACCCTCAGTGAATGATGTAAGAACAAAGGGGAGACTGCCATCTTTCTTACGATCAATTGATGCTTGATATACATAAACTCGACTTCCAGTACTTCCACAATCAAGAACAACATAGTATTTTGAAGCTCCTCGAGACCAATAAGAAATAACATATGTAAAAATCATGTAAATTAGAAAACCAAGCAGCAGAAGGCACAAAAGAATCATGAACAATCGAACCCACTTCCTCCACAATAATGGGGTTCCGCTAGAAAATACTTTCTCTTTTGAGAAACTTGCACCACCATTTTCTCTCTGCAGTAAATGAGGCTTCCTTTCAATTCCGATGTTATAGTCACCTTCTTCAACATCAAACCTATGAAATGATGAGAAGTCTTGGAGAGATGAAGAAAGACGCAAATTATTCTTGCGGCCAGGGCTGGAAAAACTAAAGCCGTCATCAACAGTTTCTCCTGGAGGTGGTGGTAAGCCAGTTGACATATAGAGACCGGCAGACGACTTTGGTGCTGACAAACTACTGGTTGCAGCAGAAAATATATCTGCAATTCTACGAAACACCATGTTTACATAAGGAACTTATATGAGAAATTTTTTTCATCACATGTTTAGCAATCCAGTGGCTTGAGAATTATGTCCGTCCTGTTAACAACATAGTTAGATGCCAAGGATTAAATGCAGCCAGTAATCAGGCCCAAGCAGGTTTCAGTGTTCCAAGACTGAAAATGCTGCTGACTAGTGCATTCTACTGATTTAATGTAGTAAACACATGATCACAGCCAATCACTCACATTTCAGGAGCCTGCATAGAAAATTTCCATCACCCAATTGGCTTAGAAAAATGAACAAATTGCAAGCACAAAGGAAATTGAAGTCATGTCTATTCTCATAATAAGACAAAAAAAAAAAAAAACAAAAAGACAAAGGCCAGAATCATAAACTAAAATTCCATAACAACACAGATTATTAAGTCCATATTTAATAGCAATCTCAATGTTAGTGCATCCTAGGTACTATTTCTTCATTCCAAGTTCTGCTAATTTAATTAAAAAAAAAAAGATATAAAACTGAAAAAGGAAAATCATAATATAATGAATCTTCCAAGATTTCTCTCTTTTCAAATTCACACTTTTCAAAACAATGAACACGTGATCAGAGAAGTTGAACAAATCTACAATTCCGCATATGTTATTAATTAAGTACCAAATTGCAAAATAGCCATGGCAACGATGAAGCTGATATAAGAACCAATAAAACCAGAAAGGGTTTTCACGATCTCCATCTTCTGCAAATCACTGGGCATTTCAGTGGATAAACAATTACCATAATCCCATTAACATACAACAAACCCAGAAGAAGAAAACATTAAATTTCCCATCTTTTTATATTTTTAAGTCAAAAGAAATGAGAAAGAATACAAATGTAGAAGAGGGTATTAAGTTACCTGAAGCATTTGAAATCGAATCATGAAATCATGCAACTAGTGAAGATGATCTGTTAGGTATGAGTTTTAGTTAAAAGAAGAAATTAGAAAAATAAAAAGAAAAAAAGAAAAAAAAAATGAAAGTTTTGATTTTTCAATTTTCTCAGATCCAATGAATGAAAGGAAAGAAAGACGGTACAGTGGGTGTCGTCTCCCGAAAGTGAAACCCACTCTTTTTTTTACAACTCCCTCCTCCCTTCTCCATTATTATTGTTAATTATCAATTTATTTCACTATTTCTTTCCTTTTATTACAATTTTTTTATTTCATTATTTCCATATTTAATTATTCACATTTATTTAATTTTTAATTCCTTTAAAATATATTTTAATTTTTTTAAAGACATTTTAGTTAATATATTAATTATTCAATATATCTATATTTAGTATTTTTATTATTTTTTAATTTATTAATTTTACATTAATAAAAATCAATATATATTAAAAAATTATATAACATTAATATATTAACTAAATTTTTTAATAATTTTCAAAAAAATAAAATTTTTAATATATATAAAAATAATGCATGTCTAGTAAAAAAATAAAGAAAAGGAGTTGTTAGAATTGAATAAATTTATGTTAATAATTTTGTATTTTAAAATAAGTATTTTTTTGTTGCTTTTTTATGTTATCTTAATTTTTTTTTTAATTTTTTTAATTGATAATTAATAAGTGTAACCATTCACTTAATCTTGGATTGTATTGTAGGTATCATTAATATAATAAAAGAAAACAAAATAATATAAAAATCAATGTTATCAACAACAACAATATGATTTTTAATTCTTTTACTTATTAAGCCTTAATTTTTAAAAATAAAATTAATTATATCAATCAAAAAATTTTAATTTTTAAAAATAAAATTACTCATATCAATAAAAAAAAATTATTTAATAATAATAATATTATATTATAGTGAAAACAAAATTTAAATTACACCTCACAATTAAACTCTAAAATTATTTTCATTTACAATAAATTTTAATTTAAAGATGAAAGCCTTGAGTTGAAACTACAGTCAAGTTAAAAAAAAACAAACAAACAAAAAAAATACAAAAAAAGGACACACGAGTTATGTGAATCCATATACTCCTTGTTTGTGCCTTATAAAACTATACAACTGGGTGAGCATGCACCGGTTAAACGGTTCATGAATTCCAAAAAAATCAGTGTATTAATATCGATTTTTTTAAAATATTAACTATTAATCAGTCGTTTACAAGCGATTAATCAATCCATCAATTTCGATTTTTCGGATCGGTTAACCAATATTTTTCGATTAACTACTTAATTATAAGATATATTAATAAATAAAATTATAATATTCAAAATATTTAAAAATTAAAATTTTTTCACTATAATATTATATCATTGTTGTTAAAATAAAAAATTTTGGTGGATATAAGTAACTTTATTTTTAAAAATTATGACTTAATAAATAAATTAATTAATCGTTACATGATTACCCTAATTAGATGGACGGTCACACTTACTAATCGCTAATTAAAAAAAACTTAAAAATATCAAAATAATTAGGATAATAAAAAAAATGTAGCAAAAATATTTAAAAATACAAAATTATTAAAATAAATCCATCCAGTGCTAACAATTCTTTTTTTATTTTTTTTAACTTGACACACATTATTTTTATATATATTAAAAATTTTAATTTTTTTAAAATTATTAAAAAATTTAGTTAATATATTAATGTTATATAATTTTTCGAATATATTTTGATTTTTATTAATAAAAAATTAATAAATCAAAAAATAATAATAAATATTAAATATGGACATATTGAATAATTAATAAATTAACCAAAATATTTTTAAAAAAAATTAAAATAAAATTGAAATATATTTTAAAGCAATAAAAATTAAAGAAATATAAATAATTAAATATGAAAATAATGAAATAAAAAGATTGTAATAAAAAAATAGTGAAATAAAATCAATAAATTATAGAAGTGTTTATGTATCGATTCAGTTAACCACTGCATGAGCCAAAAAAAACAGTCTATTAATATCAATTTTTTAAAATATTAACCGTTAACAATTAAAATCGGTTCAATTAACATTATTTTCGGATCGATTTCGATTCGGTTTGTCAGTTAACTAAGTCCAACGATTTTTTTTGCTCATCTCTACTATTCACAATAATTTCACTTAAATCATATCTTAACT